>JAFLRI010000003.1:0-1343528 GCA_022817945.1 Nakazawaea ishiwadae | reverse complement strand
AAACGCACATCTTTACACCTCCCCCAATTAGGAAACGCACATCTTTACACCTCCCCCAATTAGGAAACGCACATCTTTACACCTCCCCCAATTAGGAAACGCACATCTTTACACCTCCCCCAATTAGGAAACGCACATCTTTACACCTCCCCCAATTAGGAAACGCACATCTTTACACCAAATCTTTACACCAAAGTTTTTTTCCCGGATTTACGCGGAAAGGAGCAATCTACGAGATTTGTTGCAGCTGATTTGAGCAACTTAAAGTTTTTTGATCTCGGATTGTCCCTTTTTCGGCAAAAATTAAGGTTCTTTGGTGTGGCGATCTTTGATTTCTACGTCTTATCTGACACATTTATGCACTGATTCTGCAAGATTATGCGGAAATCACTTCTTTCCCTGCATTTGACTAACTATTAATCTCCGAATTCGGTCCTTTCTCCGGATCTTGAATTCATCCGGAGACAGCCCCTATTTGCCCTTTTCGTCTCCTTTTTGAGCAAATTCACACGACATTTGGAAGTTGGTCAGAATTGAGCAAAAAATAGAGAAACATTGGTGCTTCTTTGCAAAATGTCAAAAAATAAGTTAGTCAAAAATTTTCACATTCAGCCAAACAAATATCCAGCTTGCAAAAGAATGCCAACACATCTCACCAACACTTCCCAACTCCAACCATCCTTCGTTTCCTTACCCATGACTTCTGCTTTCACCTACCTTCACATCAACAAATAACTGAAAAATTCAAACTCCAAATTTCCAGCAACAACAATCAAACACACGAAGTTGTAAAGACAACGACCAACGTATCTCAACAGCACTCTATGGCTTGACGAGCAGTACTTTTCCTCAATACCACTCCACCTTTCACCTATCTTCACATCCACACACAAATCTTTCCACAAATGCAAAAAAGCTCACCATCACTTGACTGATTGACTTGTTTGAACCATGATAATACACTCTTGTTCATGAAGCTATCATTGTACCTCAATTCCAAACATTGTTCAATCAAATTGGCCAACTTGAATTGTTTCTGTGTTTCAGCTACTCTTTTCCACTCAGAAACAAATCACACAACAACCAATCAAATCAAATGCAACTCACATGATATGATTCACCTATCACTCAGTCCATCATAACTAACTATCAGTCTGTCTCATTTGATAATGTTTGTGAACTATGATTTTCTTGACTCTGTCTTTTGAGAGAAAAAAAGGCACAAAAAGGAGACTTTGTACATAATTGAATCTCAACAACACCAAAGACTTGAATGACATGCTTGGACAATACACATACACTCTTTCTATTGGAGCTGCAGCAATCTATCAATTTCAAATATTGTCCAAGTTAATTGTTGCTGTTTTGAAGTATCCTCTTTTCGCTCAAAAACAATCACACAACGAAATTCAATTAAGTCCATTGCCAATACTGGTATGATGTAATTCACCAGTGGCTCAGTCCATTTAACTGTCTATCTGTGTATGCGATCTGACATTGTTTCTGATGTGATTGTGTCTGTGAAGTGTAATTTATTGATTATCTATGTGAAGTGAAATATTGTTGATTATGAGTTAGGAAAAAAAAAAAAAAAAAGGATTTTGGCGCAAATTTATATCGAAAAAAAATTGAGGGAAAAAAAAAATCACCAAAAAAAAAAACACCAAAAGATGAAAACTTTGTACAGGCAGATGCATGAGGTTAATTGCATAAGCACTCCTTTTCAAACTGCCATTGGCCCACCAACTTCACAGCAGCTTAACATCAACACTCTTAGCCGATTGAATCATTTCAATGAACAATGAATCTCAAAATCTGCTGAAAACATGTCTGTCACAAAAAACACCTTAGTCAATATCACTTTGACCAATTCTGCGTAATTCTGAAACACCAATAATTCCCTAACATGTTTGAAAGATACCAAGACACCCTATCTGATGACTCTCTAATGATTTGTCTCAATTTCAAGTATTATGCAATTAAAATTGACTCCTTAAACTTGTTCTTGTTTCCAATGTCTTCCTTTCAGTGGACACTAAGTGAATACTGTACTTTGATTAATAAACCTATTGACACAACCTATTGGCACCACACATGTTAGGGCTCGAGTATGAATCAGTCCATCCTAATTATCAATCTGTGTCTGTAGTTTGAAATTGTTCCTGAAGAGTATTTCATGATAATCCATCGAACAAGTCTCACTTTGCTCTATTTCGGTTATCAAGCAAACACCAATAGACCTTTGATTTGCTTAAGAGATGGCTAAATAACCTCTCTGACAACCTTGATGTGTTGTCTCAGTTTCAAAACTTTTTGCAATTAAAACTAGGCATTTGAAATCTTCGCTAATTCCAATGTCTCTCTTTCAATGAATAAACTTATCACTAAAATGCTTGCATGATTTCAATTATGCACTACCATCAATCCATCTGCCAAAAATACTGTGATTGTGGCTCATTCTATACTGGCTATCTCTACCTGTATTTGTGTGTAATTTGCATTGTTGTTGAATAAGTGAATGTTTACTAAATAGATGTTTAATTTTTTTTTTTTTTCATTTTTCTTAAAATCAATAAAAACAGCCCCTATTTGCCTAATATCATTAAAAGCAAAAAATCATTTTCTTCAATCCGCTCGCTACTATCCTCTTTTCTCAAAATCATTATCTATTTAACCATTCAATTATAAGAAAACTTTTCATGTTGACCCCTTTGAAAAATCGTATTTTCCTACTTTTCTGCTCTCTGGCTTACTGCTTGTCAAAATAGTCACTTCCTAATTATAAGAATTAGCCTATTAACTCTCCTTAGAATCACCTTTTTTCAAAATTCAAATTATATTATTTATATTTCAAAACTTACAATCATTATAATTTAATCACACAAACAAAAACAAAACTTCATTCTTTAGTAAACACGTATTTAACACCTCAGAATCTTCTAATTGGTTCCAAAATCTTGATTTACTTAAATTAATTATCAAATTCACCTTATATTAACATCTACCCCTTTTGTCACACTTTCCTCTTTTGAATCCTTTTACTTGTATCCAAAAATCATCCAGTTACCGTCTAACCATTTCTGCTTGATTATCAGGTGTGTAACTATCCAAAATATTAGTTAATGCGTACATGGATAGCAAATAATTCAAAAAATCAGTACCAAGATATCACTCAATTTTCAAAAAATGTGAACTTCAACTGTATATGACTTTCACTCTTGATACCCTTATGTTGGTGTTAGTGAGACAGTGCTTTTTGGTTTGGGTGTCAGTGGTGTTTCTAAAGACGGAGATGGTGTCAATGGTCTTGGTGTTAGTGTTAGTGCTGGTGTGAATGTGAGTGTGGGTGTGGAATAGGTGTGACTTATTGAAATGAATATTTAATTGTCACTTTTATCATTTACACAGTTTACTCTCTCAACTTAGATATTCAATACTTTTGCCAAAAGAATATAAAAGAATCCTCAGAACATCTCATCATTGGACCTATAGCTATAAATTCTATAAATAACCCCTGAAAGTAACATTGGGCTCAATAGTTAACACTTCTTACTCAAAAGGGACTATTGAGCTAAAGTGAACAGGGGAAATTAATGGAACAAAATTAAATTACAAAACTACCAAGTAAATTCTATTATAGATGCATTGCCTTGAAGTAACACAGGCATCTATACAAAATAATATCTGTATCAATAACTATAATTGGATAAAAAGCTTTATTCACTTTACAGCTATCTAGCACATTATCTTAATCTCAATCAAAATGAACATAATCTCAAATTCACTTTATCAAAACATTTCTCGCACACTTTCCTCTTTTCTATCTCTTATCAAGTTACCATCGAAAAACTTCTGATTAATGACAAAGTGTCTTACAGTCCACCGTCTCACTTGCTGTGAATTTGCTAAACAATTGGTTTATAAAATCAATCACTGAGTTTTTAAAAGTATCCAACTGTATATGACTTGAACTCCAGATGACTTGAACTCCAAGTGCCCATAATATCCCAATTCCATATTCATGGATCTTTATCAAGGGATCATACCCACCAATTATCTGACCAATTACTTTACTGTATACCATTATTACCTAATTTCCCCAATCTGTACTAAAATCTTTGCAAATAATAATCCATTATGAAGGATAAACCAGTAATGTCTGATGTCATCTAATAAATCTATTAGACATAAGATCCCAAAAATATCCAGCAATTTCAACTACTGTATAAGATCTCAACAATATCCACCAATTATTTGGTCAACTATTGTATAACATTAAACAATCTTATCAATTTGACCAACTCTGCGTAATTCAATAACACAAATAATTCTCTAATATCTTTGAAAGATACCAATACACCCTTTCTGATGACTCTCATGCCTTGTCTCAATTCCAAACAAAGGGTAGTTAAATTGACTCATTAAACTTGTTCTTGTTTCCAATGTCCTTTCAGTGGACACTAAGTGACTACTATACTTTGTTTAATCAACCTATTGACACAACATATTGGCACCACATATGTTAGGGCTCGACTATGGATCAATCCATCCTAATTGTTAATCCGTGTCTGTGGTTTGATATTCCTGAAAACTATCACTTGATAATCCATCAAACAAGTCTAACTTTGCTCTATTTCGATTATCAAACAAACACCAATAGCTTGCTTAAGAGATGGTTACCTCTCTCATAACCTTGATGATTTGTCTCAATTTCATAACACTTTGCAATTAAAACTGGGCAGTTGAAGTTGTTGCTAATTTCAATGTCTCTCTCTCAATGAATAAAGTTATCACTAAATTGGTTGCATGATTTCAATCATGCACTACCATCAATCCATCTGTCAAAAAGACTGTGATGGTGGCTTATTCTATACTGGCTATATCTATCTATGTCTGTGTGTACATTGTTGTTGAATAAGTGAATGTTTACTAAATAGATGTCTAATTTTTTTTTTTCATTTTTCTTAAAATCGCTAAAGACAGCCCCTATTTGCCTAATATCATTAAAAGCAAAAAATCATTTTCTTCAATCCGCTCGTTAGTATCCTCTTTTCTCAAAATCTTCATTTACTTAACTATTCAATTATAACAAAAAAATTTATGATGACAACTTTGAAAAATCATATTTTCCTACTTTTCAAATCTCTGGCTTGCTGTATGTCTAAACAATCACCTCTTAATTATAAAACTTAGCCTATTAACTTTCCTCAAAATCAACTGTTTCCTGTTTTTTCATAATTCAATTTATATTATTTATATTTCAAAACTTACAATCATTAAAATTTGATGAAAAACAAAGCTTCATTCTTTAGTTCACACCTATTTAATACTTCTTCATCTTCTAATTGGTTCTACAATCTTGATTTACTTAAAATAATTATCAAATTCACCTTATACGAACATCTACCGCTCTTGTCATACTTCCCTCTTTTCAACCCTCTTACCTGTATCCAAAAATCAACCAGTTACCGTCTAACTACTTCTGCTTGATTATTGAGTGACTGACTACACGCCATACCAATCACTATGTATGAGGACAGCAAATGGTTTAAAAATCAATCACTCATTTTCAAAAAATGTGCACTTCAAGAAGTGTATGACTTTCTGTTCTCATGTTGGTGTATGTGTCATATCTATTATCATCAAACCCAATAATCTTTGAACAAATTCAACAAATAATTATATTTAATGCAGCTAGCTTAGAAGCTACCTTACCATCAGCTCCTGTAAAATGTGTATGTAAAGAGTTAAGGGGTGCTAAAAAATTGATCCTTATTTTCTTTTTTAAAAGTGTTTTCTTTCAGTTAGAAAAAAACAAAATTTTTTTTCACCTTAAACGTTCCCCAAAATACAATGCAATAACTTAGTGTTAGTGTAATTGTAGTTCCCAATGGTGTAAAAGGGAGTTTCAGTGGTGCTGGTATTGATGTTGCTACTTTTGAAGGTGTGGGTGTGGGTGTGGGTGCTGATTTTCCTGAAACCTCTGCTGAAGTGTTGGTGTTTCTGCGTTCTGGTTTCAATACTCACTCTGATCTTATATCCAATTGTATTCACATAGACTACATCCTAAGGTAAAGAAGCGAGCAAACAGATCTAGATAATTTCAATCTAGATTGAAGTACCAAAATAACATTGCAAATAAAATGTGATGTAGTATTAAAAATTGGAGAGAGTCTGTACAAGTTTACCTAATCCGAACAGTATCAGCTGACAACTATTCTTTACATAATCAACAAGAACAATGCAGCCCAGACTTGATCAAATCAAGCTCTGCTTCAACTAGAGTACCTAAATTTGAGAAAAACACAAAGCAATTCAATGCATATTAAAAGGTTTATCTACAAGAAAAAATAAAATTAATCACCTCAGCTTAAATTAATTCACATAACTGAAGAGGTCAAATCTCCTCTATACAAAATACATCAACTCAGTACTACAAAAATATATCTGAACAGAAAAGAATATACCAAAAGTACCAAAAGCAGCTCATCTGAATAAGAAACAAACGTGCTCAAGATTAATCTGTACAATCCAATATTAAATCAGCCAGATAACCAATATTCCATCAACTCATAAAAGAATCAACAAACCAACCAACTTTTCATCAGATCTACTACAGATTCCGACAATAAGATATCTGAAAACTAATTCAATACAAAATTCACAAATACCAAAAATACAGTTATCGAATAGTGACTTCCTATACACCGTATAGGTGTACTGGATTTGGTAAATAACTATTATATTGCTAAATTTGCTTTTTGATCACAATTGGTACACAGAATTTCCCTTTTGTTGCTGAGAATATCCAACATACCTTATTTTATGAGACTAGTACTTCTTCTGTACAACTAGAACATCCTATCAAAAAGAAAGAGAGTATGGAAGTTATAATAAAGTAGCTATGATGATATCCTGCTAATTTCAAAGCCCAAAATCTGGACAAAGAATTACCTCGTAAACACAGTTTAATTTCGTGCTTTAAAGATTTTGTAGTACTTAACAAAGTTTTCTATCTAACACGAGCAACTACAAAAATTCTTATGTTGAAACATATTGTATGTTTCCAGGAGCTGTAACACCATTATTTCATTGTGTCATTAGAAATAGCCTTTTGTGTTCAAGTTGATTGAAATTTTCTGGAGGATTGATAGGCTCTATGAATGGATATGTTGCAATAGCAAATTTCTTTTAAGATAATCCCTGCCATTTGAAATCTGGATTTATGGCCTGGTATTTGCTCTCTCTAGTTTTTATAGTGGGCATCATTCTGTGAATAGTTGTAATGTAACAGTATCGATACTTTTCGTTTTGTTATGTTGCCCCTTCTTTTTAATTTTTTTATTCATTTTTCTTCTATACTATGTATCAAATACTTGGGGACACTATCAAGTCCCATTAACACATATGCATAAAATCCTGTATTCCCGTGCCACGCTTCTCGGTGAGAACTTGTAATTTATAGTTTTTAGTTACTCCATTCGCCTTCTATACAATCGTTATAACAATATAGTCTATAGTAAATAAGGAGATAAAATATCGGTGTAGGACTAAGCCTTTCTCATGAACAAGAGCTTGTTTCGGATCATGAAGGTCGGTCAATGAGCTTGATAATGTAACAAAACGGATTCAAAAGCTTCAAAAATCTTCTTTTATCCAGAGTGTATACTCTGGAGAGATCTTCATATGTCAATGCCAAAGTATATTACTTAAGGTGGGCTAAAAGTTGGCACCAGTGCAGTTTTAGGGATATGCATCGCTTAAGTTACTTCAAATGAATAAGTTATCAACATCAGCACTCCCTTAAAAAACACCGTTCAACTCCATGGCTCACACTGTGTTTGATGTCTCATAAGCACCGTATTTTTCTTATCAAGAAAGAAAAAAAAAATATTCCTTGGGAATATTTTGGTTGCCTTGATGTGAATGCCAGTATCATTTAACTGTGATGTTGATACACAGTTTCTACTTGATGCTGTTATTCAATTTTTAACTAGATTATTGGAGAAGTGTGATTCTAGAATGCGTTTTCGGTAATAAACAGACATTTTTCTTTCAAATCTTAGGTTTCGATATAGGTTCGAGCACCGACCAAACTCTTTTTACAACTTGCATGTGATACCTTGTTGTCACTAAGTTGACAAGCTCGATATTGGTATGCTAAAGAAATCATTCTTTTCTTTTTTAGATACATTTTGGAAAATAAAAAACCCTCTAGAAGAAGGTGATGAGAAAGAATAATTTGGAAGCAGTGAATTCCAATGGTGAGGGGGAACTGAAGAAAACACAAAACAAAACAATAAAATAGGTAGTAAATAAAATAATCCTTCTGGAAGGTGTCAAGAAGCAGAAATTTTGAAGCTACTGAAATACCGTGCATAAAAAAAAAAAAAATTCACAGAAAAGAGCCTTTAATTTTTTATCTTTGACGAAATTTCACTCTAAATAAGAAGACAAAGATTTAGTTTAGAACTTTTTGTGACTGAAAAAAATTTCGGACAATAAGCTTGCTAAGAAAGAATCTCATTCTCTATTATAAAAATAGAATGCAAACAATAAAGCTGCAAAAAGGTTAAAAATATGCAATTTTTCACCAGGAAATAAAACAAAGGAAAAACTGGCACCCTAGAGTTTGGATTTAAGAAAAAATGCATTTTCTATGCATCCCTATGGTAACTAATATCCGATTAAAAGCGCATGAATCAAATGAGGCGCTCGTTTCATGGAAAACAATTTTATTAATATGAAAAACTTCCATTTGGTTATGCAGAGTTCTCCTTCCAAGTGAGAGTTCGCTGACCAGATGCATCTTCTTATTACATAGTTTTTTTTCGGTTTAAGCTCTATCTATGTTATGGCTCGCCTTGGATACACAATTTCAAATCACTATATATCCAGAATCGGTTCGGTGATTTTACGAGTTGAGTGACTAGCAACTTCTTTCCTACTCAAAGCCTCTTAGAGACAGAAAAATGAATATATGTAAAATTAGAGGGCTCTTGGAAAGAGTAAATTACTCAAGCTAAGTTAGCTTTTATTTCCTTGGATCAGAAGGATCTCTTTACAGGTTTCTCGAACAATGCAAACTTAACCAAACCTAAGTTAAGATTTCAATAAAGGCGATCATTTTTTTCAAAAATGGAACACACATCAGCACAATTCGGAGATTGCTTTCTCAAAAAGCTTTCAAATCTAAGAATTAAGCAGAAAATTTCATTTTTTTTTTTTTTTTTAAAAAAAAACCTTAATCGAAGAAGAAAAAAATTTTTTTTTTTTTAAGGGACGCCTCGACAAGAAAGGACGCTATTGAATATGACCTTAGTGCTCACTTCCTCAGTTCAAAGTTATGAGTTATGTATGAAAATTTTCACTTAGATGCTAAGAAACAAAAAACGGCTATGGAATTGTGTGAATCTATGCATGGCAGCTTAATATTAGGCAGTGATGAAAGAGCCAGGTATTTGTTCAGTTAAAAGTGAAGTTAGTGATTAACATGATGACGGAGACCTGTTTCCTCCTTTTATAAATATATAATTATGGCTTCCCCTAATATGTCAATTTATTTGCAAAGATTCAGACACTAAAGCTCAAAGAAGGGACGATGAATTTCACCAGGAATTGGTTTGCTACACTAATTTTGTCCACTTGGATTATACTTGTTCAAGCAGATGATACTGGAAACGGTGAGACCACAGATCACAGTTATGCTTGTTCAATATCTTCATCAGCTACTTCTCAGGGATTCACAGCAAAGTTCTATGACTACACTTATAACGATTATACCTCATATTATGACCCTGACTATATGGCATATGGCTATAAATCGGGTACTATAACTAATACTGCTACAGGTGTAACTGACCCTCAAATTTGGAAGACTTCTTCTTATTTACAGGTTGGGATGCATAATGATTACGTTTATGGCCAGTATGTCAGTGTTACAAACTTCTTGGTTGAATTGACTGGTTATTTCAAGGCATCAGAAAGTGGTTTATATACATTTGACTTATCTCTTGCCGATGATGCTGCAATGGTGTTCTTTGGTAATTCAGCTGCCTTTACCTGTTGTAACACAGAAGCATATGTGATTGGACAAGATGTATCAGATTCGTATTTGCTTTACACAACAAAAGCTTACCAACAAGAGTCATATACGTCAATGTCGGCCTATATACTTACAAGCCGGCTATTATTATCCAATGAGAATCGTATACGCAAATGCTGTTAGTTATGCAAGACTTAAGTTTTCAGTGACTACTCCAGGAGGAACTCAAATCAGTGATTGGTCCAATTATATGTATCAGTTCAAAGATGAATCAAATGCTGGTGCATGTACCGAGACAGTCGTTTCAACTACACTTTCAACTACAACAACATCAACGGTAACCACCACAGTTCCTTGGACTGGAACAGGTACCTCTACAACAACTGCTACAAACACAAATGGTGATGTAACTGTTATTGTTGAAACTCCAACAGTACCATTAACAACTGTTACCACTACAGTTCCTTGGACTGGAACAGGTACTTCTACAACAACTGCTACAAATAGTAACGGTGATGTAACTGTTATTGTTGAAACTCCAACAGTACCATTAACAACTGTTACCACTACAGTTCCTTGGACTGGAACAGGTACTTCTACAACAACTGCCACAAATAGTAACGGTGTTGTAACAGTTATTGTTGAAACTCCAACAGTACCATTAACAACTGTTACCACTACAGTTCCTTGGACCGGAACAGGTACTTCTACAACAACTGCCACAAATAGTAACGGTGTTGTAACAGTTATTGTTGAAACTCCAACAGTACCATTAACAACTGTTACCACTACAGTTCCTTGGACTGGAACAGGTACTTCTACAACAACTGCCACAAATAGTAACGGTGTTGTAACAGTTATTGTTGAAACTCCAACAGTACCATTAACAACTGTTACCACTACAGTTCCTTGGACCGGAACAGGTACTTCTACAACAACTGCCACAAACAGTAACGGTGTTGTCACAGTTATTGTTGAAACTCCTGTTTTATCATCATCAGCTGTCCCATCATCATCAGTTCACAAAGGTACCACAGTTACAACTACTGTTCCATGGACCGGTGTTGGCACTTCAACTACCACAACTACAAACAGTAATGGTGTTGTCACAGTTATTGTTGAAACTCCAATTTTACCATCATTATCATTGTCGACCTCAGCTGTTCCATCATCATCAGTTCACAAAGGTACTACAGTTACAACTACTGTTCCATGGACTGGTGTTGGTACTTCAACTACTACAACTACAAACAGTAATGGTGTTGTCACAGTTATTGTTGAAACTCCTATTTTATCATCATCAGTTACTCCTTCATCATCAGTTCATAAAGGTACTACAGTTACAACTACTGTTCCATGGACTGGTGTTGGTACTTCAACTACTACAACTACAAACAGTAATGGTGTTGTCACAGTTATTGTTGAAACTCCAACTACTCCAGCTTCAGGCACAACAGTTACAACTACTGTTCCATGGACTGGTGTTGGCACTTCAACTACTACAACTACAAACAGTAATGGTGTTGTCACAGTTATTGTTGAAACTCCTATTTTATCATCATCAGTTACTCCTTCATCATCAGTTCATAAAGGTACTACAGTTACAACTACTGTTCCATGGACTGGTGTTGGCACTTCAACTACTACAACTACAAACAGTAACGGTGTTGTCACAGTTATTGTTGAAACTCCTGTTTTATCATCATCAGCTGTCCCATCATCATCAGTTCACAAAGGTACCACAGTTACAACTACTGTTCCATGGACCGGTGTTGGCACTTCAACTACCACAACTACAAACAGTAATGGTGTTGTCACAGTTATTGTTGAAACTCCAATTTTACCATCATTATCATTGTCGACCTCAGCTGTTCCATCATCATCAGTTCATAAAGGTACTACAGTTACAACTACTGTTCCATGGACTGGTGTTGGTACTTCAACTACTACAACTACCAACAGTAACGGTGTTGTAACAGTTATTGTTGAAACTCCAATTTTATCATCATCAGTTACTCCTTCATCATCAGTTCACAAAGGTACCACAGTTACAACTACTGTTCCATGGACTGGTGTTGGTACTTCAACTACTACAACTACAAACAGTAACGGTGTTGTAACAGTTATTGTTGAAACTCCTATTTTATCATCATCAGTTACTCCATCATCATCAGTCTACAAAGGTACTACAGTTACCACTACTGTTCCATGGACCGGTGTTGGCACTTCAACTACTACAACTACAAACAGTAATGGTGTTGTCACTGTTATTGTTGAAACCCCAACTACTCCAGCTTCAGGCACAACAGTTTCAACCACTATCCCATGGACTGGTACATTTGTCACAACTACTACTGCCACTAACAGTAACGGTGTTGTCACTGTTATTGTTGAGACCCCAACCACTCCAGCTTCAGGCACAACAGTTTCAACCACTATCCCATGGACTGGTACATTTGTCACAACTACTACTGCTACAAACAGTAATGGTGTTGTCACTGTTATTGTTGAAACCCCAACTACTCCAGCTTCAGGCACAACAGTTACAACTACTGTTCCATGGACTGGTACATTTGTTACAACTACTACTGCCACTAACAGCAACGGTGTTGTCACAGTTATTGTTGAGACCCCAACCACTCCAGGTGAAGGTTCAACTGTTTCAACTACTATCCCATGGACTGGTACATTCGTTACTACTACTACTGCTACTAATCCAAATGGTGTTGTTACTGTTATTGTTGAAACTCCAACCACTCCAGCTGAAGGATCAACTGTTTCGACTACTATTCCATGGACTGGTACATTCGTTACAACTACTACTGCTACTAACAGTAATGGTGTTGTCACAGTTATTGTTGAGACCCCAACCACTCCAGCTTCAGGCACAACAGTTTCAACCACTATCCCATGGACTGGTACATTTGTCACAACTACTACTGCCACTAACAGTAACGGTGTTGTCACTGTTATTGTTGAGACCCCAACCACTCCAGCTTCAGGCACAACAGTTTCAACCACTATCCCATGGACTGGTACATTTGTCACAACTACTACTGCTACAAACAGTAATGGTGTTGTCACAGTTATTGTTGAGACCCCAACTACTCCAGCTTCAGGCACAACAGTTTCAACCACTATCCCATGGACTGGTACATTTGTCACAACTACTACTGCTACAAACAGTAATGGTGTTGTCACTGTTATTGTTGAAACCCCAACTACTCCAGCTTCAGGCACAACAGTTACAACTACTGTTCCATGGACTGGTGTTGGAACTTCAACTACTACAACAACAAACAGTAATGGTGTTGTTACTGTTATTGTTGAGACCCCAACTACTCCAGCTTCAGGCACAACAGTTTCAACCACCATCCCATGGACTGGTACATTTGTTACAACTACTACTGCCACTAACAGCAACGGTGTTGTCACAGTTATTGTTGAGACCCCAACTACTCCAGCTTCAGGCACAACAGTTTCAACCACTATCCCATGGACTGGTACATTTGTCACAACCACTACTGCTACTAACAGTAATGGTGTTGTAACAGTTATTGTTGAAACTCCAATTTTACCATCGTTATCATTGTCGACCTCAGCTGTTCCATCATCATCAGTTCATAAAGGTACCACAGTTACAACTACTGTTCCATGGACCGGTGTTGGCACTTCGACTACTACAACTACAAACAGTAATGGTGTTGTTACTGTTATTGTTGAGACTCCAACTACTCCAGCTGAAGGTTCAACTGTCTCAACTACAATCCCATGGACTGGTACATTTGTCACAACTACTACTGCTACAAACAGTAATGGTGTTGTCACAGTTATTGTTGAGACTCCAACTACTCCAGCTTCAGGCACAACAGTTTCAACCACTATCCCATGGACTGGTACATTTGTTACTACTACTACTGCTACTAATCCAAATGGTGTTGTTACTGTTATTGTTGAAACTCCAACCACTCCAGCTGAAGGTTCAACTGTCTCAACCACTATCCCATGGACTGGTACATTTGTCACAACTACTACTGCTACAAACAGTAATGGTGTTGTCACAGTTATTGTTGAAACTCCAACTACTCCAGCTTCAGGCACAACAGTTTCAACCACCATCCCATGGACTGGTACATTTGTTACAACTACTACTGCTACTAACAGTAATGGTGTTGTCACAGTTATTGTTGAGACCCCAACCACTCCAGGTGAAGGTTCAACAGTTTCAACTACTATCCCATGGACTGGTACATTCGTTACTACTACTACTGCTACTAATCCAAATGGTGTTGTTACTGTTATTGTTGAAACTCCAACCACTCCAGGTGAAGGATCAACAGTTTCAACTACTATCCCATGGACTGGTACATTTGTCACAACTACTACTGCTACTAACAGTAATGGTGTTGTCACAGTTATTGTTGAGACCCCAACCACTCCAGGTGAAGGTTCAACTGTTTCAACTACTATCCCATGGACTGGTACATTTGTCACAACCACTACTGCTACTAATCCAAATGGTGTTGTCACTGTTATTGTCGAAACTCCAACTGTTCCAGGTGAAGGATCAACAGTTTCAACTACTATCCCATGGACTGGTACATTTGTCACAACCACTACTGCTACTAATCCAAATGGTGTTGTCACTGTTATTGTCGAAACTCCAACTGTTCCAGGTGAAGGATCAACAGTTTCAACTACTATCCCATGGACTGGTACATTTGTCACAACTACTACTGCTACAAACAGTAATGGTGTTGTCACAGTTATTGTTGAGACCCCAACCACTCCAGGTGAAGGTTCAACTGTTTCAACTACTATCCCATGGACTGGTACATTTGTCACAACTACTACTGCTACAAACAGTAATGGTGTTGTCACAGTTATTGTTGAGACCCCAACCACTCCAGGTGAAGGATCAACAGTTTCAACTACTATCCCATGGACTGGTACATTCGTTACTACTACTACTGCTACTAATCCAAATGGTGTTGTTACTGTTATTGTTGAAACTCCAACCACTCCAGCTGAAGGATCAACTGTTTCGACTACTATTCCATGGACTGGTACATTCGTTACAACTACTACTGCTACTAACAGTAATGGTGTTGTCACAGTTATTGTTGAGACCCCAACCACTCCAGGTGAAGGTTCAACTGTTTCAACTACTATCCCATGGACTGGTACATTTGTCACAACTTCTACAGCCACTAATCCAAATGGTGAAGTCACAGTTATTGTTGAGACACCAACAGCAGGTGTTCCAGGTGAAGGTTCTACCATATCAACCACTATCCCATGGACTGGTACATTTGTCACAACTTCTACAGCCACTAATCCAAATGGTGAAGTCACAGTTATTGTTGAGACACCAACAGCTACTGCAGGTGTTCCAGGTGAAGGTTCTACCATATCAACCACCATCCCATGGACTGGTACATTTGTCACAACTTCTACAGCCACTAATCCAAATGGTGAAGTCACAGTTATTGTTGAGACACCAACAGCTACTGCAGGTGTTCCAGGTGAAGGTTCTACCATATCAACCACCATCCCATGGACTGGTACATTTGTCACAACTTCTACTGCTACTAATCCAAATGGTGAAGTCACAGTTATTGTTGAGACACCAACGGGAGGTGTTGCAACTGAAGGTTCGTATTCTTCTATTGCGGCAGTTCAAGCTACCACTACTACTGTTCCATGGAGTGGATCAGTTACAAGAACAAGTACAATTAATGGAGAAGGCACAGTTAGTGTTATTATAGAGACTCCAAGTTTAGTTACATTTGATGAATCAAGTGCTACAGCAACATTGTTAACATTGAGTACATCATCAACATCATCAGCTGTGCTGAGTGGATCAATTCCTATTAGTGTTTTCGAAGGTGGAGCATCATCATCTTCAATTGCATTTTTGCCAATTGGATTTATTCTTCCAATATTACTGGCTATCATATTGATTTAAAATTTCATTTTTGATTTGAATATCAAATACCATTTTTCATTTTCCCATTCTTTGCAGACTTTTTATTTTCTCCTTTCTTAGCTATTTTAGATAGTTTACTTGTATATTTTAAAAAATTCTATGATTAATATTGTATGTAAGTTGACTTGGCATTTTGGACCCTTTTGTAAGCCAAATATTGGATAGAGATAAATCCTTGTGATATTATTTATCAATTTGACAATAAACAGCCACAAGATGCACAGGTCATAAACGAGAAGCATAATCTTTTACAGTTGGATAAAAATGCAAGGCAATACCTTGTAATGCCTTTATGTCTGAGAGTGAAAATTTTTTATTTTATTTTATTTTATTTTATTTTTTTTCCATCTACTTGCATAGGTGAGTGAAAGAGAGTGTGTATAATCCTTTCCCAGTTCTCTGATACTATAAAGAGTTGTATGTGATATATCACTTGATCATGACGAAAGCAAAGCTCATCTCATCTAATACCAAAGCAGAGCATCTAAGCGCAAAGGGGCAAACATTCTTTCTTAATAAAAAAAAAAAAAAGAAATGAAAAAAAAAATAAATGCCGTTTCAAAATTCAATGGGGCATTTCTTGCTTTGCTTTGCTTTTTGAGTGAATTTGACATGAAGTACAAATTATCTTCAACCGACAATTAATAACGAGTATCTTATCTTTTCTTATCTATTATGCTATGATCATCATTCCATTTTCTTTTTTCTCTTTTATCTATGTGCTGCTGCTCCAACATTTATAGCTGGTATATAAACTTTAGATTCTGCCTCTGTTTTGTAAAAATCTATACTTAAATAACTAACAATGTCGAGTGTAAATTCTTCAAGTGATTATAAGAAACAATCCAATGTTGATGATTATCAAGTCTACGAGACTGGAGATATTGAACAACATCCAGGTACCGTTGAACAACCAATTAGAAAAGGTTTCAAAGGGTTCTTGGATACTTTCAAGCCTTTTGAAACTGAAGAGTTAGATCCAAATTTAACTCTTGAAGAAAAAGCTGCCATTGCTACAGCACAGGCCCCATTGGCAAGGTCTTTGAAAAACAGACATTTGCAAATGATTGCCATTGGTGGTTCCATCGGTACTGGTTTATTCGTTGGTTCAGGTGGTGCGTTAAGAACCGGTGGTCCAGCTGCAATCTTGATCGGTTGGATATTGATCGGTTCTATGTTGTACTGTGTTTGTCAATGTCTTGGTGAATTGGCTGTCACTTACCCTATCTCTGGTTCCTTTGTCACTTATAATACTAGATTTATCGATCCTTCATTTGGGTTCGCAATGGCTTGGAACTATGCTTTACAATGGCTTATCGTGTTACCTTTAGAATTGGTTGCCTGTGCTATCACAATTAATTATTGGAAATCAGATATAAATAACGATCTGTGGGTCGCTATCTTTTATGTCCTTATTTGCTCTATCAATCTTTTCGGTGTTAGAGGTTATGGTGAAGCTGAATTCATCTTCAGTTTTGTCAAAGTCGTTGCCATCATTGGTTTTATAATCTTGGGTATTGTCATCATCTGTGGTGGTGGTCCAAAAGGTGGTTACTTGGGTGGTACTTACTGGCAAGATCCAGGTGCTTTTGCTGCCGGTTTCAAAGGTGTTTGTACAGTCTTTGTCACTGCTGCTTTCTCATTTGCTGGTACCGAATTATGTGGTTTAGCTGCTGCTGAAACTGCAAACCCAAGAAGATCTTTACCAAAAGCTACTAAGCAAGTCTTTTGGAGAATCACTTTATTCTATATCATCTCTTTAACCTTAGTTGGTTTAATTGTTCCATACACCGATGAAAGATTGATCAGTTCTTCTTCAGTCGATGCTGCTGCTTCCCCTTTCGTCATTGCCATTACAAGAGCTGGTATCTCTGGTTTACCAAGTGTCATCAACGTTGTTATCATGATTGCTGTCTTATCAGTTGGTAACTCTGCTGTCTTTGCCTGTTCAAGAACCTTAGTTGCATTGGCTAACTGTGGTCAAGCTCCAAAAATTTTCGGTTACATTGATAGAACTGGTAGACCATTAGTTGGTATTTGCGTCACTTGTGCTTTCGGTTTATTAGCCTTCACCGCTGAAACTTCATTCGAAGGTGATATGTTCACTTGGTTATTAGCCATCTCTGGTTTATCTTCAATCTTCACATGGACTGGCATTTGTTTAGTTCATATCAGATTTAGATACGCTTTAAAAGTTCAAGGAAGAGACACCTCAGAGTTAGCTTACACTTCTCAAGTCGGTGTTTACGGTTCATATTACGGTGCCGGTTTAAACATCTTGGTCTTGATTGCCCAATTCTGGGTTGCCTTATACCCAATTGGTGAATCTCCAGATGCCAAAGCCTTCTTTGAAGTTTATTTAGCTGCTCCAGTTGTATTAGCTTTCTACATTGGTCACAAACTTTGGACAAGAAATTGGAAATTATATATTAAACTGGAAAATATCGATTTGGATCACGGTAGAAGAGAAGTTGATTTGGATTTGTTGAAACAAGAAATTGCTGAAGAAAAAGCATTTATTGCCTCTAAACCATTCTACTACAGATGGTACTCATTCTGGTGTTAAAAAGAATTTGAAGACTGTTTATATATGCTTTTAATTTGAAATTTTATTAATGAATAACTATACATACAATATCGTAGAGATCATCATCTGGTGGTAATAGAGTAAATCCGTGGGATAAAAAAAGAAAAACCGTGGGATACCGGAGTCAGAGAAGCATAACTATGTCAAAACCAAGGGTCTGTGCGTAAAAAATATATATATGCGAGTAAAAGTGAAAAAAAAAAAAAAAAGTACATCTACCAAAGATGTCAGATCATAAATCACTCACAAGTGTCGATGACAAATTGATAAAAGAGGATGCTGATGAAGCTTTTGCTTTTATTGAAGAGAATACGGACTTGAATTTGCTGAATGATAAAGATTACAAATCTTTATTGCAAAAATTAGATCTAAGAATTCTTACACTTATGTGTTTGATTTATTTACTTCAATTCTTGGATAAATCTTTACTCAATTATAGTGCTGTGATGGGGATAAAAGAGAATTTAAAAGGTAATGAATTTAGCAATTTAGGTACTATATTTTATGCATCTTATATATTTGCTGAACCTTTTATATCATATTTATTTCAAAAATTACCAACTGCAAGATTTCTTGGTTTTTGTATTTGTCTTTGGGGGATTATACTTGCATGTCACTCACTGTGTCACACATATGCTGCATTTATGGTAGTGAGGTCATTGTTAGGAATGTTTGAAAGTTGCTCTGCTATACTGTTGATTGCAATTAGTGGAATGTTTTACACAAAAGATGAACAAGTTAAGAGAATGGGATTTTGGAGTATTCAAACTGCCACTTCGACTATAATTGGTGGTTTGTTGTCGTTTGGTTTCCAACATATTCATTCAAAAACTTTCCTGTCATGGCAGATATTGTTCTTATTTATGGGTATTATAACTTTCTTCTTTGGTATCATAGTTTTCTTTTACCTTCCTAATAATGTCACTTCAGCAAGATTCTTGACAAGACAAGAAAAATTGATGGTGTTGGAACATATTAGAATTAATCAAACAGGTACTGAAAATAAAAAATTCAAAAAACAACAATTAGTAGAATTATTATTCCATGATAAATTAACTTGGCCAATGTTTTTCTTGACTTTAATATCAATGATAGTGACGGGTGTATTGGGGAATTTCAGTACCACCATAACGGCAACATTTGGATTCACAAATGAAGTGAATGCCTTATTGCAATTGCCAACAGCTGGAGTCGTTTATATAACCATTGTTGCATCAACACAATTATGTGCACATTTAGGGCATAGAACTTTAATTACTGCATCACTTTTCGTACCAACTGTTGTTGGATGCATTATATTCTTATGTCTTAGTCCATTGAAACATAAAGTTGCGAATTTAATTGCATTATATTTGTTGAACAGTGGATCATGTGTAATTACAATGATTTATGCTTGGAATAGTGCTAATACAGCAGGTTATACAAAGAGAGTTGGTAGAAATGCACTAACGATGATTGCATTTTCAGTAGGATGTTTAATAGGTCCCCAATTATTCAGAGCTCATGATGCTCCAAATTATACATCTGCCAAGATCACCTTGTTAGTAACGCAAGCTTTTTGTATTCCATTAACTTTATTAGTTGGGTATTTAAGTCAAAAGGAAAATTTGAAAAAATCAAATTTGGATCAAGCTTATCTGCCCAATTTTGAATTTATGGATTTAACAGATATTGAAAATAAGAAGTTTAGATATTCATATTGATTTTATATAAAACAGAACTGATTTTTTTTTTTTTTATTTCATTTTTTATTCAAAAATTAAAAGATTTTATACATAATATATATAAAAGAAAATCAAAGAACTTAAGCTTTTAATGATGAGGCTCTTCTAACTTTCTTAGCTTCTTTTCTTTCGTGTAATCTGGCAGCTAATAATTGTTGGTATTCAGCAGCTTGTTCTCTTTGAGATTGAGCATTTCTAATTTTCAATGATTTCAAGTGACGTTTTCTTTGTAAGACTTGTGGAGTAACTAATCTTTGAATTTTTGGAGCTTTAGTGTATTTCTTTTCACCTTTAACAACTTCACGTCTAATAACGTATTGTCTAACATCATCTTCCTTGGTTAAACCAAAGAATTTTCTGATATGGTTGGCTCTCTTTGGACCTAATCTCTTTGGAACTTGAGAGTCAGTAACACCTTCAATTTCAGCATCACCGGTCTTAACAATGACTAATGACAAGACTGAAAGATCTGGACCAACGATACAACCTCTGACAGATTTTCTCTTACGTTCACCAGCTCTTCTTTGTCTGTAACATGAGTGACCCTTTGACAATAATAACTTAACTCTTGTTGGATGTAAGACACCTTGTTTCATTGGGAAACCTTGTTTATCGTTACCACCAGTGATCTTGAAGATGTAACCTTTGAATTCATCACCAACTGAGTCACCTTCAACTTCTTGACCCATTCTTTTTTCGTAGAAGACACGTAATTTGTGTTCATCATCAATTTCAACGGTCTTTTGAGTACCGTTAGCTGGATAAGCAATATTTAACTGTTGTATATTGTTAGTATTTCTTATATATATATATATAAATTAGAAAAAGTGTATCAAATTCCCGTGATTAGTGATCCCATTTTCAGTTTATAATTATTGATCTATTGACAAAATGAATCTAATGCAATGATATATCCTTTGCTGTTGTATACATGTAAAATTTTTTTTTGTTTTTTCTTTTATGGTGATGTAGTTCGTTGAGAATAAGTAATTATCCAAGCATGAATATTAAAATGAATCTATTGATCAGAAGTAAGCTTTATTGATCTGGTCTTGAGACTTTAAAGGAGATGATACACTTATTTGATGAATAACGGATAGGACATACCTTCATTATTGATTGGTTTGAATGATGCTATTATTCTGGTGATAAATTTGAAGAAATATTGTGTTAAAAATTGAAAAAAAAAAAAAAAAAAATTGTTAAAAAAAAAAAAAAAGTTGAAAAGAAAAAAAACACAAAAAAATTTTTTTTAGTGTAAAATGGCAGATCCACATAATAATTTTACACTGTTTGTACTATAAAAGATACTTTTCACTGTGTCAATAAGCACCTGCGCAGGTCCTTGATAGAGCAGTAACAGACAGCCCCCATTCTTCTATCTTTTGTTTCGCACTCAGCGCACACAACATTAAAAGGAGAAAAAAAAATTAGTTTTTAGAAATCGTGACTGGTATTTTTAAAGATTACACATCTTGACACCAGTAAAGACCTAATATGTATCACATGACCACATCCTCTGATAACGGATTTTTCTTTTTTTGTTGTTTTTCTTACTACATGTAATTGCATATTACTATTGTCATTTATTACATTAGCCCCCCCCCCTCCCCCCCCCATCGTTTCTTCCCTTAGTACAAAAAAAAAAAAAAACATAAAGGTATCCCATATATATACTAAATAAGATTTATAAGCTATCTTTCGAATTTTTTCTATTGCTGGTATTACTGTTATTACCACTACCCCCATTATTTCCAACCGTATTACCAAATACATTACCAACCATTTGAGATGGACTAGGTAACATAATACTCGTGTTATCTCTTATGATAGCACTTAATGTTCCGCCATTCTCTATTACCATATTACTGTTATTATTATTAGCTGGGTTGTTATTATTGTACAAATTATTACTTGCCAGTACTGCTGCCAAATTTGCCTGATTTCTATTGGCAGTAATTGGAGTTGAACCATTTCCTGAACTGGCACCAAACGGTATATTCCATTCATTTGAATAAAAATTGGATGGCGACAGAAATAATAAATCATTGTTCAAATATTTGGATGGTAAAGCAGATAACGGGGTTTCTCCTGTAAATTGTCTTGTATTTAAATTAGGATTCGATGTGTTTTGAGAATTGTAATATCCAACCGCATTATTACCACCGGCCCCATTGAAAGGAGATGGGAATATGTTATTTGTATGTGATCCTGATGGTGATGGTTGAGGCTGTGGTAATATAAACATGCCATTTGGAGCAGTGGCTGAAATAGGTGTTGATTTTGATGAATTTGAATTCTGATTATTTTGTTGACTAGTATTACCATTGCTAGCTATACCTAACCCAGGTAGTATTGGTTTTGGAGGAGCCAACTGACCATTTTTAATATTAGTTCCCATAGTAGATTGCTTTTCATCTTTTGAAGACTCTATTGCCGTTATAGTCATGGCACTGTCATTTTTCTTTTGCCTATTATCTTGATCATTCACAGCATCTTCATCTTCATCTTCATCTTCATTTTGTGCTTCATTGGTATTTGTAGTACTAGGTATTTGAACTCTCAATACAGGTCTTTGCGATTGTCCTGAGTTTCTACCGCCATTACTACTTGTACTACTATATGCCGGACTTGGAGCATATTGTGCCAGTTGCTGTTGCTGTTGTGTTTGATTTTGTCCTTGTTGTGGTCCATAAGTTTTTAAATGAGGAGATGATTGAAAATTTGATAACGGTGGTAATGGAGAACTCAGTTGCTGCTGTTGTTGTAATAGTATTCTTTGATGCTGGAAAGTTGATTGTATCCTTGATTGATCCATCGATTGTGATCTAAATGCAGATTGCCTTGCAATGTTATGATCAAAAGGTTTCATCAATGGTGTACCCAGATCTTTTTTCAATTTACGATTTTTGCTAGTATTTCTCAATTTAGATGGTTTCGAAGGTGTTTGTTGTGATTGTTGTTGTCTTTTCAAAGAAGAACCTCTTAAACGGGGTTTCTCATCATCTTTACTCAAATCATCATCGTCTTCTTCTTCTTCTTCATCTTCATCATCATCTTCACCTAATTCCAGAGCTATAAGATCTTCATCATCTTCGTCATCTTCATCTCCTTCTGGTTCATATGATGCTTGCCTTTTTAAATCATCCAATTCTTTTTGTAACAATTTTTTACTCTTTTTCTTACCTGGATGTTCCGAAATCCTTGATTTCTTATCATAAAAACCATAATCTTTCGGCTGTTTAGACTCTTGTAATCTAGGAGCTGTCTTATATCTGGTTAATAAATCGTCAGTATCAGCAGAACTGAATTCATAAACTTTATGGTTATGCCCAACTATTATCACCAGTACATCGACTTGACACAATATTGACAATTCATGGGCCTTCTTGAATAAACCAGCTTTTCTCTTAACAAAAGTAACTGTTCTATTACGCTCTTCCGTTATTGGTTCAATTGCAATTTTTCTTCTTCCCATTATTATAATCCTTTAAGTTTTTTTTTTTTTTTTTTTCTTAATCAGCTTTTCCTTTCTTACTTTTATAATATATCCCAGAAGTAGTGTAAAACTCGATGAATAAATAAAAAAGATATATCGATCAAGATATATAAAAGACTTTCAATTGAATTGCAAAAAAAAGGGTATATATTGGTCCAATGCAATGTTTTTTTTATTTAATGATTTTATAATAATTTGTTTTGATTTTTTTTTTTTTTTTTTTTTTTTTTACCTCTGTAGAGAAGAAAAAAAAAAGTGTGTTTATTTTTAGCACAAATAAAAAAAAAGAAGGATGACGATTTTCGTTTCCCCTGAAAACTACAACAACATTACATTAGACATTACCATAAATGAAAGAATAACAATAATAATGGACAAGCCATTTTAGACTTTACATTGTTCTCTTGCTTAAATATCCCATAAGTATCTTTATTGTGTATATATGTGATCTATCTATTTAAGAATATGAGGAACCTCTTGTAACTCAATATCACACCATTGACATATATCTAGAGCCATTTGTCTGGCCTGATTTGACTCTTCTTTTGTACTTCCAACGTTTAATGCGCCTCTTAAATGACCTTTGAATTGTGGGTTCACATCTTGTGGCACTAATGTGGCAATGAACAGTAAACTGGTCTCTCTTGGAGATATAATATTAGGATAAGATATGACTTGTCCATAACAACTACTTACGATGAAATTATGGAGATCCGGATATGAGGTGTAAAGATTATTTTTCACACGGCTTGCAACTTTGTTATAAAGTTTTTCAAAATACTCTTTCCCACGATCAGTGTTTTCCTTATTACTACCATCACTGATATGTCTTGAAGTTTGTGTCTCGGCACTTAAATTCCCAGGTAAAGTGTCTCTAATTGCTGTTAATGAGTTGATCAGTCTTGGTACTCCAGTGATAATCAAACTTTTCAAGAGAGCATCTTGCAACTTGGCTGTCAATTCTTGTTCTTTTGAACTGATGCCTTGCAATTCAGGAGCTTGAGATCCAGAAATCTTGGCTTGTTCAATTTGTTTCACTATATCAAAGGCTTTAGTTGCGGTTTCCTTTGTAGAAGCTTGTCCCAATGACTGTTGAATCGCCATATGGAAAATTGGCGGAATCTCTTTATACTTATTTGCAGATGAAAATGAACATGCAGCTAAGATATACCAAGAATTACCTAAAAGTGGATAACCCGTTGCTAATTGAACTAATTTCTGTGGAGTGATAATTGGCATTATTGAAAATAATATATGTATGTTGCTGCTGCTAGTGAGATCACTAGTCACTCAACTAAGTCTTTTTCACACATTTATATAATTTTTTTCTTAAATTTTATAAAATTCCACGAGTGATCAATTGTGATATATTCGGATGTGCACATCGGTTTAAAAAGATTAAGCAAACTATTATTCTATACTTCTATCTACTGTTATCTTTGATTTTTTTGATCATGAAACTGCCTTCTCTATCCGAAAAGCTACGATTTAAATTATGCATTTTTAACGGCTTGCTGAATTTGTTCAGTTATCTTACAAACAATTTCATACAGCAAATTAGAGCAATCCATTATCATCATAGCATCAATTGATAAACCACCAGCCTTGTTAATTTGAATAATCTCCCTATTCTTATTCAATGTCAATGTTAATGAACCCGATCTCAATAACTCTTCGTCCAAATTAGAATCCACAATAATCAATTCATTATTTAAATTACCTTTTATATTCTCCTCCATATCATTTGGATTATAAAAACTGAATGTCACACAAATTGGTATATGTAAGATCGACAATGGAACAGCATTTCTTTCTTCAAAAGGATGTAATATGATTTTCTCACCATCAACGGTGATATCTTGTTTCTTATAATGCAATAATGCTGTCATCACAGCAATACAACTGATATCGATAAAATTACCATCAAAATTAATGAAATGAATATCACATCTTATTGACCAGCATTTCAATCCTGCTATAATACATAAACTCTCCAAATCTAATGCATTCGATCTTCTTATAGCTTTTTCAATTAATCGACTTATCAATATTTCATCATCACTTTGTCTATTGTTTTCGAAAATAGGAGATGCCATAGATGTAATCTCAGAACTGATGTTGAATATCCCTTCAAAAGGTCTGTCTTCATACGGTGTCACTATCTCCGAAGAGATCCTTACAATACATCTGGTCTTTCCTAATTTGACATCAACGTACCCATATTCATTTCCTATATTTATTTCCACATCTCTAAATTGTTTCAAATCTCTACCATCTAATCTGATATTCTCCTTTAACAGCTCCAACACAAATGTCTTATTGCTATTGGAAACTTCTATACTTCTAGACATGATATTTTCTTTGTTAGTACAAATTTCTCATCAGGTAAAATTTTTTTTTTTTTTTTTTTTTCAATGGCAAAATAAAATAATCATTTAGAAAAGCAAAGCAAAAAAAAAAAAAAAGAGAAAACTGTTGAAACAATTCTCTTGAAACTCAACGACAATATGTTAACTAGACAATTATCAAAACAGTTATTTCTGGTCAATAAGAGACTGGCCCTGATAAGATTATTTTCTTCAAATGGTGCACCCTTATCAAACTCTGATCCTGGCTCTTTAAATTTTTTCCAAAAAGAAAGATTACCAGCAAACACTATAATAAAATTCGTTCCACAACAAGAAGCATGGATAGTTGAGAGAATGGGTAAATTCAACAGGATATTAGAACCTGGTTTAGCTGTATTGATGCCATTTTTGGACAGAATTCAATATGTTCAATCTTTAAAAGAAAGTGCTATTGAAGTTCCATCTCAAAGTGCAATCACTTCGGATAATGTTACATTGGAATTAGACGGTGTCTTATATGTTAAAGTCATCGATCCTTACAAGGCTTCCTATGGTGTTGAAGATGCAGAATATGCCATTTCACAATTGGCTCAAACTACAATGAGATCTGAAATTGGGCAATTAACTTTAGATCACTGTTTGAGAGAAAGACAAACTTTAAATAACAACATCACTGCTGTATTGAACGAAGCTGCTCAAGATTGGGGTATCACATGTTTAAGATACGAGATTAGAGATATCCATCCTCCTTCCAATGTTCTTGAAGCAATGCATAGACAAGTATCTGCAGAAAGATCTAAGAGAGCCGAGATCTTGGATTCCGAAGGTCACAGACAATCACTGATCAATATCGCCGAGGGTGAAAAAGAATCAAAAATCTTGGAGAGTGAGGCTCAAAAATTGGAGAAAATCAACATTGCCAATGGTGAAGCTGAAGCAATTTTGGCAAAATCAAAAGCTACTGCTGAAGGTTTGAAAATGATCGCAGAAGCTATTAACAAGACCCCAGGTGGGAAAGATGCTGTATCATTACAAGTTGCTGAGCAATATGTCGAGGCATTTTCTAAATTGGCTAAAGAATCGAATACTATTGTTATTCCTGCTGGGTTGAATGATATGAGTGGTTGGATGGCTACTGGATTGAGTATCTACGATAACTTGAACCAACTGAAAGCTACAAAAAAACTGATTAAAGAATAGTTCATGTATATATTTATAGTTCAACAAAAATTTCATCCTCTTTTGAAAAAGCCATCTAATGCCCCTTTACCAATCTCCACTTTTTTAACAACTTTCTTCTTTGTCGTCGTTGTGCTTGGTTTCGTGACAGTTTTCCTCTTTTCCATTTTCAAATTAGCATTCAACAGTACCAAGTTATCTTCGGCTAATTTCTGACTTTCATTAATCGATGCAATATATTTCTTATGTTTTGTCAATACTTCCAAGTCATCTCGATAAAATTTCTGCAATTTCAATGACAATAACGGAGATATATAAGAAGACACAATATTAATTGAATGATGAATTTTAGCTGACCTTATAACATCATCTGATAATGTTTTTAAAGGCTCCCCAGGAGTCGGTGCTGGTGTTAATTTTTCTGTTATTAATTTTCGCAACATTGTCTTTGGAAAATTTTCAACAATGGCATCGACCTTAGCTTTAAGAAATTTCAAAATCTTCACTTGATTCAATTTATAATATATTTCACCATTTTCGTCAAATTTATCAAAAATGGTGTCAATAGCATCGATCAACTGCTTATTGTCTTCTTTAAAGAAAGATCTAGGTATGTTTCCCAAGATTAATTTATCAGCTTCCAAGTGTTCAATTAAATCGTCTATATTCAACAATCTCAATTTATAATTTTCATCATTCGTTAACAGTTCAAGCACCCTCTCGTAAAAAGAGATCAACAAATATGTGAAATTGAAATTTGTTGCAATTAAGAAATCCAGCTTCTCCAACACTAAACCGTCATTCTCATCATTCAATATTATAGATTTGACAACTTGACCATCCCTGGTGGTGATAACATTTTTAGGTAAATGTGGATTCTGATAATTGAAAGATTTCAACTCTAAAAGTTGATTTCTAAATGTGTTGATGAGATACTTTGTTGGTAATAATGTTCTTGGATTCGGTAAAGAAATCAACTCATAGCTTTCCGAAGAAGAGGAAAGTTTTGGTAAAATTATTATCCTAGTCGATTGAGGATCGTCTATTGGTGTAAAAGTCATGTTGAGCACACAGGGGTTTTTAATCGATGATGTTGACTTTTTTGAATTTTTGACTTTTTTTTTTAATTTTTTTTTTAGACATTTTTCACGCGTCGTTATGGGAGATTCATTTTTGATATAGTTTCCCCTTTTTTATAATTCATATGCTTACGCTTCTGATGTTTTCAGACGTGACTTGCTCTTTCTTTATTTTCATATATTTATTCTACTTAACAGACTACAGAGTTCCTGAGCTTCTTTCAGCACTTTCTTCATCAGTTTTGGTGGCGAGAATGTGTTTACTCTCTGGGGAATAAGCGTACTTACTCTTTGCTCTAATCCTGGCACCGTAGAAGAAAAACAAGTATGGAATTGCACAACAAGCCAATGAGATAAATGCCATTAATGTAGTGGCCCACTCGTATCCTAATCTGTGATACATTTGGACAGTGAATAAGACAACACAAGCACCCCAAACTGATCTGACAAATGTCTTACTTGCTAAAGCTGAAGCAGCATAATGTTGATACGAGTCAACAATGTAATTATTTGCTGGGTTATACAACAACAAGAACCCGACACCACAAGGAAAACTTGAAATAGCTGGACCTGCCCACGATAACCTGGAATAAGAACTCCAAGCAAATGAGAATAAACCAATAGGTACTAACCAACAAGCACACATCATTGGAATTAATCTCAATTCTGCAGGTGGTAACTCACCTCTATCAAAATAAGCTTTAGCTCTTCTATTATAATCAATATTGATTAATGGTGCAAGTGCAGTACCAATGATAACACCAACAGCCATTGGAATAAACATTAAACCAACCTTATGATCTGACCAACCTTTACCTTCACCGTAAACAACTGGGAAGGCAAAGAAAAACATATATAACAATCCATAAATAATTGACATGTAAAGCGTTACTAAGAAGACAATCAATTCGGATAATAAGATAAAGGGTCTTCCTAAAGTTTCCTTTGCAACTTCTTTGAAATCACGAGGTTTCAATTCTGACACTGATCTATAAGTATCATCACCCGTGATTTTTCTCAATTTTTGAGCTCTTCTTCTTAAGAGAATACCATGTTGAGTTTCAGGTAAAGTTGTCAAGACGACAAGGTAAACAGCCCCACTAAAGATCAATAAGATCCAATAGATCCATCTCCATGGTTCTTTCAGAGGGAAATAATCTCCAATGAACCCACCAATTAAAGGACCAGCACAAGGACCAAGGAATGGAGCCAGAGAGAAAAACAGCATTGCAGTACCTCTTTCTTTGTTGATCCACATATCTGCTAAGGAGCCTCCAATTAATGTCATAGGAGCACTTAATGCCAAACCACCTAAGAGTCTGAATACCAATAATGTTCCAATATTCTTAGCCAAGGCACATGGAATGATAAAAACAACACCACAGAATAATGTAGTTCTATAAACCCAATTTCTACCAACTTCTTCGGACAATGGGGAGAAAAGTAACGGTCCAAAACCAAAACCCAAGACCAACAATGTAACTGTCAATATGACAACTTCTTGTGAAACATGGAAAGTCTCCATAGGGCCACTAATATCACCCGTGACCATTGCAGACAGCAAAGCAACATCAAAACAAACAATACCCAACATAACTGTTAAATACCATTTATAACCTTTAGACCAATTTCTTGGATCTGCCTTATCACCATCCACAAATTCGACAATTCTCAACCCACTCTCTTGGTCAACTGGATACTTCCATTCATCCAGGTCATTGAAAGTAGATTTTGGATCGGCATGAGTTTCAATTCTCTCTAAATCAATTGGCGCTTCTAAAGGACCTAAAGCACCATATTCTGCTTCCAATCTTGTTACAATTTTTTGGACACCTGAGTTATTTGAAAGCATCTTATTCAAATGTTCGTGATCTTCTTGCTCTCCCGTGATAGTATGAAACAAACCACTGACTCTTGAACTAGTACGGCTTATCTTTTTAGATAATACGCTATGTTCTTCTTCCCCTTCTAACAGGGATGGATTATAAGCATCTACTTTGACATCATCTACACTGTCAATACTATGTGAACTATGGGTATCTGACATGTTGTTTTTCAATTTAGCACTACCTCTTGCAATTTCCAACAACCGGACATCTTCGAAGCTTTATATAATTTGCACCATATATATATATAGGCTAACAGGGTCCTTCAAAAATGTGGAAAATTTTTTTTTTAAAAAAAAATATCGCAAAACAGAAGAAATATTTTGATGCTCATCTTTACAATAACAAAAAGACTAACTAAATCAGAGATTCAACTTGTCTCTAAATGAGGGGAGGAGGCTATCGGTCTAATTCTAGTATTGCAGCAATTTTTATCCTACATTTTGAGATATTTGTCTCCGATAAACCATGGCAAGTAAAGACCCTTTATAAAGAAAAGTCGGTCGAAAGACTTAAGTGCCGGCATTTATCTTAGTCCACAGACCGACTCACCGATCCAGAACACGGCGATCGGTGAAGAGATGACCTAGGACCTATCTATTAGCAATGATGAAAACTTTTTTATATATATATTGCTTTTCCATTTTGTAGTTTTCTGTTTGTTGTAATTCGCTTCTCTACACAGACTTAGTAGGCCACTATTAAACCATTATTAGATTATGTATAGTTAGTTAGGTGAAAGTAGTGCTGTTGGTACACAAAAAAAAACAACCAAGTACGTGATTTTTTAGAAAATTGATTTTTGTTAAATGAGAGAAAAAAAAAATAAAATCAACTTCAGTATAAGTAATCAACATCATTTATATATACAAGACAAATATAGAATATGGCTAAATTTGTAACACTACAAATACCTTCATCTAAACTTGCGAAATACCAAGACGTTTTCCCTAATGTTCTACAACCAACTCCAATAACATCAACTAATCAAAATTCATCATTGTTGTCATCATCTAAACCTTCTATCAAGAAAATAATAATAAAGAAACCACAGGCTCCACTGTTGCCCGCTTCATCACCAATAATACCGGGATCGGGTAATGAAACGCCTTTGACCACGCTGGATACTCCTTTACAAACTTCAAATAAAGGTAGAAGTGGTATGGCTGCAAGTGCGAATGGAGGATTATTAGATTTAGACAAGAGTGGTAAACCATGTAAAAGATGGATTAAAGGCACTAGAGATTTCAAATCTTTTACAGGATACCCTATTACTATTTCAATGTTCAGAGAAGAAATTTGAATTTGTATATGTTTTTAATTTTATGAAATTTCTTTTTGTAACAAGAAGCTAACATGCTTATATCATTGTATGCAATTGATCATTTCAAATCTCTTCACGGAAACCTTAATTTCATGATGAGCAAACATATCGCAGTCATCATCACAATTTTCATTTGTTTTTTGACAGTGATGACCTCAGAAGATTGATTTATTGCATTGCGTTTTGTCAAATCTTTATTGAGCAAGGGTGCCTTACAAATGACACAGGGAAATTGATCATGGAAATGATGAAAGGGGGCCGGCTTTAGACACTACAAGAATTTTGCCCATAGGTTTTGTTGTTGAGGAAAAGAAATTATGCGTGATGATGTTATTAACAAGGATTGTGTTGATAAGCGAAGAGCACTATTTTAAATCAAATCAAATGACAACGTTGAAATGGATGAGTTTTAGGGTTAAGCCTCTAATGTTTTTTTTTTTTTTTATAAATAGAATATTTTTAGTCAATAAGATGGGGATTCGGCAGTAAATAAGGTTGAGCTCACAAACCCATATATCATTGATCGAGGAATTTTTTGTTCTCTTGCTCTCTCTTTCACCACACAAAAGAGGCCAAGAGGAGGTGGGTGGATTTTGAGAATAATAAGAGTTTGAGCAGATTTGTTACAAAATTGTAACACCACACATTCTCACTCAAGGAAGAAAGGCTAAAAGGCAAATAATTAAAGATTTGTACCTGGATGCTATACGAAACCTCAACATTTCTTTTAATCGGATCAATAGAGGAGTTTGAAATTGAGAAATTCCATTAAAACTATTGCTAATTACAATTATTTATAGAATTCCCAACATGTGTTGAATAGATGAGATCATTTGCCAATAAATATACAATAACAATTTTCTCCATATGTTTTATACCTTTATTGTCTTTCTTTTTTCTTGTGGGTAATATAGTTTGGTTAGGCGTTTGGTATATGGCCCTAGCATTTCCTAATAGGGTATATTAAGTGTTAATGTTGATGTTTAACTGAATTAGGAGACATAGGGCAAGTACTAATCTTCCGTGTATCGAATTTAAAAACAGAAAATCCTGCTTCTAATAATACTTCTCTATCACCCATGTGTGTGGGTGTTTATATACTGCGGATCAATGTAAATAAAAGAACAACCCAAATAACCACTATATATCAATTTGAAATACGTATAGATATCAAACACCTTACGATAAAATCTTGCTACACCCACTCACATAAAATACAGAGACAAGTCATTACATTGGGGCATAGAAGGGGGAAAGGAGGATATAGCGGAGGTGGGGGCATTCTCGTGCATTATACATTTGCAGTAAGGAGAGATTTCTTGCCCTGTGCCCAGTCCTTTTTTTTTTTTTTTTTTTCTTTTTTACCTTATTTTAAAATTTTATTTTAGGAAACCATGTCTTTATCTCTGTGTTGGATTTCTAGTAGATATAAATATAACTTGATACCTCCTTCCTTATGTTTTGTATATATTTTTAAATTCTTTGTATATCTTTCTCTCTTTCGTTTGTGTCTAACTTTATCACTTCACAAACTCTATTCATTTATAACTCGAATAAGAGTGAAGAAGAGTAATATTATTATATACGTTCGTTCTTATCAATTATCGTGTTTCATCTCATAATAGCTAAGCATATACTACTAAGCACCAACCAAAAAAAAAAAAATAATACATCCAACAAAAGTTATATATATATAAAATAGAATGATGAATTTTACAGTATTGTCATTATTGATAGTGTCGTTAATATCGTCCACTATCAATGCCATCCCTTTACAAAAAAAAAATGCGGGCCCCCAATTAATTAAGAAAAATTTACAATTTGATTATAGTTCACAAAAATTATACGGTGTTAATTTGGGTGGTTGGTTTGTATTAGAACCATATATTACACCATCATTATTTGAAGCATTCGGTGATGATGTTCCTGTTGATGAATACCATTTAACTCAAAGATACGGAAAGGAAACTCTGCAATCTGTCATGGATGCTCATTGGTCATCTTGGTACACAGAGAAAGATTTCCAAGATATCAAGAATTATGGCTTAAATTTCGTCAGAATTCCAATTGGTTATTGGGCTTTCCAATTACTTGATACTGATCCATACGTTCAAGGTCAAGAACTGTACTTAGATCAAGCTTTACAATGGTGTAAAGATAATGGATTATATGCATGGATCGATTTACATGGAGCTCCAGGTTCACAAAATGGATTTGATAACTCTGGTTTAAGAGATTCTTATGAATGGCAAGATGGTTCAAATGTTGATGTCACTTTACAAGTTTTGAAATATATCAGTAACAAATATGCTACTAGTGATTACGAAGATGTTGTTATTGGTATCGAATTAGTTAACGAACCATTGGGATCAATCTTGAATATGGATGAATTAAAACAATTCTACTATGATGGTTATGATCTTGTTAGAGCTGTTGGTGATAATGCAGTTATTATTCATGATGCTTTCCAAGATTTCAACTACTGGGACGGTGAATTGACTACAAATAACGGTCAAGATTACTGGAACGTTGTATTGGATCACCATCATTATCAAGTATTTGATTCAAGTCAATTGTCTCTGTCATTTGAAGATAAGATTACATTGGCTTGTAATTGGGGATTTGATGCTAATAACGAATACCATTGGGCTGTTAATGGTGAATGGTCTCTGGCTTTGACCGATTGTGCACCATGGTTAAATGGTGTTGGCAAATATCCAAGATATGATGGATCATTTGAAGGTTCATGGTATATCGGATCATGTGAAGGTAAACAAGATATTAGCACATGGTCACAAGATGATATTGCTCAATCAAGAAAATTTGTTGAAGCTCAATTGGATGCTTTTGTCTTTGGTAAGAATGCCGGTTGGATTTTCTGGTGTTTTAAGACTGAACTGACTTTAGAATGGGATTTCAAGAGATTAGTCAATGCTCAAATCATTCCACAGCCATTAACAGATAGACAATATCCTGGACAATGTTACTAAAAAAAGAGTCTGGAACCTTCTTTTTTTTTTTTTTATGTTACCACACCCTTTTCACTTGCTGTTTTTTGTGATATGAAATTTCTATCTTCATTTTTTTTTTTTTTGCTACACACATCATTAGCTTATTTATCATTTTCTTCTTCATTTTATCTTTCTTCATTGGCAAAAAGAACCAAAAACTTCCCTTTCCAATTAAGGGGAATTGTATATTATTATTATTAATTTAATCTAGTTTTTTAGCTGAAAACAGAATTTGTAAAGTGCTCGAGGGAGAAAAAAAAAAGGCAAGTGTGAGTTGTTGCTGCTTCCTTGCATTTGAAATTCAGAGGTTACAGATAAGCTAACCATAGTTATGAAAGAGAGAATACATAGAAGCACAATAGCGAATTTTTTGCTTGCTGCTGATTGTTTCTTTGTTCTTTTACAAAAGTATCTTTCATCACTCTTTGTTACCTATTAAACTCTAACTCAGCCCAGGATCTGCAGTCCATCTATTTTTCTTGTTCCTCCTCATAAGGCAGCAGCCAAGTTACCAAAAAGGTAAGATAATCAGAGAATAGTTTTACTAATTGGGAATAGGGAAAAGGGCAACCACAAAAATTTCTTGGATAGTTGACTAAATAGAATTTTTGTCTCAAATGAATAAAATAAACAAATAAACAAATTGTTTTAATAGTATGACACGTCCTGTTTATATTGAAGAGAGGTAAATTACCTACTGAAATTACGCAAGGGTTCTAAATAGACAGCAGAGAGCCCATGCAATGTATGCCCTTTCTGTGGGTGGTAAATTTTTGATCTTTCAAATGAACAAAGACAAAAAGACAAAAAACACGAAACACCAAAAATTACATCACAAAAAAGGGCAAATTTCTTAAAAATTTTCCGTGTAAATTAGAAGCACCTCTAATTAGCAGCACAAAATTTAACTTAAATCGGTATTTGATCCGTAAAGATACTACTTAGATACTCTGACTAGTGTGTATACGATAGGTATGAGAATAGATACCGAGAAATCGTTGCCCCCATATTTTGAAACAGTATGTAACAACTGAAACATTTACAAAAGTCCACCTTAAGACTTGATATATATTTTATATATTTTAGAAAGCAAAAAAAGATAAGGTTTATCAGAGGGCACACGTTTTGTAGACAGTTATCATTACGGACTTGCGGTGATTGAAAGATAAAAACAAAACTCAATTCTCTCAGAATTAAGCTTTTTTACTTCATGAGATCTACAAATAGTTGCTGCTTAATCAATTGGAAAATTTAAAAATTGAATTCGTTTCTAAATTGATTTAAATCCATATTTGGCTTAACTTTCTCGATGAGATCTCTTCTGTCCATTGCTAAAAACAGTCTTTTCAACGTTTCAACTAAACTTATAGATCCAGAACTATCATTACTAACACCTTCCACATTATGCATACTTAAGCCTCCAAGTAAATGTTCTACTGCTTGTTGGTATAATCCCATATTAATACATGAAACTCCGAGATTGTACCTTGCCCTAACAAAATTAGGATTTAATTGTAAAGCTTTTGAATACAGTTCAATCAGTTCTTCGCTTCTATTTGAATTTGCCAAAGATGCACCAAGCCTGTTCCACATCAATGAATCATTAGGATTTTGTTGTATTGCAGCTTTAAAACAATCAATTGTCTTATCAAATTCTTCCATAGAATAAAATAATACACCTAATCCAGTTTGAACATCAGCATCCATATTTGCCATTGTTGGTGATAATTGTGCCAGCTTGATAAATAATTCGGTAATTCTTTTATTTAAAGAATATCTATCTTCATCGTTAATTTTTGGATTTGTCAATCTCAGTTTTTCAGAAATTTGTGGGTATTTAGTTTCAATCCATCTCTCCAACGTCAGATAAGCAGCATTATCATAACCTTCATTAACATATGATATGGCTAATGCCATCAATGCTTCTAAATTTTTAGGATCCAAATTTAAACATTTTTCTAATGCCGATATACCAGCAATTTCCTTTTCATTCTGTGTTTGTACTTGTCCTAATTTTAACCATGCTTCAACATGACTATCATTTTGTTGAACAGCAGCTTCAAATGCCAATGCAGCTTCACTCAATCTTGCACCACTCTCCATCAACCTTAATCCAATCTCATATGCATCAGGATTATCAATAAATTGGTTCTCTTTTGAATGCTTATATTGTCCATAATTGACTCTTCCTGAAGCATACGTATTAAAATCTTTTTCCCATGACGCTTCGTATTCTTGATTGAAAATTTCATCATTTTTGAAATCATTATTTAAAGAATCCCAAACTTCATCAAAATTTGCCTTATATTTATCATCGATAACATCTTCATTTCCCTTCTGTTCTTCTTCAATTCCCTTTTCAATCTCACTGAATTGATCTTCCCATTTAGAAGAATCTAATTCAACAATTTTCTCAGCACCATGACTGGTGTTCATCATTGGACGACTCATTGCCATCGGCATCATCATGCCTCCACCACCATACCTCATTGACGGTTGTTGCATAGCATGCTGCTGCTGCTGATGATACTGTTGTAGTTGTGGTGTCTGATAATCACTAGTCCAGTTTGATTTGATCTTGTTTTCAGATGACAACATTTGTGGGGTATGAGTTATTGGTGATGCCGATTTAAAGTCGTTTGACCAAGTAGCAGTGTTATTATTATGATGCTTATTGATCATATTCAATTCATGATGCATAGGTTGAAAATTATTGAAAGTGTTCTGATGTCTATTACCACTAACAAATCTGTCAAAATTTTCTCTTTCCACTGAATTCATATGTGAATCTTGTCTTATTGAATTGGCATTATACTGTTGCTGATTTTGATGCTGGTTCATTAATGACTGTTGTAATGATCTATCATTGTTTGTTTGTTTATTAAACTGTGCTAAAGGGTTAGCATTAGCTGAACAGTCAGCTCCGCTACTCATAAATGACATCCTGTGTTATATTGCTTATCGTAGATTATTAATATCTTCTTCGGTGATTTTTTTTTTTCTTGATCATTTTTTTTGTCACTTTTTTTTTCATATGACATAAAAAAAAAAGGATATAATAAAAAAGTTTAAAAAGGATAATTATGACAAGAAACGAACCTTTATCTATAGAGGAATTGTTAAAGCAGAAAAAGCAATCAGATGAAACTCTGAAACCTGTATTTTTATCTAAGAAGAAAAGAGAGCTGTTGAAACAGGAAGAACAAAAGCAGGTGAAGCTGAAACCAGTTCCGAAGAAGAGAATAATACAATATGATGAGGTAGATGAAATAAATAATGATAACACCAAAGTACCATCACAACCAGTGCTGAAAAAACTGAAAAAATTCAACTTTGAATGGGATACAGATACAGACACTTCTGAACCTGTTTCATCTTATTTACTACCTCCACCAATCCGTAAAGACCAAACTGTGCATAACAAAGATTTAAATATGATACATTGGTCCTCTAAGAAACTTGAAGAGATGACCGATCGTGATTGGAGAATAATGAAGGAAGATTTTGAGATAACCACTAAAGGTGGTTCAGTCTTAAATCCATTAAGAAGCTGGAAAGAACATTCACAAATATCGAAAGATATTATTCGACAATTAAGTGTCTTGAAGTACAATGAGCCAACACCGATACAAAGAGCCACTATTCCAACGGCACTCAGTGGCAGAGATATTATTGGAATTGCAGAGACAGGGTCTGGTAAGACATTACTGTTTATTATCCCGATATTGACACATATCTTGAGTTTACCAAAGATTTCAAATTTTAATAAAGATCAAGGTCCATATTGCTTGGTGCTTGTGCCAACAAGGGAATTAGCTTTACAAATAGAAAAAGAATTTAATAAATTCAGCCAAGTGTTAAATTTTAAATGTTGTTCAATTATTGGTGGTCATTCATTTGAAGAATTGATTTTTAAGATACGTGATGGAGTTGAAATTATCATTGCTACACCGGGGAGATTGAATGACTGTATTGAACGTAAGATTATTGTTTTCAATCAGTGTAATTATTTGGTTATGGATGAAGCCGATAGGATGATAAATATGGGGTTTGAAGTACAAGTGAATAAGATATTACAGAATTTACCATTGGAAAGAAGGACAATGATGTTTACTGCCACGATGCCACCTGAGATTGAAAAAATGACTAGTCAATATTTGACGAAGCCTGGGATAGTGATGGTAGGTGAAGTTGGTAATGCTGTAGACACTGTTGTACAAGAAGTTGAATTTCATAACGAGGAGAAAGATAAGATGAAGAGATTACTTAATATCTTAACTCAAGGCCGTTTCAAACCACCAATAATAATATTTGTCAATTATAAGAAAACAGGCGATGAGATTAATACAAAATTGACAAAAGAAGGTTTCAAATGTGTCATCATCCATGGTTCTAAGAATCAAGATCAGAGAGAATTGGCAATTTCCCAGATAAAGAAAGGTGATGCCGAGGTATTAATTGCCACAGATGTCGCAGGACGTGGTATTGATATCAATAACGTGTCCTTGGTTATCAATTATCAAATGTCAAGAAATATCGAAGATTATACACATAGAATTGGACGTACTGGAAGAGCAGGTAAATTGGGGACTGCTATTACATTTCTCACGGATAAAGATGATGCTGTATTATCGGATCTTAAGAAACTTATCAACAATTCTAGTGTTAGTAAATTGAGTGATGAGTTTCGTAAGAAAGAATCCCTGATTAAAAATAATGGAACAAGAAATATAGTTAATTAGATTACATAATAGTTCAAAAAGACTCTTTTGTTTCATTTATAAAATCGTATATACATGGTTTGAAACATAAAGACATTAACAACATTAAAACCCTTCTAATGGTTGTAGTTGAAAAAAAAAAAAAAAACACACACACAAACATGCAAAATTCCAAAAAATATTAAAAAAAAAAAAAAACAGAGAACCAAAAAGACAGAATCATCTAACAGACATTATTATATTAGCATTAGAAATGTGATAAAATGCGGAATAAAAACACAAACATTAACGAAAAACGAGAAAAAAAGAACCGAAGCACGTGAAAGGGGAATATTATTATGAGATCAAGGAGGGAAGAATCAAGGAGTGCTGATAGTTTCAATATTATCACTTGATAAAGTGATACCTGAAGTTTTAATTTCATTAATTTTATCATAATCGATTTCGTCCAAGATTTCTTTTGCACCATTTGCCAAGAACATAGCACCAATTTCAAAACCGAATTTTTGCAGTTCTAATTCATTAATAACTTTTCTTTTCAAAGATTGTTCGACAGATTTGATACCATCAACACTGACAACGATGGCACTCATTGATAATTCTTGAGTGGAATCATTATAATTTGTGACACATCCAATTGGTACTGAACAACCACCTTCTAAGAATCTTAATAATGCACGTTCAGCAAGACAACAAATTGTAGAATTGTAATCTCTAATCTTCGCACAAATAGATTTGACATATTCGTCATTAGCACGGATTTCAACACCTAATGCACCTTGTCCCACGGCATGATACATTATATCTTCATTTAAATATTGGTCAATTCTGTAACCTAAATTGGTTCTTAATAATCCAGCGGCAGCTAATAAGATCCCCAGGAATTCTGATTCTGGATCATCTAATTTCTTGATTCTAGTTTGAATATTACCACGAACACTTTTAAAACATAAATGTGGATAATTTTTCAATAATTGAGCAGAACGACGTACTGAAGAAGTTCCAATAATAGAACCAGCAGGCAATTCAGCTAAAGTCTTATATGGAGAATCTTTTCTCATGACTAATGCATCTCTTGGGTCTGTATTTTAAAATCTTGTTAGTATGTCTCTTGTTAGAGGAAAAAAAAAAAAAAAAAAAGATCACAAGATCAGGTTTAAATAGATATTTTTCCTCAATTCAATTAGGAAGTCTAACGTCTTTATATCTTTTCAATCATCATAGGATCTTTTCTTTTTTAGGGGGGAAAATATTACTCACCTTCTCTTTTTATGATACAACCCAATTCGAAACCTTCTGGTAAATTAGTTGGCATATCTTTTAAAGAGTGAACGATTAAATCAATTTTCTCGAAATCACCAATATTCTCGTATAATAAAATTTCCAATTCTTTTGTCCATAATGATTTACCACCAAAAGAGTACAATGGCTTGTTTTGTACCTGATCACCTAATGTGGTAACAGCAGTGATCTTGGTTATCAATTCTGGGAAATGAACTGCAATTTGTTCACGTACAATTTCACTTTGAACTATCAGTAATTTTGATTTTCTTGAACCAATATTTATAACTTGCTTATCCAATTTCTTAGGAGAAGCCACGGTCAGAATGGACCCTGGAGTGGATTTCAATGAAGAATAGTTGTTAGAATTGATCATTGGCTTCTGTTGTTGTTGGTGACTGTTGTTGTTGTTGTTGTTGAATGAGGATCTTCTATTGGCTGAGGAAGAAGTAGTAGAAGATGCAAATGGAACAGCAGAAGTAGTAGAACCATGAGAAGAATGTAAAGGAATCTGAGTCAAAGGAGAACTGAGCATGGTAGATATTGTTCTATAATATGGATATCAAGAAAAAGAAGTATAGAATGAAAAATGTTGAAATATATATATGAAAATGTTCTTTAAAAAATTTTTTTTTTTTTTTTCTTTCGGCTCTTTACGAAAAAAGAAAAAAGAAAAAAAAATAATCAAATGAAAAAATTGTTAATATTAAGGGAGATTTTTCCCCTATTGGAATATATTAAGAGATATTACGAGTATTTTATATCTAGGTATCTAGAGACAAAATATGAGAGTGCAGTTAGTAAAGACATATATACATAGTTCTAGATTATAAACGTATATATAATCAATCTCGTAAAGAAAAAGACAATTTCCACTCTTTCTTGATTATCTTTATAACAAATTTGATTTGTTGTGAAATTTCTTTTACGCAAAAGTAGTGTATTTGTGGTATAATTATCCTATTTAGTATATGTTGATAATATATACACAACCTAATCTGAAATAGCCCCTGATTTTATTTTAAAAGATCCCACTTTATCTTTTCCCATTTTTTTCATTTTTTTTGTTGTTGAATATATGGGGAAGTTTACAAATATAGACAACAAGAAATGGAGGCATTACCACTGATCAAAGAGTCTATCTCACATTTCAAAGTTCCTCATGTCATAGTAGTTGGTGGACCTGCAGGTTGTGGGAAGACCACTATAGGCTCTAAATTGGCCAATTTACTCGATACCACATTCATTGAAGGTGATGGATTACATAGTCAACATGTATGTACCCTTTTTGTGCTTCACACACACACTCATTACTAACCACCATGAATAGAACATTGATAAGATGAGCGATGGGATCCCATTGACCGATGAAGATAGAGAACCATGGTTGAGACAGATATCGGAAACAAGCACCAAGATATCAATTGAGAATAATAATTTATCAGTTGTTTCTTGTTCAATGTTGAAAAAAAAATACAGAGATTTGTTGAAACTGCAATCTCCAAATACCAAATTTGTCTTTGTATTTATATGGACCACTTTTGAAGAATTAGTTCAACGAGTTAAAAATAGACAAAATCATTATATGAAAAATGATATGGTTAAGAGTCAATACGATATAATGGAAATTCCTAACTTAGAAGAAGGAATAGCAATTGAAGTGTTTGATATGAATGAACTGGATGTATTTGATGTTGTATTACACAGATTATCTCTGTATTTCCAGCCTACTGTATAGATCAAGTAATAAATTAATTACCCAATTAGGAAATCAATCTCTTTTGTTCAACAATTTTTTTTTTTTTTTTACAAACGATGAATTTTTTGTTTGTTTGTGTGTGTTTGTGAAAATTATATAAGAAAAAAACAAGATACTCCCTTTTTTTTCACTTTTCCCATCATTTATAAACCAAAATGTCAGAAGCTGTTTATATTGTTAGTACTGCAAGAACCCCAATTGGTTCATTCCAAGGCTCATTGAGCTCTTTACAATACGTAGATCTCGGGTCTCATGCTGTTAAAGCTGCTTTGGCCAAAGTTCCAGAAGTTAAACCAACAGATGTTGAAGAAGTTTTCTTTGGTAACGTGTTACCAGCTAATGTTGGTCAAAATCCTGCAAGACAAGTTGCTTTAAAAGCTGGTTTAGGTTACGACACTGTTGCTACAACAATAAATAAAGTTTGTGCCTCAGGTTTGAAAGCCATTATTTTGGGTTCTCAATCGATCCTCTTAGGACAAGCTGATATAGTTGTCGCTGGTGGTGCTGAATCAATGACCAATGTTCCATACTACTTGCCAGGAGCAAGAGGTGGTTTGAAATTTGGTGGTTCCACAGTTGTTGATGGTGTTGAAAGAGATGGTTTATGTGATGCTTATGATGGTAAGGCCATGGGTGTTGCTCTGGAAAAATGTGCTAAGGATCACGATATAACAAGAGAACAGCAAGATGAATTTGCCATCGCATCATATAAGAAAGCTCAACTGGCCCATGCTAATGGTAAATTTGCCAGTGAAATTGCTCCTGTCACTATTCCAGGTTTCAGAGGTAAAACAGATACTGTTGTGTCAGTTGATGATGAACCAAAAAAATTGGATGAATCAAGATTGAGAACTGCTAGAACTGTTTTCCAAAAAGAAAACGGTACCGTTACTGCTCCAAATGCATCACCAATTAACGATGGTGGTGCCGCTGTTATCTTGGTAAGTGCTAAGAAATTAAAAGAATTAGGTTTAAAACCACTTGCTAAGATTGTCGGTTGGGGTGATGCTGCTCATGAACCAGAAAATTTCACCACTGCTCCTTCATTAGCACTTCCAAAAGCTTTGAAAATGGCCAATTTACAAGTCAAAGATGTCGATTTCTTTGAATTAAATGAAGCTTTTAGTGTTGTTGGTTTAGCAAATCAAAAAATCTTGGGTCTTGACACTGAGAAATTAAACGTTTACGGTGGTGCTGTAGCCTTAGGTCATCCATTAGGTTGTTCAGGTGCAAGAATCGTTGTCACTTTACTTTCTGTATTACAACAAGAAGGTGGTAAGATCGGTGCTTGTGGTATCTGTAACGGTGGTGGTGGTGCTTCATCATTAGTCATTGAAAAATTATAGAATTTTTTTCCTTGTTTCTATACAAGAGTATATATAATATTCTATATATTATTGTCTCATCACTTTTTTCCTGATGCTCATATTATCTGGTCCATTGTAACTTCTCTTAGTACTTCCAACATTCGACGTTGTCCCACTTAAGATATCATTATCATCTTTTTGAATTTTCCTGTCCGGGTATGTAAATTCTGAATTCTCAAAAATGTTCAACGTGACATGTGGTGATTCTTGAAACCACTGATGATTCATCGAATTGAACAGTTGTAATCTTTTCAGTGGATCATATTCTAATAATTGTGTCAATAATTTAAGACAGTTCTTATTCGTAGCACCAATGGAATGATACCATGCTGATAAACTTGGTGGAAAATTGGCAAACCTTGAGAGATTATGATATTCAGGATACTGTGATAAATTTGGCCAATTCTTCAAAACTGGACTCCCCAAGATTTCCACTATCTTTAACATCTGAATTTCTTGAAATGGAACTTGTTTTCTATTATCGATTTTCAGTTCTTCACCTTTGAAAATGGGCCTCAACGATAACAATTCGGCCAATATGCAACCTACAGCCCAAATATCAATCAGTGGGGTATAATGTCTCGAACCAAGTAATAACTCTGGAGCTCTATACCAAATCGTCACCACAACTTTATCCCCCGTGTATAAACTCTGCAATAAATTATTGAATTTCCTGGCTAACCCTAAATCACCGATCTTCACCACTCCATTTGAATTTACCATGATATTAGCAGGTTTCAAATCACGGTGTAAAATCCAATTCTGATGCAAATAATTGACCCCATTTAAAGTTTGATACATGATTGATTTCAAAGTATGTTCCGGGATAGGTCTCATTGAAGGATGTGAATGGTAATGGATTATTTGTAATAAATCATGCTCTGCAAATTCACTAACCATATATATGCATTTCCTCTCCAATATAATCTTTGACAATTGTACTATATTCTCATTGTGTAATTCTCGACAAAGTGACATCTCTCTTATAGCACTCTGTGATATCCCAGTATAATGACTCACCTCGTTATCCTTACTATCACTCTTGAATTTCTTGATAGCAAACAATTTCAAAGAAGAACCAGCAGGTTGAGGCTGCTTATATTTCAGTTTATACACTTTACCATAAGTTCCCGCTGCAATATAACCTAGAATCTCATATTCTTGTATCACACTGGCTCTTTGCTGATCTTTACGCCTCTTGTAAGGACTCAATGTGAAGAAATTCAGTCCTCCCATTAACGTGGGTTGTGGTCTAGTGATAACTTGTTGCTGTATTGCCTGTTGCAGTTGCAGCAGCAGCAGCAGCAGCAGTTGATGATGATGGTGCAGTTGTTGTTGTTGTTGTTGTTGTTGCAGTTGCTGCTGCTGCTGTTCCAATCGATTCAAATACTGCTGTCTTTGGAAATTTTCCATCCTCTGGTGATGTATCTGTAGTTGACTCTCTTTTAGATCAAGTTACATTTGTTTTTTCTCCCATTTTAACCAAAAAAAAAAGGCAAGAAAAAAAAATTGTGAACTTGGCTGATTAAAGAAACGAAAATTCAAAGGAGGATGATGTTAGCTAGATCGATACCGATCACGAGACCATTGATTGGTATTAAACCTTTGAGAGCATCTTTCCATTCACTTGTTCCATTACAGTCGATATACAATACTAATAAAAAAGTTTCACCAAAGACACCTCCGAAACCAGTTACCACCACCACCACCACTACAACAACCCCACCACCAACAACGACTGGCAAATCAAGTACAGGGAAATTCCAAGACCAAGTTAAAAAAGCTCAGGAAAACCTCTTAACTAACAAATACTACCAACGCACTCCAAATTTTCTTAAACCATATATTGCAGGATTTCTTACTCGTCCCGTTGGATTTGGTATTTCATTTTTCATCTTACACGAGATCACAGCTGTAATTCCTTTGTTGACACTATGGTGGGTTTTCATCAAATTTAATTGGATCCCAGTGGATTTACCAACTGAATTTATCTTGAAAGGAACAGATATCATCACTAGTAAGTTGATGGATGTACCAGATTCAAAATTGATTTATGATAAGGCTAGTATAATTATCGCCGGTGCTAATGCCTATGCTGCAACCAAGCTTTTGATGCCATTCAGATTGCCCTTGTCAATACTGTTGACTCCATGGTTTGATAGAGTAGTTGTTCAACGTATTAAGAAGTTATTTACAAGAAATAAGAAGAAAACATGATCTATTTATTTATTATTTATTTATTATTTACATGGCTTGTATACATCTATTACATAATTCATCTTGTTCAATAGAATCATATTTCCAACATCTTGGACATTTATGAAACTTACTTTTGGAAAGTTGTAAAGAAACATGTTCATTATTGATTTTGCAATCTGTTGAGTATAATACTGCATTAGGAAGTTCATTGATCTTGAATTGTGAAGTTAAGAAATAATCAGAAAGTCTTGACTCATGTCTAGATAAGATTTTAAACAAATTAGATTTCTCATCAACTGTTACATAACAACAGCATTCCAAAGAATTCTTAATCAACTTATCAACTCTATTACCTTTATCTAACATCATCTTGAATTGATTTTTCAAATCCCAAATGATTTCAAATTCTTCTTCAATTAAATCATCCTGGTACTTATCAGGTAACTGAGACCAACCTTTGTGGAAAGGTGTGAGCAGTGATTTCTTGATATAATCTGGGGTGTGATTCCATGCCTCTTGAGTGATGATAGGTAAGATTGGTGATAAGATAGAAATATAAGTCTGATAAATTTGAAGCAAAACTGTTTGAACAGACCTTCTCTTGATTGAATTGATATTATCCGTATACAAAGAATCTTTGGAGATATCAAAGTATATTGACGACAATAAGACATTCATGTTTTGGTTCAACTCTCTAATAATTTTAGAATAGTTGAAATTTTTAAAAGATTGATTAATTTCTCTCTGTGTCTTGAGAGTCTTTGACAAGACATATTTATCCAAATACCCAAGTTTTTCATATGGAACAGTGTCAAACTCTTTTTGTAAATTTCCCAATAAGAATTTTAAAGTGAATCTGATTTTTTTCAAATTGTCACCAACTCTTGACAAGATAGTTGGCCCAACACTGATATCTGTTGAATAGTCACTTTGGGCAACCCATAATCTCAATCCATCAATACCAAGAGTTGGAAGTGTTCTGTCACCTTTGATAACTGAACCTGGAGAGATAGTGTTTCCTAATGATTTCGACATCTTGGCCCCATTTTCATCAAGTGTAAAACCATGTGTGATAATCTTCTTGTATGGTAATACTTTATCATCAACGGCAACCTTCGTTAACAATGAGCTTTGGAACCATCCTCTATGTTGATCACTTCCTTCCAAATATACATCAGCTAAATAACCCCTATTTGACACATCCAAACCATTTTCGGATAAGTATTGCTGAACAACAGTCCAAGAGGTTCCACTATCAAACCAAACATCCATAGTATCCGTTCCTTTAACATATTCTCCATCCACATTATCTGGTAACCATTTGTAACAATTTTCATCTTGTTCAAACCACAGATCAGGACCATTTTCTGAAATGACTTGAATGATCTTATCTATAGAATCATCAGTGAGTAAAGGTTCACCACTAGTCTTGTTATACAACACAGGAATAGGAACTCCCCAACTTCTTTGCCTTGAAATACACCACTCATTTCTAGTCTTTATGAAAGAAATCAATCTTTTTGAACCACGTTCAGGGAAAAATTCAACTTTCTCTAAAGCAGCTATTGTGTTTGATTTAATCTTATCAACATTGATAAACCATTGAGGTGTAGATCTGATAATAATTGGCTTCTTTGACCTCCAATCATAAGGGTAAGAATGAACAATCTCACTTTGATGAAATAACATATCAAGTTGTTGCAACTTGGATATAACAACAGGATTACCATCTTTCAACACTTTTTTCCCCAATAAGTCATTATGCAAATGTTTTGGTAAATCTTCGTTATATCTACCATAGTTATCTACTGGTGAATAAGGCTTAATTCCATTTTGTAAACAGACAAAATAATCATCTTGACCATGTCCCGGTGCTGTATGAACTAAACCGGTACCAGCAGTATTAGTGACATGACTACCGCAAATAATTGGGAATTCCTCATTAGATTCTAACAAAGGATTCAAATATGTCGAACCGGCAAGCTCAGATCCTGTGATGGTCAAGATTTCCTTAATGCTCGAATCAATCTTGCATAAATTAGGTACCAAATCTTGAGCAACAAGAAGCTTACCGTTTGACTCAGATTCAACAATGGAATAAATGAAATTCTCATTGATAGATATGGCTTTATTGGAAGGAATTGTCCAGGGAGTAGAAGTCCAAATTAATGCATTTAAATTATCAATATTGGATAATTTTGGAGATTTGCGTGTAAGGATAGGAAATTTAACATAAATCAGAGTAGATTTATGAGTTTCATTATATTCCAATTCACCCTCGGCTAAAGCAGTTGCGTTCTCGCAACCCCAGTATACAGGTTTCTCCTGTCTATGGACCAATCCTTTATCAAACAATATTTTAAAAATTTTTAATTGATTTATGACATACTGTTTGTCCTTTGTGATATATGGATTTGACCAATCTCCCATGATCCCAAATTTTTTGAAATTGTTTCTCTGTGATTCGATAGTGGTGTCAGCATGTTTCGATGCAAGTTTTCTAATTTCTAAAGGTGACAACTTCGTATGTTTTAAGTCTTCTAATTGTTTTGATAAATCTTGTTTGATCTTGACATCATCTGTTGACTTAATCTGTTTCTTTAACAGTTTCTCTTGTTTCAGTTTAATTTGATTCAAGTTCTCTAATGCTTTTAATTCAATCGGTAGGCCATGACAATCCCAACCTGGCTTATAAAAAACTTTCTTTCCTTGAATCAATTCATACCTATTTATAATATCTTTCAAGATCTTATTCAAAGAATGCCCCAAATGTAAGTCTCCATTGGCATAAGGAGGACCATCGTGCAATATAAATAAGTTATCAAAATCAGTAGGTTTGTCCTGATTCCATTTGTACAAGTCAGTTGTGGTTTGTGGTAGTATGGTCGATTCTATCAAATCTGGGGATGATCTATTTGGGAATGCTGTTTGAGGTAGATTCAATGTCTCTGAATATTTATGAGTCACGCTATTTAGCAGTTTGGTCGATATAGAGAGACTCTTACACCCTTGGGGTACCCCTCGGAATACCAAACGGGATCTCAACATCTCAGGATATCTGAATTTTATGTTCTCAAATAGTAGTCAGATTTTGTTTTTCAAATTTTCCACTTTTCCAAAGCTTTTTGAGTCTATTCGTGCAAATAGTGTCAATTCCTTGAAACGGCAGATACAGGGGCTGCTCAATGGAGTAGACAATAGATACACTTCAAGTGTCGACAAAGCAGTTGATAAGAAGAGACCTGAAAATTATGGCGAAGCTGGATATCGTTGAAATGCTCACCTTGAGTGATAAGAGTGAGTCAAAGTGACTATACAAGGAAGATGACTGCAATTGCGAGTAACCGGGTATTACAACATGTGAAACAGAGAGAGGCAGAAAGTGCTACTGACAAGTTCCGGAGGAAGTGATGAACGCACAAAATTAGCAGAGATAGTAGTAATTATCCCTGAATCGGACGATAAGTAGAGGGAAGTAGTAGTCATATTTTGAATCACGTTGTAAGCATGAGTGACTGATAGTTTTTTTGAAGCTTTCTCGGCTTAAGATCCCTTAACAACTTTAAAAAAAATCGCTGAGTCATAAACAGAAAAAAAAAAAGAAAGGAGGAAGAAAAAAAAAAAAAACTTCAGTTAATTAATGAATATATGATTCATATTTGATTGTTCACAGTCGGATATATATATCAGTCATCAGATAGATCCCATTATATAAATAGTCGCCAAAAGTCTCTGAAGAGATAGACTATCTTTCATATATTGTTATCTATTCTACATATATTCCTAATATATATATTCACATATATATTTTGAGTTATATGTATTAATCCACTAACAACAACAACAGCAACATAATTCTTCAACATTCAAGTTTGATATTTCAACAATATATCAACATCAGGCCAACTACGTGACTTCAATACTACAAGATGACGGTGTCCAACCATAGTGGCTACTACCCTTTGAATTCTATTACAATCAAGTTTCAAGCTTCAAAGACAGCTACAACAACAACGAGCAAGAAATCAATGAACCAATATACAGTGTATTCATCAGATTCAGAAGTTGAAAGCGAAGAGGATCAATATGATGATGTCTCATTAAGTTCAGTTCCAGCATTAATTAAAGATGATGATGAACGTCAACAATTGATGAAATTAATTGTGAATTTATTATCCGTTTCATTGGCTCAAAAGAGTTTTTGCTCTTGTTGTTCACATCCAATAATTAATAAGATTTTTTTAAACTTATTAAATGTGACCAAATTCAATTTACAAACTTTTGAGAAAATTGTTCTCTTGACAAATAATTATATAAGCCAAGGCCAATGTACCAAATACATAATTTTGGGCTTATTTATGAACTCTTCCAACATGGAAATTGATAGATGGAGTGGCATTTTGAACATTAGTTCTAATGCTTTAAAGATGTTGGTTTCGAAATATAAATTATACGAATTACTGCCATTAGAGGTTGATAATTTTAATAAGCAATTGAAACAAATTGTTAAGGAAAACGGTGGATCTATTTGAGATTTTTTTAGGTTATTTAAGGATTTTATTTTTCTATCATTTAGCAGATAGTTAAATACGGGTATTCTTTTCTTGTACAGTATAAAAGGTTTATAGGCCTTCAGGAGTATTTTAAACTATTTTTTTTTTATTTGCTTTTTAAAGTTATCTTTTGTAAGTTTTCTTTATCTACGTACATAAATACATACATACATGTACAGTATGTTGTATATCTATCTCCATGCTCTTAAGCTTCCGCTCCATCAGATGAATTAATCTTGACAGATTATTATCTCTAAGCACGTGACTTTGCCTTTTTTTCTTATTTCTTCATCTTTGCTTCTCTATAGCTTATACTAGAAGTTTTCAATGTATGGCAAGTTCAAAGATGACTTATACAAGTTCAAGAAGGTGGCACTCACAAAAGTCGAAGTTGTTCCAATTACGAATAAAAAGAGAGAGCCGATTAAACTAACGGATGCAGCTTTTATTTGTCCAAATTAAGGGAGAGGATAAATGTATGTGTGGTCGACAAAGTGGCTAGTAACATGGCTATATATCTATTTATGTTGTTGGTGTTTCAACTAGTGCTGATCCAGAGCACAGAGAGCAATTGCTGACTTTAGGGGGAAAAACTCTAATTATTGGAAAAACTGTGGCTTTTCTTGTGGAATTTTTCACCATGTCAAAAAAAAAAATAAGAAAACTCAAAAAAGAGGATGTCAAAGAAGAATAGAAGAAAGTGATGAACTGAAGTTGTAATGCAATTGTGATTTCTCTCTTGAAGGAAGAAACCTGATCTTTTTTCTATGTAGTCTCCTTGAAGAATTAGTTCCCTTCTCTTCCCTAACACTCGATATCTGCTCAGTAGCTTTCAGAACTCTGCATGAGTAGGGGGACTCTCCGAGGTATCATTTTCAAGAAATGCCTTTTGGAAGAGCAGTTGTCCTGTTAATTGTGGGAAACAGACGTGGAGTAGGTTATATTGTGGCCATTTGGAACTCCCGCTTTTTTTTCTTTGTTGATGTAATAGGTCTCTCACTAGCCACTTTGATCGCATCATCGAATAATAAGATTACTTAATAAAATTTTGTAAAAAAATCAATTAAATAAATACAAACTGTTTTGGCATATTTTTTTTTTTAAGGAGAACCTTGTTCGATGGGTGTATACTGAATTTATAATCAAAATAGCTGAATATGGATCAAACTAATGAAGCCAGGTTGTTGTTGGAATTATTTAATTCCAACAGAAATAATAACACCAATAATAATACCAGTACAATACAACAATCACACACACTACCAAATAACAACAGCAATAACATAACCAATAATAACAATAATAATAGCAGCTCAACACTAGGCGACCAACGGACAACTCAAGAAGATTTGAAGTTTCTTAAACTTGCTAATGAAGTAATACAATCATCAGATTTAAAATCCAAGATTGATCCGACTATTTCAACATTATTGCAAAGAGCTCAATATTTTGCTTCCCCCCATGGAGGTCTTCCGATAAATAATCTTGTGTACTCAAGGTCCAGTTCGTCTTCAAATGATCACCAACCTCAGACATTCCCAGATTTATCGTTGAACGAATTCAAACCAAAACTGCAACATCAACAACGACAAGAGCCACAACAACAACAACAACAACAACAAGAGGAAGAAGAAGAGATACGAGGAGATGAAAAACCGTTTATTTGTTCCAAATGTTTATTAAGCTTCAGGAGATCCTCTGACTTGAAAAGGCATGAAAAGACACATCTTGAAGTATTGCCGAATATTTGTAAATTATGCCATAAAGGGTTCGCCAGGAAAGATGCTTTAAAAAGACATATTGAGACTTTGACTTGTAGAAGAAATAGAGAAAGGTTGTTACAAAGTTTAGGAATAACTAATAATGAGAATGAAAAAGATGTGGATCTAGATATTATACTACAGAAAAATGGTGTTAATGAATATTAACTTATTTATATATATATTAAGAAATTGTCGTGTAGATATCAAATTGTCTCTTTTAGTGTGTTCCCACACAACAAAGAAAAGAACTGGAAAAAGTTTTTCAATTTTTTTTTTCAACGATGAAAAAAAAAAAAAATGAAAGCTGAAAATTCATCTTTTACTTTACTATTTGAAATAAGATTAAACTATAACAATGCCTATCGATCCAGAAAAATTAGCTAAATTACAAAAAGCCTCAGCCAAGAAGGTTGGTGGTAAAAGAGTTGCTGCTAAGAAGACTAACAAGTCAGCTGAACAAGATGATTCAAAATTACAACAAGTTTTACAATCATTAAAAGCTCAAACTTTGACTGGTGTTGAAGAAGCTAACTTTTTCCAAAACGATGGTAAAGTCTTGCATTTCAACAGAGTCGGTGTTCAATCAGCTCAAGATTCAAACACTTTCTCATTCACTGGTTACCCACAAGAAAAATCAATCACTGAATTAATCCCACAAATCTTACCACAATTAGGTTCAGAAAACTTACAAATGTTACAACAATTAGCCTCTCAATTACAAGCTCAACAAGGTGGTGCTGCTGGTCATGAAGGTCACGATCACGAAGGTCATGACCATGCTCACGATGAAGAAATCCCTGAATTAACTGAAGGTGAGAAATTCGATGACGTTGAATAAGCTATTTACGTATAGATAGGATACGATAATAATAATAAAAATAAAAAAGAATTAAGCATTAAACAAATTCATGTTTTGCCAAATATTTATGAACTAAATTTTTTTATGTAAGTTCTACTTTTAATTCAATAATAATAATATTAAAAATATATGAGAAAAGCCTATAGCTTTCTTGTTTTTGTTTTAAAAAGGGAAAAAAGAGTTTTGGAGTTCTTATTGATTACATCATCTCAGCAAATCCAGTGTTGATAGTCTTACTGAAACCACCTTCTTTCATTGCTAATTCGTAATATCCGTAAATAGTGGTGACAGCTAACAAAATTGAAGTACCACTACCTAAGCAACCACTTAAATCACTAATAACACTTAAGACACCAATGGTGGCACCACCAAATGCAGCAGCAGTTGGGATGATTTTTTTCAATTCTTTGTAAACTGAAGTATCTCTGTGTCCGGCAATGACTAATCCTTGATCTTTAAATTGTTTTGAAACATCTCTTGGTGATGAGCCTGAAATTTCAATCCATGTCTTTGAGAAAATAGCACAAATTGAAAGAACAAAGACAACATAAACAGCAGTCTTGAAAGGATCCAAGAGCAGTTCAGTTACATTGAAAGGTGGTTGAATGTAGTATGATAAACCAGAGACGGCAAATAATTGAGCAGTACCAGGTTTAGCTTCCCAAGTACCTAATAATTTGATCAAGAAATTATTTGGGAATTTGGTGAATAACAATTGTGAAATAATGAACAAATTAGAAGTCAATGCACTTTGTAACATAATTGGAATGTTAGAAGTGTAAAATAATCTAATTGGGTAAGAACCATATGGACCTCTTTGTCTTGTTGATTTAATTGGGATTTCAACTCTGAAACCTTGTAAGTAAACAACGACGAAGAAAATACCAAAAGTGATCATGACTTGAAACATGTTTGGTAAATTAGTTCTATAGAAACTTTGTAATAAAGCACGCTTCTTGTCTTTCTTTGTCAATAACAAATGGATGAAATTGATAATGGCACCTTCAAATTCATCACCTCTACCATTGTTAACAGTAGTTGGTGCAAAAATTTTCCAGAAAATTTGTTCACAAACGGTTGTTGCTGTAAATAATGAAATACCACTACCTAAACCATAACCTTTTTGTAATAATTCATCTAATAATAAGACAATAATCAGAGCAAAGACTAATTGCAAGACTAATAATAAACAAACCCCTAAACCTAAGTCACTTGGAGTACCATACATTCCAGTCAAGACATAAACAGTCAGTTGACCAAATGATAATATTATGGCCAAAATTTTTTGAGCCAACTGGTATTGTTCTCTATCCAGTTTGTCGTCCATGTTAACAGTGATCAACTGAGTACCTTGTAACAACTGAATGATCATACCTGAAGTGACAATTGGTGAGATACCTAATTCCATCAAGGTACCACGATTCGAGGCCAACATCATTCTGAGCCAGTATAAAGGGTCCGAAGATTCTGATGAAACAATACCATATAATGGAATTTCACTCATAACCAAGAAGATTAATAAGGTTACACCAGTCCACATCAATCTTTGATTGAATGGAACCTTCCTTTCAGGAGCTATAACTTCTGGTAAATAAGGTCTGAATGGTTTAACAAGATCCAAAGCACGAACTGTATAATGTATAGTTAGTATTAAATCAAAGCATGAAACAGACAAAATAAAAGACAAAACATACAACTACTCATGATGTGATAATAACAATCTCTATGATAAGGATGTTGTTCGAATGTTAATGTGATCAAATAACAAAAATTTCACTGTATATATATATATTTTTTTTAATCTTGACACGATTCATCTCTCACACTGTGTGTGTTGTCTAAGAAAAAAAAAAAAAAGAAAATTCGACAAAAAAGAAAGACATCCTTGTTTGCCAAATGCGGTATACGAGGGCTGTCAGTGCGAAAGCCTTCAGGGTCTTCTACCTAAATTATATTTGTAAAGGTTTTATGTAGACGAGTCTGGTTAAAGTAGCATAGTTGAAATGATATATAATTAAAAGAAAACAAGAAAACAATCTTCAATTCTGTCTAAAAATAAAATCGAATATAAGTATAAGTGTGATATGTTGCAAAGTAATTGAATAACAAAAAGATTAAAAGAAGTAAATAAAATGTATCTGAAAATACTTTCAATTGAAAAAAGGAAATGAAAGAAAACACCCAGTTCATATAAAAGAAAAAAAAACAATATCACTGATGAAATAAAACCCTTATTTTTGACCAATTGTGTTAAAGCAAGCAAATAAATAAATAAAAAAACAAAAAACAAAAATAATACCAATTAATTCATCCAAATTCAAAAAATAACAAAACTCCACAAAACAGATCACTTTCTGTAAAGATTCTTCACCCAATAAGTTAAGATCACTTTTTTTTTTATGTCCGCAAATAACAAGAAACACATAATAAAGTCAAAAAATCAAAAACATCTCTAAATAAACATTAGAAAGACTCAACTCTCTTCCAATTCTATTCATAATCCAAACTTCAACCAATCATAATCCTCCTCTTTGACAACCTCAGACAGAGGTTGTTGTTGTTGTTGTTTCTGTTGTTGTTGTTGTTGTTGTTGTTGATGCTGGTGATGTTGATGCTGTTGGTGATGTTGAATTGATGGCTTTCTTGTTGATGGGACAAAAATTTCACCCATATGATCATCATTTTTATTATTGATGCCATTATTAAGTTGTGGCTGGTTGAAAATTTTCTTATTCCCAATATTACGTTTCGAAAGATTACCATGCAATTTCAAAAACAATCCACAAGCATTACATAAAATCAAATTTTCATTTTTCTCATTTGTGGATTTCCTCCAAAGTGGAGTTGTCGTTGTACCACATGAATTACAAGATAATTGTTCTTTATGACTGTGATTTATTTGATGTTGTTTTGGATTTAATGTCACATTAAAATTGGTGTTACTTGGAACAGTAAATGTATCGTTAAGTGTTGTTTGATTATTGAAAATCGGGGTAGTGAAATTTGTATGTTGAAAGTGGTTACTAGTCTTATCATCCTCTTTAACTGCAGTCTCTAATGAGTTTATGTAGTTAGATAATGAGAAGTTGTTCTTATCAATATTATTTTGTGTATCGAAATCTGGTTGGCTCAATGGATCAAACTTTGTCAAATCTAACAAATCAAATTCATTGAAATTACTATCATTCTTATTGATATCTACCATCATATCAGTGCCTTTGGTGTCAAGATCTAAGAAATGTTCAATGTTAAAATCATGAGGATGAGATTGTTGGTGTTGCTGATGTTGATGATTTTGCGGCAGATTAAATGTCGATGTATTTTGTTGAGGATTATTCTGTACCGACTTCTTTTGCGATACTTGTGATGAAATGCTCAATGAATGGTCATATTTTGTATTTGAAAAAATAGAATTAGTATTAGAAGTGAGGCTATTGGCAGCTTCTGGAGAATAATCAATATTACCATTAGCTGCATGTGATTGAATGTTAGAGATGTTGATTGGATTCGATGTGGAATAATCATTTGGTAGTGGAATATGCGAGATGGAAGTATTATTGTAGTCACCAAATTCTTCTTTTGTCATCTTCTTGATATGCTCGACATAATCAAACTCTTCATTTGTCGGATGATTTGAAGGCTTTAGCAACGACAAATTTTTCTGCTGTATCTTGTGTTTCAAAACTTTATGCTGCCTCTTGGAATTTGAAAGGGAACTGACTCTCCAAGAAAGATTTTGAATTCGTTGATTGTTGGGCAAATTTGACTTCTTTGATTGAAACATCTTATAAATTCTTAACGAATCATAGGAATGATTATCTAACTCATTCAGAACTTCTCTCTTAAAGTCAATAATGTCAGGGGATATATTGTTTAGAGGGGACATGATAAAGTTGTGGTGGATGGTATTCGTATATTTGCGAAAGCAGTACTATATGGAATTAAAATAATAATTTTGTGGGAAGAAAATGAGATTAAAAAAAAGTAAAAAAAAAAAAAAAAAAAAAAAAAATAAGGGCTTTCTCGTTTTATTATTATTACTCATCCCCCCACTGCAGCCTAAAAGATCAGAAGTATTTTTAAAATGAAACTACAATAGAGATAGTTTTGTATATAGGAATATAGTATTTCTTATGCACAGTAAGCAGTTGGTATCATTCAAGCTCTTCTACTTCAATGCAGTGATATTGACCGTAATAATTGTAGGGTCATTTTAGCATATGGATAGTGTCGTCTTAATTTTATCAGACGAAAAAGAAGAGAATATTCAGCTTATTGATCACCTCATATTTCATCAATGAAACTGTTCTGAGCCACAGCCATTAAGGCAATGGGAACCAGCAGGATTCATATTCGTGTTTTACCAAAAATTTCCGGGATGACATAAAGCGGAACATTAAAAAATGACTCTGCTCTTGATGATGGTAAACAAACCATAAAACAATTCTCGGGCACCCCTGAAAAATGTATGAGCTTAACAGCTGTCTAAAAAGCTAGTGTGAATCTCAATCGCAAAATATACACAGATTGGTAACGAGCTTCTTGCTACACAAAAAAATGAGGAGAAGTCTTCGGCACTGTGAGGGGATTTCTTTTAAAAGAACCCAACTCATCGCTTTGTATAGGCTTCACATTCAATTTTTATGCCTGTTTGATGGGAATTGGGGGATCATCATCATCATCATCATCATCATTTATAAGAGGCATTTCGAACTTGTAGTCTCTCTTTACCCGGTCTTTCATCGCTATATTTTCCTCATTTGGTATTTTGATACTCTATTACACTACCTACTTTACATACAACATTATCATATAATCAATCTTTTGCTTCTCTCTTCAAGATTATTCACATCACTGTCCTCTGTTTCTAATTCGTCGTCATCATCTACTTCTGAGTTATAATCATCTTCACGTTCTGCTATGATGAAGTTGTTCATATCATCCATCTCTCCAATCTCTTCAACTTGCAACTCTTCAGAGTTATGTTCATCCAATTTAGGCCCTTCAAACTGCTTAGCTCCCCAAATTTTGTAACTCAAACCAATTAAGAATGTGAATACAACACATACGACAATACTATAATTCATACTAGACGCTGTGATAGGGATTTGAGGTGGCATACATAGGATAACCATTGTCAATGAGATCCACATCAATGACACTGTATTGAACAGCCATCCTAACTTCCCCAATTTGAAACTTGTTCCTTTAACTTTTCTCCTCTTATTCATAAGTAAGCTCAATATTGGAATACCATTAGCGATACTCAATGTCACCACAGCACTTCCCATAAAAGCATTGAATGCAGCACTTGATATCAACGATAACAATCCAAAGACAAAGCAAACACACATGGAAAGCACTAAAGTATGTGTCGGGATCAGTTGATCATCTTCTGTTAAATCAATACTGCACCAGAAGTCACGATAAGGTAAACCACCATCACGGGCAAAAGCATAAGTAGATCTTGAAGCCGTGGTTAAAGATCCAATACCAGCGAATAAAATTGTTCCAATAAGTAATATGACAAGTAAGAAAGAGACAATAAAAGACTCTGTTGAAAGTTTGAAAACCAAATCAATTGGCATAATATCCGGATTTTGGTCTAATAAGAGCGATAATTCAGGTAAAATTGTTAGTATAGGTATGATGAAAATAATACCAGTGACACCAGCAATGAAAACACTATAACACATTCCTTTTGGAACAGTTTTCTCAACTGGTTGTTTTACTTCATCCGACATAGATAAGATCATTCCATAACCTTGTAATGTGAATGCCAGTGGTTGCAATCCAATTAAAAACAGAATCCCATCGGGCCAGCCTGATCTTGATGCATTAAAATTTGTTAAAATATATTTAACATTGTGAAAAGTATTGCTGAATAACATCAACAAGATATCAATCAATAATACTGTATAAATGGTCCAATAAGTGCAAAAATTGTTAATCTTATCCAAATATTTGGCAAATTTATAATTGATCAATCCGCATACCAAAATCAATCCATAAAATAACAATAATGTCAATATCTTATCCTTCTTGTAATAAACATCTTGTAATCCAAACATTGATAATATGAATTGTGATCCTCCATAGATAATACTGATACTAGTAGTCCAATTTCCCATTATCAAAAACCATCCACAGATCCAACTACTTATCAAACTATATTCCTGAGTAGCCAAAATGGCAGCGAAATGATAGACACCTCCACTCGTAGGATATTTACCCAGAATTTCTCCAAGACTCAATGCAACACATAATGATAATACAAACACCATAACCCACCCCCATAAAATTGTAACATTACCACCATCAATTAAACCTATCCCTAAAGTTGTTGAAATCCCAAAAGGAACACTCATCAAACTGAATCCTAAACCTACAATAGATGATACAGTCAACCTTCTTTTCAAATCCTGCTGGTAGGTGAAATGTTCAACCTGCTCAATGCGATCATCGGGCTCTAAGACATGATTACGTATAGTTTCACGTAGATATTCAACTCTCTCTCGGATCTCAGATGTCGGCAACTCATGATAATCAGGCATACTTATATTTAAGTTTTTTCTCTCAACACCCCTCTCATTCAATTCAATCTATTGAATTAATCTTTTTATATTTAAGTCAGGATGAACTGCATTTTTTTTTTTCTTGTTTTTCGGGTTTTTCTTCAAAAAAACTAAAAAAAAAAAATAAAGAAAAAACTCTGCAATTGGGTGTTTTTGAATTAAGCTTTTGTAAGATAACTAATGATAATATCGGATAGTCATATTTGCCCTTATGGATTGTAATGATCTAGAGATGGGGATATAGGGATGTCAAAAAATGATGATCGTATGAATTAATTACATATCGTAGACTTTATTGTCCATTCTCTTGGAGTCATTAGACTACCTTTAATTCCCCTTCTCTTTGAACTGTTATCAACAACCTTTGTAGAGAAATAATTTAATATTTAAAGGATATGTTGTGCTTGTCTGATTTTAGTTGTGCTTGCAATTTGAAACCTCTTGTCAAGATGCATAAGTATATTTGATATATATTGCAGAGGAACGATATATTGACCACAACATACAGTTGTAAAACAGTTTGGGGAGTAACACATCTTTTAGATGATTAGGTTCTGATAACAACCACTCTCGCTTTTTGGAAATTATAGAGTGCTGAAAGATAATAATTAGTAAATAGCTTTGAAAAGAGGGAGATTAATTTCCTTTTGCCAAGTGTTATTATCACATTGAAAAGTCATTGGATGTTACCTCTCAAACTAAATATTGAAGTATCTGTTTCATTGGCTTTATATTATTCCTCTGCACCATAAAAGTGAACACTCCTGGTTTACATTGTCTATGATTTTCTCAAATGTTATGTTCTTCATTTTGAGAGAAGGAGGAAAAAAAATAAGAAAAAGTGAAAAAAATTAAAAAAAAAAAATAACAAATTTTGAAAAACTAGCACTGTAGCCATATCACTTTACACTTACACAATGGATGATGATCTTTATGACGAGTAAGTTTCAAAGCTTTTTATATCTAATTTTGTTATAGAATACTAACTAACTTAAACTTTATAGGTTTGGAAACCTTATTGGAGATCCCCTTGACTCTGATGCAGAATCTTCAGAAGATGAGATTCCAAATTTTCAACTGCCTTTGAACTCAGACTTGGAAGAAGAAGATGAAGACAAGGAAATGGTTGAAGAAACTGCCATAGTGTTACAAGAGGATAAGAGTTATTATCCCTCGGTATCGGAAACATTTGGTCCTGATGTCGAGACAATAATCCAAACACAAGATGCACAAGATATAAGTGAACCGATTGTGAGACCTATGGCTCGTCAAACTTTCCAACTACAAGAACTTTCCTTACCAGAGACAACTTTTTCAAAGGAATATATGGTAGAGCTTTCAAAGATTCCAACACGAGTTCGAAATGTCGCCATTGTAGGCGATTTGCATAGTGGTAAGACAACATTCATCGATATGTTAATTCTGCAAACACATCCAACTTTGAATAATGACAATTTAAGGTACACTGATAACCATAAGTTAGAGAATAGTAAAGGTTTGTCTTTAAAATGCACTCCAATGACGTTATTATTACCAAATTTGAACGATAAATCCATGATGGTTAACATCTTGGATACACCAGGACATGTAAACTTTTTTGACGAGGTCAGTGTAGCTCAGCTGACAACCGATTCTACAGTGATAGTCATTGATGCTGTTCAAGGGTTGAGCAAGATGGATAAAATGATTATCGAGACATGCTTACTGAAGAATATAAGTATGAGTTTTATCTTGAATAAGATAGATAGGTTGATATTGGAATTGAGACTACCACCTGTTGATTTCTATTTTAAAGTGCGGTCATTAATTGATGAAATCAACTCTTTTATAGAGGATAAAGTCACAGAAAATTATACATTTAAGACAGTTATGTCTCCAGAATTGGGAAATGTTTGCTTTGCATCTTCATTATACCAATTCTGTTTCAATTTGAAAAGTTTCATAGTGACAATATATGGTGATCAAGTTGATATCGAATCATTCTCTCAAAGACTTTGGGGAGATATTTTCTATGAAAATGGTTGCTTCACTACGAAACCAGAAAATAAGACAGAATCATCCCGAAATAGATCATTTATAAAATTCATATTGGAACCTCTATACAAAATATTCAACAACTCATTAACAAAATCAGAAAAAGATTTAAAAGAATTTTTGAATAAGCACTTCAAGTTAAATATCGATAGATCTTGGTACAAGTCAGATCCACAAAACTTATTGAAACATATATTGAAGCAAATTTTTGGTACTTCAAAAGGTTTCGTTGATATGTTAGAAAATACACCTTCACCAGCAACTTCTTATGAAAAGACCATTTCAGAGATTTTCACAAATGAAAATATCAGTGAGTTGGCCAAGAGTTGTGACTCTTCCAAACCTGTTATAGCCCATGTGACAAAATTGATCGATACTGTTGATAGCAAAAGATTTTATGGTTTAGTAAAAGTGATAAGTGGAACGTTGAAATTATCAGCAAGTTACAAGATTCTTGGAGAAAACTACATCGATGATGATGAAGACATGTTGACAAACGAAAAATTAACCAAGTTGTATATCAATGGTGCCAGATACAAGATTCCCGTGGAATCAATACCCGCTGGTGGTATAGGGTTGATTATGAGTGACAATTTGGACTCATTTATCAGTAAAACAGGTACTATTTATGATCAAGCTTTTGAACCAACAACTATTTTCAAACCTTTAGATTATAATTCACAACCGGTTTTCAAAGTTGCCGTTGAGCCAAAGAATCCATCAGAATTACCTAAGTTATTGGAAGGTTTTAGAAAGATAAACAAGTCATATGTTGGTTGTGAAATTAAAGTAGAAGAAAGCGGAGAGCATGTCATATTAGGATCTGGAGAGTTATATTTGGATTGTTTATTACACGATTTGAGATTCTTGTACACTGATATTGAAATCAAGGTGAGTGATCCATTAACAAAATTTGCCGAGACATGTGTTGATCTGTCAATTACTCAAATCCCAATAAAATCTGCCAATGGTTTAAATGAAGTTTCTATAATAATCGAACCTCTAGAATCAGAAGTTTGTAAAGATATTGAAAATGAGATTATCACTTTGTCTCAACCGATGAGAAGAATTTCCAAATGGTTTAGAGAGCAATACAATTGGGATTCACTTGCATCGAGATCTATATGGTCGTTTGGTTCTTCAAATAAATATCCAAATGTCTTGATAGATGATACGTTACCAGATGAAGTGGACAAACTGAAGTTACTGAGTTTGAAAAATTTCATTATACAAGGTTTCCAATGGGCCACTAGAGAAGGACCTCTATGTGATGAACCTATAAGAAATTTGAAATTCAAAATAATGAAGATCAAATTGGCCGATGATTTAATTGACTGTAATGGAGGACAAATTATTCCAATGATTAGAAATGCATGTTATTCCGCTATGTTACTTTCAAGTCCAAGATTAATGGAGCCTAGCTATCAATTAAATATAGTCGTGAAACTTGCGAATGGTCAAGATCCTAAATTTTTGATCTCAGGTTTAGAAGACTTATTATCCAAGAGACGTGGAAATATCACTAATTCTAAGCCTATCCCAGCTACTCAATTATATCGTATCCAAGGTCTTGTTCCAGTGTTGGACTCTGTTGGGTTGGAAACGGATATCAGAGTGAAAACTCAAGGCCAAGCAATGTGTTTTCTTTCATTTGAATCTTGGAATATTGTCCCAGGTGATCCAATGAACAAACATGCTTATTTACCACCTTTGAAACCTGTACCATATAAATCATTGGCACGTGATTGTGTGTTGAAGACAAGAAAAAGAAAAGGGTTGAATGGGGAACCAGATTTAGGGAAATATATCGATCTGGAATTATTACAAGAGATGAAAGATAATGGTATTATTGAAGAGTAATATTAGATCTTTTTGCTTTTTTAAAAAAAAGTTTATTAATACTATTTTTCCGTCTACGTATATATGTTAAAAATTTGAAAACCTAATTCCTTCTTCTTCTGCTCTTACCTGGACGGGCTTTTTTACCTCCAGATCCCATCTTCATTCTCTTAGCACTGAACCCAGATACATCATTACTACTTTCTGCATCATTTTTTCTCTTGAATCTCTTTTGACCACCACTACCATATTTAGTATTCTTAGCTTGTCTCTTGGCATTTGGACCACCTCTTTTTCTATCATTATATTCTTCTTTGGCCAGTGTTGCTTCTTCAATGGCAATGTCAAAATCATCATTTGTCATTTCATCATTTTGTCTCTTCTTTTTCAATGATTTAATTTTTTCTAAAGTTTCTCTTTTTTCCTTTTGACGTTTTTGCAAAGTTTCATTTTGTACTTGCTTACCGAATTTTTTCAATTGTCTTTGCTTCTTAGCATCTTCACTAGCTTTCTTAGCAGTTGCTTCTTTAACAAGTTTTTGTTTCAATTTATCCATATGCTCATCACTCTTAACCATCTCGGCAAAGTAATCCAAAGGTCTTGAAAATGGAACTTTCAAAGCCAATAACTTCTTTCTACCTTGTAAAGCAGCATCAAGACCTTGTTTATAAAATGCCAATTCACGTTGTGTATCATCATAAATATCTTTTACTTGTGGTTCAACTTCTTCTGCTGAAGTTATTGTTTGATGTTCTTGGAATGAATGCTTAGACCATGGTAATTGTATCCTGGCCAATGAATCTTTTAATGCACCAATGTTATTAACAGTTAATTTTGTGTGTGGAACTATATCAGCATCTGAATCTATTTCGACATCTGAAAGTGGAACATCCTCTTCTTCTTCTTCTTCTTCTCCTTCTTCTTCCTCTTCCTCTGCAGCTTCCTCATCATCATCGTCTTCCTCTTCTTCACTTTCAGACTCACTGTCAGCATCTCTAGCTAATCTCTCGAGATCCAACTCTTCTTCTTCTTCCTCTTCCTCATCTTCATTTTCAGATAATTCATTCTCCTCTTCTTCCTCTTCTTGCTTTTTCAAAACCTTCTTCAATTTTCTTTGGTCTTTCTTACTCAATACTTCCGACTGGAAGTCATCCTTCTTTGGGGATTTTGATTTAGCCATCTTCTATTGACAATATTTATCTGATGTTATATCTATAGTAGAGATTCCTTTAAGTAAAATTTTTTTTTTTTGTCTGAAAAAAAATTTTTTTTTTCTCTAAATTTTTTTTTCTTTTTAGAAGCAGATGAGATAAGTGAGATTTTGAAGTATGTAAATTATAGACAGCGAAACAGTGTAGTAGACACTTATTGTTCACAATATATAAATGCAGACAGCGATTAATAATAAAGTAATGTCTTATGAAGTTTCAACTTTATTAATGAACAACTCAGGCAACTAGAACCTTTTCTATCATAGTTATCCCCCTAAAAGAGTAGTGCACACACTCTCAAAATGTACTAAGCTGAGAGAGAGAGAAAAAAAAAAAGAATCAACACCAAATGGAAAACTGAGAAAACTTCAAAATAGTACATACCATATTGGACCACTTTAATTTCACTTCATAGCATATTCATATACTATCTTAAATATGTCAATTGATACTTCTGAATCAGGTATTGCCCGTGTTCCAGACTTTGAATTGTCGCAAGCTCATTTCTTGTTGAGTTCTGGCAACTCACAGGTACGCCACCCAGATGAGATTTTGAACAAATTGATTCAACAAATTAAGACTGAGCACCTTGCTCCATACTATTATTACTTATACCATGATCTTAAGCTTCCAAATCTTGAATGGGATCAGTCATTATATGACTCATTAGTGGAAGAGAATAAGAAGGAAACTGAATCATTACAAAAACAAATCAAAGAAAAAGAGGAAGATGATGAAGGTGAAATTGAATTGTTGAATGCATGGGTTAAATTAGGCGAGTATTATGCCAAAATTGGTGACAGATCAAATGCCATTGAAGCATTACGCAAGTCTCATGACTTGGCTCCAAGTACAGGTACAAAAATTGATATCTTGTTAACAATAACCAGAATTGGGTTTTTCTTTGATGATTCCAAATTTATAAAAGAAAGCTTGGATGAAGCAAACCTGTTAATTGAGAAAGGAGGAGATTGGGAAAGGAAAAACAGATATAAGACATACTTGGGAATATATCTTATGTCAACAAGAAAATTTGAAGAAGCTTCTAAATTATTAATTGAATCATTAGCTACTTTCACATCGACTGAATTGACAACATATGAAAATGTTGCCAAGTATCTGCTTATTACAGGTGCTATATCATTACCAAGAAATGATTTAAAGAAGAAATTGATTGATTCTCCTGAGATATTGGCTATTGACTCAACAACGGAAACACTTAAACCTATTTACAAATTAATCTCATCGTTATATTTTTGTGATTATGCAAGTTTTTTCCAACATTTGTTAGACACAGATGATCAAATCTTGTTACAAGATAAATACTTGTATTTACATTCCAATTATTATGTTAGAGAATTAAGAGTTAGAGCTTATGCACAATTATTGGAATCATATAAATCATTGTCTTTGAAATCTATGGCTGAGCAATTCAAGATCAGTGTGCAGTTTTTGGATGATGATTTAATCAAATTCATTCCAAATAAGAAATTAAACTGTGTCATAGATAGAGTCAATGGTATAATTGAGACAAATAGACCTGATAACAAGAACAATCAATATCAATTGTTGATCAAAAACGGTGATGGATTATTGACCAAATTGCAAAAATACGGGGCTGCTGTCAGATTGAGTGGTGCTGAACAAGTTTAATCTGTATAGATATTTAGATCAATAAACTTTTTCTTTTGGTATCATGCCATGAAAGCATAAAATTAGCACTAGTGAGCTTGAATCTCGGAAAATTTCCTCGGATAAACCATTGAGGTATCTTCGGAGACTTTATATATCTCATTTAAAGAATTAAACAAGTTTTTGCATTTTGCAAAATTTTGGTGTTTGCCGTCTCGTTTTGAGCAATTGGAGCAAACTGCAGGAGCAAAATGATGATCTTATGGGGTTAAAATAATAGACAACTGCAATTGAAAGTAAATGAATCTTAAGGAAATAAGATGATAAAAGCATAATCCTGTTATTCAACTAGTCAACAAGATTACCTGATACATACTTAATACTGATACTTAATACTGATGTAAATGCAGCAGCAACATCTGATGGTGTCATCCCTCTCTGGTGCGTTGAGGAAAAAAAAAAAGATTTTTCAAGACCAAAAGCAAAAAAAAAAAATGGACATCATTTTTGTTGTTGTTGTTGTTGGATTTCAAACGAAAAGCATTTTGGTAATATATAAATATAAATCCATATAGATATATATATACTTAGACTTTCTATATAATTCATAACTACTTCAGATAATTAAAAATGGTTCATTTAGGTCCAAAGAAACCACAACACAGAAAAGTATGTATCTTTCACTAAGTAATTTCGCTTGTTATCAAAACTAGGGGGAGGGAAGGACAAATACTAACTCAAAATTGATAGGGCTCTATGGCCGATGTCCCAAGAGATTTAATCAATCAAATCAGCAAGATTGAGACTTTATTCACCGTTACTCCTCATAAATTGAACAGTATCACTGATCATTTTGTTACTGAATTGGAAAAAGGTTTATCAGTTGCAGGTGGTAATATTCCAATGATTCCAGGTTGGGTATTGGATTTCCCAGATGGAACTGAAAAAGGTGATTACTTGGCCATCGATTTGGGTGGAACCAATTTGAGAATTGTCTTGGTCAAGTTATTTGGTGATAGGACTTTTGACACCACTCAATCTAAATATGCCTTACCTGCCTCGATGAGAACCGGTACTGCTGATGATTTATTCAACTTCATTGCTGACTGTTTACACAAGTTCTACGTTGAAGAATTTCCAGAAGGTGTCTCAGAACCATTGCCTTTAGGTTTCACATTTTCATACCCAGCTTCACAAGATGCCATTAATGAAGGTATCTTGCAAAGATGGACAAAAGGTTTCGATATAGACGGTGTTGAAGGTCACGATGTTGTTCCAATGTTACAAAAAGCTATTCGTGAAAGAGACACTCCAATTGATATCGTTGCTTTGATCAATGATACTACAGGTACCTTGTGTGCTTCCATGTACAGTGATGAAAACGCTTTGATGGGGTTGATCTTTGGTACTGGTTGTAATGGTGCTTATTACGATGTCGTCAAGGATATCCCAAAGATTCAAGGTAAACTTCCAGAAGATATCACAGGTGATTTACCAATGGCTATTAACTGTGAGTATGGTTCCTTTGATAACGAACATCTGGTCTTACCAAGAACTAAATACGATGTCCAAATTGACAAGGAATCTCCAAGACCTGGCCAACAATCTTATGAAAAGATGATTGCTGGTTATTATTTGGGTGAAATCTTGAGATTGATCTTGTTAGATTTGATCGAAGACAAATATGTCTTTGAAGGCCAAGATACTTCTAAATTATTAGAACCATACGTTATGGACACTTCATACCCAGCTAAGATTGAAGAAGATCCTTTTGAAAACTTGAGTGAAGTTGAAACTTTGTTCCAAGGTTTAGGTATTCAAACCACTGAAGCAGAAAGAAAAATGATTAGAAAAATCTGTGAGATCATTGCTACAAGAGCTTCAAGATTATCCATGTGTGGCGTTGCTGCTATCTGTAAGAAGAGAGGTTACACCAAGGGTAACTGTGCTGCCGATGGTTCAGTTTTCAACAAATACCCAGGTTTCCAAGATAGAGCCAATGGTGCATTAAGAGATATCTTTGGCTGGGGAGCTGAACAAGAGAGTTCTATAAAATTAGTCCAAGCTGAAGATGGTTCAGGTGTTGGTGCTGCTGTTATTGCTGCATTGACCGAGAAGAGATTGGCTAAGAATCTTTCAATTGGTGTTAAGAAATAAAGTTAAAAAATTAATGGTGATGATTTCATAATGAAGATAAAAAAAAATTTGACTCAATCCCAGTCATTCATATACATATATATATATACATTTGTGTTTCCGTTTTATATATAGATTCAAGATAAAGAGTTATCTTGAGATTAAACAATTAGAAACTACATTGTAAGATATCACAAAAAACTTCTCTCTCATTAAGCAAATCACTGAACTAATCCTGTACATAATTCTTCCCAATCCTTTGGTAAATCCCAACTTTGATAAACATCTGGTAAGACATTAACTTGCATGGCCAACCCGGCTTCCATATGCCATCCAATATGACAATGTAATGGCCAAATACCTGGATTATCTAACACGACTCTAAGTAAGACGTATCCAAAACCTGAGATATTTACCGTGTCTCTTTTCATTGGAGTCTTATCATTTATTGTATCGTAATCACGATGTGGTTTGAAATAGCCTTGTCCAAATTTGAGTACCCAGAATTTGTAACCATGCAAGTGGAAAGGATGAGCACCATCATCGTAATTATTGATCAAAATGTCCACTGTCTTAACCTCGTGTGTTGTTAATGTAAGTTGGTTATTATTTGGACCAAAATTTGAAGTCAATGAAATGACTTCTTCATTTTCATCTTTTTGGTTATTTTTAATTGCTTCAATTAAAGAATTTGAACCGACTAAAGGTTTATAAGTGACATCATTCATGTAACCTAAAGAGATGGCATAGTCTCTAATCTGGAAAGATGAGTCAATTTGGTAATATTGTTCCATCTCAGGCAATGGTTCATTCACCAATGGGACAAGCAATGTCTCGTTCAATTCACGACATCTGACATTTGGATGACCATAAGCTGAAGTATTCGCCTGGATGGTACTTGAAACCGGGAATTCAGTGGTATATTCAGGATCATTTATGGAAATGATCAGTTTCAAATCAAGATCCAAGTTTGGATTCTCATATGCAAAACAGAAAGGATTCAATTTAGCTCTCATGTAAAACAAATTAGAATCCGATTTGATATCGTGATTTGTTTCGAGTATCACTGAGTAACGTTGCAGTACTGCTATTCTTAGTACGTCTAATTCTAAATCATGAACATTAGTACCATCTCCTTCGATTACCTTGAGGTAATGATTATCGATACTGAAATCAATCTCTGCGAAAAATCCAGCATTGATCAATCTTAATCTATATTTCTTATCTTTTTGAAATTGGAAAACATGTCTCCCAGAGAACAGACTATCACATTTCAAATCCGTGTTCCCACAATCGTAAACACCACTACCTTGTATCAATCCATTATCTGGAGTAGGTTCTGTATTCTCATTACCACTGGCCAAATAATCCGGCAAATATGAATCACCTTTATTATGATACCAATCGTTGAATATAACAATGACATCTTCGTCATATTTTTGTCCCAGTTGTTTCATCATTTTTTCCTCTTTTGGAGAATGTATAATAAAAGGACCAAATAAACCATCTGCATACTGTGTAGAAAAATGAGAATGGTACCAATATGTGCCCCATTGATCTTCATCTATCTCAAATTTATAAGTCATTGACTGGTTGACTCCGATGTCACATTGGTTGATTGCTGAAGAACCATCATAATAGTTCGTACCATTTTGATATATTCCATGGAAATGGATCGTAGTTGGCTCAACACCTACATTTTTCACATTAATCACTATTGTATCTCCACTATTACATTCGACCAATGGACCTGGGAATTGCCCATTGATAACTGTCAAATTCTTGAATACCCCATCTGGCAGTGCTTCAATTTGTGAGATGTCAAAATTATACTCTCTAACTTGTTTCGGTGGTTGATTGACAAAATCTGGATCCATCTTATAGGCACTATTAGTATCCAACTTCCATGGTGCCGAATTACTGTCGATGCTGTTGAAATCAAATTTGTTGAACACCGGTTGTTGTGGAGGTTGATTTTTCCTATATGACAAAAATTTGAATTCCAAGAATATCAAAAATAGCAGTATGGCAAGCACAATGGATAGTATTATGTTAAGTTTGCATTTGTGGAAAATTGTGCAATCATCATCATCTTCTTCTTCAATATTATAAAAAAGCTTCTCTTTTTCAAGCGTTTTTATATTGGATAGTTCTATATTGTCAGAATATGTCGATGAGTTTGAAGAGCTAGCCACTGGTGTCTGAGATAGCTGTTGATATTTCAAATATGAAGCTAGTTTGTTGAACATATTGCTGTTGAGGATCTTCTCACTTTGCAATGAGAGACAGATTGATCAGATATATAAATTAATAATTTTTAACCCATTTTTAAATCTCGTGTGAAGAGAATTCTTTTCCCTTGTAGTGATGCGACTGGCCGTAGATCGCTGCACACTCTTACCGCATGTAACATCTATTGAACCAGTTGCAATTGAAACGTGTGTGTATATACTCTCTTCATGAGCACGTTTTCTACAATTTTTTTTAGACTTTTCCAAAGTGCTTAATTTTTCTGTTTATCAAGAAAAAAAACCAAATGCAATGCATCTCTGCTTTTTTTTTTTTTTTTAAGCATTTTTCGTAAAAAGAAAATTATAGTTTATCAACTAGACATTTGGGGGTCTCCCCTGATTAACAATAAAAGATTTCCTATAGGTTGGAGGTTTATAATGAGGTAAGCTGAGTTCCTTTTAGCTCAATTAGACCATATATCTGTATGTGACTATATTGTATCCCAAAGAATAAGTGTCTTCAGTAAAAGAGTATATGGATGGAAGTATTATCACTCAGCCGTGAGACCCACGTTTGTGTTTCGGGAAAGGAGTTGCAGTAGGCCAATTACTAAAAAGAGCTCTCTAATTGGCCAAATCGTGTTTCTATGGATCCTCAATTAGTTCATAATCTCGCTACAAGGAAGGTTGAAAAGAAAGCACAAAACATATGGTTGAACAATACACAACGTTTTTCAATTTCAATTCTCGCTTGATGCAGCTTTTTATGGTGCCATTGAGTCTTGTCTCCGGCATTATTCGTTTATATAAAGACCATTGAGAATCCCTTTTCTTACAACAGCGAAGTTTCTGTTTTTCAATCAAGACAAAATGTTATTTTCCAAAATAATAACCACTGTTGGTTTAGCCTCAAAATTGGCCTCTGGTGCCACCACAGCTACTTCTACTACTGATTTAGAAAGATACTATACTACTGTTGAACCTTCAATCAGTGAGATTAGAGCCGATGCCGTTGATGCCAAGACAAACCACATCACTTCAAACGTCACAGGTAAAGCCTTTGACAGATTTGTCGTTATTTGGTTAGAAAACATTGATTTCGACAAAGCTTATGAAAATGAAGATATGCAATACTTACTGAAAGATGGTATTGTTCTTACAAACAATTGGGCTTTGTCACATCCATCGCAAGAAAATTACTTGGGTTCCGTCGCTGGTGACTATTTTGCCTTAGATGATGACAGATTTGTCACCATGCCAAAGAATGTTTCAACAATTGCAGACTTGTTGGACTCTAAAAACATCTCTTGGTCTGAATACCAAGAACACTTGCCATACACTGGTTACCAAGGTTTCAACTTCTCAAACCAAGAAACTTTTGCCAACGATTATGTTAGAAAACATAACCCATTGGTCTTATTCGACTCAATTACCGAAGATGAATCAAGATTGGCAAACATTAAGAACTTGACCGAGTTCTACAATGATTTAGACAACGAAGTTTTACCACAATGGATGTTCATTACTCCAAACATGACTAACGATGGTCACGATACCACCATTGCTGTTGCTGCTAAGTGGTCAAGAGACTTCTTAACTCCTTTGTTAAACAACACTTACTTCATGGAGAAAACCTTGATCTTATTAACTTTTGATGAAAATGAAACCTATTCAATCTCAAACAAGATTTTCGGTTTATTGTTAGGTGGTGCCGTTGATGATTCATTAAAAGGTACTGAAGATGACACTTTCTACAATCATTACTCAGAAATCTCAACTATAGAAGATAACTGGTCATTACCACATTTGGGTCGTCTTGATGTTGATGCTAATGTCTACCTGGTTGTTGCTAACCAAACCGGTTGGGAAAACAAAGAAGTTGACACCACCGGTATGTACAATAACGAATCTTATGTTGGTTACTTCAATGATTACCACATTGACTTACCAGGTGTTAACTGTTCTTACGTCAACAAAGCTGGTCAAGGTATCTTGGATAGCATTGCTGATGTTTGGTGTAAAGACGTCTCAACTAGCTCTGCTTCAAACAGCACTGTTAGCAGTAACAGCTCAAAGAACAGTACTTCATCATCATCAACAACTCTGGTATCAACTGTATCATCTTCAGGTGCTACCAGTGTTGGTGTCGGAGCTTTAGTCTTATTGTTCTGCTTGAATTTATTCTAATCTGAGAGTATATACACTTCTGTGATTACTTTTATTTTGGTGTCAGCTATCTCTTGTAGATAGATTTAGATTTTAGTGTTAAATTTTTTTTCCTTATTTAAAAAAAAAACAATTTTTTTTTTTTTCAGTTCGTTTATCTTTCAGACTAGTAATTACCAAAGAGAGTAAAAAACCCAGCAGTTTCACAATTTCAAACCGTTGTAAACCCTTGGCTTGTGTCTTGAGTGTAAGTTATTAAAAGAACGTGGGTGTGTAACAAAAGAGATCTCCGGTAAACTTTTTCCCCTTTTTTTTTTTTTTTTTACTCTTAATACGATATGCATAAGTCGATGCATAAAACTTAAAAAACGTGATAAGCATTCTTCATTTTAATCGGAATTATATTTTTTTCTATTCACTTGATACTAGTATTTACAACAATTGAGGATCTACCATTGGATTAATCAGGTTCTTTCCTCGAAGTGGCTTCCCACGTTCTTCACTGTGTTAATGGCGAGGGAGCATATTTTACCTTGAGTGCGTGTTAAAATGCACATTTGCGGACCCTCCTCTAGTACTGTCTAGGTTACTTAAATTATTTGTTTACAAAACAACGATATGCGATTGGCCAGGGTTTCATAGAGAGCCAGTTTCCTAGGCATCAATAAATATGTGCTGATATGCAACCATTTACGACCGTAAACTAGCACCAATTATAAATATCTTCGAATTTGTCCCATTTCTTAGATCTAAAATCTTTGAATTTTCCCCCACACAGGTTCGAGAGTACTAAAAATAACCAGAAAAGGAAAAAATGTTATTGAAATATTTAGCAAGTTCTATTGGATTGATTGCCTCGGCCCAAGCTGCCACAAGAAGTTACTCGACTATTCAACCAGCATTGACTGATATTGAACTGTCTGCTGCTACTGCAACCACAAACCATATCACCTCAGATGTCAAAGGTGGGAAATTATTTGACAGATTTGTCGTTATCTGGTTGGAAAATACCGATTTTGATAAGGCACATGACAATGATGATATGCTGGATTTGCTGAAAGAAGGTATTCTTTTAACAAATAATTGGGCTTTATCCCATCCATCTCAAGAGAATTATTTGGCCTCTATAAGTGGTGATTATTTTGCCTTAGATAATGATAACTTTATCAGAATGCCTTCAAATGTTTCTTCAATTGTTGACTTGTTGGATACCAAGGGTATCTCTTGGGCCGAATATCAAGAGCATTTGCCATACACAGGTTACCAAGGTTTCCAATTTAAAAATCAAAACACGCAAGCAAACGACTATGTTAGAAAACATAACCCATTGATAATGATGGACTCTGTCGTTAATGATGATTCAAGACTAGCAAACATCAAGAACTTCACTGAGTTTTACACCGACTTGGAAAATGAAACTTTACCACAATGGATGTTTATCACTCCAAACATGACTAATGATGGTCATGACTCTACAATTGCAGTTGCTGCTAACTGGGCTAAAACCTTCTTGACTCCTTTATTGAATAACACATATTTCATGGAAAACACATTAGTCTTATTAACTTTTGATGAGAATGAAACTTATTCAATTCCAAACAAAATTTGGGGTTTATTACTCGGTGGTGCCATTGATGATTCATTAAAGGGAACCGAAGATGACACTTTCTATGATCATTACTCAGAAATTTCCACTATCGAAGATAACTGGTCATTACCACACTTGGGTCGTTATGACATCGATGCCAACGTTTATAAAATATTGGCTGACAAGAGTGGTTGGAAAAACAAAGTTGTTGATACCTCAAATTTATACAACAATCAAAGTAAGAAAGGTTACTTCAATGACGATACTCAGTTATTACCTGTTCCAAATTGTACTGCCATTAATCAAGCAGGAAAAGGAATCTTGCCTTTAGTCTCACAAATTTGGGGTGATGCTTGGAGCTCACAAATTGGTGCATCTTCATCAGCTGCTCCATCGTCATCGTCTTTGTCTTCTTCCTCCTCTTCGATTTCTTCGAGCACTGAAGCATCAATAACTTCAGTGTCAACTACCACTCCAACATCATCATCTGCTTCGAAGACAAGCTCAAGTGCTGCCGCTTCCTCATCTGTCCCACCTTGTGAAGAATTAGGTGATGATATCGCTGAATTTCTTCAAAAAGTTGGTCAACTTTTTGGAAATCAATGGAAGCAGAATTTACAAAACCCACTGAGTATCAAAGATCATTCTAAGATCCCAGTTTGTGAAATTGAACAAGATGGTAAGAAGTTGATTCAGGATATTTTGAGTTACTTAGAAGATTTAGAGAAGAACTTCTGGAAAGGTATCTTCCATTTTGATGTCAATGGTACTAATGTCACTAATGGCTCAACTTCAAACGGTTCATCAAATGGAACATCGTCTACTTCTGCCAGCGCTTCTTCAACTGCCAACGAGGCAGCTGCTAACCTTGGTAAAACAACTGGTCTCTTGGCCGGTGCCCTCTTACTTTTGTTACAATTAATTTAGATTAATACTAAAAAATTTCAAAAAATAAAAATTAAATGTTATATTACCCAGTAATATGTAAAAAGAAAGGAAAGAGGCTATATATTCTTCCAAAAGCTTTTCAACTTTCTGTGAGACGTTTCTTCGACCACTATTTCTCTGTGTTTTATGTCAGTAACAAAATCCATATCTTCATACTTGATCCATCTAGTCTTACCGAAGTAGCTAAATAAGAACCAAGCAATGAAAAACAAAGGTAACAAGATGTAGACGTCAACAAATGTACCAGCATCGAATGGGACGAAAACAGTCCAACCTTGGACAAGACATAACACAATACCTAAGCCAACACCAAATAAAGTTGAGTAAGGATAGAAAGGAGCAACATAAGGTAACTCATCAAGAGTGTGACCTTGTCTCAACCAACCTTTTCTAAAACGGTATTGGGTGAAAGAAATAGCTGCCCAAACTATGAACGAAGCAACACCAGCTAAATTAACAATATAACTATATGCTGTGGCAGCTGTCGAACCTATTGACAACATCGACAAAGCTCCGAGACAGTGAACAGCATGTACAGCTGTGTATGGATTGCCTCTTCTATCAACTTTTGTAAAGAATTTAGGGGCCTGACCATTAACTGCCAAATGGAATAACTGTCTGCTTGCAATATAGATAGCAGAATTAACTGAACTAAAACAAGTGATCATAACCATAGTGGTGACGAAGTAACCAGAGTTTTCCCATCCAGCTTTAGTTAAAGCAATTGTCATAGGGGATCTCATTGTCTTATTGCTAGAAGATAATTGTGGATCGTTCCAAGCAACTGTGATACCATATGCAATACTAGCACCAATGTAAACAAATAAAATTCTTATAATTGTCTGTCTAACAGCAATTGGGATGGCTCTTCTTGGATCTTTTGCCTCACTTGCGGTTAATGAAACAGCTTCAACACCACTGTAAAAGACACCAGCATAAACAAACGAATTTGCAATACCTTTGAAGCCATGCAGTAATGGATAATCATGGAATGGATTACCTGGTGAATGACCTTTAATACCTCCTGAGGCAAAGATAATCAGGAAAAGATAAAACCCAGACAAAAATGAAATCTTAACGAAGGACAAGATATATTCACCTTCTCCAAAGACTTGGACACCCAACATCTGATAGAATGAAAAGAATCCGTAAAAAATCAAGAAATATCCCCAAACAGGAACTTTCTCACTGTAAAAAGAAACAACACTGGTTAAACTGACATATTCACTAATGATGTTGCAAACCCAAAGTAAAACATAACTCCAACCTACGGCGGCTCCAAAGCCAGGATCGACCCATCTATTACCATGTGTTGCAAAGTTGAAATCAAATAAGGTATTTAATTCTCCAATGGATGTCATCATAGATAACACTAAAGCACCAACGATTAAGAAACCTGAAATTAAACCAACTGGACCACCTTGGTGTAAAGCATTACCAAAACCTGTTGTAAAAGAAAAAATGTTAGTAAATGTCAGATTTTGCTTCCACTTAATTACATACCAATAAAGACACCAGGACCAATGATCCCGGCCAACAGCATCATTGAAATATGACGAGTTTTCAATGCCCTCTTAATACCGGTGTGCGGATCTATCTCCTGTCTAATATCATCAGGGCTCCCGAGTTCAGAAGACTCATTCTCTTCGAAAACATTTATCTCAAGATTATTTTTCTCCAAGTCTTGAATGGATTTTGACATTTTTCCAATATAATTTTCAATGAATGATAAAATGGAAAGAGGCTGCAAAGTGCAAATTTGATGTATTTTGTACCTCGCCTTGACAAAGTCGCTGTATATCCATTTTAAGTAAGATAATCCACCTCTTGCACCCTGTTTTTTTTTTCTCTGTGGATTAGTTCACAATCAATATAGATCGCCGTACAGCATATTTTTTTATCTAGTGTTTTAGTGAATTTAGAGGAAGAAAAAAAAAAAGTTTGATAACGATAAGCAAGATCATCCCCAAACGGGATATTTTTTCGATAGATAGGCAGGAAAAGTGGCTGTATAAAAGATTAAAAGTGAAAATTATCTACCGCATCAGACTCTTAGTAGGTCCCTGAACTGATACTACTGTCAGAGAAAGGTAGTGAAGTCTACATCGGACTAATGCCTCGCTTCACAAAAGTTATACTTGACATTTTTTTTTTTTTTTGCCATTTTTTTTATGTAATAAATTGAGTTGTCAATTTTGCAGTGCATATAACAAATTCTACAACAGGTATCTGAAATGTGGATTTTCAAAATCCGTCAAATCGGCAAACTCTTGATTCTCCATAAAGATTTCATCTTCTCCCCTCAGCTTTCTTTCAACTGCTAGCTTATCTCTCCTTTTATTGTCGTACATGTATGAAAAATATAGCATGGCTAGTAAAACCAAAGAAACTGCATAACAAACAACAATTGCGATCTTAGCACCTGTGTATTTGGGAGCCTGATTTGCACGAAATGTCTGTGGTCCAACAATATTACCAACACAGTATGATATCAAGAAAAGCAGGTTCATTGTAAGCTTCTTAGTATGACCAGCTGTGTTAGAAGAAAACAATGATAAACAAACAATTGTTCCACAAGGTGCAAGAGTACACAAATAATAACCGGCTAACCTTGCTTGCTTACTTTTATCGGCAAACGCTAACATACAAGAAGCCAGGAACACAACAGCTGTCAGGAAGATGGATAGTGGCAACCTGTGCGGAAAATATGAATGAAACGAACCGACAAGCCAGCATCCAACTATCTCCACAGCTCCACTTGGCATATTCATCAACATTGACTCTGTTGCTGAATATTGAAAATCAGAAGTTAACAAAATATTTGAGAAGTTCGTTAATCCACCATTTGGTATATCACTGGCTATGCCAAATATGAAATAGATCCAAGTCCTGTAGTCGTAAAGTGCCTCTTTAAATTGATACCATTTGAAATGCCTATTACCAAAACCCTGATCATTATGCCTAATTCTTTCAACAACTTCAAGCTTCTCCTCTTCAGATAGAAACCAAGCACCAGCAGGAGTATCTGGTATATGTATAAGAAATAGAATACCAACCACAATTGTCATTAAACCGGTGACAATGAATAAAATTTTCCAATTATCAATGCTATACGTCCTGGTAGCCAAACCATACCCAATAGCTGAACCCATTATAGTACCTAATCCATTAAAACAAAACCAAACACTTGTGCGAAGGAATTGCTCTTCTTTTCTGTACCACTGAGATGTCAATATTACCATAGCTGGAGTGACTGCACTCTCCAACATACCAAGTGCCACACGTAAGAAAATAAAACCTCCATAATTTGGTGTAGCATGCAAACATAAGACTATCCCCCAGATCACAATAAATACTGAAGTTGTCTTCGCCATGGGAAATCTTTGCAATAGGTACGAAGATGGAAATTCAAAAATTAAGTACCCCAAGTAGAAACTTGATCCAACCCAAGTATATTTATCACTTGTCATATTCAACTCTGTACGTAATCCCATTACAGAAGCTGCACTGTTTGTGGTTTTATCCATAAATTGAACCGAATACAATAAGCATACTAAAGGCATAAGGTAAAGGTCTATTTTGTGTAATAACTTTCTATCGGTTGCTTTATCTACTTCGATGGCTTCATGGTTCATAGCTAACCTCATAGCTTCATCTACATCACCAGTTACTGTGATTTCCTTTCCTGAAGGTGAGACGAAGGTAGTGATGATGGCATGCTCGTCACCTAATTGTGCCTCTGTGAGTGAAGCTATAGCGTGAAGTTCATGCGAAGGGTGCCCTTCAACATCTGGAGAAAATTTTTCAGTTACAGCATTGTTTACGCTGCTGCTATCATCAGACATTTTTTTTTGCTTGTAAGATTACACTTTATTAACGGGATCTCTTAGTTTTATATATATATCAAACAAAGTCATTCTCACCCGGCTGAAACACCTATGTTTAGTTTTTTCAAAAGGAGTCGGTTTTTAGTATCATCTTCTTATTTGAAGTCATCATCTTTAGTTATCTTCAGCTCTTGTTTTAAGTCTCTTGACTTCGAATGAAGCTGTGGGGAAGGGAGCTAGAAACCTATCTATCGTACAAAAATGATAAGATTAACACTCACTACCGCCTGTTATCCAGGTAAATTTGAAAAAACCCTTGCAAAAATTTCTCTTAGAAAACTATTTCTCCACAAAGGCTAGAATAAAGAAGTAGTTTTGTCGTGAGCCAAGAATTGACAGGAAAATAGCTTTGAATAATTCAATAATAAATTTGGTAAATAAAATATACGTCAGCGCTTTATTATTAACGGCTAAACGTCGGCATTGTAATTGTTGACCGAACAGATAACAAGCTTTTATCCTCCTCATTTACCTTTGACTCCTTCACAAGCAAACATTAACTCCGTTTTATATCAGGCATGAAGTACCTTAAAGATCTAAAAGGTGATTCAGTATCACTAATGTTAATGGCAAAAAGCAATTGTTGTGTTAAACAAAATGGGTCACGGAACACAAATATTCATATTGACCTTATATAGATCGTCAGCTGTCTCGCTTTGCGAACTCCGTATAGGAGGCATTATCTATGATGGCAACAACGTCAAACTATGTGTTTGTCTCACAAGATATAAAGAAACTCAATTAGTGACAATCTTTACGCATAGGACACCGCAAACCCTCTGTGTAAATTTCCTCCCTAAGAAGTTTTTTTTTTTTTTTTTTTTCAAGTAAAAAATTTTCAAAGATGAAAAAGCTAATATCACGAAGAAGAGGTCCACTTAATAGATTAAGAAGCCAACTAGTTTACACATATACAAGATGTCACAGACTCCTGCTTTACAAATTGTCAGACAAAACTTGGGCACACAAGTACTGACCAACTCGACGGCCCCAATAAAAGTGTTGATACAATCACCACTGTTATTGCAATTGTTGGAATCAGTATATAACACAGAATCAGATAAAAGAATCATCGGAACATTATTGGGTAACAGATCTGATGACGGTTCTGAAATTGAAGTTAAGGATGCATACATTGTTCCTCATGAAGAAGATGGCGAAGAAGTTATCATCAGAGAATATCAACATAAGGCTTTATATCAATTACATAAACGTGCAAATCCAAAAGAAGTCATCGTTGGATGGTTCGCAATCAACTCACAAATAGACTCTTTCACTGGGTTGATTCATTCATTCTATTCAAACACAGAAGGTACTAAACCACATCCTGCTATTCACTTAACAGTAGATACCATAGATAAATCCACTGGTGAAATCATAAAACCTGTTATTAATACTTTTGTTGGATCACCGGTAGGCGCCACAGGAAGAATGGCTGCTGCATTAAACTTGGAAAGATCAGGCTCATTCATTTTCACACCAATTGCAAACGAAGTCAAATTAGATGATACTGAATTAATTGCCATGAAGTGGTTGAATAAAGCTGCATTGAACGATAGCCAACGTGTTAAATTACCTGCTGGATCTTCAAGTGAATTAAGACAATTAAGTGATGAAATTGACAACATTGATAGTTTAATCGACCAAATCTCAGGTTACGTTGATGGTGTCTTGAGGGGTGATTTGAAAGGTGATGAATTGATTGGTAAATTTTTATTGGAGAACTTGAATAATAAACCAAACTCAATTCCAAGTGAGAGATTAAAGAAAATATTCAATACTCATGTACAAGATACATTGATGATTGAATATTTGGCAAGTTCTATCAAATCCCAATTGGAATTAAGTTCTAAATTGACTAATATCATTCAAGAGTAAATGTTATTGTGAATTATTTCTATTGAAAATCTTATTGTAGTTCATCTTCTCTTTCGTGTAATGATTGTTTTTTTCCATATTGAGCGTCAGGCTAGTATCTTAGTTGACCAATTATTTCGACTGTCTTTAATAGTTTAGAGATTTAATTCTTGTTACATAAGTTATACTATCAAAGCATTCTTTTAGGTTGCCAAAATATAAAAACAAAAACACAAGTCCAAGGAACAGAACAGTGAGAACACAAAATTCACAAAAATAAAAATATAAAAAAATAGTAAGAATTGAACCACCTGAATTAAAAACCCATTACAAACAAAAAAAATCAAAGTAACAAAAATATATATAAGTGTGTGTCTGTGTTTCTGAAACTCTCCATCTCCTTTAACTTAAATAACACCCCTGAATAAGATATTAAATTCATCACCGTTATCAGCATCAGCTAAAAACAGCTCAACATCAGCTATTGTATTCTCACTGAACAAACCACCTTTAGTAGTTCTCAAACCTTCCTTCGCAGCTTCGACGATACTTTGCCTTCTCAGTCTATTCATTTTTTTCTCTTTTCTCTTCTTCTTCTTGATTGAATTGTTGTCGTCAAACTTAACGTGCTTACCATTGACAGATTTATTATCCGGCAAGTCAAGTTTGGTTATCAATCTCTTATTGTTCATTGAATATTTCTTCAATTGCTCCATTGAATCGGACAGAATTGGAACGTAACCTTTGTTTCTGAAAGCTGAAAGAGGAATTTTTCTTTCAAGAATGAACCCAGTGTTATCAAAATCATTAACAGCTTCATTCTCATCTTCTAATTCACTCATGTTCAATAAATCATCGATCAGCATTGGTTCTTCGTTTCCTAACTTCGGTTTTTGATGACCGGAAAATGAAGCAGAGCGAGCCTTTTTGTTTACAGTCAAGCTACCACCATTAGTTGAATATGCTATCAAGTTAGAATCCGGATTCAATGACCTTGTAGATAACCCATCAATAATACCAAAAGGTTTATTGCTTTCAGATGTTTTCCACTTACCTAATAAAGGTGGGGCGGTTTCGGAGGTAGAAAGAACTTCCTTAGCGACCAATTTTGAGCCGTTAGATTTTTTGTTGACTCTTTTCGGCAACGAAGTATCTTCATCTGTAGAATCCCCACTATGCATCTGCAGTTCGGTGATTATCTTCAAATGGAGTTCTTCTTCATCGTCATCATCATCACTGTCATTACTGGAAGAATAATAAGATGAATCATCATCTTCATCATAGTTATCATTTTCAGATTTTTTCAAATATGGCCAATGGAATTCATTTCTTGAGTCACTATGAATTGAATATTTTCTTCTGGAGAGTTTTGAATTTCGACGAGATGAAGTGATATTTGAGCCTTGGTCTTTGAAAGGATTATTGAAAAACGTCAACTCGTAATCATCCATATCCGAATTCAATTTTTTGGAATCATCATTATCATCGTCATTGTCATCATCATTGAATAAGATCGAATCTTCTGAAAGATATTTCAAAAATCCTTCTTCATCTTCATCTTCTTCCTCTTCGGTGATTTTCAATTTCGTAGCATGAGGGGAATCAAAATCCTTGGTGATGGCATTTGTCTCTTCTTTCAATAGATAATTATCTTCATCCAGGTCATCTTCAACTGTTTCAATGAGGTCATCATAATCGTCAATATCTTCTTCTCCTTCAAAACTCAAATTATCAAATTCGTTTGCATCTAGCAATTCTTCTCCAGGTTCACTGTTATCGTCGTCGTCATCATCATCATCCAGCATAGCCAATTCCAAGTCATCGTTATCATTTTGCAATGTTTGTATCAATTTATCGTCATCAATTTCATAATCTTCGTCTGAGTTGATCTCATCTTCTTTTATCTTTGGAACGTCCATCATGAGATGATTCTTCAACAAATTGTTTTCTGATAGCACATTCGAATCGTAACCACTATCCATCAACTTGAACTGACTTGCAGGAACTTCTTCACCTATATCTTCTTCCTCTTCTGGCTCTACGATAGCTTCTTTTCTTGAGATCTCATCATCCTCGGAGTCTTCTTTCTTCTCGCCAATTTTAAAAGTTTCGTTACCGTCATTATCAAACAGAAATTGGAAATCTACTTCAGCAGCGTCCTCACCATTTGTCTCCAGGGACTTTTTCTTGTCGTTTTCCTGGTTCTGAGATTTTAAATACTTGGTAGACTTATTACTTTTTCTAGGATTTTTCCTAGATTTAGCAGCCTTGATGGCCCTTGCTTTTTTCTCTTTTGTTAATTGAACAAAATCAACATCAGAATCATCTTCTGATGAAAACTCATCTTCTGAGTCAGACTCTGATGATGATGAAGGTCCCATTATGGCATTCATTTCAACGTTTTTCTCTTCTTCATCGCTTGACGAATCAAAAACCGGCACACTATGAAAATTTCTCTCATCTTCTGATACACTTGATAGCGAGCTATCAGATGCCAAGCTGAACCTCCTTGTAGACTTGGGTACCTTAGTCGTTGACTTCTTTGGGTACTTTCTCTGCGTTTGTTGTTTTATCTTTGATATATTTTTACTACTAATCCCAGGGGATGGTGATGCCGTTGTGGCTTTACCACTTTTTCTAGGACTCTTCCCCAGCATGTCTTATTACAAGAGTCCACTACTATATTATCACCCAATTCAACCACTTGCCGATACAATTTGTCTTATTATTTCGAAAAAAAACCCTCAGTCTATTCAATCACTTGAGGTATTTTAATTTGAAATAAATGTTATCTGCTGTGTATGAAAAATTAGATCTTCTGTATATTCTAACAAATAATGAGTGTGGATTTTCAACTGCTAACCAACAAAAAAGGGCAAATTAACTGATCAGCTTATATTTAAATACTATAAACTCAATCCAATTAAGTAAACAGCCTGTGATGGAACTCTGTGTTAAGTAAAATATCCAGTAGTTTTTAAAAAGTGTATCTGTTTTAGAATAAAAAAAAAAAAAAAAAAAAAAAAATTTTCATTGCAAGTCCTAATCAGGCAAGTCTAGGGCTGTTGGATACAAAGAGATGAGAGGGGTGATTTAGATGAATGCAAGAGATGTTATTTGTGTCTATATATATATATAAGTATACATTTATGCAATGATGTTGTTGTTCAACTCATCGATTGCATAATCCAAGATAAAACTTTGCTCGATCAAGTCGTTCAATCTGCTCATATGTCTTTCGTTATATGCGGTCAAGATATCGACAATGTTGTTGATGCCTGGAATTTTGATCAAGTCTTCGATTTTAAAATTGATTAAGATCACTTTGATCAATTTTTGACTTATTTCGAAAGTCTTGGTGTTCACATTCCATGATCTGATTCTTTGTAATAATAACAATAACTGATCTTGGTTCAAACTGGAAATACACTCTTCCAATTGGAATGAACCAATGACACTGTCTTCATCCTCGTTTGCAGCAATCGAGGATTTTACAACGTTATACAACCTCATTGGGTGATTCAATGTCAAGGCTAATAAGAAAGCATTTGGCCAGTCATTGTTGTAAATGAAGTTTTGTAAAGATTGCTCATTCTCAACCTTCAATTTTTCCTCTTCTTCTCTCTTTGCAATCAATTCACTTGTATTATCTTCCCAAATCGATATCTTACCATCTGCATCACCGGTGATAAATTTATTTATTTCATCACAGTACAATGACCAAATTCTGTTATCATGATTATCTAAAGTTTCTAAACTTTCACCATTTGAAGCATCCCATAACTTAATTAATCCATCAGCACCAGTGGTGACAACTTGCTTCTGATGATTTAAGAAAGATACATTTTGAACGGAATTGGTATGCCCTTCAAATGTTTTTAAACAGTTGAAATCTGTAAGTGACCATATTTTACATAATTTGTCACCAGATCCTGTAATGATCAATTTGTCATAGGAGCAGAACTTTATATCCCACAATCCACGCTTATGGCCTTTCAATATACCGACTATCTCACCATTTTCTAAATCCCAGATCTTACCGGTCTTATCAAAACTTGCAGTTGCTATAAACTCATCGTTTGGTGAAACATCCAATGCATTGATATCTTTGTCGTGCAGCTTTCTTGTATAATCAGAACTCTTAATCAAAATTGGAGTTCCTTGGAATTTAGCAAATTTAGGCACTGTCCATTTCTTGATCGTTAAATCCGAAGAAGCAGTGATCAAGAAATTTGGCTGTTTATCTATTGGTGTCTTTGGTAATTTACAACAAGTCACAGATGCAGAGTGACCAACAAATTTGGCATATACTTCAAATTTATCTGTCTCTTCGTTATACCACCATAATGTGGCCTCGTTGTCTTTGGAACATGTCAGTAACCATCTACCATCAATAGTGGAATCCAATCCGTTTAATAAATCTTTATGTGATTCAAATAATTCGAATTCCATCTCTCTTGTTGGATCAACAATTCTCAAAGATGGTGAATTGGTAGCCAACAGTAATTTATCAAAATTTGGACCAACCAATTTCAAGTCGGCTATAGTACCATGATTACCAGCAAGTCTTCTCACTGTTGTTAATGGTGTAGCCATCTCATAAATATCAACTTCTATAAGAGACTGATCTGATAATACCAAGATAAGTTGACCTCTTGATTGTAAGACGTTGATTATCATTAATTCTTCTGTGGTTTCCAAATTAGGCTGTGATGTGGTGACCAATTTCAAACTTTCTTGGTCCCATATTTTTAACAAATTATCACTACCAGCTGTATAAATATATTCTGTCTCTTCTATCTCAATGAATCCACAACTTTCAATTTGATGATTTGTCAATATAGTATTACTCAATTTCCTCTTGTTGTTTGATTGCTTATATATATTTAAAATTTGATCTCTTCCACCACTGATTAACAACTCTCCGTTATTACTAAAAGCACAACCTCTTATAGTAGAGTTATGCTCTTGGAAACTTTGTATATTTTTCCTCTTTACCAAATCCCAGATTTTCAAATTACCCATTATATCACCACTAACAAGGAACCAATTTTTCGAGTTCAATTCCCCATGGAAACTTAAAGAAGATATAGTGGTACCATGACCTTTCAAAGAATGGGTGACGTAACCGTTTTCGATATCCCATACTGTAATCACACCATCACTACCACCAAATGCAAATAAAGTGGATGTCTCATCGCAAGTTGAAATATATACAGGAGAAGATAACTTGAAGCTCTTGACTATTTTGTCGTTTGTCACATCATATATACGAAGCTGCTGTGACTGAGACACTATAGCCAGGAATTTTCCATCCGGTGTGATCTGTAATGAAGTTATTAATTCCCCATCACCTTCCAACTTGTGTAAGATCTGGTTAGATGAAGGGTTTGATATCATGATATCTTCTAACAATGGAGTTACCAAAGTCTCTCCATTTTTGGAAATAGACAGAGAACAGCCTCCAAGATAAAATGGAACAATATCTGTGCTCTTGAATGCAGTTATCAAGTTATTACTCATCTTACTCTACCTTCTCGATGTCTTCTGTATGTAAATTTTTCACTTTTTAAATTTTTTAAATTTTTTTTAAGAAAAAAAAAATTTTTTTTTTTCTTACTGCATACTTTATTTTCAAAGCACTACTTTTTTTTTTCTTAACAGTGTGCTAAATGCAATATTATCTATCTATATTTACAAGATGACAAGATACCCAGTTGTCAAGAACTCTATATACATGACGACCTATTTTCTGTCCATATTGAACCCAAATCTCTTGGCAGTCTGGTTGACCTGATCTTCTAAAGCCAGTTCCACACCTTGATCTTCCAGTCCAAACAAGTTCTTAATAAATTGTTTGAACCTGAAAGTTTGAAACAAGAAATCGTTGACAAAGATGACAAATTTCAAAATTATTAGATTATAGAGACTTTTCCAATTGAATCTTATTGAATCACCTCCTGCTGTTAATCTATAACTTGTTGTTCTTCTGGAGTTTTTGATCAGAATGGAAGACATAATACCAACTCTATTACTTGGAGATCCGAATTGTAAATTTAACAATTGAAGCATTCTTATGGCACGAGATAAGAATACCAATTCCAATGGGAATTTATCCGTGTTCTTGAAAAAATTCAACATTTGCTTTCTCAAAAATTCATTCATTTCCTTATCAGTTGGATGCTTGTTGATCTGTTCATACAGTATTTGTGGTTTGGCAAGCATCATTCCAGAAAATAATTCTGGTGAACCTACCCCCCATTTCGTGGCGATTTTCTTGATTTCTTCGAAATTCAACTCAAATAAGTTTTTCCATAAATTTGCATAATCATATTTGAAATCCTCAGGCAAATGTAGATATAAGCCGTGATCTAATATGACTAACTTGTTATTTGGTAAAATTAAAAAATTCCCCGGATGTGGATCACAGTGAACAAGCCCCCATTCAAAAATTTGTTTTGAAAAACAAGTGATCAATTTATCCATCACTTTCTTAATATCATGATTACGTAATTTATCAAAGCTATCAGCATTAATAAACTCACTGATCAAGACTCTCTTAGAATGATAAATCATTTCCGGAATGTAAATATCGTTTTTCATTCCCGAATTGGAGATTAACTCGTTCATCTGTCTCGTGTTCTCATACTCAATATTGAAATCACATTCTTCAGCCAATTTACTAGATACATATTTGGAAATAAATTGTAACGGCATATCAAATGACAACTCGTATAATTTCATCATCAAACGGTATGACAACAAGTCCAAACTCATCTGTTTTTGGATTGAATCATGTTGCACTTTAATAGCAACTTCTTGACCCGTCGACAACCACCGACCTTTATGAACTTGGGCAATACTAGCACTAGCAATTGGAGTCCTATCAATAGAAATCAATTCTTCATAATTGTTCCCCATCTCACTCCTCAATATCAGATCAATTCTCGACCATTCATCAGATGGAGCATTATCCAAGAATTGTTTCATCACATCTTGGAACTCTTGTGGGAACATTGAAGATTGCATCGATATAATTTGTCCCATCTTTATATACAACCCTTTATTCTTACTGATCATTTGAAATAACCGATCGGCATTCTTAGCATGATCCGGCAAGTCTGCAAATTTATTATCAAACAGTATTAAACCTGCATAGTACAGTGTTCTAAAAGATCTTGTGAATGCACTATCAAGATAATAGTTATCGATTGCGTATCCCAGTATCAAAGAAGAAGATGCAAACAGGGAAAATCTCAACAATTTGGATCTCTTTGGCTTCGGTGCTGCAACACCAGATGAAAATGATCGTAATGGAGACCTGAAAGATCTCACTAAAGGTATCATATTTGTCTCTTTACAAGTGTCTTGTTGGTATTAAACTTCATTCAAATATTTCATTCGCATTCGCAAGAAAAGAGTTTTTTTGATTGTTTTTTTTTTGCCTTCGAACTCAAGAGATTAAGCCGTGCCGGTTATCTATGATCAAGAATCTATCAAAATCAGACTAACCTCTACTTCATTTGCTTGTACCAGCTATTCATCATCTCATTAGTATCAAAAAACATTTCTAAATAAATATATATATAATCTCTAAATTTTATCATGGTGAAGATTAAACTCGAACTTCTCCAACTGGTTTTTTCTCTGTAAAGAATCATCATCGTACAAAGTTTTCTCTAAATATGAAGCATTTCCCAGCTTATCAACCATGATTATAGTTTGTGTTCTTGTACCGTAATAGTTCCCATAAAATTCATCATCTTTCTTCTCGGTCTTTACCGGTGGGATGAAGATCGAATTTGGTAAGTCATCCATGGTCTCAACAGGTACATCCTGATAACTTAAAACTTTGAAAAGCTCTTGAATTAAAATATCTTTGTCCTTGATATTTTGGGTCATAAGCTCATCTAATAATTTCTCACCTTTCAACACTTTTGGCCAAGGCTCGTTAATCTTGGAATTACTCAACCCAAATATACTACCTTTGCCAAACTTCTTATTGATAGATCTATTTGAAACAACATTGACATCTTCATCATGATGTTTTATATTACCATATACTAAACTGAATCCACCAATATCTTGTGCGTTGTGCTCGTAATATTGAAGAAATTCCTCCATCGACCCATTCAAATATCTCAGAGGTAAATTACCACGGCTGAGTTTCGATAATTTCTCAAAAGGTTCTCTATAATTAACAAGACAACATACGGAGCCATTCTGCACGTTCAAACCAATCCATGTTCCCCCATCAGTTCTTGCCATGTCATGTGGGGCAATAACAGAATCAGTCAAGCACAGTTTCAGCGTTTTTCTTATGAAAAACTCATCCCTGTTCGATATTAATATAAAAGGATATTCATCTGATCTATTGATACAACAAAGAACTATACACATTATTTGAATATTTGATGAATTTACGATTTCAATTGTCTTCTCTCCCAAAAACAAAAAAAATTGCGATGGGAAAAGAAAAAAAGATAAATTAAAAAAAAAAAAAAATAGCGGCTAATCTCTGCGCACACACAGGCGATACCGACAAGCAAAAGAGGGAAGGTGAAAAAATTTTTAAAAAAGTATAAAGAGAGTTTGCATTCCTCATTGATATTTGTATTTCGAAGAAGAGTATATATTATTATTATGAGTGAGGATGCATCGCAGAGTAGTGCGGAACAGCTGAAGCTCTTGACACATGAAGCAGAATTGTATAACAATTATGGGTCTCAACAGAGTACACTTACCACTACACTTTCTAATAATGTTGAGTCATTGATAGACGATGAGAGTGTATTATCTAGTCACACTACATTGGTGAATGAGTTAAGATTTGTTTCCAAAAACTCTTCGTATTTGGTGGTGACTTTCCTTCTCCAATATTCGTTGATTTTGTTTTCCACTTTCTTTGTTAGTTCATTGGGTTCGTACGAGTTAGGTGCTATCTCATTATCTATGACCACTTTTTATATTTCAGGGCCATCAATGATTAATGGTGCGTCATCTTGTCTTGACACATTATGCTCTCAGAGTTATAGTGCCAAGAATTATAGATTGATGTCGTTGTATGTACAAAGATTCACAACAATGATGTTATGCAGTTTAATTCCAATGTTTTGTATATGGTATTCGGCCAAGTACTGGTTAAAATATCTAATCCCAGATGAAAAAATTATAGAATTAACTGCTCAGTTCTTGAAAATTGTTGCACTTGGTTCACCAGCTTTATTGTTTTTTGAAGTTGGTAAGAGAGTATTACAGGCTCAAGGCATTTTCCATGCTACTTTCTACATCTTACTTATCACTATCCCCGTTAATGCTTTATTAAATTATTTATTACTTTGGAATGAAACTTTCAAAATTGGTTTCATTGGTGCCCCAATTACATTGGTTATTAGTTACTATTTGATGGCTACATTGTTATTTATCTACATTTTTTTCGTCGAAGGTAGAAAATTTTGGACTGGTCTTGAACCTGCAAACTGTTTCAAGAAATGGGGTAGTTTAATATCTTTGGCAATTCCAGGTATTGTTATGATTATTAGTGAACTGTTAGCTTTTGAATTATTAACATTTTTCAGTTCACAATTCGGTGTTGCAGGTTTAGCTTCGCAGAGTGTCGTTTCATTAATGGCCTCATTAGCTTTCCAAATTCCATTTTCAATGGCTGTTTGTTGTTCCACAAGAATTGCACATTACATTGGTGTTAACTATAAACACTGTCTGGAAATAACAACACATCTGGCTTTGACCTGTTCTGTATTAGCAGGTATCATCAATTTCAGTTGGATTTATTTTGGACGTTACAGAATTGCCGATATTTTCACCGATGATGAAGATGTCAGAGAATTAGTAGTTCAAGTTTTCCCCGTTGTTGCTTTAATTCAAACTTTTGACTGTTTCAATGTCTTGAGTGCGGGTTGTTTAAGAGGTCAAGGAAGACAAAGAATTGGTAGCATATTAAGTTTCCTTAGTTACTACGTAATTGGAACTCCATTAGAAGTGTTATTGGGCTTTTATTTCCATAAAGGTGTATATGGATTATGGTCAGGATTAGCTGTTGGTGTTGGAATGTTAACATTACTGGAATTTTTATGTGTTGTTTTCAGTAATTGGGATGAGATCATCGAAGATAGTAATAAGAGAAACTTAGAGGATTAGTAAAAAAAAATTGATAATAAGTAATGAATGATGCAAGAGGTTGGGACTTTTTATAGATGGCTTTTCTTTTGTAAATTTGTATGTAATAGCCAAATAATACCATAAATCATAAATTAAGGTAAAAAGTGTAATCCAGAGATAGAATGACATTTTGTTAGGTAAATTATCTTGGAAAATCAGACTTCCAACTAATCAATGTGCTTCCCTTTATGGGAGGCATTTCTAAAGTTACATATTGATGCATTTGCTATTAAGTAAATGGCTCAAATGGTATTATCAATGTAGTGCAAGAAAATCGATTCATAAGTAATTGCTATAGATGTCTTCTTTCAAAATGCAAGATGAGAGCCACTATTTGGAAACAAAATGTAAGATGAGAGCCACTATTTGGAAACAAAATTCAATATTTGATAACATGACCTGATAATTAAATATTTAATATATTTAATGGATTTCAATCTTCCGTAGGTTCCACAATGATTTTCTACTTTTCTTAAATAATATGATTCATAGCAATAGATCACCATTTTAATATAGAAACTTCGAGATAAAATTCGTATTTCTATATATTGGATCACGTAACAAATAGCTCTAATCGGTAATTAACGGTATAGTTCCCTGCGTTAATTTTTATTCAAATGCTTAAAAAAAAAAAAATTATTTCCACGGAAATGACAACCTATCAAATAATTTCACTTTGCGTTTGCAGTACAAAATGTTAAAAAATTATCAAGTAACATGGATTCTCATACGATTAATCTAGATAGGTTGATGAAAGAGATGATGACCTCTGTTTATATATATCGCTCTCCAATTTTTCTCTCTTTCCCGGAGTTCAGAGTAGTTTATTACTGTTCGGAGTTACTGTAATTTGAAGTGTGGCAACAACGGCTTAATCACATTCTCCGACTGGGAAAACAACTCATCGAGCGGCTTACAATTTTTTTTTTTTTTTTTCTTGTTTCTAAGAATTACTAATAGTTTATCTCGAGAGGGATATACACCGAAAGGTCCCGTTAAGGTATGGGGACCAAAAATAACTCAAATGTGATGTTATAGTTGATCATTACTAATGGTAGTTTTAGAAGAATATAAAAGGACCACTTTATCCTTTTACAAGTTTATGATTTTTTTCTCTCTCTATAGTATAATATCAAATTATATATTACAATACACATTTCACAAATATTTTACAATGGTTGCTATTCAAGAATTAGTTAAATCAAACGAAGCTGTTTCACTTAATCCATCTACTGCTGACTTGAATTTGACAAGTCATGGTTCAGATTGGTATTGGGCTGTATTTGCTGTATTTGGTGTCTTGGCCATTTACCATCTGTTTATGATCCCATTTGGACGTGAAAAGAAATTAGTCCATATTGGTCCACTATTTGCCTCATTTATTGAATTCTTTGTCTACTTCACATTAGCTTCAAACTTGGGTTGGACTTCAACTCAACTGGAATTTAATCATGTCACCGTTAGCGACCCAAGTGAAGTCCCTGCATTAAGACAAGTCTTTTATGCAAGATATATTGGTTGGTTCTTATCTTGGCCAGCAATCTTGTACGCCTTGGAATTAGCAAGTCACAAGAACCACTTAGAATTGAATTTGAAGACCATTTCAACATTTGCCATTGAGGTTGGTGCCACTGAAATTTACGTCTTAGGTTTGTTGATTGGTATCTTGATTCCATCAACTTACAAATGGGGTTACTTTACTTTTGCTGTTGTTGCTGAATTATTCTCCATCGGTGTCATTTACCACAGATTAATTGTCATCTTGAAATCTGGCTTATACTCAATCTTATTCTTCTCATTTATCACTTTAATCTGGATCTTGTACCCAATTGCATGGGGTTTATCTGAAGGTGGTAATGTCATCCAAGTTGATTCAGAACTGGCTTTCTACGGTGTCTTAGATTTAATCTTATTCGGTTGTGTTCCTTTAGCTTTATCTTTTATCAACAAGACTGATGATGAATTAACTTATCCAGCTTCTAATACTGCAGCTAATGAAGTTTCTTCAGCAAAAGAAGAGAGACCAGCTGAAAGACATTCAGGTGAAACCGCTATTCCACCAGAAGAAACTTCACAAACTCCAGTTGCCGTTTAAAAGAGTTTCCAAATCGTTTTGTTGTTTCCAAATTTATTAATTTCTAGCTAAGCTTTAATAATTTTTTTTTTCAATCCTTTCTGCTTATGCTTCACGAGTTTTATGATGTCGACGAGAACTTATATACGACTATTTTTGTTGTTATTTTGCTTGTAAGCTGAAAACAATCTTCATATTCGTTTAATATAATTTTTATTTTCTTAAACCTGAAATGTAGAGTGCCCTCATTTAGGTAAACTGTTAATCTTTTGAATTACCAAAATCACTTTCCACATAGCAAATTAAAGAGCAAATAAGCCTACATTTTTCAAGCTAAATGACTTTTTAGGTATCGGATTTTGAATCAGAATCATTTAATTTGAGTCAAACACTTTTATCTATATTACGTCATATCACCCACTATCTTCACAGCAATGGTTCCTCTACCATAATCACACCATTCCATTTAGAGATCACCGGCCTAAGGTTGATTAAAGTGGATCATGATAATTTGCAACTAGAACTTTTTATTTTTTTTGATGTATCCCCCGTTTTTTCCGAAATTTAACACAATAATGTAAGAAGTACCCAATAACGTTATTCTTTTGGTATGTATTTCCGCAAACTAAATATTGACTTATTTCTCAGAAGGTTAGCTATTCCTAGAGGTTCCATTTATCAATTTCTTGTTTAAGCAAAATTAGTTGCATAAAATAATAATTGTAATAATAATAATATTTTAATCACTCTTTCTATCAAACAAAATAAATACCCTCTTTGGAAAGAATGATACATATCTTAAAAAGGTAGATGGGGACCGAAATAGCCGTCAACACTTGTTCCGTTCTGTTCAAAATTCAATTCAATTGAAAGCATGGGTCATCACTTATCCGTAATTAGTTGATTGATTGAATTATACTTCTCTTGATCCTTCTTAATCAACCTTAAAGTTCCGCTTTCGATTCGATTCGATTCTGGTTTTAAAACCTTTTTAAATGATATAAATATGATGAATTAATGCTCCCCTCCGTTCACTTATTTTCTTCTACATCGGATAAGTTAGTATCAAGAAATCTGCTACTACAAGACAAACACGAACATACACAATGTCATCAACAACGCAATCAGAAGTTATTAAAGCAGCAGGAAATGCAGCTTTACAACTTAACAAGCCAACTGGTCTTGATCTTCATATCACTGCACATGGTTCAGATTGGTTATGGACTTGCTTTTCCATCTTTGGTGTTCTCTTATTTTACAACTTGATTTATTTACAAATTTCCAAAACTAAGAAATTATTACACGGTATTGCACTAATTCCAATTTTATTCGAATTCATCGCTTATTTTACAATGGCCTCTGACTTGGGTTGGGCTGGAGTTGTCCTGGAGTTCCATAATGTCAAGGTGGCAAACTCTGACACTTATGTCAGACAAGTTTTTTACGCTAAATATATTGCTTGGGTCTTCTCCTTCCCTGCATTTTGGACAATGATTGATATCTCATCAAGCGAAGTTGAAAAAATCAAATTTGATACAAGCTTTATTGTCCATTTCGGTAAAGAGTTATTATCATGTTGGCTCTTTGCTGTCTGCTTGTTAATTGGTACTTTGATCCACTCAACTTATAAATGGGGTTATTTTGTATTCGCCCTCTTCGGGGAATGCTACGCATTGGGCTCATTATTTCAAAGAATCATCGTGGCAAGACCCGGCCGTATATCAATCATCTTCATTTCATTATTAGGTGGCTTGGTTTGGTTGTTATATCTTGTTAGTTGGGGTCTTTCAGAAGGTGGTAATGTAATCCAATCAGATTCAGAACTGGTCTTTTACGGTATCTTGGATCTTGTCCAATTTGGATTTATACCATTGGTTGTTTGCTTATTCACCAAACTGGAACATTCTTTTGCCTTAGAATTACCAGAACGTATCATTGAAAAACAGCAAATTGTTAAACATCTTGTTGAATCCAGTGATGAGCACTCTGGCGAAACTGCTATTCACTCACACACTCCAACTCCAAAACCCGAAGGTGTCTAATAGGCTTAGATAGAGGTAGAACTAGATTTTATACCAGCAATAGTTATTGCCTTTACGACTTTTAATATATTAATACATATCTTATGAAAAACTTGAAACTTATCGTAGCTTGTAGATAGGAATTTCTTTATCTTTGTTTAATTGTTGATACTTCTCCTATAATAGATTTTGATGCACTAATAAAATATTTTTTAAAGGGAGATAATTTTTCAAAAATCCCTGTTACGGAGATATTTGTGGTTTTTATTCATCTAAATGGCGAATTCCATAATACATGATGCATTTGAAAATCTTACCCATTTATAAGCAAAAGCTCCATCTCTATCAAAGCCGTTTAAATTGATGTGTGAAAGTCCTGCCGATATTTAGAGTGTATTGAACAAGCCGCTTACATATTTCATCTTGAAACAGATATTTTGGAGTCAAAATCTCAATGTTTCATGCGATGATGATCTTTCAAAAATGCTTAACTCGGTAAATGCACAAAAATAAAAAGAAAGGAATATTAATGAAAACCCTTAGTAAAGCCAAGATACAGAAAATAATTACCAATCTATTTGAATAGATGGATTTTAAAGGAATTATGATCTGTTCAAGAGTCGTAAGTTATCACCAAAAACTTGTTGGTATTTTCAAAGGACGAGAAAATGCCTTTGCTCAACAAATTGGAGGTGCATATCGAGGAAAAAAAAAATTTCCTCTTGTGATGAGAAATTTTTTTTTTTCCCTTTTTTTTTTTCCTTCAATTAAAGTTTTTTTATGCAACTCCGATGAATTGTTGCATACTCATTTAAACAGGAATGTAAGTTAACGATACAGCCATAGTTACTACCAAATGGATCAATTATACGAGAAATATTGGAAAATAAGTGATACATTAGAATTCATCATTAACAGGTTAAAAAAAAAAAGTAAGTAATAAAAAATAAAGTTAAACAGTGAAAAAAAGCTTAGGGATCTCATTGGAAATCCAATTGACCTTTAGGCACAAAACGAAAGTAAGCATTACATAGCAAATTGTTATGTGACGATTAAAAGAACTCTCTATATTAGACAGTCTTATAATAACAAAGCACCGGCAGACAAAGCAACTAATGGAGCCAAGACTAAGGGGTTAACAATGTTGGCAGCAGCACCGCTTGATGGGGAAGATGAAGCGGTTGGAGCAGCTGATGATGAAGCTTCAGCTGATGATGAAGATTCCAGAGCAGCTGATGAAGCAGATGAAGCAGCAGATGAGACAACTGAAGAAACAGATGAAGTTGGGACAGCTGATGATGAAGTTGCAGCAGCTGAAGTGGCAGAAGCCAATGATGATGAAGCAGCACCAGTTGAAGTGGCAGCAGCTTCGGCAATTTCAGCGGATAATCTGGTTGAGTACCATGGTAAGCCAGTAACCCATTCTGATAATTGGTCAATTGGGAAATCTGAACCAATCAAAGTTGTGTAAGAGTCATCAGTATAAGTGGAAACTTCAGAGTATAAACTGAATAAAACTGGAGGAACTGAACCACCGGCACCAATGTATGAAATATATTGCAGTAAATTGGCTTGGAAATCACCGTAGAAAGCAGTAACAAATGGAACTGAGTCAGCCAGGGAGGTCAATAATGGAGCAACTGTGGCAAGTAATAATAATGAGGATTTGGTTAATTGCATTGTGAGGTTCTATATAAGAAAAAATTGATATATACAGTAAAAGGGTAAATTTTACAAAACTACAAGAGAAAGGTGATACAATTTATACAAAAAAATTTTAATTTTTTTTAAGTTTCAATTGAATTGGGGGGTAATGTTGGGCAAAATACCAGTTTCCTTCATAACATGATGATGAAAAATTAGCTTACTCATTCTTTCCTGAATTATTAATTAATGTACATGCAACAATTTACAAAAAAAAAAAAAAAAAAAAAAGGCAAAAACAGAAAATTTTTAATTCGAAATGTATTGAATTGTATGTAAGGCTTGTTGTATGTATGTAGGTGAAAAAAAATAGAATGATTTCCCAATTGAGGATTAAATAGAGTCCCATGCCATTTTTTTTGGTTTTTCGTGGAAGCCTCCCTTTTTTCATTTTTAATTAGCAGATTTCTATATGTCAAAAAATTATAAAGTTTGTGTGTTTAGAAGAATAGCACATCATACTTTGAGTATATATCGTAAATCCTAATCCAAGAGGTCAGCCATATCTCTCTCAATTGAGACAAAAGCATGTGAATTAGGTTCCTTTTCCTCATACAAATAGCATTAATGTTGAAATGTGGAGTACCACATAAAGGTGTGTGTTTGGTAATTTAAATTGCAGAAATTGGATAAGTAAGGAGTACTCTCCACTCACCAGAAAAGTAGCAAGGGTTAATTTTTTCTTTTTGCATTTTAACTACTAATAGTGTTACATTCAGTAAAAATATTAATGCCTCTTGGAAGTACCATATGATTATTCCCTTCCGAGAATGAATGACTCTTTCCATAATTGTGTATATTGCACGTAAAAAAAAAAAACAAACAAACACAATAGCTTCTGCCCCGGACCCTCTTTACCTTATGGCTCTATTTTTACCTTTTTTTGACAGCTTTTTTCAAAGCTTCTAGGCTTAGGTCTGTTACACTTAGATTAGTTTAATATATGTACTTTTCCTTACGTACTACAGACATCTAAGCACCATACCGTTTTAAGTTCGGAGAAGAGAAGAATTTATTTTTGCTTCGAGGTGTCGTGTATTTAACACTCAAACCTCCGCTGATGTCGTTTATAAGAAAAAAGATCAATTAGATAAAAAAAAAATAACACAAAACTGAATTCGTTTGTTGAAAAGTTCAAACATGTATGCTATAACATATATAAACCACCACTTGTATAATTTGCTAGGCAAGACTTCATTGACATCAACTTTGATAAGTCATCATGTCTCAGCTCTGATCACTATTGTGTTGATATATCTTTTCGTCTTAGTACTGATCTATGAAATTTCCATATATTCATTGGTAAAGTTTCAATTGATGGAGAAACCGGGGAAAGAATTCTTTATTGACAAGCCAGTGCATTGTGCTCATGTTTATGTTAGACTTAATTTATCTTTGAATGATGAGTATTATACACAAGATTCAAAATTGGTCTTCAAGAAACCTGTGATTTATAATTTAGAATTTGGACCAATGGATTATGATACAAGGAATCCGGATTTGGGTACCACTTTAGGTTTTACAAAGCAAAAAGTGTTATCATTATTTAAAAATTCCAAATATTATAATGATCACAAAGACAAATTGAGAACTTTAACTGCCTCAGATTTGAAATTTTATCATCGTAAGAGAGAATTATTGCAAGACGGAGAGTTCTTATGTTTACTTGGTGTCGAAACTGGTCATAAAGTTGATTGTTTTATAAATCTAAATTGATTCCTGGGAATGTGACATCATGTCTTGCCAATTTGTTCTCACTCCATATCCATAATTTGATCAACGAGGTTAATTTATCGTTATCTAATTGATTAAATTTCATTATCAAATCTTCATCATCTGTTCCAATGTTTCTCTCTTCATCATCTTTTTCTTCCCCAGCTTCATGATCATCATCATATCTTATCAAATTTATGTCATCATCGTTGTTAACATCCATTAATATTGATTTATTAATCAATTTGGAAATTTTCAACCGTTGCGACTTATCAAACAAGCGTCTCAATTTTAGTGGAACATTAATCTTGATTTTCCCATTTTGCCTATTATATAATTTTGCCAACTCATCTGTATAACATAATAAAACCATCGTTAATTCTAACTCTTTGATGAAAATCTTATTAGATAAGATCTTCAAACTCGATAATTTCAATCTCACAAATTCCAATACAGAATCCAAGAAAAATCTTTCCTCAGTCTCTGTTGTTTGCCTCTGTGATTTCAACACAACATGAGAACGTATCATTTCAACAAGATTTAAATGCAAAAGTTTGAAATATATCAAATGATTCTTATCAAATAAATTGGGGAAATTTAAGTTGATCAACTCAAATGTCTTTGTTATATCACCTTGTAATATACTTAACTTGATATCTCTTCTAATATTTATAGTCTTCAAATTATTGATCATGACATCATCATGGAAATCCGTCAGTATTTCTTCATTACTATCTTGTTTGAAAAAATCATTATCATCTTCTTCCATGTTATCAATCTCATCATCTTTTAACACTATAGTCTTCAAATCATCATTCACATCATCATCTAATTTCTTATCATCCTCGTCTATATATTTCTCCAAATCCAATTGTAAGTCTTGGCTAAACTGACGTACAGCATTTATATGACATTCACTGATCAACCATTTTAAAATCAAATAATTCAATTTCAATTTCCTCTTGACTTGAGTCGTGCTGCTGGCGTCGTTACCAATCATTGTCTATAGCTTTTTGTAGCTTGTGGAAGATTGCCCTTTCAGAACATTTCTCCCGCAATCAGATTTCTTATTTTTTAATTGCGCAGATAATACACGACCTACTTGTCTAGATAGGTAACAAAAGAACAAGACTACAGTACTATTTATTCTATTTCTATTTTATTTTCATCTATATTATTAAATAACGATTAGCTTCACGGCCAGGTCTAATATTTCTCTTTTAGATTTATCAATCATTTCGATATCTTTACTAACTTGACACCAAATTTCTCCATGATGTGGATCTGATTCTTCCATGTCTCTTAACAATTGATCTATCTCTTCTGAATCTCCATGTTTCGTTAAAAACAAATACATGATCACCCAACTATCTCCGATATCACTATTTATTTCAATAGATTTATCAAAGAAATTCTTACACCTTGAAATTTTACCTTCTTTCCACAAGATAAGACCTATAGTATTTAATACTAATGGATGATCGTTCGTTTTCAGCATAGCATCTCTAAAACTAGTTTTTTGTAATGCCTTCCTCTCAAGATTAAGCAAATTATCACACCATAACTCAGGAGAGTCAGGAATCATCTTCAACAGTTTCGACAAGATAGATCTGGAGATCTTAATATCGCCATATTCTTTTTCCAACCTGAATTTTTCTCTCCATAATAGACCTGAATTTGGATTAGCCAGTATCAGTTTGTCCAATATAGCATTTTTCTTTAACGTTGATTTTTCAACACGAGATAGTGATATCCAAATAGGTATCGAGTTTGGTACGGTTATTGTGCCTTGGTTCAAAATTTCCCTTGCCTTAGCAGAATCACCTTGTGAAATGTAAACTTGTGATGACTGAAGATAAAGTTTATAACATTCAGGGAATTTACCAATTGCCAAATCCAATACTTCTAAAGCATTTTCAATTTCTTTTCTTGTTCTCAAGAAAGTGACATATCTGTAATACACTCTGACAGTACCAATATCGTCGATTCCTTTTTGATAAAGCTCCTTAATGTTTCCAACACTTGATGCTTTCAAAGTCTCTAATTTTATCAATGCAAACAAGATATCCTCATTATTAGGCAAGACTTCCATGGCCTGAGATAAGATCCTTCTTGAGTTGTCGAAATCTTTCAAGTTCAAATACTCTTTAGCAAACCATAACCAAAAAAATTCAACTTTACCATTTGCATCAATTGCCTCTTGGAAAAAAATAAATAGTTCCAGTGGCTTGTACTGTTTGATAAATTGCAAAAATTGTTGCCATGACTTGATATTATTTGGGAACCTCATTACAACAAACTGATAAATGGATTTTGCACTTTCGATGAAACCCTTCTCGGTGGCAATCTTGGCATCATTGAGCCATAATTTGATTTTTGAAGTATCTGACAACCCTTCCGCATCTAGATCTATTACGTTCTGTAAAATCACACTACATGTAATTGGGAAACCAGCCAATTCCAGCTCTATCGCCTTTTTCATATACTCATCTCTTGACATTGGTATAGTCTTGATACCTTTTTGTAAAAGTTTAGAGATCTTAATTTCATTTTCACTTGTCTTTTCTTCCAATTTGGCTGCGTGTATCCAAATATCAATAGATTCTGGGTTTTGCTTTCTTGCTTCATTCAAAAATTTCTTGGCTTGTGATAAATCTTTCTCTAAGTCAATCAACTTGATCCACAATTCTATAGAGTTTGTCAATTCAACCAGCTTGAGTAACATTTTCTTCTTATCTTCTTCATTTCCTTCTAAAGTTAAAGCAGCATCCCATAATTCGACACTAGTAGGAATATTTTCCAACAGTTTTCTTAACAACCTTTTTTTAGAAAAAATGTCATTCTCCAATTGGCACAGTACAAGCCATAAACTGACTGCATTAGGCTGAAATGATAGCAGTTGTCGTATAATTGACTTTCCTTCCTTCTTGTTTAATCTTACATTTTCTAACCATATTTCAGCACTCGTTGGATTAATTTCACAACCTTCCTCAATCAATTCCCTCGCACTCTTAAATCTTTTAACACTTTCCTCTAATCTTGCACTTGAAATCCATGCACTTATATTGTTAGGCTCTGTCTTACGAAGACTCGACAACACCAATCTGGCTTTCTTAACATTCGCAACGTTTGAGATATTTGCTGCCTGAATTGAGTCCAATGATTTAACATATTCTATAGAATCAACAGTTGTAGCAACAGCACCGGTATCTAACTGCAATCCCAATAACTTATCCTTAGCAGAACTAATACTCTTGAAATCTGTGACATCCTCTATTGTTGAATTATTAGTTTCGCTATTTTTCATCCCATTTAGCACACTATCCGGTACAGCATAATATCTTTGCTGCATTTGTAATGCCTCTCTTTGCCTCTTATTTTTCTTAGTTAAGTCCCCAACCTCAGGTAAGTTTAACCACTCAGTTTCAGTGACAGAAGTCAATGCCTGCTTCAAGTCCTGAAATTGTTCACTAATCAGGTTGGTGTCTCTGGCTTCTTGGTCAACTTCATCAATTCTTCTCTTTCTACGCAACTTCATACGGTTCTCAATTTCCTCGTAAATTTTATCTGCTTCATCATCTTCATCGTCTTTATCCTTTGATATCAATAACCCTTCTTCATCAACATCATCGTATTTTTCAACTTCTTCATCATCATCATCAGGCTCTTCTTGTTGCAATCCGCTGATATTATTCCTCAGTCCACCTATATCCAGCTGTGTAGTGAAGCCAGTGGCACCTCTCCCCATACCACCAACATAACCAGGAGGCAGTTCTTGGTCTAGGAAACTATATCTTGGATCCATTGAACTTGGTTAAATGATAAGTATATATCTTTTTAACAAATAGTCGTGCGTTTTCATAATTTTTTTTCTTTTTTTTTTTTTTTTTTTTTTTTTTTGCAAAAAAATTTTTTTTTTTCATATTTTTTTCTTATTAAGCAGAGAAGAGGTGATAAAAGTGAGATATATACAACTTTCAACATGTCTAAGAGAGCAGGTGAAGAACAGCTAAGCAAGGAGAAGTCCCTGAAGATTTCCGAAAACAGTTTGCCTGAGTCAACTGTTCCTCAAGATGAAAAATTGGCAGAGGATGCTGAAATGGGAGAATTTGAAGATCCATATGGAGATGACTTTGAAAGTGAGGGTGAAATTATTGAGATCGATTCAGAGAATGAAGAAGAAGGAGAAGAAGAAAATGGAGATTCAAATGTTGAAATGAAACAAGAAAAACTTTTGGCTAAATTGGAGAAACAACAAGAAGAGCCAGAAGAAACTATATATTTACCACACAAGTCTAGGCCATTGGGTCCTGATGAAGTATTAGAAGCTGACCCAACTGTCTACGAGATGTTACATAACGTCCATTTACCATGGCCATGTTTGACTTTGGATATTTTACCTGATAACTTGGGTTCAGAAAGAAGAACATATCCTGCTTCAGTATACTTGGCAACACTGACACAAGCTTCAAAAGCAAAAGATAATGAATTGATAGTAATGAAGTTATCTTCGTTGGCAAAGACATTGGTCAAAGATGAAGAGGAAGAAGAGGAAGAAGAAGATGAGGATGATAACGTAGATATTGATCCAATATTGGAAAATGAAAACATTCAATTAAGAGACACAACAAATAGATTGAGAATATCACCACACGCACAAACAACTGGAGAGTACTTCACACTGACAATGTCTGAAAATGGTGACTGTTATATTCATGATATTTCACATCAATTCAAGGCATTCGACACTCCAGGTTATGTTATTCCAAAACAATTTCAGAAACCAATTCACACCATCAAGGCACACGGTAATGTTGAAGGTTACGGTTTAGATTGGTCCCCATTAATCTCTACTGGAAGTTTGTTAACAGGTGATTGTTCAGGTAGAATTCATTTAACTCAAAGAACTGCAAAGAAGTGGGTCACAGATTCAACTCCATTCCAAGCATCTAACGCATCAATTGAAGATATTCAATGGTCACCAAGTGAACAAACTGTTTTCAGTACAGGTGATTGTGATGGTTACATCAGAATTTGGGATACAAGATCAAAGAAACATAAGCCTGCTCTTAATGTTAAGGCTTCAAACTCAGATGTTAATGTCATCTCATGGTGTAATAAGATTGATTATTTATTGGCATCAGGTCATGATGATGGTTCATGGAGTGTTTGGGATTTAAGAAATTTCCAAAATAACAAGACCCCTTCACCAGTTGTCAATTATGATTTCCATAAAGCTCCTATAACAAGTATCAAGTTCAACCCATTAGATGAATCAATCATTGCCGTTTCATCAGAAGATAACACTGTTACATTATGGGATTTGGCCGTTGAAGCTGATGATGAAGAAATTAAACAACAAAACAATGAATTCAGAGAATTAAATGACATACCTCCACAGTTATTATTTGTCCACTGGCAAAAAGAAGTTAAAGATGTCTGCTGGCATAAACAAATTCCTGGTGCATTGGTTAGTACCGGTACTGATGGTCTAAATGTCTGGAAGACAATTAGTGTTTAGAGTATGAAAAGTTTCGGCATTATAAATATATAAATCTATCCTTAATTATTTGTATTCCAAATTAGAACTGAAAAAAAAATATGCTATTTGTAGTATCATGCAACCAATGGAGTAGTTTCACTCAGTAAGATATTTTGTTGAGCAATTCCTTCAACAGTTTCATCTTCTAATTCTTTAACATCTCTGGTCATACGATAATAGAAACACATGCACAACAAGATCCCTTGTAAACAAGCAGCTGTAAAATAAGGTAACCAAGAAGACCAGTTGGAATTTGGGGCAAGGTATAGAGTTAATGTCCACAAAAATCCACCCGGTGTTTGTATCAACATCATACTCATTGATAATGAACCAGCATGCTTCAACTTGTACGTGGTGTACATTTGTGGGAAAAACTGTACTCCTGATAAAATTGATGAAATTATACCACTGTAACCCGCAAATGGATAAAGATATTGAGTCTTGAAGTATAATATATAAATTGTGACCAAGAAGTTCACTACTGTGTAAATAACAAACCATATGAACACATCAAACATCTCTTTGTAGTCATCCAGCCTTTGAGTTATTGAGTTTCTCGTATAAACGATCAGCAACACGACAATCAGAGAATAACTTATGAACTGGACACCAACTTGAATTAACCCTAACTGAGAATTCAAACATTGGAACTTGGTCAATTGGATATAACAGCACTCCCGAGCTTGTGAAGTTAACAAGACTAAATTTAAGAAAGCTGAGCAACCACTTGTTGAACCAAGAAATAAAAAAATCGGCGATAAACCTTCAGTGGTCTTTCTGCGTATAATTGTTACATGTTGAGGTACATACGAGATGAAAATACCAATGGCCATAAGCAAAGCCACAACAAACGTGGAAATAGATGGTGACTCATATACTGAGCACTCGTCAATCTTTGTATCTGTAATCATTATCCAATTGTATTTAAAATTATAGTTCATTTGTTTTTTTAATTTTTTTAAGATATTTTTTATTTTGACATGTTTTTTCCCCTATTAAGATTCGATAAACTATATACTGATGAGCTAACGATTAAACAGAGGAACAAAAGATATAGCACAATAAAGGAATACATATATGCTACAAATAACATCCCCAAAGCTTCTCTTGAATGAGTTATCTATCAATTAGACTTTATCAGTTATAATAGATATTCCCTTATTGTATACAGACAAAAGAAAAGAAGAAGAGGAAAAAAATTTTTTTTTTTTTTTTTTTTAGAGAAGTGAAAACTTTTGAATTCTTATCAACTGTTCCATCTCAACTATTAACCAGGTATGGAGAAAGTGGTAGTAGCAACAGTAGACTCTCTGGTCGATTCCATAATACCAGATGAAGTTTCTGTTAAAGAAGTTAAACCAGATTTGGACACACGTATCGGGAAAGATGACCCTTTCACTTTTGGTCAACGTTATTTAACAAATCAAGATGATGTTTTCAACCATAATGCATGGGATCATGTGGAGTGGGGAGAAGAGCAAAGAATCGAGGCTGAGGAGAAGATTAAGAAACAATATGATGCCCCGGTACAAGATTTTGATAAGAAGTTATACAACGGTAACCCTGCAAGGTATTGGGATATTTTTTACAAGAATACAAATGGTAATTTCTTCAAGGACAGAAAATGGTTACAAATAGAGTTCCCAATCTTGTATGAAGCTATTAAGAAAGATGCTAAACCTGTGACAATATTAGAAGTCGGGTGTGGTAATGGTTCCACATTATTCCCTGTATTGAGGGAGAACGAAAATGAGAATATGAGAATAGTAGCAGCTGATTATAGTAAGAATGCTATAAACATTATTAAGAGCTCCGAAGATTACAACGAGAAACATGCGCATGCTTGTGTTTGGGATTTGGCTAATGAAGACGGGGTGTTACCTGAGACAATAGAGCCTCATTCTGTGGACATAGTGACGATGATCTTTGTATTTAGTGCGTTGCATCCAGATCAATGGAAACTGGCTATTAATAATTTGACAAAGATTTTGAAACCAGGGGGACAAATATTATTTAGAGATTATGGAAGATATGATTTAGCACAAGTTAGATTCAAGAAATATAGATTATTGGATGATAATTTCTACATAAGAGGTGATGGTACAAGAGTTTATTTCTTTACTGAAGAAGAATTGAGAGAAATTTTTGGATCTGTTTTCAAAGAACGTAAGATTGCCACTGATAGAAGATTGTTAGTTAATAGAAAGAAACAATTAAAAATGTATAGAATTTGGTTACAAGCTGTATTTGATGTTCCAGAATAGATTTTATTTTATGATAACATTTATATGCAAAAATCCATCGATGTAGACAAACAATTTATAAATTTCAGCCAATGGAGCATCTTTTGGAATAGTGATCCCATGTATCACAGGATATGCAACTCTATAAACATCATCATCAATCATGAACAAATCAGGAATGGCATCTTGTAACATATCACCAATAGTTTTACTATCTAGTGGATTTATCACTGGTTGTAAAATATTATTGGTTTCAATTGGAAGATATAATCGTATTGGAATGTTACGAAATTTGTTGGCCTCAGATGGGATAAAATTTGAAGTAATTGATGAGAAAGATTGCAAGTTGTCTAAATTAGTTAGTAAATATATCCAAAACGGAATATCAATTTTTTTACTCACGATTAACAACACCTTGCCAAAGTTTGAGACTGTAATCTTTTGACATTGACATAATTGGCTTTGCAGAACCATTAATGATAAAACATGCTTGTTTTAATTGATTGATCCAGTAATCTTGTAAGAAATCTAAATCAGTATTATTCTTATTTGCCTCAACAGGTATTATATATTCTTTAGGATAGTCTCTATAATTCAATTTCAAATCCCATACATCTGTAGTTTCTGAACATATCAAGTCATATGATAAACCTATTGGGTAATTCCACTTCACCAGAACATCTTCTTCATGCTCAAACCACCATTGTGAAAGATCCATTGACCATTCTGGGACTAGTAAATAGGGTTTAAAATAATTTAGTATTGTTGGTAAATAGATTTGGATATATGTGTTTCTTGGTATAGTCAAATAATAATGATGTGTTGTGGTTTGCTCGTTGGAATCTCTGGGACTCAAAGTAAGTTTGATATTAATTGAGCCATTCCACACTTTGTCTCGTAGTTTAAGAGTTAATGACATCCTTGATTATAGTTTATCGTATCATCTCTACTTTTTTAATATGTATTTTTTCCTTTCCTATTTTATTTTTTATTTTTTTTTTTTAATTTTGATGTTTTCAGCCTTCCCTAATAACATAATAAACATAACTGCTTCGTATCTGTTTAAACCTAAGAAGCAAGATATCTCCGCGAGAGCAAGTAACCAAAATGTGTAAATTAAATTAGGTATTGCTTTTTATCGGACTACTCAACTTTGCTGTATGTGTGTAATCTCAATTTCAATTTCATATATTGTAATTGTACGACGACCGCTAACGCCACTGGAGCCAGACAAAGGGGTTTCCACAAGGTCCACTTCATCAAATAGCAGTTTCTAAATGCTTCTGAAACGAATTAATAAAAGAATATGTAGTAGATCTTATGGATTATCTTCCTTACGGGGATAGTCGCTCGCTCTCGGAGTTGATTCGGGGTTACTCGCCGCAGAACTGCTCTAAATTATTTAAGAACTGAGAAATGTCCCCCTTTTCTACGTATTACAGGGGTAAGATCAAATGATGTCTAGACAAGCATCTTTACAGGGAAAAACTTCATCGTGCTCCGAATCCAAAGCAGGGTCCATCAAGTCCACTGTTTCTAAAGAAACTAAAACTGATCTGGAAGAAAATCCAAATTACCTTCATGGCTGGCAGTTGATATTATGTATAGTTGGGTTGACTATTACAAACTTCCTTTGTGCTTTAGATATGACTATATCTATTACCATAACTTCTGCAGTTGAAGACAGATTCAAATCTTTCAGCAATATAGGATGGTTAGTATCAGCTTATACATTGCCTCTTGCCGTTTTATCAATGCCCTGGGGTCGTTCAGGGATGATTCTTGGTAGACGAATCACTATATTTGTTGCGATAGTCTTATTCGAAGCGGGATCTTTGATCTCTGCATTGGCCAATTCTATGAACATGTTAATTGGTGGAAGAGTTCTAGCTGGATGTGGTGGTGCGGGAATCCAGGTCATCACATTCTTAGTTATAACTGATATTGTGCCTCCAGCAGAACGAGCATTCATTTCAACTATTATATCAGTATCTTTTGTAGTTGCTTCCGTTGTTGGCCCTTTACTCGGTGGTACATTTGCCAACTCTGAAAAGTTGACTTGGAGATGGTGTTTTTATATCAATTTACCAATAGGTGGAGCCGCATTGTTATTCATGGCGTTTGGTTACAGAATTGGGGCCCCAACACAGTTCAAGCAGTTTAAAGAAGGTTCCTGGAAATACAAACTTTTCTATTCCGATATTCCAGGGGTTACTCTTATCACTTGTGGATTAACTTTGGTATTGCTAGGCTTATCATTTGGTGGGAATGAGTTTGCTTGGGAGTCAGCTGCTGTCATTCTCTGTTTTGTCCTCGGAGGATTGATCATTGTACTTTTTTTCGTCTATGAATTTGTGTGGTTCGATAAGATGACTGAAAAAATTGCATCAGAGAAGATGTATCCACTATTGAGTCTTGAACTAGTTAAGAATACTAAGGTAACCTGTGGTATGATTGCCTTGTTTTTTGAAAATATCATTTTTTATGCCGTCAACTTGTACGTGACTACATATTTTGAAATTATTCGAGGCTATTCTCCTTTAAAAGCTGGTTTGCATTTGCTACCAGTGACAATATCAGGAACCTTATTTTCAGTCACCTCTGGGCTAACAATGGCAAAGACTGGGATTGTCAAGCCTTTTTTACTCTTTGCATCGGTCATTTCAATTGTAGGAACAGCTGTTCTTTTAGTTTTTGAACCAGATTCTTCCAACGGTATCCAGATAGGTTTATTGATATTCACGGGTCTGGCATACGGTGCTATGTTGATGCCAACTCTTATCGGAGCCCAGGTTGAAGTAAGACATGAGGCTCCTGAACTTTTGAACATCGTCACAACTCTTTTCACATTCACGAGATCAGTTGGAGCTTCGATAGGAAGCAATTTGGCTACAGCAGTGTTTACAGCAGTTGCAACATCTAAGAAGAATAAGTATGCAGGTTTGAAACCATACAAAATAAATAATTTGATGGCCCATGAAAAATTAGGAATCAAATTAAGTGATCAGGATTTACATCATCTTACACAAATTCTTATGAAAGCAGTGCATTCTGTTTTTTACATGTGCATAGCATTTAGCGTTATCACTTTAATTTCTTCATTATTCAGTTCTAACAAGAGATCTGAAGTTAAACAGAAAAAGAGTAAGAATGAAGAAGAAGCTAATGAAGTTGAAGAAGAAGTTTAAAGTTCCTTTTTTATGTATCTAGAATAACCAACCAATATATCATAATTACCACCTTTTTGAATTTCCACGATATTATGCCTTGCCACAGAAGAACTCGATGATCTTACAGTTCCGTTTATAACCACAGTTGAAATAATTGATCCTTCTTTCAATGGGATGCGAATTTCACCTATCAGATTATTTGGGGCTTTAAGGGATAATTGTAAAGTACTATCTGAATGTTTCATCCACCCAGCAGATATAAATCCAAGAATATTTGAAGTAAAACCTGTTTGAGCAAATTTAAATCCGTTATCAGCAAATACACCTTTTGGCTCAAAGATATATGTAGAATGATCTTCATCGGTGATTTTTAATCCAACAATATCATATGTGAAAAAAGTTGTTGGCCCACTTGCCCAAGGATGTGCATGTGATATGTAAGATGGATCATACAAGATGAAAGGATATTTACAACTTCCGTCTTTGAAATAACCTTCTATCAAAGATGATTTGACACTATAAGGGCTGTTCCACATGTACCCCCACATTAATCTGAACAATTCAAGAGATCTCTCTGGGAATCCTGCAGCTGTATGAGCATAAAGTTCGATGGAAGATTGGAAAGGTGAAATCATCCCACCACTTTCAACGTTCACAGCTCCGAATTCGTTCCAATTGGCTTTAAGACCTTTTGAGACAGAGTCCAATCTCTCGGGAGGGGCAATCTCGAAAAGCAATACAAGTGAATTACCATCTTGTGGGTGAATTGTAGAACCATCTGTATCCAAATACATCCCAAAATTTTCATCCCATAATGTATCATTAATAGCTTTCGCGAGTTTGTTTGCTCTTTCCAAAGATCTTTTATAAAGCTGTGCATCATGGAACTCATGTCTTGCAACTTTTTCAGTGAGCCTCAATACTTTATACAAGATACAATTCAAAGCCAAAGGATGACCTTTCAAAGTAGGTCTACCCCAATCTAAAGGACGCGTGACTTTCATTGTCCCCGTGTGATCAACCTTTTCATAAGCATACTCCAAACATTGCAACCATTTGGGCCAAGCTTCTTTGATCCATTTACTACCACTTAAACCTTGTCTTAAGAAACAATCATATATCGAGACAATAGTCCATAGGTTATATGTGTCGGAGCCATAAGAGTGAATTGGAGGGCATGCATATGGGAATTCACCGTCTTCAGCTTGATATTGCAACATCCAATCAGTTCCATTGATACTTGCTTTTGAATTGAAAGCTATTGACTCTGAAGTTTGTGTTATAAAACGGTCTCCGGACCATACAGATCTATCTCTTCTAGCACCATCAGTCAAGACTTCTTCGCCACATCCACAAAGCATATCGTTGAACCAGCCAGTTTTTGGCATGACAAAATCCATAGTTCTACCTGACATCGTTGGTATAGTGGCCAATTGCACTGTATAAGCACCAGCATACCAAATTGTGTTGGCAAGGTCGTCACTGGAATAAAAATATCCTGAGTAGTTTGCCAAATTATCACCTAAAGAAGGCATACAATTCATCTTAGTACTGACTCTCTTGATTGCAATTTTGCCAGTCGATTTCTTAGTGGATATTGTCATATATTTGAAAGCACCTCTCTGTTTCACTGACGGACATGTATATCTGCCTTTACTGACTGGTATCTCCAATGTGGTATCATCAATGAAAAAATCCATTGATCTATCACTGTTATCTTTATCCACAAATAATTTAGACTCTGCAAATGAAATATGCACTGTTTGACCGGCAGTGTTGTCCTCACCAAACTCTATCGAGTATATGCCACAAGTGTTAAACCCGAAATCAAGTGTAATTGAAGCATCATCACTTTTCAAATAAGCACAATCAGCACTATCATCTAAGATTGAATCAACATTATCTATTAATCCAGACTGCGCATAAATTGATACAGGGTACACTGTTCTATCTCTAGGTGAGATTTTATATTTCTCCCACAGTCCTTCATTAGGACTAGCATTGAGCACTGAGTTGGCAAACTCTGTTATACGGTTCATTGTTACTCACCATTAGGGGAAAATTAAAGTGTTGATTCATCTTTTTATTTTTTTATATAAGAAAAAAAAAAAAAAAAAATTAGTGCAAAAAAAAAAAGAGGGACCACCGAAAACTTTTAAGGCATGGAGTAATGTTGTTCCGTTGAAGGGGAGAGCCTCCGCATTTTTGTGGATAAAGAAAGTAATTAGGCGGTTCCGGAAACAAGATATTTCACGCTCTTATTCACAAAGTCCAATTTGTAGGCAACATCCAGTGTTTTCAAATGAGTCTCGGCTCCAAATTTCTTCAAGACGTAATCAAGGTGCATTTCTCTATAGTATGTATCAAATTGGTCAAACTGGATATCTTGACCGTCTTCGTACAGCATGATTCGTTGATCCGCATCGAGCAGCAATACTTTGGGGATAATATGGTTAAATCTTGTAGGGTTTAGTGATATGTGATCTTGATAATCTTTTAACGCAAATTCCAAAACTGCAACTATTTGGTCTTTTGAAGTTTGTGTGGAGACCATTGGACTAATCTTGGCTTTTGGAAGCACAGCGTAGTTTCTTTCCAACAAGTAATTTATCAATTGCTGGTGAGTCAAATTCTCCAAGATATAAGGAGTGATTTCAACAGATAAGATCGGTACGTCCGATTTGTCTTTAACTAATTGTACCAATTCATCTCTTGAACAACCTCTTGGAAGCTCGATGTTTCTCAACTGCAAGAAAAACAGTAATCTAGCAGGACTCCAACTACATCATACTGTTAGTGATATTGATCATAGCATATACTAGCAGATACTTACTCTTGAATGATATCGTCAATTTCCATCTTATCGGTTGGTGTTTTTTTTATGTCTTCAACTTTTTTTTTTTTTTTTTAACTTCAGCTTCTTTTATTTGATTTTGGCAAATTAGAGAAGAAACAACAACAGCAGTGAGAGGTGAAGGGGATCATTTAGCCGTGTGGTCTGTATCTTTTTTAATAACTAAAAACATATTCGCGTAAACTTTTGCCCGACACTATGTTCCTAGCGATGTACCCCACAATTTATCTTGTATGTACGAACTCATCAAGGGATGCATTGCTACCACGATTCACCCACAAAGAAGTTTCGGTATCCGCATCTAGAACCTATTGCGAAAGGGGGAGTAAAATGCTGGTAATTAGTGGTATCGGCGTCGATGCTTTATCTTGGAGGATCCAGTTGGAGGTCAGCAAGGCTGACGCTTTACAGAAAAAGACACTACAAGACATGATATTTCCTAGAATAAGGAGTAAAGATCTATCGAACCCAAAACATCACTTACTCTTGTTAGTCATGCAATCTGAGTTATTATTATAATCTTAATAATTATTAGATTTAATTTTTTATCTTTATTTTTTTTTGGAGCATCAGCTTTTTTTTTTTTTATTAATTTAAATTTATTTTATCAGGGTCTATGATATAAAAACAGTGGTTCATGTCCTTGGAATATGCGTTTAGAAGAAATATAGAATATGAGTGATATAAGTATTCAACAACAATCTATCCACACACTGGACGAAGATTCAGTGACTAAGATGGAGCACACTTTGCGGCAGACAAATATAATGGAACATAGCTTACCAGCTTTAGAAGAGACTGCCAGAATTCAACAAAAATTGGAACATGAGTTGACGAAATGGGAGGCAGTCAAGACTTATCCTAAAGCTGTGATGTGGATCTTGGCTTTAGTCTGGGTAATGGTTCTTGTTGGTTATGATGGTCAAGCTGGTGGTATGGTGTTATCGATTCCTCAATTTAGACAGGATTTCGGTAACAAATACGGAGATGAATATGTCCTCGAGGGTAGTTGGCAATCGGCTATATCTGGTGCCCCTACTGCCTCGATGGCTTTTGGCACGGTTCTTGGTTCATATTTCGCTGATAAATTTGGAAGAAAATGGATCTTGTTCTTATCGGTGTTATTCACTGTACCATTCATTGCTTTGGAATATATTGCAGTTACCATTGAAGTATTTTTCGTTGGTAAATTCTTAAATGGGTTATGCTTAGGTATCATGGTAAGTGTCGGAACTTCATATATCGGTGAGATTACCCCGTTAGCATTGAGAGCCGTGGCATCGTCTTCAGTTAATTTGGCTTTATGTATTGGTCCTTTCATTTGCTACTTAATCAACAACACAACAAGTTCTTATACCACAAGAATGGCTTACAGATCTATATTTATACCACAATGGATCTTCGGTATCACGTCGCTTTGTTTCCTCCCATTCATGCCAGAATCTCCTTATTGGCTAATAATGACTGGGAAAGACGAAAAAGCATTAGTCTCTTTGAAAAAATTGTACAAAGGTGAAGTTCAACCTCAACAACAATTTGCTATAGTGAAAACCACATATATTGAAGCTCAAAGAGCTGCGGCCAACGAAGGTAATTACAGAGAATTATTCCAGAAACTGAATATTAAGAGAACTTTGGTATCAATAATGCCTTTCTTCATGCAACCAATGTCAGGTGTCGCCTTCATCTCTTCATATTCAACTTACTACTATCAGCTATCGGGCTTCTCAACTCATCAGTCTTATCAAATTAGTTGTGGTGCTCAAGCTTTATCTATCTCTGGTACAATTGCTTCCTGGTTTGTCGTTGATAGATTTGGGCGTCGTGTTGTCACGTTATATGCAATGTTTTCATTATTCGTATTGAATATTATTACAGCCGCATTGGGTACCGATACTTCAAATCAATCAATGTTAACTGGAGCTTCACTGTTTATATGTATGTACAATTTTTTTTACAATTCAGGGATTGGCCCAATATCGTATGTGTTAGCCACTGAGAATCCAACTTCCTCGCTTAGGGCAAAAACTATATCTGTTGCCATTGTTACAAATTATGCTTTCCAATGTATGTGGCAGTTTGTCTTACCATACATGTTCAACCCGGATCAGGCAAATATGGGATCTAAGATCAATTTCATCTTTGGGGCTTGTTGCTTAGTTTCGCTTATTTATTTTTACATGTTCTTGCCAGAGACTGCCAACAGATCATATGAAGAAATTGACGAGATGTACAATAGTCATGTTCCAGCAAGACATTTCAAAGATTATGTTTGTCAAGCTTCAGTCAAGAATGAAGATGCTTTCTTCAATGACAATAAAAATAATGCCAAAATTGAACACGTTGAAGATGCAACTGCAGAATAACAAGCTTCTTATTATATATATATATATATGAAAACTATTTATTTCTTTGCGTTTTTTTCAAAACCATGTATTGAAAGTAAATTCAAAATCGATATCGTTGAACAAATTCATAAACTCATCCGGATTGGATTCTGGAGTCACGTAATCATTAGTTATACCCTCTTTATAAAGCAGTACCGATGGTCCTAATTCCAATATGTCCCCCAACTCTCTCAGAATATCCCTCTCCAACGTAATTGGGATTGTTTGTCTCTCTGGGAAGACGTCGAAATTTATCTTGATATCCGTCTTGAACATTGAAGCCTTCCGTTTAAGTTCCTCATTATGTTTGAATGAACCATCTAAGTATCTTAAGAATGAATATTTGAATAAAAAAGATCGATCCGACATCCTCTCTATATTGTTTTTTTCCTGTTTAACAACCAAAAATATCATGTGGAAAAGATCAAGACAAAGCTTGTTAACAGATTCAAGATCCCTGCATATATATGGATCCAAATTCTCATTATATTTGAGTTGTTGCCATTCGGACATACAAATGGAGCTGCATTCTCTTAGTGCTGCAGGCAGTAAAGAGTCTTCAAATGGCAAGTACATACCTTTTTTCGGTTTAGCCACTTCCAGCACTGCAAATGGCATCAATTGAAGCATTGCTCTAGTGAAAGGTTGCCAACCTAAAGCAACCACCAATTTTGTATATTGATTTTTTGAATACAGAGTTATTAATGGACTGTTGAATTTGGAGACGGCAACAAGGGTATCTGTGAGTGCAAATGCAGCTAATAATCCAGCTTTAACACACATAACATAGTGCTTCTCTCTAACCTCTTTGACTTGGATGGCTCTTAAAATCATGAAATGTAAAGTCGATATATAAGAGATAGTTTGAATATGTAAAATGATCTCTTCAATCAAAGCCACATCTGGTGAACTTGAATTATGAATCTTCCTAATGGAGCTATAGATTGGGGCAAATGCTTTTTCTCTAAATTTTTCAATTTCATGGAGCAGCGTGAAAATTGAACGAAGAGTAATTTGAGGGTTATTCAAACTCTTTACAACATTCATATGAGCAACAGATGTCTTAAATAACAATGAGCCATCATTGATATGCTGTAAATCGAAAAACTGGTCTGAAATATGCGGTACCATTCCCAAATCATATGCGTTCATCGTGTCAAAATAGAAACAACACTTCCATATGTTCCTCAGTGTCTTTCTGAAGTCCACTGTTTCATTCTTGTATAATATATCGACATCTCTATCTATTCCTAAAGTCTTTGCCATTTCTATCACAAGCCCAAAATAAATAGATCCATTTGAGGAATCCCCACCATCACCGTCAGTAGTATCAAACTTCTTTATAGCACGAAGTATAAAAATGGTTTGTAAAGTAGGGAATGAAGTACGAGTTAAGCATCTCGAACATTCTAATAACCTCTCAACATATTTGATCAACAAATTATTTGTATCGACAAAGATATCCGGATGAATCGTTTCAACCCCTCCGTATTGGAAAAGTAATACAAGTTTCATAACCACCAAGACAAGAGCGATTCTAGCCCATTCTGATGGTTTGAATTTCAAACACAATTTTTGCGATCCATCTTCTTGTTCCACAAATATTCTTTTAAAATCCTGCCAAAATATGTCTTGTTCTATAATTGGGAACATTTGGTACCATGAAGATTTGAAAAATTCTTGTAATATGGAAGAAATCGTCTCATGAGACGGAAGAAAACTCAGTAAATTTTCCAAGAAAGCTTCTGGGTAAATTGTACCATCTGGTATAGAAAGCAATGATATGTATGTCTTTTGAGTTTCTGTCTGAGCTTTCTTACCTCTTTCCAACACTTCTCTGTGTTTTTGGAAATACAGTATATAAAGAGGACGATGTTGTTCAATAGCCATTCTGAAACTTGTAGGGCCATAATAAATCGACCTACTCATCTTATGTAAAACACAGGTAAAATGTGACATGTCTAAAGGTTCATTCAACTCTGCAGCTGTAAGACCATAAACCTTTATCAGTTGAGGCAGAATTGGAGAGTCTCTTTTCTGACCTATCAATGCTCTTCTCAATCGTTCATTTTCCTGTCTTAGTCTACTCAACTCGTCATGCACAATGTTTGTAGTGAAAGGGGAGTCTTCATAAACACACTCTGCCATTCTTTTAGCTACGCAAGACGAGCACCTCGGTCTAGCACTATCACATTTTATTTTTCGACTTCTGCAGCTCAAGCATGCCTTACTAATTCTTCTTCTAGTTTTCTTGACTTTGGTATTGTTGAAATTAGCTTTTGTTAATACTTCCATGCTTAACAATATTTCTGTTCAACAGTAAACAGTTGGTTATTATTATTATTATTATTACAATTGTTGTTATGGATCACAGCAAAAATAATTACGGTTATACTCGGCGTTCATTGCTCTGACAAGAAAATAACATTTGATATTTCATTACACGACTTTTCAGTAACTGATTTGATTCAACTTTGAGAAACGGCATTTGTGTACATTTCGAAGAAATCTTCTGTAAATTGTTCCAGTCCTAAGAGCCAATTTGGATCATCAATGAAATGGAACGAAGAAGTATCTGAAAACTCAGTGTCGAAAAGATTAGGATGGTATTCTTCAAAAGTATCAAACACTAACTCGACATCAAGACTGTTCAGATTCACCCTGTTGTGAAGTTCTGGGTCTTTCTCGAGAAGTTTTTGGAAGTAATTCATCGAGAGAATCATTATAAACAATGAGTAATCATTGATCTTGGATGTTATCTTTTTTGGATCTGCCACAACTTCGTTTGTCTTCAAGAACAATATCATGGAAATGGATTGATTCACGATGTTATTTAGTAATGAGAACCCCATCAACAGTCTGTCGGGATTCTCATAAAGAGGATCATCATCTTTTGAGAGATCTTCCAACTCAGACAATTTCAATAGCACTTTGTCATGTGGCACTGGAGCTTCACCTGATTTGGCATTTTTGGCAGCCAACACAAACACACTTAAATAAAAGACAAAACATCTAACAAAATATTGTCTTGACATTCCACCACCGAGACAATCTGCTTCTGCCCAAATATATTGTTCTTTCAAAGGACTGGCATTCTTGGATATCTCTGTTCGTCTGCAAAATTCCACTGAGGCAATGACTAATGTTAAAGTATATTTCATTGATAAATTATAATATTTCATACTCTTGCCGTAGTCAATGTCTTGATATGAGAAATACAACAATTGATACCCGTGCTGAATCATAGTTGTTATTGTACAAGTTAAAATGATTCTTTCGAGAACAGGATACGACTTCACACAACTCTCACTTTCTTGATACTGTTTAATTAGTTTGAAAACAGGTTGGAAATTTGCAATTGAGAATTTTCTCAATCTTTCAACTCTCTCTAGAAGAGTCTGAACTGTCAATGTTGGAGCAAGTAAAATATTTGAAGCACATCTCAATTCCAATACTGATCTCACTAGAAGATCATCTTTGTCTAAGAGCTCTTCTTTCAAACAAAAATCAGATATATGTAAAGGAACACCCAAATCAAAAGATTGAATGGCATCATAATATAGTAATCTCACCCAAAGTGATTTCAAAAGCTTTCTAAAATGCTCTGATTCCGTTCTGTACAAGAAGTCGATATCTTGGTGTAACCCCATAGAATATGCCATCTCGATACATATACTAAACATTATTGATCCGTTAGATCCATCACCACCATCACCATCTCTCCAATTAAATTTTTTCAAAACCCTGAGAATAAATAATGCTTGTAAAGAAGGTAAAGTGGCTTTTCTTAAGTATTTTGCATGTTCTAAAGCCTTATCAATAAATCGAAGAAGCATGTCTTGATCGTCGACAAATTTCTTGGGCAAACTAGGTTGGTCTAATTCAGAATTTAATATCACCTTGATAAGTGTGACAGTCAAAGCGACATTAGCATAATCCACAGAAGAACCATCCACTGTTATAATTACACGGTCCCCATCAGGCACGAATATTCTCTTAAAGTTCAGCATAATGACTTCTTCATCAACTAATGGGAAAAAATGGCACCACAAGCCAGTAAAGAATCTTTGTAAATATTCTTCCATAATGTTATAAGAAGGAAGAAATGACAGAAAATTGACCAAAAATTGCTTTACTTCAACGTTCGTCAAGGGATGATATGGTTCATGAACCATCTTGTTTAAAAACTTCCAATCATTTCGATCTTTCTTTAATGAAGTTGTGAAAAATGAGAAATATTGAAATGCAAGGTCTGAATTAAGATGCATAAAGCTTCTCCAAGCGCTTATTCCAAAATATAAGATTCTATTTTTCTTCACCAGGGCGAAATGAAACCTTTTCAAATCAACTACTGCACTAGTATCTTTCTCTGTATTTGTCAGCTTTCCTTGTTTTAATTGTTCGATCTCTTGTTTCAATCGTATGATCTCCAGTTCCATCGACTCATTTGACCTCTTAGTCGACAACTCGATTTTCTGGTTTGGCATATAAGTACATCTAGGTAGATTCTTCCTTTGACAGCTTGTACATGTTGGTTTGAGGAAATCGCATTTAACCCTTCTCTCTCTACAGTTAGAACACAGTCTAATAACTCTTCGTCTCTTGTTTATCTTTCTAGTACCATCACTGTAGTTATCCACAGTTGTCACCTCCATTCTAACCTCTTGAAGTGGATTATCTGTCTCTCGAGTCCAACTCTACAATCAGTAACTGTAATGTTTTTTTTTGAATCATATAACGTTTTTTGACTACTGCTACTTCAAAAAAAAAAAAAAAAAAAGAGACAGAAGCAAAAAAGTACAGTGGTGGATTCATAGCACTCTATTGATAGATCCTGCGAAAATGTTGTTCCATAGACGTTTAAGATTTCTATTTAACATGGATTATTATGATATTTAGTTAGCTCCGTGGAATCTTGGAAACTGAAAATCGATTACAAGTATATAATAAAATTCTAAATAGACTCTAAGAACGAGCTGACACTTTCACTAATATCAGTGAAATAATGCTCGAAATATCCTCCACTCATCAGCTCAAGCTCTTGCGGCCACTCTAATTCATCAAATAAGGACACTGGTGTGAGTGAATTGGCATGAGAAATGTCAGGCAAAACGTCATAGACCACTTCGTAACTGACAAATTCACTTGTCTCTGAATAACTTTCTCTTTCGATCAGGTTCAAGTGGTTCATAAGCAATAGTGTCATGAAAAACCCATAATCACTGATGTTAGACAATAGCTTACTAGAGTCTACTTCATGGCTATTGGTTTTCGTGAATAATACAGTTGAAACAGATCTATTGATCATCTTATTACTTAATCGTAATCCGCACTCTGCCCTATAAGGATCATCATATATGGGATCATCATCGGTGGAAAAATCTTGTAATTCAGATACCTTGAAAACAACATTTCTGTGCTCGACTTTTGTCTTGTTTTTCAATCCATACTTAGCAGAATTGAAAGGTTTCAACAAATTATAAAAATACATTCCGCTTCCTTCTCGTGATATTCCTGAAGCAAAACATTTTTGCTCCTTCCAAAATGGGTTATGAGTTCTAGATGAATGAACAACCCTTTGAAACTCTACTCCAGAAACTTCGGATAAGATACAATATTTTAGTGATAAATTGTAATATCTAGTGATGTGTTCTTCGTCATTCTTGATCGAATTGATATGAAGAAAATGATATATGTACTGTGTCATTATGATTATGGTATTCAACAAGGAAAACTTGATTAAAATTTCAGTAGATTCATGTGGTCCAGCGTGTTGAAATTGTTCTATCATTTGAAAGACAGGAATAAAATTCAAAGTCAAGAATTCTTTGCAATTAGCAAGTTCTCTCTTAAGAGTATTCAAAGTGATGCATGATGATAAAAACATTGTGATATAAGCTCTCATCCGCATAATTGTTTTCACCATAACGTCGTTGTTATCTAACAAGTCAGGTTTAAAATCTGAATCCGAAATGTGCAAAGGAACACCTAGTTCAAAAGCATGTATGGCATCGTAAAACAAAATTCGAACCCAAAGATTTTTCAAGATTTTTCTAAATTCAACTGATTGAGAGCGATATAACCAATCAACATCTTGATGTAAGCCTAAAGTTATTGCCATCTGAAAACAAAGAGCCAACAATAGTGACCCATTCGAACCGTCCCCACCATCGCTGTCTTTGTAATTGAACCTCTTGAGTACTCTTAACAAAAAAAACCGTTTGCAAAGAAGGTAAAGTAACTTTTTGTAAATACATTGCCCTCTGTAACAACTTGTCAACATATCTCAAAATCAAATCGAAATCATCTTTGAAAAGTCTTTCAGTACAATCAGGCTCATCTAACTCAGAGTTTGCCATGATTTTTAAAATGGTCAATATCAATGCACAATGAGCGTAGTTTACAGCTTCGCTGTTCAATTCAAGTTTGATCCTATCTTGATCAGAGTGAAATAATTGTTGTAACTTCTTGAATGTGCAGTCTTTATCAACTATAGGTAACAACTGACCCCACAGTCCATCAAAAAATCTTTCAAGGTAATCCGAAATTATTCCATAATTGGGTAACTGATTTTCTATACTTGTTAAAAGTTCATGGTCAGCGATATCTGCTATAGCACTCAGCCTATTGAAAAGCTTCCAGTCACTTCTACTGTTCTTCATCCATTTTTTCATCTGTCCAACTCCTTGATCCATGTCAAAGGAACTCCTCCAGCAGGTCAATCCAAAATAAACTGTCCTATTGTTTTTGATTAGCATTTGCTGAAACTTCTTAACATCAATTCTCGGACTATTATCAGGGACCTCCTTAAGCGACTGCAACTGCTCGATTTGCTGTTTTAACCTCTTGTTCTCCCTCAAGAGCTGGGACTCTCTATCCCTATGAGTAAGATCAACTGTATTAGTAAACTTAGAGTAATGACAGTTTGATAACTGTTTCTCCTCGCAGACCTTGCAGATTGGTCTTGTGAAATCACATTTGACTTTTCTCTCTCTGCAGTTCGAGCACAGCTTAACAACTCTTCTTCTCTTATGGATTCTATCCTTATTGAAATTCTCAACAGTTATCAACTCCATGATTTTATCAACGGAAACATAGAAGATAATTTTTCATGATCGATGGGTTCTTCCGTAGAGTTTATATAATCTGCAAACGTATAATTCCTCCTTTCCAGTTCGGCCGTTATTTTCTCATTTTGGTCTTTACCTTATTGGGTAGTCATAATTGGCAAATGAGAAAAAAAAAAAAAAAAAAAAAAATCATGAAAGAAGCTGGAGAAGAAAACATAACAGATAGTTTTCTGGAGTGTTACTTATTGATCCATCCAATTGCATTATGTCATTCAGTCCTACTGCATTTGCAGAAACTACAAAGTTTATCCGTAATCCACTTGAGATGAGGAACCAAAGTTTGAATTTATACCGTCGTTATTTAAGACATTCAAGAGATTTTGTTAACAGTTATAATTTAAACATTCCAGCATCACAAGTTAAGACAAAGATAAGACAAGAATTTGAAAGAAATAGATATGTTAACAATTTATCGATTCAAAATGTATTATATATGAAAGGTCAAATGGAATTCCAAGAATTGGTGAATTTTTGGAAGCAAGAATGTCATGTCATGAAGTATTTTGAAACTCCAGAATATTATGATACTACACATAAAACTGGTTTCATTGACAAATTCTTGAAAGGTGGTGATTAATTTTAATCCAGTTATTTATCTATTTATTTATTTACATCTTTATTTATTTTTATTTATTAATTATATTTATTATTATTATTTTCTATATGAAGTAAAATCTAATCATTTTTAAACGTTAATTTTCATTGATTCATTTATCATTCTGTTCTAAAAACTTGTCAATCAATTTAAGGTTGTTGTCTTGGTCCATGAATTTTATGTATCTAATAAGTTCGAAACAGATATCGAATTCATCATCATTAATTAAATTGTTCAATATTGTTAAGATCAATTCTTGATCTTTCTTATCCAATTCTGTCGAATTATTAATTTCTCTTTCATAATTTAAAGTTAAAATCAAATAATGACAACTCAATTTATAATCTCTTGAAGGCATAATCTTGTCCATTAATATCTCTCTTGGGGATTCACCAAGTTCTTTGAAAAATTTGATCCAATAGTTGACTTCTATTTTCTTCAACAAACTAAGATAAATAACATACTCAGATGATAGGTGTGTAGATGAGATTCTTATCAAGTTTATCAATTTTTGGAAAAATTTGGCATTCTCTTGCTCTGAGGTTAAATAATTCAAACCTAATATCTCTAAACAAAATTGATAATTTCTATAATTTGCAAACCTGTTATAAATCTCTTCCTCTGAGTAATGTTTAAAAGTATCAACTTCACTTATCTTCAAATAATAATCTAAAAGATTATTCAAAAAATCTCTTCTAATAGATTTTCTAATGACATTGAACCATTGGCCATTCTTATGATAAGATTTCAAATCTACTTCAAAACCAATAATGACATTTTGATCTAAAATAGTGACAAATGGGTAAATATTTGAATGATTTTTGGACAACACATTAACTTCATCTTTCTTCGGTCTTTCGTTGATTACAAAACTATTTTCATCATCAATATTAACAAATAACGGTTTTACTTTCGAAATATTGAATTTCAGTAATCTCGCATTCGCCAAGATATGAAGATCGAAATAAATCATGTCATTACCGTTGAACATTGATATCGTATGGTGATTAAGCTTATAAAGATACTCGACGCCTGTCAGTAACACAATTTTTTCAAATCTAATAGATGGACGCTTTCTAGCAATTGAAGTCACCGACGATTGTCTATCACTTCTTGGGGTTCCTTGTTGTTCTTTTGGAGTATTCCCCAGACTGAAAGTTGGTTCTTGTTTATGAGTAGGAGTCGTTGGTACATCAGTGTTAGAGACATTACGTGGGAGTGATACTAATGATGAACTTGACTTGATATGAGCCAACTCGGCTGTTGATGTAGTAACACTTGCTGCTATATCTTCTTCAAGTAAAGATTGCCTCAAATATATCACTTCTCCATTGACTAAGATCAACAAGTCATTTTCATTAATCTTGTTTATCGATTTAATTGAACCGGCATCGAACTTTAATTGCTTATTTGCTGATTGGAAAAATCTCTTTAATGAAAACACTTTGTTACACTTTAATTGTAAAGTTGTCTTCTTAGCCTTAGCAATCTTGGAAATTTGGAAAAAATAACAATTAATATCAGTGGTTAATACAATCAATTCGTCATTATCGATATTGAAATATAAGAAATCTTCTTTAGGTTTCAGTCTTGGTAAAGGTTCACCTTTCTTATTGACAAGGTCTTGATTGTTGAAAGAGTAATTCCAAATACATAATTCTGGACTAAATTCAACTTCATCATTCCAAATCAAATTTGAAAAAATCAAAACCTCTGTAGTTGGTTTCAAGTCTTCTTCTTCCACTAAATCGTTAAAGATATTTTTCTCATCAGCTTTAATTGCCAAGATTAAATAATTATCATACCATAATGATTGTAAGATATTGTTATCTGTTGTCTTATTGAAATCATTTATCATTGAATTTGAATGATAATCATTTATAAGAAATTTCCAACTCTTACTGGCACTATTATAAATAATTAAATCCTTGTTCCCAATACAGCATATATTCATTCCATCATCTGACAGTGTCAATGAAGTAATAGAGTCATTTTTCAATTTGAAAGCTGTTGGAAGCTGTATGTGGTACCATAATTCAGATTCCTTGTTATTGAGTACATCTGATTGAGACGAATAATCATTTAAAGGCTTTTCGTATCCTTTGAAAATAGAAATATAATCATTGTTGTATAATATTGGCCTTTTCAAAGATAATGAATTTTGTTGTAAGATTGTATTCGATAATATTAATTTGAAGATGAAAATTTGATGTTCATTGACAAATATTAGTTCTTTATTTGAAGACCAATGGAATTTTGTCAAATTACTTAGCCAATTACTCTCGGTATTCAATTTTTCTTGTTCCTCAATGAAATCAAATGTTGAAAAATTCAAATTCCCAAATACAGAAAATATACACCAACCTTTGTCAAATAATAAGAGTAAACATGTTCCACATGGAGAGATTTTCAAATCCACCAATTTTGAAGACTTGTTGATCAGAGATTTCTTGTTAATTGAAATTAATTGCATTTGCTTCTGATCCTTTAACTTGTTGATCAACATGTTTCCTTCTGCTGTTATCAACGTTATCAAATTATACTTGTTGTTCACGATGAATTTATCAATTTTGTCTTCTTTATCATAAATCAAAGTTCCTTGGAAGCCAGTTACAGCAACTTGGAAATTTACTTTAATTGACCATATACGATTTTTTTCATTCAACCAGTATAACGTATTTGTAGAAGGTTCATACTGAATCTCCCTTATCTGAGACTGATCTTGTTCATACCATTCCAATTCATCTATCAATGTGACCTCGATATTACTGTTATTATGAGAATCACCCAATTGGATCAATTGAAGCAGTTTCGGATCTTTAGTTATCAAGAGTAATTGGTTTTTCGGAAGTGTTATAAAATCGATCAATTCACTTTGAATTTTCAAGACAATTTTAAACCGAAGGCCCAAATCATAATTTGGACGTTCACTGCCACCTTTGGCAAACAAATTTGTGAAAAAATTCTTTGGGTTTTGATCGTTATTGCCAATTATTGGGAACCCATTTTGTAAAAGCTTATTTGAATTTTGCTTGTCGTATATACTCAATATTTCCTCGACAGAAGAAGTTTTCTCCAAATCCAATATCGAATAAACCAACAAATAATTCTTAGAAGATTGAATAATAAAATTGAACCCATTCGATGATCTCTTAATCTGTCTGTTCTCCCCGTATGCCTCCATTGACTCCAATGACCGTATATGTGCATTTATTGTGGTATTTGTTTTGGCATTGAAAAGATATATCGATCTCGTTGTTATCACTGCATACGGTAATGGCAGTTCATTCGAACACAAATCAACAATTGGATCCAAATGTGACTCGTTATCATCATTCAGGACTTCAGGTAAAGAGAATATATGCGGTGATGAAGAAGGCCAGATCATTTGACGTAGTCCCTACAAGGTATTGATTGGTATAAATGGAGTTATCTGTTTGGAAAAAGAGAAAAAAAAGCCATGTTTTTCCAATACATCTTTTTTTTTTTTTGCTGTTGTTTTTATCGTCTAAATTTTTTATTTTTTTCACTTTTCAAAAGGTGGAAAAATAATTTCTATACAGATGAGAGCAAGATCAGTGATGTTGAAGAGATAATCGTATTGCTTTGGATATATCGTCTTCGTCTTCTTCAAATTCGAAATTATCGTCATTCAATGTGCTGAGTTGTGTTTCTTGCTTCGATAATTCCAAAATTTTTGCTAATTCAGGGTCCGCTTGATCGTATCTAGAACTAGAACCTTCATCGAGACCTGGTTGTTGGCTGTTATTTGTTGACTCATTCTTTGACAACTCTAGTATCTTGGCTAACTCTTTGTCTTCGTCTGAATTTTGAGCATTGTTGTCCATACTTTGACTTAACAGTAGAGCCATTTGTAATTCTTCTTCTTCATCGAACTGAGTTCCATTGTATTTACTCATAAGTTTATTTGTCCTATCGGCTAACTCCAGCTCATATGACATATCATCCAATTCTGTCTTGATACCTCTCTTAATTGCAAACTTGCGATCACTTAAACCTTTGATTTTTTTCTTCTTTTTCTGTTCAATTGTACTTAAATCTCCAAATTGGAAATACTGAACCACATTTCCACATACTATAACACCATTGGTGATATAATTATCTTGGTTTAATGATATACATTCCACTGGAATGTTGTATTCAATCGGTAATAATCTTCTTGGGATCCGAATAGAAGCTGTTCTAATATATGCACCAGTCAAAATATTAAAAAGATAGCAATATCCATTATAAGTCCCAATAAGCACCACCAAAGGGTTTACAGCAATAGATCTTATAGGGTTGAAATTAAGAGGTACCTCATTTTTGAAAAAAGGCTGAATCGTTGTTATGGGACTCAACGTGTTTAATCTTATATTGAAAACCAATACTAATCCTGATTTCAATGCTGTGGCAAGCATACAACCATCATTACCAACAATCTTATGATCTATATCTCTGTTTCTGTTGTTGTTTATGGCAATCTCACAAATCTCATCATGCAAACAAGTATAAGATTTCAGTGTACCAAAGGAACCCAGATCAAAAGAATAAATTGATATTTTTTTCTTACAAGTCATGATGATTTGTTGCATTCCATAATCGATGCACATCTTATCAAAAACAGTTGGCTCGGTCTCCATTGTTTGAATCTTATATGTTGGAGCCTTAGGATCAGTTAAATTCTTATGAATAATTATAATATTGTTTTGAGAATCTTGCACTATGATCAAATCCTTATAATTTGAATCTATATTTAATATTCCATTTTCACAAATCTGAATAGATTCCAACAATGTGGTGTTTTTCAAATCCCATAATTTCAACACACCTTTAGAATCACCACTGATGCATCCAACAATATCATCTTTACCACTAATATTTTCCACACAATCGATTGCAGTTACTGAATCATGATGAGTTCCACCTTCGAATTGTATGATATCACTTAAATAAGATTTCGATGAAAGCAATTTCCCATATATCTTACCATCATACCTACCAAACACTATGCAATTCTTAGTCATCTTATACACTGTAGTCTCCGATGGCGATAACACCGGGATTGTAGCCAGGTTTTTCCCATTTGTCAAATTGGCAACGTTCACCATCCCATTTTGAGTACTGAATACAACCAATTTATCATTGGGGAAATCAGTTTTCAAATCTGTGAGTACCAAATTTTGAATAAAATAATTTCGATGTATAGAAGAACCTTTTGACCATTTTTTCAAAATTTGGTCTCTCAAGATATACTCATTTCTCCATATTTTATTCCTGCTTAAACTAGCAAACTGTATAGTACCAAATCTTTTCTTGAAAGTTTCTTTCCAAAGTTCATTGTTATTTATAATATACCTCCAATTTTGACAGACATTACCAATAGTGTTATCCAAAGTGAAAGGATCAAGATAACTGAATATCTGGATCAACAATTCAGACGGTAAGTCCGCAAGAGAAGAACTATATATGGGAGTAGAGGTCTCTATTAAGTAGTTACCTAACCTCTGATCCATTCTTCTCCTTTGTTTTGATTAAAGACGCTTTATCTCTTCTTCTTCTTCTTCTTCTTCGCCTTTAAGAAATTTGAAAAAAAAATACAAAAAAAAAAAAAAAAAATTTAAGAAATTTAAAAACGTTTTTCAAATATAATATTGAAAGATGAAGATGATACGGAGACAGTATCATGGACTATGTAATGTCTCTCTGCGATTCACTAATAATATGAAGCAGTTGTCATTATATGAGAAACAATTCCCAACTTTTGTGAATCTGCTGCCCATAATGAGAACCAATTTATACACAAATATCAATGAACCAATATTGAATTTACCAGACCTCAACAAGTTGATCACACCTTTGGAATTCTCTGAAAAAGAGATCAGCAACATTTGTAACCCTTCTATCGACACATATTGGGAGATACCCGGTGCTTCGAAGATTTCGTCAGCGAATTTACAAAAAATGGGCAAATCTATACTAGAGATGGAGATATCAAAATATGTGCTAGGAAGTGATTGCCAATGGGAAAATTTCGAAAATGGCAAGATCTCGTTATTGAGTAACTATAGTATCATATTAAAGACGATATCAAAATTGGGTATATCTACTATAGATAATAGACATATTGCATATAAATCACTAACAATGTTATTAGGTATGATTCATTTCAAATTTGGACACAAGGAAGCTGTCGAGTTCATGAAGGATATATATATAGAAGAGAGTCTTAAAGTGGTCACTGCAGAGTTTATATGAGAGTAAAATGGGTAATAGGTTTCAAGGGTTCAACAGAATATGATTTTAGCAGCTTGTATATATAATATAATTTTTTTTTCTTTTCTTGACAGACAACGAATCAGATTAAACGTATTTATAATAGCTTGATAAAACATACTTGAACAATATATCTTAGAGTGAAGATGCTATGATCTGAGGTCGTTATATCTCCTCATTAATTTATCTACTCGCTTCTCCTACTTCTTCGTATTAGGGGAGCACTCTTTAGGATAACTGAAAATATACAAATTGATAATATAGAAAAATAGATGGTGTTTCCTGATATAGTTGTGACCTTATCATTGCTAGTTAAAGTATTGTGTAGAGCGTGATATACTCTGATTGAGCTATATAGGTTTTGTAGAAAACCCCCGGGGATATCCTTTTTTCTCTTGTAATAATTATATATTTCAATTTACATCAGACAAGAATAGGCTGAAAAATGAAAGTTATGAGAGATATAGCAAGTTAATTCTACTCTATATCAATTGCTCTCATTCTCCACTATTATATATAAGTCAATTGCGGTGTTATCCTTAGCAAAGACGGTGAAAATTCGAAGCAAAAGAGGAAAAAAACAAAGGAGAAAAAACAAGAAAATTTTTTTTGTTAATAAAAAAATGGGTTAAAATAACAACACCAAGTGAAAATACTAGTCAATTAAATAATAGACACTGAGGATAAAGAAGATATCCCTTGTAATATACCCAATGGATGATGCCTGAATCTGAAGAAGATCAAGAAAGAAGATATAGAGATCTTTTCAATTCTCTAGATATAAACCATACAGGGAAGATAAATTTGAAAGATTTCATCCATACTTTCAAGACTTCAAATCATCCTTTACAAGATAAAGATGCCATCTCCGAGGTTTTCCAATCATTTGATTCTAATAAAGATGATTATATAGATTTTCAAGATTTTAAAAAATATGTTACAACAGCTGAAACACAGATCAAAATTGGATTTAGTATGTTAGATTTAGATAGAGATGGGAAATTGAACAAGAAAGATTTGATGAGATATTTTGAAAATAAATTAAACTTACAACCGGATGATAAAGAAATTGATGTTTTCTTCCAAAATGTGGATAATAAGAATGATGGGATAATAACGTATGATGAATTCAGAGATTTCTTATTATTTATGCCGAGATTAAATGGTTCACGTATAAAGACTGCATTCCAAATTTTTAATAATGATAAATTGGACTATACAAATTCTGAAGGTGATGTTACTGTGATTGATGATTTCTTAAAAGGGTTTGGATATTTTATCAGTGGTGGACTCAGTGGTGTTATTTCAAGAACATGTACCGCACCATTTGATAGAGTTAAAGTTTTCTTGATTGCAAGGACAGATCTAACTTCAACTTTTTTACATAATTCTAAAACGGCATTACCAAAGACTGCAAAGATCAAATCTCCAATAGTGAAAGCTGCAACATCATTATACAGGCAAGGTGGAATAAGAGCATTTTATGTTGGAAATGGACTAAATGTGTTAAAAGTGTTTCCTGAAAGTGCAATGAAGTTTGGATCTTTTGAAGTTGCTAAAAGATTTTTCTGTACAGTGGAAAAAGTTCAAGATCCAAGTGAACTTTCCAAGATTTCCACATATATAAGTGGTGGATTTGGAGGTGTTGTATCACAAATCACAGTATACCCAGTTGATACTTTAAAATATCGTTTACAATGTGCCAAATTGGATTCCAATCTAAAAGGCACACCATTATTAATTTCCACTGCAAAGAAAATGTATATGGAAGGAGGGATACAGATTTTTTACCGTGGTTTAATAGCAGGTGTCACTGGTATATTCCCATATCTGGCTTTAGATTTAGGAACTTTCTCCTCGATAAAGAAATGGTATTTACATAAAGAGTCAATAAAACAAGGACTACCAGAAGATGACGTTAAATTACCAAATCATATAGTGTTATCAATGGGAGCTATGTCTGGGACATTTGGTGCTTCAATGGTTTATCCGATAAATTTGATTAGAACAAGATTACAACTGCAAGGCACTTTTGCCCATCCTCATGTTTATAAAGGTTTCTTTGATTGTATGAGATTAACTATAGAAAGAGAAGGTTATGCTGGTTTATATAAAGGTTTAACACCCAATTTGTTAAAAGTTGCTCCTCTGGTTAGCATATCTTATTTGTGCTATGAAAATTTGAAAACATTGTTAAGTTTGAATTAAATAAAAGGTGTTTGTATATAGTTTGTTTCAATTTTGACAAATTCTAAATCAATGTCATGTAATGGTGAAATTTTCTTATCAGTAATATTTAAATCATTCAATAAATATAAATCATTTGCAATCATAGAATCACTCTTTATGAATATCTTGAAAACTGGATTTGCCAATTCTTCAAGTTGACCTAGTTTATTCATCAATTGAATTAGATTTAATTTAAAACCTGAATGAATTTCAAAAGCATCCATATTTGATATTTCAATATCTTGTACATGGAATTTATTGAAAATATAATTATTCAAATTTATTTCAAACCATTCTTTTCTGTCATTGTCATCAATAACACATAACTTAATTATTTCAACTCGTCTTAAATTTTGTTCAAGTGTTGATATAAACTCACTTATATACTCGATAATCTGTGGATGTCTATTGATGGGTATTTTCAAATTAAAAGATTGTTTGTATTCAAAAGAATCTGCTGGATAACAACGTCTATTAAACAAGATCAAATTTATACAATCTGTGACATACTCATATAATAACCTATTAACTTCTTCAATTTCCATCTACTTTGCTATCACTTATTGATTGTAATTCATAAAAAAAAAAAAAAAAAAAAAAATAACAGTACGCGAAAAGTAACATTAAACCCCAGAGAGAATGTTAAAACATATATCATCTAATGATATTCATAAGATCACTTCTGGGCAAGTTATTATTGACTTGAAAAGTTGTCTTAAAGAGATTATAGAAAATGCCATTGATGCCAACGCCACAAGATTAGAAATAGTGGTGAAAAATTATGGTGTCACATCTTTAGAGATCAGTGATAATGGAGATGGTATAAACACAGAGGACTATGATAAGATTTGTTTGAACCATTATACGTCGAAGATATCAAGTTTTGATGAAGTCAACGATGTGACAACTTTTGGTTTTAGAGGTGAACTGATGTCCTCGTTGTGTAGCATATCAGATTTATCCATAGTGACTACACAAAATGAACCCGTGGCGATGAAATTGAAATATGATCATTTAGGGAGGCTTATTGACAAGGCAAGAATAAGTAGAAATAAAGGCACCACTGTGATAGTGGAGAATTTGTTTAAGAATCTTCCAGTACGACAGAAAAATTTCATCAAGAATTGTAGAAAAGAGTATTTAAAAATGATCAATTTGATTCAACAATATTGTATTATAACAAATTTAAGAATAATTGTTCATCATATCACAGATAAGAAGAAAATTGTCTTATCGTCAAATGGGCAATCTATGATTGCCAATATTGAACAAATGTTTAGTGGTAAATTTACTTCGTCATTAGAAGAATTGAAATTCACCATCGATAAATTTAATATTGTTGTATCTGGTTATGTTTCAAATTGTTCATTTGGCCAAGGTCGAAATTCGGGTGATAGGCAAATGTTATTCATTAATCAGAGACCTGTGATTATGCCAAAATTAAATAAATTGATCAATGAAGTTTACAAAAATTTCAATCATTTAGAGATTCCAAGTTTTTTCTTGAATTTAAACATTGATTCAAAATTTATCGATATTAATATCACACCAGATAAGATGACAATATTGATATCACGTGAATTTGAAATTTTCGAAATGTTGAAAGATGAATTTATGAATTTTTTCAACAATCAAGGTCATATTATTCCTAAAAATTCGACTTCAGAATTTGAAAATAAAAGACAAGGAGATTTGAGTGATTTTATCAAATCTGAGCCTAGTCAGATCGTAGAAGAAAGTGTTACTGATCAAGTTGATGACGAGAAGGAAAATTCGTTTGCTCTGATTAGAGAATCTATAAAGAGGAAAGCAGCAGTGTCTTCTTCAAGTTCATCATTTGAAGAATCACAAACAAGTTTGAAAAGACGTGTTTTTACGAGATCTAATGAGTCAGATGATAATATGTCAAGTGAAGAAGATGAATCTATAGAGCAACCGGTAGAGGAAATGGAGAAAGAAGAAGAAGAAGACAAAATGGAGGAGGAAGAAGATAAGGAAGATAAGATAGAAGAAGAAGAGGATAATATAGAAGAGGAGGATAAAGTGGAAGAAGAAGAGAAACAGGTCAAATTTAAATCAAATTCACGAGAGAATTTGCAACAACATGATATTTATCTTGAAATTGATCCAAATGATTTAATTCTCAAGAAGAATGAGCAGAAAACTACCAAAGCATTAGATGAATTAGAAGTTAGTGATTTATCCAATCAAGCACAGATCTCGATAAACAAATCACAATTCCAGGAGATGCAAGTGATTGGGCAATTCAATCTTGGATTCATCATTGTTGTATTAGAAATACAAGAGAAATTGAATTTATTTATCATTGATCAACATGCATCGGATGAGAAATATAATTTTGAAACGTTGATGTCACAAACTGTCTTGAGATCTCAGAAATTGATATCACCACTTGATATGCATTTAAATCCAATTGATGAATTAGTGGTGTTGGATAATTTACAAATTTTTATTAAAAATGGGTTTCAATTAGATGATGATTCGAAGAAAATTGTTTCGATTCCCATGTCCAAGAATGTTATTTTCAACATTCATGATTTTGAAGAATTGATCCATTTAATCAGATCAAATCCACATAATCCAAATATCAGACCTTCCAAAATTTACAAAATGTTCGCGTCACGTGCCTGTAGAAGTTCAACAATGATTGGGGATCATTTAAATTTTAAAAAGATGCAAAAAATTGTTAAGAACTTAAGTCTCATTGATAAACCATGGAATTGTCCACATGGGAGGCCAACAATGAGACATTTAATCGAATTAAATGACGCATGTTTTATTAAAGACTATATATGATCTATTCCCACTTGTCAACACCTTCAAAGACAACTTTATAATAAGTACTAACAAACCCATTACAAAAATCATCATATACTTTAACGTTCAATTCTTCATTGATTGTAATTTCTCCATCTCTGTTTTTAATCAGGTAACCGGGACCAACAAGCATTAACATTCCATTTGGCCATGGTTTTAATACTTCGTCTTTTAAAACTTCATCTTCTTTTGTAGTTTGCTCATTATTAAGTAAATCAGATGCCTCTTTTTCAATTTCCGTTTCTTCTTCTGTTGTTACATCAACAGTATCAGTAAATTTTTGGTTTTTTTCAAACTTGGCAAATTTGTTAAAAAGATTTGTTGCCACCGTATTAGCTTGTACAAAAGCACCACCTGCAGCTTTTATCACAGGGAATTTGGTAACATCACCAACGGCAAATATATTTTCATATTTCGCCACAAATTTCTCAGCATCATCACCAAATGGATCCATGTCAGAATAATTCTCAATAAGTTGCAGCTTATTATTGATACAAATTTCCATTTTCTTCTGATCGACACAATTGACTAATTCACTGTTTAATAACAGCGACAAATTGTTTTTCTTTGAGCCACACCATAAGATAAGATCACTCTTGATGAATTCACCTGTTGTTGTATAAAAACCTTCCTCAGTTTCCTTGGCTAATCTGGTACCCATTTTCAAATCAACACCAAGATCGATCAATTTTTCCTTGATCTTTAATTTGAAATCATCATCCAATAATTCTGGAGGTAAATTATCATATGGATGTACCAAGATGATTTTCTTTTGTGGGAATTCGTGAACTAATTCAGCCGCAGTCTCTATACCAACGGCACCGGCACCAATGATACTAATAATTTGAGAATTTGAGATTTTTTCATAACTCTCATCCATCTCAGCTAGATATTTTTGCTTTGTGTAACCTTTTGGATCAAATGGCCATGGTCTTGATCTTCCTGTGGCAACAACACAATAATCGAAATTTTCATTAATCGTGGAACTCGATAACTCATCATTTTTAACTAAATTGATATCAACAGAATTTGGTAACAATTTTGTCAGTGCTCCATGGATGAATTTCAAATTATATTTATCGTTTGGCTTATCAAATGGCAATTCGATATCTGTAGCATAAGTTTGCTTAGCAAAACTTGGATTCATAATTGATCTTGGAATAGCAAGGATGTTGATGAAACCAGCACGAGGATCACATAAGGTGATATCGAATCTTGTCTTTTGTAATAAAGGTGAAGAGTCCAATTTCGAAATAAAACTGTTCAAGAACGATTTCCCACCAAAAGATCCACCAAGGACCATGATCTTGATAGTTGAACGAGTAAGAGACATATTGTTGATGTCGTTGATAATTTCAGATGTTGTTGTTGTCATTTTTTTTTTCTTGTATAAATTTATGCTTATATATGGTGTAATTTGAATGAGGAGAATTAAACTTTTATTTATATCAAAGGAAGGAAATTAGATGATATCGGTGGTGAATGTATCCATTTATGGGTCTGCGATGATCAAAAAGATAAATTACGAAAATTTTTTTTTTTTTCTGTGTGTTTTTTTTTTTCCTTCGCCAAAAGCTAAAAAATTAAACTATGTGGAGGAGCGTCAAAGGGTTCAAAATGGAATTAAGATGCACAATATCCGAGGGTAAAAGAAAACAGGGGCTGTCTCCGATATCTGCTGATGGTGGCCCGCTTTTCGGATTAATTATTTCGCATTTTTCGTAAGAAATAGGAACTACAAAAAAAAAAATTTTCATCACTTATGTTTTTATTAAAATAGCCCCATATACAATGGTGTATAATATTCCAGTGTCTTTGTATATCAGTTTCCCCTAGTGTATGCTTATCTCATTTATTCTCTGTCTTTGTATTCAATTGATCTTGCTATTTGTTTGAATTTATTATTAAAACTATAATAATCATCTTTAATTTCAATCTTGACAATTGGAGGTTTAGTTAGCAATACCTTTGATCTATTTTGTAAATTTAATGGATCATGTTGTGACAGTTTTAATCTGTATTGAGCAAATGATTTAAAAGTAGTTGGTTCAATTGCTTGTTGAGCTTTAGTATTTGAATTCAATTGACGAACCACACTGGTGGCAAATGTTCTTGTTCTTTGTCTGAGCATTATATTATTTTTTTTTTATGTATGTAAGAGTACCGTGGTATTATTATTAAAGATATTTTTTTCAGATATGAAAATGAAAAGGAAATTAGATGGGTTATATATAAGAAAGGGGTGGAGAGACGTATGATTTAGGGATTTGAAATATTTTAATTAAAGATAGCCTGATTTTGTTATCTATATCCACAGTTTTTACTTATCTGTTGGTGTGTTTGCATTTTGCATTTGGAAAAAGCATGATCATGTTTTTTTTTTTTCTCACACACAAAACACATTTTCAAAAACCGAGTACGAATTTATATATCATATGCACTACTTCTCCCAGTGGAGAAGCAAATTAATAAAAAAACAAAAACAAAAACAACTCCTTATCATTCATATTACTAATTGATAATCTCCACTCTATATACAGCAATATTATCTCCAATCGATCATTGACATCAAAATCAATATCAAAAACAAAAACAAAAACAAAAACAATTCAAAGCATGACATGGAGGAGTAGTACAGATCTTCACTAGCAAGAGATCTCTCTTATAAAGTGCAGTTATCGGTGCACGATTCTGTCTAGCGTTTATTGAGACTTGTTTCCACGACCATTTCTATTACAGGAATGCTTGTCTCATATCATCTATGTATAACCGAATCTTTAATAGCCCTCACAGCATATTTCCACTCAATGCAATAGATAGATAGATACACTAGACTATGCCAAGGTTAGTCAACCCCCTTATTACTTTCTCGAACGAAAAAAGGCCAAATCTCAAACGGCAAAATTCCAAGACAAAGAAACGAAAAAAAAAAAAAGTTATCTAAAAAATCAAAAGTTTTTTTTCTTATATAAGAAAACTTGGATCAGGCCAATGAAAAAAAAAAAAAAAAGAATTGTCGGGAGATTCAGAAATACCTATTAACAAGATGGAACTTGAGAAGTATTTTTCAGCACAAGTCTTCTTTATTATACTTAGAGAGACTTTAGAATCAGCAATCATTGTCTCTGTCTTATTAGCTTTCTTGAAACAGAGTTTAATAGATCATACCCCGGAAACACCACAATATGATTCCATACCTCAAGAAGAAGAAGCAGAAACAAGTAGTAGGAGGGTCTCATCACTGGCTTCTAATTTACAACTTTTCAAGAAACTTCGATTGCAAATTTGGTTAGGTAGTATTGCCGGTTTAGGTGTTTGTTCAATTATTGGGGGATCATTTATTATGCTGTTTTATTTTTTCGAAACAGATATTTGGTCAAAGACTGAACATTATTGGGAAGCAATTCTTAGTATTTGTGCCTCGATCATTATTCCAATCATGGGATTAGCAATGTTAAGAATAACTAAATTACAAGAAAAATGGAAAATTAAATTGACAAATTTACTACTTGTGAAAAACATTGCTACATCAAATCAAATGGGTCAACCAAGTAAAAGCAACAAGCTTATAACTTTTTCAGAAAAATATGCAATGTTTTTCTTACCGTTTGTCACTATATTAAGAGAAGGTTTAGAAGCTGTTATATTTGTCGCTGGTATCGGAGTAAATTCCCCATCTTCTTCAATTCCGTTATCTTTTATCCTTGGGATGTTATTCGGTATTTCCATTGGTATGATATTATACAAGACTGGTGACTCGATGTCATTAAGAATTTTCCTCGTTATTTCAACTTGTTTCTTATATTTAGTCGCTGCTGGTCTTTTTTCAAAAGGTATTTGGCAATTAGAATTACAACATTATATCAACATGTGTAACGGACAAGACATGTCGGAAGTCGGTTCAGGACCTGGCTCTTATGATATCACACACTCAATTTGGCATGTGAATTGTTGTAATGGTGAAATCGATGGAGGTTGGATGATGTTTTCCCTGATCCTTGGTTGGACTAACAGTGCCACTTATGGCTCCGTGGCTGCTTACATTTTCTACTGGATCGTGGTGATATGCGTCTTGAGAAGTTTACAATACGAAGAACAAAATGGCATCTTGCCTTTAATCCCAATTGCATGGCAGAAAAAAAGAATTGCAAAGAGAGTCAATTTCCAAAATTTATCGAAAAGAGTCGGAAATATTCCTCTTGGTTTAAACGAAATTGTGGCAATGGACAGTTCATCTCCATTAATACAAGATTAGAGTTGTATATATAGTAAAAATATTAATAATACGGCTCTTATGCCCTTTTTTTTTCGTTCTCCTAAGCTTTGCCGTTTTTTTTTTTTTTCTTCTCTTTTATCAGCTGCTCGCTCCCCTGATAAGGAAAATGCAACGAAAAAAAAAAAAAAAAAAAAAAAAACTGGTCATATCTATATAAACTGACTTGAATTTCCCTTCAAAATTTTTATCACAATTGAATTCTGTAAACGCAAAAATGCCACTTTTATCATCATTGACTTCAAAATTGAGTATCTCTCAAGATTCTGAGAAAACACCATTTGGTAAAAAATTTAGAGAAAAATATTATTCTTTTGAAAAAGGTGTTGTTCCTGTTAATCATGGATCATATGGATCTGTCCCAACTCCGGTATTAGAAGCGTATCATTCTCATTTAATGGACGACCAATCTTACCCAGATCGTTATATCAGATTCAAATCGGAGAAAAAACTTCATCTGGCAATTAAGCAGGTCTCCGAAATTGTCGATGCCGATCCGAATTGTATCGCTTTTGTCCATAATGCCACTACCGGTGTTAATACCATTTTAAGATCATATCCTTTCCAAAAAGGTGATAAGATCTTGGTACAATCGACTATTTATGGAGCTTGCGGCAATACAGTAAGATTTTTACAAAATAGATTAGGTATTGAAATTGTCACTGTGGAACTCAATTACCCTCTAGAAGACGATAAAGTTGTCTCATTATTTGAGGAAAAATTCAAAGAGTCGCCAGTGAAACTCGCCATCTTCGATGCTGTCACTTCAATGCCAGGTGTCAGACTCCCATTCGAAAGAATCATTGACTTGTGCCATAAATATAACGTGTTAAGTTTGGTTGATGGTGCTCATTCAATTGGATTAGTCAAATATAGTCTCTCGGATTTGAAACCAGATTTTTACACTTCAAATCTTCATAAATGGTATTCTTGTCCAAGAGGTTGTGCTTTCTTATATGTGGATCCAAAACATCATAAAGTTATTCACACTTTACCTGTGTCACATAGTTATTTAGACGATAGTGTTGAATTATCTGAAGATAAAGAAAAAACTAGATTTACAGATAGATTTATCTTCACCGGTTCAATCAATTTTGCCCCTTATGATTCTATCATCGATGCCAAAAATTTTAGGGAAACCGTTTGTGGAGGTGATGACAATATTAGAAAGCATAATTATGAACTTGCAAGAGCTGCAAGTGCTTTGGTTCTTGCTAAATGGGGCACCTCAGTTATAGAAAACGAGACAAACACATTGATGACGGCAATGTTCAACGTTGAGATCCCAATTGAACAAGATTTGATCGAAAAGATGTCAGATGCGGAATTCATGATACAAATGAGAGAATATATCGAATTTGCAATGATTGATAATTACAAAACTTTTATTCCAAGTGCTATTCATAATGGTAAATATTATGCAAGATTCAGTTGTGAAGTTTACAACGAATTAGATGACTATAATTATGCATCTGAAGTTTTCCCAAAAGTCTTAGATCAATTTCTTAAATCAGATCTCTACAAGAAATTAACTGCTAATTAATTTTATGTATTTGTATAGTTGAATTTTCGTTCTTATATATAAAAAAAGAATACTTTTTGTATGTAATAAAAAAATTTTCCCCCAATTATCTTCAAGAGCTAACACAATCCATGGATTTAAATCTAAAATTCATGGAATCAATACGAACTGATACTCAACTGAATTAAGAGCTGTTGACAAACAAAGAGTTAGAAAATCCTAGTCGGACATCTGAGTTCCAAGAGTTACGTTTCAGCTCTCTTCTAGAAAAGTTGCAAAGACGGTATTACTGACTAAGAGAGAACTATGAAATAAACCTTGTTTACTCTATAAAAAACATTTTCAAATTACTCATGTAACTGTTCCTAATAACTACCATCATTTGCCTCTAAGAATTAACTAAAATTATTAGGTATCTCTAATAAAAGGGATAAATTCTTTTTATAAAATATAGATGAAATATTTTGAGAAGACTCTAAGAAGATCTATTACATAAATTTATTATATAAAAACAAAAACAATAATTTCAAGTTTTGGAAATTTGTGTGAATCGCTCAACTCAAGCAATATCTTATAATCCTTGCTGATATTAGTGCTTAATTCTGCTTTGATATTTTCCACACTACTAAAATTCTTTCCAGAATTATTACAGTATTACTCACACAAAAAATTTCGTTAGAGAAAATCGCCTTTATGGCCAAGTTGGTAAGGCACCTCACTAGTAATGAGGAGATCATCAGTTCGAATCTGATTGAAGGCATTTTTTTGCGCTAGAGCTTTTTTTTTTTTTTTTCTTTTTGAATCATATCTATAATGTCATCATTGAGAGAGCTACATGTTGAGTCTTGAGTTCATTAAAGAATGGTCGTTATATTAAAATTGTGAGGGCATGCTTCATTGCTTCTTGGCTTTCATTTCTAATTTATGTAAATTACTGAGTGGACCACGAAGATCATCGCCCATCATTGTGATCTTCTGCAATCTATTTAATTTCTGAATACAGTATCCGAATAATCCAAAAGTGCTAGCTGTTGATACGATACAGACAATCCAGAACCAATGGTCATCTTCTTCGATGAAATTTTCTAGATTCATACCATATGTAGATGCAACAAATAACAACGAGCCAAGACTTAGTAATCCAATTGAAAAACGAAGTCCCAATACCATTAATTGATTTCTATTCAGATCTAATATAATATTAATGATCTCTTCGGTGGTTTTAATGTTTGAAGTCAAATTTTCAACCGTTTGGACAATCTCATCGCAATGATTAGCATAATTTTCTAGCAAGATTTCAACTTCTTGGTGATCATCATCATCTCTCTTTTCCGTCAAATAAAGTCCTGCTAATTCGTCATCTTGTTCCAATAATTCATCAACTAAGTCTCTTATTAAAGTGGCTTTTTTCTGAAATTGTGATAATTTCTTAGATTGAATTAACAAATATCGAAGTTTTTCTCTATCGATATGACTATCCAATTCTTGCAAAATACCTTTTATAACAGTGGTATGAACTAACATCTCGGAGTGCAAATTTGAAACAACAGAAATAAATATAGCTTCGAGGGCCCTAACTTCGTATGGTAATCCTGCCACTTTGGCAGGTGTCTTTAATTTTGACTCAAGATCTTTTAAGAAAACCAAATATGTATGAGAATCTGTGGATCCATGATTGAACAATACCACGGAATCTTTCTTAATAACAGATTTGATATGTAACAAATTCAATAGTACTGAATTTTCTCTAATCAATATTGATGGTACTATATCAGCATAACCTTTATCAATTTTTCTCAAATCTCTGGGTAATAAATCATGATTTAGTAATAATTCATTTTTCTTTTGCTCTGCTGAAACATTTGAAAGATTTCCATTTTTATCAAATGTTATACACCTTAAAAACGTTGATCCATTAGAGTTCCTTTGCCCTAAACTTTTCGCAACGAGAAGCTTATTATAATAATCTTGCTGTAATGTCGAGTTTAATGTATTGTTGAAAAACCTTTTACATATTATCACTGGATGTGTTGACTGGAAACAACTTGCTATTGTACTTCTAAAACATGCCGTTCGTTGGATAACCATTCTGGGTTATATATTTTAAGACACTGATATCTCCTTGTTAGTGTTTTATTTTTTTTATTTCAAACTTTTTTTTTTTTTTTGTGTAAAAAAAAAAAGAACCTTTAAAAGCGTACAAGTATATGATGATGTATCATGAAAATCATATAGGAATTTGATTTAGGAATTTAATGAATCCAATGGCAAAGTGGTTTTCTGATAATTGATGCAATGTGTCAAATTAAGCCCATAGATCTTCAAAAACTCTTAATAATAATCTCTTTATGCATGGAGGTTGACAACCTGACAACAGAAGCTGGTTTTCAACAGCATTCCCAATTTTGATATCTACAGAATTTTATAAAAAGAAGGTTCTAAGAATGCACATGTTCTCCATTTATTTGATTATCGTGGGCACGGTGATTGGCTACATTTGGGCATTAAACGATCTACCTTATTTCATATTATTTTTTTTTTTTTAAGTTACAAGGAATCATGACTCAGCTATGCCAACTTCAGCTAGAGATAAGAGTGGCAAATTAAGTGTCATTCATGTTATCTGATGTCTTAAATCAGTGTACTAAGATCGTGTAAGATCTCCCCGAACATCCTTAATGCGGAAAAATCAAAACATGAGCAAAACCTTAAAAAAAAAAAAAAAAAAAAGTTTGATCGACCCTTGCAATATACTAATTTCTTCTCTGATCTCATCTCATCATATCAAATTTTAAAAAATTCTGTACATGTATATGACGCATTTTCGTGGATCACATAACAACAGTGACTTATCATAGCAATCCATTCTTTTTTTATACCTAATTTAGTTTCATATATAATTTCCAAGAAAAGGTCAAATTTAGGAAAATAAAATAAATAAAAAAAAAAAATTAAGACTAAAAAGTTATTGATTCATATTTATATTTAGAAACCGATATCACAGTATTGAAGTATATGTATGGATATACAATGCCTACACCAATATCACCTTCGAAGAGAGTTTACTCTGCTTCGCAATTTGATGTCTTTGAAGAATTAGGTCATGGAGCTTATGGTAATGTTTATCGAGGTGTTGATAAATATACAAGCACCGAGGTGGCAATAAAGCAAATTGACTTGGAAAGTGATGAGAATATACTTGAATTTAAGAAAGAGATAGCCTTGTTATCAACTTGTCATAATGAATATATTACCAAGTATCATGGTTGTTTTGTGAAAGGTTTTAAACTTTGGATTTTGATGGAATATTTACCAGGTGGATCTTTAAGTGACTTGTTAGTGCCTGGCCCAATAACAGAAAGCACTATAAGTAAATTATGTTTTGATATTTTACGGGCTTTAGATTATTTACATGACAGTGGCAAAATTCATAGAGATTTGAAACCTGCAAATATCTTGATAAGTGAAAATGGAACTGCAAAGATAGCAGATTTTGGTGTTTCTACGCAATTATCAAACAAATTATCATTGAGGAACACTTATATTGGAACCCCTTATTATATGGCCCCAGAGGTAATCCTGCATCATAATTATAATTTTAAAGCTGATATTTGGTCTTTAGGTATTACATTACTTGAGCTTGCTAATGGTAAACCACCTTTATACCAGTACCATCCAATGCAAGCTGTTTATTTGATTGAAAAAAACGAGCCACCAAAATTAGTTGGAGATGAGTTTAGTAATTCATTTAAAGATTTTATCAGTTGCTGTTTGCAACGTGATCCAAATGAAAGACCAACTACGAAACAATTATTGAGACATAAATTTTTGAACATGGGTAAAAACAATTCTCAACAAGTCTTGAACTTAGTTGATAGGAAAAAAACATGGGATCACGCTAATAATAATGGACATTTTAAACCAAAGAGATACTATACACCTACAGTTGATCCTGTAAGCACACCAAGTTCTTCAAGTGAAGATACCACAGAGTTTGATTTTGATGTTGAATCATTTGAGAATGAGTCACAAAGTACTTTAAAAGCTGCTGCTGCTGCTGCCAAAGACAATGAACTAACTTCCAGTATAGATCATGATACTTTGAAACAAAAAAAAATTAAGAACGAGGTTGAAATTCAACGTCTGGGACATGATTTAAATTCTCTGTTGAATCAATCTTTTAATAAGATTTCTTCCAAGATTAATTTAAGCACATATCAATATGATCATTTAGTAAGCTTCAAGACAAATTTCATTAATGATGCAGCTCTTGATGAAAACAAGAAAAACAGGGATATTTTCCAAATTTTTTTCAAAAATTTCTTGAAAAGATTATACAATTCTGATAACCAATTATTAAAAGAACAATTCTTACCAAAATTGATATTGGAAAATCAAAATGAATTATTTCAATTAAGGAAAGATAAACAGTTACAACAGGAATCGGCATATAGTGCAAGTTCAAATATGGCTATTAAGAGTCATAATAGCCGAAAGAGAGATCATGTTGAAGAATTATTGTTGAGTAGATGGGCAGAAGGTATGATTGAAAGATGGACAAGATAAGACAAAATCACTCGTTATTCTTAAGTTTTGTGACCGGGAAAGCAGAGACGAGATTATGAACCATGTTTATATTTTTTACGAATTTTTTTTTTATTTTTATAATTGGGACACTTTTTTTTTTATTATTATTTAGGGGGTTTTATATTCAAATTAATTATCAGTTACATTGAGATTGTAGATGTTTATTTAATCTTGAATGATTTAGTTGATAAAAAAGTATACAGTGAAAAAACAAAAATAGAAGAGATATGCAACAACAAAAACTTCAAGCGAGATCATCACCATTTAACAACCCGTCAAGATCGAATTCTTTTGCCCATTGAGTGACAATTGTGGTTTGTTCAACTTTTGGAGGTTCAACAGCACCAGTCATACCACTTGGGATCTTGGCATTATGTTCATCATCAATAGCAGTCTTCTTAGGTAATGTCCAACCAACAATTCTACCATCTCTCCAATCGATCAATATGGCTTCTGCTGCTGCATACAAGTTTGGTATACCACCTTTACCTAATCTCCCTAATTTTCTTGCTACATGGATTAAGACTTGTTTGACAAATTCGTCCAAATTATGAGATGGAATTGGTGGTAAATTGTAATATTTCTTGAAACCTTCAGACATTTGTGGATCTTTTGCCAATTTCTTTACCAATAAAGTGATGGCCAGAACTGGATCTTGAATATCTTTTGGTGGTAATGCATTTAACAAAGCTAACTCGGCTTCTTGTTGTTTTCTCGATTTCTTACTTGAAGATGGGAAGACAATACCTGGAGAGTCTAAAATCTTCAATTTGTTATCAACTTTAACTTCTCTCAATGAAGTTGTTACACCGGCTTGGTTCCCAACGGGGCAGGCAATTTTGTTCCCACCATGTCTTGAGAGTAATGAATTGATAATACTTGATTTACCAACGTTTGGATATCCGATAACACCAACGATAATAGACCTCTTCAAATTTGACTTGTTAGCATATGATTTCAATGAAGTTAATAATTGCTTTGATGTTGCTTGTTGTGATAATTTTTTGTTGAAGCTTGTTGATGTTGTTGAACCAGTTGAGGCTTTTAATGGGATAGTTGGGAACGATGATTTCAAGAAATCTAACCATTGTTGTAACACATTATCTGGGATTAAATCAACTTTATTCAAGATCAAGATCAATCTTTTACCTTGACTTTGTAATACTGCTTCTTCAACTTTTCTTGATCTGGTACCTTCTGGATCTCTTGCATCCAATACGTACAATATAACATCAGAAGCTTCTACAACGGTCTTGAAAACTTTGTCGTAAGCTTTTCTTGATTTATCTTTTGTCTCTTCATCGTCATCTTCAGATAATTCAAGTTCGTATTCAACAACTTCATTATCTTCATCCATGACATCTTCTTCTTCAGATTCTTGATAATCATTGGCGGCAGCCTGAGCAGATTCTAACAAAGCCAGTAATCTTCCACCTTCTTGCTCTTCTTCATCATCTTCATCACTTTCCATAACATCTTCTCCTGCTTCCGCAGCAGCCAGCCTTCTTTCCAGTCTCTTTCTGTCTCTTTCCTCTTTCTCCAATCTTCTGGCATCTTCAATTTCTTGTACAATTCTATCCTTATATGGGAAACTGGCTGGAATTCCTGGATCTTTTGGCTTTCTTGATTTCCATGTTACATCTTTCTTCGATAACTTTCTCTGTTTTCTCTGGTGAGCTTGGGATTTCTTCTTAATACCCTCCCTCATACGAGTGGTAGTTCTCTTAGATGTTGGCTTTCTCACTCTCATTGGTAATTTATATATCTAATAGTCAATAGATACAGAAATCTATATAAAATTTTTCAGATAATTTTTATAAAAAAAAAAAAAAAAAAAATTTTCTGCAGATTTTTTTTTTTTCACTTTTTGCTCAGATGAGATAAAAACTAGATCAAAAAATATATATAACTAGTATCCATGGCTTTGTAAGCAATTGTCATTCTATTGTAATTAATATGAATGTCTCTCTATATGAGGGGAAATGATAAATAAACTTTATTGCTCTTCTGTTGTAGTTTAATGCTTTTAATACCAGCGATGGGCCTAGCATATAATCGTGTATATTTCACCCAAAACTTCCTAAAAGGATTTTTTTTTTTTTTTTTTGTTTTAAAAATTTTTAGAAAAATTTTAAACCATTTTTTTAAAGGGAACTTTTCATCTGTATCAGTTTTATCTAGATATATCTGTATTCAGTTATTGGTTCTTGGCTTTCTGCTATTTTAGATTATCTTGAAAGAAAGAGAACGATGGCTGGTATATTGGAACCATATACGATCACCACTTTACCCAGGATCAGCTTGCTGGACTCATCCAAGAGCTGTATCATTTCAGAGATCACAGACAAGGAGAGCAATTACATTGATTTAGGAGTAAGTGGTTCTATAATAGGTACTTATATCTTGAGACCAACTCCTAAACTTGTTTGGTCATATGCTATTTCACCTTCTACCATAGTTACTGCATTGGCAAGTTTTGGCAATATAGATGGAGACAAGAGATTTATAGTGGGTTTAAATGAACGTAAGAAGAATAAGTTGGTACTTATAGAGAAATCGGAGACCGGAGTTACAAATGAGGAAGAAGCATCAGTGGTAAAGTCCAGGTCATTAGAGTTGAAATCAGAAGTTAGAGGAGTTAAATTTTCACAAAATGGGAAATTAGTATATGTTTTATTAGCCAATGGTGAAGTACAACTTTTCAATTTCAATGTGGAAGCAGGTGAAGAAATTGAACCAATCTCCAAGATAGAAGGTAATAAGAGATCAAAAGTTGTATTTAACCAATTCATCAGTGAAATTTCAGGTTCAGAGATTGTCAATGTTGAAGGATACTTATTAAGTGTAGAATCGACATCTACAAAATTCTTGACAGTCAAGATATTTGCACTTTTGAAAAACAATCAAATAATTGAAATCAACCAATTAACTATCGATTGCAAATTAAAAGAATATGAAATTCAATACGATTCAAATGGTCATTTGATAATATACGATATTGATACACAGACAATTTCCATATATGCATTACCAAAGGGGAACCTTGTTAAGAGTATTTCAGTTTCAAACAGAGTTAAAGATTTGTTTCAAGATAAGGTTGCAAATATTGTCTCTATCACTGTTCCAGCTCCAAATAGAATTTTCTTAGGTATTAATGATTCCGCTTTGTTAATTGATACCAAATTTGAAGCAGTATTGGATGCTTTTAACACTTCCAAGAGATCGAATTTGAGAATCTTGACATCGCCAAACGTTAAAGGTAACTCACTAAAGACCAGAGAGACATTTGCATTGATCCTATCTACTGATTTGAAAGAATCATTGACGACTGTACAAAATTTTGCCATTGATGTTGGTCTTGGTACTTTAAATGATTGCTTGGGTAAAGGTATTAATAGAATTCAGAAGAAAACTTTGAAAGATGAAGAGTTTTTCGCAAATGAGATAACCGGTCTTTCATCTTTGATAAATGAAAAGAATTTGAACTCTGATGAAGAATTTTTCATTGGTAATTCTATTTCATCAAAGCATGAATTATTCGAAGTTTACAAACATTTGAAAAAAGCTAAGGAATCTAATAATATCACCAAATGGGAGGGAATTTTTTTGCCATATGTTAAAGGAACCCCATGGAAAGATATATTGAATGAGAACTCACAAGAATTGGATGATGGTAAACAAGATTTCCAAGTTTTTGAATTGGAAAAAGATCGTATTATCGATTCTCGTTTTTTTTACAAGATTGCTTCATTAATATTTACCAAGAATGAAGAAAAACAAATAACTTTACTTTCAAAAGATTTTGTTCCTGAAAAAACTTTGACATATTTATTGACACATCCACTTTTCCCAATGGAATTCTCCAACGGATTATTACAATCTTTACACAAATTTCCAAGATTGGTTAGACAAGCTATTGTTACTTGTCCAAATTTGTCATGTTTTGAGTTGATTCAACAATTGAATGTCATTGAAAATGAAGAGATTTTCAAAGATTTGATTATAAGATTGAGCGAAGAATATAGTTCCGAAAAAATCACATTGGAGACTACTAAGATCATCAGTACTAATAATAAGAAGAGAAGAAAATCATTACAAGCGACATTTGACTTAGATAAGATCATAAGTAAGATCATCAATTTAAATTTCGGTTTTGAAATCTTGAACTCTTTTATTGACTCCAATGGATTGATCTTGAGTTTACATTATTCGAAGAATGAAAATAATTTGGATAAATTGATCAATAAGATTGATAATAAGACAAATTCATTACTCATCAATTCTCAATTATTGACCTTGGTCGACCAATCCTTGATCAACTCAAATGAATTGAACAATGAAGGTAAGAAATCTAACAAGAAAAAGAAATCTAAATCCAAGCAGCAACAACAACAAGTGCAGAAGAAATTGAAACCGTTGACAATTTCTGAAGATGTTGATGACACCAGAGTGAAATTGGATTCCATGTTGAGTATCGATAAAAACAACAATCTTAACGATGTCTTGTTGAATAATAAGAACAACAACGTCGTTGATCAATTGAATAAGAAAGTTCCTTCTTACTCTATTGATAAATTGATTCTTTAAATTATGTATCGTAAATAAAGACAACATTTTTTGCATAAATCATCAATCCGTAGATAAAGCAAATCACAGGGCATCATCCCCCTTTTTTCCTGATTTTTTGTATGAGCGCAGAGAACGAGAACTGACAGCGAGCAAAGTGTCAAGAGATGACGAGGCAACACCCCTTAATTCGATCAACTGGAAATGCCACAAGTGATAAGCAGCACAAGATAGATCGACAGCTTGCCTTACACCGAGAAATAGCCTCACTAACTGGTTGTAGATAACCTTGTTTTTAGCCTAGTTAAGGCAATCTCAGATAAAGAGAAGTCAAAATTTCTTGTTTTGATTTTCCTTCTCTTTGTACGTAAGACATTATGCGCCCACCATTCCACCCCATTTCTCTCGCAAAAATAAGCAGCAGCTAAAAGACAAAGACAAAACTGATAAACTTATTGTTTGTCTATTGTCATGGAATTAACAAAAAAAAAAAAAAAAAAAAAGAAGCAGCCAAAGATGATGAAGAAGAAAAAAAAATTTTATCAGCTGAAAAAAAAATAATAAAAAAAAAAAAAGTGAAGTGATATATATCAAAATATAGTACTGTCAATTCATCTTCCATATATCACTTGATTTCTGCTTTGGTGTTGTAATTTTTGCTTTCACTGTTATTTAGGTCATTGCATTTTCCAAAATAAGAAAGGATTAAAGTAATTCTTCGTTTTGTATTTAGTTCCCCAATCATATCCACAGTTGATCCAGTCAGTTTTATGCACAGTTTGTTTTCCACAATTCAATAGGTCATTTCTTTAGTCATAGAGATGGATCTTATAAATAACAACACCAACAATTCATCCCCTTCTTCCACTGCTAGGTCTCGTCAGTCTATTCAGAATGCATTAGGTTTTTCAAACCCTTCTTCGTTCCATGGCTATGACATTTCCTCTAGTGGTAGAAGCCATAATATTTATGCTTCAACAAGTTTCAAACAGAGTTCTAGCTTTGCTCCTTCGTACATGGTCAGCAATACCCCGGCTGTCCACTCTGGTTATTCTATTCATGAGCAGACTGCGGAATTGGCTAACGTTGGGGTTCCAGGAATGGAATTTGAAAACAACAGTGAAGATGAAGATGATGAATCATCTTATCCGCGTAACACTGCAAACCATAAGGAAGGGTTACAATTCACAAAGACGCTGCCCAAATCAAGCTCTCCTGATTCAAGATTGTCAAGATTACTCGGTGGTGAAGATAAGAATGATTTGTCATTTTTCCACGACGATGACAATGGTAACGATATTTGTCCCACAAACAGTGCTCCACAAAGTTTAGGAGACGAAGAAATGGAATCCTATAGACGCGTTGGCCATGAAACACCATTATTGCATGATCCATTCAGAGAAAATTACTCCACAATTTTGAACAATGAACTCCGACCATCAGTTTCAATTGATCTCGAGAATGGATTACCCATAAGACCAAGTTTACCTACAAGAATCATCCAGTCAATTGCCACTATCGACAAGGAGACTGTGTTGAAAGAAGGTATCATTAGACCTACATCATACTTACCAGCCGTGTTTCTCGGTGTATTATTAAACATCTTGGATGGTTTATCGTATGGTATGATCATGTTCCCAATTAGTGAAGCAACTTTTAGTAGCTTGGGACCCGCAGGTTTATCGATGTTTTACATGTCATGTGTCATCTCACAACTAACTTATTCACTTGGTGGATCTCTGTTCAAATCCGGTATTGGTTCAGAAATGATCGAAGTCACCCCATTTTTCCATTCAATGGCATTGAGCATCTTGGCTGAAATAGGTGAAGCAAACCATCAGAGTGTCGTCACTACAACCATTTTTACCTATGCAATCTCATCAGTGGTGACAGGTGCAGTTTTCTTCTTATTGGGTAAATGTCGTTTAGGTTCCTTAGTGGGATTCTTCCCAAGACATATATTGGTTGGCTGTATTGGTGGTGTTGGTTATTTCTTGGTCGTCACAGGTGTCGAAGTCTCTTCTAGATTGGAAGGTGGTGTAGAATACAATCTTGCTGTATTGAGGTACTTGACTCAACCATCAGTATTGGCTCAATGGACGATACCTTTATTATTGGCAATTATATTAATTTACATCCAACATCATAATCATAATGCATTGATCGTGCCAGCTTATTTCATTGTTGTCTTTGTTCTGTTCCAAGCATTGGTCTTGATTGTTCCATCTTGGGATTTGGATTTAGCAAGACAAAACGGATGGGTCTTTACCTCTCCACCTTCAAATGAGCCATGGTACGAATTTTACACATTGTACGATTTCTCACTTGTTAACTGGTTTGCCATATTGAAACAAGTGCCTTCAATGCTTGCCTTGACTTTCTTCGGAATCTTGCATGTTCCAATTAATGTCCCTGCCTTGGCTGTCACTGTCGGGATGGATGAGTATGACGTTGATAGAGAATTAGTTGCCCATGGTATTTCAAATGCAGTTTCCGGTTTCTGTGGATCAATTCAAAACTACCTTGTTTACACAAACAGTGTCTTATTTATCAGAGCAGGTGCAGACTCAAGATTAAGCGGTGTCATGTTAGCTGTAGCTACTCTGTTAGTGATGTTTGCTGGTCCTGTAGTTATTGGTTATATCCCAGTTTGCGTTGTTGGTGCTTTGATCTATCTTTTGGGTTACGAATTGTTAAAAGAGGCTTTATACGACACCCATGGAAGATTGAGTAAATTTGAATACTTGACAATCATTATCATAGTTATCACTATGGGTGCATGGGACTTCGTGTATGGTATCTTGGTTGGTATCTTACTTGCTTGTATGTCTTTTGTTGTTGAATCTGCAAGAAGACCAGTTGTTTCAGGAATCTATACAGGTAAATATGCAAGGTCCACAGTGTTGAGACATCCAAAACAACAAGAATTCTTAAAAGATGTTGGTCATCAAATTTACATCTTAAAATTACAAGGTTCATTATTCTTTGGATCAATTGGTGGTTTAGAGAAAAAAATTAGGGCCAGGTTTGAAGAAAAAAATTTTGAAAAGGATCCTATCAAGTACCTTGTTCTTGATATGAATAGTGTCTTGAGTATGGATTTTTCTGCTGCAGAATGTTTTAGAAGAATCAAGAATTTGATGGTTGAAAGGAACTGTTTTTTAATTATCTCTTCTGTCACTGATGACGGTGAAGTCGTTAGTGTCTTGCGAGATGCAGGATTATGGGACAATTCTGATCACGATAAGAGAATTCAGTTGTTCAATGATTTAAACTCATCTTTAGAATGGTGTGAAAATAATTTCTTGAAAACTTATAGCGTTTATCACAACAAGCCAAGACAACCATCTAGAACTCAAAGGCAAGAAGTACCAAAGAAAATCACCTCTTTGCAATCTCTGCCGGCTAACAGATCACTGTCCAAAGGTGCGATGTCATCTTTTGTTGGTGGTTCTTCATTAGTTGGTTCCCCTCGTCATGTTCAAATTGTTAAAGCTGCTAAGAAAGTCACTACTGAAGACTTGAGCTCTCACAAGAGATTCAATAGAGGTCAGCCACCGTTACCATTGATTTTAACTATTTTCCAAAGTTTATCGGAGAAAGATGAGGTATTTTGGTCCAAATTAGTTCCTTATCTTACTAAAGAATTTATACCTGAAGGGTCACAGTTTTATAATAATAACAACTCCATCAAGCCACAATTTTTCCTTGTTGAATCAGGTTTAATCAAGCTGACTTATGAGTATGATTTCACAAGACAATTAAACGTTAGTATCTTACCATTGACAGCTTTTGGAGATTTATCTAAAAATTCACATAGAATTAACTGTTCATACACCACTGCTGTTGATAGCGTTGTGTGGAAAATAGTGAACTTAGACAAGTTGAAACAAGAAGAACATGATTTGTATAATGAATTCCAAAGTGTTGAGATGAAATTGTTAGATGAAAGATTTGGTGCATTGACTTCAAATCTTATTGTTTCTGCGGCTTAGTTTCTATATATGCTTCTTTTTCTTTTCTTTCTTTCTTTGAATTAACAGAGACATTTGGTGTAATATAACATTATGTAAGCTTCAACCTAGTCAATATTATTCGATCAAGAATGTGTATAGATGCACTGTAAAAACCGGATCAACTCTGCAAAGCAAAAAAAAAAAAAAAAAAAAAAAGAGTTGAAATGAATCGAAGAAAATCAAAACAAAAAAAGAACACAAATCAACTGAACAAACAGCAATGGTGACGTCTCCTTTAAAGAAATTTACGCATTCAAGATCATCTTCAAGGAACAGCAATGGGCTGCTGTCTCATTCGAGACAACTGTCATCTGATTTGCGGAAGAATGTTCAAGGACAGCATCCACCACCATCAAATCTTAATCAGCAACAACAGACGAAGAATCCAAGGTTGACCTCAATGGATTTAGCCAGACAGTATGAAATGGATCGTGCGAAGATAACAAGATTTTGTTTCAGCAAGAGAGAAGCTGATGGACAATTCCATGAGAATTACGTAACACATGTAAGAATTATTGAAGATTCTCATTATCCATCTTCCAGGCCACCACTGGATTCAAACCCATCACATAAGAAACCAAGAATATTGATGATTGGTGTTAAGAGAACCGGCAGAGTCAGGTTACATAAGGGAAGAGAAAATAAAGACGGTTCAATTCAGATCGGTAGAACTTGGGACCTTGATGAATTGACCAAATTAGAAAAAGATCCAATAGTAGCTGCTGGGTTCATGCTATATTTAGGTAAGCCTTATTTCTGGGAAACTACGACCACGAAAGAGGCAACTGTGTTTAATACTTCTGTTATTAATACCTATATTAAATATACAAGCAAGATACCCGAGTTGATAGGCTGGGACTTAAATGCATTAGGAATAACGGTACCTCCAAATGTATCAAGAAATAAGAGTCAAAGTTCTCAAAAGGGTTCAATGCCTCCACCTCAAAAAATCCCGTCATCAGCAGATGTCCCACTTAACGGTTCAAATCAAAAATTAGTTATTCCCAAATCAAGACAAGATAGTTTGGCATCTTTGAATCAACAGGATCAACAACAACTTCAAAGTAAGCAGGCTCCGATAAGTCAACCGAAAAGGCCGTTGCAAATTGTTCCTCCTAATCAATCTGTCTTTGCTCCCCAGAAAAATGCCGTTCTTAGTTCATCTTCCAATAATTTGCCCGACAGCAGAATACCATCTTCTAAGCAACCAGCTTCTTTCAACAGCCAATCTCCAGCATCAGCTAGAGCTGTTTTAAACAATGATAGTGGTTCCTTCACTGGAAGCAATGTAACACCGGTTTCAAGCGGTGCTAATATCAATGGAAGCTTTTCAAGTAATTCTGACAGAGATGCTAGTCTTGCTACTAGACCATCAGAAACTTCAACGAAGATAAAGGCTGCTGAAATACCTTTGTCAAAAGAATTGACAGCAAAGAGTGAAGTATCTACAAAGAGTTCGGTTCAAGGTGTCACTTTCAACAGGAACAGAGCAAGTTACGTAGAAGTCGAGAAAGAGACAGACGATAGTCGTGATCGTGAAGATGAGTATGAAGATGAGGAGGATGATGGTTATGATTTGACAAATTACTATGGTGAACTGACCCCAGAGACAGAAGACCCTGATCTAGTAAACAATGACCAGATCAGTACAAAAGAAGTTGATCCAAGAGTTGCTCTGTATACATCTCAAATTGGAAGTTCTGCCAAGTCAAAAGAGGCATCACTGTTTGTGGATGAGTTATTTTCAAACATCAAGTGGTCAGTATCCGATGATGTCAGCACACTAGAAAAAAAATTGATGAGACAACTTGTTGTTGCTGGAAACGACAGTTGCCAGCTGTTGATCAATATTGGAGATGACAAAGCTGGATTAAAGAGATCACTCGATGCATCTATAGCTGAATGCCAGAAATTGAATCCTTTGATGGCTTTTTTCAATGTTGAGTTGCTGTCGTTTAAAGATGAGGTGGACCAGATCAATGCAAAAGGTGAGCATATAGGCTTACTGAACAGAAAACTGTTGTATAAAGAGATAGCATCAATGAGATAGATAGATAAATAGATGATGAGGTATGTCGCGTCTTTGTAATAAATTTTTTATTTTTTTTCTTTGGTTTTTTTTGTTTGTTTGGTGAATTGTTTAGATCAAATCGAGAAGAAGAGATTTATAGTTATCAACTATGGAGGATAGTTTCGGTGAGGACTCCTTTGATGATGATTTTGATGATGAGGAAGTGATAGCTCAAGCAGACCGTCGAAGAGAACTCAATCGGCATGTCACTACTATAGAAAGGACTTTACCAAGACAGACTAATCTAGACGGAGAGTTTATTAGCAGCTTCGATAAGGATGGCAATGAAGTTACTTACCGTCAAATACAAAATATCATCAGTTTTGGACCTACTCATCATAACTTGAATCGTGAAAATCTTAGGAGTTATGTATATCCTACGAATTTCGAAGTTAGAGATTATCAATTTGATATTGTATCCAAATCATTATTCAAAAATGTGTTATGTGCATTGCCCACTGGTTTGGGTAAGACGTTTATTGCATCTACTGTGATGCTCAATTTCTACAGATGGACTGAAACTGCTAAGATTGTGTTTATGGCTCCAACAAGACCATTGGTAGCACAACAAATAAAAGCCTGTTATGGGATCACAGGAATACCCAGTCACGATACTGCTATATTGTTAGACAAGACAAAGAAAAATAGAGCTGAAATATGGGAATCCAAAAGAGTTTTCTTTGCGACACCTCAAGTTGTTGAAAATGATTTGAAAAGTGGATTTGTTAATCCTAAAGATATTGTTTGTCTTGTTATTGATGAAGCTCATAGAGCAAAGGGAAACTATGCTTATAATAATGTTGTCAAATTCATGAAAAGATTTACTTCTTCGTTCAGGATTTTGGCATTGACTGCCACTCCTGCATCTGATATTGATGGTGTCCAGGAATTGATTGATAATCTTAGTATATCAAAAGTTGAGATAAGGACAGAAGATAGCATGGACACAGCCAAGTATATGAAAAGGAAAATCATAGAAAGAATAACGTGTCTGCCAAACGATGACCTGTTAGGGATTGTGGAGCTCTTAGCCACTGCTGCTAAACCAACTTTGGAAAAATGTTTGGAATTCAAGATATATGAGATCTCGGATCCCTATAAGATCAATGCATTTCTGGCAATGGAGGCAAGCCAAAGAATAATTAGGAACCCCACCATCTCAGAAGGTTTAAAATGGATGTACTATTTTCTATTGCAAATCTTAGCTGTTGTTGGTCAAGGATTTCGTAGAATTCATATTTATGGGATCAGAAGTTTTTATTCTTATTTCAAAGAGAAGCATTCAGAGTTTACTGCTAAATGGGAAACCAAGAAGTCTACAAATAAATATGCTGCTGATTTTTATTACCATCCCAATGTGATAAAACTGCTCAAGATCTGTGAAGAAGTGATTGAAAAAGATGATAAACTCAGTGCCATAGGACAAGGCACTTCAGGTTTATTCAGTCATACCAAATTGGAATATATGGTTAGTGAGTTATCTCGATTTTTTGCCACAAGTGACAAGCCAGATTCTAGAGTTATCATTTTCACAGAATTTAGAGAATCTGCACTTGAGATAGTCAAAGTGATAGACACTTATAACACTAATAATAGAAATAAAATTTCGAAAGAACTAAGACCACATGTTTTCATTGGTCAATCGAGGGAAAAAGAGAAATTCGATGATGTTGCCTTCCGTAAAAAAGCAGCACCAAAGAAAAAAGGAAGGAAGAATGCTAAAGAAATTGAAGAAGAGAACGAGAAGAAGAGACTTGAACTGGAAGAACTGAAACTGAAGAAAGACGAGTTGAAAACCAAGAGGACTGGAAGTAGAGTTGGTAGTTCTGAAATGGCACAAGAGCAAGGTATGAATCAGCAACAGCAAAAGACGTTGATTAACCAGTTCAAGAAAGGGGAGTACAATATAATTGTAGCGACTTCAATTGGTGAAGAAGGTTTGGATATTGGTGAAGTTGATTTGATTATTTGTTATGACTCTACAAGTAGTCCTATTAAGAATATCCAAAGGATGGGTAGAACTGGAAGAAAAAGAGATGGTAAAGTAGTATTGCTTTTTTCGTCCAATGAAGAATCAAAGTTTGATAAGGCGATGGGTGGATACGATTATATTCAAAAACAAATTCAAGCAGGTCAGAATCTTAAGTATGAAAATTCTGATCGTATTGTGCCGAAAGAATATACACCAGTGGCTGAAAAGAAGTTTATTGAAATTCCGGAAGAGAATGATGAGTTGATACATATTGCGGAAAACGATAGTGAAGAATTTTTGAAACTGGCCACTCAGCTGACAATTGGCAAAAAGAAGCTGAAGAACTCAAAACTGAAATCCAAAAAAGATGATCCAAAGCAGAAGAAACTTGAGAAAAAATTTTTCATGCCAGATAATGTTGAAACAGGATTCAAATCAGCTTCCAGTTTGGTCACAAAAGAAAATGATAAGTCATTTAGTTTCAAAGATGATGATGAAGATTTCCTACCAAGCGACAAGAAAAGATCACTATTAAGCTCATCCCCAAAAGAAAATGTTAGTTATATAAGTGTCTCTGATATCAACAAGAAAAGGAAGACTGGTGAGAATAGTATCCAGTCCATAGTTATAGACGATGACGATGAAGATGAATTAGATGCTTTACTTGTGAAAAAAGAAGTCAAGACAACAAACGTATTGGATTTTCTTAACAGTCCGTTACCTTCATCGCCTGAAAAAGAGGATACCGAAGGCACCAATCCAATCCCACTGCTAGTTCCACGTCGCAAGCTAACACTTGGTGTTCCAAGAAGAGGAACTGTCAATGTCTTGGAGTCGTTGCAAAAACAAGCTAAAGAAAGACCTTTCAAGCCTATCATAGTGAACAAGAGTTGTGAGCCTATTATCGTTGAAGATGGGTCACAACCACCGCCACCATTAAAATCACGTACAATAAAAGATCAAATATTGGCTTCCAAGAGGGATCTCACAGTGGATCCTCTGAAATTTTCAGCGACAGATGGATATTTGACGTCGGAGCAGATGGCTGAATTTTCTGCCAAATACCACACCAGTCCTGTACATATAGATGACGGATTTTTCGAGCCTAAGGCTTTCAAAAACATCAGTGGTGGTGTTGGTCATAGCAGTAAAATGCACAGGTTTCTTGAGTTTATGTATAGTCATAAGTAGACGTTATAAGTGCTCCATAACCATCAGAAAATAGTATATAAAGCGGGCAAAGTCCAGCAGAAGAAAAAACTTTTTCTTCTTCTTCTTTTTTTCCTTTTCTTCACCGTCCTTATGCTCGGGCATTACGTGTATCAGTGAGGATTCGTCCGAGATCATGTTTTTGCTGGTTGAAAACTTTAACCATTGACTGCTCTTTATGGATTAGCAGCATTGTCTGTTTTGATCTTTAAAGGAATTTTTGGAAACCTATTTTAACATCTTGTTTTTTTTTTTTTTTGAAAAAAGAAGAAGTGTAGTGAAGTTAGTATTTTTTGCAATACTTGGTCAAAGAAGAGATGATATTGTCTCATCATTTGATATGCAACTCAGGTGAGTTGCTTTGAATGATAAGTTGAATGTAATCACTTAAAGTAATCTACCGATATCTCTCTATCTCTCAAGAAAGCCCTAGTTTTCTGTTCTTTTAAAATTAAGTTGAAAAAATAAAAAAATTTGAGAAAAAAAAAGTTGAAAAAATTTTAGAATAGAAGAACACAAATCAAACAATGTTTAAGAAGTAAGTATTGTTCTTTGTATATGGTCCAATCAGTCTAGTTTTCTAACAGTCTCTTTAATATAGATTTTCCAGAGAAGACGTCCATTCACGTTCTAATATAAAATCATCGGTTCAAAGAGGTTTGAAATCGAAATTTGTTTCGCAATTCCCAGATTTGGAACCTGTCATAGATGATATAGTACCGAAGAAATCCCAAGCTGTCTTGTTCAAATGTGAGGACAAGATCCAATTATACGAAATCGATGGTGAAATCAAATTGTTCCAACATTTTGACGATATCTTGCCATCTTTGAAAGTTGTTCACCAATATCCAACATGTTTCCCATCTGTTCAAGTAGACAGAGGTGCAATCAAATTCGTCATGGGTGGTGCCAATATCATGTGCCCTGGTTTGACTTCAAAAGGTGCTAAATTGCCAGAACAAAACATTGAAGCTGGTTCTTTTGTTATAGTTTATGCCGAGGGTAAAGAAAACGCATTGGCTATTGGTAAATTAATAATGAGCACTGATGACATCAAGAAAATCAATAAAAATATTGGTATCGAATTAGTTCATTACTTAGGGGACGGCTTATGGCATTTCAGCCCTGAGTGAAGAAAATAAAAAAAAATTTTATAATGCATTTATGACTTTTGTGCTTTGTTTAATCACTATATATATGTTCGACATAAAGTGTTTCATTATCCGCCACTCCTGTACTTTGAATCATTGATAAATCGTCTTGCAAATACTCTCTCAAACTCGTAGAAATCTCATAAGATATTTTGAATTTTAAAATGGATTCATCACCAAGAATCTCCTTACTTATTATTCCTTTCAAATTCCCCACTGTATAGTATTTAAACGTGTTTATCTCTTTTGAATCCTCATCATCCGGTAATTTGACATTTAACCTAATCATGTTTGAAGCCAATCTTCCTATTATTTCTTGACTATCATTACGTATAAATTGATCCTGGTTGACACCATGAGCTTTCAATAACTGTTGGTACCTCCCTGTTTGCATGAATTTCTTATACAAATCTGGTTCTTTAGCCATCAATGAAATGAAATAAAGTTCATAGTTTTCTCTTTCGTTAACACTGACATTAGTCCTATTGAAATTTTGCAAATCAGAGTTAAGCCTCACAAGTATCTCAATAGTGCTCTTATCTATGTTATTGGTAAGTTGATTATCCATTTCAATTGTGGATTGTGCCACAGGATTGTCATTTATTCTGATTCGTTGAAGGCTTGGAAACAATTTATTTAGTAAATCAACTTCATCTAATGATGAGATTAGATTTGCTCTTATATCAAGGTCGATCACATCTCTCAATGCTATTGTATCCTTCTTCAAACTGATATTATTATTATTGATAACCAATTTTTGTAACTTTCGAATTCGTGCGAGCTCATTGTGAGGAACTGATGTATAATTATTAAATGAGAGATCCAACAGTTTCAAATTTGTCAAGTTACACAAATCTTTCAAGTCATATTTATCATTTAAACCGTTACCAGCTAAATTCAATTCCTCCAAATCTGGGAAAATCTTGCTCAAAAATGAAAATTCTGTAATAAAAGTCTCAGCGAGTGAAAGCTTTTTAACACTTCGTATTGGATCAACTTTTTGTAAATTGTATGCTTGAAACCTATTGCCGTTCAAATTAAGAGATTCTATCTTTCCCAACTTAACGATCTCGTATACATCTTTCCAATCAGTTAATAAGTTGAAGCTCAAGTCAAATACTTTCAAATTTGGTAGCACAAGGTTAATCTTGATTTCCTTATCGTCATCAAACTCATTTGCATTATCTTTTATATTACATCTGTTTAATGAAACAATCTCCAACCCTTGGAAATTAGACTGCAATATATCCAATTTTTCAAACCCATAACTCTCAACCACTTTCGAGCCTATCTTGATCTCTTCAACATTCGTGTCTCTTTCTCTCGTAATCGTAGTGGTATTACGGTCAGAAACTGTGAAAAGATCATCCAATTTATGATAATTAGCATAACCCTTCCCGTATTTATCACATAACGCTCTGATAAAACTATAACCCTCAGATTCCCTCAATTTTTTAGAGCTCAGCTTCATAAATGATCCAGATCGTATCCCATTTCTTGTGTGGAAGTATCTGACACCATCTATGGAACCGTCATTCTTTCCTCTCTCGATATTATCCCACTCCAAACCAAGAGCCACTTCTGAAGACCAATTGGGAATTTCACCTATGAATCGCACAGTGCAATATTCTCCCAGGATATTCAATCTCTGGTTAATCTGTATAGTCATTTCTCTTGTCTATGCCTTCTACAATAACTTAATTTTTTTATGTGTGTTTTTTTTTTTTTTTTTTTTACAGTATACAATTTTTCTTCCTAAACTTCTTGAAGATCAATCAAAACCTCAAAGATGAATGGGATACGGAAGATCCAAGAGTTAAGTCAGCAAGAATTAGATAATAATATCTCAGGGTCTGCTTCATGGCATGCTCAGTACTCTGATACTTCGTTCATCTATATTGGTGGTTTGCCATTTGAATTAAAAGAAGAAGACATAATATCGATATTTTCACAATATGGAGTACCGACTTTTATCAAGCTCGTCAGAGATAAGGAAACAGGAGAATCTAAAGGATTCTGTTTCTTGGAGTATGAAAACCAACAGTCAACAATATTGCTGGTTGACAACTTCAATGGCATAAAGCTTTTGGGCCGTACAATAAAAGTTGATCACTGTTACTACAAACCTTTCACAAGTGACGATCCAGAAGACATGGAAAAGGAAAGGCAATATCAAGAGAGAATGAAGGAGTTGTTGTCTGATAACGTCACAGAGAACGAGCCACAAAAGCTTGTTGAGGGCACGGTGAATCTGATAGAAGATGATGATTTAGCTGATCCCATGGCAGATTACATAAATAACAAAAACCGAGAGCACAAATCGCATTCAAATTCACGTAAAGAACGCGACCATCACAAGTCTCGAGATCGTAGTAGAGATAAGCATCATCACAGACATCATCGAAAGCATCATACATCATCCAGTCACGAGAAGAGCACCTCTCCTGTAAGAGGAGACCCTAACTATAGATCTTCCAGAGACTGAAAAGATCTCAAATTTACATTTTTATAACTTATCTTGTATAATATCAATCTATCTATAAAAATAAACTTAACTAAGAGATTTTGAAAAACTTGAAAAAAACACTAAAATAAAAAAAAAAGAAAACTTTAAAAAACAAATAACACCTAACAGAACCTGAAAAGATGAGTGATCATAAACATCTCAAGTACGGTATAGTAGTGGACTCGGGATCATCTGGTTCGAGACTTCAGATATACCAATGGGAAGATCCTCACAATTTGCAACATCACACTAAGGATAAATCAATTTTGAATTCTGTCCCTAAATTGATCCAGCAAGAAGACTGGAGTTTCAAGACATCACCGGGGATTTCGTCTTTTGAAGACAAACCGGGGAAGATATGGAATGATCATTTCAAACATCTTGTGGAATATCTGGAAAAAATCATACCCAAGGACAAACAAGCTGAGACTCCTTTTTTCGTGCTTGCAACTGCTGGTATGAGATTGGTACAAGAGAACAAGAGAAATCGTATATTGAATGAAATCTGTACCACTGTGCATTCTAAGTCCAATTTTTTCATTTCAGATTGTCAAAATCAAGTCCAAGTCATTGACGGTGAAACTGAGGGAATTTTTGGGTGGATAGGTTTGAATTATTTGATGGGACAATTTAATAATTATGACAAGCTGGGACATGGAAGTTATGGTTTCATGGACATGGGAGGAGCCTCAACACAAATTGCGTTTGTTCCATCGGATCAGAAGGAAATTGATAAACATGGAGACGACTTGTTTACTGTTACTTTGAGAAATGTGAATGGTGAAAACCAAGACTGGAAAGTTTTCGTTAGTACATGGCTAGGATTTGGTGCCAACCATGCCCGTAGAAGACATTTAAGAAATGCTGTCACTTCTTTGCCCGATAATATTGATACAAAAGAAGAGTTTGAACAGTATTTGGTTGACCCATGTTCTCCTAAAGGTGCTAAAGTTGATTTCAAATACAACGGTAAGGACTATACGATAAGAGGTCTAGGTAATTATGAATACTGTTTGAAAGATATATATCCATTGTTATTGAAGCACTTGCCATGTAAGGATGATCCATGTTTGTTCAACGGTGTTCATGCACCTCTGATAGATTTTGAAAAGGACAAATTTGTTGGGATATCAGAATATTGGTATACTGCTAACGATGTCTTTGATATGGGTGGTGAATACAGTTTCTTGAAATTCAATGAAAAAGTGAAGGAATTTTGTAGTGATGATTGGGATTCAATAATGAAGAATTTCCATGCAGGAAAATATGGTAAAAATATGAAGTTAGAATTTTTAATAGATTCTTGTTTTAAAGCAAGTTGGGTTATAAATGTGTTGCACGAAGGTTTTGGCTTACCAAGAATAGGTCTCGAGACGAATTATCTTGATGAAGAAAAGATCAAATCCATCAATGAAGAAAAAACACATGTTCCATTCCAATCAGCTAGTTTGATTGAAGGTGCAGAATTATCATGGACATTGGGTAAAATGTTGTTATATGTGAGTAGTGAAGTTGAACCAGAAAAAAGAGACGTCAAAGTTGGAATTATTCCAAGTGATAACAGTGTCTTAATAGAAGGAAAGCAATTTGTTCCTGGAAATGTACATGAGGGAAATAAATATGTCGCATTCAAAGGAGATGGTAAAGTTGATAATTTATATGTGATTTCAAGGAAATCTGGTGACAAAGATGCAAGTTATTCAAGTGGATTTTTCTTGGTTGTCTTGTGTTTTATGTTATTGCTGTATGCATTCAAGTATTTCCATTTACGCAAGTATGTCAATGTGAAGACGGTGAACAAGATTTCCAATTTTCAACTTGTTCAAAAAATCAAACTAAATTTGAGAAATTTTTATTATACTCGTTTGGCCTCTCAAGAGACGATTGATATCAGAGAGACGAATTTGAAGCTTAGTGGATTAGAAGAAGGTTTAGAAGATGAGCATTCGAAGTATTTGAACAAGAATAGAGGTAAAAATCTACGGACGAGATCTTCAATAATCGGCTTATCTGATATGCACTCTGCCGGTGGCAGTACTAGACCACATTTACAAACAGCTGGCAGTACATCGAGCGTGGGGAGTTTGCTTGATTTCCAAAAAAATTTCCACAGTATGAATTTTAATAATAAGAAAGGTGCTGAGACCCCAGTATCTCGTAATAATTCGGTTCTTGATTTCAACAAATTAAGGACCTCGATAACAAATCAAAGTCAAGATCTTAGACGAAATGTTTCGAGTTCTAAATTACAAACTGATTAGTATTTATATAGATGTCAAAAAAAAAAATTATTTATTTCTTATATGAATGTATATCAAAACTACCTTTCTTCATAGCTTCATTTGCTAATGTTCTAATTTTCACTTGTGCTGGAGTCAAATTAGAAGAATCAACGTCAAAAGGCAAGAATCCCATATCTCTTAACCCATCATCATTCAAGATATTCAGAACATCAGCACCTTGTTCTTCTTCCAGCAATTGTTCCTTTGTCAATTGCGAATTGAAATCTTTAGGACTTCTATTTTCTCTGAATGCATGATTAGTTTCCAACAAGGCGTCGATATTTGACAAAGCCAAAGGAGTAAGGCCACAATAAAAGACACTTGAATGCCCTGGACCGTTATGCTGTTTGTCAACTTCATGGGCAAGATCGGCATGCCAAAAGACAAAATCTCCCTTTGTGATATCTGGGATACCCACGGTCATGTCGAAATCGTACAAATGGTGGTAAAATTCGTCCAAGAACAATTGACCACATGCTGGAGATGCACCTGGGAATTTTGGAGATGTGACATCTATCTCGTAGTCTTCTGGGTTACCAGATTCAGGATCTTTCCAAAAGAATGGTCTCAAAAGAATATATGCACCAACCAGTCTCATATTTGGAACTACTCTTAAAGTTCCTTCGCCGGTCTTGTTGTCACTTAAAGCTAACCAACCTTGTAAAGTTCTGAAAGCCGAGGTAATAGTATGTCTGTTTGGAACATGCTTATAACAATCTTCTTCAGCATATGCTTTCTCATCCAATCTGAAAGGATCCCAATGTTCCCATTCTCCTTCGAAAATCTTGTTAAATGCAGAACGATAATTGTCATCTTCCCATCTCTCGATGGCTCCAGAATCCAAATGTAAATTCAAAGATGAGCCAGCACCTGGTTGTCTGATACGAATTCTGTCTCCATAGATCATTGCAGTGTCAAGATCGATCAAAGTATGCTCTTTATCTTCAACATAGAATTCTTTGTTCAAAGATTTCATAAGTTTTTGAACAGAAGGATATGATCTAGCTTCAGTTTGAGGTCTTGACCAAAAAACATTATACCATGATGCTGGATTTGGGTAAGTGTAACCAGAAGTCATTGGATGATCTTTGCAAAAAGTGACAAGTTCATCAAACCAAGTGTCAATTTGTTCTCTTGGCACAACTCCACGCACAATAATACAACCACGAGTCTTGAATTTACTAGAGACATCTTCAGGCAACCTATAATTGTTGGAAACAATATCAGTCCATTTAATGTCAGGAACATAAGATGGACCAGCTTTAGATATCTTAGCCCCTTCTTCTTCTAAAGCTTTCAAGACTCTAATCCAACTCTGTTTAACTTTCTCATGATTCTCTGGTTTGATTATTTTGGCTTTCAAAGCAGCGAATCTTTCTTCTAAATCTGGTGGTACTGGTGGCATTTTTTATTGTTGTTGTTGTTGTTTAATTCGTATAGTTTAGTTATTAATCAATTCAATCAGCTCACTGGTCATCAAGCTGCTTTTATATATGTACAAGTATGCTTAACCCCAGATTTCGATCGAATGCCGATCCTGCTAAAAAAAAAAAAAAAGAAAGATCAAATGTGGGGGAGAAAATGTTGCTCTACATACATTTTTTTACAAGGATTTGTGTTCGCCTGAGTAAGATGTCGTGGTATAATCTCCACTGATTTGTACATCCCGCAAATCACCTAATTTACGAGTCAAATCCATCGGACAATAATTCCTCCATGTTTCTCGGCCGTTTTACTCTGTCGTCGTAATTTTTACTGTACACATCACTTATTCACGCAGTCTCAACTGCAAATCTGGCTAAAGTCAGGTACCACCATACAGTAAAGATTCGTATTTTGTCAAGCTTTTGATTAGCAGCATTTTTTGGTACTTCTATTGTTAGTTATCGGGAACTACATATCTCTGCACATCATAAAAACTCGAATGTCACAGTGGCTAGCTTCAGCAGACTATCTCCGTCAAAGTCAGTATTGCCATTTGGCACATCTCTCTGTCTCTTGTATAGTATAGCCTCCATAAACTTGGATATAATCCATTGGAAACAGCAGGAGCAAATGATACTATGGTCTTCTCCCAACTGTAAACCCACACATGTTTAATAGAAAAAAAAATGTAAATAAAAGGAAGAAAAAACAAAAAAAAAAAAGAGTAAAGCAATTAGATAAGAGAAACTGACGATGTTTCTGGGTAAATTACGTGTCATACCTTATCTAAGGGTACGTGAAGGTTGTTTTATACTAAAAGAAAGCATTCCAAATATAAATATTGCTCCTTCTTCAACTAAAAAAGAGATTGATCCTCCATTATCCGACTTGAACACTTTTTTTAGTCCCAAGGAGTTGAATAGGCTTTCAAATTTATTATACAAGCTGGCACTTTTCAAAAGAAAAATTGATGGCCATGAATTAACTGATGAGTTTTTCGCTTCAAACAAAGATTTGCTCATATGCTTAAGGAGACTCAATTTGCTTAATTTTCAAAATTTACCTGAAATTCCATCTTACAAGAATAATAGTAACAATACCACTATAGATAATGTTGATTCAATTAAGTCCTTGGCAAGGAATGATGATGCAATTCATAGCCCCCCTGCTCTTCCAAAGCTTTCCTGTGAATCCGATTTGGCATTGATGCATCCTTCAATATTGAAGTCATTGAAACCAAGCAAGTACTCTAAAGAGAAAGTGACTCAATTATCAAGAGAAAATCAAAGATTAGAATTCTATGGTGATTCTATTCTTGGAGAATTGGCTGCTAGATCAGTTATGGAAAGATTCCCCAATGCCTCTGATGGACTATTGACTTCTATCAGAAGTCTTATAGTGCAAAATGATACTTTGATAGTTTATGCTCATATAGTGGGGTTACCTGATTTACTCAAAAAATACACTAACGACAAGTTTTACAAGAGTAAAATCTTGGCTGATTGTTTTGAATCATATATTGCCAAAGCGAAATTCGAAGGTGGAAAGACTTATCAAAAGATGATTTTATGTTTAGAACAACTTTTAGAGCCAATTTATCTAAGAATAGAAGCTAACTTACATTGTCGATTTGGCACTACTGAATTGAAAGTTGATGAAATCTTATGTGATTGGTTCAATGTCAGTGAAGATGTAAGGTTAGCTATAGAGAGACAAAGGTTACAAAATGTCGATGAATATGGTCTTCCTCGTTTTGAAAAAGCTCCGGCTAAATATGAAGTTGAGCAAATGAAAGATTTCATCAAATTCTCACCAACATTGTCCAAAAAAAACAGATCATCATCAAAATCGAAACCGGTACTGCAACTAATAAAATCCAATCCATTGGAAGGTTTAAGAGTTATCCAGAGTAACAAGAATCTAAAATCAGTTGATAACGTCAACGATGCAGTAGAAGTATTTGATCTCATGTCAAGTCAAATGAAAGCTATGGAGCTGAGAAATAGATTCAAATTGAACAACAGCACTAAGAAGGCAAATGATATCTTAATGAGAGCAAAATTAAGATCGACTCCAAGATCTAAAGCATCGTCATTACCTGTATTCCATATCACTACTTCGAAAAAAAACAAAAAAGTGGTGTGCAGGGTCTTAATCAAAGGTGCTGTCGTATCAGAAGGACGTGGATCAACACTTTTGAAATCTAAGAAGAAACTGGTCAAGAAATTGTTAACTTGTTACACACCTCAATTGGCAAAGCATTACGAAGTCTTCTTTGAAAAATAACTGGCAAGACCAGGATATATTTATTTTCATTTCTACTTATTTTTTTTTTAACTCATTTCATACATAAACTTTACCATTTTCAAATTTTAGAAATTTACCAAACTCTGTAATCAAGTCATCTGCGACTAAGTCTTTACCAATAAGCACCAACTTGCAAACATCGAGTTCTTCTTTTAATACTGCATTGGCAATAATATCATAAGTCTGTCTAACACCTTGTATAATTCTGATATCGGATTTGTCTTCATTGATAAGAACACCTTTAGTTCTATGAATCTCGACATGTCTCCCATTTATCGTTGATTCCCATAAGATATATTGCAAGAAAGCTTCAAAATTTTCATAGTCTCCACTTGATCTTAAAACTGGGAACTTGAGACATATAGTGGAGATCCTTGGATCATGGAAACTAGATTCATGAGAAGTTACGCCAACTTCAAAACCTTTTGACTCAAATGCATGCAAGTCCAATATCTTGTCAAACTCTATTTCACCATATGATGTTTCATGTATTGGTGCAATAGAGTTGATTGATCTGATCCTATCTATAATTTTCAGTTTATCATGTTGAATTCTGTCTATCTTATTAAGAAGAATAACATCTGCTAATGCAAGTTGTAAATGAGCTGTAGTGATATCTTTATCCTCTTTATCTTTCAACACAGTTTGCTTTTCATCAGGAACGTGGTTATTCAGTTTATGCCAGTGACCTCCAACATCATCTAAGCAAGTCATGATATGCTCGGCATCCAACACAGTAATGACCCCATCTATATACACATTTGAAGACAAGCCTTCATCGATCCAAAACATACTGGCAATTGGAGCAGGATCGGCAACTCCAGTGGTCTCCAATATAATATAATCAAAAGTTGAATTCTTATTAGATACTAATCTTTCAATTGCTGCAACTCCATTGTCCTTAACAGTACAACAGAGGCACCCGTTCCCAAGATCCAACCACTCTTCGTATGTCTTCTCTCCATCATTAATGGCCACAGATTTTTCTATATCAGACGAATCTCCAAATTCATTCAATATTATCGCCAATTTCTTACCACCTTTTCTGGATATGTGATCTAAAAGAGTTGATTTCCCTGATCCAAGATAACCAGTGATTATAGTGATGGGGACTTTTTCTTTTCTTTCTACAACTTTGCTTAGTGGGTCTTTCTCGAAACTTGCATCGAATTTGGTATCTACCTTCACTTCTTGATCGTTGTCTTCTACTAACAAAGGAATTTCATCCATCGTTAAATCAGTATATTTGCGATTAATCTTCTCTATTTCTGCATATATATATATATATATATTTGTAAGATTTGAAAAGTTTAAAAAAAAAAAAATATATATATAAAAAAATTTCATCCGGAGTATTGATCTTGAAAGAGAAATACAAGAGAAGAGCAATGGCTTTAAGTCTTTTTGACATCACCTTGCTCGGGTTGATAGTGCTTCACTGCTACATATCACCTTACACAAAAGTGGAAGAGAGTTTCAATCTCCAGGCAATCCATGATCTATTAACTTTTGGACCATTGGACCTCTCGAGCTACGATCATCAGATCTTCCCAGGTGCTGTCAAGAGAACGTTTGTCGGTGCTGGTCTCGTATCGCTACTTGTGAAACCATTCACATTTTTCATTCAACCTGTAAAGTCATTGATCACTTACCAATACCTGGTTAGAATCACTTTGGGCTTAGTTAATGGGTTCCTGATTATTAGGATTAGACAAATTCTTGATAAGATATCTAGAAATAAACAACTCAATTTTTATTATGCCCTGTTACAATACTCGCAATTCCACATAATATACTACTCTTCGAGAACATTGCCTAATTTTTTGCTGTTACCGTTTGTCAATTACGCTTTAGGATCGATCTTACTCGGTAACTTCGTTGGTGCGTTCGCATGGTTATCACTTGTAGCAGTTATTTTCAGAGCTGAGATTGGTGTATTTGCCCTTTCATTAGCTTTCACTGCTGTTTTGTCCTTCCAAGTATCATTTCCAAAAGCATCAACCTCATTGATAATCGGTGGTGTTATAGGACTCTTGACCACATTGCTCGTTGACTCCTACTTCTGGTCTGAACTTCCATGCGTTCCAGAAATTGGTTCAATATTATTCAATGTCTATCAAGGTAATTCCAAACTTTGGGGTGTCGAACCCTTTAATGCTTATTTCACTAAATATTTTATAAGCATATTTTGTCCCCCAACTGTGTTGTTATTTGCATTCCCTGGATTATTATCTAAGACTACTATTACAAAGAGCAATTCAATTAGAACAATAGGTATTGGATCATTGTTATTCGTATTTTTACTTTCATTCCAACCGCATAAAGAATGGAGATTTATCATATATGCTGTACCAGGATTAACATTGTTAGCAGCAAATGGTGCAGCTAGCTTCAAAAAAGGTACTGCCGTCTCATCACTTGTGAAATTGGTAATTATCTCTTCAACTTTGTTATCATTCATATTGTCGGTTTTAATGTTATACATATCTTCTTTGAACTACCCAGGTGGTGTTGCAATTTCAAGTTTCAACAGTAAGATTGTTGAGCTAGATAACAGTATTGTCTTCCAAGAAGGCGTTGTCAAGAAAAACATCACGGTGCATATGGATGTTCCAGCGTGTATGACAGGGATCACATTATTCACTGAATTAGATGACGGTTCTTTGAACCATTTTAATGTGATATATGATAAATTAGAAAACAAATCGATATTAGAAACAGAGGAAACATGGAAAAAATATGATTATGTCATAACTGACTTAGATTCAGATAATTCATCATCTTATAAAAAAGACGATTTTAACACCAAATTATTCATTAGTGATGACTTTAAATGGAATAAAATAGAAGTAGTAAAAGGGTTTGGACGAATTAATGTACTTCCAATAATAAGTATTATTGGGAATCACCATATTGCTTTCAGGATGATACAGGACATAATTGAAGGTGATTTCAACATGATCGTTGATCTTTTCAATAATGTTGTTATTCAAGATGAAAAACTTTTTATTTATGCCAGAGAAGATCTCTAACACATTTTTTAGATTGTTAATAACTAGAATTTTCTGTTCATATTCAATGTAATCTTCCTTTCCATTACTGAGATCTTTCATTTCTACATCTTGATAAGAACTCTTATCTGAGCAATATAGGAAGGCTACTTTGTGACTCAAGGAAAAAAGCAAATGTATTATAAATATCTTATTTAGTTGTGGGTCTTGAAATACCAGTTTCATGACTTCTAATAAATCAACTCTCTATAAATCTGCCTTCAACTTATTCATCTCTGGAGTTGAATGCGATGTTAGTTCTCAAAGCAATCAAGTTCTTTTTCCTGTTTTTCATGAAAAATAAGAGTCCTAAACCGAAAATTGAGAATACAATGAGCCACAATATACCACTACTGGTTCTATCATTTCTCAGTTGAACTTCTTCAAAGAAATCGGCATTTGCATTAGAATCGATTTTCAATTCCTTTACTTCAATAGATGTGATGACAACATCTTCTGCTGGCTTATTAGTCTTGTCATCAGTGCTAACTTTTTGTAAATAATTTAAAAATTCGTCACCAGAAACTAATTGGCCAAACACAACATGAGCACCATCCAACCACGAAGTTGGCACGGTAGTAATGAAAAACTGTGATCCCTGAGTGTTTGGTCCACCATTTGCCATGGATAAACGGCCAGGTCTATCATGCTTAATTAAGAAATTCTCATCACTGAAACTCTTGCCGTAAATTGAATAACCTCCGAATCCGTCTTTATGTTCAATATCTCCACCTTGAATCATGAAATTATCAATGATACGGTGGAATGTAGTATTCTCATAACCGTATCCGTTCTCTCCAGTGGATAACTGGACAAAATTTGCTACCGTTTTTGGAACCACAGTGCCAAACAATCCCAAAGTCAATTTATCAATCTTATCATTTCCGTGCTTGATAGTAAAGATTACGTTATGAGTAAAAGGTGGGTCCTGTAATTCACTAGCAGGTGCACATAAGGCGGACACCATGAAGAGGCACCAAATAGATGCAATCTTGATTAAATTCATCATTCAAATTATATGATTTGGACGTATGGCTCTCTAGTTTTCCCAAATATGATTGGATGTCGAAGTTTTTTCGTTATCAAAGATTGACGTAGACCTTTAAGAAAAAACGAGACTAAAAAAAAAAACACTGCTCAATAAAAAAGCAGGAATTCTTCAGATGTTAAAGTTGTGTCTTATAGGAATGCTTCCACTTTTTATAATTGTTGACAATTGTTCTTATCAGTAACTAAGAAAATGAAATTAGATGGAATTATTTTCTACGTGGATGAAAAAACCAAAAAAAGAACATTGAAAAATTGGAAAAAGTTTTTGAAAAATTCCTTATTTATAGTCAGTTCAGTCCTATTTTTATATATGCTAAAGAGATTGTTTCAAGGAGCAAAGATGTCATCGAGTTTCAAATTACAATCCTCATTCAAAATAGACTACTCTCCTGCTTCAATAAAGAAGTGGAGATCCGAAAGAACTGGTTTACAACTTTGTTTGATCGATCAGCAAAGTCCTGTAGTCAATGGGTATTTTGCAGTTGCCACTGAAATCGAAGATGATTCCGGTTGTCCACATACTTTGGAGCATTTGATCTTCATGGGATCAAAGAAATACCCTTACAAAGGTTTATTGGACCAATTGGGAAATTTAGCGTTTTCCAACACTAATGCATGGACTGCAACAGATCAAACTGTGTACACTTTGAGTACTGCAGGTTGGGAAGGTTTTAAGATGCTCTTACCAGTGTACCTTGATCATTTGATGAATCCACTTTTAACTGACGAAGCTTGTTACACTGAAGTTTATCATGTCGATGGGGATGGAAAGGAAAAAGGTGTTGTCTTCAATGAAATGTACGCAAATGTTAATGCAGCTTGGCATATTGGGTTTGTTGAAAGTCATAGAGCTTTATATGCTCCCAAATCAGGTTATTCAAGTGAGACTGGTGGTTTGATTGAGCGTTTAAGAGTTTTAACTAATGAAAGAATAAGAAAATTCTACTATGACAATTATAGACCAGATAATTTATGTGTTATTATCACTGGTACCGTTGATGAAGCTGAACTCTTGAAAATGATGGAGTTATTTGATTCCGAGTTACCTTCATTACCAGAGACACCTAACAAGAGACCATTTGTTGACTCGCCAATTGATATGCCATTGACAAAGGAAATTGTCAAGGAATATGAATTTCCAGATAAAGATGAAAGTATGGGACAAATTCAATTCTCTTGGATTGGTCCAGATGCAACTAATTCCATCGACAATGTGGCACTTGATATCTTGGGTACTTATTTGACCAACTCGGCTATATCATTATTACAGAAAAATATGGTTGAAATTGAAGATCCATTAGCCACTGAAGTTGATTATTACACTGAAGATTTTATCAAGACAGCTTTTGTATTGGATATACTTGGTGTTCCAACTGAGAAATTGACCGAGTGTAGAGAGAAAACTTTATCATTGTTGAGATCTCATATCAAAGAAATTGATGTCAAGAGAATTAGAGAGGTCTTGGAATCTGAAAAATCAAAATATATTTTCCAAACTGAAAAATCACCACAGAATCTTGCTGATATTGCTATTTCTCATTTTTTGTATGGTAAAGTTGATGGCTCAGATTTGGCAGATTGGATGAAAGATTTGCACGAGTATGATATCTTGGCTGAATGGACAGCAGATCAGTGGGGTCAGCTTTTAGATAAATACCTCGTTGAAAACAAGAGTGCTATTATTACCACAAAGCCATCTGCAGAATTATATGACAAGAATAAAAAAGACAATGAAGATCTTTTTGAAAAAAGAAAACTGGAAAATGATTTGGAATTATTAAAGAAAAAATTGGAACATGCCACTGAAGTCAATGATAAACCAATTCCAGAAGAAATTCTTACTCAATTCGGTCAACCTGATCCATCTAAAGTTGATTTTATCAAATCAGTAACTGTTGGTACTGGATTAAACGACAACAAAGTCAATGGTGATTCTACAGTTGGTAAATACGTTAAAGAGGATACACCTAAGGATTTCCCATTATACGTTCATTTTGAAGATATTGATAGTAGTTTTGTTGCTATCAATGTTATTCTGTCCTCATTTGAAGTTGATAAAGAATTATTGCCATATTTAGTTGTATTGGAAGATATTTTCTCATTCCCAGTTGTTCTTGAAGACGGTACTCAAATTCCATATGAGACGGTTATTTCAGAGATCAAGAAGGATACAATTTCTGCCAGTTTGGAAAACTCATTTGATCATGTGTTTGATGAATTGATCTCTGTGAAGATTAAAGCCCCAAGAGAAAATTATTTGAAATCGATTGAGTGGCTTGAAAAAATCATGTTCCACACTAAATTTGACAAGAGTAGAGTTAGAGTATCTGTTGAAAAACTGATTAATAGTTTGAGTGATATCAAGAGAACTGGTGTTAACATGCTTGAATCTGTTATCAATAAGAACATTGTCACTGAGAGATCTTTAAAGAAATCGAGAGATCCACTTTTCACCGAGGATATTTATAAATCATTGTTACAAAAAATTGATGAAGGTGATTACTCTGAGATTGAGTCTCAATTGGAAAAATTCAGATCCCAATTATTCAAATTGGATAACTTTAGAGTCTTCATCGTTGGTGATGTTGCCAAGATTCCTAGTCCTGTTTCCTCATGGACTAAATTTACCAAGGAAATGCCATCTTCTGGAAAACTTGTTCCACTTCCACGTTCTGCTTCGGCATTAACTGCAGTTGGTTCCAATTTTGCGAAAGAAGCATTCTTATTGTCCACACCAGCTTCTGAAGCCACTTATTTACAAGCTTTCACTAAGATTCCAACAGATTATTTAGATGAAGATCTTCCAAAAATTATCTTAGCTTCAGCTTTTTTGCAAAACATTGAAGGTCCATTATGGAGAGGTATCAGAGGTACTGGTTTAGCCTATGGTGCTAGTATTTCACAAGATATAGAAGTTGGACGTTTATCATTTGATATCTATAGAGGTACCGATGGAGATGAATGTTTAAAAACTGGTAAACAGATTGTTCATGATTATGCCACTGGATTAAAGAAATTTGATGATACTTCTATTCAAGGTGCCATTAGTTCTATCGTTAATAGAATAGCAGAATTCCAATCAAATAATTTTGCAGCAGCAACTGAGAAATTTATAGATGATGTATTGATGCAAAGAGGGCCAGATTATGTGACAAAATCTATGCAAAGATTGAGAGATGTTACTAAGGAAGATTTACATTACGCCATGAATAAGTATTTTGTTAGTATCTTTGATAGTGAGAAATCTAGTGTCTTTGCAGCTGTTCATCCTACAAAATTGGAAGCTTTACAAAAATATCTTGAAGAAGCTGGTTATAAAGTCAATGTTGAAGAATTAGCTGTTAGTGCAGATGATGATGAATATAGTGGCAGTGAAGATGAAAGTGATTACAGCGATAGTGAAGATGATGAGTAGATTAATAGATATAGCTTAGATACCTTGATTCAATAGATAAATTCGTGTAAACTTTTATTTGTAGAGTTTTTAAAGATATATTTTTTATATAAAATATATTTTATCATTTCAAGAATTAATATAAAAAAAAAGACTGAAAACAATTCAAGTTGTTGTATAATGATAATTTAGAAGTAATTCAAGTGTAGAGATTAATCTTATCTAATATAAGATATGATTAGTCATTGTTAATGGGTCTTAGTACAAGGTACCCAAGTATGTATTTCGAAATAGTTTTGTAAACTGCTAAGTTTTTTGTTGTAAAATGCTATGGCATGATAATTTGCTCAAATAGAGATAAGGAATTTACGACAAATGATTTAGAAATATATGATACATATATTTTAAACTAATATACACTTAAAAGTATCAAAGAGATAAAAAAAAGATAAAACCATAAAACCCCAAACAAATAACAATAATAAAGCACAACATTAGACAACTTAAGCTGAAGTTGAAGAAGAGTACTTGGTGACAGCACGAGTACCTTCAGAGACAGCATGTTTAGCCAATTCACCTGGTAAGATCAATCTAACAGCAGTTTGGATTTCTCTAGCAGAGATGGTTGATTTCTTGTTGTAAGCAGCCAATTTTGAAGCTTCAGAGGCAATTCTTTCAAAGATATCATTGACAAATGAGTTCAAGATAGACATTGATTTTTGGGAGATACCGGTATCTGGGTGAGTTTGTTTCAAGACTTTGTAAATATATGATGAGTATGTTTCCTTTCTAGCCTTGGTTCTCTTCTTTGGTTCACCACTTGAAGCGGTCTTCTTGGCAGCTGGTTTCTTTTCAGCTGGAGCTTTTGAAGCTGGTTTCTTTTCTGCTTTTGGAGCCATTGTAATATTAATTAAAAGTGAAAGTTTTTAGTGAATTTATTCAAGTAAATTGAATTGATGATGGAAAGGAAAAGAAAAGGAGTATTTGAAACAATGCCAATGGAGAAATTGATGTGCTTTTATAATGAACAAAGGAAAAAGTATTTTGTTTGTTTTTGTTTTTGTTTTTGTTTTTGTTTGTGTAAATTGTGTCACGGATGTAAACATGTGATGAAATTTACTCACCCACACTCCATATACAAACATCGAATTTGGAGCATTCTTATTGGTTCTGAGCCCATGTGGATCATGTAAATTTCAGCACTGAGGGATTTTTTTTTATATTGATTTTTGTGGTTTTGTTTGTTTGTTTGTTTGCCACTTTTTTCTTAACAATTTGCGTATCATCAATTAGGACAAGAAAAAAAATTATAAAAAGCTATTGAAATCCCCGTAATCTACTTTACAATTCTTATTCTTTTGTTTCTTTTCCAACATCATTTGTTTAAATTTTAACAAATTCACTAAAAACTTTCACTTTTTTAAAACAATAAAATAATATATACACATAATGTCTGGTGGTAAAGGTGGTAAAGCCGGTTCAGCTGCTAAAGCTTCAACTTCAAGATCAGCTAAAGCTGGTTTAACTTTCCCAGTAGGAAGAGTTCACAGATTATTGAGAAAAGGTAACTATGCTCAAAGAGTTGGTTCAGGTGCTCCAGTTTACTTGACTGCTGTCTTGGAATATTTGGCTGCTGAAATCTTGGAATTGGCTGGTAATGCTGCTAGAGATAACAAAAAGACCAGAATTATCCCAAGACATTTACAATTGGCCATCAGAAATGATGAAGAATTGAACAAATTGTTGGGTGATGTCACTATTGCTCAAGGTGGTGTCTTACCAAACATTCACCAAACCTTGTTACCAAAGAAATCAGGTAAACCAAAAGCTTCTCAAGAATTATAATAGTTTCTGTTATTGCTTGATATTTTTTAATGTTTCGGTGGTTTATATTTGTGGGTTCAATTTAGGTTTTTTTTTTTTCTCTCTCTCTATTTTTTAACATATTTGTATATTAGTTAAAAAGGTTGTATGTCTTTACATATAACATTTATCTGTGATCAAGAACGTATTAATCTATCTCTATTTACAATTTCTTAACATAATACTGCTCTAATACTTTATTTTCAACATCACTTGGACTTCCAACTACTGCATCTGCTCCAATTTTACTCTTTGGGAATGCAACAACATCTCTAATACTTTGACTATTGATCAACATCAGACACATCCTATCAAATCCTATTGCAAGTCCACTATGCGGTGGGCAACCAATATCAAACAGTGATAATAAATGTCCAAATAATCTATCTGGGTTGTCAATTTGTAAAATTTCTGAGAAAATATATCTTTGTAATGAAGTATCATGAATTCTTCTTGAACCTCCTCCTAATTCAACACCATTGATCACCAAATCATAATGCTCACCATGAACTTGCAAAGGCAGCTCAGCCAATAATTCATAATCTTCTATCTTACACATCGTGAATGGATGATGTGTCGAGGTAAATCTCGTGTAATCATAACATGGGTAATCACTTGCATTGGAATTTTTTTCAACAGGACTAAATAATGGGAAATCTACGACCCAAGTGGCAACAAATACATCTTGTGGGTGTAAACTGATTTCCTCCCCTTTCGAATCATACAATTTTCTTCTCCATTTATCAGGGAATGAATCAATGGCTAATTGTCTAAATCTTCCAATTGGTGTAGGATTTTCATAACTCAAATTGGCTCTTGTCGAACCAGCAATAATATCACCTTTTTGTAAATTCAATTTTTGTAATATTTGTAATTTAACTTCATTGGATTCAAATTCAACTGTTTCTTCAAATTTATTAATCCAATTATGGACATCTTCATCTGTCTTTATAGGAACAATTATAGGTTTCCTGTTTGAATAATTATTGTTAGCGAAAATATCTGATGGAATATCCTTGTCAAATGCATTTCTTAAAACACAAACTTCAAAAATAGGAAACTCTTCTGCAGAATCACCTTTAACTTTGACACCTTCTTTTGTTAAATCTTGTATCGTTAATGATGATCTCAAATCTGGTTTATCAATACCATATTTAGCTAACGCATCATGATAACTCAATTTGGTAAAACCATTTTCAACTTGTACTAAATCTTCACCTTGTAAAGTGAAAAGTTTCAAACCACGCACTTCAGACCAAACATTTTTCACTGTTTGTGTTACTGCATCTTGTACATCTTCAGGTTTGCTAAACAGAAGTTCCATATCAATCTGAGTAAACTCTGGTTGTCTATCTTTTCTTAAATCTTCGTCTCTGAAACACCTGGCAATTTGATAATACCTATTGACACCACTGGCCATGAGTAATTGCTTATACTGCTGTGGCGATTGTGGTAATGCATAAAATTGTCCCTCACGTCTCGTTGGCACTAAAAATTCTCTGGCACCTTCCGGTGTCGATTTGAACAACAATGGTGTCTCAACTTCAGTGAATTGTAAGTCGTTCAACGTCCTTCTCACAGTCGATACCGCTTTGGCTCTAGTTTTCAAAGCATCTTGATAAAATTTCTGTCTCAATTGCAAATAACGTAAATGTGGTGGGAACTCTTCATTGTTCACCAACTCTTGTAATTGAGATGGAGTATCGTTTGATTTATTCAAGACACTATACTCGTCCAACACTAGATCCCACTTGTCTGTCTCTATCTCACCTTTCTTTGGCCTTCTCTTTTGAATCTTACCACTTACACATATAGCATCTTCCATAGATGCATTTTTCAAATATTCAAGTAAAGTACCATCCTCAGTAGCCAATATTTGTGTTATATCCCCATTTATATCTCTCAATTCAGCAAATATCAAATTTTTAGACACTCTCCTAGGTTTAGAGTTGATCCACCCATATATAGTCACATATTGATCTAAATGCGACTCCAATGTCTTGGAAATCAGACTCACTGTATGTGTCAGTTTCTTGAAATCAAATTTCTTCAACGTCTCTTCCTTTGGAGGCAACACACTTGAAATTTGCCTTTTAAAGACAAAACCCCCTTTCCAAACATGACACCAGGCAGCTGCACGTAAAGCTACCACTGTCTTTCTCTTGAGCATGTTCTTTGGAACTTTCTTGAGATCAGACGATTTATTCTTTGAATTTTTTTTTTCTCAAGGAGAAAAAAAAAAAAAAAGTCAAAATTTTTTCATTATGCAGTTTTTATTATATATGGGGAAATATACACAATTTATATTCATGAATCCATTTCAACATCTTTGAGTAAAGAAATGTCTAAATCATAACAAGTCAAGGTTCCATCCAAGCTTAAAGTGACCAATTGCTTTCCTTCTTGGAAGACATCCACTGAGATGACTGGTGAATCTTTTTCTTTTAACGTCTGTGTGATTTCCTTTGTTTGTAAATCCCAAATATACGAAGCACCATGGTCAGATCCAGATATCACCATTGGAGATTCAACCAGAGTGATGAAATCCGAGGCACAAGTGAATTTCTCAAATATCTTCTTATTAGACTCTGGTCCTATAAAAGTCTTGATCACTTTATTGCTCATATGGTCCCATAATCTAATTGAACCATCCAAGGTACTCAGTAAGATGTATTTCCCATTTGGCGAAAATTTAACATAACTCACGGGGAAAGATGACCCACCACTGTATTCGTAGATTAAAGTTTTCAAACATTGTCCTGATTCTGTATCGAATAATCTAATTAATCCATCATAACTGGCACTGGCAATTACTGTTCCATCCCAAATTAAATCAATTGAAGATATTGGTTCCGAATGGGCACTCAATGTTTTCAAACATTTCCCACGTAGCACGTCCCAAATCCTAATTGCCTCATCTGATGAACCACTTATCAACAAATTTCCTTTATAATTGAATTGAACAGTGGTTATATGAAAATGATGCCCTTTTAATTCTCTAACACATTTACCAATCTCAATTGACCATATTCTTATAGTCTTATCATCTGAGCCTGAAGCTATATACAAGGAATCTGGTGACCAGCATATATCAGATATTCCTTTCTGATGGCCCTTCAATGTCATATAAAAAGAGCCATCTTCAGCATTCCATAATTTGATCGATTTATCAGAAGCTGGTGGAAGGTCAGTATTAAAGAATTAAAATAGATAAAGTTTTTTTTTTTTACTCACATGAAGTTGCAACGAATTTCCCGTCGGGGCTCATTTTCAGACAAGTAGAAGCACCGTCCCCATGAATATTTTCAAGAGAATATCTCTTCTTGTAAATATTTCTTGACATCTTAATGGTTGTTGTCGTGCTCGAGATCTATTTCCTAAACCTTTTTTTTTTTTCTTCTCATATGAAAAAAAAAAAAAAAACAAAAAAAACAAAAAAAACAAAAAAAACAAAAAAAACAAAAAAACATAAAAAAAAAGAAAATCAGTGGCAATATCTTGTAAAACGTATTCATTTATCCATTGAATTTATCAAGTATCAAATAATCTATATAAGATGTCATTAAGATTAGTACCATCCAGCAATCTGGCTGACTCCACAAGTTCTGTGTCATATGGAGAAGCAGCACCTTCTGCTCCAGGTTTACAAGATATATTAAGGACTCAACAAGGTCCACTTTCAATTTCATCTAAGATAAATGGAAGACATCCATTGGAGGCTAGATTGAGCAATTGGGAAGAATCAGAAAACAACACAAGATTAGAACAATATAGAAGACTCTTTGGATCTGCAGAACCAATCAAGAGACAAATGGATTTATCCATTGTACAAACCACAGATTTCAAACCAAGCTTATTAGGAGGATCATCAGATATACACAAGAATATCTTATTGAATAAAGACACGTCAATTGACTGGGAAGATGTGTATGATGACTTCGATGGAACCAAACCACATAGTGACTTCCACTCTGAATTGGAAAAAAAAATGGGTATCTAGGAATTATAGATCTTCAAATCACTTATCATATAATATCATATTGTAGTTTGTTCTCATAAATTTACCAAACTTCCACCTCCTTTCACTTCTCTCTCCATATCCACTATCAATCGTTTGTATTGTAGTAGTTGAATCTGTACTCAATATTCCCAATAAGGAAACAAGACTTCCAAAAAAATTTTCTCTCCAAAAAGCAAAGAAAAAAAAAGTTTCTTTGGTCTACAAAAACTCTTTTGATCACATTCACCCAATTTTTTAAAGGTTTCTTACAACAAATAACTTTTGTATATAATTGTCATTCCCATCATCACTAAACAAAACATGTCCCAATCATTCGGCCCAACTTGGTAAGTCTTGTATCTTTAGCTTATTTTTAATGAAAAAAATTTTTTTTTTTTTTTCTTGTTCTCGAGATGAGCTCCTTTTAAACAAATGGAAAAGTTACTAACAATCAGGTATTTAGGATGCGTCCAAAAGATCCTAACTCAGTTGACATACAACTGCATTCACAACAGACACAGAGTCATGATTCTAAGAAAAATTCGTGGAACATTGAGAAAGATGTCCCATCACGTCAAGGTACTGTAACTCCAACTTTGAGTACATCTGATTCTATCAATACTGGGTCTTCGCCACTTACTCCAATTCAATCTGAAAATGGACACAAACCAAAGAATCACCAGAAAGTTGCAGAGATCTTACCAAACAGAGGAGGGTCTTCTTATACAATGCAACAAATGTTTGATGTGTTCAATGATTTGAAAAATAAAAATGAACTTATAATCAACAACGAGTTAAGTAATGATTCTCAAGACGAAGATTACCGTATAACAAATGGTCATAATGTTATTTTACACGAGGAAGTTGCTGCTGAGCTGAAAAATGACACAATTTTGCAGCAACTGCAAGATGTGCCAAATGATCTCTCACAAGATCTCGATCAGTTAAACCTTAGTTCTTTACAAAACAACCACTCTTTTTTGAATCAAGCACTGACAAACAATGGAGGATGGTCTTCCACAACATCACAACAACAGCCTTTGAATGATCCACTTTTAAACCCTTTGCTCGCATCGAACGGAGATATGAACCACCATTTTGGCAAACCCCCTGGATTGCAACAATTACCTCAATTATTGCCACTGAACCAAATCCAATGGGTCTATTTAGATCCTCTGGGTAATATTCAAGGTCCATTTGATGGAAGCATGATGCAAAGTTGGTACTCATCCAATTATTTAACTCCAGATTTGAGATTGAGAAGAGTCGAAGAACATCAGTTCCAAACATTAGCCGAATTGGTTAACTTGTTAGGTAATTTCCAAACCCCATTCTTGGTACCATTACCTGATTTGACTTTCCAACATACACTTCAACAACCTCAAGCAACTGTTACTCATCCAACATTATCTGTTAATACTCTGTCAGCAGCCATTCCTCAACGTGTTGCATCTCCTTGGTTACAACAACAAAGTCCAGCTACAGATTTCTTAACTGGAACTCAGTCACCATTCAACAGTTCCCCAATGCTTGCTGATACTTCATTTAGCTCAGCCTCAAGATTTATTAACACTCCTCAACAATCTTTTATTTCCCTTCAACAACCACAACAACAGCAAACCAACTCGGATGATAGACTTTTCGATCAATTGCATTCTACCGTATTGGATAACGTTCTCCAAGATGCTCATCATGATGACCATAAATTAGTGGGTACGTTGCCTGACGAAAAAGTTGAAGAACAAGAAGAAAAACAAATATTAGAGAATGTTGAACCTGAACAAGTTCTCAAAGTACAACCATCAGTGAGACAACCAGAACCTGAAGTAAAAGAATCAGAAGTACAAGTGGAGGTTAAAAAACTGCCACTGAAACCAAAATTGGCACCTTGGGCTTCTTCATCATCTATTTCACAAAATAAACCAAAGATGTCATTAGTCGAAATTCAAGAATTAGAAGCTAAGGAAAGATTAAAAGAAGAAGAACTTGCTGAAGAGCAACAACAAAAATTCATTGCAGCACAATTACTTCTGAATACGACAAGTAGTGTTGCAGCAGCAACAACAGCTACAACTTTTGCAGTTGAAGAGAAACCTGCTTTACCAAGAACTGCATCTTGGGCCACCAGTACTAAGGCCTCTGTACCAGTGGCACCAAAGAAGACTTTAGCTGACATTCAAAGAGAAGAAGCTGAGGCTGATTTGGCTTCTGAAGCCGACGCTAAGAGAGCTGCAAATTCATTAGCTGCTAAGTTAGCCGAGTCATCAGCCTCATTTGCCAATGCAGCAGCAACATCGGGAGGTAATGCTTGGACTGTTATTACAAAGAAAGCTACAACAAAACCTGTCGTTAAACAAACTGTACCAGGTATGTTAAACATGTCCACTAAGAGCACAACACCATCGTTGTTACGTTCAGTCTCTGCATCAACTTCATCTGTTGCTGTACCAGCAGTTAAAAATTCAACTCCAATTGCTCAATCAACAACAACAACGACAACAAAACTGAGAAATTCAAGAGATGACTTCTTTGGATGGTGTCGTCAACAATTATCACAATTGAACAAAGGTGTTAATAAGGAAGATGTCTTGTCAATTTTGATCCAATTACCAACTTCATCAGAGAGCCAAGAAATTATCGCAGATACTATTTACTCAAATTCTTCAGTTATGGATGGTAGGAGATTTGCTCAAGATTTCTGTAAGAAAAAACAAACGATTGAGAAAAGTATTCCACATGGTGTTGAATTCAGTTGGAACGATGAGATGTCAAGAACATTGAACTCCAATAATAGTTCTTTACCATCTTCCACATCAGGAGATAATTGGGATGATGCTTTCAAAGTCGTCACTAAGAAAAATAAGAAAAATAAAAATAGAGAATTTTAAGGATATACATAATATTTTGTAAATAGTTTAGCATATTTCATTATATAATTGAAACTAGCATATTATCATTTCTTCTTATTTTTACTCTTTGTTTCCTTCTTCGTTTCTTCAATTTCCAATTTTTTCTCCACTAGATCTGCAACTTGACCCCATTCTTTCAATAAATCTTGTTTACGATCTTCAATTGAACCTAATCTTCTTCTCAATGCTTCATTTATAGTAATTTCTTGACAAATTGGGAAAAATTGTTGTGCCCAATTAGGTTTGATCAAATTGGCCTCCATGGCTAATTCATTCATCTCTAATTCATTCAATTTTTTCTCTAATTGGAAAGATTCATAATAATCATGTCCAATGGAACCCTTTTGATATAACATGTTGACAAAATTCTCATTTTCTTTCAATTTGAACATTTTTCTAATAGATTCCGAACCTCTCCTTAATAACGCAGCTTTCAATACTTTATCATTTGGTTTTGGATCTTGCTGTTTCAATTGTATATACAAATCTTTTGAATAATTTCTTGGGAACAACGAATTCACTTGATTTATCTTATTCGACAATTTCCTCTTTCTATAAATACTGGAAAACAATACAAATACGGATATCAATATCGTTAAATATATGATAGGTGTATAGATCGAAACTTTTATAAATTCCTTTGTCTCTTCTTCAGAAGTAGTATATGTGCTGTTGTTGTTATCTTCATAAGTGCTGTTTCCATTATAAGTGTCATTATAGACAAACTCCTCTTGTGAATGGTCCATGTTCTCCTGTTGCTCTCTCTCTCTTGTAACTGATTCTCTTCAGATTTTTTTTTTTTTTTATTTGTTGTTCGAAAAAAATTTTTTGTTAGTGGTTTTTTTTTCTTGTATTTGGAATACGTCGAACTGTGGCAGAAAAAAGATAAGTCAAAAAGTTTTAGACTCATCGCATCTTTCAAATAGTGTTCTACACGATAGTTATATAGAAAGAGAGATAGAGGCATTGAATAGGAGAAGATGTCGTGCTCACAGAACTCTCATATACCGTGTCACAGCACGAGACCCTCGCTTCCGTTGAACTATTCTCTGACTGAGTCACTGAGATTCCATAAAGAGTTGAGTCCTAAGAGTGATGTGGATGCTTCCATTCTGATCGACGATGATCCATTGGATGCACATGATCCTGTCATGGTCCATAAATGGAGCCAGAGTATATCACTGTTGTCGGTGGTTGTGTCTCCAAAGAGGAATTTGATCTTTTGCGGTACTCAGGATTCGAAGATTGTTGTGTTCGATTTGGAAACATTCACTAAGAAGTTTGAGTTGAAAAGCCATTTTGGTTCAGTATTATGTCTTGCATTATCATCAGATGAGAATTTATTATTCAGTGGTGGCAGTGACTCTACTGTTAAGGTATATGACTTAAATTTGATGAAAGATACACATACCATTTATTCATTGATGGATATAGGTGATGTTTTCAGTATTGCCGTCTCAGACGATTTGAACACGGTTTATTTCGGAACTCAAAATGCCAGTATACTATATGCTCACTTGAGTTCTATTTCTCCAAAAGATGATCCTAGTTTTTTACCTTCAATAAGGCCTGATAAGTTCTTTGACTCAAAGAGTAAGTTTGGGCATATAAATGATTCGAAGAGAGAAAGATTCATTCCGCACACTACTTTGATTGAGATACCGTCTTCAAACATAATACGATATGCTCATAATGGGTTCATTTATGCAATGAAACTTATCAAGCGTAACTCGAAATACGATTTTTTCAACGGTATCCCTGAAACAATCAATGAGCTTCTTATCAGTACAGGTGGTGATGGTTTTGCCAAAGTTTGGACATTACAACGAAATAAGATAACATTGTTAAAAGAGCTCGATAACGAGGAGAGTACTTTATCATTGGCAGTAGGAGAAAGTTACCTTTACTGTGGATTGACTAACGGTCAAGTCAAGGTTTGGGATTTATCAACTTTCCAACATTTGAGAACCATCGAATCTGACCAAGATGACATCTTCTCAATGACAATTTTCAACGATTGCCTTTTCAAAGGAACCAAAGCAGGTGTCACTAAATGGAAATTAAATGGAGACCATAAATCTGACTGGATTGCACACCAAGGTTTGGCAGTTACCGTTGAAACATTCAAAAGTATAAACAACAACAATTATTTGATAACAGGTGGCTTAGATAACTCATTGATTTTGTGGGATATCAACCAGGTGAATGACACTTTACAACACAGGAGATCTACGGTTTCACTAAATTTAGCTAATGAAGCGCTCTTAGAAACTTTAAAAGATTTAATCTCATATCAAACGGTTTCTAAGAACCCTGAATTGTACATGGATGATTCTAGAAAATGTGCTAATTATTTGAAAACATTGTTTAAAAAACTTGGTGCCACGTCTCAATTATTACCAGTGGAAAATGGTAATCCAATTGTGTATGCTGTATTCCAAGGTGAGAAAACAACTTCTGAAAAACCAAGAGTATTGTGGTATGGTCATTATGATATTATTGAAGCAACGTCATCTGAGAAAGATCAATGGCTTACTCCACCATATAAGCTAACTGCTCAAAATGGTTATGTATTCGGTAGAGGTGTTACCGATAACAAAGGTCCATTACTTCTGTCAATATATGCAGTTGCAGAATTATTTCAAGAAGGTGAGTTGTTTTCCGATGTTGTCTTTTTAATAGAAGGTGAAGAAGAGTCTGGTTCTTATGGTTTCCAAGATGTTATCTTACAAAACAAGAAATTAATCGGTGACATCGATTGGGTCTTGTTGAGTAACTCTTATTGGTTAGATAACGAGATCCCTTGTTTGAACTACGGTTTAAGAGGTGTTATCAGTGCTCAAGTGGAAGTTTACAATGATTCACCAGACAGGCACTCGGGTTTTGAAGGTCCAGATGGTAAATCTGAACCTGCTATGGATTTGATGAAAGTGGTCTCGACATTAACAGATAATGATAACAGTGTGCTGATTCCAGGTTTCTATGATTCTTTGAAAAAATATGAAAGTGAGGAAGAATTAGAAAACTATCATACCATTATCAAGAGAACTAACTTGAATTTGAAATTGGATAAATTATTATCAAAATGGTGTAAACCTTCTTTATCCATTCATATTTTGGATGTTGCAGGTCCTAGAAACAGTACTGTTATTCCACATTCTGCTTCACTGACTATCTCAATTAGAGTAGTCCCTGAGCAAGACTTGTCACAGATCAAGAGGTCGTTAGAAGACCATATCCTAGATAGATTCTCTAAATTGAATACAGACAACAGTATCAGTTTTGATATCTTACATGAATCTGAACCTTGGTTAGGTGATCCAACGAACTTAGCATTCCAGATCTTGAAAAAGGAAATCGAACAAGAATGGGCCATAGAACCATTATTTGTCAGAGAAGGAGGATCCATTCCTTCCATTAGATTTTTGGAAAAGACATTTGATGCAAAGCTGTGCCAAGTTCCATGTGGACAAAGCACTGATAGAGCTCATTTGCCAAATGAAAACTTAAGAATAATCAATTTATATAAGACAAGGAACATCTTGAAAAGATCTTTCCAAAGATTCCCAAAGAATATATAGTTAATCAAGTTGCATTTTGTACATATTAGACACTCGAAGAAAAAAAAAAGTAGTTTATTAATACAACAAAAAATCTTTCTTCCATCAATTGGAAAAAAAAAAAAACAGTTGAAAAATTGAAAAAAAAAAAAAATTTGATATTTGAAGATATCAAAAGACAAGACTGGATCAAAGATGTTTGCCTCGATAAAGTCTATATTTCAGCTGCCGATAATATCTCAGACCAGATCTGTATCTTTATTATCACAACTTCATCCTGCCAAGGGATCTTTTAAGACTCAGAAGAGAGTCGGTAGAGGTCCAGGTTCAGGTTTGGGTAAGACTTCAGGTAGAGGTCAAAAGGGTCAAAAGGCCAGAGAAAGTATACCAAATTGGTTTGAAGGTGGTCAAACTCCGTTATACCGTTTGATACCTAAGAGAGGTTTTTACAGACATAATAAGAAGGACTTGAATGAAGTTAAATTAGAAAGAATTCAAGAATTTTATAAAGAAGGTAGAATTAATTTACAACTGGGAGAAACTTTAACCATTGCCAAGATGAAAGAATGTGGGATATTGACAGGAACAATGAAGGATGGTGTCACCATTCTTGGTACAGGAAAAGAAGGTTATGAGTTACCATTAAAAATTGAAGCTACCAAGCTGACACGTCCAGCTATAAGAGCCATCGAAAAAGCCGGAGGAGAATTCACACTGAGATATTTAAGTAAGATTTCATACAGAGCTCATTTTGCACCAAATTGGTTCTTATCGAAGAGGGGATATATACCTTTAGAAGCCAGACCAATTGCAAGAAGAGATATATTATTTTATAATTCTGCTGAAAAGAGAGGTAATTTATATAAAGAGAAATTACTGAAAGGTGAATTAGAACAATTGGAGACGAAACCAGTTATTAAGAAGCACGTTGGTAAAGAAAAGAAATCTCAATTAGAGTTACAATTAGAGCAAGTTTCTCAAAGCAAGAAAGATAATGTTGAATTTTTTGAAAATAACAAAGTTGTTTCTTTCAATGATTTGAAATTATAAAAAAAAAAAATGTCATACATAATAACTTGTAAATAAATAGATGAATATGTCAATAATTTTTTTTTTTTGTTGTTTAGTTCATGTAAATGGGTCATTATAAATCTCTTCAATGAGTCAAGTTGACTGGTTTACCAACTTCCCAGTTCTTTATCGCATTGGCAATATTGAACCAATATTTCAATTTCACCAGCTCCAATGCAGCATCTTCGTAATTTTCAGATGCAAATAGTGTCTCTAATCTGTTCTCTGTGTCTACAATTCTTTCATCATTTTGCTCTTTTAAAGTGACTAATTCTTCTTCATCTGTAACATTTTCCAATTCTTCATGAATTTCAAGAATAAACATCAATAATGACTTATCTTTGAATTGAAATTCCTTAATCTCGTCATCGCTATTCAAATCAATCGATGCTTTCTCTTTCAAAATATACTGCGCTCTACTCAATGAAGACTTTAGTGTTGAATAAGCTTTATTTAAGACAGAACTCACTTCATCCTTCAGTTCGTTCTCATTTGCACTTAATTGTACAGATCCATGCAATATATCAGGATGCGATTGTTGTTGCAAAGACCGATATTCTTTTCTCAATTTCTTCAAATCAACTTGAAAAGGAGAATTAGGTGGTGATCCATGTGGGAAAGTCTTTGGGAACAATTTGTAGAAATCAACAGTGTTCGATGTAGAATTGAACCTTACCAAAAAAGGTTTCTTGCAATGTGCAATGACACTGGAGCATGAATTGTAATTCAAACTTGGAACCTTCAGTAGTAGCTGTCTGGATATCATTTTGGCTTCTCTTGAAAAAGGATATAGCTCTTCCGATCATTTGCTTTTTTTTTTTCTGTAATCTTTTTTATTTTTTTCCTTCTGCTGCGAAAAAAAAAAAAGTGAAAATCCGGGAACTCTATCTGAAAATGTGATCTTTACTTGATCGGGAACCGACAGAATAACCAACTTTACAATAGATTGCTAATTTGTATTAGAATGAGTAGGAATGAATCTCTCTTAGGTAGACTTCCTCCTTTACACTTGTAAATTACATGTATTCTTGTCTTAGTACTTGAAATTGCGGTAAAGAGGGTACAGTATTATGAAGTCTTTGCAATTGTCGAGGACAAAAAAATTAAATACCCATAATAACCACAGACGTTCAATAGTCATAATTAGTGAATATCCATGTATTCCTAGACTTGAAACTCCCATTTTGTTCTTGTATATCTATCAGAATAAAAAAAATGTTCCAACAGAACCCCCTTTTTTTTCTCTTTATTAACTCACTTAAATGACTAGAAGTCGAATAACTAAATCACTTAGGAGATGCTGGAAGGACCAGAGAGACCAAAGACACCTGAAAAATTAAAGAAAAGAGTTTCTCAAATTCTAAGGGGAACGTCAGCTCCTACAAGTGAGGCTCCATCCCCTCAACAAACCCCAAATTCTCAACGCATACGGGAACTAACCCCGTTGCAAGATACAAGATCCATTTTGATAAGTCGGGAAGAAAATTCTTCAACCAGTTCTCTTGAGACAGTTGACACCCATGAATTCTTGGGCGATACTGAAAGGCTGTCAGCTGAGATTGGACTTGATGTTGTACAGCACTATTTTGAAAACATAGGAGAAGAAGACATGGAAGATGACAGAAGGTTGTCTGCTGAGTTAAGTTATGATATAATTGATACTTATACTGAAAGAAGACAAGACGTTTTCAAACTCAGAAGGAGAAAAAGGCAAAATGAATTCAATTTCAAAGTTCATAATTCATTGTTGGAGCCATCTTCTGAAAAAGATTATCATACATTTCGTTTCCCAAAGAACCTCGTTGACACTCCTGAAGCTACAAAAATCGAAACTGAACTTTTCCAAAAATCACCAACAACAAATCTGGAAGCGAATGATGAAGATATAAGTCTGATAGATTTTGCATCAGTAGGCATTGAACATAAAACGCAGCATTCAACAGAATACGCACCGGAGAGAATAGTAAGAGGGGCCAAGGCTTTTACCACTCCACCAATTGACAGTGTAAAAGGAAGGTTAGAGAACAGAGGCCCCTTCAAAAAAATTACTGAGGATTTGCCTATAGTCAAGTTCAATGAATATATGCTTCGACCAAGACATAGTAATTACGATCGAATAATATTACAAGACTCTAAATATTACCTCATTGATAAGAGAGGATCAAATATGAAAAAATTCGATTCTTGGGGAAACTTCATTTTTCAATTGTACCTTTTAGAGATTTATAGGTACTTAGTATCACAAACAGAATCCATTGAATTTGAAAATTTGACAGAATCTGCAAAAAACATACAAGATGGTATAATAGTATTCAATGAGTATTTCAATAATATTGAATTTGTGCGAAAACCCAATTTTAAGTCAAGATTAGCTGGATATATTAAAAGTGAAGCTTTCCCATTTTATTACAGTTCCTTGTTACGTTCAAAATAGACATATATATATATAGTGTATTAATACTACCACGTCATTGTTTATACATTTTTGGATCAAAAATCATTAACTAGTTATTATGTACAAGTTTCTTCATTACATTATTTAAAATTGTTTCTTGACAAAGTGAATAACAGTTGGAACTAACCATAAAGCACCAGCAATAACAGCAGCTGTTTGAACAGTTTGATTAGTGATCTCCTGGTGAACTTTCTTTTCTTCTTCTGATGGTGGTTGAGCTGGTCCTCCGAACATTGTGTTATATAAATTATAGATATTATAAAGACTTGTAAAGCAAGATTTATCTTTAACAAAATTTTTTTTCTCTCTTTCATTGAACAAATTAATTGTGTTTTAAATACACGCCATTTTTTGTTAATTTCAAGAAAAAATCAAAAAAAGGAAGAAAAAAAAAACACAACAGGCAAAACAGATAATTAATGATTAATAGATTTGATTAAGTAAAATATAAGATAATGTCAAGTGAAGATATAATTGCCTCAAAGGACTTATCACCTGCTTCAGACAATACTGAAGTAGAAAACAAGGAGTCAGAAACTGTTCAAGAGAAGGAAGTTGAACAATCTCAAGGAGAAGAAGAAGGAGGAGAAGAAGGAGAAGAAAAGGAGAAAGATGATTTCTCAGATTTGTCAGATTTAGAAGACGTTGATGAAGATGTAGAATTGAAATATTTGGAAGAGCAAGATGCTTTCAAGTTAGGATCACATAAGAAGAAATCTGGTACAGCAGCAACATCTGAAAAAAAGAAAGAGGCTGTCAGACCAAGAAAGAGAAAAGCTGATAATGATTTAGAATTGGATGATAATAGAACAATAACATATTCTAATGAGACAGAGAATCAAAAGAAGAGAAGATTATTGGAAGAAAGATTGGATGCATCTATTAAAAATAAGACAGTAAGAAGAAAGAGAAAAGATGAAGATGATTTAGAGATGTTTCAAGATGCAGCAATTTCTCTGTTAAAAGAAAGAATGAAGATGGCCGCAGAGTTGGATAAGGAAAGTGTTGTTAATGGTGAGCCTGCTTTACAAAAATTGAAATTATTACCAGAAGTGCGTAATGTATTATTGAGAGCAAATCTTGCTGATTCGATATTGGATAATAATTTATTGGAAAGTGTAAGAATTTGGTTAGAACCATTACCAGGAGCTTCATTACCAGCTTATGAAATTCAAAAGACTTTATTTCAACTGATTTTAAAATTACCAATAAAGACAATACATTTACAAGAGAGTGGATTGGGTAAAATCATGTTATTTTATCAGAGATCTAAGAAAATTGAACCAACGATAAAGAGAATTGCAGATAAATTGATCGGTGATTGGACAAGACCAATTATGAAGAGATCTGATAATTTCAGAGATAAAAATATTAAGACAGCATTATTTGATTATCATAAACATAAGAATTCATTACCAACACCACTGTCTCAAAGAGCCACTGAACAAAAGACATTATATGAAGAGGCTGCAGCAAGAAGAAAAAGAGCCGCGGCACCCCTGGCAAGAACTACTCTGTATAAAGTTGCACCAAGAGTTAACCCTGAAATTTTTAATCAAAGATCAAGTAGAGATTTATTAGGTATTCAATCATCGATGAAAGATGAAAGATTCAAGAGTTTATCAAAGAAATTGAACAGTATGAGTAGTAAGAAGAAAGCAAATGGTAAAGGAGGAATTTCCATTGAAGGTAAAGAATTAGGTGTTTGATTTATAGTGTATCGCATTTTTTTTTTTTTTTCTCTCTAATCATTCGTTAGTATATTTGATGTAGTAAAAGTTAGATGGAATCTACAACTAGAAGTTTTATAAATTATTAGCATGGATAAAATGGGGAACATCATATGATGAAATTTGTTGATGATGAGATTTGTGACAAACCATAATAACCAAATAAATTAATAAAAACTCTCGATAATTCTGAATAAAAGACATTCATTCCTTTTTAAAAGAATCCATAAACTCAAAATAATGGGAAAATGGAAACCTATATATATATATTATTTGAAAAAACAGATAATAGAAAATCTATGATCTTGGCTTTTCCTTCTTTTCTTTCCATAAAGCTAATAATGAGACACCTGAGACTTTGACAACCTTGAATCTAACACCTGGAATATCACCCTTAGCTTTACCTCTTCTACCAAAACCGGCTAATAAGACTTCGTCATTTTCATCAACAAAGTTTAAACAACCATCATTTGGAACGAAAGCAGTAACTCTCTTACCGTTCTTGATTAATTGGACTCTGACACATTTTCTGATAGCTGAGTTTGGTTGTTTTGATTCAATACCAATTTTTTCTAAAACGATACCTTTAGCGTGGGAAGAACCACCAAATGGAGATGATTTGAAAGCAGTACCTAATAATCTGGCTTTATATTGTTGATCAGCCCATCTGTTATTACGACGGTGAACTCTTAATTTTCTTGCTGAGTTGATACCTCTTGGTTTACCACTACCCATGATTGATTATAATTAATTTTGTTAATAGTTGGAAAATAAAGAAACAATTTTTTTTTTTTTTTTAATAAATTAAATTTTTTTTTCTTTCTTTCTCAAAGTGAAAGTGAAAATGAAGAAAGAGAGAGGAAAAAAATTTCACAATTACTGTAATAGGAAATCAGGGGCTGTACATTACTCTGCGCACACAAAACACGACTTTTTTTTCTTATACACAGTCACCTCTTATAAGACTGCACGTGATGTCTTAGGTGTGTTAACCCTAATTATACAAGATAGACCACAGGACACCACTAGGCTGCTAATTGTGATTTGATATCTAAGATACACAAAACGGTAATCTGCTATATACATGTAAGATTAAAGATGTCTATACAAGATGATCCTTCAAGTCAGGATCCAGAACAATTGCACAACTATATACAACAATTGATATGTCTTTATTTGAAACAAAACAACCACCACCAGACTTTAAAACAATTCGAACTAGAATTGAACAATCCTTCTTTGTTACCTCATCATCATTCTCATGAATCATTGACAACTATAGTTAAAGATCGTATTAATTTTAATAACTTATCAGAATCAATGGACAACTTGACAGTGAACAGTACTACCAATAACATATTGACACCACAACAATTGAAATTGATCCAAGATAATGATATTAAATTACCGTTATTCAACTTACCTTATCCTCGAGAAATCAAGAAGACAAAACATAATGATTCATTAGTGGTTCATACCTCGTGTCTGGTATTGAATATCAAAGGTCATATGACAAAATGTTTGCTATTCACTTGTTCAAATAAGAAAATCATAATTTATGATATAGAGAAAGATGAAAATGTTATAGAGTACACTGATAAGATAGTTAATAGATTGATCTTGGAATTTAAAGGTTATATAGTGACATGTGATATGAATGGAGCTGTCAATTTATTTGAAATAAGTGAACTGCATTTGCTCAGAAGGATCAATTACAAGATCCATAATAGATTAATCACATTGATCAAAATTATCGAGATTTCAGAAACTGAGTTGTACATTTGTTCGATTGGATATGATTTCAAATTATGTATTAGTAAACTTGATTTGAACCTGTTTTCAATTGAGTTGATCGATAGTGTTAAATTGATCACAAATCCAACATGTATCGAATATACAATTCAAGATAATAAGCCTATAATATTTGTTGGTATATTGGAAAATTCATTAATATCCACATTCACTTTATCTTCTCTTGGAAAATTGGAATTGATTTACAAGTTGGCATTAAATGATAGTGAGTTCAACAATTATTCTTTTTACCCAACCTCGATGATATTTGATAACACTAGTCGGTTATTGGTGATAAGTACTAGTCATATTCCATATATGAGATTGATAACTGTTATGATCCCATCGACTTACTCCATATCAGACGACCAGAGCACTGTGATCTTGAGAAATTCCGTCATCTCAAATATGAACACCATGTCTTTACAAGATAAATATTCGAATAGTATAATTTTACAAAGAGAAGCCGATAAAGGTATATTGATTATAGGAAACGACGGGATAATAAGAGGTGCCGATATCAGTAGAGGTAAAGTGCTTGATAATTTATGTGACATCAAAGGTAGACTGAAGACTCTGTGTGTGGTCAGTATACAAGAAGAAGAGATGGTTTGTACCTGTCTCAATGATAAATCTATCAAATTGATAACAACTGTTGGGGTTGAACAATAAGCTTTCCAAAAAACCGAGGCTGTATAAATCCGAAAAGAGGAGAAAGGAAAGAAAAAAAAAAAAAAAATTATATATATATAAAAGCTTTTGTACTTCATCTTTTTGATCCCGTATTATAGTGGATTCGAATAATATCAATGTCTTCATTATCCCCTGCTGAGAAAGCTATCAGTGGAGCTGTAGCCTCGGTACTGGCTAATACCATTGTGTATCCTTTAGATCTTGTTAAGACGATTATTCAAACTCAGGACAGTTCAAATAAGAAGTATTCAAGCTCAATTGATTGCTTAGTTAAATTATACAAGACTAAAGGTTTATCCCATTTATATTCAGGTTTAAAATCTTCACTTGTTGGTACTGCATTACAAAATTTCTATTATTTTTATTGGTATTCGATTTTAAGAAATATTTATAATAAGTTACCGAATAAGTCTGTTAAAAATAAGAAAATCTTGGATGAATTAGTTATTGGGATATTAGCAGCAAGTATTACTCAATTCTTTATATCTCCAATCAATGTTGTCACTACAAAACAACAAACTGTGGATTCAGTAAGTAGTGAAGAAGAATCTAAGCACCCTGAATCTATGATTGAAGCAGGTTATAAAATAGCTAAAGAAGATGGAATCACGGAATTATGGAAAGGCTTAAAAGTCTCGTTGGTGTTGTCATTAAACCCATCGATTACATATGGATCATATGAGCGTTTGAAAAACTTGTTTTTCAAAGATAAAGAATTCTTGAATCCATTGGAATCTTTTAACCTTGGTTTATTATCCAAAATTATTGCAACTTTAATTACACAACCACTTATCGTCTCAAAACTGAATTTACAATCTGGCTCAAATAAATTCCAAACTTTCCAAAGTGTCTTGGTTTCATTATACAAAGAAGAAGGTATTAAAGGTTTATGGAAAGGTTTGGGTCCACAAATTTTAAAAGCATCATTAGTACAAGGTTTCTTATTCATGTTTAAAGAACAATTTGATTTATTTATTTTAGTCTTAATTAAATTCATCACTCATAAGAAAAGATAGTTTATATAGTTCTATATACTTAGAATCTTATATCTTCTGGTAAGATATGAAATTTTTCTCCATTTGCACGTACAGATTCATTTTTAATATCACTTTGTAAAGAACATCTCATATCAAATGCATCAATTTGATCATCTAATTTCTTCTTCCCCGTAGTTGGCTCCCCTCCACTATAATACCCAACTACTCTTCGATATATGCTATAACCCAATTTCTCATACAACGTTATTGCCAATTTATTATTACATTTGACAAATAAATCAATGAAATATGTATTATATGGCTCAAATTCTGTAGATTTCCTCAAGAAATTACACAATTCACTCAGTAATCCCAATCTTCTATATGTAGGATTAATAGTCACTGCAGTGATATGTGTATGCCAATCCTTTCCCGTGCCTTCTGTCTTACCCATCATATAACCACTTATCTGATCTGATGCATTTGTACTTTTAAAAAACAAACTTGGCCAATCTGTGAGATATTGTAAATAAAAAAACAACTGGAAATTTTCAGTCAATGGATCCAAGTTCACTGAGTTGACTTTAAACAAGTCCGTAGCTTGAAATGGTGTTATAGAAGTCATTGATGAATTGATATATATATATAGCCAACCCTTTCTTGGTGAAATGAACAAAAAAAAAAAAAAAAAAAAAAAAAAAAAAATTGGAAAAAAAAAAAAAATTCAACGAAAGAAAAAACAGGAAGGAGTTTGTTATTTCATTCAATATCAAGCAAATTTATTCCTTTATATCAATCAATCATGTCTCAATATATTGGTAAAACTATATCATTAATCTCCAACAAAGGTATTCGGTAAGTTTTCATTAATTTTTATTTTATCTTTCGAGTTATTCTAACAAATTATAGTTATCTTGGTATTTTGGACAACATTGATGCTGATAACGGTACAGTCTCATTAACTCAAGTTCGTTCATTTGGTACCGAGGGTAGAGTCCATGATGTTACTAAGATGGTTGCTCCTAAGAGTGATATCTTTGGTCATGTCATGTTCAAAGGTTCCGATATCCAAGACTTGAATATCTTGGACTGTGATATTAATCAAGTGGTCCCTGAACCAATGCCAAAACAACAGCAGTCTCCACCTGCTCCAGTTTCTCCTCAAGTACAAGCACCTGCACCACAACAATACCAACAACCACCACCACCACAACAACAACAACCACAACTGCCGCAACAAGAACAAAGAGAACAACCAAAACAACAAGAACAACCAGCACCAAAGGCAGAAAAATCTGAAAATCAAACCCATCGTACCGTTTACCAAGCTCATAATAATAACAATAATAATAATAACAATAATAGTAACAATTCAAGACCTCCAAGAAGACAAGTTGAAATCCCAAAAGACGATTTCGATTTCGAATCTAATAATGCCAAATTCCAAAGAGAAGAAGATGAGCAACAAGCAGCAGCAGAAACTTATAACAAGAAATCTTCATTCTTTGATACATTATCTTCGTCTACTGAACCAAACAATGATAGAATGAGATGGTCAGAAGAGAAAAATTTGAATTATGATACTTTTGGGCAAACTTCGTTGCATAGAGGTAGAGGAAGAGGAAGAGGAAGAGGTGGTTATAGAGGTAGAGGTGGTAGAGGTGGTTACAGAGGTAGAGGTGGTTACAATAATAACAACAGAAACCAAAAACAACCAGAATGGGCTTAGTTGCATTCTCATAACCTTTTAAAAAGAGAGATTTAATAAAACTAAATAATGTGTCTGTAATATATAACGTATATATATCATTTTTTTTTTTTGTCATTGGAATTATATCAAAAGAACTATGTAATATACACACCCATATGCTCACTCTACCACCTTGTACCGTCTCCATAAGAAGTATTGCCTCCATAATTAGTACCTCTTCCGGATTGGTAACCTGTTTGATTACCCATTGAGTAAGCTGTATTGGCACCACCACCAGCACCACCACCGTATGCGGTTCCTGCACCTGTTGGTCTTGCAGCGTCTAATTCATCTAATGATAAGATGACATTAGCAATCTTAGTTTGTAATTCACGTATACTTTTCAAGACAACATCTTTTGAGTTCAATGAACCAATAGTTTCGACATCAAAATAGAAATTTTTTGGTTTAGCATTATAGTCAAACACATCTCCCGGTTTTGGTTCTTCTTCCCATGAGCAATTTTTAGATTTTGGCCATTCTTTTTCCAGATCTTCTTCATACCATAAATCTGTATGCTTCAATTTATTCCATGGATCGTATTCAAAGCCTATAGCTGCACATGGAGACCATTTCAGATGCTCTTTAGCAATACCTTTCTTTGCAATACATCTAAAACCCAACTCCTGATGTTTCTTCAACTTACATATCAATACCCCGGTACCTTCCAGGTCTCTGATAACTGGGGCACCCAATGTGGAACCAGCTTGTCTCTCTACAACAAGATCTCTCGAATAAACATTAAGAATTTCATCTGATGTACAAACTGCACGTAACGTCAATATAACTGAACATTTTTCACAATAATCTTCACATGTACAATCTCTGGAATAAACCAACGAATCTATCTCCTCACTATCTAAAGGAATAAGACCCAATCTATGGGTTATGAACTCATCTGCTAGTACCGAAGTATTAGTTTCAATCTCAACTAAATCAATAGCCAACGTTGGAACTTCCAGTAACATGACTCTTCTCATAGAATTTGCTACACTCAAATCAACATTGGACAATATGAATTTCAGCTGATCTCTCTTCAGTCTTCTTATTGTGACACTTGGCCCTTCTGCTTGATCTATATCCATTCTTTACTCTCTGCTTGGTAATCAAATTCACTTTCGTTGAAAGTTTTTTTTTTTTTTTTTTTTTTGTTATTTTTTTTTTTTTTTGCTTTTTCCAAAGTTAAAAAAAAAAAAAACTGCAAAAGTGTGTGGCCAACATCAATCAATTGAATAAGTGATAATGACATCAGCATTGAAGATTCCAGATTTGAGATTTGAGCAATCGTTTATGAGAGCATTGCATGCTAATACAGTAAAGACTTCAACATCGGTGAATGTCGCTGAAGATGCTAAAGAGCAAGAAGATCCATTACCAGTTGAGATAACACCTAGTATTGTCATATATACAATATTGAAAGATCAGATACTCATGCCTTTTGTTCAAGGGTTGGCAATGACAAGTGTGTTGTTACTTTTCAAACCTATCCTTTATAAGGTTTTTGAAAATGGTAGGAATTTTGGTATGAAGTTGTTTAACGGTTTAGGATTTAGTCATAAGCCAAATAGATCATTCAAAAGAATATGACGATTTTCTATATATATTTAACGCATTAATGATTTTTATTCCATTCACAGCATTCATCAAATGTAACTAATTTACCTCCAAATATATCCAATGAACTTCCGTATGTCAAATCTACTGTCCCTTTACTCAATTCATTAACCAATTGTAAATCACCGACAGATTTAGCACCACCAGCATATGTAATCGGCTTACCTGTAAACCATTCACCTAACTTTTTGACCAAATCTTCATCAATCCCTTTACATAATCCTTCAACATCGGCCAGGTGGATCAAGAATTCATCACAATATTCACTTAATTCTTCGAAAAATTCTTTACTCAATTTTGAATCTGTTAATGTCTGCCATTTGTTCATTGCAACAATCCAATCATCAGTATTGTCTGAATTTTGACGACGACGACAGCTTAAATCTATCACCAATCTTTTTGGACCCACTAACTCGGAAATCTTGACCAATCTTTCTTTATCAAATTTTCCCTGAGGAAACAACCAAGACGTAATTATAACATGGGAAGCACCATTAGCAATCCAACTTGAAGCATTGGTATCATCAATGCCACCTCCCACTTGTAAGTGATTAGGCCATGCTTGTAGAGCTTCTAATGCAACCTTATCGTTGGCTTCAGTTGATCCAAGCTTGATAACATGAGCTCCAAGCACATTATTCTCTTTATACAATGAAGAATAGTATGATGAAGGTTTTGTAGAAACGAAATTTGTCTCAAGAACTCCTTCGTTATTGTCAAATAAAGTTCCTCCAACAATCTGTTTCACTTGTCCTGAGTGAATATCTATACAACCTCTAAATTTAGTCATCAAGTTTCGTTGATTCTTTAATCTCATCGATTTTTCAACTTCCCAAAAAGAAAAATTTATCAAAAAAAAAAAAAAAAAAAAAAAATTTAAAATTCTCAAATTTTTCATTATCAGATAGGTGAAAGAAGATTCCAATGTCAGACTATCTGAAAGCATTAGAACTGCAAAGGAGGGCTTTCGAAGCCCAGTTTGGTACCATAGAAGATTTAGGTTTTGAAGATAAGACAAAAGAAGTACAGGAGAGAAGTGACGAAGACAGTGAACAAGAAGAAGATGAAGATGAGGACTTGATAGATTATGATGGAGAAGAAGAAATTTCAGAATCTGATGACGAAGACGAATTCACAGGTTTTTCAGAGGGTGAAGAAGAGGTACCGATTCAACAGCCAATAGTGGTGAAATTCAGTGAAACATCAAGTAATACATATGTGGAACCTACAAAGAAAGAGTTAAAAGCTATAAGAAGTGGGAAAATATTAACTGTGGAACAGCAAAGATTAAAAGATGAGCTGGTTTTGAAAATGCAACTGAAGCAAGTTAAGGATACCAATGATGAAGAAAATTTAAAAAATGATTTAGAATTACAAAGATTATTAAAAGAGAGTCATTTCTTAAGTAATACTAAGAATGATTTCTCTGGAGCTGAATTAACGATGCAAACAATAGATTATGAAGAGCCAATAGGGAAAGCCCGTAAGCGTGCAATGGATTCTAGAATAAAGCTGATCTCGGAGACTAACTCTAACTTGTCGCATAAGAAATTGGAGAACATGCCAATGTCAATGCGTAAAGGTTTAGTTAATTCTACAAAGCTGAAAATATCTAAATTTGAAAGAGATGCTAGAGAAAATGGTATAATTCTTTCAAAGACAAAGAAAGGAGAATTGAGAGATTTATCTGGAGGTAAAGGTTCCACTTCAATTTTCGAAAGAATTGGTAATGGAGTTGCAAAACCAAAGAAGATGAGAGATAGAGGTTTGAAAATTAATAGTGTTGGAAAGAGTACAAGAAATGGTTTAATTCTTAACGAAAGAGATTTAGCCAAAATTAATGGACCAAGTTTTGATAATAAAAAGAAAAAATCAAGAAGAGGAAGAAAATAAAGTATATACTATGATTTCATTTCAATTTCCATTCTGTTTTCTCTTAAGTCATTAATACGTCTCACCAATCCAATTAATCCCATTCTTTCGGCAATCTTGACACTTGCCATTAACAGTTTATCATCTTTCATCTCTTGTGCAATATTAAATGCTTTTAATGCATTTTGTTCATTACAACAAGAAACAAAAATTTTTAACAAAGATTTATCATACAACATTTGTAACTCAACTAATCTTTGTTCCAGCTCATATTGATCATCGGCTTCAGCATTGGCAATAGTATCATTTAATAATTCACCCATTGTCTTTGATCTTAAAAATGTCTCTTCTGGATCTTCGTCTTCTTCTTGACTAGCCCCTATCGGTATCTTAATGTCTATTTCAGTTGGTAAAGGTAATGGGAATGACGGGTAAATACCATTCAGACTACCCCTGACAATTATACAATTTAGTTTGTTCTTGTATAAGCCTAATGGCCAACATTTTAAATCATCACCAATACCTCCAATTTGATTGATACCTTCATTAATGTCCAAGATTGGGATCCAACGGGCTTGTAATGGTTCTCTCCATTTTGATAACACTAATACCAAATTGTCATGACCAACTATAATTGGATCTCCATCTTCACTGAAAAATAGGCCTTTGATGAAATGATGCTTATTATTCTTCAAAACAGATTTTGGAATAGAAATAGGTAATGATATATCTCTTTGATAATATTTGAAATCAAAATCTTGTAAATTATAGTTAAACGTTTGTGACTTGTCGTTGTAAGTCACCGTTAAGAAATACTTATTATCTGTAATGCATGAAATTATAGGTGATTGTTTCTCGAGTCCCAATTGGACACCAAATAAGTTAAAGATTCTTAATAATCCAGATGAAGATCCAATGATTATGGAATTATTGGAAACAGTGACAGAAGTTAAAAACTCATCTTTCAATAAAGGTATATCTTTTTCCCAAGTCTCGTTGGCATTTTCATGTGGTCTAAACATAATCTTCAGTTTGGAAGCTTGTTTTTTTTCAAACCCACTAGAGGCAAAAAGTATCCCTGTCTCGTTCATTGAACTCAAGTCAAACCCATACAAGTCTTTGAAATGATACTCTTTATATAAACTTCTATCAAAAAATGATACCGTAATGGTAGAATTTGAAGACTGCTTAACAGACCAAGCATACCCGATTGAGTTCATGGTTAAGTAACGTCTGTCTGAATGCCATGGTGTTGAACCAGGTGAAAATGGTTTTAACTTGTATTGAGGTTCTGCTGGTATTGGACTGCTCTCACGGTACCTTTTTGATGATTGACGATATCCCTGGTTTTCATCTTCATCTTCTACAAATAACCTCTTCTCCGAATAGCCGGCATTATCATCATCTATAATGAAATCTTCTTCATCTTCAAATGCAAAACTCTTATTACGGTTACCATTGTTTCCATCAGCTTCAATTTCTTCATCTTCTTCATCGGTGTCTTTAGCTTCATCATCGATACCAAATGGGACACTATCTTCAATTTTTTCGTCATCGGAAATAATCTCATTGTACCTCACTATAAATCCACCAAAAGTAGAGACGGAAATTGATCTGTTATCGGGACTCCAGAAAAGTTTGTTCAGCTTATCTTCTTCATCTTCCCATTCGACTTGAAATTTCTTTATCAACTTTTGAGTTTTCAGATTCCATAAAATCAAATTTTTCTTCAAATCTAAAGATGCAAGATATTTCCCATTTGGAGAGATCTTAAAATCAATGATCTTGGCTTCGTGCTGGTTTTTAAATGATGCCTCTTCTTTTTCAAACTTGTCATTTCTATTAAAAATCGTGATACTTCTCTCTGGAGTAGCCACAAATAAATAGTCATTATTAGTTGGACTCCATTCACAATTAGTTGCTAATAAATTGTCTTCTTCTGTCAAGTCATCATCATCAAATATGACACTATGAGTTATTTTAGAAATCTTCGTTACCAAGTTTGGAGGTGATGAGTTTAAAGAATATATCAGGACATCACCACTAGAAAGTGTTATAGCAAGTAAATCGTTGGCCTTGTTGTAACCTAAATTGACAATCTCCTCTGTTAACTTGACTTTCGTAACCGACTGATCGGAGGTATTGACAATCACCAAATCCGAGTCATCACCCCCTAATATAGCCAATGATCCATCATGGTTAAAGCACGAGCATCTGATAGGCAATAATGATCTGTGCAACAATTTCCCACTTGAATCTTTAAAATCATACAAAGTACTTTCACCACCACACGAAGTGACAACAAAGCTAGTCTCGTTCGATGATAATGATGTCAGTTTTTCCAAGATAGTGAAAACTTTTGGCTCTTCACCTTCATCTTCAAATGCTTTCAAGATACCAGCATCGTTATAAACCAACAACTTGTTGGAGTTATAAAAACCAGTTACCTTACTTTCCGATGCGAAAAGGGACTTGACCTCTCCTTGAATGGTCATGCTTCTTGTATGTGTCAGTTCAATCTATCGAGTTATATGTTGTAAAACGCGTTTTGTTTTGTTTTTTTTTTAATTTCTTTATTTTGAATTTCTTCTCAGATTCACGTAAACAGTACGCTGTATATGGTAATTACTTGAATAGGAAGTCTATTAAAGAGAGAGAACAAAAAACATCAAAAGAGAGAAAAAAAAATGAAAACTCAAACAGCACATTGAAACAGAAGTAAAAGAAGATGGCTGAATTTGAGACAGAGGAGTATAATGAGGAACAATTCCCATATCCAGTCAAGATATCTAGAGAAATATTTCTGAATAATATAGAAAAATATGAACAAGATGATAAGATAGTGTTGGATAAATTTATGTATGATAATTATAGGTTCATAACGTTGGATGACTTGTCCAGTGATTTGAGGTCATTGTTGAAAGAGTTGGATGACGAATTAATAAATTTGATCAATAATGATTACGATGAATTTATCAAGTTGGGGAAATCAGTGGATGGCTCAATGGAATTGATAAATAATATTAAATTTGATTTGAACAATTATCATAATGAATTGAATAAGAATAAACAAAAATTACAAGAAACAGACCTGTATTTGAATAATTTGATAGATTATAAGAACAATTTGCACAATTTGAAAAAAATTTGTTCGAATTTGATATTGATTCATAATCAAATTGAAACTTTCAACCACTTATTACAAGAAAATAGCACAAATATTAAAAAATTGATAGGATTATACCTATCCGTACATAAAAATTTGAAAATAACATGTCTATTCATAAATGAAAAAGGACTAGATGAGAACAATATAGAGTTTATCAAGAACTTGATAAACAGATCAAATCTTTTAAGGTTTGAATTCAATGCATATTTAGAACAAGTCTTGGATAGTAAGAATGTGGAAGACTACGATAGGTTGTCGGCTATAACATTTAAGAAATACTTGTTCTAATTCATATACTGAAAATAAATATCCCCTTCGGTGACCGTCTCTTGTAGATATTTTATAAAATTAACGGTTATTGTACTCTCTGCCGATTCCTTGTAATTTTCATCGGTAAAAATATTAATTTAACTTTTTTTTTGAGTTTTTGGAGATTTGCGTGGAGAAAGATAACAGATGTATATATATAAGTATACACAAGTATCCCAGGATCTTTTATGGTAAAAGTTTTGCGAATTGTCTAGTAAGAATGTCAGATTATAAGATTCCAATCTGGTTAGACTGTGACCCAGGCCATGATGATGCCGTTGCCATAATCTTGGCCTCTTATCATCCAAATCTCAATTTGTTAGGAATTTCCACGGTGCATGGTAATGCTTCATTGGAACATACCACTTACAATGCCTTGTCTGTATTAAGAGCCATTGGAAAGGAAGAGCAGATTCCTGTGTATAAAGGTGCTGCTAGGCCATTGGTTAGAGAGCCACACTATGCACCATCGATCCATGGTGAATCAGGTTTAGAAGGCTCCGCATTGTTACCTGTACCAACAACGAAACCTGTTGAAAATTGTAGCAGCAGTGATGCCATGTACGAAGCTATTTGCAAATATGCGGGTGAAATTTCAATCGTAGCAACGGGAACTTTCACCAATGTGGCTCAATTATTGATGGATCATCCTGATCTGAAGTCAAAGATCAAGTACATATCATTCATGGGAGGTGGAATCGAAGAGTTCAACTGGGGAGCAGGAGAGTTCAACATTTGGTGTGACCCTCACGCCGCAAATATAATCTTTGAAGATCCGGAAGTTAAATCGAAATGTATCTTGGCCCCACTTGACTTAACTCACAAACTGATAGCTACAGAGGAAGTTGAAAACAAGATCTTGAACAAGCCAAACACTTCTAATTTAAGACAAATGATCTATGACTTGATCTCTTTCTTCAAGAAAGCTTATATCGAAGAACAAGGATTCCTGACTGGTCCTCCCGTTCATGATCCATTAGCAGTGATTGCGCTTTTGCCTTTTTACAAATTGGAGCAACCTCTGTTACCACTTGAGTTTAAATACAACACTTATAATATTCATTGTGTCGAAGAAGGGGAATTGAATGGTAAGATAAACGTCTTGAATAAAGAATCTGATGGTGTCAAAGTGGGATATGACATGAATATTCCAAATTTTTGGCAAATTGTCTTGGATACAATTGCACTAGCTGAAAAACATGCAACTATTTAACTTAAATAGAAAGTCTTATATCTTTAAAAGTCTACAATTGACCAAGTCATTAGTAACTATAATGCTTCTTCTCTCCCTTAACATTACGTATATAAAACAGTCGTGTGACGATTACCATTCTAGACATTTTTTCAGCTGAAAAATTTTGTTAAGGAAAAAAAAAAAATTTAAAAAAAAAAAAAAAAATTTGCTTCTTTTTTTTGAGATGAGACTGTAAAGTGTACAAACGATCTGTGATATTTGGAACTAATTTGATTACAAAATAAGTTATAAGAGAGTGGAATATTCAACCTAAATAACTCAAATTTTATTTCAAGCTTTTTTTCTGTGAATTGTGATATTAATTACTAGTGATAACCAGAATATCAAATCAAAAAGATCAAAAGAGAAAGGCATAATGGCAGGAGATCCGTTTTTATCAGATCCAAGCAAGAAGCGTAAGAGGACATATAACAATAAGAGGACCTCTTTGGCGAATAAAAAGGGTAAGCAAAACAAGTCTAAATCGGCAACACCACAACCTACTGAAGAAAATGATGAAGAGATCTCAGGTGTAAGTGATACAGAAGATGAACAAGGAAATGTTTCTGTTGATGAAAAAGAGGACGAAGAACAAGATGCAATTGATAGTGAAGAAGAGTTTGCTGGAGAATCAGCAGCTGATAAGCGTCGTCGTTTGGCGAAACAGTATTTGGAAAATTTGACCACAGAATTAAATGAAGGAGGTGATTTCGATGCTCTGGATTTAGATGAAGATATAATATCATCAAGATTGAAAAAAGATGCAGCTGAACAAAAGGGGTATGTTTATAAATTCATTGCTGATAATTTACTTATAAATGAGTCGAAGCCAACTATTTCAAGAATTGGATCTATGTCATTGACCTCGTTATCGGTCCGTTATCCATATTGTTATACAACATCAAAGGATATGGAGTTGTCCAAATGGGATATAAAAGATTTCAATAGGAAGCCAAAGAGAGTTAAATATACTAGAGGAGGATTGAAATTTTTGGAAATAAATAAGGAAAATCATAAAAATGGGCATATGGATGAAATACATACAGTGGCAGCTTCACCAAATGGGAAATTCGTTGTCACTGGAGGTAAAGATAAAAGGTTGATAATATGGTCAACCGAGAACTTGTCACCTTTGAAAGTGTTAGAAATTAAAAATAAGAATGGAGCTATCTATGGTTTAACTTTTAGAAGAAACACAGATCAATTATATGCTGCATGTGGTGATTTGAAAATCAGAACTTATAGTGTCAACCAATTGGCACAATTGGAGACATTGTATGGTCACCAGGACCTTGTAGTTGATATCAGTGCTTTATCGCAAGAACGCTGTGTCACTGTTGGTTCTAGAGATAGAACAGCTATGTTGTGGAAAATTGCAGAAGAGACAAGATTAACTTTTAGAGGTGGTGATTCCACGGAAAAGAAGAAGAAAAAGAAAAGAGATGATGAGCAAGAACAAGTTGAAGAACAAGATTTTTATAATGAGGGGTCTATTGAGACTGTGTCGATGATAGATGATTCTCATTTTGTCACTGGTTCTGATAATGGTAATATTTCATTATGGACCACTGCTAAGAAGAAGCCTCAATTCACCGAGAGATTATCACATGGTTTATTACCAAGTTTAACTACACAAGAACTGTCGGGTGAGCAAGATGAAGATTCCTCGCAAAGACAAATCCCAAAACGTAATCCATATTGGATCACTTGTATTTATGCATTACCATTCTCAGATGTTTTCTTCTCTGGATCTTGGAACGGTGTTATCAAAGTATGGAAATTGAGTGAAGATTTGAGATCTTTTAAACAGATTGGGGAATTACCAAATGCCAGAGGATTTGTCACAAAGATCGAAGCTGTTGAAGAAGATGCAAATAAGAAAGATGGAAAATTGAGGGTATTTGCAACATTAGCCAAAGAACATAGATTAGGTAGATGGTTGAAATTGAAGAACGGAGGTGCCAGAAATGCATTATATTCAGTTGTCATTGATCAACAAAATTTGAAGAAATGATCACTTATAGATATTTTTTTTGCATATATACAACAACAATGATGTTAAATATAAAAAGATTTTTTTTTTTTTATTAAACTGGATAAAAACTATTTGCTTCAATCATGAACAATGTCCAATAAATATCAGCATAAATATTCATCTAAGAACTAAAACTCCAAATATAAAAGGCAAGATATAAAAAAAAAAAAAGCACAAACAACAAACAAAAAGAAAGATTTAATACATTTGTAAAAAAAAAAATTGGGGAAGGAATAAAAAAAAAGCAGCAGGGTATAGAGAGACATCTGACCATGAAATATCAACGAGTCATCGATGTCATTCTTTCAAAGGGAATGAAAAAAAGGAAAAATAGCAGACACGTTCCCTGATTATTCACTAGCGTCATCTCATTAACAAAATATTAAACGATTGGATAAAATCTCAAAAACAGGAAAATAAAATTCAAAAAGCATCTTCTTATAAGAGAGCTGCAATTGCTAAACCAGCAACGGCAGCAAGACCACCAGACAATTGGTAGTTGTTACCGTTGTTTGAGGCACTTGTTGTTACAGCTGATGAAGTGGCCTCTACTGAAGATTGAGAAGCAGTAGAGCTCTTAGCTGATGAGTGGTGGTGGGAGCTTGTTGGTAAGATTGATGAAGAATTGGAGTAACCATGAGTAGAGGAAACCAAAGTTGTTGAGTTGTGGTATAAAGTTGAAGAAGAAGCAACTGTTGATGAAGAGTTTGTGCTGTTTGAAACACCTGAAGCAATGGCAACTAAAGCCTTAGCAGCTAATAAAGCTGAAGCTGAAGCCAATGAAGCACTTTCAACAGATGCGGCACTGGCAGCACTAGCAGATGACAATGAAGCTTCTGCAGCTGCTTCTAAAGCAGCTGATTCTGATGGGGTCAACAAAGTTTCGGTCTTGGTCAAAGTGATGACTGAAGTTGTTGTTAATTCAGTAGTGGTTGACAAGGTTGTTTCAACGGCAATGTCATCAGCATTGGTAACTGAAGATAATAAAGCAACGATTGGAACAATTGATTTGACTAACATTTTTGTTCTTCTTGAAATTTGTGATATTTTAAATTATTCTTTGATATAAAAGTATTTCGAATTTGAATATAAAAATGGAAAGCGAAAGACTAGAACAAATTGGTATATTATAAGTGGATTGGTGAAACTCTTGAGGAGGTGATTTTAAAGGAATGACTAGAGTTAAACTTGAATGGATAATTGAATTATAAAGACAATTAATTTGTTGTTTAAATGAGAATATAATTGGAAATAGTTGAAAGTTTAGAAAAAATTTTTCCTTCCTCTGGGTTTGTTGTTGTTTGTTGATGTTTTTTTTTTTTTTGTTTATTATCATCCATCCCATTCTCATATGAAAGGGCACATGACCTTTCCTAATTAGGACTCTTGTAAACAGATCGGGTAACTATCTTCGGTGTTGTCTTGGCAATACTGCATGAACTATGCAAGCGTCTGCATACAACCACGGTTATGTTAATGAGACAATTAGTATATTACAAAGAAACACAACTGCTGTTATCTGCTGAATCCCTCCTGTGTCTAACAACTCACTATTACTTATTCTCCGGTACTATATCCAGATGGTACAATTCGCCTTGCTTTTTTGTTTTTGTTTTTTAAAGACACAAAAAGACCCGATTTGGGATAGTTATGCAAGTCCTCGAGGAAGGGCAGGCGAGAAAAATAAAAAAAAAAAATATTTTCCTCGAATCGTTCCATAAGAAGAAAGTAAACAAGTGTTTATGGAAACATCCAATAAGCTTCCGGGAAAGTACAGTAGGGTAAGGCTACTCGGTCTTCCAAAATCAAGGGCGAACAATAGGAAAATATCTTTAAAGTTAGCCTTAACCTTGTCTTGACTTGAAGATGAGCAGAGATAAATTAAAGAAAACCTCAAATTGGAGTGTCTTTTCCCACTCAAAAGATCCCCAAAAACAACAAGGATCCCAATAGTTCCCCGAGGATTATTATATGATCCTTGTCCATATGTCTAGTGTAATTGAGCACTATTTTATCTTGTTCACCGGTCTTCTAATTGTATCGCACGACTAAAAATATTTTAAAGTTTCCTGCGGGAAAAAAAAAAGTAAACGGCTAAAACCTTAACTTTGAGTATAAGCAAATTATAAATAAAAGTCAGTGAGTAAATACTATTAAATGGGAAAAGCAAAAGTGCAACTAAAATAAAAAGGGAAAAAAAATCACTTCAATTGGTATATCAGTAAGATAATAATAATAATAATTAAAAAATTTGAAAAAAAAAGAGTAAATAATAAGAAAAAAAAGGGTAACAATTATTTCTCATTACCATGATTATTACTCTGGATATAACTAGCAACAGTCATCAATCTTCTTTGTTCATCGTCATCCCAACCCATATCTCCTTTACTCGTGGACCTGATCAATCCTAAATCTTCCTCGCCTGCCTCTTCTTCTTCTTCTCCCAGTTCTTGGATATTCGATTCTTCATCGTCACTTTCTTCATCACTTAAAGGGTCCGTATTGTATTCGTCTTCTCCTAATGCAACCTGATAGTTATGTTGTTGCTGCTGGTGATGTTGATAGTGCTTATTATCCCCTGTTGGAGAGTGGAATTGATCGATTAAATCTCCAGTTGGTGTGTATAAAGGATGATTTTTCTTAGTATAACTCTGACCATCGTCATTTGGATCCACATAATCGTCCTCATATTCCTCATTATGATGCTCATTATTGATTATCTCAATGTCGTCATCTTCTTCTTCTTCTTCGTCCTCTCCACTACCATTAGACATATGCTGTTTTTGTTGTTGTTGTGATAATTGATGACGGTGATGATAGTCTTGATTAGCATTATTGATCTTGGATGTGAAATCAGATGACATTGTCCAACTTCCAGGTTCATCTTCGTCATCATCTTCATCTGATGACCCAAACTTATCTGGTAAATCGCTCGTCATCTGTTGTGACATGTACCTTGAAAATTGATTCGAATCTTCTTCCTCTTCTTCATCATCATCATCATCGCCTTGGTAATGATGATGTGGGTCCAAGTTTTGAGACGCATCTAATGAATGATAGTCATCATCATCTTCGTCATCATCATCTTCTTCTTCTTGATAAGAAACACCTCTCAAGTCATGATCCTGAGAAGGATCCAAAATTAATCCTTGTGAATCGTCATCAATATCTTCTTCATCACCAATGGTACCTCCTAAGATGGCATTATATTTCTCTCTAGTTTCCACCAATGTCTCATTGACATATCTGTTCCATTCCTCATCGGAAACAGCATCATGAATAACCATTGAAATAGATTCTGGTGAATACAATGAAATAAATTTGACTACTTCTTCAGCAATAAGTGTCAAATGACCCATATAGCCAAGTCTTAACCCAGTTTGCTCTTCATAATCTTCACATTTTTTCTGTCCTTCAATAATCAATTTTGTTATATTACCCTTCCCAAATAATTCAATGGCAAGAAATTTGTTATAACCAATTTCCATAGATCCATTTAACACTTGTTGCACAATATCAAATACAACATTATGTAAGAAATTGTTCCATGGAAATTTGAAAAACATATCCAAAATGGTTATTATCACATTGTTATCGGATAATGCAATTTTCAATTGATCACCAACTACTGGGTTCTCTCTGATCATTTTTTCTTCTTCTTCATTACTCTGAGGTTGCTGTTGTTGTTGCTGTTGTTGTTGATCACCTTCATCCATGTCAACACTATAATCGGCTTCATGTTGCTGCTTGTCTTCCTCATCTTCCTCAGTGATTATCATATCATCTGACACGTTATGGAATTGATCATCTTCATCTTCATCATTTTCAGAAATGTCCAAATTATGAATGTCCCTGGATATATCTTCTTCACCATAACTATGTCTATGACCTGTCTCCCCATCATCTTCATCATCTCCAAGTTGGTTATCTTCGTCTTGTCTTTGCAGTTTCTTAGCCAACTGTTTCAATCTTATCCTTTCTTCATCTCTTTCATTGACAATTGATTCACCTTTCTCGTCATTCAATAATGCCATATTGGAACAATGCAATAATTCAGCAACCAATTCACAAATCTTGAATCTTTCAAAACCTAAAGGTTCAATACTACCGAATGGAGTCTCCAATACTTGTAAAGTTGGTTTCTCTAACATTGCTGTGAAATTAGGAATATTTTCAGCGAAAATTTTTACCAATGTTCCAAGATAGATTGGGTCTGTTGGTAATGGTGGGTGTGACTTAATGGTGATGTATAATACAGGAACTATGTCATAATCTGAATTATTTTTCCTGATAATCTCAATGATAATACCTACTGAATTCAGTAATCCACTACCACCGTATAACATTAATCTAGCCAATTCTTGAACAGTCTCATTAGAAACCAATTCTCTTGTTAACTCATTTGGTCCAATGGTACTGTTATCGGTATTTGAATTTGCTGAAATGGTGATAAAAGCTTTCAAGAAGTCCAGAGCTGCAGATTGTTCTGTTGAAGGGTGATCTGGTCCTAAAAATGAGATTAATGATGGGATCAATTTTTTCTCTTGTAATACATCGATAACACCAGTTGACAGTTCTCTACCTTTATCTGTAGATATCACTTTTAAGAGGAAATCCATCAATGGTGGATTATCAATATGTCTCATAAATCTATCAACTAACGATTCCTGGCTCAAAATAAATTTAATCATATCTTCCAAATGCTGGTCTAATAAGTGTTCATTAATTTTCATAAAATAAGTGGAGGAAGACATTGATAGTGGAGCAGGTTTATCTAATATTGTCCATAATGTTTCTAATAAATGTGGATGATCTTTCATAAATGCATGTGTTATGGTCCAGTTTTCTTGTGATAATATTTCTGCCAGAATTTGAGCACGACGATGATGGCTATCTTCCGGTGTCTCTTCTTCTTCTTCTTCTTCTTCTTTCTCTTCTTCTTCCTCTTCTTCTTCTTCGTCGTCATCGTCGTCATCGAAATTATTGTTACTACCATAATTGCTCTCATCATAATTAGATCTATCTTCTTCTTCGTTTTTAAAATCATCATTATCATCATTATTTGTTGTTGCTGTTGTGAAATCGTCATCATGATTCGTGACTCTATTAATATCATTTTCATCATTGCTTTCATCGTTTTCATCATTAGAAATTATCGTTGTACTATCTTTTTGTGATTCGTTACTAACATCATCTTCTTCCATTGAAATTTGGAAATCGTCATCTTCAACAATATATTTGACCAATTTTTCCAACACCTCGGGTGTTCCAAGGTATTCTATCAATGCTCCATTTTCCGAGATCAATTCTTGGATGATTTCTTGGTCATCCAATATTTCTTCCAAAGTGAAATCGGGTTTTTGTAAAATGTTGGTAATTTCAGGTATAGTTTGGTAATTATTTCCAAACCTCCAAAATGATGCAGACATTATTGAATTTTAATTGAATTGAATGAGTGAATATGAGTTGATTGTATTATAACAAACTGATGATGACAAGATAAAACAGAAAAATCAGAAATGAAAAATTATGACGAAAAAAAAAGGTTAATGCTTCTCTCCCAGTTGAAATCTATAAATTGAAGTTTTTAGTTCTTAATTGTTGCCTTCTTCTCCCCAACAGTGTGATAGACAGTATATATCTATCTATAAGGGTATAAAGTTGTGCCTGTCTAGTATAATGGTCCTTGGTTCAAAAAAAAAATTCTTGAAGCAAAAGAAGAAAGCAAAACAAAAAATTGGAGGTACAAGAAAAAAAAAAAGGAGAAAAAAAAAAGCGAATAGCAACAAATGGGGATTTATAAATCTGGATACCTTAATTTGGATAGTGGAAATGTTTTAATCACTTCTAGGGTATTGATATATATATATATATTTGTTGTTAATCACTTGGTTGATTCGTTGGTTTGTTCGTTTTTTTTTTTTTTTTTTTTTTTTGATTTTTTGATTTTTTTTTTTTTTCTGTAATTTTTTTCTCTTTGGAAGTTGTTGAAAGAAGAGAGAGAAAAAAAAAAAGATTGCAGAAAGAAAGAAAAATTTTAGTATGCAGTCAGTCGGGCAATTTAGAACCGATGTTGAGGTAAATGAATAAGATAAGAGTCTCTATAACTTATTACTATATATATATGTGTGTATGAATTTTTTGTAGGTGAAATTTAAAATGCGTAGATTAGCCTCATTCGATTCGAGAGAAAAAAACAGCACTTAACACAATTACTAATGAAAAGAGCAAAAAAAAGTTGTAGGTATATTGATATACCCAGTTACTACAATCCTTAAACGATGGGAAAGCTGTTACAGTGCCTATCCTTCTTGGCCTTGCTTCAGTTTCTTGGTGGGTCTTCTGACGATTTTTTTTTCTTTGTCTCTTATTATTCCCGATGAGGTGGTGGTGGGACAAGGGCTATCTACTGTATCCTTATTTGGAAGGAAAATAATGCACACTACTTTTTTTTTTCTACTCTATATACATTGATATCCAATCAATTATTCTATCTGTTAGCATGAATAACCTCAAATTCTTATTGAATTCACCGGCTATCAAACTTTTCAAAAACAAGTCATTGTATTTGTACTTGATGAAATTAATAAGCATGATTTGTAAAACTGGGTGGAATTCACCATACCATCTTTTCTCATAACTCAAATGTTTGATGATCAATTTAAGGATAAATTCATCGTTGAGTAATTTGCTATTGATGAATTGGTCATCTTGATAAATGGTCTTGTTATGTAACATCTTGAATTTGACAGTGCCACATTCTTGATAGATGTTGATTAACTCTTGTGAGGCGAAAAAATTGAATTTGTTATTGATCGTTGTCTTTAATGCCAGTATCCCACTCTCATAATGATGACACCTAATACTCAGAAGACCAATCAACAACCACTCTAATGCACTATGTCTCACCACGCTATCAATTCTTTCATTTTCCCAAATCATCACTATCCTCAAATCATCATAAAGTATCAAAAATAAATGATCAAGCCATCTTTCACATAATGTCTTATTCTTCAACGTGACAATATCTTCACTATCAGCCATTTCATCTTCCATAACAAATATCTTGGATCTTATGTTCAAGATCTTGTCCCAACCGATTATACGTACCATATTAGAAATTAATTTATAACTACGTTGGAAAGTACCATATAATCTTGAATTGTTGAAAATCTTGATCAATACCGGGTCACACGATTGTAATTCCAGTAACGACAGAATATCCAATGGTGTATGATACCCATAAACTATCCCAATACTCTCGTCATTCCATATCTCTTCAATACATCCATCGAACGGTTCATCCAACTTTAACTCGTCTTTTAGATTGAAACTGATAAAATCTTTTTTCTTTGATGAATACATTGGTGCTGAATTTAAAGTTTGTAACAGTTCTTTGAAATTCCCCATTATTATTTGTACTTGAACGAGATTTTCCCATATTTCAAACTCTGTCGGCATAGAGTTCAACAGTTTCTCACTTGAGATTAATGCCAAATCTGGTCTGTTTTTAGAAATCAAGTAATTTGATTGCTCTAATAATAACATTGCATCTCTTGGATTCTTCTTTATACCTTTGTATAATAATTTTACAGCTTCCACTTCATTATTTTGTAAAAACAAAATCTTAATAATCAACAATTGGAAATTATCTTCATCTTCCAATAATTGAATTCTATTAATGGCATATTCAAATAAATTTGTCAATTCCACTATTTTCAATATGGCATCGTTGAGGAAATTATTTTGATAACTTGGAGTCAATATTGTTGATCTACAACCTGTTGATGGTCCCCTTGGTAACATCATACATAATCCATCAATCATCTCCATACTCAATTTTTTCGATTGTAAAGGGTTCAATTTAATCATCCCTGGTAAAGTTCTTGTCAAGTCTTGATTGAATAACACAGATCTTATTATGGCACTAACACTTGTCTCCAACCACAATTGTTGATTAATTCTCTCTCCACTTAATGCCACTTTTTTCAGATCTGCAAATATAAAAGATGTGGTGATATTACCGGGGAATTCTGCCCTAATTCTTAAATCACCTTTGCTAAAACAATTCCAACTACAAAAAGTTCCAATTTTCAAATCTTTCTTATTTGCAGTCTCAAAATTGAGTAATACCGAAGATAAATATGCAATTGGTGCATCAATGGAAGAAATATCTAGTCCATTAATGAAATGATATTGACCCGATTCTTTCAGTTTCGACGAATGATGATGTATCGTTGAGATATGTACCATATCTACAGGGCCCAAATCTTTAAACTCGGCAAGAGCCAAGGTTCTAGTCCTTATAGAACTGCCAAACTCGTATTCGTGTATTATAGGATACACCGATTTTTTCAAATTCGATGACGAGATCTTGGAATGTGATGGTGTGTTATTTATAACAGGTGCATGATTATTCTGCAGATGTGATCCATTGCCATTGGGTAAATTTGAGGTGGTACTGTTGTTGGATATATTATGCACTGATGATCTAGAAGTATTGCTAGTGGATGAAGTAGTTGACTGCTCCATGATTCTCTTATGATTTTATCCAAACGTGGTATTTCTTTTAACTTTTTACTTTCATTTTTTTTTTTTTCTCCTTCAATTTTTTTTTTTTTTTTTTTTGATTTTTGTGTTGTTTTGGATTTTCCTCTCTTCTGCTTTGATCCCTGTCCTTTTGAGAATGATGGAACCACACACCCTTTCTCCCCTTTTTACACTTATCTGATCGTGTCTAATCAAAAGTATATCTTATCATTAAGAAGAAGTCTCTATTCAGAGATTTTTTATTGATATCTTTAAGTTGGAATCAAATGTAGGTTAAATGGTTTATAACAGTTACTTTTAGAGTTAAAGAGATCTTTAATTGAAAGAATAGCTATATAACTTCAAATTAATAAGATATTTATTTTATATAATTCTCAATGTATAGCAAATAGAAAATTGTAATACGTGGTTTTAAAATATATATTTTATAAAAACATCAATTAAATGAAAACATCGTAATTCTTTTTGAATCTTTTCTAAATTTCTCAAATTAATATCAGAGACAAATAAACAGTTGAATAAACTATATATAAACTTAAGAGAGATCATGTTGTTTGATAATTTAACAGAATATTCAAGAGAGTATAATACTAAATTCATAAATTGCTGATGCACAGGAATTTTCATTTTTTGCTAAGTTTTCCTTAACAAAGAAAATGTGAGCCGCAGCGAAGAATCAATTATAAGTGTATCTATTAATATAATATAATCTCTTCATATATATATATGATATGTATATTAGTGATAAGGTTATGTATAGTTATGGTCTTATATATCAATCAGTAATTGATAGATATGTTATAAAAGTAATAATGCACTGTGGATGATACACGAAATCAAATAGCAATCAAAATTAGTGTGACTTTTTTTTTAAAATTGAATTTTTATTTTTTTTCCCATATAAAAAGATGATTCGATCTTGTAATTTTACTCTAATATATCAACAAGATACACAAAAGACACACAATATGACAAGAGAATCTAAGTTCTATACACGTCAGATCACTTCAATCTTATCGTTTGCATTGAATGTTTACGGTAATTTCCATTTCTTTTTATTCGATCATCACTCAAAAAAATATCAGACCCCATTCACCGGTTTATTCATCACAACTTTGATTTTTTGGTCGGTGCAATATATCTTACAATTAAGTTTTGTATTACAATTCTTCACCAAAAATGAATCAACTTCTTTACAACAACAACAAAAAATCGATAATGTTGTTGGATACCATTTTATATTGAATAACCTCTTGAGTTTTTTTTGGTTTTATTTTTTCAGCAAGCATCACTTCATCATCTCAATGGTACTTATCGTGGCAAATTTCTTAAACTTGTTAAGCTTGTACGTTGTTCACAAGACTTATAGCATTAAAAACATTAATGACTGGTTTGCCGTTCACTTATCAACTCTGGCATTGCCAATTTCTTGGATCTTGTATCTGATTTTCTGGAATGGTGCCATTGTATTCCATTCACATGGTAAAAGCTTAATTCTGAGAATATTGGCCAATATCTTGATTTGGGATTTCTTGTTAGTTCCATTCTCATTCTTGGCTTTTTATAACGATTACGGTGTTGGTTTTGCCACTTCATTGTTGACATTGGGTATTGCCATCAACCAATTCACAACAAGAATCATTGCTTTACAATGGATCTTTGCCACTATTATAACAAGTTTGGTCTTTATTGCTTCTGCCTTATCTGCAAGTGGCGAAATTTTCATCAAACATAATGGCCGTTCAGGTGTCAGTGACGAAGAACAAGCTCCTTTATTGACCAATAACTGAACCCTTTTTTTCTTCCTTTTCTTATTATTTTCTTCAATTGCAATATGGAAATGATCTATCTCCCTGAGAACTAAAAAAAAAAAATTATGAACTTATCATCAACAATACAAAATTTATTTTTATTTCCATGGTTCAATTGTAGTACAGTAAGAGTAAATATCATTTAGTACCCTTTGGAGATACCATCTTCTTAATCAAATCTTCTCTAACTAAATTTGTTGGTTTACGTAAAGATATCGATAAATGATATAATGACAGTTTATGCATCGCAAGATTTGCATATGTGTCTCTCGATATATTTGTTATCCATTCTTCCTTTGTGGTATTTGAATCTCCTAACCCTATATATTTGGTCTTGAGATTTTCATAAACCTGTTGTTCTCTTATCTTATCTGCCTATATCATATACGTTAGTAAACTGTTATCTCTTCTTCAAATTAGTTAACATCACATACCATTTTACTGTTCCCACTTGTTTGTATATAAGAAACTTTCACATTTGCAATTTTTTTTTTTTTTTTTTTTTTTTGTGAAAAAAAAAAAACTCTGAAAGAAGAAAAAAACAAGATACACACATTGATTGAACGATTCATCACTTCAACAAGCAACCACAATGACAAACAAGGTTCTTGATCTCTCAATAAAAGTTGACCAAGATGAATTCGACTTGTTGAAAAACAATGTCGATTTCGGAAAATCAAGTGACGCATTGAAATTAATGGTTGATACAGTGGTGTCCAATTTTGACAACCTGAAAAACTTTATCAAGGACTATGTCGAAACAAAGCCAAATGAGCTTTTGGATTTGTATTACGAGTTAATATTAGCTTATTTGGATGACTTGTTTCTTGAACGTGGTAAAATTGTCGATTTGCTATTCACTATTTTCAATTTCGATATAAAACTGAAAAATTCAAGAATAACAGATTTCTTAGTGTTATGCAACTCTTTCCCCGTCTCGAATATCAAATCTTTGATTCAAGATTGTAAATTCCCAAAAGAATTATTGATAACGAATCTTGGAACACAGTTATTGATCAAATTGAATATTTTCACTGCTCAAGAATACAAGAAATCGTTGGAAAAAAACTCTGTCAAGTATGAGAACTATCAGTTGAATAATGAAGATAGTTTGGGTTATTCAATTCTTGTTGTTCAATTATATAATTCGTTCAATGATAAACATCTGGAGTATAAAGTGGATTATTATAATGACATTCTTATCAAGATCATTGGGTTTTATAAATTAGATCCTTACAGAGTCTTTGACATAATGTTTGACGTATATACAAATAACTTCATAAGAAATTATCATTATCTGATCAAATTGTTACAAAAATCACCTTACTGGCCAGATGGAGAAGAGCATGAATTAAACTATGACAATATATTCTCCAATCTTAACAAAGGGGGAAACCAAAAGGCAATGGAAATAATAGCAATGAAATTGTTTTACCAAGACTCAAGACCTTTATCAGAGACGCACAAGGTTTTAATTGGTGTGTTGATAAAAGAAGGCTTTATTAATTTAGGCTATTTGTTCAATTTCTTGAGACCTTTCAGTGATGATGATATGGCCCTTATTGAAAAATCTTATAAAGAGAGCGTTTTACAAAAAGAGTTGAGTGCCTCAGAATTAGCTATGGCTCTGCCTTTAGAAGATAGTGATGATGAAAGTGATAAAAAAAGGACTAAACTGAATGATAAGAAGAAAACAAAAGATACAGAAGCTGTTACTAAACCTATTGACACCAAGTTGAATTTCAAATTATCCATTTTAAAAGCTTGCCTTACTGTTGGTTTATACAGTGAATCTATATTCATATTGGGCAAATACCCATACCTAGTAGCATGTGATGAAAATGTGGCAATGTTACTGAATAGATTTATGGACCTGATGATAAATAATTTGTACATGTCAACTTTGGCCTTGTCTTCAGTTCAACTCAAGATTTTTCAAACACCAAAATTAGTTGCAACATCGAAAAGTTCATCGACAAATGATACTGTGAATTTGAAAGAATTCCCAGTAACTCATTTATTAACTTTTGATGCTTCCACTCAATCATATGCATCTAAAAAATTCCATTTTTTTTATGATTGGAGCCAACAATTACCCAAAGTTGAAAATATCGATGATTTATTCAAAATCTCAAACGAGTTCTCAAGTTTTATTGGAAGTAAGATAGTGAAAGATTCAAGCTTATTTGAGAAACTTTGTCATATTATCGAAAAAACTGAAGATCAAGAGAAAGCATTTCAATATTTTAGGAAATTTATTTTCCCTTTCGTTCCTTTCATTGAAAACAATCCGACACTTGTTCAATCATGTTTCAATATTTTGAAGAAATATGATCTTGAAACTAGATATAATATTTATGGAGAATTTTATCAGTCCATGTGGATTAAAAATCAAGACGAAATAATGATACAAACTAAGAAAATTGAAAAAGAGACTAATAGCTCTTTGAAAAGGCTAACTTTACAAACTGCCAAATCTATTTCCAGGAAATTATCTAAATTATGCATGACTAGTCCTATGGTTGTACTTTCCAAGATCTTGGAGAGTTTAGAAAGTTACGATAATTTGATTGATTTGATTGTTGAACACTTGTCTCCATTCCTCAACGAATATGCTTGGGATGTGTTACCGATGGCAATTTTGATTCGTTTAACCAAGCCTGGAAGATCACTGGTACAAGATGATGGTTTGAATGAGAGACAATGGTTACAAAGTTTGTCGACTTTTATTGGTAAGATATCAAGAAATCCTCAGATGAATTTGAATCCAGTTCTTATTTATTGTTTGAAAAAATTAAACAATGGTGAAATCAATGAATCCATTGTATTAAAAGATTTATTGAGTATTATGACTGGTATTAAACCAATAACAAATTTGACATTAGAACAAATCGAGTTGTTGAGCAGTGAAAAAAGTTTAAGAAAAATCTCATTCAACTTGTTGCAAGATGATAGATTAAATTCATACAAACCTGCTATAAGGTTATTACACGAATTGTTAAAAACTGATTCATTAAATGAATTCTTTATCTTGTTGTCATCGTTAAGTTCAAATTATATAAGATTGACAAATACTGATCATTTGAAAATTCTAACTCAAAAGAATGACGAATTTGAATCAATTTTACATCTTTATTCAGACTTGATCAATGAATTCTTGAAATATCCCGATTTTGTGAAAAATGTATTACCAGTTGATGAACTCTGTGCAGTTTATAATGTTCAACCACAATGGAGTTTTGAGATTTGGAGGAAAAGATTAAGTCAAATGATTGATAAGACAATCTTGAAGGAGGAAACAAAAGACGTGTGGAACCCAGTGTTGTTGCAAATTATGGGACCAATTCAAAAATCTTTACCTCATTATGATTGGTCTAAACTCAATATAGGGTTCTTTGTTACATTTTGGCAATTGTCATTATATGATATCAACTTCAGTGAATCTTTTTATGATGAAAAACATTCAACATTGGGAAAAACAATGAAGGCATTACAAACAAAATTAAAAGTATCATCAAGAGATAGAGATGTTACCACAACCGAGTTAAAGAGGATTGAAACTGAAATACTGGCAAACAAGAGTATCTTAGGATCTATCCCAGGTGATAAATTAAAACATTCAAAACATTATAATAACGTTATGCTCAGATTAACCGAAGAGAAAAAACACTGGTTATTTGCAGATGTTGATGTTAATGTTCAACTTGAAAATTTCTTGGATAACTGTTTGTTACCAAGGTCGATACATTCACCATTTGATGCTATATTTTGTGCTAAATTTATATCTTTCTGGCATAAGATAAACGACACAGACCCTAATATCACCATTTCTATCTTGGATTACTTGATGAACAAAGATATTTTGAATTCGTTGATTTTGACATTCACTTCAACACAACTGGAGAACTTTGGACTATTTTATGGTGAGATATTAAGACAATTGAACAATTGGAGAGCAGAAGAAAAATTCAACGAAGAAGCTATAGGAAGCGGATTGGTTGGAGTGAGTGCTATTTCTTTTACAGAGTATCGTCAAGGTTTGTACAAGATTCATCAAAATATTTTGGAAAATTTGAAATTATCATTACAAGATGCAAGCTATATCACAAGATCGAATTGCTTAGTCTTCTTGAAAAATTTATTAGATGTTTTCCCATTAGTAGATGAACATTGTGAGTCGTTATTAGAATCTATAGAACTGATATTGAGTGAAGATGAGAGAGAAGATTTGAAATTATCTTCCAACTCTCTTATTGGTAGAATTAAGTCATATTCGACGAAATGGGTTGCACTGAACGAGTTCTATGAAATGACAGAAGAAGAATCTGCAGAGTACCAGGAAAGAAGACAAATAGTGAGAAAGAAGCAAGAGAGAGCTGAACTTCAAAGACGTGCAAAAATTGCAGCAGAAGAAGAAGAAATTAGAAAGAAAGCAGCAGCAAGAGCTGTTGAAGCTAAACTGAAAGCCGCTAAAGAAGCTGAATCGGATAATCCTTATGCCAAGTTAAGACCATCTGCCACATCCAAAATTGCTGAATCACCTGAAAAGCTGAAGCTGGTTCCTTCTGCACCTACTGGTCCAAGGCTGCAGCAATCATCAAAACAAAAGGATAAGACGGAAACTAAACCAAAGGAACAAGTTAAGAGTGAAGGCCCTTCATCAAGGGAATCATCATCGGTACCAACTTCAGCAGAAGACAGAAGTAAATTATTGAAAGAAAAAATCGAGGCAGAAAAACTGAGAACTTCAAATAATAATAATAAGACAGAAGAGAATAGGCCTCAACAAGGTAGGTTCCAAAATGTGACTGCTTCAAATGCTGATTATAACAATGGGAAAAATAGAGGTAACGTTGATAGATCAAAGCAAGAAGCAAGACTGGCAAGGTTTGGAAACGGCAAGAACGAGGATTCTAATAGAAAGAGAAGACTCGATGATCAAGAGGCCACTACACCTGTTTCTGAGAAGAAGCAGAGACCTATACCTACAAAGCCAGTTAGTTCTCAACAACAAAGCCCACCTCCACTCCCACCTCCAAAGGAACCAGCTCCTCCAAGTGGACCTGCATCTTCGCAAAGATCAGATTCTTCTGCCAGTTCATTTGACCCTAAAAAGAGAACAAGACTTCCTCCAGTTGTATCCAAGCCTAATCCTAATTCAGGCAAATATTCAGTTAATGAGGACTATGGAAGAAGACCACAGGGAGGGTACCGTAGACAGTACAATAATAATAGAAGATGAAAATAGTAGTGTATTTTAAACACATAGCCCTTTTGTATTTTTTAGGATAAATGTAAACAAACCCTATTTAATTTTTTGGAAATCCAAAAAAAAAAAAAAAAAAAAAGAATATAGTAAAGAGCTATTATAGAATTTCAATTAGATCAACAGTTTTTTCTTTATTATAACAATGCTGTCTGACACAAGAGTAACAGGGCAGCTCAGAATAGTCGTTCTCAAGGCTAGACACTTGCAAAACAGGAGGAAACTTGAGAAGCAGAATCCGTATGTAACGTTGAGAATCGGTCATATAGTTGAGACAACTACAGTAGATTATAGAGGAGGACAGACACCTCATTGGGACGATGAAGCCAAATTTGAATTGACTCCAGAGTTAGAACCGTTGTTGCAGTTATCAATATTGGACGAGACCAAGAAGACACCAACATTAATAGCAGAGAAGAAGATCGATATAACACCAGCTTTTTCTAGACCACCAAAGATAGGATATGATAATTGGTATACAGTTGAATATGCTGGTAGAGAAGCCGGAGAGATTTTCTTGGAGATGACTTTCTATCCCACGGCTCCAAAAGTGCCACTGAAGATACCGATAAAGAATAGACTGAGTGTGATGACATCATCGAGTAGTAGACCATTACCCTCATTACCTGGGCAAGAATTTGCATCATCTTTTGGAAGTCCAGTATCGAGACCAGAGACCAAGTATGCAGATGACATCTTGATTAAATCTTTTTCTTCTTCTCTGATTCACAGGAAATTGCCATCACCACCACCACCTGAGACAATACCTTTGAACAATGAAGAAGATGAAGAAGGGACATTTCATAGAAGCTTTCCAAGTTCGAAGACAGAAAACAATATCAATAATAAATTATCACAAGATTTGGATAAGCTTTTCATAAATTCTTCCAGTGAAAGAGGAAGAAGAAGATCAGGGGATTTCAGTGGTTTAAAGAAATTTGCTAGCAGATTTCAACAAGATACTCAAAGTAATCCTTCAACATCTGCTAATATCTTCAAAAAAAGACCATTCTCTGCATCACCAAAGAAATCTTTTTTCTCTAGATTTGGGAATCAACAGCAACAAACACAGTCAAATGAAGATGATTTTGATTTACTAGAACAGCAAGTACAATCTGATTGGGAGAAAAACCATCCAAATGAATTCCAAAATGCCATAAATAGGAGATTTGGTAAGAATAATAACAATGACAGTGAAGAAGAAGAAGAAGAAGATGATAAGACATCGTCATGGACCAGAAGTATAAGTAGTTTGAATAAGAATCAACTTCAATTACCAACATATGTTGATGATGACAGTGATTCTGATGAAGGACCAGAAGATGCACCTTTACCTCCACCGAAATCCAACAATAGTAGTAGATCCGGGAACAGTTTATTTTCATCGCATAGATCTACTGAATCTAATGATTATGCGCATGTCTTGGATCTGCACCAAGAACAATTCAAGAGGAAACTGAGGAAACCTCCACCATCTTCTTCTATACAAGATTTGGATATACCGTATTCGGCAGATTCAATTGGTTCAATCCCAGATAGATCTATATATTTGAAGAGTCAGAAATTACCGAAATTACCCAATGGGAAAAGTGAAGATGAAGTATTACAATCCAAATACAATGCACCAAGTCCCGATAAGAGATTAGCACAAAAATTCCGATTAGAAGCAGGAATGATAAGAGAAGGAGACTTGGCAATTGATCCAGGTCGTAGTGGTTACAAAGGTTCAGGAAGATGGGATAGTGATGATGAAGAAGATGAGGATCTGTTCAAGACAAGTTTTTCACCATCTAGGTTCAAACCAAGAGTTCCAGCAAAAGTTCCAATAGGTTTAACAGATGAAGAATATTATGTCACTGATAGATCTGGGTATTTAAGAGATTTACATGGAAGAAGAGGTTAATTTGTACTATATAATATAAAAAAATGGAAAATTTACGAAAGATTAATAACTTATTTCTTTATTATAATATACACTAATGCTTTATATTACTTTTTTATTAAAAAGCAGCTTCATCATCCCCATCATCATCTCCCATACCATCATCATCTCCGTCATCGAAATATTTTTCTGCATTGTAATCATCATCGTCATCGTCATCATCTTCATCGAAATCTTCATCTTCTTCAGGTAATTCATCTTCTTCATCATCACCACCACCTCCGGCAACATTACCATCTGCTATATTTTTCAAATTTTCTAAAATTTCATTCAGTTTTTCTTCATCATTTTTTTGTAAAAGATGTAATGTATCATCTTGTAACGATTTTTGCTTATAATTACTTAAAGATAACAATTTCTTCTTTTGTTTCTTATCAACCCCCATAACAGAATATAATTCTTCTGGGAAAAATTCCAAGATATATGGATGCTCATCGATTGATCTACCTATTTTCCTCTTTTTCCTATATTTATCTGAATATCTTTTTATACCATCATTTATCCCATCACCATCGTCATACAAAGATTTTTTCTCTTTGGAAAGTTTTAAAGCTTGTAAGGAACCAGTGTAAAAAGGTCCTTCACTTATTATAGCTTGAAAATTTATATATTGTTGTGCAGTGTCTTTTTCTAACTGAGTTATAGGTCCATCTATTGGTAATTTCAACTTGTTTTTATCCTTTTCTACCCCTAACTCGTTCAAGTCACTATATTCTAAACCAAACGGAAGCAACTGCTTACTGAATCCACCACCTTTTGCTCCTCCTCTAAAACTCATTATTATCTATCTAGTTATACAGTTTCTTCTAGTAGAAAATTTTTTTTTTTTTTTTTTTTTTTTTTAGTAACTTAGATCTTTGCTGAAATTTACACTACTTTTAACTGATATAAATATCAAAGATGATATCAAGTTGGTATATTAAGATGATTTATATATATATATATGTAATGAAAAATGCATTTCCCATTTTGATGGACTATAAAAGAGACTAGAAATCTAATCTTCCAAGAGATCTTCTATATCATTATCTGAATCTGGATTATAAGCAGTATCGGTTTTTTCTTCCAACTCTTTCAATTTTTCAGCAAAGACAGCTTCTTGTTTTTGAACTTTTCTTCTTGCTGTCTTACCCCAGCCCCATGAGTTGTCATCCTTGATTTTCTTTGATGTTTCTTCTTCTTCCTGCTCTGGTTCAGGTTCAGCCAATTTTTTTTCTTTTCTACGTTTATCCATTTCCAACTCTCTTTCAACTTGTTTTCTCTTTGCATAATTTGTGTATGTTCTTCTCAGGATTATGTAAAAATATACAATGATCAATAATCTGAGTACTTTAAAGACATCGAATTCATCAATAAGATCGTGTAAAGTGTTTTGGAAACTGACTGGTAAAAATTCAGGCACGTATTGATGATAATCAATACTTTGTAAAACTTCAACTGCTTTCTCAGACATATTTGATTCACTCGCCGGAATTCAAAGAGAATACTCAAAAATGATTGGATTATTAATAGATATTCAATCAAAGAAACAGATTGATTAATTTTTATTTTTGTTGTGTTTTTTTTTTTTCTTCTGCTGCCTTCGAGGAAGGAAAAAAAAAAAAAAGAGCCGGTGGTGAGCGGGTGGAATAAAGAAGAAAGAGATGCTACATAAGACGGGGAGAAAAATAAGATATTATATTTCATCATCACTATCTTCTAGTTCCAGAAAGATATCTTGCAGTGGGAATTCACCTATTTCAATTAACATTGGGTTGATGAAGGAGCCATATTTCATTTGACAAGAGAAATATCTTGTACCTTTGATGGACCCATCATTTTTACCTAAAGGTTCATCAAATTCTATTCCACACCATACAGCATTATCAATCTCAGGTACTTTCCCTATATAACGGATGGTACCTATTCTAGTATCGTTTATAATTTTGCAACGTTGACCCACTGATAAGGTCTCTATTTTGGCATCCATATTGCGCCTTTGTTCTTGTCTCTTGATTTCGAAATTAGGATCAAATCTCCCAAGCTGATTTTGTCTTTTCCAATTCATCACACTATCAGATCTCTTTGCATAAGATTCTTCACTTAATTTGAATTTATAATCTTCTTCGTCGTTATTTTCTGTATTTAATTCTTCCAATTTGGAATTTGGATTTGTATCTTTGACATGAATTCTCATAAAATCTTTGATATCGAATTTTTGTAATAATGTCATCGAATCATTTGTAGATTTTAACTCTATTCTTTCATTACTATGACTTATTGGATATAGATACAACTCTTGATATTGAGGCTCAATCCCCGTTATTGGTTGTAATTTTTTCTTGAAATATTCTAAAGACCATTGAACAGAGATCCTTCTCTCGGAAGAAGTCAATTGGGAAGTAACATACACGGTGATATCCATTGTTATTCTCTTTATTCAAAAATACCAAACAAAAACACCAAAGTTTAAAAAAAATTATACAACAAAAAAAAAAAAAAGCTGGAAAAAAAAAAAAATTGGAAACTGGCATCAAAAGAACAGATTGAAATAAGTCTACTGATACTAATCAAGATGGAGAAGAATCTGAATAACACTAACAATAAAGAGAATAATAATAACAATGATGATAGAAAAAAAGTAAGTTGATTTTAAGTGGCACAAGTTTATAAATGTTTTCTTTTTTACTAACGTATTTCAATTTCAACAGCAAAGAGGTAAAAAAACAGATGGTCCAAAGAGAGAAGCTATATTGAATTTAGAGAAATATCAAGATAAGGAGATCATTGTGGATTTCATCGGAGGACGTCAAGGTGAGTAATTTTCATAAATATATGAGAGAGAGAGAGCAAGAGAAATACTAACTAATTTAAGTAACTGGTATATTGAAAGGTTTTGATCAATTGATGAATTTGGTATTGGACGATGTGAAAGAGAAATTGAGAGATGAGGAGAATGATGTTCTCTTGGAAGAGACAAGAGATTTGGGTTTAGTCATTGTAAGAGGTCCAATGTTGGTCACATTAGCTCCAGTTGATGGAAGTGGAAGCATTGAAAACCCATTTGCTGTTACACAAGAATAAAGTATAGTTTGTATATTAAGAAATCTATCTGCTATTTTTTTTTACAACCTTCATTATCATCATCTTCATCATAAGAAGATACAAAATGCTAAACGTTGAAAACCGAAGGAAGAAAATTTTTTTTTTTTTCTTTGTGATTTTTAAGAGAAGAAGCAAAAAATTCTTATCTTTGAGGTTTATCAACTGATATAAAAGAGCTTTTAAATTCCCTTGATATTTATTAGTAAGATTCATCTCATATGATGTCGAAGTTTCCTAATACCGTTTTGTTACCACAAACAAATCAGTTACTTGGTTTATACTCGTATGTATATTACTATATATAGAAAAGACAACGTACTAACATTTCAAATTAGAATCATTCGTGATAGACAAACCAAGAGAACAGATTTCGTTTTTTATTCTGATAGAATCATAAGATTATTAGTTGAAGAAGGTTTGAATCAATTACCAGTTGAACCATTCAATGTCGAGACCCCAACAAATTTGAGTTATCAAGGTGTTAAATTCCTAGGTAAAATATGTGGTGTATCTATTGTTAGAGCAGGTGAATCTATGGAACAAGGTTTAAGAGATTGTTGCAGATCAGTTAGAATCGGTAAGATCTTGATCCAAAGAGATGAAGAAACAGCATTACCTAAATTGTTTTATTCCAAATTACCAGAAGATATTTCGGAAAGATATGTTTTCCTCTTGGATCCAATGTTAGCCACTGGTGGGTCAGCAATGATGGCTGTAGAAGTCTTATTAGAAAGAGGTGTTAAACCAGAAAGAATCTTCTTCTTAAATTTGTTAGCCTCACCAGAAGGTATCCAAGCTTTTTACGAAAAATATCCAGGAATTAAAATCATCACTGGTGGAATCGATGAAAAATTGGACGAACATAAATATATCGTTCCAGGTTTAGGTGATTTCGGTGATAGATATTATTGTATTTGAATTTATCTTATATGCTACTGTTTTTTTTATATATATATACTTGCATATTTTTTTATAAAAATTTCTCGTGGATTAGATCTGGATTTTCCATGTATTCATTTTTTGTTATCCACATTTTCTTGAAAGTGGTCAAGCCTGCCAAGATGGAACCTCCAATCCATGTACTATATTTCCTTTCTGGAGGTGCAAATATCTTAATTTTAGTTGTCCTTGAAGTGGTATTTTTCAACTCATTTAATAATCGATCTCCGAAACCTTTGATCAATGTTGTCCCACCACTTAACACAATTGATTTATACAACGAAGGTCTCAATTCCAAGTCACACTTCATTATAGATTCTTGTAATATCTCTTGAATACCTTGATACTCTGAACCTATCAATTCCGGATGAAATAAGATCTCTGAAGATCTGAATCTCTCTGAACCAAGATGGATCAATTTGCCATCTGGTAATTTATAAGTCTCAAATATCCCTGGCTGAGTGGAAACAGATGGATCAAGATTGCTGAAATTTAACCAATCCAGTTCGTCTTTTTTCGGATTTGAAGACACAAAACAATGTTTCTCCTTTATCAATTTCACTATTTCCCTTTCCGATGAAGTGGTTAACACATATCCACTTTTCCTTAATAACATTTGTAATTGATCAGTAATATCTCTTCCAGCTATATCAATTCTTCTTATAGCTGAAGGCATTGAAAACCCATCATAAACTGGCACCACATGTGACACACCATCCCCTGAATCAAGCACTACACCAGTGGTTCTCCCAGAAGAGTAAAGCAGTAGCACAGCTTGAATTGAAATATACAATGCAGGAATATTGAAATTCTCAAAAAAAATCTGAGATATCTTGTCACGATGCTTATTTGGATTTAATGGAGCTTCTGTCAATAGTATTGGATGGTCTTCTGCATTTATTTTCAAATTTGAAGTGAAAAGATTAGACCACAATAATTCCATATCATCCCAATTCTCAATTATACCATGCCTTATTGGGTATGTCAATTTAAGAAGCCCTTTATTCTCGTACAGTTGTCTCCCAATAAAATTATCTCCTTCTAATGCACCTGCCATTATCCTTGAATACTTGGGTCTTCCAATCATCGATGGCTCGAAAAATTTGGGCCTATCTTCCCCGGCAAATCCAGATTTCAACGTTCCAGAACCATTGTCTATCACCACTGGCTGGTTCAATAGTATGCTCGAAGGATCTTCCATTTGTATATATAGATAGACGTGTAATCTCGTGAATGTAAACAAATTTTTTTTTTTCTTTCAGATATCTTTTTTTTTTTTTTTGTTTCTTTAGATTCTACAAAAACTACATCACTAAAAGATAAGCGAAAGAATTAATATAGTTTATTATAAACGGACATCATCAGCATAGAATAGTATCACTAGAGTAAAAGATCTCATAACAATCGTAAAAAAATTAATAGTAAAGAAATTTGAAAAAGAACAGAAAAATCAAATCAAATCATCACAGCTTATTTACCAAGAGCTTCTTGTAAAGCTAACGTGTTTGTGTTGTAACCGGTAGCCTGATTACTCAAGGGTTCTGTAGCAGTTGGAGATTGAAATTCTTCAGTAATGTTATTGTTAGCTTGAGCATCAAGATTCATCTTCTGGGCCATACCATCAACTTCACCTGAACCAGGCATGAAGATGACTTTTGAGTTCGAAGATTTAGCCATTGTCATCATGGCATCCAAGTATCTGATTTGCATAGCAGCTTTAGAAGATAAGATATCTGCAGCTTTTCTCATCAATTTGGCACTCTCCACTTCGGCTCTTGCAGTGATGATCTTACTTTCACCAATTCTCTTTGCCTCTGCAGCTTTAGATAATGAGTTCTCAACAGTTGGAGGTAAGACGATATCTTTGATCAAGATACTTTCAACTTTGACACCCCATGCTTCAGCAGTTTCGGAGATAATCTCTTCAATGGAAATGGCAACTTCTTCTCTTTTTTCAATGACATCTTGTAAAGATCTAGCACCGACAACGTGTCTTAAAGTGGTTTGAGTTCTCTCACTTAAAGCTCTTGGCAAATCTGAAATCTCGTATATGGCCTTTGCTGGCTCGACAATCTTATAGTATAACACTGAACTTAAAGAAATGTTAACGTTATCCTTTGTCATACAAGTTTGTGATGGGATTTCTCTCATATTCAACAACACCGAGACTTTAGTGATATGCTCAGTGATAGTATTAACTTCGACTAAACCTGGATCAACAGCTTTGTACAATTTACCAAATTTGGTGATCAAACCAATGGAACCTTGATCAACACTTTGATATTTTGGAGTACAACAACAACATGGAATCAAACCTAAAGTACCGAAAAAGCTACCAAGACTGTTCATGATAGAACCATAAGCACCTGTAGCAGGTGCTTCCCATTCAAAAGCATAAGATGGGATATTCATACCAGTTGCCTTTGGTGGTTGTTGTTGAATAGCTGGTTTGTTAACTACTGGTTTGACGAAATCATCTGATGATGAGATACGGTCATTAGAAATAGCATCTTGAAATTGATTTGAATCTTGATAATTGGAAGTCATTTTATTATAATTGATTAATAATTGATATAAAAGACTGGGGGAAGGAAAATGACAAATTGAGTTTTATTTATATTTTTTTTTCTTTCCCAAGTTAAAATTTTAAAAAATAATTCTTGTCATTCAATAAATGCACCTTAAATATCACTTACATTAAATTTGATAAGAGATATATTGAAGATGGAAATATATCCGAACAGACATCCAATAACAATTTTTTGGTCATCTTTAACATGTTCTAGTAATTAAATTAAATTAAATTAATCAATTGCGTCATAGGAGAGATCTACTTAAATTTGGTTCATAATTCGGAGGCAATCGCTAAAGCCATAGCCTTACTGATTGTTTCTTGCATATAATGACTAGTTAGAGAGCAAAGCCTCTTTGTTATCTCGTGCGCAGTTAGTTAACCTCTCTTCGATCTAAAACTGAACTATTCTCCCATCAGCTTAGATTTCTCTATTCATTTGCTTCGCTATATCTTTTGTAGAAAGTATTACGTCATATCTCTTGGCTTTCAATTGATTTATTGTTATAATGAATTGTGTTTGAAAGGCACTAAAGAAAGAGATGAGCGCAGTTATTTCCTAATTCAGAAGTAACACCGGATAACAGACCCTTTATCGTTTATCGTTATTGAATTCAATAACAAGTCAGTCATTCATAACTAACCAAAGCTTAATTCAAATGACGTAAACCACGTTTTAATGCTCAAAAAATAGTTTCTATGGTGGAGATTGTATCACAAGAAAGAATGATCTTTAAGATAACAGAAATCAAACGTGCTCGTTGAATAGAAAAATTATTCAAGGCTAATTTAGGGGTGTCATCTCTGAGATCATAGCAATTGATTATACTCTACATCATCAGTTTTTCAATAAATAAAAAAGACAGTAATTTATTATTCAATTTTTGCCAGCAACAATTTTTCAATTGTTGGTATCAAAGATTTCGGTTTCATAAATGAAGGTGACCTCTTAACAACATTACCATTTCTATCTATAACAAATTTTTCAAAATTCCATGTAACAGATTTTAAACCGAAATATTTTCTCTTGACATTTTTCAAATATTTGTAAAGTATATGCTCATCTTTACCATTCACTTTAATTTTTTTCATTATTGGGAATTTAACACCATAATTAAGTTTACAAAATTGTAAAATTTCACTATCTTCATCTAATTCTTGATTTCTACCAAATTGTGAAGTTGGGAAGGCTAATATGACTAAACCTTGATCTTTATATTTTTCATATATGTTTTGTAAATCGGTAAATTGCTTTGCCATCTTACACTTGGATGCCGTATTGACAACAATAACCACTTTACCTTTCAATTGAGATAATTGGAAATCTTTACCAAATTTGTCAAGCACCGATAGTGAATATAAGAAATCTGGATCTTGTTGCTCAGGAACTGCATTTTCATCAATTGTTGGTGTTTTTATCTTTGGAGGTGCCTCTAAGAGCAATTGTTTTTTCTTCTTGTTATCTTTCAATTTCACCAACACAATCTTATCTTGAAACTCTTCCATCTCAAATGGTCTACCAAATTTATCCTTCGCTTGCAAAGAGTAAAAAAAATCGGGATCTGAAGTTTCAAGTAATACCACTTCTTCACTGTAAGAAGCTCTTTTCAGCTCTACTTGTTTCTTCACAGTTTTCTTCTTTGCATCTTTTGGATTCTTCTTCTTCACGTAAAATGACACAATCTCACCTTGATTTACAAGTCTCCCATTAGGCAGTTGTTGTTTCCTCTCTATGGCTGCATTCACATTTTTCAAATTTCTCTTAACAATTTCTTCATTGACAACAAGAGAAGCAGTTCTTAATGCTTTGTTCCCCATCGACTTCTTAGATTCTTCATAATTTTTCAATGTCTTCAATGTCTGTTGACTATCTCCCGAACTTTCGTTGAAAACCGAATTTTTTCTTGAATGACCGACAATTGTGTCTTCATCTGAGATCAAATCTTTATGAAATTGTTCTAAACCTTCATCATCACTTTCATTTTCATCTAAAGAAATGTATGAGCTAACAGATATTCTGGCTAACTTCTTTGATAATCCAAACTCCATTGAAGAGTGCGTTTGTGTTTCAGTCATGTTTGTCTTTTCTATTTTCCCTTTTTTTGCAAGATGCGGAAAAGTTTAAATTGAATTAAAAAAATTGTTTCAAATGAATCGAATAATGAGAAGTATTGGTTCTTTTATATACCACACAGGATACCGAACATTGTTTTACGGATCTCTGTAACAATTTAACAGGTAGCATATATGTGCTGCAGCACATCTTATCTCTAGCAACCTTTATAATTTAAATTAGATGTCAATATGACCCATGTTGTCGTAGATCTCTTCAGCATTAGGCAAAATAAGAGTAGAACGGAGGAGCGTAGGGGGAGAGAAGTACAACTAAGAGAAGCTCGTAATATATAGAGGATGCATATTACCTATAGGAAATTTTAAGAGATCTACAAAAAAAAACACTATTATTTCAGATCAAGAAAGATCTTCATTTTTAAGGGATTTTATTTTGTTGAATTTTTCTTGATTTAGTATTTTTTTTTTTCCCCATTGAAATGGAGTATTCCATCTTCGCCTATAGATCTGGTAGTTAAACCTCTAACTGTTAAGATGTGTTTCAACTTCCCCTATTATTTTTATTAAAATAAAATAAATAAAAAAATAAATTTTTTTAACACTTGTTGCAGCTGCTTACTGCGTAAGTCTTTACAGAATCTTCTTTAATTTGAAGAATATTCATTCAAATGCAAGGATCCTATTTAATCATTTCTATAACAAAGGATCTTTATTGTACGTAATGATGAATAAGTCTAGACATCAAACAAAAAAAAAAAAAAAAGAGCATACGTGACGCGTCCTTCCATCTGATCCTAATGTCCAGCATCAGAAGCAGCAGCAGCAACAACATCAGCAGTAGAAGATCCCAATCCTATCCATCCCTTGGCTGGGCTGGCCGTCGGGGTTATATTGTCTTACAGGAAAATTTTATTTTGACGCAGGTAGTTACAATCTTCGGGATCATGTCTCATAGAGTACTACAGTGAGTGTCAAGATGTATATAATTGTCGTAACACCACCACAATCTTTTTTCAACAATTTCTGAATTGAGTAAACCTTTTCGCGTTCAATCATTGTGTAACTTAATTCTTTAGAGTCGCCCAATCCTTATTTCAATAATGACCCTGTCTTGGTCAATTCCTCTTTATTGTGTATTTTTTTACTATTTTTGAATATGTGGAAAGAGATCTTCAAAACTATTTTAAATTTGGATGTACATAATAGTACGTCTGCGATGTTCAAATAGATACATCACAGTGAGTATCCCCGGTTTCTAGGCTAAACCAATTCCTTGCTCACTTTTAATTTTATCCCATTTCCCGGTACTTGTATCTTACTATTAATTAATTAATTATCTGTTTTTGGGTTTAATAAGCTCTTGTATTTTTTGGATAGTACTTTTTTTCTTTATGAGTAAAAAATGAAAGAAAAAAATACTAAAAAAAAAAAAAAACATGAGAGCAAGTTTCAGTTACAAATAAGACTATGTCTTTATACATAAAACAAACAACAACAACAACAACAAGAATGTCATCCACAGCTATTTCTAAGAAAATCGTCATAGGCACTGGTGTCATGATATCTGGTCTTGTCATTGCCAGGCAATTCAATTGGTGGCCATTTGGATCAAAAGCATTCAATGCCCCAAATTTGTGGCCACCTCAAAGTGATAAGAATAGAATTTTCTTACCAGTGAGGTACAAGGAAGAATTACATCCGATATTGATACAAAAGAAACCTTTATTATTGAATTTCACGGTGAGAGGTCATGACGCATGTAATAAATTAACTGGAGCATTACAAAGAATTGTCAGTTTAGAAACAGAGAAATCCATAAATTTAGTAGATATTGAAGCAGATGAGCCTGATAATCAAGAATTGTTAACAGAATATAGAGTTAATGCTATACCTACAGTTGTGGCATTGAGGAAACAGTTGATTGTAGATAGATACGAGGATCCGGAATTGTTGACTGATAAGAATAGAGAAGTTGATTGGATTAAATTGAAAGAATGGATTGAAAAAAATGCTGATGAACCTGAAAATTGAACATATGTAATATATATACTTTTAAATTTGATCTGGAGACCAAACTTGTATCACACTGTCGTAAAAACTACAAGTAACAACAAAATCACCATTTATCGACCAATCACCCCCATAACACATGGAATCATGATCGGCTTTAAAAAATCTCTTGATATCAGGTTCACCTTGATTATTCACATCTATTATTCTGGCCCCATCGTACATGCAACATGTCAATAATCTATCATCATTGGGCAATGGAGATGGCATCAATCTCCAAACCCCACCTCCAAGATTTTGCTTCTCCCTTGTCAAAGGTGGTATACTCGGAATCAAAGGTTGAGGCGGCACCACTCTAAGATCCAATGTTCTTAAACAATCATCATATGATCCGGTCCATAAATCATAAGGCCTAGAAGTATTCCATTCTCCTACCCCGTTATGAGTTTTCAAAGATGGCATTATAGATACAACACCGGCATCATGAATCCTCTTGGCATTGAAGATAGAAGAATTCCATGGCTCTCTTAAATCGTGAGCTATAAGTGCTGCATCATCACCTCCAGTGAACACTACATTACTCAATTCCTGTTGACTACCAAATGCACCAGTCCAGCATTCCAACGAGTGTTGATCTGTGAAAAATTCAGCTTCAGTGACAACACCTTGTCCCGTCAATTTCACCATCAGTGCTTGACCCGTTGTCAAAGTTAATAACATCGTATCTGTCATCACTGGGGAGAAAAAAATCGAAGTTATTAAAGTGTCCCTGTCAAATAATTGCTTATCATCAACCAAGGTCAAATTTATCGATCTTGTTCCTTCTTGAATTCTACAATCCCAAATCATCAAATTCCCCGTCGAATGACACGAGACCAATAAATTATTATTAAACGGAGAGAATTTCAAATCCAATATTGCCCCAGAAGTCTTATATGAAGAGATCCTTATTAGTTCGTTCCTATCCAATTTGAAAATTTCAATTGAGCCGACTCTTGAGCCGTTCTCTTTATTCAAATTATAAGTCCCCACAATCACTATAGATGGGTCATCTGGATGAGTACGTAGACAACATGGAGGTAGATCTGTCTTTGCTAATGCCAATCTCTTAGCCGTGGGTATCATCAGAGAGTTAATGATCAACAAAACAGGATAAATTGGGCAAAAAAAGCTATTTTTATTTTATTTTTTCCCTCTCCTTAATTTTTCACTCTATTTTTTTTTTTTTTTTTTGTCTCTGTCTGTCAAAATAGTAGTGTATATTTTACACAATATATATATTTTTTAAACATTTTTTTTGTTTTGTTTACATTTTTTTTTATATCCCAAATCATCAACAATAAAACACAACAACAACAACACGTCAATATGGTATGTACATGTGGATCTATCTTATACGAGTGACTTACTAACAACGCTGCAGTCGAACACTAAAACATATAAAGATGCTTTCTCCTTATTTGACAAGAAAGGAACAGGAAAAGTACCAGAAGAACATTTAGGTGATTTATTAAGAGCAGTTGGACAAAACCCAACATTAGCTGAGATTTCAGATTTACAAGAGCAATTACCAAATAAAGAATTGGATTTCGATACATATGTCAAGATTATTGACAGACCAGATGGTTTCAAACCTTTGGGACAACCAGAAGATTATATCAGGGGTTTCCAAGTCTTTGATAAGAATTTAACAGGTTTTATTGGTGTTGGAGAATTACGTTATATATTGACATCTATTGGAGAAAAATTATCAGACTCGGAAGTTGATGAATTGTTGAAAGGTGTGAATGTCACTGATGACGGGAATGTTGACTACGTTGAATTTGTCAAATCCATCTTAGCCCAATAAACTATTATATATATATATTATGCCCTGTTTTGATCTTTTTCTTTTTTTTTTTTCAATGTTTCGAATACTGTTATATATATATATATATAAATCATTCTTCAGCCTCACCGTATTCACTCAAGATGGGTAAGAAATTCCCAATGATCATCATTGGAATTCCAAACACGTCTCTTTTCAAAGTCATTAAGCAACGACATCTGATTTTTTGATTTTGTGGAGACAAAATCGTGCATTCACTCATACTAGCACCTCTGAAATCCCCAAATGCAATCTTGTTGAATAATGTGAAATATTCCAATACTGATTTATCATCTAGTAATTCTACTATCAATGATACTCTATCCAACAATGACTCTTTTGTCCAGCCTGTCAAGATACAAAATTCATTCCCCACATATGCTATTTGACCCGTACGTCTCCAAACTATGGTAGGGGTCCCACTTATAGAGATATAATTATCATATTCCAACAATGTTCTTTGGAAACATTGTTCCATGAAGATTAAGTCATCTTCTTTTAAATTACACGTAGCAGCAATGAATGAAGGTCTATACTCGGCCATCGTCTTGGCCATCGATACCAATTGCGTCTTATTAAATCTTGAAGTCAAATAATTCAACAACTGATGATAACCCGGGTAGTAACTGAAAGGTTTCTCAATTTTGGAATAAATTTCAGACGGTTCTTTGTATCGAAGTCCACCATGTCTGGATAAGATATTTTCTTGATCAACAACTTTTCTATTATATTCATCTTCACTTGTCAACCCAACTGAAAATGAAAGTGAGGCTCCTTTATTATTAAAAAAAGATTTCGGATTGTTTTTTTCATTCTCTTTGATAACGGCTATGATGTTGGGGAAACTCACTGTCAGCGATACTTCTTCATTAGGACCATGTACCGGACCAATATAATATTGATTTATCAGAGTATCGTAACGAGGTGAATCAGAATACAAACTTGAAGTAACTTCGGAGCTAATTGAGTTTTGTGTTGTTGATCTTCTCTTTTCATATTGAGGCTTCTGCTGTGGTGGTAATGATGGAATGCTATATGACAGAGGCTGCTGTTGTTGTGGGACTTGCAGTAAAGGTGACGTCGTATTACCATTATTGTCGTTATTGGGTAAATTAGGGTACGACACGATAGGTTGTCTTGGTCCATTACCATCATCCGAGGACAAGTAGTTATTTGGGCTCATTGATGGTGAATATGGATCATTGACAATGTTGCCCAACACAGAATATTCCAAATTTGCAGCATTCGATAAAAATGGAGTCTTTCTGAAATTGTTGATCGAAGGTAACGAGAAATCTTTTGGAATCCCCCCATTATTATACTGGAAATGTTGTAGAGGTGACGGATACCCATTCCCATTATCTGGTACCGCAGTTGATGTTGCTAAATTGTCACTTGGTGTGCCCGTAATACTTGGACTACTATTGCTCAAATCATTAGAAAGATGTGACAGGTCATGTTGTAAAGGTACACTGGCCCAACTTTGCCCATCCTCCATATCCATGAGATATTTTTTTTTCTTTCTTGGAGCATCAACACATGTATCTCCAAGTTTTCTTTGAACACATCTCTTGCACGGCCTAGAATCATCACAAGTCATATGTGCTTTATGACAATGATTACAAGCTCTAGAAGTTTTCTTATGTGCTCTCCTTCTTGTCTTCTTCAGTTTAAGTTCTGGCTGTTGGTCAGCAGCCTCTGGAACCATTGTTGTTGAAAAATGGCTCATATTATTATCATCCATTATATATAGCTAATCTAAAGTGCAACCAACGCACTGTGGTTATATAATGCAAAAAAAAAAATTAACGAAAAAAGAGAGAAAAAAAAAAAAATTATTATTAATATTATTATCGTCAATAAGTGCTACTAACCAATAGAGATAGTGGGACAAGATAAGAGACTAGGCATTGGAGAAGAGTTGGGATACATGTCTTAGATTGAAGTTATAGCGCAAAGTTTGTATTTCATCTTCTTGTTACTGTCAGATCTTGATCTTTCCTTAAAAGAGGGGATGTCTTTAAGCTTAGAATCTCGCGAGAGAGAGAGAGAGAGAGAGAGATGTATTTTAAATTTTATTAAACACTAGACAAGATCTAACTGACATGAGCATTGACAATGGTTGAGTTATGTAAGAGTTCACCTTTCTTATTGATCAATTTAGCATCTGGTTTACCTTCTTGTTTGTAAACAACTTCGTAATTTTCATTTGTGCTGAAATGTGGTTGAACAGCTTCCCAAATCTTCTTCTTTGGGTTTAATTGGGCCAATGGTTCACCATCATAACCTTCAAAAAAGATCTTATCACCGGCTTTTGATCCCGGTGGTGGATTAACAAATTCGACAACTTCATGAGTGGCATCAGATGCACATAACACCATACCCATTGACTTGATACCTCTCATTGTAACAGGTTTCAAATTGGCAATGGTAACAATATAACGTTGTTGCATATCTTCAAGTGAAACAAATTTACGTAAACCAGAACAAATAGTTCTTGGACCTTCTTCATCTCCCATATGGATGGTAGAAACATATAATCCATCAGCATCTGGATGTTCAATAGCTTTTTCAATGAAACCAACACGGAAATCAACCATTGAAGGATTAGGTGGAACAGCAGCAGCAGCTTCCTTAGCAGCTTTTTCAGCATTAGCCTTGGCCTTAGCAGCTTTCTTGGCATCAGCTTTAGCTTTCTTTTCAGCAGCAATTTCTTCAGGTGTCTTATCACCTTTTGGAGCAGCAGCAGCAGCAGCAGCTTGAGGAGCAACAGGAGCATCAGCTTTAGCAGCTTTCTTATTCTCTTTCTTTGCTGGAGCAGCAGCATCACCTTTACCTTTCTTTTCTGGTTTAGCTTTAATTTCTCTTGCAATTTCAATGTTGTAATCGACATTTAATTGTTCATCTTTAGAGACTTCAACTAATGTGTTTTGAACCAAATCGGCCCATCTCAAGACATGTCTATTGCTTGCAATATCTTCCTTTGTGGTTAATTTCTTCAAAGATGGTAAAGCTTTAGCGAAAACAGTTATATCTGTTGTAGAAGGCTTGCTACCCAAGATATATGTCTTGTCTTTCAAATTAGTGTTGAAATCGGATAATGACTCAGGTAAACGGTTTGATAATGTTGTCCACTGGGATTGTAACGCCAACTCTTCTACAGTCAACGATGCGAACTTTGAAGCATCTGCCTTATCAGCATCAGCTAATGATAATTTTTGAAATGAAGTGACTAAATCAGACATTATGGTTATGATGAAGAATAAACTCTTCTTCCAACTTTTTCTTGGTTTTTTTTTTTCTTTGTAAAGAAAATTTTGAAAGAAAAAAAAAAATTACATAGGAAAATCAAAGGCTGTTTAGGGATATTGCCAGAAGAGATATCTTATGAGCTTCTTTTTGCTGTGTTTCACTTATTGTGAGATAACTTTAGCTATTTTCAGTTAATTGAGTCATTCTCTACATATATGTTGTAGTTTTCTTTTATAATATATTTGCACTTTAAACATTCTAAGAAATCACATTTTTTCGATTTCAAAACATTTTTTTTTTTTTTTTTTTTTTTTTTTTTTGCTATGAGAATTTATTGTAGAACTAGTCAAAGGAATACTGTATATAGGAGTATGAAGTTAATTAAGCAAAGTTTCCAGAAAGATGCCAGTGGGTTTGTCACTTTAGTGGCAACTGATAAGGAAGATCTTTGGGCAATCTATAATTTAATTCAAAAAGGTGATATTATTAAGATGAAGACCACGAGGAATGTGAAAAAATCATCTGCAAAAGAAGGTTCTAAAGCCAAGACTGAGAGGAAAGTATTAAATTTGAGTGTGGCAGTGGAAGATGTAGAGTTCACTGCTTCAGATGAAGTTATGAGACTTCGAGGTAAGACCACGGAACCAAATGATGATGTACCTGTTGGATCGTACCATACTGCTGAATTGGAGTTTCACTTGCCATTCACATTGACAAAAGAAGAATGGGACCAAGTAGCCTATGATATTATTACCAAGGCCTGTTCAGTGGAAGATAAAGCTGAAGTTGGTGCTATTATAATGGATGAAGGTATAGCTCATATCTGTTTAATTACCGAGAATATGACAATTTTGAGAAATAAAGTTGAAAAATCGATTCCAAAGAAGAAAAGAGGTGATAATTCACTGTTTGAAAAAAGTTATGATCGTTTCTTACAATTAACATATGAATCAATGCTCAGGCATTTTAATTTCGAGAAATTAAAAGTTATTATAATACTGTCACCTGGGTTTGTAAATAAGAAATTTTATGAGTATATACAAAAGCAAGCGCAATTGGAAACAGACAAGACATTATTGGCAAATAAATCAAAATTTGTTGTTGCTCACTCATCAACTGGGTATTTACAAGGTTTAGAAGAAGCTTTGAAGACGCCTGAATTACAGAAACAATTAGTCGATACCAAATTTAGAAATGAAGTATTAACATTGGAAGAATTTATGGAATCATTAAATAAAGACGAGAGTCAAGCTTATTATGGAAAAGATGAGGTTGAAAAAGCTGTTAGAGATCATCCTGGTTCTGTCAAGACATTATTAATCACGGACACTTTATTCAGAAATGATGATGTTAATTTGAGGAAATACTATATTGAATTATCAGAAGAAGTTAAGGCAAGTGGTGGTGAAGTAATAGTATTTTCCAGTTTACATGATTCTGGAGTACAATTAGACGATTTAACTGGTATTGCAGTTATTCTCAGATTCCCAGTATATGGATTAGATGATGATGACGATGATGAATAAATAAATAAATAAATAAATAAATGAATAAATAAACTTAAAATTTTGCAACTTTCTTATGAGAGACATCTCTTGGGTATATGCCGAAGAATTGTCTCAGGTACCAAACATCATCACCTTTTAACAATTGTAAACCATCTTGAATAAGTCCAATAACTATCCCTACACCAAATCCTTTCCTCACCAATTGTTTTGTTTGTACTCTTGTAAAATCATGATACACGGCATAACACCATCCCAACATACCAATACTCATTGCAGTGTTGGCGAAATCTATACAACCTCTCATGTAATCCAAAGTTGCTTCCAGTGTGAAGACACTTCCAAATATAAATGATAATCTAAAACCAGACTTAAAAGCCGTTTCAAATGAACCTTTCATACAAACATAATTCTTACGTTTATGATAATAAAACCAACCATTCTTGGTCTTCGGTAATCTATGTGAATTGGAAGCCAAATACTTCAATGCAGATTTTCTATAACCTTCGGTTAATCCATTCAGTCCTCCAATGACTCCAGTGATTGCCATGATTAATGGGATACGATATGCAGGATGAAGATCAAATCTTTGTCCTTTACTATCTAGCACAAATAAACTGTTCGATGGGTTACGCAATTGATTATACTCATCTTCTGTGAGCTGATTAATATCATTTGACGACAAGGTATTAGGGTTAATAGGTTCAGCAGTTGACATCGCTGTAGCTTTTTCGTGGAGAATTATGTTTTGTATTATTTTTTTTTTTTTATTTTTTTCACAAAAATCTATACATTGATTTATATAATGCTAATCTTCTCTGATATTCCAAACTTCTTCATATGTGTTTTTACCTTTTGTCTCAGGTATCTGATAATAAGTGAAAGAAGCAAGTAAGAAACATATCACAGCAAAGATGAAATAAACTGCTCCCCCAATACATTCATTAAGAATTGGGAATAAGAAACCAACTAAAAATGTAGCTATCCAATTCAACGTAGTACCATAACTTTGAGCCAAACCTTTAATTTCATTTTGACTCACTTCGGAGATTAACAAAAATGGGATTGGACCTACTCCAATGGCAAAAGAACCAACGTAGAGAAATGTACTCATTACTGATAATGCACTTAAATTTGATAATATACCGAAACCCATACCAACAGATGCCACAAGCATTAAGGACACAGAAGTGAGTAACATTGGTCTTCTTCCTAATTTATCAATGACAAATGATGCACCAAAAGTCACCACTGTATTTAAGACAGAGATCAGACAATTGATTGCAACTGAGCTATTCGGGAACAATGTGATCAACACTTTGACACCATAAAAGATAATTGAGTTGATACCACAGAATTGTTGTCCCACCATGATTGCTGTAACGACTTTTCTTGAATTTTCATATGTTGGAATTGTCAAATATTTATAAAGTGATTCTTTTGATTTCTGGTTGCGATCTTGATGTAATTTCAATTTATGCCAATGATCAATTTCATATTTACATCTCGCTTGGTTATAATTTCTTAATTTCAATAACGATCCAAGTCCCTTTGACTCGTGTCCATTTAAAGTCAACCATTTAGGAGATTCATCAATGGCAAAGACACCAACAAAACTAATAGCAGCAATTAGAGCACCACACATTAATATGAATCTCCATTGTTCATCATTTGCATATTTGATCGCTAATGTTTGTGTCACCAAGATACCTATGTTAATGGAAACTTGATTCATCGAGCCTAGAGTTCCTCTTAACTCTAAAGGACTAACTTCGTTGATATATAAAGGAGTAACGACAATCCCACTTCCTGCACCTAAACCTGAGATAAGTCTTCCAATTAATATTGTGGCATAGTTTGAAGCCAACGTCTCTGATATAGAGCCAATAATGAGTAAAATGGAATTGACACTGAAAATCAATTTTCTTCCATACTTATCAGCCAACAGACCGGCATACACTGATCCCAATAATCCACCAACAGAGAAAATCGAAGTGACAACACCAATCATATGGTTATTCAATGGTATACATTGAGGATATCCATGCTTCCCAAAATAACTCTTATCATAATCACCAATTGGACCAGCAACTGGGTTTTGACACGAATATATAGATTCCGGGGCATTCAATTCGGACATATGATATCCATACTGGATTGAACTTAAACAAGATACAAAAACTGCAATTATCAAATTCCATGAATAAGGACTTGCTTTATTTATGAAACTGTCATCTTGTGGTAAAGTTGATATCTCATCAAATGTGGTTTCATCCCCAACCGAGGGAGGAGGCGAATCAATTAATCTTTGATTTTCTAAATCACTCATTCTAGTATCATGGAGTTATATCTGGTACGAGGCTCAATGCTATATAATGATGTTGATGTATATTTAGTGATTGATTATGTACTTATTTTTTCTTGTTTTCCTTATAAGCCTTGCACTTCTGAAAGGGGGAATTCTCCACATAGATAAAATTTATCATATTACAACCAAAATCACAGATATACAGAGACCTCTCACCACTTTTATTCAAAGCAGATGGAATTAGATATTATTCTGATCATGATTTCATTTACAGATGCTTTGTATGTTGCAAATTTCATAGAAACATCACATAAAAGAGATTATGACCAAAGAGAAAGTGGCAGAGCATATTTAAATATGCTACCAGCAGTCTCCATTTATACCAATCTTACGAATCAATACAACTTATACCTTTGAGATCTCTCAGTTTCTCTCTCTAAATAACTAGGAGAGAAAGGGAGAGCCCCTGTTTGAAAAGCGGTCGTGTATTACAAGACCAATACAACCTAATATAGTAATAATCACTGTGACTGTTTTTCCCTTCTGTCATTCTCACAGTGCACACACAGTTTTGTATGTTATATAGCGCAGCGCATTTTTACTACTACTACTACCAGGTAAACATCACAACACCATATTTCTCTCTATGAAAAACTTTTTTTCTGTAATTTTTTTTTTTTTTCTTTCGCAAAATTAATAAAAAAAAAAATTCATATTTAGTTCTTCTTTTAATCACTTCAAAGGTCTAAAACACATTAATCAAAAATGCCTACTAGATTAACTAAAACCAGAAAACATAGAGGTAACGTCTCAGGTATGTACAAGTCACTAATCATATAATCCCCAACCAACTATTCATTCCATGTGTTTTATTATCAAATTGTAAATATTCAAATATAACCAAGTGAAAAAAAAAAAATGGATGAAAATTTTTTATTTATTTAAACATCAGAATGAGTTTAGAAGACAAGAATTGATATAAAGACGAAAGAGAGTTTTCCTTGAATCAAGTTTTATCCTTTATTTTTGATACAGAAAAATTATCTATATATGAAGATATTGAAATGAATAGAATAAGGGTTTTAAAATATAAAGATTTAAATACTAACAGTTCATATAGCCGGTAACGGTCGTGTTGGTAAACACAGAAAGCATCCAGGTGGTAGAGGTAAAGCTGGTGGTCAACATCATCACAGAACCAATTTGGATAAATACCATCCAGGTTACTTTGGTAAAGTTGGTATGAGATACTTCCACAAACAACAAGCTCATTTCTGGAAACCAGTTATCAACTTGGACAAATTATGGACTTTAGTTCCAGAAGAAAACAAGGATGAATTATTGAAATCATCAAACCAATCAGCTGCTGTTGTCATTGACACCTTAGCTAACGGTTACGGTAAAGTTTTAGGTAAAGGTAGATTACCATCAGTTCCAGTTATCGTCAAGGCTAGATTTGTTTCTAAATTAGCTGAAGAAAAAATCAGAGCTGTTGGTGGTGTTGTTGAATTAGTTGCTTAAGAAAATTATGTATGTTTCCCAATCAAAAGAAACTTATATATATATAAATATAACATATCGTAAATGAAGAAAACAAAAAGTTTATTATAATCTTTATTTAGTTCTTAATGTATTTTAATTGTCTTTATGTTTAAATTTTTCTTTTTATCAGTTGAGATGAGATGGGGGCGGAAAAAACAAAAAGATAAAAGAGATTCCTGGTTCACTATGGAATACCATTTACCCATTGAAACAGAGATAGAGAGAGCTTCATGGGAGATGTCTAGTTAACCAGTCCATTTTGAGGAATTAGTAAACAGTGAAAAAAAAATTTTTTTGTTATGTGTGTGGAAAAAAAAAATCAAAAAGTGAAATCAAAACCAAAACATGATGAAATCTTTTATTCAGACTTCACTTCGGAGCAATAGATTGTATTATAGAAGAAGTATTAGCACGATGGTGAAATCTACTTATGACACTACATGGGACCCAGAAGCTGAGTTACCTACAGAGATCAAGGAGTTATTAAACAAACCAACAAAGTCATCGTACACATATATCGTTGCATTTCAACAGATAATAAATTTGTTAAAGACTCAAAAGAGAACTGGATGGTTGAACCATGATATATCCAATCCCGAGAGTATTGCTGATCATATGTATAGGATGTCACTTATTGCGATGTCACTTAATTCGCAAAATTTTGACGAGCAAAAGGAGATCAAATTGGATAACTGTGTGAAGATTGCATTGATCCATGATTTAGCTGAGGCCTTGGTTGGTGATATTGTACCACATGACTTGAATATAGATAAGATTGAAAAGGGGAAAAGAGAATACAAGACAATTTTGTATTTATCAGATATAATCAAAAATTATAACCCTGTTTTCGCCCAAGAGATGTGTGAACTTTGGTTGGATTACGAAGAACAGAGAACTTTTGATGCTAAGATCGTGAAGGATATAGATAAATATGAATTGTTGATCAGTGCATTCCAATATGAACAACAATTTGAAGGAGCCAAAAATTTAGAAGAGTTTTTCGATTCAAGAAAACTTATCAAGACAAGAGAAATTGGACTCATTGCTGATGAGTTATTAGCAGAGAGGAAACTGTTTTGGGATAAGATTAAATAGATAGCATGTAATTAATATTTGTAATAGATAGATAATGTGGTAGATCGTACACGACGTCTTTTTGTTTCTTCATTTAACAAAACAAGACCAAAAAAAAAAAAAAAAAACAAACGTGTTTATAGTTTATCAAGACAAAGAGATGGTGAATATAGTGAAAGTGTCATCATTGATACTGGCTGTATCGTTAATACTGTATACGGATTCTCCGTATCAGCCATTACAAACCTCTTTGGCATTGGCTATAATTGGGTATCATATCACTTCTTACATAATTCCAAATGTTAAATCATCATTTATCAAGATTGGATTATTTGGTAAAGATTTATCTAAGATTGATAAACCTGTTATTCCAGAGACGATAGGGATAATTCCTCTGATCACTTATGTGTTTTTGATGTTTTGTTTTATCCCATTTATGTTTTTGAAATTTTTAATAACTGATACTTCAGGAGGTGGGAATAGAGAAAATGGTGTTGAACATGTTTTACAAAACCATTTTTTCCCACATAATAAATTAAGTTCATATCTAAGTGGGATCTTGTCATTGGAGAGTATGATCTTGTTAGGTTTATTAGACGATTTATTTGATATCAGATGGAGACACAAGTTTTTCCTTCCGGCAATTGCCTCTATACCTTTGTTAATTGTCTATTACGTCGATTTTGGTGTCACTTCAATCTTAATACCAAATTTTATCAAAGATTTTTTCGAATTACCCTTTCATAATATAGATCTAAGCTGGGGTTATTATTTTTATATGGCAAGTGTTGCCATTTTTTGTCCAAATTCTGTTAATATCTTAGCAGGAGTTAATGGATTAGAAGTTGGACAAACTGTTGTGTTGAGTTGTCTATTATTGTTAAACGATTTCTGTTATTTAATCCCATTGGATAGTAGTATTCCAGCTTATGATTCACATTTATTTTCAGCTTGCATATTAATCCCATTCTTAGGTGTTTCACTAAGTTTATTGAAATTTAATTGGTACCCATCACAAGTCTTTGTCGGTGACACTTTTTGCTATTTCAGTGGTATGGTATTTGCCATTGTTGGGATATTGGGCCATTTTAGTAAGACATTATTATTATTTTTCATTCCTCAGATTTTCAATTTCGTGTATTCTGTTCCACAATTATTTGGAATTATTCCATGTCCGAGACATAGACTTCCGAGATTTAGTCCTGATGAGAATATCTTATACCCATCTGTGGTGGTTTTCGAAAAACCGTTGTCCAATTTAATAACAAAAGTGTTACTCATATTAGAATTTTTCAAATTGGTCAAATTAAATAAGACAATTGCAAATGGTAAGACCATCATTAAAGATTCAAATAATTTCACATTGATCAATTTAGTCTTGGTATGGTTTGGTCCAATGAGAGAAGATAAATTATGTGCATTATTGATGACAATCCAAACTATCGTTGGTATCATCTGTTTAATAGGAAGACATTCGATAGCTCAATGGTTATTTGGTTATGATAATTTAAATTGGCCTGTATAGATCCTTGTTCATGTACTATCGATTAAATTTAAGAAAAAAAAAGGATCTTGCATAAGACATGTAAGTCTTTATCTACAAGTATTCATTAAACAGACTAGCTTAAATTGACAGAGGCATATAGAGGTCATATTTTTCAAATCGAGGCGAGAAATTTCAAATGAGACTAAATTAGTCTTGTTTCTAATTGGAATTTGCCGACATCTCAGACTAAACAGGCAATTTAAGAAAGTCAAGGGCAAAAAAAAGATCTCTTTGTTTATTCATGTAAGATCAAAGACAAGAATTAACTGTTGCACTAAAACTACATTGCCGAGTGAAACTAAAAAAGGGATACATCAAGGACAAATCGGTGTGGTTTGTCAGTGATACTTTTAGATAATTTTAAAAACATAAAAAAAATGAAAACCTCAAAAAAAAAAAAATTAAAATTAAAATTAAAATTAAAAAAAAAATTGGGAAAAAAAAAAGATTATATAAATTCGATCGAGAAGTATTAATTAATAGAAGATGGCTGCTACTGCTACTATGACACGAGCTCAGCAAGAGCATGAGCAAGATATTGTATCTAATTCAACAACAACATCACCTTTTTATGATTTACTGCCATTAGATTCATCAGATGAGCCATTCCCATTTATACAGTTGAAAGGGAAAGTGGTATTGATAGTTAATGTTGCATCTAAGTGTGGTTTTACACCTCAATACAAGGATTTAGAAAATTTGTCAAAGAAATTTGCTTCAAGAGGTTTACAAATAATTGCGTTCCCAAGTAATAGTTTCAAGCAAGAAAGATCATCACAGGATAAGATTATTCAATTTTGCTATTTAAATTTTGGCATAGATTTCCCAATTTTGAAAAAAATTAGTGTTAATGGTTCAAATACAGATCCTGTTTATCAATATTTGAAAAAAAACAAGGCTGGACTTCTTGGTATTAGATCGATAAAATGGAATTTTGAGAAATTTTTAATCGATAAGAAAGGTGATATAGTTGGTAGATATAGTACGTTGACTAATCCGTCGCATTTAGAAAATGTAATTGAGAAATTATTACAAGATGACTAAAAATAAAAAATGTATTATATAACTTATTTAGCTAATAATTCTTTAATAGTAGGTTCAATAGATGATGGTTTTGTCAATGATGAGTATCTTTGATAAACTTTACCTTCTTTATCAACAAGGAATTTTTCGAAATTCCATTTAATTCCTTTAAAACCTAATAAACCTGATTTCTCATTTTTCAAAAATTGATAAACAGGGTTCAGTTCATTACCATTAACTTTTGTCTTTTGTAAAATTGGGAATTTGACACCATAATTCAATTCACAAAATGAAGAAATCTCATCTTGTTTTTCAAACTCTTGATTAGCAAATTCAGATGTTGGGAATCCAATAATAACTAACCCATCTTTTTCGTATTCTTCATATAATTTTTGTAATTCCTTGTATTGAGGTGTGAAACCACATTTGGAAGCAACATTGACAATCAATACTACTTTCCCTTTCAAATCTTGAAATGGGAAAGGTTTACCAGTCTTATCATTTGGAGTCAAGTCGTAAAAAGCGGACATTCTTTAAAGTTGATTTCGTATTATAGCAAATATGGGAATTCCAATGGCTATAAATGTTTTTTTTTTTTTTCAAAAAAAAAAAAAAGAAACGAAACGAAAACGGTTTTTTTTTTTTCTCTTTGCCTCGAAGAGAAAAGAAGAAGAAGAGAGGTTTTAAAAGAGATAGATTATTAATACCAATTTGTAAGCCCAGATAGGATCTAGATTACATCTGCTGCATTAGCAGGATTTTCTATTTTGTCAATAAGTAAAGATTAAAAAAATTTTCAATTTGTTTGCGTCGGCAGTATAAGTCGGTACTAAAATGCAAGTTGAGTGATTGTCAAATTGGAGTTAACAGGATTATAAGCGCCTTCTTTTCTTATTCGATTTCTTCTTTTGTTGCTGTTTTTTCCTCTTTTTTGACTCGATATCCATTGTAACTTCTTTCACTATAGAGTTTAATAAACTTTGACATCTTCTTGAAATTTCACCACTATTTCTCGATTTAATAAAATAATCAAATTTGAATAATTTCGAATTCTGGAATTCTTTGAGAATTTGATCATATAAATCTGGTGAATCCACTCCATATTTGAACATCGCCAATATCATAAATCTATCTTCATCAATGGTAAATTGTCTCAGTAATGGTTGATATCTTAACACTAAATCTTGTAAAGGTGATTCAAATTCGCTCAATTTTAATTGTAAGCATTTTTTTTGTAATTTCAATTTTTTCAATTTATCTTCTCCCATTTCAATTTGTTGAATATACCTTTCAAAATTCTCAATCTCATAATACCGGGTCCAAAAAACTTCACAATATCTTGTCACTTCATCTAATGTCTTATCTTCAAATTCCAATGCTATTTGCTCAATATTATGTCTTCCATATTTGATACACATTTGGATAAAATGATAAAAATCTCTTCTTGTCCAATTAGAATACCCATGTTGCAATAAATCTTGTTTCAAAGTTTCTTCTTCTTCAGTTAAAGCTCTTGATCTCTTAATTTCTTCTTGCTCCAAGTTCTGATTCAGAACCCTCTCTTGAAGTGTATCTTTACCTCCACTCGCTAACACAACTTCATAATTGGTCAACTTCTTATAATAATTTTTTTCCAATTCATATAATTCATATAATTTCAAAGGATAAAATTGATGATCATATAAATTCAAATTCTTAGGAGGTTTAGGGCCCGTTTTAGCTGCGGCAACTCTTGGTCCACCTGTGTTTAATACATCTCTATAGTACCCATCAATATTATAATTTTCCTTTCTCTCTCTCTTTGCTGGATTAATCCAACTCAGTGCCAAATTAACACCACTATTTGCCTCTTTTTTCAAAAAATTTTGTCCATTCCATTCATAAACAGAATCAGATGACGTGAAATTTTGTAAATCATCTAATCCTAATTTAGCATACTTGTTATTCAACTCCTGGGTCTTTGACTCGGAATTGGCCAATATCTCATCGAAATCTAATTCACCTTCATCTTCCACTTGTCTCTTTGAGAACATCTCTGAGGCACCATGTTGAATCATGTTCAATAATTCATCTTTTGATGCATTCTTATTCTGCTGTATTTGTGAATTTCTACCTTGCTGAATAACTAATTGATCTAATCTCAATTTTTGAGACAGTCTTTCCAAAACTTTCTCTTCAATAGCATTCTCTGTAACAAATCTATAAACATAAACTTGCTTTTTTTGTCCAATTCTATGAGCTCTATCCATTGCTTGTAAATCTGCTTGTGGATTCCAATCAGAATCATATAATACAACAACATTGGCCGAAGTTAAATTAATACCTAACCCACCAGCTCTTGTGGTCAACAAAAACACAAATTTCTTGGAATCCGGAGCATTATAATCATCAATAGCCTGGATTCTATCAGCATGATCTGTTTGACCATCAATACGACAATATTCGTACTCTCTAAACATACAATAATCTTCCAAGATATCCAACATTCTACTCATTTGTGAAAAAATCAACACTCTTGAACCTTCTCTTTGACATTTCGCCAATAATTTATCCAACAGTTTCATCTTTTGTGAATTGAAAACTAAATGTTCATCTGTGGTGAATGGAGGTCCAGGCTCGGCTCCTTCAAACAAGTATGGGTGATTACAACATTTTCTCAATTGCATGACAATGTTTAACAATCTGGTCTTGGATTCACGTTTACCATTGGCCCCATTAACAGCATCAATATCTTTTTCCAATATACTTTGATACCATCTTAGTTGCATATCAGACATACCAAGGTACACATTCAACTCTTTTTTAGGTAACAACGTCTTCTCGACATCATTTTTAATACGACGTAATAAGAAAGGTTGTAACACTTTATGTAATTGATGGATCAACGAATCTTTTCCTTCTTCTTTATCTTCTGTCTTACTACCACTAAACCATTCATCAAATGATTCTGAAGAGGCAAAGATATCAGGTAATATGAAATTTAACAAAGCCCATAATTCATGTAAATTATTTTGCAATGGTGTACCTGTAATTAATAAACGATTTTGTGAATGGAACATCCTAATGATTTGTGATAACATGGATTCTTCATTCTTGATTCTATGAGCCTCGTCTATGATAATATATTTCCAATTGAATTTACGCAACGCAGCTTTCTCTCTAATGACAATTTCATAAGATGTGATGATAACATCGAAATCACAACGCATAATCTTATTTTTTATCAAATTAGATCTTTCTTCTTTATCACCTTGGAAAACCAAAGTGTTAACATCAGGTGTCCATCTGGCAAATTCTCTTGACCAATTATCCAACGTGGATTTAGGGACCACGACAAGATGAGGTCCCAGAACATTCTTAATATAACGTAAATACCCTAAAAATGAAATTGTTTGTAAAGTCTTACCCAACCCCATTTCATCGGCCAAGATCCCAGATAAATTGTTCTTATACAAGGATATTAACCAATTCAAACCTTGAATCTGATATGGTCTCAATGTACCGTGAATGTAACCGGGACTCTCGGTGAATTCTTCAATGGCATCTGGATCTTCACCTTCTTCATCTCTTAATAATTCAGCATCTTCCTCCTTCTCTGTCTTACGACGTCTGTTATTGGATTCCAGTTTCTTTTGAGCATTCAGCTTCTCGGATTCAACAATTTCCAATGCCTTGGCAAAATTTGGATCGTTCGTGGCTTTGAAATCAATGAAATGTCTAAATAAACTAGTCAAATCCAATAAATATTTAAATCTCTTAACTGTCTCTTCAAGATTGAATTGTTTTTTCTCATCATGAACGAAATACTGATTAGCCTTCTCGGAATTGGTCAAAGGAATATACTCTGGTGTGTTCAACCCCGTTGTTGTCTCTGATTCCACTGGAGCTTCTACTGCAACAACACCATTTGACCCATTCTGAATTCCAGTAGTCATGATTTGTGTGTGTGTAATATTTCTCTTTTATTTCACAATGATTAAACCAGCAAAAAAAAAAAAGTATATAAAGATATATATAATTAAATGAGCAAATACAACTTCACAACTCTGAACTTTCTATTAATATGTTACAGTGATGTCTTGATGATATTTAAGTTAATGTTTTCCAATTGAAAAAAAAAAAAAGATCGAAAAACAGCAAAAAAAAAAAAAAAAAAAAAAAAAAAGACAAAAATTCCAACGCGTTTTATTGAAGTTAGTATGGTGACACAATTAGTGTGATATGGAGTATCCTTTTGCTCATACAGTTGGTTAAGAGTATATAGTCATGACCATCACCACAGTCAACCTATTTTGAGTATATTACCATTAGGAGCCTGTTTCTTATATTATGACTTCCCAATATGGGATAATTACTGTATTTGGTCCAAACAAAAGAAAGACAAAAAAAAAAAAAAAGAAAATTATCAACTGGTAATTTATTTATAAGCAAGATATAATTAATACAGATGTTACTGATTCAACCACAACAAGCGTTAAACAGTACCACTGCTGAGTTGCCTCTGCAACCTAAGAATCCGAACTTGAAAGAAGCTGAGCCAGAACACTGTGTTGGGCCAGAGTCTGAGTTGGCAGGGAAAGCTGATTCATGTGCAGGATGTGCTAATCAAGAGATTTGCTCTTCGTTACCTAAAGGGCCAGATCCAGATATAGCTGTTATTACTGAGAGATTAAAAGATGTGAAGCATAAGATTCTCGTATTAAGTGGTAAGGGAGGTGTGGGGAAATCAACTTTCACCACAATGATGACATGGGCTTTAGCAGCAGATGAAGAATTAGAAGTTGGAGCTATGGATTTAGATATTTGTGGGCCTTCCTTACCAAAGATGTTGGGTGCACTGGGGGAATCCATCCATCAGTCGAATTCTGGATGGTCTCCAGTTTACGTGGATGATAATTTAGGTGTGATGTCGATACAGTTCATGTTACCTGATCCGGATGCTGCTATTATATGGAGAGGTTCTAAGAAAAGTGGGTTGATTAAGCAATTTTTAAAAGATGTTAATTGGGGGAATTTGGATTATCTTGTTGTTGATACACCACCGGGAACTTCAGATGAGCATTTATCTGTAACAACATATTTGAAAGAAAGTGGTATTGACGGTGCATTAATAGTGACAACTCCACAAGAAGTTGCTCTCTTGGATGTGAGAAAGGAGATAGATTTTTGCCGTAAACTGAATATTAAAATTTTAGGTTTAGTGGAAAACATGTCCGGATTTGTGTGCCCTAATTGTCATGGTGAAAGCAAGATTTTCAAACCAACAACAGGTGGTGGTGAAGCATTAGCAAAAGAGATGAAGATTCCATTTTTAGGTTCTGTCCCATTAGATCCAAGAATCGGTAAATCGTGCGACCAAGGAGAATGTTTCTTGGAACTGTTCCCTGATTCTCCTGCATGCTCTTCTATCTTAGATGTAGTTGATGCTTTAAGAGAAGCCGTTGGTGATGTTTAGAATTTATTTATTTAGGAGTTGTTTTTTCACGGTTTATATAATAAGAACAAATGCATTATTTTTTTTTTTTTTATATATATATTACAAATTGTATTTTTCTATCTTTTCTAGTCTAATATCACATCTTTATCTTCATCATTATTTGAAATCTTATATCTGAAATAATTAGATTCACTTTCTCCCATTGGCAACAACAATATCTTATCAACTTGAATAAATTTACTATTAACTTCAAGCACAATATCTCCAATTGTCTTGGACATCAATGTGGATGCAATTTTGGTGATCTTAGAGTTGTCCAATTGATTTAATGAAGGTAAATTATCAAGTAAGTATTGTAAAACACGTATAATTTCTTCACTCTTAACAGATTGCTTATGAATTTTCAACAACTTGATATAATTTGAATAAATCCCAACACCACTGTTCCACTCATCTAAATTTTGAACCGTGATTCTATTGATCAATGCATCTAATTCCGATAAGCGTGATTCATCTCCACCAATTACCACTCTTGGTGCAATAAATTTGACAATTGACAAACTGGCATCGTTCCAAAATCTTGCATCTATTAATGCTTCAACTTCATTCCAATAATCTTCAACATATCTGTACCTTAATGATATCAGCTCTGAGATTAAAGATCTTGGTACATGTAACGTTTGAATTAAACGTTGCTTCAAACTAACATCGGATAAATCAGGAATTATCTCAAAAATATGTCTTGTAACCAAACTGTAAAATTGTTGCTTAATGGCATTATCACTTGTCAAATGACTCAAGATGAAAAGTGATTCCAAATACATATCTTGTTGCTCTAATTGCTCAGCAAATGACAAAGTTAATGAATCACCAATTATGGCATCCTCAGAACTTAACTTACTAGTGGATCTAACCAATAATTCGTACAAGAACCATTGAACTTGAGTATTTGGGGATTTGAATTTATCCAAGATATCACTAATATCATATGAGACTATATCAAACTGATATGTGTATAATTTCAAAACATTGATATAGATATCATCATTCAACTCATATGGCAATTTAGTAAACTCTCTTATCGAATCATTCACCGATTTATCGGTGAAATTCAACAATAAACTGAAACTTAATTTCCAAGACAAACCTTCTGTAAGATCGATTTTCAAATCATTATTGACCAATGACCATTCAGCAAGCAAAATATAAATCTTCAACACAGATTTTGGAATAAATCTTAAAGCATTTGTACGTTTCCACTCTTGTAATTGACTTTGTGAACTGGTAGTGACATGGGAATCATTGGAGCCTAATAAGGAAATTAATACAGCTAAGTGATTGTTATTAGTTTCAATGGCAACTTCAGCTGCTTTCACCAAGTCATTGGACAAGATATGTATGAAAATTGTTTCTAAAGGATCCATTTGATTTTTCATCAAGAGTTGTTTTATCTCAGTGGCTGTTGCCTTCTTGAGCCATGATGAAACTAAATCTTTCCTCTTAAGTTCAACTAATTTTGGTCTGCTTGAGTAGTTATCATAGTTTGGGATTCTAGAGTTATCAAATAACCTTGAACATAAATCCCAAAATGTTTTCTCATCACTTGATCCTTTGTCTCGGAAACCTGAAAGTAACAATTCAAAACTCAAATTTCGGTTTGGAAGTACTTGTGGGAATCCATTTGATCTCTTTATAATTGTAGAACTCAATAACAATTTTTGAATAACGTCTTGAATAACAGTTTTATTTTCCAATTTTTCTCTTATAGAAACTTCAACAACACCTGTTAAATTCTTGGTATCAATTTGCTTAGTTTTCTTAACTAAAGTACCATTCAAACTGAAATTCGCAAAAGTTTTACCTTGAAGTCTTAATTCTTCAGTTATTCTTTCATTTTCCAGTATCTGTGATTTGAAGTCTTTGAACAAATATTCATCAACATCAGAGATTGTCATAGCCTTTTCTTTTGCTTGATGGTAGCTGTTTGTATTAAATGCACTTACATCATCAGATGCCAAGTTTAATTGTTCAAGCCAATCATTAGATGTAGCAAATTTGGAAGAAATCTCAAGTGCAGCTAAATCAATATCATCAATTTCAGGCTCATAGGCCTTCTCATCAACGATATCTGATCCAATCTCAACTTCAATCTCATTTTCATCCATTGGTGGTGATTCAGGTTCAAGCATATCACCAAACTGTTGCTGATCTTCAACATCTGAATCGATTTCTGGAGTCTCTGGTCTGAATTCAGATCTCTTATGAACGAGAGATGCGGCACTCGTATCAGGATTGGATATAGGAGCAAAACTCCAACCACCAGGAATAACAGGAGTTGGCTTGCTATCATTATTTTTCTGCATCTTATAAACAAATGTATCTTCTATCAATGATCTTGTTCCATATGGTTTTGGAGCTTTAACTGTTTTAGGGTGGAATTTTGTCAATTCTTCAACAGAGTAATTACTGGAGACATCATCTTTATTTTCCTTCAGCCTTCTCTGCTCATTAGTAGTTTCTTCATTTTGAGTTTTCTCCCAAGCTTTCAGATCTTCTTCATTATCTGAATCTACCAAACCCCAAATACTGAAATGTCCAACTTGGAATATCCATGTTCCAACAATTGGATCATAACTGATGAATTGCATACCTTTGAGACTTTTCAATTTTTTGACATGATTCTTAACCTCTGGTCTCGAAGGGTTCACTATTGGAGTCTTGGATTCAGGATCCAATGGTGCTAAGTTTTCCAAAGTTATAGTGGCTGGAACATTCAATCCCATCCCAACTTCTGGTTTCGCATAGGATAATGGATACACTTGAACAGTTTTATCTTTGATCTTTACAACTCCTCCAAATAATTCTTCAGCCAAAGAATCTTTGAAATCAGTCAAGTCAACAGAATAGTTGAATGCAATTTGTCCAAATCCTACTCTACCTATGGTAAAATCCTCCACGTTAGATAAATGATCATATGACAATTTTGATAAATCTTCAATAGTAGGAAGACACCAATAGCCATCTGGATTTTCGCTTGATTCAGCGATATCAGAATTCTCATTTTGAGCTGGAACTTCTTCTTTAGCTTCAGGTATATGCTCAAGTTTACTTGACTTAAGGTCTTCATTTTCCAATAATATATTTTCCAATGTGGCATCAGCTATCAGACCATCCCCATTAACAATTTTTCTTCTCTTTGGAATAGAATCCTGCGTTAAATCTGTATTCTTGTCTTGAAGTAAAGCCTGAGTTCCATTTTTCTTCTTATTTATTAATTTTTTAATTTCAGTTAATTTAGAAGATGACAATATTTCTTTGAAATTCTTACCACTCTTAATTGATCCTACTGTAGTTGTTGGGGGCACGAATTTTTCAACGAGAGAATGTCTTGCAGGGGAGAAAATACCTGATACATCTTCAGTATTTCCAGCATAAACATGTCTCAACTTTAGCTGATTAGTTAAATTCTTGATGATAGTATTATTATTATTGGCATATGGTGAACCAAAACTGGAACCGATTGTGGATGATCTCTTACGTTTAATAGATGCCTGGGAAATGGAAGCTTTGTGATCTGATTGTCCTGGACCAGCAGTAATGGAAGGCATTAGTTCACCAACTTTAACTGTTGTCGCTGAAAACTTGGACATTCCATATGGGTCATTATCCAAAGTTGGTCTATTTGAAATATTGATAGTATTATTTCCAAATGAACCAGTACCAGTCCCTTGACCAATAGTTGGCCTATTACCAAATAATCCAGATGTGTTATTATTTGAAGTGGTATTGCTGTTTCCAAACAACCCACCAGAAGTATTAGGCTTATTACCAAAAAGTCCACCACTTGGGGCTGTTGTTGGATTGGTACCAGAGTTCCCAAATAATCCGCCTGATCCAGTATTAGCAGTATTATTATTATTATTATTAACATTATTACTGTTATTGCCAAACGATAAAGCGGAAGCCTGATTGTTGTTCCCAAACAATCCACCTGACGGGGTTGCATTTGAAGTATTACTGTTGTTTCCAAATAATCCTCCTTGGTTTTGATTCTGATTACTTTGATTCCCAAATAACCCAGTAGACCCACTATTATTAGTCTGGCTATTACCAAAAATGCCTGGTTTATTTTGCCCTATTGGGTTACTATTATTATTGTTATTGTTGTTGGAATTGCCAAAAAGACCACCACTACCACTATTGGTACTGTTGTTAGAAGAACCTCCTCCAAAATTGAAAGAGCTAGTGGTATTCGAGCCAAACATGATAGAATTATGGTTGTATTCTGATCAGTTTCGAACAATTGAGAAATCTAATGGCTTTCAAGTGAACTGGGTTCTATTGATCTTTCTTCTATTTACAATTTTTTTTTTTTTTTTTTGTTTGGGAATTGAAAAAAAAAAAGAGGAAGAAAAAAAAACATAAAAAATTTGGAATGTCCAAAAAGAGACAGATTGAAGAGCTTACACGACATCATTGTCAATTAAATACAAAAGCAAATTCAATTGAATGTCAACTTCAAACCCAAATATCTGGTTTTAAAAGTGATCATTGGAGAGCTTCATCTATATGCTAAATAATTTGTGAGCTGGATTCTTTCATGTATTCAGCTCACTCTTTTATTCTTCATCTGCACAAACCACCTATCTGAAAAATACATCACACACGGGGTCGAGTTACACTGATACTTCGTGTCTGTCCACAATTATCAATTTTTGGGAGGTGCAGATTCAGGCTTGTAGGGGATCCTACTTCAGCCACATTATGTTTTTAGTAGCGTATCAATTCTCCAAGGCATCAATGTCTATATCACTCATTCTCCAAAATACAAGCATTAAACAGGACATATAAGGTTGAAACTCCTTACTCAACGTTTCAACACACTCTTCGTTCACGGCAACCCATTTTCTGTTTTTGAATTCCTTCTTTTTTGATTTCACCACTGTATTTCTTTTCACTTGCTGTAACAAATCAACTCTCTCATTCAAATATCTTGAAGCACCACGTAATACCCCTAAATCAGTATGAGTAAACACGTTTAACCTTTTCAAGGAAAATAATAAGAACATCACAACAGACCAAGGTCCGATTCCTTTATATTCGATTAAAGTGTTATAGATCTCTTCATCTGACAGCTGCTCGAGAGATTCTTTACCCAATTTCTTATTATCAAAGTCCACAGCAATCAGAGTTACATATTGCAGTTTCCTCTCGGATAACCCACATGATCTCAAGATCTCAATTGGGGTATTCGCGAAAATTTTCAGCGAAGGCAATCTTTCTGTGGTACTTAAGTTATCGATAAGTCTCTGCTTTATAGCTTTGGCAGCTTTACCTGATATTTGCTGTGATATGATCCCACTAATGAGACTCTCAAAATAATAGTGGTCGTCTCTTTCAATTTCTGCTTTTTCAATGACGAATGCGGGAAATGGTGCTTTGACAATATATTGGTGAAATGAGGGATCCTTCTGAATCAAAAACTCTAACCCTTTGATGAAATGTGGATCATGAGCTTTAACAAAATTTTCTGGAAGCTGTGGCAAAATATCAGGAATAATTAACTTCTTATAATATATTATTGGTTCCAATTTCACTTCTGCTTCAGTGCTATCTACTTCAGACTTTGGTTTCGAAACCCTCTTAACTTTCTTTATAATCGTAGTAGTCTCAATCACCTTGGATGGTTGGGAGTCCGTTATCGTCCTCTTAAGTGTTCTTGTAGCTGATCTCAATACTCTTGATGACATTCTTCTTGAAAAGTTCTTGTTTCTATTACTCTTGTATCTGGCAAATGTAGCCTTCTAGCTTCTTTTTAATACAAAACGAAGTGAAAAAAAAAAAGAAAGAGAATTAAAAATATAAAACGAGTTCAAGTTTACAACAAACGAGTTCAAGTCATCTACATAGAAATAAACAATGACATCTTCTATGGTGATACCCACACTCACGCCACCTTTGAAATTCAATTCAATTCAGCCTAATCTTTTCCGAGGTTCGTATCCTCGTCCCATCAATTATGAATTTCTCAAGTCATTAAATTTGAAAACAATGATTGCCATATTGGAAAAACCTATAACAGAAGACTCAGATCCTGGATTGATGAAATTTATTGAAGAGAATCATATCAACTTGGTGCATGTCGAATGTGCCAATGGTGGGAAAGGTAAGAAAAGAAGTATACCTATTGACTCCGCAACTATCATTAGTGTCATCGAAATGGTTCTTGATCTGGATAAATCACCTGCTTATATTTTCTGTATAAATGGTGGTCAAATAACATCATTGATCGTTTCATGTTTACGAAAATTGTCATTTTGGTCATCGATCTCAATCTTCAATGAATTTATCAATTATTCAACTACAATTAACCATAATGATAGAGTATTTATAGAAAACTTCCATGGCGAAATAAGATTGCCAAAAAATAAAGTACCCTGGATATGGAATGGATTGAGTAAAGGAGTAATAGATCATCATCCAAGTTTACGATTTGTTGAAATATGAGTTTTATAGATATATATATATTCTATTGGAATAATAAAGATGCTGCCATATCCACATTACCGTTACATTGTTGTAAAGCAGTTCTTGCCTGTTCTCTACCAAACCCTAAACCAACCAACTGCTCAATTTTAGAAGGATCTACAGGAACAGTAGATGCCGCTGCAGTATGTGTTGTACTTCCTGCTCTTGAAGCAGCAGCATTAGCAGCAGCAGCAGCCAGGTTTCCTAATTTAGGCTTCTTTGGATCTGATCCTCCAAGTGCAGCTCCTCCACTAACTGCGTTGAAAAAATTATCTTGAATCTCTCCTTCACTGAGGAAAGATGTCTTAACATCACTAATGTACAATTTTCCTTCTTTTAAATTTACATTTGCCTGATGTCTTCTTAACATGTCTAAACCAAGAATCAAATCAACACCACTATCAAGAATAACAAAAGAACATGGAATATATGCATCTTCAATCTTTACAGGTGCAGAATGAATTCTTCCAAGAATTGCACCTGATCCAACACCTCTTGCTTCACCTCTAAAACGCTTGTCGATCAATCTCTTAAGACCACATTTCTCTGCCAATTTTGGAGTCATTATTGTCATTTGTGCACCGGTATCGACAAATGCTTTCACTGGAACATTGTTTACCTCCATATTAATATACAACATAGGCACTTGGGTGAAGGTCTCTGGAGCCATCTCATATGCTAATAATCGATTTTCCTCAATGGCTTGTAGGTCTTCCAACTCTTGTATTTTTTTCTTATTCTCAGTTGTATCAGGTAAAGAACGAAGTCTTGCAATTTCTTGGTCATACAAAGGTTCAGTTCCAAGACCACCAAATTGGAAGCCATTGTTCCCCTGACGAGCAGCTTGAGCAGCATTGACAAACTGTCTAAACAGTTGAGGGTTATTCAATATGGAAGAAAGTTGTGGATTCGATGCATTACTTCTGATCATTGGATCATTAAGAAGAGCTTGTCTCTCCAGTTCTATCTGGGCATCGCTCTGTTGATTATTATTACTCAGCTGAGGAGCATTTTGCTTCAATACTAGCAAATCGTCATCAGCTAAACCCAATTGGGTTAATGATGAAGTTGTCTCTGTTAATTCCTTCGAATTGAAGTATAATAATTGGTGTTCTGGTTTGATATCGGTTTCTGCTTCCAAGTAAGCTTTAAAGTCTTCTAATGAAATGTCATCACTGATATCAACGTTTAAAATAGTTTCTGTACCTTCTATGGTTATCACAAGTTTCATTTTCGAATTATAAAATGTATAAATAGTAGGACTATCACTAAACTAGTTATTAAGACTTGTTTATATACAAATATTTTGCCACTGGATTTGTTTGCCACAACTCGTATATGGTATTATCTATATTAAACTTTTTTAACTCTACCTCGTGAAAATACACTTGGGATTTCTAAACACTACTTTTCAAAAATTTGATCTGATAAAAGTATCAAGGTTAGAGAAGAGATTGCCATTGTGGTATTCTATGAAGCTTATATGTGTTCACTGTTAATTGGTTATATATACTAAAGCTGGTATGACAAGAAGACAGAAAAACTGCAAAATACTTTCAAGTTTAGAAAATGGCCGAGAGCTAGTTTATGAAATAAGACCCTCGATATTTCACCAGCGGTTTGACTACAACTACAACTAGATACCCATTTCAAAAGCATAAGAGCTCAATGCCGTTGGCATCTCCTCGGAACCTGATTATCTTTTTGTCTTCATCTTCTTCTGCTGCATGAACAAAAAAAATTTTCTTTTTTAGAATTCTTTCCGCCTGTCTATCTGCTGCTACTGCTGCCATTAGGCAGAAGGGCAAGGGAAAGAGAGAGAGGAAAAAGGCAAAGAGAAAGAGAAATTAGAAGAGATTAACGATAGAGGAACTAAATAAACGTTTAACCAATTTTCTTGGTACAATTAGTATAAGCTTTTTGTTGAACAGTGAGAAAGAAACCGCCATTGAGTGAACACAACAAACTTTGCAGATATGACTCCGCTATTACTGTGTATATTATTACATTTTGAAATTATTTAATTTAATTTCAAATTAGCTGCAAGATACTGTTCTGCCAGTGGTAAATGGAAGAAAGTTTTTGTAATAGGAATTCCTAATTAGGAAAGCACATTTTTTTTGTCTCTTCACCCAACTGATAACCGATAATCTGGAAATTTTTCAGTTGGTCTCAAACGGTGCCGTAGAACTTCTTATATTTTCATGATGCTTTGTTTGACTACTTAAAGGGACCCTTCCTCGCACTATTCCTCGAGAAACTCATTCACTCTTTTCATTAATCAAAAATAATGCTTCGTTTATTATCATTAATTGCACTGGCTGCAGTCACTTTGGCAGAGTCCAAGAAAGTTTTCATTGACAATGATGGTTTAGCACCATTACAAGTCTTATTCCCACTTATGGCTGGTTGGGAAATTGTCGGTATCTCCACTTCTTTCGGTTCTTCATCAGTGGTTGATGGTGCTGGTCAAGCCACTGATATCTTGAATACTTATAACTTATCATCATGTATTCCAAATTATATCGGTGCCCAACAACCTCTTTTAAGAACCAATGAATCATTCCACTTGTGGGAAGATATGTTCGGTGCTCTCGTTTGGGAAGGTGCTTACGCAGCTTCTTACGAAGACTCTTACACTTGGGATAATGTATCATACCATGATACACCAGGTGCCGTTGCCATGATTGAAGCAGTCAAGGCTAACAAAGATACCGATCCAGTTTACATTTACTCCGCTGGTACAATGACTACTGTTGCTCAAGCTCTTTCAATCTATCCAGACCTTATCAAGGATGCTGCTGGTCTTTACATTATGGGTGGTTACTTTGACAATCAATATGCCCAAGCTACAGGTACTTCAATTGTCAACGATATTAACACTGATATTAACTTAATCCAAGATCCAGAAGCTGCCCAAATCGTCTTGACTGCCTCTTGGAAAGAAATGGTCGTCGGTGCCAATGTTACCAACTACTTGGTTCCATCTCAAGATTTATACAACATCTTAATGAACAAAGCTGGTGGTTATGACGTCTTGGAAGATGATGACTACTTCAAATATGTCTTATCTCTTGTTGGAACTGGTAACTACACTGAGAACAATGACCAACAAACATTACCATTCTGGGATGAAGTTGTCTCAGCTTTCATGGTTTGGCCAGACATGGTTGAAGGTTCATTCAATGTCTCCACTGCTGTCGATACTCAATTCTACTCACCATTTTACGGTAGTTTAAGAATCTGGGGTGAAGAATTCGCTCCAACTCAAGCCAAGACAGGTAATGCTACTATCATCACTTCAATCGATGACAGTAGATTCTATGGCCTTGTAGTTGATGCTTACTTCAAAGACTGGAGACAGTACTGTGAAGTTGGTGGTCCAGTTGCATTAGCCGGTTACAATTAGAACCCAATAACTGGAATTTCAATTCAATTACATATATAGCTACTTTTTTTTATGCTTTCTCCTTCCGTGCCTCTATCATCATCAAAGTTTCTTGATAGATGTCTTTCTATATATACCAAAATTTCACTCTTTTAGAAGAAAAATAAAATAGTAGAAAAAAAACACCAAAATTAAAAAAAAAAAAAAAATCCATCAAAAAAAACAAAAAAACTAATAAATAATACCTCTCGAAGCAAGGGTTAATTGAGAAAATATAATGGACCAGTTTGACTATCTTAGAACCTCTGATAAGGAGTCTACAGGGGCTGGTAATGACTCTGTTGAGACTTTAACTAACACCAAATCTGGAGATCAAGTGAATGCTAAGACTGAACAGTATGTTGAAAATATAGAACAGAAAGTCGATGAGTTGTACTCAAGTCTTGAAAAAAATACATCAAGTGGCTGGAAGTCATTTAACGGATTCCTCACTGATTTCCAGAAGAACATTCCTCAATACGTCAATCAGACAAAGGATAAATTAGAGAAACTTTCTATTGGAGAAGCTGAAATTAGTGAACAGGAGAAACAAGATAGGAAGGTCGAGGCAGCTAAATACTTGAACCTGATCAAACAATCAACAACGACTTATCTTGATGAATTAGATAATGACTTACAAGAGGTTGAGAAACTTGTTGGCGGATTTGCCTCTAGATTTGGAAGCTTTCTCAAGGATGCCATAACTATCGACGAAGGTGCTGAGACAAAGAAGGATACTTCAGGAAAAGATGAAGACGAGCTCGAGGGAGATGAATCAAAGATATTGTTTAATGTGCCTGATTCAAAGATATTTGGTACAAGAGCTGAACAGAGAATCCATGAATTGAATAACTCAAAAGACTTGTATATGAAAGATGCCCTGAACAAAGATAAATACGAAGCATTCACCAAGGACTTCAAAATCAATGAATCTGAAACTAAGAAAGCATTGGAAAATAGAGAATTGAATACTCTTTACCAAAAGCTTGTTCCTTCAGAGTTAACAGGTGATCAATTTTGGCTTAAATATTTCTACAACAAAGATTTGATCGATGCTGAAGAAAATACAAGGAAGAAATTATTATCTAAGAGTAAGCCTGGTCAAAATGATGATGAAGAAAAATTTGACTGGGATGATGACGATGAGGAAGAAACAGAGCAACCCAAATCAACTGCTCAAAAAGCTGAATCAAGAACTTCAAGTGAAGTTACATACAATTTGGAAAGTGCAAACAGTTCCACATTAGATGTTGTTGCTAGTAAGAGAGAAGCTAAGAAAGATGAAAAGAAGAACGAAGACGAGGAAGAAGATGACGACTGGGAGTAAATTATTTGCTTAAATTATTTATACTATATTTTTTTTTAAATTTCAATTCTTTTATTAATTATCATTTGCAATATATAAAAAATATATATACCAGAAAAAAACTTTTCAGACTCTTCTGTAGAAAAGAACATATGCATTATCATTAACAACTTTAGAAGAATCACAATTCCTTGTAACTGTGGTGTCGTCAAAATAACACCACCCATTTTTCACACCATTTGAGTCTCCTTTATTAACATATGCAGTATAATGACCACTTCTCAAACTTCCAAAATGATTAACTACTCCGTAGAGTTGATAATTGAAAGGAGGCGTTTGACCACGATCGGGGAAATTACGCATCTTGTATTTATCTGTTTCACTCTCCACTTGGGGCCAAAATTTAAGTAATGAAATATCCAATGGGTAATTGACAAATGTGTTAAGTTTTGTAACAAAGTTTCCAATCTTGAATCTTTTCAAATGTATGATCAAATTTTTTGGTAAAATAGATATTTTTAAAGTCTTCGTGGCAACTTGTTTCTTCTTACAACGTGGGCAATGCCATTTATCATCACCATCTAATATCTCGGTCTTACAAAACTCTTCAAAACATTGTTCTAAGGTGACAGGTCCACGAATATGTTCAGGAATTGGGACACTTAATGTACTGAAAGCATTATACGTGGTAGATGTGGTACGACACACTGTACATTGCAATCTTGATAAATATTGACCTTGAAAAAAATCAACAATACTACTGAAATCTGTCTTAAGATATTTCTCCCATTCGATAGAAGCTGCTAATCGAATTGACATTTTTTCTCTATGCAGCTCTTCCTCGGGTGTTAATGGTGGGAATTTAGGTGCATCCCCTTTTTGATTTAAATCTTCATGCAACGAATCTAATAAATAGTTCAAAAATTCTGAACAATCTTGTTGTTGAAAACCTCTGAAATCAGAATTAAGTGCTCCAATAATTTGCTTGAATTTTTGTGGAGTTATATAATATGTTTGCTTCTGGGTGGTAACTGATCTGTTAAACATGTCATTCACAACACTATGAAACGCCTTGGAAATCATTCCTTTAGATCCAAGTCTGCTTTTGAAATTGATTTTATTCTCATACTCTTTCATCAAGAAAAACTTCGTTAACCCTTTAGTACCCACTAAACATTGTAAAATACAATTCATATAACAGGTATTGCCCATATTGCTTATTCCAGTGATAATTGTAAGATTGTTATCAAAACTATCTATTTTTTGCTGCCTTTTCTGTGCTTCTAACAATTGAGAATCATTTGAAGAACTTGAGGTTCTTCTTGGCGAGCAAACGGCGCTTTGTGGTCTATCAATATCAACATTGATCTTTTGTAAGACCTGGCTATTCGAACGTGACATCTTATTTGGTTGTTGTGGGAAGTGTGGTTGTTTCTCTGGAGCTGGCGAAGGCTTATTTTGTAACAGTTGAGAAAAGAAATCTGTTTGGCTTCTATTATATGTCAGTTTACCAAATGAGTTTAAACTGGAGTGGCTTGATGAATGTGGAGTACCTTCTTTATAATAATCAATAGACCCACTCAGTCTTGAAGGAATAGCCACTGGTCTAGTCAACCCTTCATTTCTTACATCAATCGAGAGGTCATCCCTGATAATTCCCAAATTAGAGGCAATTCCTGCTGCCCCGTATAATCTAATCCAACTGTTCAATCCACCACTTAATAGTAATGGATTTCTAATTAATGGCTTATCAGAATTTCTTGTTGATAATATGTTGAACAATATTTGCAAGTATTTGTTGTCCAGTAAATCTTTAGAGTCCTGGTCATAAATAACCACTAATTCAAACATGTTTCTGTTTTTGAACAAATTTGTCTCGTGATCTGAATTGGTCATCATGGATGAATTTTCAATATCATTTGTGTTATAATCCTTCCTTACCGATAATGGATCAATGTGGATGACATTGGAGCTATTAGCAAAATAAATATGACGATTGTCAAACTCACTAGTAGATCTATAATCTATAACTAACACTGAACTAGGATACTGTCCCACCAAATCGTTGAGCTCCACGGGCCTTAACAATGACTTATTATTAAATTCAATGAAAAAGTTATTATTCCCAATGTTTTTAACAGGTGACAGGGATCTAGACTTGTAAGGGATACCTGGTGGTGATTTGAACCTGTTCATTGGTTTAAACCTTGGTGATTGAGTTGTGGCAATATCAAATGGAGGCACCGAGGTCGGTGTCACTGGTCTTGAATATGAGTCAGAAAAATTACTACTACTGTGATGATCATTCATTTGTTGTAATAAAGTTGGAGTAGGAGACCTTGATCTTGGAGTGGCACTCAGTGGTGAAGGGGATTGTATGTCTATTGGTTGGTTATCTTGTAGATGTGTATACAATGGTACTGGTGCGTTGATAGACGAACCGAAAGATCTTTTCAAATTGTTGAATCTAGCCAGTAATGCATCTGCAGGTGGTTGTGCTGGTTCAGCTGTTGTTCGTGTTTCTATTATTCTCTTGATTTCCATGAAATACATGTCATTGTTTATCAATTCGTTCATCAACAAGGCATAGTCTTCCTGGATATCACGAAAGTCTTCAAGAGGAGGAACAATGTCATGTAATATCATCTGCCCAGCACGATAATAAACGTATATGCAATCGTAATCAATATTTATCAAGTTTCTTTCATTTTTTTTCACAAGGTAATCATTTATTAAATCGTTAAAATCATCTAAGCTTTCCTTGGCCTTTTCTAACCAAAACTGTGAAGGTGCCATATTGGCAGTGATATCAGATTTGAAACTTTCTATCAAATCAACCGTGATATTGTCCAACTCTTGGATAGTTTTAAGTGCTTTTGTCAACTCTGAAGAGGTTATGTTGTCATTTTTATTATCTTTATTTTGTCTGTTATTATTCCCAAAATTGCCACTCGGCGTAGGCAGGTGGTTTAGAGTTGAAAGCGACATCTTGGTGACTGATCTAAGTTAGCACGCACATATATAGAACAGGTGTTTTCCAATGTGATTTTGATTTCTAATATAATGTGTTGTTGTTGCATGACAGGCAGAGAAAAAAAGTGTTCGATTTCTATCTTATCGACAAGTTGATTTCCTAATACGGTAATTTTGTTAAAAAAATGATTATTAAATTAGATCAGATAGCATTGTATATCAAGAATCTATAAAAAAAGAGAATGGGGATAAAAAAAATGGAATATAAGTGTATATATCGGGGACTCTTAAAAAAGAGAATGCGATTGCATGAATAATGACGTTTTTTTTGTTTGTTTGTTTCTTTAATACATAGCTTTTTTACAATCAAAAGCAGTTCTTTCCAATACTTCTTCGAGGGTCCATCTTGGTTTAATACCTTTCTTGTAATCACCCGGATGCTTTTCACCTCCACCCATACCGGAACTGAATTTCAAAAACAATTTGCTACCAACATCGTCACAACATTTCAAGACATAATCGATATCTTCTTTCGTTATAGCAGAAGACATACAAAATCTAATTCTTGAAGAAGTTAATGGAGTAGCTGGGTAACCAACAACGACAACTGCTACTTTCAAATAGTACATCATTCTACTAAAAGCAGGCATCTTTGGTGGAAGGTAAATTAATAATGGGATAACTGGAGAATCATCAGCTCCATAAACGATAAAACCTAATCTTTTCAATCCGAGACGTAAGTAACGAGAATTAAAAGCGATTCTTTGTAATCTCTTCTTACCTTCGTCACCGTTCAATTGGCCATCAATGATTCTCAATGAGCTCATGATTTGAGCCAAAACGACAGGAGAAACGGATTCACCATAACTATTTGTGGTGATATCCAATTTCAACCTATCAATGACTTCTCTAGATGATGCAATGTAACCACCGGTGGCACCAAATGACTTAGTTAAAGTACCCATTAACAAATCAACGTTATTTGGGTCAATACCGAAATAGTCACATACACCTTTACCATTTGGACCCATGGCACCAATTGAATGAGCTTCATCGACAAATAAATAAAATTTATATTTTTCACGCAATTCAACCAATCTTGGTAAATCGACAATAGTACCTTCCATAGAGTACAAGCCTTCCACTGCGATAAGGATCTTAGACCAAGGTCTATGTGTTCTTGGTTGACCGTTGGAAATTTGTTCTCTAAGTAATTGCTCCAAAGCATCCATATCATTATGCGGGAAGACTTTAACATGGGCACCAGATAATCTTAAACCGAATCTAATTGAGGCATGGTTCAATTCATCAGATATAACAAGACATTTGCTGTTGACCAAAGAAGTGAATAAACCTGCATTTGTAGCGTAACCCATTGAAAAGACACATGATGCCTCTTTGCCAACAAAATCTGCAATAACTTGTTCACATTCAAGATGGAGATCAGTTGTACCTGCAGAGAGTCTTGGACCACCAGAGGCAGAACCATATTTATGAATTGTTTCAATGGCACTGTCTGTACATGTACCACTTGATTGAGCAAAACCAAGATAGTTATATGCAGATAAATTAAGACATTCATCCATTTCACCATTATACTCATAAGTCTCGTTGTAATCCTTTGACTCTCTGTGGAAACATCTGATGAATCTTCCAGAAGCTCCAGATATAGGTCTTGCAAAACAATCATCTAATCTCATTTTCAATCTTCTAGTATAGAAACTTTCAAAACCTGAATACCATGGAGCATAGCCATCTTTCTCTATCAAATCTTTGAAATATTGAGGTTGGAATTTCTTCCCAAAGAAATCTCTAACATGACCAATGATGATCAATATCAAATAATTCAAATACGTTATTATCAATATGAAATATGGTGGTTCATCCATTATTGGTTTTTCCAATGGCTCACTAGAATCATGTTTGGCAACATACAACCATTCATCCGAGGTCAAAGGGCCGTACTCTCTCAGAGCTCTTTCCTCTTTGCTATATGGGTCAGGAGGTGCTCTCGGAAAAGAGTGAGATGACATTGTGTGAATCAATCAAAAGTGCTGTTGTTGTTGTTTAATGGAAACGGAAGCAAAAAAAAAAAAATACGCGTGGTGATCCGTTTGACCCTTACCCAGTGTTTCTTAATTGGCGATAAAACAGGATATGAATAAGAAGGAACGAATGTGATCACTAGTAATAACAAACAAACAAACAAACTGTCAGCTAGTATAGATAGATTGTGTTTGATTGTTCAATAACAGATACACCCTTGGCTTAATAGATTCTTTTCATTTTTTTTTTCGTCTTTTTTTTGTTGAACTTTTTTTTTTTTGTGTTTTTTTTTTTTACTTTCAGATTATTACACAGGGTTATTATTCATAAATTCATTTATCTCTATACAGGATCATGAAGACCGTTGTTGTAATTTCTCGATTATATCCGAGTCCTTGAAGAAAGCACCTCCGATGGATTTCTGTTTTGTCAGTTCTGGTGCTGCCAGTAAGACACCTTCATCGTACTCTTCTCTTCTCTTGTAAATTTCTTCTTCTTCTCTTTCCTTTGTGATCAACTTGTCTCTATGACGTCTTAGTCTATCGAGCTCTCTAAGTTTCCACAGCTCATATTCTGCATCAGGGTCCAAATTATCGGTGTCATCTATATCACCTATATCTTCTCTGTCTGCGTAGCTAGCTTCTTTCAATTTCAGTTTATCCATTGCAATCTTGGTCGAGATGTTATGTTGCAATTTCTGTAAAGTTATGTCTTTCTTCTTATCAGTCAGTGATGTAAGTGGTTTTTGTTCTTCGTTTGTCCTCCTGTGTTTTGGCAAAAATACAGGCTTGAGTATTGGTGTTTCTTCTTCCTCACTTGATGTATCCTCATCTTCTTCCTCGTCTGATGAGTCCTCCTCTTCTTCTTCTGCCTCATAGTCATCACTATCTTTATCATCGGCACTGCCGGGCACGTCAGTGATATGACTAGTGGTTTCCTCCAAGTTCTTAGTTTCAATTACCTTGTAGAGTCCTTTATTTTCATCTGTGTCTGCCGAGTGGATAGTACCTATCTTTGGCAATTTCGAGACTCTTGGCTTTGTCTCTGCCTCTCCTTCACTTGAGGACTCTTCCGAAGAAGATGACTGAGCCTCTTGATAAGTCTTACTAGTGAAATGTCTTCTCTTCACAGCCATGTCTCTTGTTTGTATGTATTTACTATATGAGCTTTTTACTAAAAATATTCAAATTCAAAAAAAAATTAAAAAAATTTTTTATCTGAAAAAAAAAAAAAAAAAAAAAAAATTTTCTATATAATAAAGACATCATCGGGTTACTAGAAAGACATCATCTAAGGTATTATTCAGTTCAAGGAAGTTTAATTATGTCAGCAATTTATAAAGCATTATCAGGTTCTGGTGCCAAAGACAAAACTCATAAAGAGAAGCATATCAATAGACAAAGAGCTTTGGTCATCTCATCGAGAGGTATAACATATAGACATCGTCATTTGATCAATGACTTAAATTCATTATTACCACATTCAAGAAAGGAGCCGAAATTAGATACAAAGAAGAACTTGTATGAGTTGAACGAGATTGCAGAATTATACAACTGTAATAATGTTGTCTTTTTCGAATCAAGAAAACATATGGATTTGTACATGTGGTTATCTAAACCACCTAATGGACCAACTTTGAAATTTCATTTACAAAATTTACACACTATGGATGAATTAAATTTCACCGGTAACTGTTTAAAGGGCTCAAGACCAATATTGTCATTTGACAAGCTGTTTGAAAGTGAGGCTCATTTCAAATTGATAAAAGAGATGTTTATACATACTTTTGGTGTTCCACCTCTGGCTAGAAAATCCAAGCCTTTTATCGATCATGTTATTACCTTCTCCATCTTGGACGGTAAGATCTGGGTTAGAAATTTCCAAATAAATGAAACTGTGGAATTGAAAGAAGATGAATCAGATGTTAAGAGTGAACAAGAATTGAAAGATTTATCTTTGATTGAAATCGGTCCAAGATTTGTCATGACTTTGATCACAATATTGGAAGGTTCATTTGGAGGTCCAAAAATTTATGAAAATAAAGAATATGTCTCACCAAATTTCGTAAGAGCTCAAATTAAACAACAACAAGCTACTGAAGCTAAGAGAAGAAGTGATGAAGCCACAGAAAGAAAAGTCAGAAAGAGAGACCAAATTATAAAAGCTGATCCTTTAGATAACGCTGTCTTGTTCAAGAACTAGACTCTTGTATACTTTTTTAATTTTACTGCCTTTTGTTTTAAAAAATAAAAAAAAAAATTGAACTAATATTATACTTCAAAAACGTTTTACGTAAAAACTGATATATATATATATATATATATATCTTTATTTATAAAAAATGTGAACACAATGTGCCACTAACTTGAATAAAACATGATCTGAACTTTTTTCTCTTTTATAAAAAAATAAATACTGGGGTCTTTTTTATATGATTTCGTCTAATGTTGTTTCTTAGATAAGTATTCGTTGATGAACTTCTCTTCTTCTGGGGATGAAGCATTGATAGCAGGAGTAGCCTTAACAGTTGGAGTCCATGGTTTTGGAACAACCAATAAGAGAACTGCACCGATGGTTCCTAAAGCCAACTAATTGAAAAGAAAAAAGGTTAGTGGAAAAGTTCTTTCTCGTAGAAAAAAATACAAGTTAACTTACTTGATGTGGTTGAACAGTTTTACCTAAGATTTGATAAGCAGCACCCATTGTGTGAATATGATATAATTAACTTGATATGTTAAAATTTCTTCTATTTCAAATAAAACAATTTTTCTTTCAACTTTTTTTTTTTTTTTTTCATGAGAAAAAAAAAAGATTGAAATTTATTGGGTGGTTTCCTTAATAGGAATATAAGCACTACTTAAATGGATATCAAGACATGGCTACACCATACCAGAATGTCGATTTCCTAATCAACAAGTTACGGGACACCTTCATCACCAACAATTCTGATGACAGGAACATCTTTAAGCCTTTCAACTCGACGAATATGGCTCTTATGACATATGAAGATGATTGCCCCGGCTTGAAATTGAAACAGAATTCACCTCCAATTACATTTAATTTCCAACTCAGTAGCCGGTTAAACGATCAAGAGAGTATACCTGAGTATCAGGAAAGGAAAGAACTGGTTCCTTTGTCTTCCACCTTGAAAGAGACCCTCCGGAGCGAAGAAGCACTGCAAACAGCTGCTAGCGAAAGTACTATACATTTAGATAATGGTGCGAGTGTGAGGCAAACAGATTCCTCGAGGAGGTCGTCATCCAACAACTTGATCAAGTCTAATTTCACTAGATTGTTTAAATCCAAGACAAATGAGGATATTGATGAATCTAATGAAGATGATGACGATGACGATGATGAAGATGACGATGATTACAATTACAATAATAGTGACCAGAGTGAAGAAACTAATATTACGAACCCGGAATATGAAGACGCAAATGGGGAAACTTATGGTGGCATTATGCCACCTCAGGATGAGCTTACGAAAATTGATCATGATAATTTGAGTGACGAAGATAATGAAATTATTGAAAGAGAGATATTGGATGACGAGTTTGATAATGACGAAGATAGTCATTTCCTTACCGACTCTGATTTGACAGATTCTGATGCCTTCTTAGCAGATGATTCGTTGTATGGTAGTGATTTCTCGTTACTTCCAGACACAGCTTCAAGTTCAAATCTATATGGAGTTCATAGACGAGACAGTAACGAAACCAAGAAGTCTTCTCATAGTCATAACAACCATAATCAGCACCATCATCAAAGAACACGAACTCTGGGAAGATCATTCAGAGACAAGAAGAAAAATACAGACGATTTTTCAGAGTCTATGAGATCTGAAAGACTCGTTAGACGTTCATCGTCTCCAACTATCAGTAGGAGGGCAAGTAAATCGTTTTCAAACTTATTGGCAGCTGGACTGTCACCAACTAAAAATGAAAATCAATTAATACAAAAACAAAAGGACATTTCAAAACCAAACTTGAGATCAAATTTGACTCAATTGCTCCATGAGTCTTCTTCTCTAGATGAAACCTCAATTTTAGATAGATTCAAATTTGTTGGTGAAACTGAAGGTGCTAGAGTATTGAGTATCAAAGTATACCTTCCTCCTCTGGTATTTCACACTGATGAATCAACTCGTATTTTCAGGATTCCAAGAGCCACATTAGTTAAAGATTTTATTGGATACGTACTATACAAATTGAATGAGAATCTCACAGATACTAAAAAGGAATCAGAGAATCCAAATTATTGGTGTTTGAGATTTGTTGAAGATGATGGAGAAATAGACGATGATTTTGGTCCATTGGACAGAGGTAAACCTATCGCTGGATTCGGTATCACTGAAGTATTGTTACAACAAGTATCTCAACTGGATTTCGAAGCTAATGAGAAACTTGTCCCATTAGCACCACGTCGCCTGTCAACGAAGGAATCGAATATAAGAGAGCTAGGTCATCAAAAGATGAAATCTATGATCCCAGAGGAAACAGAAGAACTTCACAATTCACTTAAAAATGGCCAAATCACATTACCAAGTAAACCGGCAAATTACTTAACGGACAAAAATCTGGAAGACTCAGAATATGAAAAATCTTTGCTACTAAAAGAGAAAAAAGAAACAGCACCGGTACTCAAGAGAAAGCCATTATCTTCTTACAAACAAAAATCTTTCTTGTCATCTTCTTCGAAGCCGGCTTCGAAGATGTCAGCATCACTCAACCAAGATCCATTCAGTTTGGCTAATAATAGCACACATGGATTAACCACTTCTTCATTTCTCAAGTGGACAGTTTGGAGACACCATCAATTATCTTTCAAGAACAGACATGAACGGTCGCTCTCGATCGATGGAGAGTATATCTATATCATTCCTGAATCTACTGCTGATCATGAAAATGTTGCATACAAGTACTTAGTTGATACCAATAATACAAAGACCACTTCTTTCCACGTTTCACAGATTATGAAGTGCAAACAATCAAGAAAGTATCCAATGAATTTGAAAATAGTGGTTATGAAGGCTACGGGCCCAAAAAGATACGATCTTGAAGCACTAGATGCAATTCAAAGCGAGGAAATAGTGAAACTGATCAAGAATCTTGTACATGCGTATAATTTAGTCAAATAAGACCTATCAATTGTTTGTTAAATAAGATGTAAACTGTTCCCCTAATTTCTTCATAGTAAATCTCTATATGCTTTACAGTTGATATGAAAAAGAAAGAAAAAAAAATTTTTATAATAAAAAAAAAAAAAAAAAAAAATTTAAACCTGTGATGAGATGATAGTTAGGATAAATTTCAAAATTATATAATGTCAGGAATACCGTTGTCATCTAATTGGCTGAAGCTCCAAAGTAAGACAAACACCGTTCCCAAGGTGAATAAACTTAATAAGGATATCAGGAAGAAAGTGAAAGTGTCTACTTCTCGAGGAGATGTTTCCGATAAGAAAGTCACCACATTACAAATCTTCAACTCCACAAAGCATACAAATGATAATAAGAAGTCTGAGACGGGTGTAGTACTGGAAACTTGCGAATCCTCAGAGCAGCAAACTCCTACTCCGTTAAAATTAGATGAGGGCAAACTCACAGGTAAGAAATTAGAACCAGGAAAATTTTTGGCCATAGATTGTGAATTTGTTGGTGTTGGACCTGAAGGGGTAGAGTCAGCACTTGCTAGAGTCTCTATTGTAAATTTCTATGGTGCTGTCATATTGGACAAATATGTTAAGCCAAAAGAAAAAGTCACTGATTGGAGAACCTGGGTCAGTGGTATTCTTCCAAAACATATGAAAGAAGCAATAAGTTTTAGAGAAGCTCAACAATTATGTTCAGATTTGTTCAAAGATAGAATATTAGTTGGACATGCTATCCAGCACGATCTAGATGCCTTATTATTATCACAACCTATATATTTGATAAGAGACACCTCGAGGCATTTACCTTTTAGAAAAATTTCTAACGGTAAGACACCAGGTTTAAAAAAATTGGCAAAGGAATTTTTAAAAATTGATATTCAAGGCGGTGAGCATTCTTCTGTGGAAGATGCTAGAGCCACAATGATGTTGTACAGGTTGCAAAAGAAAGAGTTTGAAATGGCCCATAGACAAAAATTCGGTAACAACAACTTGAGAAAAGGCAAGACTGGAAAAGGAGTTGGGAAGAATTATAAAAGAGATTGAATAGCATATTTAGCATTTAATGTATATTAGACTTTTATCAATAATATTAATAATAATAACGTTTATAAATTATAACCTCTACTTACCATGATATAAAAAATAAAAAAAATAAAAAAAATAGATATTAATAATGAAACATAATCGTAAAAATAATGCAAATCAATGAACAATTTTTCTTTTTCCAAATTGTTATGGTAAATTAATAATGAATCCGAAATAAAAAGTTATAAAAAATGACAAATTAAATGAATTAAAAGAATAAAAATAAAATGATGTGATAGTAAAAAAACTAAGGAAAAATCAATCATCTGGTACAACAGAACTAATGATCCTTTTGATCATTTCCACGATCAATGCCACACGTGGAGCCTTGACATTCGATGGCATATCTCTTTCATGGCTAAGTTTATAAGAATGAATGTCATCAAATTTTAAATCCCTGACACCTAATAAATCGTACTTCTTGACAAGATCATTCATCTGTTCTGCAAAATCACCTAATTGTTGATATTCAGGATACACGATGGCAGCTTTTGCGATCTCAAATACTACTCCCAGTAATGGTGGGGAGTTGGATGAAACTGATAATTTCCTTAAAGCTGGTCTTATCTCTGGGTATATCATCCATTTAATCCTCTCTGATCTCTCTGATATATACTTGTAAAGTACTAAAAATCTCAATTGTGAGATTTCATCTGCAGCTTCTGAAATGATATAAGTTGATGCCTTCATCAATGTCAAAATAGCCAGGTCTGATTCCGTCAATAAGAACTCAATCATTCTCGTCGGAGCAACTAGACCTTCATCCATCACAGTCATTTCAGAGCTATCAAGATCACTTTTTGAAACAACTTCTAAAAATTCGACATTGTTTCTGGCAATGGTGAAAAGAATAACTCCATAAATAAGACAGTGTCTGTCAGAAGTGATACCTGTCAATTTTTCCCTTAAAAGAGCATTATTGACTCTCACTATGAAGGAATTGCATAATGCATCAACAGCAACGCTCTTAGTGAATGGAGCTTGAAGATCCCTTATAAAGAGTGAAATGATGACTAAGTCAATATTTGCAGGTGACACATGCACATCATAAGCTGCTTCATAACTTTCTATTGTATTTGCAAAAATTGATCTTGTATCAAAAATACCCTTGATCACTTCACCATTGATGAATTTTCCTCTCTTATCAACTGCAACCAAAGCATTCCCAAGAAGTTGAACTGCAGGATGTGCAAACAAAATATTATTGTTATAATTCAAAGTCAATGCAAGCCAATAAAACTTTTCACTGTATGGAGATCTTGGAGTAATACCTTGAACGGCCCTACTCAAAGCATAGATGGAGCACAATACGGAATTGAAAGATTTCTTATCAACAAGGTTTTCACCAAAAATAACCATGGTGCCAAGGATCTTGTTTATCAATATATCAGTGACACCATGCTTAGAAAGGAATCCAAGAATTAAAAATGCCCTATCTTGCAAAATTGAATCATGACTGAATGCTGCATCTACAGCTAAACTATGCCATCTAGACCTCCAAACATTGGCAATTTCTTCGTCTCCAACAAGATTAATGAACTCAAACAAGGAATCACATAACATTTCAAGAGCTGAAATTCTACTGAAAATATCAGAATCACTTTCTATTAATGAGTTTCTGTGTTCTTCCCTATTCAAACCTAAGAGCATCTTGATCCTTTGGTCATGGAACTTATTTACTATCAGTGTTGCTCTTTCGCGCTTCTCCTTAGTCAAATCCTCTTTCAGGAGTGCTGAGTGGAAAACATTGAGAAGCAACTTGTATAAGGAAGCTCTGAGTTCAAATGGACCAACATCCATAAATATAGTGGAAATATATATGATGTCAGGCATAAACATTTCTGTGAATAAAGTAGAGTCGAAAAATAATGCAACACAAACTTTAACCAATACTGTTATTTCTATCCAGCTTGTGTGAGTTGCAATTGAGTTCTCAGGATTCAGTTTTGAAATATATGACAATTCTCTCAATCTTTGAATAACGGAAGAACAGATTTTAAGAGTTGGAGTCAAAGTGACTAATGATATAATGTCATCCCATCTCTTACCTTCCGCTTCACGATCAATAGATGCAGCGACAGCTTCTTCAATTAAGACAGCAGCAACTTTATCCTGTAATGTAAGTTGACTCCATATGTGAGAATGGAAAGCAACTAAAGGACCTTCTTGTAAAGTTGATACTTCAATGAATTTTCTAATCAAGATAGACGTGCGTTCATCCCTTCTAAAGTCGCTTTCATTGTCAACGGCAGAAAACAAGTACTTGATAAATGGTGATATATACATAATTGCACTGATGCGTTGATATTCTTCACAGTGTTTATAAGCATTGAAAAACCCATTGACAATTTCATATGTATATTCTTGATGATTCTCAGCCAATAATTTGGCATTCGATATCACAAATGAGACATTGCTCTGAGGGAAACTTACCTGTGTAGATGATTCAAAATAAGTTCCCAAATCTAATTTGAAAGATTTGCCAAGTGAACACAATAACACATAAGATGCTTTTCTTACTTCCTCGTCATGAGAGAGTAACCCAACAAAATCAATGTTGATCAACTCCCCTAACCAATTATCAAGTCTTTGGTTATCGTCATCTTCTTGTTCTTTCTGTCTTTCCACAAAAGCACTATATCTTGACTTGGAAAAATAGATTGTCCTCATGATTTCAATTTTCTTTGGAGATGTAAGAATCAATTTTGAGCCATCAACTGAGTTATTGATGCATATCTCATCAGGAACACCAGTTATATTAGAAATTTCAGCCCCAGATAAATCAGCTATCGGATAAACATCAGTAAGAGTGACAGCCTTCATGCTTCCAAAAGCTTTGAATCTTGTTGGTTGTCTGAATCCCACTTGTAAAAATTCATCACCTATTTTCACTGTGACAGGAACAAACCTATTTTGAGATACCTCATATAATGAAACATCATGGAACGTGACTCTTACATCCTCAATCAAAGACGAAGTCAGAGCAGACAAACCAAAGCCAAAGTTGGCACGATCAAAACTGCTTGCAAAATAAACATTGTCCAAGTAGTTATGATCTTGCATAAACTTGAGGGATTGAAGCACGGAAGGATAAAATTTTTGAGAAACATTGTAGAAATAAATCCTAGCCATATTCTTGAATACCACAGAAGGAGTATATGCTTCAAAAAGCTTGAAAAGCGTCTTAGTAAACTCTTTATCCGCTGTGAAACCAGTGGTATCAATGATAAGGTAAAATTTAGAGTCCCAAAGTTTGGAGGCAACTTGATAAAATCTGAACATAATTAATTCCGCATCCTCTAGAGAGGTATTCTCTAAACAACCATAGTTTAATACGACAGCGGGAACACCATCTGGAGAAATAGTTTCATGTACAATATTATCTCTCACAGTGAAATTGATTTCTTTCATTGAAGTCTTTGTCATAAATTCGTAAAGGGCATTTTCTGGATCTTCCTTATCATTAACAAAGTCACTAATAGTGTATCCGAACAATGAGAGTGGTTGACCGGCTTCACAAAGTGCTTCATCTAGCAGGGCATAAATGTCTCGCTTTGTGTTTAAAGGCAATGATGGATTTGAAACAAAGTGCGATCTGATCTTATCAAGGTTGTTATATATCAAATGATGGAAAAAAGTGTCATCAACTGCAGTGGACATATTTGCAGTTCTAATCAAATCATTCTTAGCATGGAACTTGGAAACTGCTTGCAAGAATCTTGTAATTTGGACATTCAATATAGTCAATTCGTTCATCCTTGATAAAAGTAATGGCCACCTGATGGTAGTTATTGAACTGTTAGCCATAAGTTGTAAGACTTTAGCCAATTGAATGAAAGATCTTTTCAAAGCTCTATCTGTATTGACAGTGATTATTTCATTAGCGTCAGGACTGACTATGGCAGGTGCAATTAATCTTAAAAACATAAAGGCACCAACGGCATAAATTTTTGCATCTGGAAAAACTTTACCTGTGGCTTCATAAATGACAGAACAGAGATATTTGAATTCATTAGGAATATAGTCAATTGACTGAAATAACAGGTTGACAATTTCATTCAAATAAAACATGAATTTTTCAACATTTTCCTCTGCATTTGGGTCATCGACTGTAAGCTTTTCAACTTCAAAATTATCTTGTAAATCCGCAATCCTTGAAAGTGTAGGCTTCAATGTCTTTTCAAGATATTCAGAACCTTCTTTCTTGCAGAACAATGCCAACATTCTCGTTGCCACTGAATTAGATCTCAATATCTCTGATGAATTCTTTGCAGTCATAATCTCCAGTTTAATCAATGTTGAAAGTACGCTCAACACTTTTGCCTGATCATCACTACCATTTAAAAATGTCAAAGCTAATGAATCAACATCTGATGGTTGGCAAAATGAAGAAACAGCTAGAGTAAGCTGTGGATATGACATAACTATCTGAAGAACTTTTGTGATTGCAAGGCTCTTTTGATCAGTTCCGTCGTCATGGACATTGAGTTTGTCAACAATATTGGCAAACACTTTAAGAAATGATAATTTTATCTTCCGATCGTCATGGAAATTCAAAGGAAGAGCAAATTCGAACCCAACATCCACATTTGAATCTAACAAGTTGGTCAATCCGGTTACTGCATTTTCAACCAATACGGATACTTTATGTTTAGAACTTAAACTCATATCATTTGCTGAACCAGTAGAGTTGAATTTGTCCAAAATTTTATAGAGAACGGAAAAGTAATTTCCAAAAATCATTTTTCGTGATCTCTTGAGTTCTTTGGCATGAATTGCCTGAGGGGTCTCCAATGGAAGTCTTTCCAATAACGATGACAATACAGAAGAACACTCAACACCAACATCAAATGAAAGCATTTCCAACTCTTTAGCTTTTTTTGAATGAACAGGAACAGTCAGTTTGTTGGTGTCTGCACCTACTGATATGACTTTTGTGGAATTTGTATCATCGGAGTTTCTGAACAATGCTGCTTCAGTCCAGTCCAAATATATTCTTGCAAAAGCATTTCTCAATTTTAACAGTCCCCAATTTGCATATTTCGACTTGTGGCCATCGAGGTTTTGACCAAGTTTTGCGTGCCTCAATTTGAGCTTAAGTTTCATAACATCATCCTGAGCACTGTCAATAATTTGGCACCAACACATGACTGCTTCCAAGATCGCTGTCATTAGCATGTATACATAGCTTGCATCAGCATGAACTATAAGTCTTGTAATAAGAGTGAATTGGTCAATCAAAATGAGGTCTTTATCAGTTGGAGTACCGTGTTCCAATATCTCTCTTGATTTCTCTGAAATGTGATCAATGACATATACATAGCAAACGGGACTCATTTCTGTGGAAAGAATATCCTTTGCAGCTTCTCTTGTCTTGAAATCATCCAGTGTCAATAATTCGATTTGGCTTGAAATGACAAATTTTATTTTTTCAATGACACTTTGACGTACTTCATCATCTTTGTTATCAGTATTTATCAATACACCAGCCATAGAAACAATATATCCTAAATGGAAGGCACTATCTTCAGTTTTTTCCAAAGACCATTTATTGTAAAGATCATGCCATACTTGTATTAATCCCGTGGTTGGGAAAACTTTATCAAAGAAGTTTCTCTTGATCTTTTTTTGAACGGCAGTTAAACTAGTGATTGTCGAGTTATCATCCACTATTGCCTTGTAAAACTCAAAATTCATGTCTATAAAACATTCAGGTTGATGAACCAGACGAGAATCAAGTAATAAGAGATTAAGACCACGTTTAATTAACCTGAATGTATCCAAATCTGGTATTAAGAACCCTGACATGAAAGCCTTTTCCAGACTTGTGAATGAGTCACGACAAATATATGGTGCATGAACTGATGAATATAAGGATAATGTAGATGGTTCTAGTTCTTCCAAAGCCTTATGCCTCGACTCCATAAATAACACTAATATATTTAAAAGCTTTTTTGCTTTTGAATCATCAAGGATATATTCTGAAACCATTCCAGCAAGACTTTTCAAAATTGTGACACATGAAAAATTATAAAATAAAGCCAATTGTGGTGTTGGGGATCTAGAAAGTCTTTCCACAATTCCAAATGCGAAATGGGTTAACGATTCCACTATTTCGATGTCACTTTCTGCATATAAATAGGCATATGGAGCAATAACTGATTCAATTTCTTCTCTCAATTCACAATAAAGTTTTTGATCGGATAATACCGTATCCAAGTCTTCTGGTGTGTATTTGGAAGGGAGTAAATATGCAATTGGTTGTGATCTGAAAATTGAAAATAAATTTTTGACAATATCTTTGTAGTATTCTGGACGCAAATCACTGGTATCAATGGTATAATATGTTTGATAATTAGCCTGTTTTATAGATTGGCTACTTGAATGCGAACTATCTAACGATAACTGAGGTACCGAAGTTTGAGATGAAGGTGACGAACTTGAAAAATTTGAATTTGATGTAGATGAACCTGTATTGTTCAATTTAAAAGACATATGTTTCTTCATATCCAACTTGTGTCTATTGATTCTAAAAGACGATAATGAGTCCTTTTTGTTATTTCTCTGTGATAGTACTGAAGACTTATCTGGGTAATTAAATTGTTGTGGAGATCTTGGAGTGGAAGCACTTGCATCTGACGCGGAAGAACTCTTAGAATTTGTCAACGATAAATTAAATTCATCTTTAGATTTGTCCACTGAAGGCGTAACAGGAGAACTGATGCATTCAAAATCATCTGATCTCAATATATCACAAGTCTTCAAAAGTAATTCTCTCAAGTTGATTGAACAGCCTTTCAACATTTGATTGAAAGTGGACCTGGCAGCTGGATTTGTACTTAAAGATTTCATTCCACCTGTTAATACTCTCAACGTCAGCAATGTGGCATTTGGATCTTTGATCATTTCAACGTATTTCTCTGTATATTTTTGGTCAAGTAACGTGGTACTAGCAACAAAGAATTCCACTCTAAGACCATCGATAATGGTTGGATCAGATCCGATACAATATTTAGTAGGATCAGACATCGACAAAGTGTCAAAGACGTCATCTGTGTATAACAGACTGAATCTATATAATGCAGAGTTTGGATCATGTCTCTTAACAGATCCAGCAAGAAGCATTATAGTGACCATACAAGATGAATATTCACTTAACAATGGTCCCCTTGTGGTGACTTGCTTGACAATTGATTTTAAAAATTGTAATTGCTTTGTAGTTCCAGTCAATTGCTTCAACTTGGAAGAATTAGAGTTTAAACTGTTCATGTAGTCTTCAAAAGTCTTTGGAGCCAACACCATAAGTAAACATGCGAAAACTGATGTTCCTCTTGCAGATAAAAAATCTGGTAATTTGGAATGAAGTCCATCGAAAAGCGAGTTTGCTAACAATGGTATTGAACTTCCTTTTTTGATATTGTTTATGAAACTTTCAGGATTAGACATCAACCAAAATCTGATGCTCTGTGATGAAAAATAAAGAATCAATTGTAAATGAATCGGCTTCCGTATCTTATCTATTGAATATAGCACAAGTTCCAGATATTTCATTAACCAAACATCCACAACTTGTATGTGCGCCAAGAAGTCCAAGTATGGGGCATAATCGCTCTCTTCACTACTTTGGCTAAATAGCACAGATATTTTGGATTGCATCCAAGATAACACTTCACCCGGGTTGGCAGCGGAAATAAAACGTACAATTGACAGACAATTTATGTCTATGTTCTCCAACAATATGTAATTATGATTTTCTTTTTCTTTGAATTTCTTGCCTTGAATCTCCAGCATTTTCATCAAAGTTTCTCTTGAAGATTTCAATCTCGTGATTGCTGATAATGCTCTCTTTGCAAGATCTATAGGTATTGAGTCTGGTGTTGTTGTATAATAATTGAGTCTGTGTGATGCGGAACCAATACCACTTACAGAAGTAAGGACATTGGATGAAACTTGTCTCTTGAGATACCTCACAGGTAAAGATTCTTTAGCTTTCCAATTCAATTCACATAAGTCTGATAACAACCTCAAAACAATTGCTATAGACCTCAATGACAATTTCTTTCTCTCCGGCAATGGTACATATTTATCGTTCTATTAAAATGTCAGTATTTATCCTTTCAAGAGAAGGAGTTAAAAAGAAAAACTTACCTTATTGAGGTCATCCAATATGTCACATGTACACTCTATCACGTCTGGAAAATACCTTGTATCGGCAACTTCCACTAATGCAGTTCTACTCTTACCAAATAAAAGGTCTACTTCAACATCGGTCACAGAAAGTCCAGTTATAACTGGGAGTTGAGCAACAATTCTATGATAAACTGCTTCCACATACGTGGATGGTATTCCACCTTTTTCCCATACTTTAACTGTCATTATCAAACTAAGCTGATCTTAGATACAAAATGATCAATTGGCTTGAACAATGTATTATCAAAAAATAAAGCCGGTTATGTGTTATTATTTTTTTTTTTGTTGTTTTTGCTTACTATTATCTCTTAATAATTTCTTTAATTTATTCGGTAAAAAGCTAAAGAATTGAAAGTTAATAATGCATATATTGGAATCCTGATGAACTCAATGATATTGGAATGATAACAACTAATCAAGATATCGTATATGTACGATATAAAAGCAAAATAGCTTGTATAAAATAGTTAGTAATAGTTTGTTTTTACTTTTTTTTGGTTATTTATTGGGCATTTTTGGGTCTTCAGGCTTCATCGATTCGTTTTTTTTCTTAGCAAAAGCGAGTAAGAAAAAAAAACGGTTTTTAACCTCTTTTTCCCCTGTACGCCTTAAAAGAAATTAGAGGCTTTTTTAAGAGTTTACAGGTTATTTTATACCAACAATTTTAATTAATATTCAAGACAACCTAGGGGATAACATTATACATAAATTAAAAGTGTAATTTGTTAAAGAACCATTTGTTCTTACCACTGGCAACTCTTGATTCGAATTCTTTCTTGATTTCCTTCTTGGCAGTTTCTTTTTGTGTTGGGTCAGCTAAAGCATCTGATGTAACGACTGATTTGATTGATTCGACATCGAATGTGTATCTTGTTGGCATCAAGTGGTTGTAGTTGATAACCTTGACAAATGGCTTGACCTTGGTCTTCTTGGCAACTTTCTTAGCACCCATACCTTTGGTAACCTTTAATGGTTCTCTTTCGATACCGGCAACAATGGCATGTGGGAATGGGTGTGATTTGGTACCTTCGTCATGTGGTTTGACGATGACAACTTTCTTACCAGCGAAACGTCCTCTGACGACAACGGCTATAATAATAACGTTAGTATTTTATTTCCTCCGATAAAATCTTTATAAACTGAAAACAAAATCATGTCTCTGAATCCACATTTTTTGGGAAAGAAATATAAATGAGTACTCTATCTGGTATCATAATGGATTGAATTTACTTCTTTCAAATTATAGTTCAAAAAATAAAATCTCAAAAAGTGACAACAAAGTATAGTCTATATTTAAATTATATTGTTTTCTCTCTAACAGGTCATTATTATTCTCCTAATATAAATGATTTCAACTTGGAAACAAAGTATATATATTTGATTAACTAATTTGATTTATCGAACATTTGGAAAATTTTCAACATTTGTTCTATTTCTATTCAATATTGCTTTTAGTCTTCCCATAGTGGATTGGATATGATTTGATTATGCCTTACAGTTTATGGAATAGTAATATAATTTCTACATACCAACTTTACCTGATTTAATGAATTTAGCCATTTTGTGATGTTGATGTTATAGTATTAAATGTAAAACCAAGTTGAAAATTTTAATAAGAATTGAAAAAAAAAAAAAAAAGAAGGTAAGAAGAGAAAAAATTTGCGAAAAAAAAAAAAAAACTTGCAACAAAAAAGTGTTTTTCTTACAAATTTCTCCCAATTAGGCATCTGCACTGGGGCTGTATGTTTGTACTGCTTATGTAATATTTCTGTTTTTCCTAGTGAGTGTGGTTCTGTAAATTACACATACTTAGGGGGTAAATCCTGTCCCTCAGTTAAGTCCATAGTGAGCGAGTTTAGCACTGGATGAAAGAGTCTGTGACTGTGAATTTCCTAATACGGAACAAGGGCTGTCAATATCTAGATAGATAGATAAGATAAACTACATCGTACACTGACTTCTTTAATAATGAAAAATGCGGAATATATGTGTTTTTTTAAATGATACATAAGTAAAAGAATCATTTCTTTCTATGTGATCTTGCTAAGAATTTCGAATTCAAGCTTGTAATCATATTATTATTGTTTCTGCCATTACTTGATTTTCGTTGTTCTTTTTGACCATTATTTGAATGATAATTTTCATTACTCTGCGAATAAAAATATGATGCTGGACCTCCACCACTACCCCTATTAAATGATGATGATCTATTTGTTGATGAAGGCCTTATATCTTGATTTTGCATTGCTGTACTTATTGCTGCTGCAATCAAATTATTATCATTAGTAGATCTCGTAGGAGGTGGTTTTCTTTTCAATTTGCTATCCATTAATTTAGACAGTTGCGAGTTGTTCTCTTTTTGTCTTTTTTCATCAACAGAATTTCTTGGAGATCTAGTTGCTTGAACCAATTTATTAAGTGTCTTCAAATCATAACTCTTGATCTGTTCACTTACTTCTGCTAAGGTTGGAGATGGTAATTGAAGTTCTGAAATCTCATTATCTGAGCCTCTTGAAGGCTCATTCTTAGGAGAGCTTAAAGTGGCAATAGCTGCTGCTGTTAAAGCATTAGAAGCATTAGCAACTGATCCCATCTCTGATTCTATAGATTCCTTCAGTACACGTTCTTCCTCGGTGTCTTTTGCTTTCAGTAATGCTGTAGTCCATACAATGATATCCTGTTTTTCAGCTTCAAACATCAACGTGACTTTCAAAGATTCAATAGCAAATATACCATTTGTAATCAAATTCTTTGATCTTCTATCTCCAATTATCTCTTTAAATTTAACAGAAGGATTTGTCAAATCAATCTCTGTTCTCAATTCATATGTAGAGTTCTTATTGAGTTTGAAAATTAAAGCTCTACCAAATGATGTAATCAATAACGTGCGGTCTTTTGGTGAATTGGCATTGTTATTTGAATTGGTATTGTTTCCATTACCAAATCCACTAAACACTTTCTTGAATTTACCTTTCTCTGGTTTTTCCTTATCTTTGTTCTTATCATTGTCTTCTTCACTATTATAGACAATAGCTGTATCCTTATCGTCCTCAGTGATGGTTGATATATATCCTAATAAGTTTGCAGAATTGCCACGTCTTAACCCAGGATGTTGACCGTTTGCAATCTGAGATAATAAGCTACTGTTTGAAGCATTCGATGATCTTCTCCCATTTGTATAACCTAAAGGAGATTCAGCCAACATACCTTTATATTTTTTCTCAAATTGCTCCGTTGTAGTTTGGCTAACCAAGACATGACCAACTTTCAACACCCTTTCATTTGAATGTTTCAAAAATTGAACCCAAGCTAAATCAATCTGTGTCATTGGAGCCACTGTTGAAGTAGCTTTTGAAGCTGACCTCTTATTTGATGATGTTCTTGCAGCAGTGGTTGATGATTTCGCATTTTTGGATGATGAAGATTGTGTTGTAACAATTCTTGACTTGACCACTGGTCTCAAGATATTAGTCCCAGGGATATACAAGTCTTGGTCAGATCCTTTTTTGCTGTTTATATTCGATGATGATGATGAATTTGGAGGAGTAATATCACTCTCGGTACTGTCATTAGGACCAGCCATAATGTCAGAAGGTCTTCTCAGTAACGCTGCTGCTGCTGCACTAGATGCTGACCTGACATTCTTTGATGATTTTTTCAGCTGGGTCTTATTTTGAGGAGAATAGTTAACCAGTGATGGAGTAGTTGGAGCAGAGAATGATGTTTGTTGAGATTCTTCAGTCCCGATTTTTGGGGTGGAAGGTGCTAATGAAGCACTTGAGCCTTGTTGTTGTTGCTTTCTTGTCCTGACTTTTGCAATTGATTGTTGTGATAATTCAGGAACTGGCATCATTGATTTTGCTGTAACTTTATATGGGCCAAGTTCTGGTGGTTCACATTCGAATATAGAGTCATGATCTGACCAGTCAATATCAATGAAGAAGTAATGATCTTGAATTGTCTTGATACTTGCTCTATTATTTGGATTCAAAACCAATATTTTTTTGATAAGATCTCTAATAATTAATGGGAAACCAGCGGTGAATGCATATTGAAGTTTGCAAACTTTTTGGAAAGTCAAATACTCATTGGTTGCTTTGAAAGGTGGCTTCCCTGCAATCATTTGGTACATGATGCAACCAAAAGCCCATATATCACACGGTTTCCCACAATATTTGTCGTTTAATAACTCTGGTGAAACATACTCTGCAGTTCCAACAAATGAATTTGCTTTTACATCTGAAGGATATCTTCCATTTTCATTTTTTTCGAGTAACTTGGCAGTCCCAAAATCTGTTATTTGGGCTCTCATCTTGTAATCTATCAATATATTTTCTGGTTTAATATCTCTATGGACAACACCGTTGTCATGCATATATTGGATACCATCGATTATTTGAGCTGAGTAATACTTGACACTTTCTTCATTCATGGTTCCATTTTTTTTTATAAGGGTTAACAATTCTCCATTAGGAGCATAATCCAAAACAAAATATAAACTTGCTTCATCTTGGAAAGTGAAAAACAAATGGATGATACCATTTCTCTTTCCCAATCTGTTCAATGTGTTTTTTTCAATATTTACATACTTAACTTTCTTCTCTCGTATGATATGTCTCTTATCTAATACTTTGATAGCATAATTTTTCCCATTTGTCTTATCAGTTGCCAAAACAACAGTAGAATAAGAACCTTCACCAAGACTCTTACCAAACTTAAAGTCCTTCACTGATTTCTTTATAATTGATGTAACAGTATTCCCATTCTCGTCCAATTCTGTCTTTACTATCTGTGCAGCACCTCTTTCCTCCCAAGTTCTTGAAGCCAGTGTGTTTTGTCTTGGGATCAATGGAATGTCATCCGATGCAAGCCCTTCGGACGAAGTACTATCGGGTATGAACAAGGAAGTATCTGACATTGCCCTCATCTCATGAGAATTGAGATAGTATGGCAGTGGGGTTGGCGGGGCTGTTCTCGCAGCCGATTGATCATTAGCTGTCAATGTCTCCAAATGAGAAGTCAAATGGCCAATGGGAATATTATCCCTTGAGTAAGGAATTGACTCAATACTATGTTCTTCAAGTGGCTCCTCAGCTTCATATGCATTTATTATGTCGATTGAATTGGGTTGGTTGTTATTATTTATCGAAGTCATTGTCAACCTTAAAAAAACTTCGATCGATTAATGAGGTATATGATATTCAATGAACGTGGGGATATTAGCTTTGTAATGAACTTAGTATTAATCCCGGTTTAGCATTGACCAATTGAAGTTGTAGACAAGACTCTTTAAGGATAAATAACAAGATGTCTCACTTATAATGGATGTGATAAGTAATGAAATTGGATACAGAACTTTTTTTTTTTTGTTCAGACAAGAAACGAGCAAGCGATTTTTTATATTTGGAACCCAAGGAAGCAAAAAAAATTGACAATTAAGCAGAGAAAGTGTATAACTGATTGCTTTCAATGAAATATTAATTAAATTGTGCTCGATGTTTTGTAGATAAGTCAATGAATTTTCTGATAATATGTTGAAATTCGTCCAAATTTTTTAGAGTGTATAGTTTTAAATAAGGGCTTGACAAGATAAAAATAAATAAATAAAAATAATTGGGGCTGTCTATTTGTTACATATATTAATACAAAAGTGTAAATGTGACATTTGCACTAGACAATTACCATGCTTACATCACTGAGACACTTAGGTATTGCCACAGTCACTCAATTGAGATTAAGAGAAGAAGAACTAGATAATGACTCACTTTTCTGTTATGGAGGCTCAAGTACTTCAAGCATGGCGCTCTCAGAGACGTTGAGTCCTCGCAATAATCCAATCCTGGCCGTCAGCGTAGATAGATTGAGTCAAGTCTTAAGAGAAAGACTTGCAGTACTCCCTGAGATGAACATTGCAGACTCTACCCCACCTGCAGAAGATATACGAGAATTTTTGAGATCAAGGGATTCAGCCACTCTGGAACAACAACAAGCCCAGCATCAGAGGGTGGGTCTCAGAATCAGTGCAAGAAGATTTTATCGAAGATTAAGACGAATACATTTGAATAGGTCACATCCAGATCCGTCATTTGATCAATTGGATGATACTCAAAGGAGGAATGCATTAAGTGGTCTAAATACACCCCTCCCAACTTATGAAATTGAGCAAAATGAGACAAGGGATGATGTTGATGCTAATGACTTGATATTGGAAGATGATCCAAACGAAATCTTTGATTTTACTATGGGGAGCTTTATAAGTAATGAAACGTCTATACAGTCTATCGTGAGGTCTGTTGGGAATGTTATCCCTATCAGAAGAGATTCCTTGGATTCTTTTGGACTGAGAATAAGTCTAGGTCGTTCATTTCAATATATTGGATCATTTTTAAGAAGATCACGATCACTTACTACACCATCTCCTTCTCGTGATGAATTGAATAGAGTATCAGCATTGATGCAAATTGATAATCAAAATCCTTCAATTGAGCAAGACTCATCAGATTCAATGTATAATCAAACATTGTCAGTTATAGTAATTGATTCGCCTACTGCTTCCTCCATGGTTTTGCCTCAGGGTGAAGATGCAGAATTAAAATCTGATGAGAAAAGTCCATTAATTTCACAACCAGAGCTATTACTAAGAAGCTCAGAGGAAAATACGTCTACCGGACTTATATCACCATCTATGAATTCACTCGCTTATGTTTCACCCATCTCTTACTTACTTGATGATTTGCGTATAACCAATAATTTAGACACATTAGTTAGTTATACTACTTGAATTCTGAAACAAGTGTTGACTCAGAGGGAGAAGAAAAAAAAAAAAAAGCCCAAAAAAATCACCACAAAAAAATTTTCGTTATCATAACCAACTTGAGATCGGCCATCATCTTATATTAAAAGAATTTATAGATTGAACAAATGTCAGAAGAGATCGCAAAGAAATTAGAGAACACCACATTGGCAGACTCACAAGAGAAAAATGCTGAGCAAAATATCACACCATGGGAAGTGAATGGTGCCGTTGTTGATGGTAAAGCTCAAGATATTGATTATGACAAGTTAATTACACAATTTGGAACAAAGAAGATTACTCAAGAGACCTTGGAAAGATTCAAGTCACTTACAGGTGAAGAACCACATCAATTTTTGAAAAGAGGTGTTTTCTTTTCTGAAAGAGATTTGGGTAAAATTTTGGATTTATACGAACATGGAGAACCTTTCTTTCTTTATACTGGAAGAGGACCTTCAAACAGTATGCATTTAGGTCATATGATTCCATTTATGTTTACCAAATGGTTACAAGATGTCTTTGATGTACCATTAGTTATTGAATTGACAGATGATGAGAAATTCTTGTTTAAACCAAAGTTAACAATTGATGATGTTAAGAAATTTGCCAAACAAAATGCTCAAGATATCATTGCAGTTGGTTTCAATCCAGAAAATACTTTTATCTTTTCTGATTTGGAATATATGAATGGTGCATTTTATGAAAATGTCGTTAGAACTTCAAGACAAATCACCACATCTACTGCAAAAGCAGTTTTCGGCTTCCAAGATTCTGATTGTATTGGTAAAGTACATTTTGCCTCAGTACAAATTGCCACAGCTTTCCCATCATCATTCCCAGATGTCTTAGGTTTACCACCAAAGACTCCATGTTTGATTCCATGTGCCATTGATCAAGATCCATATTTTAGAGTTTGTAGAGATGTTGCAGATAAATTGAAATTTTCTAAACCATCTTTAATTCATGCAAGATTTTTCCCAGCTTTACAAGGTTCTAGTACAAAGATGTCAGCAAGTGATGATTCAACAGCAATTTTCATGGATGATAATGCCAATCAAATTAAGAAGAAGATTAATAAATATGCATTTTCAGGTGGACAAATTACTGCAGAAGATCATAGAAAATATGGTGGTAATCCAGATGTTGATGTTGCATATCAATATTTATCATTTTTAACAAATGATGATGAATTTTTAACAAAGATATATAATGATTATAAGAGTGGTGAATTGTTAAGTGGAGAGATGAAAAAATTATGTATTGATCATTTACAAGAATTTGTTCTGGGTTTCCAAGAGAGAAGATCTAAAATTGATGAAGAATTATTAAATAAATTTATGAAACCACATAAATTAATTTGGGGTCAAAAACAAAGATCTGTTCCACCAAAACAAAGACCAACAAAGAAATAAGTATATAGATACAACACAAATTATGCTTTTTATAAAGATCTAAACATGACTCTGATTTAAAAATAAAATAATAAAACTATATATAGGCAAAAAAAAAAAGAAAATTGGATGATTTAAAGATATAGAACCAGCCAATTAATCAATTAATCATAAAAATAAACCACAATAAAAACCCACCATATGAACTCATAAAATAATTAATAAAAAAAAAAACTCATTCAAATTAACATTGAACATCGATATATTCAACATTTTCCTTAGCAATTCTAATCAGTTCATTAGCTTCAGTACCTGTTAAACCGTGCTTAACTCTAATATGTCTCGATAAAGCATCACCACGACTAAAAGTCTTATTTAAAAGTCTTGCGTTACCACTCTTATTAAAATCATCTTCACATAATGTACACCTGTAAATTTTCTTCTTCGATGCGTGTATTGTTTCTTGATGTCTTACCAAATCATAAGGTCTGGAAAATTGTTTCAAACATGGTTTATGAGTTGATGGGTTTATTAATTGACATTGATGTAATCCATCAGCACTTATTGTACCAACTGCTGCTGATTGCTTACGTCTTGAACGGCTTGAATCATTGGGTGTTTCTTCTTTAATATCATCTGTTGGTACTTCTTGTTGTTGTGGCTCTTCTTTCTTGACAAAGAGATCTTGATTCTTTGGTTGTAAAGGCTTAATCTCATCTGTGTTAAAACTTAAAGGTGATGATTTTATATTGCTCATTTTGTCGTGTGCGACACGCGAATTTGTAGGTGACGAAGGTGGCGAATAGTCATCATTGACATCATAATAATTCAAATCAGTATCCATCAAGTCATCATCATCATCATCCATATCTTCTTCTTCATCACCTGAGATTTCATCCAAGTATAATTGTTCAGGTCCAATAATTTGATCTTTTGTATTTGCAGATTCATTTGGCCATACAAATAATTGATCATAATTTGAATTGAACAAAGCACTATTAGAATCAGCAGTCATCACTTCTTCAGGTAATTTGATATGAGCATCTCTTGGTGAGACAGTTAATGGCAGTTCAAAAGATGATTGGAAAGGATCTTGTTGTAAAATAGTGGATTGGTGCAAATGATTATTATAACTATTAAAGACATTTGGATTAGCATAATCATGGAAAGGATTAAAAGGTTGAATGTTGAAAGTTTCTGGGGTATACAAGTTATCGAAAGCTTCTTGCTCTTCGATATCATCTATCAACATATCTTCGTCTCCTTCATCTTCAATAAGAGTTGGATTAGTCATAATATTATTGTGCGCCTCCGTAAATGAATCCGGTATACTTAAAAATTCTTGTGAATTATTGAAGCGTTGAGAGTTAGCCAATAAAGCATGTTGCAAAGTTGGAGATGTGGTGGTTGATCTATTTTGACCTGGAATGTGGTATAATTCGTCTTCCATCACATCCGTTAAAGTTCTCCTTAATTTTGGTAAGTTAGCTAACGAAGCCATATCTAGTTGTTGTTGTTGCTGTTGTTGTTGTTGCTGAAAAGGGTTTTCGTTAGACAATGTGATTAAAATGGGATTTGTGGGGGAGTAAATATATATATATATATATAGATAAATAATAGCTAAGTCTATATATATATATATGCAAATGTCTAATTAAAGGATAAAGGGTTTTTTTATAAATCAATTTGTGTGTTTTTTTTTTTTCTTTGTTGGTTTTTTACCCTTTTCTTTTTTGTTTCAATTACTCATCCAATTCCCTTTTATAGAACAGGGGCTGTCTCTTTATACTCTAAGAATATTCTGGAATTTTGGTTAAAGAGAAAGTTAACGGATTTTACTTTTCGTATAATAAATTAACATGTTGACACGTTAACTTTACATATATTTTTACATACGCTCTTGTGATGTTGGGATATATAAGGGGGAAGGGGGGGTTTGAAAAGCAATCAAACTAAATTACACCTGATCTCCTCTCAAATAATTAATTCTATATAATATTTTACTTAAATTACTCTTCATCATCTGTATCAACAGGTTTTGGAGTTCCCTTTGGAGAACTTAACCATTCGATATATCTTAATCTTCTTCTTTCTTGTTGTAATTTCTTATCATTTCTTGTCATCTTCTTCTTCTTAATTCTAACCTTGATATTGGCAGGACTATCATCTTCAATAGCCTTCTTTGCTGCAAGAGACTCGGCATTACCACCATCTTCAAATCTACTTTGATCAATTGCTGAAACACCTTTTTGTACCATAGTACCGTTTTCAACAATCCATTGTTCTGGACATAACGCACCGACAAATTCGTTATTATGTGAAATCATAACAACACCTCCAGTCCAATCTCTAATAGCAACAGCCAAACCTCCAAGAGAATCTCTATCCAAATAATTGGTTGGTTCATCTAACACCAATAAATGCGGATTGTTCCACATGGCACCAGCAATAACAACTTTAACTAATTGACCACCAGATAATGAACCTAAAGGTGTATGATCTGCAATATCACCATCTAATCCAACATCTTCAAAATGTTTTCTAATAACTTTTGGAACTAATTCTCTATAACCTAAACCTTCTCTTGAAGCTTCATGATCATCGAATTTTTGAACCAATTTATTGAAACCTTCTTCAATCAATTTATCTCTTGAAACCCAAGAGTTATATTTTGGTAACCAAAATTTCCATTTAATTTCATATTGGAATGATTTCTTCAATTTTTGTCTACCAACAATGGCTTCAATGGCTCTCTTACCTCTACCATCACCAATATCGATTTCCTTGGCCATCATTTCTTCTTCATCTGCAGAGATCTTACGTGATTCTTTCAATAAGACTTCTCTATCATCACCAAATTGATATCTCCATTGTAAATATTGATTAGCAGTTTTCTCCTTATGTAATTCAACGTGTTGTAAAGCATGTTGAGCAATATAACCAATTCTTAAATTTGGATGTTTTTCAACTTTACCTTCTTGTGGAACCAATTCACCAGTTAATAACTTGATCAAAGTAGATTTACCAGCACCATTTGGACCAAGAACAGCGACTCTTGAAGACAAGGATAAAGAACAGGAAACATTACTCAAAGATGGCTTAGCAGCACCTGGATAGGCAAATGTAACATTGGAAACTTTGGCAACAGCTCTGGTATTAGATTTAACACCGGTTAAGATACCTGGAGGTGGGAAAGCCATCTTAACGTTGGAATCAGTTAAAGTATAATATGATTTACCTTCTGGTTTGGCCTTGACAAATTCAGATAAATTACCTTTGTAATAAGCCAATTTCTTGTTCTCATAATGAATAATATCGGTACAAACAGTATCCAAGAATCCAGAGTCATGTGAAACAATCAATGAGGTGATATCAGTATGCTCAACAAGGTAGTCTTCTAACCATTTAACATTAGCGACATCCAAATGATTGGTAGGTTCATCTAATAATAAGACATCAGCTTTCATTAACATAGCTCTTGCCAATTCCAATTTCATCTTCCAACCACCTGATAATGAGCCAACATGTTGAGCTCTTCTTTCATCATTGAAACCAACTTCTTGTAAAGCCTCAGCGATGGCTTCTCTTGAGACAGAACTTAATTCAGGATCTGATGCAATAAATGCAACTAAATCCATATCAGCTTCTGAACCTTGTAATTTATGTTCAACAAAACAAGTTCTCAATTCTGACTTGTCTGGGAAACCTTCTAATTGACCGTTGGCAATTGATCTCATCAATGTGGATTTACCAGCACCGTTTCTACCACATAAACCATATCTGTGACCTTTCAACAACCTTAAATTGGTCTTGTTCAACAACATTCTTCCACCATAGGCCAAGGAAAAATCAGAGTTCACAATTTCAATTCCATCTTCGTGGTTTGTGTCGACAGCAGCTGGTGTAAATAATTCTCTCAATTTGAAAACTATGGAATCGGCTTTAGCTACTCTTTCAGTTTCATCTGTAATGTATTTTGATAATGCCATTTCTAAATATTCTTTTAATCTTTTCCAATCATTGGCATTGGCATCAGCAGCTATCACTGAACTCAAGTAATTTAAGACAATTTCATCATTTATCGTGATACCGTCAAGGTACTTCGTAGCGTCCAGTGACGAAATTCTACCATGGAATTTACCATCTGCTTTTTCGGCATCTGCCTCTTCTAAGACGGCCAAGGCTTTTGAAGCTAATTCTCTAACTTCTGGTAATGAAGCAGTATCAACAACTCTCTTAACACCTGGCAAAAGAATTGGAATAAAACTTTCAATTTCTCTCTTGTTATTCACTAATCTGGTTAAATTCTCAGTGACAATAACTGTTTGTCTCAATTGTTCTTGAGATGATGATGATAATTTTAATGATTTTTCCAAGATTGGAACCAAAAGGGCTAAAGCTGGTTCAGTAACTTCAGCAACAAATGTAACTGAGGCAAAAGATTTGATACAATCTGGAACTTTTGATGGATCAGCTAAAGTCTGAACAATGATCTCGTAACGAGGTTGTAAATCCAAATTATCCAATACTTTAACGAAATCATTCATTGTTTTCAAACCAACTTTGGCTAATTCAGGTTTGAAGTCAACTGACATATCGGTCAAAATTGGAATAGCATCGATAAAAGTCATCTCTAACAAGTCATTTGGTGCATCGACGATCAATCTATCCAATAATTTCAAACATCCAACTTTACTTTGCCATTTAGCTGAAGATTTCAAATATTTAAGTAAATTTGGTAAGACAACAGATGATAAAGCCTCCACTGGGAACATACCATATATGGAATCAATACATGTTTGAGCAGCTCTCTTGACATTATTTTCCTTATCAGCTAATAAATCAAAAGCTGAAGGTAATAAATCTATGAAATAAGCCTCAGATGGTGTTAAACCACCAAATTTTCTAGATAAAGTTGATAATAAGAGCATGCTTCCTTCTCTAACTAAAGCTGGGTTTTTCAGTTTGCTTAATGACTTCAAGACATCGGCAACGTTCCAATCCAGAATTGATTGCGAACCCTCTTGTTCAATTAAATTAACAATGGCATCACATTCGGTTCTAACTTCTGAAATTTGTTTGGCATTTTTGATATTTTCCAAATTTTCACTGATTGGAGTTATCTCCAATTTACTCAAAGCTGAACTTAATGAATTTAATGATGTTGTAGATGGAGCATGGCTTATTGGAGTGTTAACACCTGAAGTTGAATTAGATACGGACATAGGTGGTGAAGTCAATGGAGTAGGGGATCTAAACTGTTGTTGCTGCTTGCTTTTCAAAAACTCTTCGTATGTTAATTGCTGGGATTGTGGTTGTTGTTGTTGTTGTTGTCTGAAACCACCTCTACCATTTTGTCTACCTCTTCCGGACAAAGGGGAATCTGATCCTGGCACAAATGCTGAAGCATTATTAGGATTGAATCTGGACATTTTCTACAATATTTCCTTACAAAAACTAACTTGATGACAACGTCAAAGATATAGAAATATATATATATATATAGAAATGCTGTTCTGATGATTATATTATAAACAGGTCTAAACAAAAAAACGAAAATTTTTCAATTAAAAAAAATTTTATTTTTTTTTTTTTTTTTCTTTTTTTTTTTTTTTTCTGATGATAAAGATAGATCATGTGATCAGTCAGTATGATGAACATCAAACAAGGTTTGTAGATATGAATTCTCATCCATCTGTAATGGATCTTCTACTCCGATGAATTTATTCCATACGATACTGACTCTAACGGTGACAAATTCATAAACTGTCTTCGGTAAACTGAAATAGGATTCCCAAATGAAGATAAGAGCATCATAAACATTGTTAAGCTCTTCGTAGAAAGCCCCTTTTACAGATCCTGAGTTGTGTCTTTTCCTGTTATCAACAGCTATGTCCGGGAATGAGAAATCTTTCAAGTCTTTCTTGATCTTTGGCACTGATTTGACATCTTCCTCTTCTTCTTCATTTATACTACTGGCCAAAAATTCATCTTCCAATGTTGTATCCTTATCGATGGCCCCTAATTCTTCTTCTTCATAATTCTCTCTGAACAATTTTTCAAAATTAACAACACTCAATACACTTTTACTCAATCTATCAAACGTGTTTATCAATGCAATTAATTCGATTTTCTCTATTGAGAAATTATCAATGTTTTTTTCATCCAATTCAAATAACACTTTCAATGCAGTACCGTATCCAATTGTTTGAAGCTTACCCCAAACTCTACATCTATCACAGTGGACACAGTCCATGATTGAAGAGACGTTTCTGAATCTCATCTTGAATTCATTTTTCAAATCTGCAGCATTTGAATCTTGGAATAAATCTTTTTCGTTGAACAAGATTTGATCATTACTTTCACCATTTGACAAAGATAAAAATGGCTCAACCAAATCTTTCAACTCATGCTTCAACTCCAATTCTTTATCTGCGAACTGTGGAGCACATAAAGAAAGAGTATCAAGATATTTAGACTGATATAATTTGATCAACGATTTAACAACCAATATATAATTCAAATACATGTTCTCAAATCTTTCAGGGAAATTTCCAACTTTGAACATAAATTGTAACAAATTTGGTCCATATTCCTTTGTCTTAACATTCAAATAGTCATTGGTCAAATGAGTGGAAATAGATGAGTGCATACCACTGATCAATCTATAGAAAATTTGTTTCTCGATACATTGTTCTTCTTCTTCTTCTTCGAAAATGTTATTATGATTATAGAAACAATTCTCTTCATAGATCAGCTTCCAAATTTGAAATGACTGTTCACCTCCATACCCAGTGAATCTCTCAGGATTTTCAACTAAGTCGACATAAACACAATCTTCATCAGCACCATCTAAATGACAATAGTCATTATTTTCAATTTCATCAATACATTCATCTTCAGTGATCAGACCTTCTAAATTCTTCTTCGTCTTTTCATTAATCTCTGGAGTACCTTGTAATTTACCCAACTCCTCAGGTTGCCAAATTTCAGGTAAATCGGCCCAATCATTTATAGTATCAACGGCACAGGATCTGTATAAGCAGAATCCTTCTTGTTCCCAGAATGGACATGATTTGAAAAGATTCAATTTGAAAATCCTGAAAAATGGTTCGTGTACCAACGTTTGCAATGAATCTCTTATCTGTTGATTTTTTTCGTTTATCTGCTTGAACGTTATATTTGTAGAGCCTCCAATAGGTGTATTATGGAATTCTTCAGGGTCTAAAAATGGTGTATCATGGAAATCATGGAATGCCACCAGTCCTTGTGGTTGTGATGGAACCTCTATACTCAGCACTAAAGAACATATCAGAGTAAACACCAAAATCACAAAATTATTCAATCTCATTATATACAATGTCTCAAAAAAATCAGAGCGATGCTTCCTTTGTTCAGACAGGAAAAAAAAAAAAAAACTAATAGCAATCTGATTATTATCTTAATGGAACAACCAAAACTAAGTGATACGTCTAATGTATAAATACTTTTTCTAGTTTGAACACGTACTTCTATAACAGGTAAGATTACTAACAACACAGTGAAAAGTTTATTTCGGATTCTTTTTTGATCTCTCACGCCACTCAGCAGACTTCCTCATTTGGTAATTTCTGTATTTAGCTCATCTCTTTTTTTTTTTTAGAATTTTTCACTTTTTTTTTTTTTTTTTTTTTATAAAATAAAAAAAAAAATTTTAACTGCTGAAAATTTTTTTAAAAAAGTTTGTAGGGATATCAAAAGATAGGATAAACTTTTTATAATGGGTTCTAAAGAGTTGAAAGATAAAAAGAGAAAGCATGAGCTGTCCGGTGATGCTGTTGAACTGAAAAAATCAAAGAAAGACAAATCTCATAAGAAAGATAAAAAAGAAAAGAAAGATAAAAAAGATAAGAAGGAAAAGAAAGACAAGAAGAAGCATGATGAAGATAAGAAAGTTGTTGTTGAAGAAGAAGCTTCCAAAGGTTTTGTTCCAAAATCTAGTGCTTCTAAGGAAGATATTGATGCCTTTTTAAAAGAAAATGAGGCCACAATTGAAGATCCTCAAAACCTTGATATAAAGCCAACTTTATCATTCAGTAATTTGGAAGATCATATTAATCCTGCCATCTTTAAAGTCATTTCAGAGTTCCCAAAGCCAACACCAATTCAAGCTGTTTCATGGCCTTACATGTTAAACGGTAATGATGTTATTGGTGTAGCTGAAACTGGTTCAGGTAAAACATTTGCATTTGGTGTGCCTGCTATAAATCATATCTTGACTAATAAGAATAAGAAAGACTTACAAGTTTTGGTTGTGTCACCAACCAGAGAATTGGCTTCTCAAATTTATGATAATTTGAAAAAATTGACTGATGTTGTAGACTTGAACTGTACATGTATTTACGGTGGTGTTTCCAAAGATGATCAAAGAAGAGCAGTCAAGACTTCTCAATGTGTTGTTGCAACACCAGGTAGATTGTTGGATTTAATGGAAGAAGGATCAATCAATTTGAGTAAAATCAATTATTTGATCTTGGATGAGGCTGATAGAATGTTGGAAAAAGGTTTTGAAGAAGATATTAAGAAAATTATTTCAAACACAAATAAAAACAACAGACAAACTTTAATGTTCACAGCCACGTGGCCAAAAGAAGTTAGAGAATTGGCTTCCACTTTTATGAACTCACCTGTCAAGATTTCAATCGGTAACAGAGATGAATTATCAGCAAACAAGAGAATTACTCAAATTGTTGAAGTTGTCGAACCATATGACAAAGAAAAAAAATTAGTTCAATTGTTGAACAAATATCAAGGAGGTTCCAAATCAAATGACAAAGTATTGATTTTTGCGTTGTATAAGAAAGAAGCCACCAGAGTAGAGAAGACATTAAATTACAAAGGTTTCCAAGTCTCTTCTATCCACGGTGATTTATCCCAACAACAAAGAACTCAGTCATTAGATCAATTCAAAAGAGGTGAAACAAATTTATTATTAGCCACTGATGTTGCTGCAAGAGGTTTAGATATCCCAAATGTCAAAGTCGTTATTAACTTGACCTTCCCATTGACAATTGAAGATTATGTACACAGAATTGGTAGAACTGGTAGAGCTGGTAAGACCGGTATCGCACATACTTTATTCACTGAACATGAAAAACATCTCAGTGGTGCCTTGATGAACGTCTTGAGAGCTGCTGATCAACCTGTCCCAGATGAATTGTTGAAATTCGGAGGTCACACTAAGAAGAAGGAACACGGAGCTTACGGTGCATTCTTCAAAAACGTTGACCCAAGTGTTAAGGCTAAGAAGATTAAGTTCGATTAGTGTATATTTATACATTCAAGAAATTTTATGTACAATAGAAGAATATTTTAGATTAAACAAAAGTAATTTTTTTTTTTTTTTTTTTTTTGTCTGTCTTTTTTAGCTTTCCTTTGCAAATTACACAAATTGATAAGACGATAAGAAAATGCTGGATCTGTATACAGAGGAATCAATTGAGCCTGACAGAGAGTCTCCTTATTATGATCTATCTTTATTTCCTTATACACCAACAAAATTACCGATTCATAAAAGAATGAAATATGGAGAAGTTTCATTTTACACAGTTTTCTGGCCCACAGTTGAACCACCAAAGGCAAGACTTCTATTTGTTCATGGACTATATGAGCATTCCATATTATACGAAGAGCTAATGGATAAACTCTCACAACAAGGATTTGAATGTTTCTTTTACGATCAAAGAGGTTGTGGGTTAACATCCTTAGGAGAGTTCAAAGGCAAGACTAATGACCATTACATCAACAAGGACTTAAACAATTTTATAAATTATAATTATGAACAAATAAGAAGGAAAAGTATCAACTTGTACCTTGTAGGACATTCACTGGGAGGAGGTATAATTCTTGAATATTTGAAAAACGGAAAATTCAAATCTTGGATCAAAGGTGGAATTATGACGGCTCCCTTGATATTGTCTGATCCACTGACCAAACCTCCAATATTAGATAATGTCTTAAAATTTGTCAACAGATATTCAATTTTAGCTAACTACAAGTTTATCTCAAAGATAAAGAAAGAATATCTCACCACAAACACAAGTTATTTGGATTTCTTAGTATCTGATAAACTCGCGATCCCATTGGTATCTGTTTCCCAGTTAGTAGACATGTTTACCAAAGGGAAGTCATTGCTTGAAAACAGTTACTCACTTGATGACAATACTTCGATCCTTATCTTACACTCAGAGACAGATAAGGTCAATTCTTACAAAGGATCTGTATTATTTTTTGAGCAATTGCCAAAGACTGATCGCTCAATAAGGGAATTAGTCAAGTTTGAAGGTGGTCATAGTTTATTCGTAGAATCAGATGTTGTGCGGCAAAATGTTTTGGATACGATATTGCAATTCTTGGATCGAGACAGCAGATCTTGATCCTTTTGTATATAATATCTTTCTATCTTATTCCCATTTAATGATATGTCATTAATTTTTGTATTAAATCTCAGTCTTCTCATAATTTCATTAAAGAGGTCAATTTGTGCAATTAACTTTTTTTTTGAATAATCAAGAGTTAGCGAAAAAAAAAGGACCGTAACACAATTCTCAAATTCAAACAAATTGAAACACAGAATGGGTCTATGCCTCACACCAGCCTATCCTAAGATAAAGGAAAGATTTGTATATCTCATAAGTGATGCTCAACTAAGGTCAATGTGGGTACCTCCCCTCACCCACTGAAATCTAGTTAAGACTAACATCTTGCCGACCCCCCTTTAGAAGGTTGCCAGTTCAAATACTAGTGAACTTTTTGGAAATGATAGAGAATGGAATTAAAAAAGGAGAAACAGTTATCCTTAGTCTCAGAAGCAAGACTCAGAAGTAAGTTCCCTTTAAATAGATACCCTGATGCTACTTATAACTAACAATGGCAAAGGAATGAAACTATTCAAATCAGACTTCCAGGATCCAGTACAGTAGAGACCTGGAAATTTGGTATATATCACTTTTAATGAATTTTCAATAACACTGTAAGTACTAACACTTTCTTAGCTGTTTATTTGAAAGTTATTAAAATACTCGTCGAGACTTTGAAGGAGAAGAAGCTGATAACCAGAAGAGAACTTTACTACCAGGATGTTTCACTTTTCAGATCCCAAAGAGTAGTTGATGAATGTGTTGAGGCATTATGCTTTTCTATGGAGCTCAATGGATACGAATTAGGAGCTGTAGCCTCTCAAAAAGGTATAGTTCTTGGAGATTTAGAGATACTCCAACAACACCCAAACCAAGACTGTATCAAATTTCAAAGGGAACTGGGACCTCAACTAATTCCTTATGTATTCGATACTAGTATCATAAAATTAAGCCCCGAAACAAGATACGTATTAGTGGTTGAAAAAGATGCTGTTTTCAAATCTTTATCGTATTCTGAAACAACAGATAGAGTTCTTGTAACCGGGAAGGGGTTCCCAGATCATTCTACAAGGTCATTTATCTCACGATTGAAAAATTGTAACAAAGAGATACCCATTTATTGTCTCACAGATAGTGATATCTATGGTTTATTAATTTACGCATGTTATAAATTTTCAATTGTTGACAACAACTTAACAGAGGAAAATCTTCCAATAACATATCTAGGGGTGCATCTCTTGGACTACCAAGACGGATATCTTGATATTACACTGAGAGATTTTAATATGCTGAGGAATTTTCTTATAAGATATCTGAACAATTCCGGGATGAATTCTGTAAAAAAAGAAGCTCAAAGAGGTATGTACCTATTGAAAAAAGCTGAAATGAATGTTGTTGCAGATGATAATGGAGAATTGGTAGATAATGCAAATGTTGAAAAATATGTTGATAAGATTATACAAAGAAAATATTTATCTCAAAAATAAATTATATAACTTATATTTTTATACCAATTATATTTCTAAGTTAATTAAAAATTATATTCTTTGTACAAACAACAGAGCACGAAGACAAAATAAGAAAAGCACTTATGATTACTTGTTCAATTCACTTATTACTATTCACATAGGAGATGTAGATGTGATAACTTAAAGAAATAAAAATCATTTTGTAAAATGCTTTACTGAAGCAAATTATTAAAAATTTAAGAAGCAAAAAAATAATAAACTACTTGCCTTCAGTACTTGGAGAACCTTCAAAGGTAACTTTGCCATAACTATGTTGCTTTGAAACTCCATTTGATTTGCAAGCAACACATGACTGACTATGACGTCTTGGCAGAGCATTGTGGTATACACGATCGGAAACTACCCTTCTCTTATCTTGTGAGTTTCTTCTCTGTTTGTTAAGCTGAGCAGATGACGATAACACATTTGTAGCTTTGAGTTTTTTGATCTCGACGTCTTTGATTTTTATCTGTTCTTCCAAACTTGAGATATTCAGTCTCTCTATGGTTAGAGCTTTGGAATATTTCTTCAAATTCACAACAATAAACTCAATAGCTTCAAGTACCACTTTATTAGTTTTAGAAAGATATGGAATCATTATCTCTGATGATCTGCTTTTTGCTGCCTTTCCAAAAGATTTTGGAATTTGACAGGTATATTCATCTGTTAATACTTCTGAAAATGGGATGCTGATGCTATCAAGAAGCTCCTTGTATGAAGTGACTATCATCTCTTGGTTATTATTAGCAGCCGACAACAACTTTTTCCCCTTTTGTGACTCCATAGTTATTTGTGATTCAAGCTCCAATTTGATTTCTTCAAATGTTGAAATATAATTCAATTTCTCAGTCAAAGTATCACTAATTGACTTAAACTTCAGTTCTAAGAAAGAAATTTTTTCCTTTGATAAGTTTATTGCCTCCTCTTTGATAGATAATGCTGAATCCATAACTTCCATTCGAGTAGAAAAGTCAAGTTTTTCTCTTTCCATAATTTCATTTCGATTTGATAAATTCTCTAATTGCTGCTCATAGGCTATCAAACTGCTAGTGAGCTCCTTGATCTGATGTTCCAAGTTCCCTTTGTTTTCAGAAGCAATTCGAAGTTTCTCTCTTAATTCCTCAGTTGGTTCTTGCCAAACTTCTCTTGTTCTCCTCATTTCTTCTACCAGTAACTGATTTTGATTTTGAAGAGCGGAAATTTCTTTTTGCAACTCAATATTCATGCTTTCTATGGACACCAATGTCTTGGTCTTCGATTCAATTTCAGATTTCAAATTCTCAGAATCTTTCTTATACTCTAATGACTCTACCTGTGACTTTTGTAGCTGTTCCTTGAGTTCAAGTACATTATTATGTTGCATATTCAATTCTTCCTCTAGTACTTCATTTGTAGTGACAGACTTTTCATATTGAGACTCAAGAACTCTGAAAGTTTGTTCCAAAAACTGAATTTTATCCTTGTAGTATCTTCCTTCAGAATTAAGTTTCTCTTTCAATTTTAACTGTTCCAGTTTCCCTTCTCTTTCTGATTTAGCTAGTTTTTCAATAGGTTCTAACAAATTGGCCAAGCAAGCTAATTTTTCTTCACAATTCTCAAATTCACAATCGAGTTCTATTTGCATGTCTTGAATATGAGTGTCAATCGCCTTCTCCATTTTTGTATTCATCGATGCAAGTTCCTGCAACTCCTCCTTTGTTGCATCTAGTTCTTCTTCTAGTTTTGAATTTTGAATCTTTTCATATTCTAAGGCTCCAGTCAACTTGAATATTTCCAATGATTTTCCTTGAATTTCTTTTTGAAGAGTTGTCAAATCTGATGAATAAATTACGTTGCATTCTTTCAATCTGGTTTCTTTGGACACAAGATCCTGTTTAAGTTTTGAAACTGTTTCCTGAAGCAAATTATACTCATTCTGTCCATCCTTGAGATCATTGAAATTAGTCTTTAATCTGGAGACAAGAACTTCGAAGACTTCAAATATGTAACCTATTGTAGTAAATTCATCAATATTCACAATGTATGGAGGATCACTATTCGAGTTACCCATCTCTGCCAAATCTTGAAGTGATTTCTTTAAGGTTTCAACCAAATTTGAGCTTGTGTGTTCACCACCATACATTTCTTCTTTAAAAATATCAAATAATGGAGTATCGCAAGAAGGTGATGAAACTTGTTTCGATTGAGCAGTTACCACCTGTTCTACTTCATAATAAGATGATGGCTCAATTTGTTCTTTTGATGGTTTCACTTTGAGGGTCTTGCCGTTGTTGTCCAGAGAATTTAAATCACTTTTTAGTTCCTGAGCTTCTCCAACTGGCTCATCGTAATAACTTAAATAATAGTTCACCGGTTTCTCTTCAAACAATGTATTCTCTTTGCTCATAGGCACACCTCCAACCTGTGGTCTAGGCAAAGAATCGTAAAAAGAAGAGCTGTTGTCACTTATAATATCATCGGACAGAGTTGTGAACAATTGTTCCATTTTGAAAACAGCTTTCTTTTTCAATGCTGGTTGATCTGTCAATGGACTCGAAAACCTCACACTTTTTCTCTTTGAGGCAACGATAAATTTACCTTCGCTATTTTTTTCTAATAGGGGAAGTTCCAATGCTCTTCTATTTCTTTTTGCTTCTGGCTTGAATGGGTTGACCCATTCATCTACCGAGCCGGATTCTGGTGTGTTTTTTGAAAATGTCTTTTGACGTGGAATTGTGAATTCTTTCCACACTGGATGACCTGGTATTCCCAAAGCCAAGTTACTTGATGGATTAAGTGAGATATGCTCTTCAGTTCCTGGATCATTTGATGAAGAGCTTGTAGAAGGACAAGAACTGAAATTCAACATTATCTTCAGTTCAATCTGAGAAGCGCTATAGTTGAAACGAGAACCGTTTATTTTTTCCTTTAGACTCAGAACAAGGTCCCCAAACTAGATAAATGTTGAAGAAATCTCCCAAGATATCTTTGAATTAATTTGAGGCAATATTGTAATTCACTTCGTTAATGTTAAAAAAGGGGATTTATCTAACTGACACAGTTAGGTAATTTCCATCTCATCTAATGACAGTAAAAAAAAAAAAAAAAAAAAAATCATGAAAAAGTTTAAAAAATTTCAAGATGTTAAAGTCACAAAGACAGCCATATAGATGAATACAATGAACCAACAAAGACTGAAAAACAAGGTTGCTAAAGACACGTCGAGTAAGCCAACACCTGGAGGTGTAAATCGTTCGTTGAAGTCTTTAGAGCAGAAAAGGAAACAAGTGTACAAACCAGTATTAGATAATCCTTATATTCGTTCAAATAATTGGCCATATATAGACCAGAATTTGGGAGCTGATTTGACAGAGTTATTATGCAAGTACTTGGAGCCGATAGGGAAATACAAGAAATACAAAACGAAATCCGAAAGTTCAGGTTTCACTATGGAAGAGCCAGATATCTTGTCTCATACAACTTTAGGCTTCAATTCAACAAATAAGGCATTAGAAGAAATGTCGAAATTCAATAGGGGTCAGCTTAAGAAGGGGCCTCAATTAAAATTGGCAGTAGTGTTTGTTTGTAAAGTGGATATTACACCCACATTGCTAACGCAACATTTACCAGTTTTATCATACATGGCATCAAATAAAGAATTCAAAGTAAAATTAGTTCAACTCCCGAGAAATTCTATGGACAAGATTAGCAAAGCATTGGAGAGCAAGAATGTTGGTATAATAGGTATCAGCGATGATTCCACTGGTATTAATGTATTGAAGAATTTAGTTTTTGAAAAAGTAGAAGATGTGAAGATAGAATGGCTGGAAAATCTCAATTTTCAAGTGCCCAATATTAAATTATTAGTTACTACACAGCCGATAGCTCTGAAGAAGAATGATCAGAAGAAACTAGCAAAAGAGAAAAATAAGACTCAAGGACAGCAAAAAAAGCAGATAGATGCAAAATAGGTTTTTTAAAATATATACAAATAAATAAATTTAAGTCAGTTAACAACTAGACGACGACACAATCTTTGAGCGGATCTGAATAACTGATTAGAGCAATATGTTTGCCTCCTGTAAGTATGGAAATGTCTTATTCCTATTGGATTTGATAAGCTTTTACTATATTTGGACCAAAAATCCGGGGTGAAAGAAGGTTCTTTGAAACTGAAATATTGGCGCAATTCATTTCTATTGATCAATGTCTCATTGGTCTTGAAATTGTCTTGAATCTTGTTGTAATAGAGCAAAGCGGAGGCTCTTGTAATTGCCACATACAAATTCCTTCTCTCATCCTCGGGGTCTTCTACTTGATTTGGATATAATTCTTCCTTAGCTAATACAAAACATATAGGAAATTCCAAACCTTTCGCAGAATGAATTGTTGACAAATTTATCAGTTTATCATCTTGTAATATTGGAACATCATTATAATGCTTGAGGAAATATTCCACCAAGGGGGTTTCTTCAGCCTTGGTGTTATAAGATGAGCACAAATTCTCATAAAATTTCTTCAAATGATCTTGATATTTCAAAGAATCCTGTGATGTTCGAGAGCTCTTGAGTATTTTCTTCTTCAATCCAAACTCTTCGCTTATTGAAAGTAATATCTTCATTATTTCATCCGGGTTCTCACATGAATTATGAAATTCTGAATTTATTTGCTCAATTGATTTCACAAATCTTCCAAATAACTTATCAGCTTTTTGTGATTCTTTTATCTTTGTTTTCAAATGCCCCCACAATGATACTTGATCATACATAGGCAATGCCATGTTTTTTTCAGATACTTCTTTCATCAAATTTCTCAATGTTACATTACCGACGTTATCCAATAGAGCCAACACAGACATTAACGAATGATCAGAGCCAGCTGGATCAGATAATATATGTAAATAGTCTATGAAATGATATAAGTATGTATCAATCCAAGATTGAATCGATGCAAGTTTCACAGTCTCAAGCCCTTCAGCTTCAAGACAATCCCTTATGTTGTCTATTTTCTTGTTTGTTCTTCCCAAGATCAGTATATCTCTTGGCTTAACCAATCCATTTGAAGAGTTAAGAATTCTATTCAATTCAGATACTATGAATGCACATTCTTCAGCATCACTATTGAACGTCTTGAAAATGGGCAAATGACCCAGCTCTTTTATATGTTTTCTTGGAACCACGGCTTTAACCATTGCATCTGCAACTTTGATAATTTCTGGTGTGGATCTAAAACACTCGTTTAAAGTAATAACTGTGGTCTCCTTATTTGTAAATTCTTTATCAAATGTATACATAATTTGAGGATGAGATCCTAAGAATCGGAAAATGCTCTGATTAGGATCTCCTGCAATGACCAAATTCTTTGTACGGGCAATCAGCTTTACTAATTCCAACAAATCCCCATACATGTCTTGAAACTCATCAACAATGACTGTCTTGAATTTGCTAGCGATTTCTTGATTTTTTTGTATTTGTGCTGTTGCCGTTCTTATTAAATCCTTATATGTGACAATCTTTGAGTGATAAACCCATCCTAGCACAGCTTCAACATCATTTTGAGTCAGGCGATTTTTGAAAGTTTCACTAATTTCTTGACTCGATAATCCACTGTTTGCCAAATTAATAATTTGTTCCATTTCATTCCTCGTTAATTTCCTCAGTCTCTTTTCATGATAGCCTTTCGCAGAACTTGGGTTATATGTTACGTTGATCAATGTCTTCCAACCAACATCTTCCAACAATCTCCAGTCATTGGAGTAATATGTACTCACCACTGATATCGAATAAGCATGAAATGTCTGAATATTCACTTGATTTGCCAATTCTTCACCAACTAATTCAGAAAGCTGACTTTTCAAAGCAAAAACAGCTCTGTTAGTCAACGATAGCACCAAGATTTCTTCAGGTTTCACTCCTTGACCTAATGAATATGCAACTTTACTAACTAGCGTCCTTGTTTTACCTGCTCCAGGACCTGCAATTATCTTCAATATCTTGTCGTCATCAAGTGGGAAAGTAATCGCCTCATACTGAGAGTCAGTGACCTCTAAAGTGAGTTCACTCGATGACTCCATATGCTTTTTGTCGATTGATCTGTATTGTATGAAAGACAACAGTACTACAAATCTTTTTTTTTTTTTTTTTCATATACAAAAAACGCGTTTTCTCTATATTCATCTATATGCTATCAAGTATCTTCAAGATATCTGGATTTCCCCAAGTGGGGAGTTTCATGGTGATGTTTTGTGGATGCAATTTAGGATAATGAGTCTCAATTGTATTCATCAAGCATTCAAAAAGCAATTTGTAACCTTCCCCCGAGAAATGAATACCATCGTATAATAATTGGTTATAGTCCCCAGTTTCTGCATATTTTGCCATCTCATCGTATAAGCAGATATAAGGTACATTGTATGTCTTTGCCAATTCACTTATAGTGTCACTATATATAAGGTTATTTGCAGTGGTTCTGTATATTCCCTGTTCAAAATCTTCTGGATACATTTTGTTATACCATTCAGTATTATGCCACAGAGGACCTATTAGAATTAATTTGATACCTTTCGAAAGAACAAACTCTATTAAAAACTTCATATTTTCTTTGAATCTTCCGAGCTCTACTCTTTCTGGACCAGCATGAGCAGCATCATTTGATCCTAAAAACAAAGTCATGATCTTGATCTGGCATTCAGGTGGCCTTGAGTCGTGCTCGATAGCCAATATCTTGGGCAAGATAATTCTACTGAACTCTGAATTGTAACCACTGAATCCTCTTTGCAAGACATCCAATTTTCTAGTGTATTCATTGGTGAGTGCTGAACCAAACGAGAAGTTCACCTTCTCAGTCTCCAACGGGAATTGATCATAACAGTATTCAGTAATAGAGTCTCCATAAATGAGAAACCTTGGGTAAGTCAAAGAAGCATCTAAGGTCTCGTATTCTGAACCAACAGTCATAGTGTTTTCCCTTATCTTTATTATAATTTTCTTACATTTTCCGTTTTATTTTTTTTTTTTTTTTTGAATCGGGCAACAGATCTTATCTACTTAGATAACACATTGTAAGGGGACCATTTGATAGAGCTGTGGGGTGTCTATTTGCCTTTGAAGATTTGAAGAGATCACTATACCAAAGATCTTGGATTGTAATATCAGAGAAACCTGGTGACGAGATTAATATTCCACAGATGATGAGATGTAAAAGACATACGAGGTTACAGCAGAAAGAGTCAATTCATCAAGAGGCCTCATATACTTCATAAAGAGGAATAACAGAAGGCTCTCTTACTGCTTAATAGCATACAGCTTGTAGTAGTACTACGTTCAAAATAGCCTATTATTGGTAAATTCCAACACGACTATTCTCATCTCCTTTTTTTATATTTTTTTTCTTTTCTGAAAAGTGAAGAACAACAAATCATAATAACAACCATCTGCAATGAATTCGATAGTAGAGGAAAACTTTTTACAGGCAGAGAAATTAAATAGGAATGTGCTATCTATAATTTATCAGATGAGTCAGAATCATGACACTGCGAAGAGACAAACTCTTGTGTCTGATTCATTGAAGTTAATCAAGTCTTTTAGTGATTTGGTGACGATAAATGAGTTCAAGATAAATCAATCCATAGAACCTTCAATTGAGCACTTATATCTCTTGGACAAATATAAATTGATCTTGTATGATTTGAAATTTCATTTAAGAAGTGCCCAACTTGAATCTAAAAAACAAGAAGATATATATGATAAACAAGAAAAGACTGAATATTTGAAGAACGTATTTGTTGCAGAGGACGAGGAAGGGGAACAAAGAGCAAATTTGGTAAGATATAACGGGAATAAGGAAGAAACTAAGAAGACTGAAGAGCAAATATTACGAGAAACTAAAGCCAAATCAACTTCAACCTTCTTAAGAACTAGACAATTGCTGCAAACAGCTGTTTTCCAATCGGAAATGGCTGTAGATAATTTCAAAGAGTCTTCAGAAAATTTGCGATATATGAATAGTTCATTTGACACTATGAATGACTTGTTAGATAGGGCTAAATCCATTGTACACTCGTTGAATCAAATGGGTTCAAAGCAAAGAACACAAGTAAAATATGCCTTATATTTCTTCATTGGATGTTGTGCTTTTGTCATTTTTAAGAGAACTTTTGGAATGGTTGGAAAAATATATTGGTTGGTTTCTTTACCAATAAGATTGATCTTATTACCTTTTAGAATCTTGTTTTCTTTACTCAAGATGTTTATGGGGTCAGATAATGCAGGCATAGAGCAAGCTGAAAACATCTTGGGTATTACCGAAGACTTACTCACTGATACAGTGACATCTTTGAATGCCAAATGGGCCACGACGACGACGTCTCTTCTTAGCCAAGTGACATCAAGTGTGGAAGGTTACGAAGAGTTATCGAATAAATTGAGCTCTATAATAAATAATGAGGATAGTACAATATTAGCAACAGCTACAGGTAGAATAGTTGATGAATTATGAGATAAATTGTGTACTAAACGTGTATATATATATTTAAATAATTCATCAAAATAATCTATTTTGGTTCGTAAGCATCAATTAACATTTTGAAATGTTCTCTTTCTTGGACTGCAAGTTTCGAATCTAAAGTTGTCAAAGTTGTATAAACTAAGTAATAATTATTGTACAAGAACAATTCTTTCTTTTCGTTATTGTTTTTATTCAACAAATTGTTCAACTTGTTCAACACATTTTCAAAATCGTTTGTTAATCTTTGAATACTATTACTCAATGGTTCCACTTGTTCAGTTTCAAATACAGAATGAGTAGTCAAATTCAATAAACCAGAAAGGTATTTAGCAAATTGTTGTGTCAAAAGTGTTGGTATAAGTGGGTTATCGTTTTTAATCAGTGATCCACCACTTCCGAAAAAAGTTGAAGAAGAAGATATAGAACTCAGTTTGGATAATGCTTTTTTCATATTTTCGCAATTAGCATCAACAATTTTTTGAAACCTTGGCCACAACGTGATCATTTGTAAATTCAAATAATCTTCCATTATCGGTATTCTCCTATGTTGTAATTCATATTCTAATGCTTGTGATAACCTAATACAAATCAAGATCCCATATGAATCATAAGTTTCAGATATCAAACTTCTTGTATAATTGATACCCAAATTAAACGTGTTTTGAAAAATTAAATCACAAAGCTCATTCACATTTTCATTTATATCATTCTTAATACAGAAAAATTCATTCACAAACAAGTATTCAACACTGACATTATCCAATAATGCCACGTTAAAATTTCTGAAACCAAATTCCATCCAATAACTCAATTGATTATTTTCAGCAATTTGGGCTAATATCACTGTAGGATCATCTGCTGTTATTATACTGCCTCTATCACCAAGGTTCAAATATTCATTCACCAATACAGAACGATCTGTAGCTTGATTTGCCGAATTCGAAGAGGCACTACCAGCAGCACCACCATTTCTAGAATTATTGGCAGGAGATGAAGTTCCACCGAAGAAATTGAAACTACTTCTACTTTGATTGGCTTGTTGAAGTGAATCATCATTTGTATTATTCAACAAGACATGTCTTCCAACTTGGTGTATGTTCAATTTCTCTAATGAATATAAATACTTGGCAAAAAAAGAGTGATAATACCATCTCATGGTATATATATAGGCTTGCCTCAATTCCAAAGCCAACGATTTATGATGAGTTAAGAGGAAAGCATAGGTCTCTCCAACAGACAAAAGTTGTTGTTGTATAACTTGTGAAGGTATTCCATTGACTCTTAACATTTTGATTTTCCTTATAATAAAATCCCTTATCCTCTCTATCGATTTCTTAACCAATTTTTGAAGAATGTGTTGCAATTCAGCTATTGAGTCCAATTTCATATCTCCAGTTACGTATTTTAAGTAAATCTCTTGTTTCTCAGAGATAAATCTTAAATTTTCACACCATTTTTCATTAACTTCATCATTCAAGATAGATTTCACAACTTCAGGTGGTATTATCAAGTCATTTATAATTGGTGTCAATTTTTTTTCAATCACTTTTTTATCAGCAATCTCATCATTCAATGTGTTGGATTTTTTTTGTAAAAATTCCATCTCTCGAGACAATTTACTCAAATTTTGCTCAAAATGTAAAAGATATTCTCTCAATGGTTGAATATTTGATCTTGAATCATGTAATGTCTCTTGAAATGTGACAAATGTATCAATTTTATCGATGTATTCTTCTTCATTGGCAAATATGGCATTATCATCGTTGTCAATCTTAAGCTCAATTTTCTTTAAACATTCTTCAAATTCATGTTCTTTGTCTTTCTCTAAAGCCTCGAGCTTCGAAATATCAATATCTTCAGTTTTTTGATCCAGTGTCACTTCAATCTCTACTTCCGGGGCTAGCAACTGCTTCAACTTGTTCAATGACGTCCCTGGTTCTTGAGGATGCTTTGATATTGATCTTCTTGACATTCTATGCTTATGTGGATTTTGCTGAGGAGGAGGAAGTGGAGGTTTCGGCAACTCTCCATTGTTACGGTGCTGGAGCTGATCAGCAAAGGACTTAAACATCGTCTCGTCCTGGTGGGGTCTATCAGTTTATCCAGATATATCTGTCTTTTTGTTATTTGTTTTTTGTTTTTTTTTTTTTTTTTTTTTCAAGATTTTCTTTACAGAAGTTTCTTTAAGAAGACGAATTAGATTATATACATTTAAGCCAATTCACTCACTTGAGACAAGACACCAGCTAATTGGATGTATGTAGCAACACCTTCTAATACCCTCACATGAGTTAACCCAATGACTTTTATCACTTCCAATTTCAATGTTTCATCGATCTGTAAATTTTTGGCAACTTTGAATGAAGTACTGATCAAATCAACGGCACTATAACCTTTTGACCACAATTGATCTAATAATACTAGCGACTTATTTAAATCTTTATCCAAGGCCAACAACAACATTTTCTTAACAACCAATGGATGAGGAGAGTCCACTATCTTGTAAACGTTATCACCTGTAACGTTATGGAATCCTGCAACTGTTGATTGTAAATTATTTATAGCTTGTCTCATATCACCTTCAGCAGTGAATAACAACGCCTCTAAACCATCGTTTGTATATTGAACATTTTCCAATTTTATTATTTCCAACAATCTTTTCAATACTTGTTCATCATATAATTTTGAGTATCTTAAAATTGCACATCTGGATTGTAATGGCTCTATGATCTTATTGGAGAGATTACAGGCGAATGCAAATCTTGTAGTGTTTGAATAAATTTCCATAGTTCTTCTCAAAGCTTGTTGAGCTCCAGGTGTCATCGAGTCTGCTTCATCCAATATTATAATCTTGTGTCTACCTGCTGGTAACGACACTTTTTTCTGTGCAAATTGTTTGATCTTATTTCTCACAACCTCGATACCTCTATCATCTGAAGCATTCAATTCCAATACAGCTTCACCATACTGATCTCCCAATAATTCACGAGCTAAACAATGAACTGACGTGGTCTTACCAATACCTGGTAAACCACTGATGATCAAATGGGGCATATTACCGTCTTTTGCAATCATCTTTAACCTGTCAACAGTCTCGTCATTTCCAACAATATCCTTCAATACGCTTGGACGATATTTCTCGACCCAAGGTAATTCCAAAGTAAGCGGAGCTACTAATCTCTTTTCAGCAGTCATGATTGTTGGATCAACAAGATAATTTAAACACTCTTCAGAGATTTTTTTTATTTTTTTTTTTTTTTTTTTTTTTTTTTCACTACGCGTTTTATTTTCTATACTATAAAAAACTTCCTTGATTTATAAAGTTATACAAAGACTTATTTCTTCTCTTCCCAAGAAGGTGTAGTTTTCCAATGAGGGAAACCTAAGTCAGTACCCCAATCTTCTTGAATGAATCTTTCTGGATCTTTGATACCAATTTGATCTAATTCGTCAATTTCTTCAACGGTCAAAGGTGCCAATTGAACCAAAGTCTTGATTCTTTCTGGTGTAGAAGATCTTGCAATGACAATTCTTCCACTCTGGATATGATAAGACTCCAATATGACATTTTCACTAACTTTATATTTTTCAGCCAATTTTTTCACCAATGGTAGTTTGATCAATGGAGCACCTTGAGAACCAAATGGAGAGTAAGCAGCTACTTTGATACCATGATCTTCGCAAAATTTGACAAGTTCCTTTGATGGGATCTTTGGATGCAATTCCAATTGGTTGTAAACTGGGACGACATCAGTCTCTTTCAACAATCTTTCGATATGGTGAATGTTATAATTAGATATACCAATGGATTTCACCTTATCTGTGGTCTTATAGATTTCAATTAACTTCTTGTATGTATCCAAATAATCGGCATCTTCATCGAATTGAAGTACACCATTCTCATCATATGGATTCTTAGGCAACCCATTTTCATCTGTCTTATAACAAACTGGCCAATGTTGTAAAAATAAATCGACATAGTCGATTCCTAAGTCTTTCAAAGATTGGTTCAATGATTGCAAAGGTCTATCATGTAACAGTGGCCAAACTTTTGTAGTGATAAACAAATCTTCTCTCTTAACACCTTTGGCAAACAATTCTTTCAATGCTTTACCAATATATGGCTCAGTACCATAGTACCATGCAGTATCGATATGACGGAATCCTGATTCGTATGCTGTGATAACAGCTTCCGGGATTCTATCATAATCACTTTCTGGTGCGGCAGTACCAAATCCAAGAGCTGGAATGGTCTTACCGTTGTTCAATTTAATAGATACACTTGTAGCTAATTTGTTTGATACGTTTGATGACATCTTGATTTATTAAAGTTTTCTCATTTTTCTTAAACTAGCGAATATCTTTCAATTTATATATATATCAATTCTCGCTTATTATTAACAGTTGCTTAGAGCAAACTTTACCAAGAACCCACTTTTCATAAGTAATAGACTCTTTTGATTGCAGAGCAACTTCATAAGAGAGCAAGCTTTTTTCCTCTTTTGGCACCTTTTCTCAGATCTGTGCACTACTAGGGCTGTTTTTTTTTTTTTTTTTTTTTTTTTTTTTTTCAGAAACTATTTGTCATATAGAATCTGATCAATTACATCCAAACATGTCTGAACCTGTTGTAAAAATCTGTGGATTGAAAAGTTTAGAAGCAGCTGAATGTGCTGTTAATAGTGGAGCCAATTTATTGGGTGTAATATTGGTTCCTAACAGGGCCAGAACTATTGACGATGAGACACTGATCCAAATATCCAAATTGGCAAAGACTAGACAAAAATTGAGTTCAAGAGAGTTATTGTTGAAACTTCGGTCTTTAAACTTATCACAGTCCGAATATTTCAAGACAGCCTCAAAGTTAATAATCGAGAATGGTCCATATCTTGTTGGGGTATTTAGAAATCAAACACTTGAAACAGTTAAAGAGAAAATTGCAACTTTAGATTTAGATTTCATTCAGTTGCATGGGTCAGAGAATTTCAAAGAATACATAGATCTGGTTGATGTACCGGTGATAGCCAGATATGTCTTAAATTCTGCAAATATTTTGGACTCAATATTATGCAATCAACATATCTTACCCCTTTTCGATTCAGAACTGGGAGGTGAAGGAAAATTGATCGATTGGGAAGATGCTAAGAGATTTGGTAACGAACACAATGGAGAATACTTATTAGCTGGAGGTTTGACTGCAGAGAATGTCAGTAGTGCTATAAAGGTTAGTGGTTGTCTCGGGGTTGATGTTGCAGGAGGTGTGGAGACAGATGGTGTAAAAGATCTTGATAAGATCAAATTTTTCATAGAGAATGCTAAAAATTGTACATGAATTTGAATAGATAGATGTTTTTATTAAAAAATAATAAAAATAGAAGTATAAGATTCACACAATTTAAGCTGATGAAGCAGCAATGAAGAACCATTTGTCAATTGATTTATCAATTGGAGCAGCTGGAGCTGGAGAAGCAGCTGGAACTTCAGTAGCAGCAGCAGCAGAGTATGAAGCAGCTGATGATAAAGTGGTGTTTGATAATTCAATACCTTTTGGATCAACTTGACCACCGATTAATCTGTCCCAAGCTTCAGCACATTCAGTGATGACTTCTTCAGCATATTTCTTGTTTTTACATTCACCACTGAAGGCAAATTGGTTTTCTGGTTTTCCATCAGGGATTTTGTAAATTCTGAACCATTCATTTGTGGCTCTTAATAAACCTGGTAAATGTCTTTCAACATCTTCAATATCGTTTAATTTTGGAGCTAATGGATCATTGACATCAATGACAATGATTTTCCAATCAGTTTCACCTTCATCCAATAAAGCCATGACACCTAAGACTTTAACTTGTTTGACTTGACCGGTGTAACCAATGGCTTCACCAATTTCACAAACGTCTAAAGGATCGTTGTCACCTTGAGCCTTAGTTTCAGCATGGGTGTTGTTTGGGTCTTCCCAAGTTTGTGGGAAGGCACCGTAGTTATGAATATAACCGTGGTGTGGGAAACAGTTTCTGACAAATCTTAATTTACCTTTCTTTGTATCTTGAATAATTGGGTTCAATTTTTGTTCCTTGGAGATTTCCAATTTGGCGTTGGTCCATCTTGGAATTTCAACAATCATATTCAAGATTTTCTTTGATTCATCAGCATATAATGGGATATCATGGAAAGCTGAGACTGGCTTACCATCTTTTTCGATGTAAACCTTGTAGTCTAAGGTGTTAGCACCACCAATTTGTCTTGTAGTGTATGATGACATATTTGTTACAATTAATTAGTTTGGTCTTACTATCAAGAAAGAATGAAAAATGAAATATTTAACAAAAAATCCAACGAAAGAAAAAAAAAAAAAAAAAAAAATTAACCAGCAAAAATTGCACCATCGGTGATGACGATTTGCTTTTACCCGGACAGGAACATCAACGTTGTTCACCATTAGTACTTTACCCTATTATGTCCAACTGTTACCGAAGTTTCATTGAACAACAGATCATCACCTGGTCCTTTCTCTGAATTGGGCAAATCAATTTGCTTTGTTTGTTTGTTTTTTGTTAGAGATCTATAAAAAGATCTTTCCCCTTTTTTTTTTCTTCAACAATTTACACGGTGAAATGGGAAGATAGTATCTACAATATGAAATTATATAATGTAAGCAAAAGACTTTATATTGTATATGTGTTGAATATAATAAAATAATATAAAAATAAGCAGACTAATCAAATTATTTAAAGGAGAGTATATTAAAGTACAAATTTATAATGAAACAGATTGAGATGAGAAAAGGAAAAACTATTGTTTAACAGCCTCTTCGTAATCAGGTGGAGGACCGTGATAATTAACCTTCAGCTGGTCATCAATAGTGGCATTTTCATCAGTGACAAAGACACCATGACCATTAGCCTTCTCAATCTCAACAGTAGACAAACCACATGGATCTCTTGGAATCCAAATTTGTGGAGCTTCATCACTGACAGCTGGATCAACATAGATTTGTTTGTTACCCTTGTGATAACGAACAGCTTGTTGGAATGCATCTGGCAATAATTTGGCCAAGACAGATAAACTCAAATATGTAGTTGGCTTAGCAAATCTCTTGAACCAAGTAATGTTCTTTGGAATATTGTTATCCAATGTAGAAGCACCGTTATATGATCCAACATTGTGACCACCGAGTAAGTGTTTCTCATCATCGTAGTTGGTACTAGCACCATTGTTGGCAGAGTCAAATTTACCTTGTTCAACAGCACTGACATCAGCACCTTCGGTATAAGTTGGAGCACCATAAGAATCTGCTGGGTGAACAGCCTTGTCGACATGTGTAGCATTTGTTGGAGGTTCTTGAACTTCACCACCGTAAACAGCATTGTTCTTGACATCGGTTGGATAACTTTGTTGATCAACTTTATCTTTAGAACCAGATGAAGCTGAAGAGTCACCAGCAATAGTTTCATTGTTAATGTTGCTATTGTTGTTGTTGTTGTTGGCATAAGCTGAAACAGCAGAACCGGCAACAAAGAAATCTTTACCAGTTTGCTTAACTTCTTTCAAACCTTGATCCTTCATGTCGTAGCCTTCACCACCCTTCAAAGCAGAGATTGGAACAGCATCAAGAAGTGGGATAAATCTGTATTTGTAATACAAATGCAGCAGAACAGTTGCGACAAGAGCAATAACCTCTAACACTAATGGACCCCAAGTCTTAGCCATGACAAATAAACCTAACAAACAAATTTCAGCCAAGTATACACCAACGAAAGTTTGGAACAACAGCTTTGGATAGTTTCTACCTCTAGCATCAAATGAATGATCAAGGACATATGTCAAGTTGTACAAGAAAGCAACGTAAATCAAGAAGAAAGTCAATGCGGCAAAGACAATAATAATTGGAGCAATGATTGAGTAGACTAACAAGATAACAGCCATCAATTGGTAAACTGGATAAACAGTTCCCCATCCTGGTTTACCTAAAGTGTTGTATCTGTTCCATTGTTTTCTTGGAGTCTTATCCAAAATCTTACCCAAAAATTGGGCCAAGATTAAACCAACTAATTGAGCTAAAGCACCTGATGAGACAGCTAAACCTTGTAATAACATATATGGAATATAAAAGTTACTCAGTCTTGGTAAGTACTGAGCCAATAATGTCATTGCTGATCCTGGATCACTGATGATGGAATTGACAACAGTAGATGCGGCTGAAGCTAAAGTGGTGACGATGAAAACTTGGACAACTTGGAAACCAAAGTACCAACTTTGAGTCCAAGCTTCAACTTGTTGAACAGTAACGAGACCAGCAACTTTACCCATTTTACGGATAAATGGTGGTAACAAAGCCATCAAGACAGCCAACATAATAGTTGGTAACATACCAGTAATAAGACCCATGATAACAGGTGGACAATTGTTGATAAAACTCATCCATGGAACAATTTGGGTTAAATAGTTAATATTTGAAATACAACCAACAACGGCAACTGGAATAGCCCAAAAGATGATAAGTAAAGTTAAAACAATCTTAGCCAATACAGCTTTAATATGTCTTGTAGTATATGAAGTACCAGCATTTTCCCAAACAATATCTTCTGGAGAAACATTAATAACTCTTTGACATTTTTTCAATTCTTTTGCATATGGAATTGATTGATAAGCTCTTTGAGCTTCCAATTGACTTGGGAATTCCAAAAATGCAGAACCAATTTTTTCGGCAGTGGTATAAGAAGCTTGCTTGTCACCAATTTGTTGGTTCAATTCACCTAAATGTTCTGGAGCATAGTTAAGAGTCTTAACTTTTTCACCAATAATTGGTTTCAATTTATGAGTTGGTAATTTCTTTTCAGGAATATAAGCAGTCAATTCATTTTCTGGAGCTGGAACGTCTTTATTCTTCTTGATAGCCTTAGCTCTCATTTTCATAGATTTGGTGATAACTTTGTTCAAAGTAGCTTCATATTTACCAGCCAATTTAGTTCTTTCCTTAACTTGTTTTTCCAAATCTTTGTGATTTCTAGCAAACCAGATATTTTGAGCCAGAGGGAATAAAGTTCTAACACCATCTTCGGTTTGGTATTTTTCAGGCAAGTCAGTTAAAAACAAAGTTCTTGAAGACAACAATGAGTCGTATAATGGAGTCAGTTGTAATGCGTGTCTGAAAGAAGTGTAGTAAACCAATTCTCTGTAAATGACATAAATGACTAAGCCGAAAAAGAACCAAGAGACAAAAGCGTGGGCAAAATATCTATACTTGTTCTTGACATCGACAAAACCAATGATATCAAAACCAGTGACATCACTATTTCCACTACTGTAGTGAGAATTAGTGGCATTGACAGGGAACAAGACAGTCCAGCATACCAGGCCACCAATGAGTGATAAAAAGAAGAAATTGAACAAATATCTTAAAAAGAAGTAACCATCGACACCAGCTTGTTGAACAACATAGTTTTCAGGTTTAGATAATAAATTGGAGAACCAGCCAAAAGCACCAGCTGGTTGAGGATCGGGTTTTTTTTCAGTAGCAACTGTATCCACAGTATTTCTTGGTTGATAAACTCTCTTTTGACTTGGTTTCATACAAATGAAAAGAGAGATGAAAACCAGGAATATGATCCCATTGAGGATCAATGTTGAAATAAAAGCAGAGATAGATGAACCTGACATCTTTCTTTGTTATATTATTTGCAAAATATTTACAAAAAGCTAAGAAAAGAATTGATGATGGGATTTAGGCAGATATATATAGAAGATGAAAAGGCAAAAAAAAAAAAAATAAAATAAAATAGAAAATTTTTTTGTCTATTGCTTAGAATATGCAATAGTATAAAATAAAGGGGAAGGACATAACTGAAATACATATAATAAAATTTCATATACTACTACAGCAACAGATTTCAAATTGAAATGAATAGAAAGCAAGCTGAAATACAGCAATAAGTTCTTTTAAAGTGAAGAGAGATTGTTATTGTCTTCTTTCACAAGGGCAGATTGTTTTTGTTTATTTTTTTTTATATTTTTTTTTTTTTGACGTCAAAGGGGCAATTTCATATACGGTACTATCTACTCTCACTCTCTCAAGAAAGATCAGTTATTTCATTTGAACAATTTCAAATATATACACAATTGAAGATAACCGGTACTGGGTAATTGAGTAGACTGCAGTGCTCAATTATCAAGAACAGAATCAATTGAAGAATGGATACTCCAAGAGCAGCACACATACACGAGATGAGCATCTGCCCTATATATATTTTTTACTTAAAGCTTACGTCTATTGCTAACTTGCTTCTTGCCCCTGAACAGCCCCAATTTCATGTGATATTCCGTTACAATATGAAATAAAACATACACCGAGAACAAGATGTTCCTGAGTTATGTATGTATGACACTTTATTCTATTGCATAATTTTAGATTAAAACAGAGTGAAACAGAGTTGTATGCTTATAAAGATCATATATATGTTTATCAGGGGAGTGAGTGTGAATATCTAACATAATTTGTGCTTGCTACATTTGAAAACAGCCCCAGTAGTGTATCTAAATACCATTTTTTTCCAACTTCCCTTTATCTGTGCAGCGCAACACCAGTAGCGCAGCGCATCAGCGCATTTTTGTTGGCTTGACTTCGTTTGTTCTCCCGATTAAGATTATGTATGATGATATTGTAACTAAATACCACACACAATTTTAAATACAAGAAAAAAAAAAATTAAATTAAAAAGAATCTACAACACGTTATCTTTAATATATACTCATATCCAACATCAAGTAGAAGAAGAAGAATGAAAGTATGTATAAGATTTTGATCTTGATCATATTAATGAAATGAGACTAACATCAAATTCAAAAGTTCATTGACGAATTCGATATCGAATTGGTTAATCAAAACCTTAGTTTTGAAACCGTTGATAGTCATATAAATGGGACCATAGATTTATTTACTACAAAACCTGTAGGATCAGATAGGAAACTTTATAAGGCCATAGAGAAGAACTGGGACCAAATATTACAAGAACATCAACAAAATCAAGAAGATGAAGAAGGTCCAATACTATCTCCACCAATAAATAAATTTGATTCAAAACAAAGAAGTTATTCCACTTCCACAATAAAAAACAAACCGGTAATGATCGAAAATGATGCAAATAAACAAAGCAATACATCGTTAAGTAAATCTTTACATAACCAAGGATATATATCTCCATCTTCATTGACAGATACAGAGACATGTGTATTTGGACCTTTACATCAAACAACTTCAAGAAGAACATTTGCATATCTCATAGGAATATTGAATACATGTTATCCAGATCATGATTTCTCGTCATTAAATCCGGATTATTTCAAATTAATTTCGTCTAGTTCAATATTGATCAGTAATGTTAATAATTTATTAATAAGTTTGGGTAAGAGTGAACAAGATTTAAATTGGATTTGGGATATAATCAATGGTCACATGGATTTAAATGAATGTGTATGTTTTGAATTGGATAATGATTTCTTGAAAGAAGAAATATTGAGTAATCCAAGTGTACTTTGGTGTAATTTTTATTTCTTGTATAATAAAAAGAGGAAAAGAGTTGCATTTTTGCAATTAAAATCCACTTTTATACAAGCAAGACGCGGTTCATTATTGACTGGTGATCAAGTTAATATCAACAGTAGTGATAATGAATACGATTTGACAAACGATATTGATGAAGATGTCTTAATGGATGAAGATGATGAACAAGAAGAAGAAGATGAAGATGATGTTGTTGGTGATTTGGAATTCTAAATTATTACCATACTATTTTGTTTTTTTATTACTTTATATACCCCAGTCATGTAATATTATTATTATACCCTTTACTATTCACTTTTCACTTCGTATACCTCCTTTCCATATCTGGAAATTTGTAATCTTCTCATTATAATAAAACCTTCTTTTCAATTCAAAATTCTTACTAATATCATAATACTCTTCTTCTTCTTCTTCTGGTCGATTCTCATTATTAACTCTTATTGTTTGTAATAATTCATCCCATATAGGTTGTTCATATTTCGACAACACAATTCGATCATCAACTTTATTCTGCCATATCACACCCAATGAAGGTATTTGCTTATAGTTATAGTTATTCGTCATTTGAGATTTCTCTAGTTGTAATTTATCCATAAAACTTAATTTATCATATTCTTCATTATCGTTAAACATCTGTCTTCTCAAGATAGTCTCATTATCCCATCCACTTAACCATCCCAATTGATAATCTAAACACAACAGTGGATCATTCCCATGTATCTTGTTCATAGGTCTATCACTTACCTGGTTACTAACAACAACACTTAGTTCATTATCATTTGCCATTTTTTTCAAAAAATTTGTCATCTTATAAATATGAGCCCATGTTTTCTTCAAAACTTCTTGATCCCTAGTGTTCAACTCTAACCTTAAATGATGTGCAATACTATCAATAATTATCAATTTAATAGGCTGTTGCCTCACAAGATTTGGTAACTGATAAAACAATATATGATCCTGAGTCTCTAAATCATTACATGTGATCTGATAAATATTATCAAATTTCGGCCAATATTTGCTGTTAATCCCATTGGTCTTCATTATTTCACAGTAGTGATCACAAATTTGTTGTAATCTCCTTGTTTCAATTCCACTCTCAGTTGATATGTATACAACTTTGGCCACTTGATATTTCTTGTCTATTGAACTTGTCTGTGTCATTGATATCTGTTCTGTTTCACTCGTTATTTGATATCCTAGTCCACCAAATTCTCTGGGCAATTGAACAGTGATCAGTAATTGTAAGAGGAAATGTGATTTCCCCGTAGCAGAGGCTCCAACAACTTCTGTCAATCTACCTAAATTTATACCACCATCTATTATATCATCTATTATATCATCACCAGATGTAAAAGATTTGAAAATTTCATCGTCTAGAGTTTCAGGCTTAACGCTAGAGATCTTGATCGTTTGCATAACTTCATTCTCGAGCAATGTTTGAAATTTTTTCGTTATCACTAATGATCTCCCTGATAATTTAGCAAGTTGTAAAGGTGTAGATGATACTAAATCCACAGAAGAGATAGCCTTCTCATCTATCAGTTGAAACAAACTTTGGAACTCTTCGTCAAAGGGGAGTGAAGACTCAGGAAACTGCTTGAATAGATCCATTCCAAGTTGTTATCTATTATAAATCATAACAAAACAAAAAAAAATATATATGAAAAATTATCTACGTGACGCATCAGTTATCCAAAAACTTTTTTTTTTTTTCAAATCTATTTAAAAATATATAAAGCCAAACGAAATCTTACAAAGATAAGTTACCAATAGTGATGGTTTTGACGACGCAATAATCATCAATACCGTGCAATGAACCTTCTCTACCAAAACCGGATTCTTTGACACCACCGAATGGGATAGCAGCATCTGTGAAAATACCAGTGTTACAACTAACCATACCGGTCTCCAATTTTTCACTGACAAGCAAGACAGTGTTGACGTTTTCTGAGAACACGTACGCAGCCAAACCATGGTCAACATCGTTAGCCTGGTCAATGGCTTCTTGCAGAGTCTCGAACTTGATCAAAGCACCTAATGGACCAAAAGTTTCTTGTGAGCAAACATCCATATCTTTAGTGACATTGGTCAAGATTGTTGGTCTGTAGAAATTGACACCAAGATCTGTGGCTCTTCCACCTGGTAAGATGGCAGTAGCACCTTTGGAGACGGCATCTTTAACATGTGCTTCAACTTTCAGGATAGCAGCTTCATTGATCAATGAGCCATGTGTTGTTTCTGGATCAAAACCGTTACCAACTTTAAATTGTGAAACTTTCTCAGCAAATAATTTGGCAAATTTGTCATAGATACCACTTTGTATATAAAGTCTGTTAGCACAAACACAAGTTTGTCCCAAACCTCTGAATTTTGTAGCAATTGCTTGATCAACAGCTTGATCCAATTTGGCATCATCAAACACTATCACTGGGGCATTACCACCTAATTCAAAAGAACATTTTTTCAAAGTAGAAGCACTTTGTTTCATTAAGATCTTACCGACATTTGTAGAACCGGTGAATGAGATTTTCTTGGATTTCTTGTTTTCACATAATCTTAAACCAAATTCAGGAACTCTTGTAGCACTCAAGACAACGTTGAACACACCTTTTGGTAAGCCGGCTTTTTCAGCTAAATAAGCCAAGGCTAAACAAGATAATGGGGTCTGGGCATCTGGTTTAACAACAACGGTACAACCGGCAGCAATGGCAGCACCAGCTTTTCTTGTGATCATGGCCAATGGGAAATTCCATGGTGTAATTAATGAGACAACACCGACTGGTTCTTTTCTGGTGAAAGCTCTGTTAGTTTGATTACTTGGTTGAATAGTGTTACCGTACATTCTTGGAGCTTCTTCAGCGTACCATTCGAAGTATGAGGCACCATATTTAGCTTCACCTCTACTTTCGGCTAAAGCTTTACCATTTTCCCAAGTGATGATCTTGGCTAAATCCTCATTGTTTTCAGTACACAAGTCAAACCAGTCTCTTAATAACTTGGCTCTGTATCTTGGGGCTGTTTGCTTGAAAGATTTGAAAGCTTCATGGGCTGCATCTATAGCTTCATCAACAACGGATGGGTCTTGATCTGGTAATTCTGCAATTTCCTCTAAAGTTGCAGGATCTGTGACTTTGAAAGTCTTTGATCCTCCAACCCATTCACCATTGATATAGGCTTTAGAACGGATTAAATCTTGGTTTTCGATATTTGGTGCAACCATCTCGTGATAATTATTTTTATGTATATTCTTTTGAAAAATTGGGATTTCTTCAAGTCATATACTTATATAGTGAAGGAACAAAAGCGCTAGCGGGGAGCCTGAGCCTGAGCTTAAATTTTTTTCCTCTTTCCCTCTTGCCGCTTAATCCCAAAGCGGTGAGCGCAAGAAGCTTTTCTCATCTGGAAAGGACATTTAAGCGCAAATTACCTAACTGATTGCCTGTGCTCTGGAGATGAGGGCTCCCTCGGGGAATAAATAAATAACTGTGGGTAGCAGATAAATACCAGTACCTTTCCCACCACAATATTCCAAAAAATCTTGTCAAAGAAGTTAGTTTTAATTTATTTTCTATATGTTGCTGCATTAGGTTAATGTAACGGAAATAGTTTCAAATAGATATCTGCAATTTCAGATAGTCTATGACTAACAGAACAAATGTCAGGTAGGAATAAAGCTTCTCTTTAACCACTTTCTCTTTACTAGAATCTTACCACCAGGGAAAGGGAATTTAAAAAATTGCGACGGAATTTTCAACCTCACCTCAAGGAAAAAAAAACCATACAAGCAAAAAAAAAAATTAATACGATAAGATAGGTTGCAGTAATCTATATGCTTAATTTATATAAAATTCCTCGAGGAAAATTCCATATAAATTGCTCTACTTCTTCTAGTTCAAATTTTCATCTCTTCCACTGTTAATTTCCAGACGAGAAAAATGAAATTGAGTGCTTTATTAGCTGCTGTATCGGCAATGGCTACCACCGGTAGCTGTGCCAGTGTTGGTGAATTCCCATTCAATGTTGACAGTTTGGTGAACCAATTGCACCATCAACAAGAGCAAAATGAATTACCAGAAACATTCATGGATTCCATATACGGTGATCTCATCCATTCAGACCCAAAAGTCGTTGCACACAAGTTATCCAAATTGGAGAAAGGTGAATTGCAAAGACCTAGAGATGAAAATTTGGAAACTCTTAAGGTACAAAAGGAAGGGAAGATAACATACGAATCACTTTTTGACCCTTACAGAGAGCCAAATACTTATCCTGATAATTTCTATAAGCTGAGTTCAAAATCTTTGAAATACACTAAAGTTCAATACCCAGATGACGATGATGTCGATGATATAAACACTGGTACTCCAATGTTTGGAGGCTTTGTCACGTTCGCTCATCTTGAACCTGTCAATTGCTTTGACCCTGCATTAAAAGATAAATTTGATATAGCTGTTGTTGGTGCTGGATTCGATACAGGTGTATCTTTTAGACCAGGTGCTAGATTTGGACCAAATAGTATTAGACAAACATCAATGAGAATCTCACATGGTGTCACTTCTGTTAGAGGTAAGAAAGGTTCCAAATTAAGGGATTTGGACCCTTACGGTACGGGTTTAAAACTTGTTGATTGTGGGGATATCCCGATGACACCATTTGACAATAGAGTGGCATTGAATCAGCTTTATAGAGCAGAGAGAATTATCCACAAGCATGAAGTTCTCAATTCAACTCTTTACAAAGCCCCAAGAATTATCACTTTAGGTGGTGACCATACAATTACCTTCCTGAATATCAAGTCTGCTTATGAAACATTCGGTGAGATAACTGTTGTGCATTTCGATTCCCACATTGATACTTGGAATCCAAATGTCCTTGGTGGTGATATTAGTCACTATGCTGGAATGAATCACGGTACCTTCTTACATTATGCTGCCGAAGCTGGTTACATTAACAACGAGACTTCTACCCACGTTGGTATCAGAGCTCCATATATCTCAAGACATGACGTTGAACATGATGAAGAATGTGGTTTCAGAATCATTGGTGCTAGAGAAATTGATGAAGTTGGAATCGATGGCATTGTGGAACAAATCAAGAAAAACGTTGGTAATACCCCTGTTTACCTTACTTTGGACATTGATGTCTTGGACCCTGCTGTGGCACCAGGAACAGGTACTGCTGAACCAGGTGGATTCACTTCTAGAGAATTGTTATCCATCCTTGATGGTTTAGAAGGAATCAACTTGGTCGGTGCTGATGTTGTAGAAGTTTCACCACCATATGACACCAATGCAGAGATCACCAGTTTGATTGCAGTTCATGTTGTTGACTCAATGATTGGCTTGATGGTAGTTCAAGAAGTTTGAAAATCCCTCCCTCTTTCCAGAAAAAAAAAAAAATAAAAGATAACAAGACCAAAAAGGATTAGTTTACATACTTATCAATTAGAATCAAAATAAAAATCTAACTGTTCATCAGTCTTCATGGTGAAGTTGTAAATAATATTGTATCACTTTCATAAACTCAATTTCAGTATGGTTTTAACTTGGGAACTGGTTTTAAATTTGATAATATATCCATGGGTAATAGTTTGTGATTTCATCTCTTCGAACGCATACACTTACTCGTTCTTGGTTAGTGAAACCGTTCTTCAGTAATTTGATATATTACTAATTTTAAGGCGATAGGGGATTTGGTATTGTGTAATTCATCCGAGGTTATGGCCCTTTTTATTTGCAATTGTCATCCCACATCTCATCCTTTTAGCAATAATCTTTACCATTTTCTTTGCAACAATTTATCCTTTACAATCATTTATATTTTTCTTTTTTCAAGGTCCAAGTGCAGTTTATACGTCATTTGTATTGGTTGGCCAAGAAACTGCTGTGATCACAGGAATAATCAGTGATTTGTTCTTGTTCCCTGCTCCTTCATTTTATTTATTCGACGTAATCTTGATCTCAGAAGGGTTCAATAGTTTTGTCTTACTTGGGAGATCTCGTAAGAAGCCCCATATTCCTTTGTTCCAAAAATTCTTGAAATTTTGGTTACATCAAGTTCCATGGTTTTTCATATGTCCTTGGTGGTTGTTTCAATTATTGCTAATTCTTGGTTTGAATATGATACCGTTTATAGGTCCTATCTTGGTAATATTCATAAAGGCACCTACAATAGGTATCAAGTATCATAAGAGGTATTTCGATTTAAAATTCAAAAATCCAGAATTGACAAAACAATTTATTTACAATAATAGGGGTAAATACATTTCATTCGGATTGACAGCAGCAATGTGGGAAGCTGTACCAATACTTGGTTTTTTTTTCAAATTCACTAATGTAGTGGGTGCCAGTCTATGGAGTTGCGATTTAATAAGAAAAGAAATTAGACTGTCTAAGGAATTGAATGAACAAGATTAGTGGTACTTTCTCTTTATGTTCCCAATTAAGCCCAATTTGGAAATATAATGAGACGCGTTTTTTTTTTTTTTTTTTTTTTTTTCAAAACTTTTTCTGTATGTTTTTTTTTTTTTTGAATTCGAATTTGTTACAAAATTGAAAATTATATCTTTCAATTATATTGTAATAGGGAAAGTTATAAGAGCATATAATGTCATCACCTATAGCATCATCCCCTGCGATTCCTTCGGATACTGCAAGATATTTCAACTCTTCTCTGCCCCCATCATCTATTGGTGGTACTCAAAGGAGATCAAATATTTTCAGTGATCCACGTCCTCAAACTACTCATGAACAACCAGAGAGAGTCGAAGAACCAATAGAAGCTGCTTTCAGAAGAAGAAACTTGGATGCCATTCCAAAGGTTTCAGATTTGACTGGTGAAAAAGTCAATGAATCATTTGAGCAGTTTTTAGAAGATTACACAGATCAATCTATTGCCGATTTGGATTCAGAGTATCACGGGAAAATATATCTTGCTCAGATCCAAGCTATGAAAATGTACGAATTGAGTACTTTGTATGTTGATTATGAGCATTTATTGACAAGAGAAAATGGTGTCTTAGCAACTGCTATCACTGAACAATATTATCGTTTCTTACCTTTTTTACAAAAAGCTGTGAAGAGAGTCATTAGAAAACACGCCCCTGAATTATTGCAAACAAATGCCTTGGGGAGAAGAAATGCACATGAAGATGAAGATACACAAATGTCAGCAACTGCTTCTACTAATTCATCACAAGTTGAAGCTGCTGAGAGAATTTTCCAAATTTCTTTTTACAATTTACCAGCTTTGAACAGAATTAGAGATATCAGAGCCGAGAGAGTTGGTACATTGATGTCTATATCAGGTACGGTTACGAGAACAAGTGAAGTTAGACCCGAATTATATAAGGCTTCATTCACATGTGATCTTTGCAGAGCAGTGGTTGACAATGTTGAACAAAGTTTTAGATACACAGAACCAACTTCATGTCCAAATCCACAATGTGAAAATCAAATGCTGTGGACATTGAATATCAACAAATCATCTTTCTTGGATTGGCAAAAAGTTAGAATCCAAGAAAATTCCAGTGAGATTCCAACTGGTTCCATGCCTCGTACTTTAGATGTTATCTTGAGAGGTGAATTAGTTGAAAGGGCCAAACCTGGTGATAAATGTAAATTCACTGGAACAGAAATTGTGATCCCTGATATTTCTCAATTAGGTTTACCAGGTATCAAACCTCAGTCAATGAGAGATCAAAGGGGTCTTGTATCCTCAAATGATGGTTTAAACTCAGGTGTTACTGGTTTGAAATCATTAGGTGTTAGAGACTTAACTTATAAGCTTGCTTTTTTCGCTTGTCATGTTAACTCTTTGATCAATAAAGTTGGAGAAGGTGAAGTTGCCAATTTTGGAAACACTTTAGGTGAAACAGAGGATCAAGATCAAGAACAAGAAGTATTTTTGAACACTTTGACACAACAGGAAGTCAACGAGTTGAAAGAAATGGTGAGAGATGACAACATTTACTCCAAGTTAGTATCATCAATTGCTCCAGCTGTCTTTGGTCATGAAACCGTTAAGAAAGGTTTGCTTTTACAAATGTTGGGTGGTGTTCATAAACAAACCATCGACGGTATTAATTTAAGAGGTGATATCAATATTTGTATTGTTGGTGATCCATCTACTTCGAAATCTCAATTCTTAAAATATGTCTGTGGATTTTCTCCAAGAGCGATTTACACTTCGGGTAAGGCTTCATCGGCCGCAGGTTTAACAGCTGCTGTTGTTAAAGATGAAGAAAGTGGAGAGTTTACAATTGAAGCCGGTGCTTTGATGTTGGCTGATAATGGTATTTGTTGTATTGATGAGTTTGATAAGATGGATATTGGTGATCAAGTTGCCATTCACGAAGCTATGGAACAACAAACCATTTCTATTGCCAAAGCTGGTATCCATGCAACTTTGAACGCTCGTACTTCAATCTTAGCTGCTGCAAATCCAATAGGTGGTAGATACAACAGAAAAATTGGATTAAAAGCCAATTTGGCCATGACAGCTCCAATTATTTCAAGATTTGATTTGTTTTTTGTTGTCTTGGATGATTGTAATGAAAGAGTAGACACTCAATTAGCTTCTCATATTGTTGATTTACACATGTTCCAAGATGAAGCTATCAAACCAGTCTACACAGCTGAACAATTATCACGTTATATTAAATATGCGAAAACTTTCAAACCAAAGATGACAAAGGAGTCAAGAGATTACTTAGTTGCCAGATATAAGGAGTTAAGAGCTGATGATGCACAAGGTTTGAGTAGATCTTCTTACAGAATCACCGTTAGACAATTAGAATCCATGATTCGTCTTTCAGAGGCCATTGCCAGAGCCAATTGTACCGATGAAATTACTCCAAAATTCGTTGCAGAAGCCTATGATTTGTTAAGACAATCTATAATCAAAGTTGACAAAGATGATATCGAAGTCGATGATGAATTACCAACTGCCACTGGTGCCGATGGAAATGGTAGTGATAATGATGATGATGATGATGATAATAACAATGATGATAATGTCAAACCAGAATCACAATCTCAACCAGGTACCCAAGAACAACAAAGAGAAGTCAAGAAGGCTACCATTACTTACGATAAATATGTCAGTATGATGAATTTGGTTGTCAAGAAGATCAGTGATAATGAGAAATCAACAAATAAGGAAAATTTGACAGCTGAGAAATTAGTTGACTGGTATTTACTCCAAGTTGAAGATAAATTATCTTCTGAGGCAGATTATTGGGCTGAAAGAAAATTAGCTTTCAAAGTCTTGAAAAGATTGGTTAAAGACAAGATCTTGATGGAATTTGAATATGAGTCACAAGATATTTTCAGACATGGTGAAAACGGGGAATACGAGCCTTTACCTCATCCCGACGCGAATAAAGCAGTTTATGTCTTGCATCCAAATTGTGCGATCTTGGATTTCTTTGATCAAACTCATGAAGATAAAGAAAATGAGGTTGAAGAAGATTAAGGAAGGTTAATTTTGGGGTATAAGGAGTTCTTTTTATATATGCTAATGGTTTTTTATTATTATTATTAATATCTCTTATATAATTACAAGAAAAAATGTTATTATAATTCATCGGCAAAAGCTTTTCTATAACCCATTGGGTTTCCAAATGCTACATGTCTCATTCTTAGCATGTACTTATCAAAGGATTCCTGATCCTGATTATCTACATTGTCTCTCTTGAATAATTCTGGGTCTGTCTTTCTCCTCTCAACTTCATTGATTAACCAGTTCAAGAAATCAGAATCAACTTTTATGTTGGCTTTAGTATCTTGTTTTAAATTAACTAATTGCACAAACAATTTTTTGAAATCTGGATGATTAGAATCTGTCACTAATTTGTCCTGTAAAATTGCAAAAAATTTGGTATCTATAACATCTGCTGTTAATTCTTCTTCTTCCAAACCTTGTTCATCTCTTTTCAAGATTTTTTTATTGCTTAAATCATCAAGAATTTGTAAAGCCCTAATTTTACCATCAAGCGAAAGCTTATCAAGTACGATCAATATCTTATTCTGACCATCATTTAAATTGAAAAGCTTAGCACCATCCGAATTTTGAATTAACCCACTTATCACTCCTAATAAACGTTTTTGCAAAACTGCGGAATCTGTGTTTAACAAATTAGTCAACAATTTGTTGATGACAAAAGATGGCTTCTGATCTGGCTTCAAGACATTATTTAGTGCAATTGGATTGTTACGCAATGTCGCAGCAATAATGGTCAATGCCTTTTCAGTGAGGCTGTCTCTGTCTGATTGTGAAATACTAGATCTTTGGAAAGTCTCAGAAGGTAAAATATTGCATAATTCTAACAAGACGGTGAAAACTTCCAAATCTGAGATCTTGATTCCAAAATCGAGATCATGTGATAATTCATCCAATGACACTAATGATTTCAAGACAACTTCAAATTTAACATCCATTGGTGACTTGACGAAATTTTGTATAATATGCACTGAATTGCTAAATTCCCCTTTATCTTCTTGCGAAATCTTACCATTTGGTTTATGTGATATAACTTGTTGTTGTTGCTGTTCCAGCTGTTCATCTATGACATCAGCCACCAAAACATCTCTACTCTCAGGCATATCTTGTGGGTCTAATAATTTAGCTTCTTTTGATTGAGTATCAATATTGACTCTTACATGTAATCCACCAGGAATTTCTTGTCCTTCTTTAACAACTTGCCACTGGTTTGTAGGGTTGAAAATCTTTGGATAGCAGTTTTGTGGGTTTGAATCAGGACAAATTAAATCTTCTATTGGATGAGCAAATGCAAACAACGTCAACAGAAGTAAAATGATCAGAGTACAAGACTTCATTTGATTATCGTTAATGAATACGTATATGAGATGAGCTAGCTGTTTTTTTTTATCTTTTTTTTTTTTTCTTTTCTTACAGAAAAATCAAAAATTTTACAGTCAAAAATTTTTCAGTTCATCTGAAGAGATAATGACAAAGAGAAAGAACGAGAATAGAAATGGTAAAGGAGGGAAGAAGAAGTTTAAGCTTTCCAGTGGTATAGTGGAACCAGGGCAATATGGGATATACGCAACATGTCCGAAATTCAAAGAAAGAGCATGTATGAAAGAGTTGAGCTTATTATTCGGGGACAAAATCGAAGAATACTATACTGAGGAATTGGAGAAAGGCAGTGATGATGATGAGGAGGAAGAAGAAGAGTTATCAATTGAAGAAGCTCTTAAGAAGGAAATTGCAGAGTTGAAAGATACGTCAAAGGAAGCCAAAAAACTGAAGAAAATAGTTGAAGTTGATCTTGGATGTGAATGTTTGATATTTATGAAATGTCGTAAACCGATAGTGCCTTCAAGTTTTGTACAAAGAATTTGTCAAGAGGCATTAGATGCGAAACTGAAATCCACCAGGTTTACACAGAGATTAGCACCTATTGATTTATCATGTACAGCATCGATTGAAGAAGTTAAGAAGATGGCATCAAAAATTTTGAAACCATATTTCCATAAAGAAGAAAATCAAGAACCATTGAAATTTGCCATTCAGATTAATAAGAGGAATTTCAACCAGTTAGACAAAATGGATATTATTAAAACCATTGCCGGTTGTGTTGGTAATGATCATGGACATAAAGTTGATTTGAAAAATTACGATAAATTGATCTTAGTTGAATGTTTTAAGAGTAATGTTGGAATGAGTGTCATTGATAAATTTGATGAATTGTACAAATTCAATTTACAACAAATTTTTGAAAAATCGTATGAAGAGAATAAAGTAACTCCAAATTAGCTTATATATACATTTATAATCTTTCTAAGCCCATAACCACCCAAACCATTTGGCATTTTTTTGCCTCTTGATTTCATCTTGCTTATCTAGCAACATTTGAATATCATTTTCTAAAATATCCACTTTTTGTTGATAATCTTTCAATACTTCTTCTTTCTCTAACGAGATATATACCCATTGTAATAACAAACAAACAGTACTGGCAAATATAAAAGTATTGAAAATTGGTACTTTGAAATCACTTATCTTTGGTTTCTCTTGTTCTATTTGTTTCAGTTGTATTTCATCTAATTGTCTCAGTTGCAATGATCTCGTCTTATCTTGTAAACTTGATAATCTTTCTTGTATTTCTTTTGATCTTGATGGCACCGATTGCAAAAGTTGATCTTCTTTAGAAAGCTGTAACCTCGTAGCTGAACGTGTAAATGCTCTTCTCCCTACTGTTCTTATACTCAACATTATTCTATCACTATCACTTATTATTACAAAAGGGAATTTTTTTTTTTTTTTTCTTACAATTTTTTTTTTTTTCATTATATAAAATTTTTGTCTAATTATTATAAAAGAGGACTATTGAGATGCTTCTAAAGCTTGTTGGATATCAGTAATCAAATCCAGTTCATCTTCGATACCTACACTCAATCTAATCAAATCATCGTAGACACCACTCAGTTCTCTTTCTTCGACACTGATACCAGCATGGGTCATTGAGGCAGGAATTTCTAATAATGATTCAACACCACCTAAGGATTCAGCCAAGGTGAAATATTTGGTAGCTGAGACAAACTTATTAGCGGCTTGTAAACCACCTTTGATTCTGAAAGAGATCATACCACCACCTAATTTCTTGTTATGTTGTTTGGTGACGATGTTGTATTGTTTATTTGATTCTAAACCTGGGTAATTAACTGATTTGACCAACTCATTACTTGACAAGTATTTTGCAATTGATAAGGCATTTGACGAAGATTTCTCTACTCTCAAATGTAAAGTTTTCAAACCTCTATGGGCTAACCATGAATCAAATGGTGATGGGATTGAACCAGTGGCATTTTGTAAGAATTGCAATTGTTGGAAATATTTTTCATTGTTGGTAACTAATACACCCATGACAACATCTGAATGCCCGTTTAAATACTTGGTTACTGAGTGAATAACAATATCAGCACCATGATCTAATGGGTTTTGAATATATGGTGATAAAAAAGTATTATCAACAACTAATTTGATGTCATGCTTGATATTATTTTCCTTCTTATAATCGTTAATCAATTGTGAAACTTTACCAATATCGGTCAAAGATAAAGTTGGATTTGAAGGGGTCTCGATCCAAACTAATTTAACCTTGTCGTTTAAGATTTGTTTTAAATTATTTTCAATATCATTGGTGAAAGTAATTCCAATACCATTGTTCTTGGCCACTTTTGTGAAGTATCTATGAGTACCACCATATACGTCACCAACACTGACGATTTCATCACCAACTTGTAATGAATGTACAATGGTACCAATGGTGGAACTACCTGAACTGAAAGCTAAACCATATTTACCATTTTCTAAAGATGCAACACATTTCTCGAAATTATCACGGTTTGGATTAGCAGATCTTGAATATTCATAGATACCAATTGGTTTCGAAGGAGCTGTTTGAGCAAACGTGGTAGATAATGAGATTGGTGAAATAACAGCACCTGTTACTGGATCATGGCCAGAACCAACATGAACAGCTCTAGTACCGAAACCTAAATCTTTTTCTTCTGAAAATCTAACTGTTGAAGTACTGAGATTCTTGGAACTAAGAACTCTCAATACCTGTCTTGATGAGTTCCGTATAACGAGTTTATTAGTTGCTGATAACATTTTTTGTATAGTAGCGGAATTACAAATTAAAGAAAAGAAAAATCTTTATATAAAGAAAAAAAAAAAATTTATAACATCTAAAGAAATGAGAAAATAAAATGTGATCACAAGTGTTGGTGTGTTCCACTGGAGAAAGCTGGTATTTCTTTTTTTTCTCTCTGCAATTTTTTTGCCAATAATTATGAAGACGTGCTTTGTGAGGAGGAAGCTGAGAGAAGGCATCTTTCTCATTGAAATCAAATGGTGCCATATATGTCTGTTTGTAAAATGTGGCATTAAAACGGGGTTTGAGTGAAAAATACACGACTCATCGATCCCCTTTTTTTTTAGTTCTTAATTCAACAATAAACTACACTTACTAGGGTATCTACGAGCGTGTCACAAGTAGTAAGGATAATGTACAGGATATTGTTTATCTGAATTCTTTTTATTTGTTTATTATTGTATTTTGTTTTGTTTTATAACCACCTAATCGAATAAACCGAAACCCATATCAGCATCAGATTCTTCTTCTTCTTCAGCAGCAGCTTCTTCAGCAGCTTCTTCAGCGGCAGCAGCACCTGATGAGGCACCGGCAGCACCAGCTGGAGCACCAGTTGGGACTGATGATAATTTTTCGTTACCTTCAGCAATTAATTCTTCAACTGATTTACCTTCAACTTCAGCAATTAATTTGTCTAATTTTTCTTGTTCAACTTCAATACCGACAGCTGATAAGACTTTTGAGACGTCAGCAGCTGATGGGGTAGTGTTACCGGCTGAGACCAATAATAAGTAAGCAGCAATATATTTCATTTTCTATTAACAATAATGTTAGTTTTACTTCCTTTTTTTTGGATTTGAACAATTATCATTCTGTAAATGAGACCCTATTTATAAACTGAGATTTGGACATCTCAAATTACGTAGTGGATGATGAGTCCTTCTATCAACCTTTATATGAATCTGTGTTTATGGAATATATCTTGAATATTCATTAAAAACAGTCCCGAATGATCACTTCTTACTTGAAATAGTTATTTGAACAGTTACTTGAACAGTCTTATACAATCAATATCGTAATTAACAATATCTTGTGATATATTTGTAATTGAATCTCTGGATCATGTAGAATGTATTATAAGTGTTGTATGTGTATAGTTTCCATAATAGATAAGAAAATAGATTGATCCCAGATACAGTGAATGATAATAGATATATATGGTAGTACTTACTTTTATTGTTGTATGGTTAATGAACTTATAGTGATATATGAACAAGCTTAATATTTTTTTTTTTTTCTTTCATCCAAATTGAAAAAACTTGAAAAAAAAAAAAAAAAAAAAAAAAAAATCACAAGAAAAGTGCGTATAATATCAAAAGACTAATTAAGTAATTCACAGTCACACACTCAAATGGTAACAAAAAAAATTTAAGATGAAAGTAGTGCACAGAAAACATTCTTTTTGTTACTGCAAATATGACAGCCCTCATTACCTGTTTCGACATATTTAACACATACACGACCACCAAACAACAACAAATTTTTTTTTTTTTTTCTTTCATCCAAATTGAAAAAACTTGAAAAAAAAAAAAAAAAAAAAAAAAAATCACAAGAAAAGTGCGTATAATATCAAAAGACTAATTAAGTAATTCACAGTCACACACTCAAATGGTAACAAAAAAAATTTAAGATGAAAGTAGTGCACAGAAAACATTCTTTTTGTTACTGCAAATATGACAGCCCTCATTACCTGTTTCGACATATTTAACACATACACGACCACCAAACAACAACAAATTTTTTTTTTTTTTTTTTTTTTTTCATAATTTTTTTTCTTCACTGAGTTTTTTTTTCTTAAAAAAAGAGAATAGTTAATAGATACCTACTGTTGTTATAAACGTTAATATAGTATTACTTGAATATGTCAACTGGTATGTAGCATCATCAATATAAGGAATCCATGAGAGAGAGAGAGAGAGAATTATTGAATCAAGTATTGTGTCATATATCATCATCAAGTGTAATATAGAATCACGAATTAATAAAGGAGATAATTAATTAATCAAATATTGGAGAGTATTATTGAACATAAGTGGAGATACATCTTGATCTAAGAACAAGAGAATATGAAAGAATAATTCAAATCATCATGGCCATAAATTAAAGGAATATTTTACTAACAAGATATTATAGTTGCCCCAAAGAAGTCAAGAACTCTTAAATCATTCTCATACAGAGGTGTTGAATTAAACCAATTATTGGACTTATCAACAGAAGATTTTGTCAAATTAACTCATGCCAGAGTTAGAAGAAGATTTGCCAGAGGTTTAAATGAAAAGCCATTTGGTTTAATCAAGAAATTAAAAGCTGCTAAATTAGCTTGTGAACCAAATGAAAAACCAGCTGTTGTCAAGACTCATTTAAGAAACATGGTCATCTTACCAGAAATGATTGGTTCAGTCATTGGTATTTACAACGGTAAGACTTTTAACCAAGTTGATATCAAACCAGAAATGGTTGGTCACTACTTGGGTGAATTCTCAATCACTTATACTCCAGTTAGACACGGTGGTAAAGGTAAAGGTGGTAGTAGATTATTACCATTCTAAATTTAATTTGGAAATTATTTTATATATATAATTGAAAAATGTCTCTTTAACTTTGCAAATTAATTATTGCCTTTGTAAAATGATCTAAATTATTAAAACTATAAAAACCTAACCAAAGAAATGAATATATAAAAAATTAAAATTTAAGCTTGGAAAGTTCTTCTCATTGCAATAAGATCTTCTTCAATTTCATTATCTTCTGCACTTGCCAAATTAGATATACCACTTGGGAAACCATAAATTTTTTGAATCTTATTCAATTTACCAATCTCATTGAAAAGTATCGATTTATTTTCAGAATCTAATATTCTCTTCTTATTATTAGAAATTGGAATTTGATCCATCATTCTTCTTTCTTTATTAATTTCATACCATTTTGTCGTTGTCTCTTCAATTAAATCAATTTTTAAATCTTGACAATTTTTCAAAAATTGTTGATGTACTTGAAACCTTGTAGCTTTTGTCTGATTATTTATACAATCCAATCTGTAATTTTGTGACATTATTAATATCTTCATCTTCTTATCATAATTTTCATTTATCTTGTTCAAAATTCTTATGAAATCAGGATGTGACCCATCAAGACATAATTTCAATTCATATTCTAACTTGGCTAATTGACTTTGGTATAATGCATCTTTCAATTTGGCATATTCTATTTCAATCTCAGTCAAATCTTCAATTGCCTCTTGGCGAACTCGTTGCCTTTCCAGTTCAATTTTTCTCTTCTCTTCCTCTTGTTTAGCCTCTTCTTCTTTTAATTTGGCCAATTGTTCTTCATCTAACTGCTCTTCTTCCTTTTCTTCCTCATTCTCTTGATTCTCAGGTTCTTCTTCTTCTTTGTCCTTTTGGAGTTCTTCATCTTCAGCTTCTTCATCCGCATCATCTTCTTCATCTGCCTCAACTTCTTCTTTCACTTCTTCCTCTTCTTGTTTCGTAATTTCATTATCCTTTACTTCATCTTTTTCATTATTATTTTCTGTCTTGGTATTTTCTTCTGCCATAAATTCAGCCATTGCTTTCAATTCACTCCCTTCGGGTAAATCCATTCTTTCAGTTTCCAGATCACTGTTGATATCACTTAATTCAGATGATGAAATATCAGAATGGTAACTCGTGTTGTTAAACTTGGAATCAGATGGTGATGCTTCGATGCTTGCTGCTCCTAACTCTAACTTCCGTATACTTGAAGTTGAATTATATTCAAATGGGTCTTTTTGTGGTGAAGTGTTCAATTCAGTTAAAGGTGAAGTATTCCCAAGAGCTATATTTGTTGTTAGCAATCTTCTTATCATGCAATTAAATAATATCACTTACTTTGATTGTTACTGCTGTTATTACTGACAATATGACTTGAATCCTCAATATTTGTCATATCTTTCCTTTCGACCCACTAAGGTAGATTTTTATAGAAATATGCTCCGCTTGAAATATGCCTCCTTGATAATTCACAAATTGCAATATGATTTACAATCTGTATTCGGGATTAATAAGTGAAGCAGTTGTTGTTGTTGTTGTTTCTTTAACAGATTGTAGTGATTTTTTTTAATTTTTTAAAAGAAATAAATTTTGGTTTAACTGAGCAAAAATTACCCGGAATTTACCTTAGTATGAGGCTTAAGTACTACTTCATTACACATATGAATTGATATGCTCTATATAAGAATATAGTGACATCGCTTATAAATATCTACAATTTCTTTCTAATTACAATATAAAACACTGTAGAAGTGATCAAAATAAGTACTATGTCATCTCTTTACACTTATATTTTTTTTTTCTTAAAAGAAAATTTTAATAGAAGAAAAAAAAAAAAAAAAAAAATTTTTTATTACTGAAATATTTTCCATACAAGAGACAAGACAAAGATGACTACTAAAGAAGCAGACACTATAAGGTCTATTTTCGGAGATGCCACATCTGAAGATGTTGACTCAAATATTGCTTCTATTTTTGGGAAATCAACAGGTCCTATTGACAATAAGGTATTATTAGCCAGTAAGAAGAGAACTGTATTACCTAGAAAGACAAAGACAGAAGATGTATCTAATGATAAAGAAGAACAAGAAGAAAAAGAAGAACCTCCAAAGAAGAAGAGCAAAAAGGCTAATGATGAAGAAAATGCCGATCTTGAATCGAATTATATGACAAAATTATTAGCAGAAGAGAGTGAGGAAGAAGAAGAAGAAGAACAAAAAGAAGAAGAAGAGACAAAGAAAGTTAAGAGTGCACCTGCTAAGACTTTTGATTTGAAGAAAGATGAATTAGAGAAAGCTGAATCCACTATATTTATTGGTAATTTATCAACAAAGATTATCAATGATAAGAAATTGAATAAAGAGTTGAAAAAATTATTTGAGCAATTTGGTAAAATCAAGTCTATAAGATTTAGATCGATATCTTTTAATGATAATTTACCAAGAAAAGTTGCATTTATTCAAAAAAAAATAAATGAGACAAATGATGCAGCAAATGCTTATATTGTCTTTGAACAAAAACTGGATTCATTAAAAGCTACTAGTTTAAATGGTACAATTTTCCATAATCATCATTTAAGAGTTGATCATTTGACACATCCTTTAAAAGAAGATAATAAGAGATCTATTTTCATTGGTAATCTTGATTTCCAAGAAAAAGAAGAGAATTTATGGAATTTTTTTGAAGAAAAAATTGGTAAAGGAGAATTAGAGAATGTTAGAATCATTAGAGATTCCAAGACTAATTTTGGTAAAGGTTTTGCCATAGTTCAATTTAAAGATTTTGCCAATGTTAATAAGCTGTTATTATTAAATGACAAGCCATTGACAACAAGTGATAAACAGAGAAAATTGAGAATTACACGTTGTAAGAAAACAGATAAGAAATCTTCAACAACTGGGAATAAGAATTTGTCACAAAAAGAGAGAACAATAGTTGGCCGTGGTAAGAAGATTTTAAATAAGAGTGATAGAAATACAATTGGTAGAAAAAGAGTTGTTATCGAAGGTGATAGAGCTCATAAAGGAGATAGAGTTAAAGGTATCAAGAATGGCTTAGGTAAAGTGAAGAAACCTAGAATAAGAGATAGATCAACCAAATTCAAAAATGATATGAAGCTGAAGAAATAGTGTGTGTATATTAGATTAGGTTTCCGAAAATGGCATTTTTTTAGATAAGCATTTCAGCATAGCAGTTTATGAATTGTAGATGTAGAATGATGTTATAATTTCAATATACTATTATCCTAATGGTATATAGAATTAATAAAGACTTATTTATAAATAGTAAAATATATAACATATGATGTATAGCTTGGCAATAGTTAAATTATTCGAACTCCGATTCCATCCATCACCTTCTTCCCTCTCTTCTTCTTCTTCTCTGCCCATTTCAAAAAAGAGAAAAAAAAAAAAAAAAATCGACAGGGAAAAAAAAAAAAAAAAAGTCACCTTCTTTTTCTGCAAACTGTAAAGTTTTTTTTTTCGCTTTTTGTTAAGAAGGTGATACACCCCTCGATTATTATATATATATATATGAGAGAGATCTCTTTATAACTTGTATTTATAGTATATTATTATAATAAATAATTTATTAAATGCAAGTTAAGAGATCACAAAATTATTATCACTGTTTCGACCAACAACAACAAGACCCTTTAATTACTGAACCTTTGGCAAAGAGGAAGAGAATCCCATTAAAGAAACAACAACGAACAATGGAGCAAGAAGCAAATACTTGGGGGTTTGATAATGTACAATCTGAATATATGATGAATATAGTATCATCTCAGTTGAAAACGAGATTAGATGTATTGACAAAAGAAGTTATGGATTTGGAATGGGCTAAGAATTTAAGAGAAGGTGAAAAACATGATTCAAGAACAGAATATTTAAGACAATTTGCAAATTTTTGGACAAGTCAAGAAGATGAATTGACGAAAAAAATAATGACATTAAATGATGATATAATTTTTTGGGGCAACAAATTAAGTGATGCCAAATATGATGCTACAGATTATAATATGGTTATGATTTTGAATTCACAAGAACAACGGACAATTGAATTATTAGAAGAAAGTACGCAATTACAAAATGCATTGGATTTTGTCAAGAATGATAAAGGCTCTTTACAAGAAGCCATGAATAATATTAATCTGTTAAGAATAGTGAGTTCAAATGATCAACAGAGTATGGATTTATCTTAGATTTTTTATACAAGGGATAAGGAGTATAGTTTTATAAATGTATTAAATTTTCTTATTTTTAAAAACCAGGTAATGAGAAATTATTTCTTCCGTTATTAACATTATTTGAATCAAACCCAGGTAACATCACTGAAGATGCCAGAGGAGCAGGTGGAGGTGGAGGTGGTGGAGGTAATTGATCAGTACCGGTTACTGAGACAGCATTTGCTGCCACAGTGGCAGTGGCAGCAAAATTATTATTTTCATTACTATTAGCTGAATAATACCAGGCACCATTCTTATCATTTGTATATGTAGCTTCTTTGAACAGTGTAAGATCTGCGGGTCTTGATCTTGCCCAAAATCTTATTGATTTATCCGATGCTGCGGTACACAAGATATTCCCAAGTTGATTATACTCTATTTGATTTATTGCCTTCTCGTGTGCATATGGAATTTGAAAATTTGTGTATGGCAATTCACCTTCTTCAGGGATTGTCTTGTCCATTATAAAATGCTCAATCTTACCGTTGAAATCTGATATCGTCAACGTTTGGGAATTTATTGGATGCCACGTCAACGTGGCAAAATCACATTGTTGATTTCTTAATACCAAGATATCTTTCATCTGTCTAATATCAAAAATTCTGGCAGACTTGTCCTTCGCAGTCAGGGCCATCAATCTTTGTGTTCCAATAGGTTGGAACTTGGTCTTTTGTACAGTATGTTTGAAACCTCTTATTGTTGATATTGGTTTACCACCACTCGAGACTCTTGGATCCCAAAAATTCATCATATTATCCTTAGAGCCACTAACAATAAGCCCCAAAGAGGGATGCCAATCACATGATTTCACGTCCCAATGATGTCCCGACAATGTCAATTCTTGTTTACCATTATTAAAATTCCAAATTTTCAAAAAATGATCATCTGAACAACTTACAAATTTTGAATCATTTGGTGAAAAACATAAATCTGTTATACAACCTGTATGAACTTGATTCAAAATATTAACATTATTGAAATTCGGTTGCCAATATTTGATAGTACCATCTTGATCACCACTTATCAACCAATCATCATTATGTGAATATTGTAATGCGTATATCGCAGAATCATGTGCTTGCATAATACTTTCAAAATTAAAAGTTGAACCATTCCATAATGTAAATTCACCACTATGCGATGCAACAAGAAGTCTACGTCCAAATGGTGTCCATTTCATCGCATGAATTTGATGCTTCGCTTTATTAGCACTTAAATGTACAAATTTTGTATGCTCATTCAAGATAGGTTTTGTCTTGTACAGTTGTGGTGATAATAAATCTATGGTAAAAGTGGTGTCTGGTCTAATCTCACCCAATTTCTGATCATAATTCGAATAAATATTACGATTTAAAATATATTTGGCCATTTGTGAGCCATGATCAATTGTCCTTCTATGTGCAGATTTACGTTGTTGTGATGATAATTGCTGCTCTAAATTTTGATTGTAATTTGTTTGCCTGTCATTATAATTATTCCCATTACTATAATTGTTACCATAATTATTATTATAATTATTTCGCTGCCCGTAAGATGACATCTCGACTGTTTCTGGTAACTAAAATGATTATTTCAGTATTTTTTCTATTTGGTTAAATTTTTTTTTTTTTTTCTTTCCCAATTTTTTTTTTTTTTTTTTTTTTTTTCATCTACAAAATATGAAAATAACATACATTTTTTAATTAAATCATATACAAAAAATACACATAAATCATAAGAAACTCAGTAATATTGCTCAACAATTTCTTGATCTCTTTCTGAGTCTTTCAATTGCTGCTCAACAGTCCAATTGTCATACTCTTCTTGTGAACCAACAGGTCTCTCACCTTGAGGGGTGATTCTATAACAATGTCTAACTGTATCTTCGGTCCAATCTAAACACAGACTATGTAAGACTCTTCTATTATCCCATAAGACCACTGTTCCAGGCTCATATCTGGCTCTGATTTGTAAATCTTGACAATTTTCAACATGCTTAATCAAGAATTTCAATAAAGTTTCATTTTCTTCTTTTTTCAAACCAACAATTCTCTTTGAGAAAACTTTATGAACGAATAAACCTTTCCTTTTCAAGACAGGGTGGTATCTAACTAAAGGATGAATTGAATCAACTGGTTTTCTTCTTTCAATACCACCTCTCGTATTTGCATCAGTTGCCTGTTCTCTTGAGGTATGGATAACTTTTAAATTTGAAATCATAGCTTGCATTGTTGGAGATAATCTCTCATACAGTTCGATAGAATCGGCAAATAGCGTGTCACCTCCAGTTGAAGGACCATCTAACTGGGCAAAAAATGTGATTCCAGGAGGTTGTAATTCATAAGTGACATCCGAGTGCCATGCAAGTGTCGAATTTGTATCCAAGAGTAATTTCTTTTGTGATTGTTCATTGGATTTTCTATAAGTAATATGAAACTCTGGATAATTATCCGGAGCTCCACTTGTTGGATGAATATGTAATGGACCGAAATATTCTCCATACTTCTTATTGAATTCTAAACCTTTATCTTTTAAATCTTGATTTCTAAAGACAACAACACCTCTTGTCTCCACTAACAACAGTAAATCATCTTTCTGATCATCCGTTAACAGAGATAATTGGATACTAGAGTCCCTGATCTCAGTACCCAATTTTGGTGACAAATGATTATAATCATAATTTGCCAATCCATTTGGGAACAACCTCAGATAATTCTTATCACCTTTGAATCCTGGATCGACATATTTAAATGGTTCTAATTTACCATATTTCTGATTAGGGTTCCAAGTTGGTAACCATTCTGGGTACAGTGAAGCATCCTGTTGAGTCTTGGTCAATTTAACAGTACCATCTAAATCTTTATATGACTCCCCTTTTCTAACATGGAAATCCACATTAGCTGGGTTAATTCTTAAATCAATCTTGTTATCGTCTATTGCAACAGGTGCCATCTTTGTCTCTTACACTATACTATTAGCCACAAGCAAAAGTGGATGAGCAAAAAGGCTTGCTGTCTTATATATATATTTTTGGCCGATATTCTAATTCACCACAATTGTGGTTTCTGATGATAGAAAGTGTGGCTTCTCTGGTCATGTGACCTTTTCATTCCTCTATTAATTTTTTTTATTTCCGCTTCCCTTGCTTTATCTAAAAAGAAAAGGGGTTCTTCTGTTTATATGAATAGGGTGGAGAAGATCTAGGGCAGCTTTTCTTGTATATAAAACGGGAAAGCAGCTGAGAGAATAAGAGAGCCCAGTACAAGTTACATGTTTAGCAAATAAGGTAAAATACCTATAACTAGCTATATCACTGTAATGACGACAAGTCATAGACGATCAATGATGACTTAAATAGCTATTCTCTGTCTGCTACTGAGATAGCTTATGATCATATCAATGTAAAATGATAACAAATGAGATTTCGAAGAAAAAAAATTTGTAAAAGAAAAATTTAGAAGCAAAAAAAAAAAAAAAAAAAAAAAAAATCCTTTCTCATCAAATAAACATCGATTACTAATAGTCATGTCTACAACACTGAGATCTTTACAAGCTTATAGAAATGCTTTAAGAGCTACTAGATTGGCTTTTAATGGTATGTGAAGTGTTTCCACTTTCTTGTTTGAAACAGGAGGATGTAACTAACAGAAATTGAAATAGGTGATTTAAGAACATTGACAGCAGCAAGACTGCAAATCAAAGATGGAATGCTTAAGAAAGATGAAACTAAGACACTGGATGAAAGAATAGAGTTATTAGATCAAGTATCCACCTACTTAAAGAAAAATATAGTCCAAGGTAAGAAACAAGATGATGGTAAATATTTCTTAAATATCCACAACGAAACCGAATTAGGCGATAATGATAGCATCAAGACCCCAGAAAGCACTTTAGGAAACCCAGCTGCTCCAAGTGGTGGTTGTTGTGGTGGTGGACAAACAGTATTAAAAGAAAGAAGAGCTTAAAGTTCTTACTACTGGCTAAGGGGAGGCAATATTAAAAGAAAACAAAAGACAGAACACTTACACACTTCACTAGTTTCCATAAAAGTCCATTATATGTATATAGAAGAAACATCGGTATATTTGAAGATATTTGTATAATGTCTATATATATTTTACTATTGTAGAATTTCTTAAAGAAAAAAAAATTGCTTGACTCATTGAAAACTTTACAAATATTTATATAATACCTGCTAGAAGTATATTCGACAGTAAAGAGTCATGTCTTCAGAAACAATAGACGCTAAGAGAGATATACGTATATCGAAATCTCTATCCAAATTGTTGCGACACCAAGCTGAAAAGGAACAATTGGAAATTGATTCTCGAGGTTTTGTATCAGTTAATGATTTACTCAAACACAATTACCTTAAATCAAATAAAGTGACATTAATAGATTTACAAAGAGTGGTGGCAAATGATAATAAAAATAGATATACTTTGGAGCAACGGGACAAGAATGAATTTTTCATTTGTGCCAACCAGGGACATTCTATCTCAACGGTGACAACAGATCTTATCGCATTGACCGAAAAAGAGGACTTCCCAACAGGAATAGTTGTCCATGGGACTTCTCGCAAGAATTATGAGCTTATACAAGAATCAGGATATTTAAGTAAGATGAATAGAAATCATATACATTTCGCAATTGGACTACCAAACGAAACAGGTGTGATAAGCGGTATGAGATCAAGCTCTTCAGTGTTATTGTACTTAGATATACAAAACCTGTTACAAGATGGATACAAATTCTGGAAAAGTAAGAACAATGTGGTGTTAAGTGAAGGTAAAGATGGTAAAATACCTTTGAAATATTTCAGAGCTGAGTTTAAATGAAAAAAAAAAAAAAAAAAAAAAATGTAAATTGTATAAAAACTTTCAAATAGATAATAACAAAGTAATATGTCATTAGCTGATCAGTTATTAGATTATTCCAGTGATGAAGAAATAGAAGTGGATAATGATGTAGTGAGTGAAGAAGAAGGAGAAGGGGTACCAAGCCTTAATAATGTGAAGTTGAATTTGACTACAATCAAAGACATAACAAAGATATCCAAATTGAAGCTGAGACTTGACCCAATTATGGAGCAAATAGATAAAGACACAGAATATGATTATGATTTTATAATACTAGCGAACAGTTTCACACAAGAGATCATCAACGAGGTGGCAACTGTTCATAATTATATCAAGATCCATTATAATGCAATTTTCCCTGAATTGAGTTCATTAGTGCCATCAGCTATAGATTACTCAAGGACAGTCAAATTATTAGGAGACAATATACTAGCAAACATATCTTTGAAAGAAGAAGAGTTGAAACAAGTGTTGCCAAAGGAGAAATTATTGGTGATAACGATGAGTTCATCTTTAAAACAATCGAATTATGAAACTCCAGATATCACTAATATCATTAAGGCATGTGACTTAGTAATAATTTTAAATGAATATCAGCAAAGGATAATGGATTTTGTATCTTCAAATTTAAACAAATTTGCTCCAAATTTATCGAATTTAATAGGTCCTTATACCACGGCACAATTAATTTCATCAGTTGGCTCTTTACAAAATCTTGCCACTACTCCATCTTGTAATTTGCTGCTGTTGGGAAACAAGAGACAAATGGGTGTTGGATATGGTGGTAGTGGGATCAGAATGCAAGGTTATTTATACGAGAATCCACTTATTCAAAATGTTCCGGATGAATATAAGAAACAACTGTTGAGAATCTTGAGTGGGAAGATAATTTTAGCTGCAAGGGTTGACTTGTCACGTTCAAATAACGATGGGTCCCTTGGGTTGAATTATAAAGAAGAAGTGTTGACAAAATTGGACAAGTTAATGCAACCACCAGATCAACTGAAGGTTAAACTGTTACCAGTTCCAATAGATCAAAAATCTAAGAAAAGAGGTGGTAAGAGATTTAGTAAGATGAAGAAGAATTTCCAATCGAGTGATTTGCAGAAATTGCAAAACAAGATGTCATTTGGAGAGCGTGAAGAGAGTTATATGGATTCATTTGGTAATGAAATTGGTTTAGGAATGGCTGCAAGATCGAATAATGGAAGTTTAAGAATGCAAGTTGCTTCAAATTCAGGAGCAAAGGCAAAAATGAGTAAAAAAATGGCCAACAGATTAGAACTGTCAAATGTGAATGATGATCTATTATCATTTGATAATCCAGATCTACAAAAACCAAAACTGATAGAAAATGGTAGATGGTTTGAAGACGCAAATTTGACAAGAAAGAGAGCTACAGATGATCTCGAGGCAAGGATATTAAAGAAATTGAAAAAAAATTAATAGATAGCATAAATAGATAATAATAACTCCCACGTTAATGAAAGATTCACTGTGCTCCGTATTCTTTGAAATGATGAGCTCTCAAGACAAAAAAAAAAAAAAATATTTTAATTTTTTATTTTGATCAGATATCTCTTATAGAGCATAGTATGAAAGATGCAGAGGACCATTTACAACAGGGGATAAGTGTATCACCTGTGGCTGCAGCCTTTGCTGGTTCTATATCTGGTCTTGTGGCGAGAACTGTCACTGCACCTCTAGATATCATGAAAATACGATTACAATTAAGTTCTCAAAATACTACAATATCAAAAGTTTTCAAATCTATTTATCGTAATGAAGGAATATTAGCATTTTGGAAAGGTAATATACCGCTGTCATTTATGTATATCATATATGGATCATCTCAATTCACCTCATATTCTGTGGCAAACACTACATTAAGTGAGATCAACACTAGTTTACTTAATAATAAATTGAACCCAACAGTACATAGTTTTATAGTTGGTTCCACGGCAGGGATGTGTTCGACATTAGTGAGTTATCCATTTGATCTCTTGCGAACAAAACTTGTGTCAAATGATTTAAGAACTTTTAACAAAGTTAGACCAATTGCACAAGAAATTTACAATAAATTCGGACTCCAAGGTTTTTACAAAGGTCTTAAACCATCGTTGATTTCTGTCACTTTACAAATGGGGTTCATGTTTCAAACGTATGAATTTTGTAAAGATTTGGTACGTCATAACCAAGATACTACGATACTGAGTATTGATCCATTTTGTGGATTAATTGCCGGCATCATCTCGAAAACAGCTACTTTCCCATTAGATTTGATTCGTAAGAGATTACAAATATCTGATGATAGTCATCATTCGACATTAAGTGTTTTGAAAAAAACATTGAAGACACAAGGTCCAAGAGGATTATTTAGTGGATTATCTCCGGCATTATTGAAAAGTGGACCAACAAGTGCAATTTCGTTATGGATTTATGAATATAGTGTTAATCAGTTTAACAAGTTTTCAACAAGCAAGTTTTGAAGTTTTATAGAAGGTTAAAATAAAAATGATAATGTTTAAAGATATAAAAATAAGTATAAAGCAGTCCACCCTGGAAGCATTTAGTCTTTGTAAGTAATAAAAAAAAGAGAACTGAAATAAATAAGCATTTGATTAATCATCATCTTCATCAATACCGTTACCTGAAGTATTATAATTCGACTTCCATTCTAATAATTGAGCTAAATCACTTGTTGGACAAGCTTTCTTCAAGAAGAAATGTTGTAATAATTCATCACATGTAGCTCTATATTTGACATCAACACATAAACAAATACTCAAGAATTTTTTAATATCGTTTGATAACAGATCTGAATCTTTCAATTTCGGTGTTCCATTCGATGCAATCAAATATAACGCTCTTAATGGTTCTTCATTCATATATGGAGGTTCACCTTCAATCATCTCAATCGCCATAATACCCAAGGACCAAACATCGATCTTCTCATCATATTCTTTTTGCTTTACCACTTCTGGTGCCATCCAATATGGTGTTCCAACCATCGTGGCTCTCTTGTTTCGTTGATTTGTCAATTTGGCACAGAACCCGAAATCAGTTATCTTGACATCACCATTCGAATCTAATAAGACATTATCAGATTTGATATCACGATGAATAATATGTTTCCTATGTAAATGTTGTAAACCTTTAATCGTTTCAAAACAAATTGCTGCAATTTGTGGCTCCGTTAACAGACTATTGTGCTCAATAACATCTGTTAATGATCCACCTTCCATATACTCCATGATAACCCATAAATCTGAAGAACCACGTAAATAAGCTTCCAAGAAATTGACAATATTACGATGTTGTGAATCTTTCATCACCAATATTTCATTGACAATCAATTCCTTTCTTGGTTGAACATTAATATCCATCTGCTTAACAGCAACTTTCAGACCACCTCTTTTCAAAGATTTAGCCAAGAAAACACTTCCGGAAGCACCTTGACCCAGTTTCTCAATCATTTGGAAATATGGTGATGGATCTGCATTTATAACAACAGATTTCAATTTGGCCATTATTTGAGCCTCTGTCATAGTAGATACTCTCTTCTCTTCTGCTTTTTGTCTTACTGGTTTCTTAGTAATCAGAGCAGCAGCTGCAGCTGCTGCCATATTAGATGGAGGAGGTTTTTGAACATGCAGAGGTGATTGTTGATGGTAATGAGGTTTTTGTTGTACGAGCTGTTGTTGTTGTTGTTGCTGTTGTTGATGATGGTGATGATGATATTGTTGTTGCTGGTGATGATGATTATGAAGGTGATGTGGTTGTTGAGTAGCAGGTGATGGCAATTGCAGTTTTGGAGCTTGTGGTGATGAATGGTTGCTAAACGAAGTCTGGATTTTCAAATTAGGATGTATATTCTGTGGTGGCGATTTGACCTTGATATATGGAGACTCTGTTTCATAAATTGGTTTTTGCTTTTGCAGTTGCTTTTGTAACCTCTTTGTAGACAAAGTGTGATGTAAAGTTGTAGATTGTGGTTCATCGTCATTTTCAAGATCATCCAGTTGTTGTTTTGCCGGGGACGGAGTAGAAGCTTCAGCAGCAGCAGCAGCAGCAGGTGGAACACGTTCACCGGGACTTGTTCTCTTTGCAGTTGTTGCTGAAGTTGGAGGAGGAGGAGGAGGAGCTGGAGCTCTTCTCATAGGAACCAAAGCAGGTTTCAGGTTGTCTCCGAATGGTTGAACTTTAGGAGCCATCTCATTAGTAGACTGTTGTTGCAGAAGGGGTACTGGTGGAGCTTTTCTTATTGGGGTATATTTCTTCTGATCAAAAGTGGTGGCCAGTGTGGTGACAGCAGGTAAAAGGCCATTTGATTTTGGAGTCTTTGTCCATTCACTCAATTTTGATTGTAAATCTTTTTCATCTGAGTTTGGTGTTGACAATTGGAACTCACTATTTGAAGATGACAAGCTTGTTCCCAACATATTTGGATATAAAGGAGTATCATTATCTTCAAAATCATTTTCACCACTCATAAATTTCAATGCAAATTCCACGGCACCTGGATCCTTGATATAATCTTCTATAGTGATATCAGATCTTTCCAATCTTTTCAACCACCTATCAGGGATCTTGAAAGCACCACTGTTATAATCAAAGACAACTTGTCCAACATGTGTGAAATTTGTTGGATTTGACACTGCAACAGCTGATTTCCCACTCTTATTATAAATTGCATCTATCCATCCGTTTAAATCGTTACCTGATTTGACTTGCACAAATACCGATTTTTGATTATGTGATCTCATTATTTCAAAGCAAAAAGGTCTTAACAGGTTCTTTGTCAAATTGGAAATACTCAATAATGGGATACTCAATGACAATTCGTCTTTCAATTCATTTTTGTAAAAATCCAATGTAGATTCATTTAGTACTAAATATCTCTTTGGCCATCTAAATGACATCAAACCTTCATCCTTGACAGATACATAACCTTCTCGACGTTTGACAACTTTATACATCTTGTTATTATTATTGTTATTAGTATTGTTGTTGTTGTTGTTATTGGTAGGGTTATTGTTCAAGTTGATCATATTGCTGTGATTGTCTCTATAGAAATTTGCCTTTGAATTACTGGATGATGAACCAGAAGAATCCTTAGTTTGTAATGAATCAACAGACTCTGTTCTGTTATATGAGGTTGGAGGTTTAGGCAGAGGTCTAGCTGGATTGCTGAAAACCTGTGAAGAGTACTGCGAAGCGGTAGCTGAAAGTGACATTGTCTTCCCTTTCGACTCCTTTGTTGAAGATATATTCTCTGTCTTGTTTAAAAGGAAAATTCCAAACTTGAAACAAAATTTCTTTAATAAAAAAAAAAACTTTTTTCTTAACACGCAAAGAGCTAAAAAAAACAAAAACAAAAACAAATTAAAAGGAGGTTTTAACTAAGAAGTTGAATGTATTTAGAACGTGTTAATGAATTCAATATATATCTATATATATATATGTATATAATTGTATATGTCTAACTATCTGTGTCTCTTCTTCTTTTTGTTCTTCTTCCTCTCTTGCAATCAAAACAAACACGAAAAAACATATATATATTTTGTTTAAGGGGAAACTTCCCAATTGGGCAATAACGCGAGTCCTTTTTTTTTTATTTATTTATGGAGCAGTAGTAAGGGTAGTGCTAGAATAGACGCTTTCCAAGTCTGTTGTATTGTCTTCATCATCTGCATCTTCTTCACTCACTTCGTTCCAACTCGCAACTGTTAATACGATGAAACCTATTGCAACCATCATATCTCCCATTATTTGCCAGAAACTGAGACCAATATGGAATATGTACCATTCAGCTACACCAACAAATAAGATCGTCACCAACGAGGCGACAGAACTTAGTACTGGTGAAGTCAATGAAATTAAAGACAAAAATGAGACACTGAATATTATATTAGACAAGACTGAGCCTATGACAATGGCCCAAATTTTAAAATCATGTGGTACATTGAAATGATGGAATCCGAGTATGTCCACCAAAAACAACGGAATCCACAAGAACAGTGCTGTCATTAAGCCTATCACTGACATTGTAAACGAACTGAACAGAGCCTGTCTTCTTGAGCTCACTGTGTTTGAAGGTGGACATAAATATTTCTTGTAGATGACTTCGTATAACCCGTACAACACAGCACCCGACAGGATAATCACATTCCCAATAACTCTATAAGGCTTCTCGTCTTCTTCAGCATCATCACTGTTGCCCGCATATGTGACGATGATAACCCCGATTATGGCAAATATAACACTTGATATTTTTAACAAGCTGAATCTTTCATTTAAGAAGATAATGGCAAATGCATATGCAGAAAATGCAGAACAATTATAAATCAGAGTAACGTCTGAAGAAGTGGTCAATGTCAAGGCAAAATACCATGATGAACCCAGTACGTTCAATACAACCATGATCCACGATGATGTCTTTGCAATATATTTAATCGATGAAGAACCGACAAATTCTTTAAAATGGCTAATTGAAACATCATTATCGACAAAATAATCCGGATCGTTTAACTCATACACGATCTCTGAAGTCTTAAAAATATTACGGTGTTGATTCAAGACACTTGACTTGAATGCATGCTTAAAACCTTTCCATTTTTTCGGTCTTCCCGAGTTGCCGATCAAAGTATCTTGTTCCTCAATACTCTTCACATTTCTGCTCTTGGAGTATCTCAATAATGTCTTGTAAATAGCAATAGATGTGACTTGTATAGGCCAAATGATCCACCAAGATCCATGGGTAAGATATAATAATAAAAACGGCTCATTGTAACCAATAGTATATAAATACGATGTCAACTCAGTTTGAGTGACAAATGAAACCAATGATAATACAAATAAAATACACACAAAGATAATCTTCCCATAAGATCTCTCAGTATGATGAGTTATCGGTATAGGTTGTACTTCCATCTTATATCATTTGTTTCCAGTATATTGAAATTTCTTTGGTCGATGTCAAAAAAAACTTTTTTTCAAATAAAAAAAAAAAAAAAAAGATAAAAAAAACAAAATAAAAACAAAAGTGAGACCATATCAGTTAGGAAAGAGCAATGCCTCAAGGAGCACCACCACCACCACCACCACCACCATCTAAAGTGCCCTCTACCACCACATCTACCCCAAGATCTTCATCTTCAAAAGTGATACCCATATTAGGGAGAAAAAATTCAAGAGTAGATTCCCCTTCTAATTCAGTAACTCATTCATCAAGTATATCATCATTAGGATTAATAGAAAATTATAATAGGTTAAACACTTATAATTCAAATGACCTGAATATAGACTCGAGCTCAGACTCATCTTCAGACGAAGATATAGTGGATAATGATATAAGATCTATACGGAATGATACATCGAAATTTGATAAATCCAAGTTACGTAAAAGTTTTGAAGATGTTTTCAAGATGGATTCATTGTCCTCATCACCGTTATCAAATCGTTTTAATTTCACATCAGATGAGGAACCACTTGCCCCGTCATCTTCAACGGCAAAGCCAAAGAAATCTCCTAATGTTTTTTTCAAGAAACTCATTTCCAAATCTACATTAAAACCTCAATCAAAATCTTTTAAAAGGATAACAAAAGAATTACAACTGGAATCACAACCATTACAAGCAGAAATGACCAATGAAGCTGCAGTGACATACCTGTTGAAAGATGAAGAAATCTTGTTGGAGAAAGGGGTCTTTAATAACACGAATACAGTTTTAAAGAATGAGACTTTGAAAAAATATGAATTGATTAATAGAGCTAATAAGTTATGGAGTCATTCACACGGAGATAAGATTAATAACACCATCAACGAAAACAATAACGATAATAATGATAATGAGCAACACAACTTGACTAATAATAGAAAGAGGAAATCAGTCGATATAAGTAACAATGAAGTTATAGACCAGTCATTAATCAAGAGAAGAGTAGTTTCGACATCTCCCAATTTGACTGGTACAACTTCACCTTTGATACCCATAAGTAGAAGAAACTCTAAATTGATGCAATCGACATCAGATGATTTAGAGAAAATGTCTTTATAGGTTTAAAAATATTTTGCATTCATCTCACCTTGTAGCCTTTGATTACTAAACAGCAAATTTAGTCATTTCATAAGGAAAAAGTTTAAAAAAAAAAAAATTCCTATTATAAAATACCCCATATTCATAGCAAGACGAAAATGTTGAAGAATTTTACAAAGAAATTGACTAGTCAAATATCAATTAGAACAATGGTAACCTCAAGAGCTATTATCTATTCTCAGTACGACTCTGATCCTATCAAGACTTTGAAACTTCATAAGTATGAGATAAATGATCCATCATCAGATGAAATCATTGTACAATCTGTTGCACACCCGATCAATCCTTCTGATTTGAACCAAATTCAAGGGGTTTATCCAAGTAAACCGGAATTGAACAAGAGTTTAGGTACTGAAGAGCCAAGTGCCGTTGGTGGGAATGAAGGTTTGTTCAAGATCATTGCTAAAGGTGACAATGTTAAGGATTTCGACATTGACGATTGGTGTATTCCTAAGAATGTCAATTTTGGTACTTGGAGATCTCATGCCTCAGCAAAAGCTGATAACTTTATTAAATTACCAAAGACAATTTCCAAAAATCAAGCTGCTACAATTTCAGTTAATCCGGGAACTGCCTATTTGATGTTGACTAAATTTGTTGATTTAAAACCAGGGGATTGGGTTGTTCAAAATGGTGGTAACTCTGCAGTGGGTAAATTTGTCATTCAAATTGCTAAGAAACTTGGTTATAAGACTATCAATGTTGTTAGAGATAGAGACAATATCGAAGATTTGAAAAAAGAATTATACGATTTAGGAGCTACAAAAGTTATCACCGATAAGGAAAATGAATCAAAAGAGTTCACTTCTACTTTTAAAGAATGGACTAAAGGCTCTGAAGTTAAATTGGCTTTAAACTGTGTCGGTGGTAATTCGTCAACGGCAATTGCCAGAAAATTATCACCAGGTGGATATATCGTCACATATGGTGGAATGTCCATGAGACCAGTTCTGATTCCAACTTCATTGCTCATTTTCAAAGACATCAAGGTGGTTGGATTCTGGATCACAGCTATTGCCAATGAAGACCCAAGCGGTAAAGCCCTGATTACTCAAAAAGTTGTTGATTTGATGGCAGATGGTTCAATTATCGATTTCGAAACTAGTCATAAAGATATAGATATTTCCAAGACCAGTGACGAGCAATTCTTGAAACTTTATCAAGAAGCCATCACAGATTCTAAGAAATCTAAACAATTGATCTACTACAATTGATCTTTAATTATTATTTATTTAACTGATATCTATCAAAAGTGTGTAAGGCTAAGAAAATCTAAATTATAAAAAAAAAAAAAAAAAAAAAAAAAAAATTAAAAATAAAATTAGGCAGCAACATTTAAATATCTTTTAAACAATACACCACTGAATCAATCAATCTCGTATAAAAGATGGTTTCTGTAACTAAAGTTTCAATTTTAACAGCAGCATCACTCGTTTCACTTGCCTCGGCAAACCCGTTCCAAGGACTTCTTCCATCTTTTTTCCAAGCCACAGGCGAGAAACCAGTTCCAGGTGACTCTCCAGTTTCCATTTGTGATACAGAAGAGGCACAAATATTGGATTTAACCTCATTGGTTATCACTCCAAATCCACCTGTTAAAGGGGAAAATTTGACCGTTAGTGGAGTCGGTGTTCTTTCACAAGATGTTACTGAAGGTGCATATGTAGAAGTCGATGTCAGGTACGGCTACATTAGATTGTTACATGAAACTTATGACTTGTGTGAACAAATGGGCGAAGTTGATTTAGAATGCCCATTATCAAAAGGTCCACACCAGATAACAAAAAGTGTAGCAATCCCAAATGAAGTACCACCGGGAAAATACGTTGTCTATGCAAGAGCTTATACAAAAGATGACGAATTTATCGCTTGTATCACTGCCAGTGTTGAATTTCCTTATCAAGTATTCGGATTAATCTAATCGGAAAAAAATTTATTGGCCCCCAAACCTTGTACCTGCTATGAATTTGCATTATTTCCTTTCTATATATTATTTCTATATACATTTTTTTATGGGGTCTCATTTTTACTTATCTTTCAATTCTTTTTACATTTTTACAAAGTTAGATAATTTTGCATAAAATTTTATTACTGTTCTGTTTTAAATTTTTGTAAATGCAGAGAATGCCTATTGAATCGTATCAACTACTTGGCCTTGGTTTAAACCGACAATTGGTCTACTAGTTCCTCCCAATAATCTATCTTCTTCATCATCACCTTCTTCAACAACCAAATTCTCATTCACCAAATGAGGTGTTAGTAACACTTTATTATCATTGATGGAATCATATATCATGACCCTCTTCCTAATTTTCTTCAATTGCCATTTAATTGGAATGAAAGGTAATACACCAGTTCTTTCTTCGTATATCTTGGATTTCAAGACAACAATCAAGATAATCCAATACATATTATAACTTAAAATTGAACCATAAGTGGCACTGTTAGTCCATCCAAAAATGGCATTAAGTAACATCCAATAATTATCGGTTAAGCCATTGCAACAATTAACATGCCATATTGAATTAGCTATATCATAAGATCCAGGTCCAGACCCAACTTCACTAGGATCAACACCACCACATTTTTTAACATACCTTTCCAATTCCAAGAACCACACACCACGAGACATTAGTCCCGATGCAATGATATAAAGAAAACATGTTGAAAAAATCAAAAAATAATTCAACGACAACTTGTTACCACTCTTGTATAAAGTAACACCAATCAGAGCCCCTAATGCGGCACCAAGAATTATAGCCAAGGGCATTGAAGACAGTGGGGCCGAAGCTCCAATACCACCAATGAATACAACAGCTTCTAAACCTTCTCTTAACGTTGTGACGAACGGAAGTAAAGCCAATGAATATTTTTGATTAAATTTGGAGAATTTTTTGGCAATAGAATTTGATCCCATATATTCTCTTTTCTTCAATAATCCTGATAATTTGAATTTCCATTTCTTTGTCAAATTATTAATCTTCAACAATGACAAGCCCATCACACTTATTATTATACAACTCAATATACTGAAGATTCCTTCCCATAACCTTTCTGTTAATGACCACAAATCATTGCCGATGAAATAAAATATCAAGATAAAACAACCACCAATAACAAAACATATCACGAGCCCAAGAATACTTCCTAACCAAATTTGCAGTTGTAAATTTCTATATTGTTGTTGTGGAATGGTGTATTTGGTTTCATTATTATTCGTCACTGTGAAATTCTGCTTCAAAAAAGATAACAAAACTGAGACTATTATTGCAGACTCTAAGGTCTCCCTTAATATTATAAAGAATATCTGTACACTGAAATAGTCCTCTATATTCATATTGTAAATTCTTTCAGTTGATTCTTCTGATCTGACTTTTTAATGTTTTTTTTCAATTTAATAATTTTTTTTTTTCTATATATTTTTTAATTTCTTTAAAATGTGTGGGTATTCAGGCTAAGACACTTACATGCCAGATATGGCATAACCCCGAAGGCAATTACTAAGGATTGGCATCAACTAATGAGCGCTCTTAATTAAGATAAAAGTTCTTTTAATCTCTAGAAGAAAAATATTTAAATCTATACCTAAGTAAAATTAATTCACATGAATTTTGTTCTATCTTGATAACGAATGTATAAATGTTTAGTTGCTCTTCTAAATCTCTTTCCGTATGCGATCATGATTAAAAAGGAACCATTCATAAAGACACAAAGAGCAAATAAGGTCCAAGTGAATTTCAATAAACCAACTCTAGCCAACCATGGAGCTATACCAAATGTAAATCCACAACCAATGGCATTTCTCATGAACAAGATGAGAACAACACTTTCAGAAGCCATTGCAGGATAGGAATCGATGGCATAAGTTATGACAATTGGTCCACATGAACAAATTCCAATTGAGATAAGTGCACGTCCCAAACCAGCTGGAACAAACCAATGAACTCCATAATAAGCACCTAAACCGTATAATAATAAACCAGCAGCATTGATTATTGTGGGAATAATCATAGCCCATAAACGGAATTCAGGCTCAACAACACCGTTGTTTTTACGAGCAAGTCTAAGCACATACCAATCGGCAACTCTACCCCCATAAACCATTCCAATACAAGATCCAATCAATGATGAAAGATTGGTAAGACCCACTGATCCACTACTGAAATCATATGGTGCTGCAGTGAATATGGTTGTCTGCGTATTTCCAGTTAACGAAAGCCACATCATTTGGACACCATATAAGATTCCTGCCCAAACAACCGGTGGAAGACTAAGACACAATACCGGACGTAAGAAAATAATGAACCATGGACGTGGGTCACTGTTTTCAAAATTGTACAATTTCATCCTTTCTCTATAAGAGGCTTCTTGCTCTTCATGGACTTCTGAAATTTCGACTTGCTCCATGTTTTTTTCACTGCTGTGATTTTTTGATTCAACATGGGAACGTTCAGTGGTAATTTGACGAATAATAGTCTCCTCAACATTCGTCGAAGCTCTGTCTCTTCTAAAAGTTGAGTCTTCCATGAAAAATATTTGAACAAAGAAGAAAACTCCCTGTAAGATCAAACAAACCCAAAAACACCATCTCCAACCAATTCCATCATCAATGGCACCTAAGTAACCGGCAACAATTGGTCCAATATAACTACCAGCATAGATGACAAAGATAAATGCAGATAACTTATCACCTCTTTCATGTTGGAAAAAAATATCAGTGGTACTCACTTGCACCAAGGAGTCTACTGGAGCAGCACCTATTCCACCAAAGAACTTGAAAACGAAGTAAGCTGCCATTGTCTTTGCAGTTCCACCAACGATCAATCCAATTACCATCAAAACTGATGCTAAGAGATATGTTGCACGACGTCCAATTTTCATGGCAGTTGGTTGTAAAACAATACAACCGAACCCAAGAGAGGCAAAACTAACCAGACTTGAGTCTGTTAACAATGTATATGAAGCATTATCCAAATCTTCAACAAGATATTTCCAAATAGGACCGGCAAAGGCAATATTTGTGGCAACGAAAAACCCCCAAATAAGCAATAAAATGTAATGCGTGTTTTTTCTTTTCTTTGACCAATTCAATGGATCCCTTGGACTTGACGAAGGTTGTGGGATCAAGACAATGTCATCATTGGCATTCTGGTCTTTCTTAACTTTTAATCTTCCTTGAACATCAATCAAGTGTGCTGTTCCAGGAACAAATTCCTCTTCAACAATCTCTTCAATATCTTTTTGTGTGGTCTCAACAGATTCTGACATTTGTAACTCTTGACCTCTAATTGATATATTTGGATAAGTTGGCCTATTTGTAGTAGATTTTCCTTATCGGTCAAGTTTCCCCTTTGGAGTCAATGCGCTTTTTCCTTATCTTTAATCAGGAAACTGCATAATCTTATTTTTCTAACTATTCTGCCAAACTGTGTCAGACAGCTTTTTTGGGATTTTTGATCCCACCTCCTTCAGTGCCCTGCATTGAACTGACCTCCTTCTTGAGTTATATGACATGAAATGGCCTTTTTAAAGTTGAGTTTGAATCTTTCACAAGGGAACAGAGAAATCTAAAAATTTGAAAAAGAAAACAAGAAAGCTTCAAAAAATCTTATTGGGTTTGCAGCCAATCGAGAGCATCAGTTTCCGAAGAAAGCTGCTAAAACTGTGGTCGGTGTACTCTCACCTATCTGATACTGGAATTTACAGGTGATCTTTTTCTAGGCATATGGCCTAGAATTTATGCAAGCAAGTAGCTTTTGGGACTTACTTCATGCTAGGCAAAAAAAAAAAAAAAAAGTTCGGGGAATAAAATGCATTTTTAACTTGTGCTATCTAATTCATAATCTGATTAATCAGCTCATTCTGATCTTGATGCATAATAATAGATATGAAATAATTCTATATACAACGAGGATAACAGCTAAAGCACCCATGTAGACTGAGAAATTGCAATCCATCCCGTAATACTCTAATATAGCCTCCCCATTATCTAACACACAACTCTCACCGCTTTCACATGAGAAAGTCTTATTTTCAAAAGCCAATTTTGCAATAACGCCAACACCATATTTCAAAGGGCTAAGATAATTCCAAGCTTTGAAAAAAGGAGGCAGTTGTAAAGACATAGTTCCTGCCATAAATATACCAATTATCAACAAATTGGCTAACACATTGATTGCAATTTCTAAACTACTGAAAATTGTAACAATCATTATACCAATACTTTCACCAGCATTAACACTCACTAATGAAACAAAGAACATGGTGAAGAACATACCAGGTGTTCTTGCTAAGTTCGTAGCAATTGCGACCAATAGAGCAAATGATATCGAACCAATGATTTCAAAAGGAAGTTCATTCGTTAAATAGGCCATGAAAAATGCTTCAATATCAACAACACCATCGGCATATTCAGAGGTGAAATAAGATACTTCATTAGGGTAAACAGCGATGTTGTTGATAAACCCAACGTAGTACAAATTCATTGTCTCTTGTATGACACCCAATCTATTCGATATACCGTCATATGAACTAGTCAATGGAGCGAAAAACAACAGTTGTAAACCGGCAACGGCAACAATTTGAATAAGTCTGCAAAAAATCACATTAGGGTCTCTTATCATTGTTAAAATTTGTCTCTTTGCCAAGATGGCAAAAGACTCTCTGAAATTTTTCTTATACTTTGTGACAATCAATTTTGATAATGAAGGATAATCATCATTTTCTGTAGCATTTGGAGCCTGATAAGTTTTTGTAAAATTGGAAACCAAGAGATCGATACGATCTTGTGCAGTGGTCTTGTCTTCGTGAAGATTATGAGAAACTAAATCTAACAGATGATCAGCGATATTGGTCAATTTTGGACAAGGGAATCCTAAATTTTCAAAATATGATTTTAAGTCTTCAGTTGTATGATTATAAATAACATTACCACCACGACTCAATAACAAGATTTTCTTAAATTGTTCAAATAATTCCAATTTTGGTTGATGAATGGTCAATATAATAGTCTTGTTATCTTCTTCTGCTAATTTATTCAAAATCTTTAAAATTTGTGTCGCAGTAAAAGAATCTAAGCCAGAACTTGGTTCATCTAATAGCAATATCTTGGAATCGTCTAATAATTGTATGGCAATAGAGACTCTTTTCTTCTCACCACCACTGATACCTTTATGGAAATCATCACCTATTAATATATTTTCACAATCTTTTAATCCCATTTTCAATATTAATTCGTCTATTGTAGAATTCAATAACAGTGCATTATTCTTGATGTGGCCTGGCAACCTGATTTTACCTTGAAAATAAAGTGTTTCTCTGACGGTTAATGTTGGAATCAAATGATTATCATGTTGCATGACATAGGAACACAATTTACCAAGTGATCTTCCTTTTGGTATCCTTGTCTGGTTCAAAAAAATACTACCATTAGCAGTGAATGTGGAACTCTTTGATAATCTTCCAGCCAAATAATTCAATAAAGTAGATTTACCACTACCAGAAGGACCCAATATAGCATTAACTTTACCTGCTTCAAATTCTGCATTTATACTGTTTAACAATTTCTTTCCAGTAGTTGGTTCTACAAATTTTACGTCATGTTTTTCAAAATAACGTTTATAGAACCATTCATAAATGATTGTGATCAAACCAAAATTGAATTTTTTTGGAGACACCCATAATTCAATGTCTTTCAAAGTAATATCAACAAGTAAATTCTTATGCTGATCACTGGTGCGTTCAGGCACCGTAGTATCCTTTGTACTATTAGTCAAGAAATTGTTATTCTTTGGTTTCGACATTGTTACATCTGTAGACTTGTAATGCAAAACAATACCAGCTGCAACATAAAATCCGATTGCCCAACATAATAAGACACATATTGGAAGATTAATCCAGTTTTCGTTATAACCCAAGGTTTCCAAAATATACTCACCTGTATATTCAGAGCAGTCAGTCTCGTGGCAGTCACCTGTCCAATGGGTGAACTGGTTCGAGGCAAGTGATCCAAAACCATACCAGAAATAGGCAACGTATTTAATCCATCTAACATAAACAGGCATAGTTTTAGCGTTGACGAAAAATCCACATCCATTGTTCTGTAATTGGTAAAAGACATTTGATATCAATGAAGATGTTGCAAAATCTCTTCCAAGCGAAAAACATAACATGGCACAGCATAACCCAGTAATATTGATCAATAATCCAACTGCGAAATAAATTAAGAAATATGAGGCTCCATGACGTAACCCCCACATGAAATAAGATATCAAACAGAAAACCAATGATATTGGGAAATCCTCAATAGGAAATTTTGCAATTCTTCTACTGATCAACCAACCCGTGATGGTCACTATACCTTCATTTTTCTCTCTGAAAAAAAATTTACCATCTGTCATCCATAATCTAGAAATTTCATAGAATAATGGGACAAAACCAACGGTCTCCAACATTACGTATAATTGTGATTGAATAGATCTTATTCCAGAGAGATCATGTTGTGGTTTGTAGAAAAGCCATCCAAGAATGATTGCAATAACGATGATAGCCCCATCTAACATTAATAATGAAAATGTGTCACGGACAGATATGAGTAAAGTTCTCCTCGTTAACACATTAACCTCTTTAAATAAAGAAATTCTATTTGAAATGACATTTTTCCTTTCATGTTGGGCAAAAGTGTTTTCATAAGGAATCTCGTTTAAAACTTTGTGTTTCATCAATTTCCAATTATCGATCAATTTCTGGATTCTCTTTGAAGATTCGAATTCCAAATCTGGTGAGTTTAAATCTTTCATAGATAAATCGATCAAGAAATCTGCCAAATTAACGTTATCCTTTATGGTATAGCCTTGTGATGCAAAATAATCTATAGAATGTTCTACTGAACCAAAATATATCAAGTTCCCTCCCTTTGACAATATGGAAATCTTATCAATTTTTTCCAAGATTTCATATCTAGGTTGATGAATGGTCATCACCATTGTGATCCCGAAATTTTTAGCCAAATTGTGAAGAACAGATACCAAACGTATGGAACTATTGGCATCCAAACCTGTAGTTATTTCATCCAAGTACAAGAGACTTGGCTTGTTTAATAATTGTAATGCTAAGCTGACTAATCTTCTCTCACCACCAGACAAATTGACAGCATTAGGTGCGGTACATATTATACTTGAAGCAATTCTTTCGAGACCCAACTGTTTCAATATTGAGTTTATCAAGATTTTTTTTTCCAGTTTAGTGGTATTTGAAGGTAATTTCAAATCTGCTGCAAAATTTAAAGTCTCCAAAACCGTTAAATGAGGTAAGAAACTATCATCTTGCAAAAGGTAGGAGTTTCGTATATTGTTGATATTAGTATGCTCGTTGTACTTGACCAAACCTTCAAAATGGAAAGCATCATTAGAGGTGACTCTATGAGATAAAGTATTTAACAATGTAGTTTTACCACTTCCTGAACCACCTAAGATAGCCAAAATTTCACCAGGGTTCACGTCTATATCAACACCGTTGATCACTTTCTTAGGCTGATTTTTTTCAATATCAATGTTAGATTCATTTTTGTTGCTACTGAAACTGAAGAAATTCCGTGTCTTGCCTTGCGATGATGCTAAAGCAACGTTGAGATCTCTAACGGTTAGCTTTATTCTATCAGCTTCTTCTATGTTCAAGATGGATGATGGATCCACATATTCTGCATCAGTTGCTATGCTCATCTGAAATTTCCTCCTCTTTATCAAAATCAGACGGCTAATTGACAAGAAACATGAAGTTATTTACAAAGTTTGAAATAGACTAGCTCCCATGGTTATTAAACGAGTCTTCAGGCAAGGCGACAAAAAAAAAAAAAAAAAAAAAGCTTAGGATGGATATAATTCCCACGCAAAAAAGAAAAAACCACCTCCGGTATTGAGTGCTAAAGAAGGGAAAAAAGGCGATGGGAAGGGTTTTTTCAGTTGAATAGTAGCTTAGTTCCGTTCAAGAGCATTTCATTAGTATAAAGCACTGTTCATGAAAGAAAGAAAGTGGAGCAGTATACACTATACCTGGATGAACTTGGGGGGTATATCTGATGATAAGAAAGTGTGGCTGCAGAGTTTTCTTGAGCTAAGAAACTAAACGATCTACTGGTGGATGCAGTGTACGTGTACTATATACACCCACTCACTCTCGGTACATAAGTATGGGTCAATAATACGTTTAGGGTTTATCAACCTACTAGTCATTAGTCTGTGAACGGCTAAATTTCTATTTTCCGAAAAGCGAATCCTTTTTTTTTTTTTTTTTTATTCTTTTTGTACGACTTTTCTTAAATTTATCTTATAGTAAGTAGTAGATGTAAGGAGAGAGATTTAAGAAGAAGTGATGAGTGAGCCAATAAGACCGACGTTGTATACAGTTGAACACTGCCACTCGATTCAAACACTCAGTTTTCTAACATCGATCAAAAATCTTTATTGTCATATAGCACCGTTAAAATGATTTTCAATTACCACCCATGACGAACAGGATTCAAAATCAAGTTTAACCTTTAGAGTGTTAAAATACGGCTGGGGTTGCTAGCCAATCAAAACACGTTGCATGGAAGAATTAAACAAGGTATTTCAAAATAAGAAGTTTTGGCAGATCAATATTTCCCCCGTTACCGATTTTGGAATCTGGATCGGAAAATTTGTGAAGGAGAAGTTGACTGATTTTCCTGCTAATCAAAAAAAAAATTCATTAGGAAACATGATTGATAATCAATTATGCGATGTATCAACTTACACAATAAGGAATATCAATCATTTTTAGGTTTTTTTGTCTCTCAATTAACTAATTGGTGGCAATTAATCTATACCTTGGTCCAATAAATCAGCTTATCCAGATTAATGTCATAGATACCTAAATTCTTTCACTAGGCAACAACCAAATCAATCTCAAATATTAAAAGATAAAAAAAAAAAAAAAATTAAAAAAAATAGAGATCGGAGTGTAGATCTCGATTGTTGCAGCAAGTGATTCATATCTTGCTTTTTGTAAAACCACTTTTTATCTATATATTTACTAGAATAGAGTTTTCTTTTTTTATCTATTAAATAATTTCATATTTTCGTTAATTATCAGCAGCAGCAAGAGCAATAACATCATACATATGTCTGGCTTTCTGCTTTCTTTGTGAGAAAAAAAAAAAAAAACGAGAAATGCCTAAGCAAGCACTCTTTCTTGTCTCATTTAATAATATTACACACTCTCCACAGATTATCAGCAAAAGCCAAAAAAAATGTGCTCAAACCAAATTGATCCTGCTGTGGGTAATTCTCTCACTCTATTACTCTGACCCAAAACTTTAATCTTAATTTCATCATGTTCAATTCCTTAAAATCAAATCGTATTTCGCTTAACTTGATTTCTTATCTCTGTATGAGGCGGGCAAACAAAAAAAACTCTTTTTTTTTTCATTTTTTTGCTCAAATGTATATGTAATCCCCTTACGATTTTGAATCTTATAAGATCATGCCTGCTCGAATAACAAAGAAGTGTAAAGTGGTAAATACTTCATGTATGTGGACTTCTCGTTAAGCATATCAGTCAATTTTAATGACATCAGACAATAGATGTTTTGGGACTTGATGCTGAAATTTTTCTACGATAAGAAGATCAGCAGCTTAATAAATTTCACAATATTCGTTGTAATTGCTACTATCTTTGTCGGAATATCAAGCTACCCTTCGTTCTTAGCTTTTGGGCTACCCAAGATCAAATCTGCAACCTTTCTACTGCTACTAGTTCAAATCTTGAAAAAAAAACTGATATCTACTACTAAGGAAAATGAAAAACTGAAGAAAAAAACTTAAGCCAAAAATGCAACAGAAAATATATTTTTTAATTATTTTAGGGGAGATCCCCAAGACTTTCAAATTAAGAACCACAGTGTTGTCTTAGTCCTTTCTTATTTGTGCTGTTGCAAAAAGATTACACAAAAAAAGTGAGACTCTTATCAGTGTGTAAATACTAAATCTTACAAATCTGTGTTCTCCCTTTTTCCTTTTTTTTTTTTTTTTTTTTTACAATTGATGAAAAAAGCTGTGTATTAAAAAACCTGTATAGAAACCAACGATGTATAAAATATAGTACTAAAAAGACATGTTAAAAAATTAAAAAAGCTCAAAAATATAACTGTGAAAGATAACCACCACTGTTGTCACAAAAAAGAGATAATGTATAAAAAAAATTCGGTAGATTTGTAAAGTCCACTTCGAAAACCTTGAAAGGAAGAAAGAAAATAAAGTCCGTTTGAAGAAAGTTTAAAAGAGAATTAAAAAGAAGTGAGGGAGTTATAAGCTTCCATTGCTTCCACCACTGCCAAAGGAAAATGAATTGAAAATTCCAGCTCCATAGATATCCTGTTGCAATTGTTGTGGATGGAAAAAATTATTGTTATTGTAGGCAAGGTTACTTGATCCTTGTAAACCAAACTGTTGTCCAACAGGTGGCAGTGGTAATTGTTGAAGTAATGAGTAATATTGTAATAATGGATCTTGTGATTGTTGTTGTTGTTGTTGTTGTGGGATAGGAGGTAATGTTCTCTGTTCCAACATTGGGAGTTGTTGAATGATATCTTCTGCTTGTTGGTTCAAGAATGATGAAGTCGAAGATAAGGATGTGGTGGAAGATGCAGAATGAGGTAAGGTCAGGGAGAAAGGGCTTGAGATAGAGCTTCTTTGTAATTCAACAGAGTTGACCTCTGATAAGACAGGGTTAGGATCAAACGCACAAAGTATAGTTCTTTCATCTTTGGATAAATCCAAGATCCCTTTCAACAAATCTCTTTTCAACATTCTTTCTTCAAGATACATCACAACATTGGCGATCCTTGGCAACAAATAGATTCTCATATCTGATTTATATCTTGGTCTAGCAACTTTTTTCTTTAAAAAAGTTGTTGAAGGTCTATCTCCAGGTTCTCCTAATATAGTATCATTAGTGACAACTTCATTATCATCGTACTCATCGTCATTAAGATGCTTATCACCAGGCATTGCAGATTCAATCTTTAACAACATGGTTCCTCCAGGCTCTGTAGCAGCAGCTCTTGTTATTCTCAAGAGGGTGTACTCTGTAAGATCAAATAATTGATCAATGGCTTCATCAATAGTATTATAACTTTCAAGATTTTGTTGTCTAGAAGCTATATTATCGATGAATAACAGTGGTTTAATTTGCAATTTCAGTTTTTCAAATTCTTGTAATTCCTTTAAGCTATCTTCAATCTTATCATTGCTAATTTTCAAAATCTCAATTGGTCTTCTTGCTGGACTTGGAACCAATTCATTGTATAAGCTACTCAAATTTTCAACCAATGTGAACCTGACTCTTGTCTGTGCAGCCAATGGTCTTCCTTGAGTCTTCAAAGTTGGTTTATTCGTAAGTGAATTTCTTCTTATAGTACTTCTCTTACGTCTAGCCAATTTGACAAACGAATGCGTTGTTGACAGTGACTGTGGATCCGAATTGTAATACTGTTCCAATAAAGGTGTTCCTACCATTGCTGTCATTTATAAAAAAAAAAAATTTGGGGGAATGGCGAAGTGGTCAAGTGTGAAAACAAAAAAATGCGATAACCTGAGGTGAAAAAAAGGGGGAAAGAAAGAAAGGTGGGTTATGTTGGAATTGATGTTGGGAGTGAAGTGTGTTATATGGGTAAATATATATTAGTATATATAAATGAAGGTAGTTTGGAAACAATTACTTGGGTAGATTAAAGAGCAGACAGGAGTGATTATATATGAGATGCAGAAAATAGACCTGGAACCACTTCACTAAATTTTTTTTTTTCTTTTTTTTTTGTTCTCAGATAATATAATAATTTATAATAATAATGAATGGCAATGAATAACAGGCACAGACAAACAATAGGAATAATTAAATTAATTTTTTTTTGATATAAGAAACTTGATTTGGAAATTGTCAAAAAGTTTAAATTGAGTTTTTCAGAAATCCAAAAAAATTTAATTTTTTAAGAGGTACATTACATTATGCAGATTCAATGCATATAGTTTTTCTTTTTTTTTTTTTTTTTTTTTTTTTGCTCTGATTCATCTGTGTAATACACAGATCACTACATCACTCACTTCAAAAAAAAGTCAGTTACCAGCATTCCCATCTTCACTAGATAATATCAGAAGATTATCCTCACATATATTAAGAGACAAAATAAAATTATATATCTGTAGAGAGCCTAATATCAAACTGTATGCTTACTTCTTCGGTCACTGTGACACTGATTTTTTTTTTTTTTTTGTAAGCCCAATCTTATTAAATTTTAGTTGGAATCTTTAAATCAAGGTACCTAATCGATCGTATTTATCTCATAATGGTATATATATCCAAGAATTGCTGATGAATCCAAATTACTACAACTAGAAACCAAACAGCAAAAGAAAAAAAAAAAAAAAAAAGAACGCAAATGTAATCAGTAGATTTGCGGATTAACAAATCAGAAAAAAAAAACCAACTTATATTTAACAATGAAATATCAGATCTTAATTTATTTTAACCGATAAGTTTTTGGATCTTTTAACTGTTTTCCATTTTCTGTTTCGTATCTATTTCAATTTCAGGTTCAAGTCTGATTATCTAGGTTTTCCCTTCATGTAGGTCAATATGCGTTATCATGCGGTATCCTTTCCGCTTCTACTTGGTACAACCATACAACCATAGAAAAAACAAAAAAAAGGATCTTCCATCTAATTGTTGGGTAATCATAGAGTAGAATTGATATACCAACTACCTAAAATAAACGTTTTGTAAAATATATCAATTAATTTTTGTGTCTTTCAATATTAATTTGTCATATTTCTAATAATAATAATAATAATTTTTTTGCTAGCAATTCTAGTTTTACCTTCTAAATCTTTTGTTAGTGCTCTGAATAGGTCATTTCTCCAATCAACTCAATCATCCCACTTCTCTCTTCTTAAAAAATATGAATATTGAAAAGCAAAAAATATTAATAATAATCTTACATATTTTTTTATTTCTTAAGGAAAAGTGAAAAAATTCCGCTGTTGTTGTCTGGGACTACTTTTAATTTCTAGTCGTATTTTATCTTCTTTTTTCTTAACCGTAATTCAGTTTCAATAACTTAAGAAAGAAGTGATTCAATTTTAAAGGATAGACTTAGGCTAACGAGTTTGGTTACTTAATAATGTATCTATTTGTCCTGCTTCTTTTAAATGTTTTTTTGAAGTTATACCGGACTTCAGAAGTAAGACAAAAAAAAAATCTTTTTTTCTCCTTTTTTAATCATGGCTTTGCAAACTTATATTTCTCCATATATTTATAGCTTTTTTTCGCTAATTGAGTACTAGGCTATCCTTATTTGAAATGAGCTGTATAAACTAACCACTTCTTTCCGGTCTACTTTACTGTTTGCAAGAAAAAAAAAAAGTGTTGCAAACATCAAAAAATAAAAAAACAAATATGTGAAGCAAGGAAATATTTTTTTATGTTTGATGTCCTCCCTTTTCTTCCTTTCTGTACATCTAAGGTTTTATCCATTTTGTCATACATGTACAGGAAAAGTCTCAGGGCTGAAATAATATCTATATCTATATAGATATATATCAGATTTTTGTTTCATCGCTCGATCAATCAAATTAGTAACTGTAGGTCCTTAGGAATGTCTCACTTTAAATGCAATTTGAGTTTTACAGAATTTCTTCTCTCTTTTTTTTTTAAAAAAAAATTAATTTTTTTTTTTTTTTTCAGGTGCTGCCGCTGCTGCTGTTGCTGCTGCTGCTGCTGCTGCTGTCTCTCTATCTCTCTGTCTCTGAGACTAGTTGCAACTTAATAGACACGGTTCTTTTTCATTTTGATGGTACTGCTTCAGATGATGTCAAACAATAGATTCAAGTTGAACAAAACTTATCTGAATATTGTCAATTCTGTTTGTCTGCCAAAATAAAAGCCGTTACGCAAAGGGAAATAGATCGTGTGATTGTTTTTTTTTTTTTTGACTTTTTTTTTGCCTGCCCGCGCTACAACACGTTCAGCTATTAATAAAGTTTTTCTTTATGCGAAGAAAGTGAAACATAGTGGGTTAAGCAAAGAGGGATGGATAAAAAAATTAAAGAAAGTGGGGGACAATCTATTTACAAAAAAAAAAAAAAGTAATTCAAAGAACCTAGAAGGTACAACTAAGACTTTTAACTGCTGAAGATCTTGTTGTTATTTCTTGGTAGTTCATAGCTATAATGATCGTTTGTCAAGTGTTGTGTAAGTGTATAAATATGCATATCTATACACATGCGGATATGCATAATGCATGTTAAAAGCTGCATGGATTATGAGAGTGTTTTTTTTTTTTTTTATTATAATGTAGAGATCATCAACGAAATTATTATTATATTATTATTTTGTCTTTTCAATCAACACAGTTTTCTTTCACTTAACGATGGAATAAAATAACATTTATTCAATAAGCTTTGATGTTATTGTTATATATAATTCATTTTTTTTTTTAGAATCGGAAAATCTGAACTGTCATTACAATCTTAAAACCTTAATTTATCAATTAAGATTCTATCATTGCTATCTCTTTTGATTGATACAAAAGAAAAAATAAAAAAACCACATTTCATCCACATCCTCTTAATTAATCTGTTTAATCAACAGCCCCGTTCGTTATCTGTTAATAGTTCTGTTTTTTTTTTTTTTTTTTTCTTTGCTTTTTCCTTCGCTTACTATGGATCGCGGTCAAAACATTGAGCTCAGCATTTTTGCGCTTTCGCAATAATATCCCTTTTGAAGTAACCGAGATCGTCAGTTACAATTGTTCAGCATTTTTTTGCTATGTTTGCTTTCAACCTCAGTTACTTTTTTTAGCTCCTAAATGGAAACACCTACTCGAGATTTTCTGTGCCTGTTTAAACCGTGCTTTTAATTAGATAATAGATCATCTGGGCTTCTATAAATTTTTCCATGAATCTACAAATACATATCTGTTACACCGATAAAACTTTTTCTCTTCTCGTTTTGGTGTTTATTATTTATTATTATTATTTAATATACCCTCTGAATTGGTGGTAGTGATTTTCCCCCCATTGATACGATTTTCGTTACTGTTTGCGAATGCAATTCTTTTCCAGTACAAAAGGTGTTGGGACTTATTCTGTCTCCAAAAATGTTATATGAGGGCCCATCGCAGAAACAGTTGGGCTAGCTGCATCATTCTCTATGGTTGATCTCATTTTCCATTGGAAAAAAAACAATCTGGAAAAAAAAAATGGAAAAGCATCAGGTACAGCAACAGGAAAATAATAATAATTATTATTATTTAATACAATTATTATTATTATTATTGTAATTATTATTATTATTATTGTGTTTTTGTAAAAATATGACAAAGGTGGCAGCTTTTCAAAAAGCAAGAAATCATCTGATATTTTTTTCCAGTCAGCGGGACTTGAATAGAACTAAACTGTCAATCATTTAAAGTTATCTTTCAACTTTTTTTAAAAAGGAAAGAGACTAGAATCTATGTGCTTTTTCTTTTCAAGAATTCTTCAAGTTGCGTCCGTTGCATGTAGAGATGTCTTTTTTGTTGAAAAATTTTAAAAGTTGAACATAATTCCGCATCATGATGAGACTTAACTCTAAAAGAAGCTTCTTTTGATGAGTACCATATCAAACATTCTCCCTTTTAATCTTTCAAAAAAAAAAAAAAAAAAATGCTTTACAAAAGAACAAAAATAAGATCTTAAAATTCCTATGGAAATGGGGTTTGGAACTGGTGATGGCCGAAATAATACCAGTTCCAACAAGATTGCATCCTCAAAAACATAAAGGGGAACCCGAACTTTAATGATAACTTTTTTTTTTCATCTCAATACTGAATGTTCTTCAATAGTCCGCTTCTTTTTTCTTTTTTTTTTTTTTTTTTTTTTTTTTTTGTTTTTTGACTTATGCAGACCAAATACATTTTTCCATACATCTTTTTGGTCTCTGCTAGGATGAAAAAATAATAATAATAATAATAAAATTATATCAAAAATAATGTTGGAATTCACCTTGGAACTAACTCTCATTCTAAAGGACAGTCTACATCTACGTACTTACAAAAAAGGATAAATTCTGAATTTAAAAACATCGCGGAAGAAAATGCACTTCTTTGTAACCCCCCAAGATGGAAAAAAAAAAAAAGAAAAACTTATTATAGGATTCGCTCTTTATGTACTACATTTCTGTATGGGATATAAAATAAATCATCTATTGTGCAAATTAGTCAAGTGAGTTTTTGTTGAATTGTTTTCGGTAGCTTAATAAGAAAAAAAATTAGTAGAAAAATGGCTATATGAGAAGCATAAAATTTTTGTTAAATGAGAGCATCACAATACCAAAAAAAAGTTTTGGGTATTGAGGAAGAAAACTTTTTGCCTTTCTGTCTAAACAATATTCAAAAAAAGATCATTTCGGGGGAAAAATGATCTTGAGAACATGATTTTAAGACATCAAGAACAAAAAAAAAATTATGAAAACACGTTTAAGAAAGTATAAACGATCCCTGGTATTTGAAAGAATTGAAGAAAAATAAATAAATTAAATTTTTTTTTTGGTTAGCCAAATGAAAGGATTTGATCACTGTTGTGATCTTTGTGAGTGATGTTGTTGCTATTAGAATAATCATAATATGAATACTAAGGCAACTGCAAATCCAGCAATTGAGCTGAAAAGCAACTTGAATGAAGATGAAGAGTAAGATGAACCAGCACCCATTAATGGAGTAACACTAGCGGTGGTGGAACCACTTTCTCCTGCGGCTGCAGTACCTGAAGTAGCTGCTACAGTACCTGTTGTAGCACCTTCACCTCCAGTGGCAGCACCTTCACCTCCAGTGGCAGCACCTTCACCTCCAGTGGCAGCACCTTCACCTCCAGTGGCAGCACCTTCACCTCCAGTGGCAGCACCTTCGCCTCCAGTAGCAGCACCTTCACCGGCACCAGTAGAAGTGGTGGCACCTGCTGGAGCTACATCAGTGGTAACTGTCTTGTAATAAGTAGTAGTTCCTTCAGCACTAGTAGGAACTACTGTGTAAACATCACCTTTGTCATCTGTGGTCAAACTTGGAGCAGCAGTACCACCAGCGGCACAACCACAAGCTACTGTCTTGGTAACAGTTGCACCATTTTCAACTGTGACGTAGGCAGTGTAAACTGGTGCACCAATTGGCTCAGTAATTGGGTAACCGGTCTTGGTGCTGCATGGAACTGTAACTGTCAAAGTTTCAACACCTGAGATAGTTTCTGTTTCTGTGAAGATGAAATAGGTTGTTGGTTCACCTGTACAGACTGGACATGGAGCAGTGGCAGTTGTTGTTGTACCTTCATTGACAATGACAGTACCGGTGTTGTAAACAGTAGTACCTGTGGCGGTTTCAGTACCAGCACCAGCACCACCTGTTCCAGTTTCAGTTGGAGTTGATGATCCAGTCAATAAGTAACTGAAATCATCGGTTAATGAAGTGATTGGATAACAGACATCCCAAGTCAAGATTTCTGAATCAGAGTTCAACAAGGTGAAAGTGTTTGAACAATCTGGAGTTAACAATGTTCTTAACCCGTTATCAGCAACGTGAATGAATTGCCATTTATCAAGGTTTTCTAATAAATCATCAGCATCGTTATACTCAGTGACAACTGTGTAACCGTAATCACCACCATCGATGTCAAAATTTGGTGACACGACATAGCCTGCAATGGAAATGTTATAAGTATAATCGATGTTAACGACAACTGTTGAAGTTAAACCAACGGCTGAGGTACTTATTGAGATACCATCAGTTATTTGAAGAAAATCACGTTTAAAAAGCTCTGGTGTAGCAAAATCGGTTCTCTTGTTATAAAACTTGTACTCAATAGCTGAGACAACTGATACCAAGCAAGCGAATGAAGTGACCAAATTGCTGAACAACATATTGTGTTGTTGTTAAAAGATGTGATTTATATTGGGGAAAATAATAAAAGAAAAAAAAAGGAAGGGAGATCCAAAGTTCATATACTTATAGGACAAAAATAACTCAGTGTCGAGGTGCTCGTCACCATTTGATAAACAATAGGTTGAACAATAAGGAAATGAGGTATATGTATATATCTACAATTAATTATTTAGGATTTAAAGTTTTAATGCTTCTCTTCTTCTCCTTCCCCCTTGTTTAGTATACAAAAGTCCAAACAAGGAAAATGATTAGCGAAAAATTGTGAACTGAGAAGTTGCGAAAAATATTCCAAGACAAATTTGAATACCAACCATCTTTGTTTGGGGTACGAACTTTGTATGGGAAACTAGAAATCTTATTGTTGTTGTTTTTTTTAAACCCCAATTGGGAATTGCGTGTACCGGTTTATCAGGGCCTCCAGATCTGCTACCAAAGTTACAACATCTTTGATCTGCTGCAAACTGGGTGTTGTTGTTGTTGGGTCACCATCTGGAACCTTATTGTCTAATCTAAACAGTTATTGTCTCATCTAACTTGCGCTTACTGTTCAAGAGATTTTTAATGTAGCTTTAATTAGATCAATATACAAGTGAAAGTTCTCTCTTTGTTTCTCTATTCTTTTGACATCTGTTTATGGGGTACATTTGTCGATATATCCCAGCCAACGACCAGCACTGATCGGCAAGAGATGCATATATTTGTCAAGGATCTTTTTTGGTTTGCTGAACGAGCAGTATTACATTCTTTCTTTTTAGTGTAGAAATAATGTAAGACAACAATAGATTGGTGTTGACGCGTGTCCGGTTACAAGAGGTCAGACCGCAAATTATTCGCAAAAAGACGCACCTCTATCCCACTGATAAACAAATTCTCTCGTTCGATAGTTGAGAGAGAAAAGCATTGAAGAACAACGAAGAACCAAATGGCTTTAGAAGCGAAATTCTTTGCACATTGTCGATAATGCTCATAGCGAGCAGGTAATTTTTTTTTAGCCTTAATTAATCTATGTGTCTTGCTTGATGTTTTTTTTCTTTTGTTTATAATTTAAAATTTATTGCAATGTATCTATCAGATTAAACTTTAATTCTTACTTGCATCACCCGTGTCTCTTTGAAGGAGCAAGATACCTGCTTTTGAAGAATCTGGGCTGTAGATCTGGACAAGATTCGGTTGTAATTACTAATTATTCATCATCATCATTAACACAGTCTATGTAATATCAAGTGTGTTCAGTGACTCGGGTTTGTTTGGTTTTTTCTTTCTTTATGTTTGCTACTATAATAAACAGAAGAAGAACAGAGTAAATATGACCTCACTTATTGCTATTTTCAATTTAAAAATATCTCAAATAGGCAGGTGGTTGTTGTTGAGTCACGATATTTGTACAGATCACCGTTGACTGCTCTATTTGAAGAAACAAGATTTTAAACTTTAATTCCCAAACTGGTTATTCGAATAAGTTAGCCTCTTTTGTTTTTCATTCGCTGAAGAAGATCTATAACTTCCTGAATAAGGAAGCGAGAACCTTTTTTCGTGATTTGCTCAATTCCAAATAGAGTAACAAAATTAAATAATATAAATTATATATATCTCTCCATTTCTCTTTACAGCTTTAGAAAAAGGGGCTGGTAATATTTTTATCCCTATACTCTTGTGAAGTTTTCTGCTAATAGTAGGCTATCTATTTTAGTAACATCTCTTATTCTCCCTCATTTACCCATCTTTTATATAAGATTAACCGTTTTTTATTCATCTAGTAGAGGGTAGTGCAAGCTGTTCTATTGTTGGACACTCAATAAAACGTTGTTGCAGATATATATACTAGCTTGAATATCTCAAGACTAGGCGTGCATCACGAGGCAAATGGAGCTAAAAAAAAAAGACATGTAAAAAATTTCTTACTGAGAGCACTCACTTAGTCACTCTATATTGCACAGATGGAATATGTTATTGAAAACCTCTCTGTTTAGCAAATATTACTTATCATTTTGAAACTGTTTTTTTTTTTTTTTTTACCTCCTTCAATTCTTACATCAAAAGTGGTAGTGAGTTTAAGATCGCACATCAAGCAGAGGAGTTCAAGTTATAGTATGATATTGACCAGTAGGACAGTACTTAATTTGAGAGTTGATAATCCAACCACCACCATCACCACGTGCGGAACGTGGTGAAATTAAGGGCTTTCTCAACTCCTGTTCAAGGGTTTGATGCCAAAAGTTGCAGCAGAAGAGAGAGGCAAATCAGACACAAGTGATTTTCTATAATCTAGAGATAGAGAGAGATATCCATGTCGATCTGGATTGTATTGGGTCAAGGCGTAATGTTGTGGTGGTGAATGTTAAAATCTTTATTTGTACGAGGGACAAATATTACCTGAAATTTAGTACCATTTTGGAACTATCCTTGAAGGAAAAAAAATGTTTTTTTCTCTTTTATCTGTTTTTTCCCTTTCAAAAATCTCATCTCGTTGACATAACAAGATGACAATTATCTTATCTATTCTTAAAGAGAAATCTTCAGATAACATCTAGTTTTAGATAAATGTATAGATAGTACATGAAGTAGTTAGAACTAAAAATTAAGATACGTGGCGCACAGTACTTAATTTTTTATTTTATTTTTTTTTGCTTTTAGGGGTTGAATATTTTTTTTTTATTTTTTTATTTTTTTTGTATAAAAAAAAAAGAGTTAGGAGAGAAAAAAAAAAAAAAAAATTATGAATTTTAATGGATTAATGCTCTTATCATAGATGTTTTACCTTCCTAGCAAGTTTAAATATAAATATCTATTTGCGGCATGTGTCATATTCACACAATTGTTATTTATGACATATGTCCATAATGTTATGAACAATAAGAAAGTATCCCAGTTGACAATATTTGATAGGAACAAATTGCCAGTTGTCTATAAGATGTTGATCAATAAGATCTCACCTTCAAGCTTTATACAGTATTCCATGCCACAACGTTGCTCTACGTATTTTGACGAGTTGGCTCTGATGGACGAGCATTGGGAGATCACCGATTTAGAAGGTATGGATTATACAGTGGATATCTTATCACCTCATGACTACTACGAGAGAAAATATGACCAATTGAAACAAGAATATATACGTGATGGGAAAAATATCGAAGAAATTAATACAAAGGAAATTATAACTGATTTGAATTCCAAAATTGGTAGAAACAAGATCATAGAAGATAAAATTGTGAATAGTGTTTCGCATTTAAGAGTCTATGGAACTTGCTACATTAAAGATGAAAATGCTGCTGAGTATAAACATTGTTATGAAGTTGAATCTAAATTGTTCCCATGGTTAACATTTGAGAGCCCAGTTTTCGAAAGATGGGACGGAACTGAAGTCAATGATTTCCCAATAATACCGAATTATTATCAGTATGAAGGACAAGGTGAAGCAGACGTCCCATCATCCAAATCATGTTTGTTGGCATCTTTGAAATCCAAATTCAGAGGTAAAGGTATCGTTTTAAGTATAGATGATCACTTGGTACCGGAAGCTGTCAAACTATTAAAGACATTAAGATTCTTACAAAATGAATTACCAATCCAATTTGTTCATAAAGGTGATTTATCAGATATAAGTAAGACAAAATTGATTGAACTGGGGAGATCAAATGTAGCTATTGAAAACACAAGGACCATTTATGATTACAAACAGGAAATATGGTTTGTGGATGTGCAACGTTGCTTACAAGATTCTCATAAGGGCAAATTTTACATGTACAGAAACAAATGGTTAGCAGTATTGTTTAATTCTTTTGAAGAAATGATATTGATGGATAGTGATGTCGTGTCATTTGTCAAACCTGAACAATATTTCAAATTCACTGGTTACAGAGAAACAGAATCTTTTTTCTTTAAAGATCGTGAAACTGGTCAACAGAGTAATCAAGCAGTTACTGAATTATTAACTAAGTTAATGCCAAAAGATCTCGAAAATTTATTTTTCAACATTCCAAAAGTGACAAATTTCACTTTAAACAATAAATTCTTCGAAGCAAGAGCTTATCATTATATGGAGTCCGGAGTCGTGGTGATGAATAGGAAGACCCATTTACTTGGTTTATTAATATCGACACAATTGCAATTCTGGAACCCTATTTCAGCTCATACACATGGTGATAAAGAACTTTTCTGGTTAGGACAATCTTTTGCAGGGGATGAGAATTATTATTTCAATCCAAACGCAGCAGGTGCAGTTGGTAAGATTGATACTAAAGAGTTTAAAGTCTCCGACGTTATTGTTGGAACTCAACCTGCTCATGTTGGTCCTGATAATCAAACTTTACTTTGGATAAATTCAGGTTTTGAGACTTGTAAGAAGCATTCATGGGAATTCGATTTTGAAAATAAAGTTAAACTTGCTCAAGGTTTCGAGACAGAAGAAGAATTGAAGAAATTTTATTTGTCACCATTGGATATTCAAGGTGTTATAATACCTCCAGATGCTGCAAATTCTTTCTCCAACGATGAGAATGAACCTGATAGAGGTTGGAGACAATTAGAATTTGATGGTTGTTCCGGATATTTATGGGGAGGTTATTCCAAAGCAGGAGGAGACAAGACACATAAGGAAAATTCAAGAGGTTTAGAAGTGAGATTTGATGAGGAAACAAGAGAATTTTTCAGCCAAATTGGTCACGTTTGGGTTAATAAAGATTATTACTATAACGACAATGAACAACCTCCGTCAGATGCGAAATTGACCAAGTATTGGAAGATTTTAAACAAATTTGGGAATATTCAAGAATATGAGAAGAAGATTAATGAAGATAAGAAAGGATCTTTTATTTGGGAGAAATGGGATGATACTATGGATTTGAAACTCTTGACTGAAGAACAAAAGTCAGATCCAGAAAAGAAGCCAAATGTTGAAAATGCTGACGCAGTGCTGATAAATCCAGTTGATGGAGTTGAAGAAGATAAAACCAAAGTTGAGCCAGTGGATCCAGTGAATGATACAGGAGGTAGTGTTGTAGAGTCGGAAAAGAAAGAAGGTGAATCCGGTAACAATCAAGAAGATAGTACTGAACAAAAAGATTCAGGTGCTACAAAAGACGAAGAGAAAAATGTGTGATTTATATATACTTTAGCTAATGCTAATTTGGTGGGTAAGAGAGAGATAAATTCGGGGCGAAAAATAGTGCTTATTAAAATTATTTCTCCAAAGGGTTTTGCTAGTTTTTTTATGTTTTAATTTATAGATACTATTTTTGATATATCAAGTTGTAGTCTTTGGAAATTGAAGGAGAGACCTATCTTTTTAAGTTATGCAAAAAAGAAAGGCAGACAGATCTAGAACTGTTTTTTTCTTGCTCAGCTAGTTATGAACTTGCTGTTGGACACTTTTTGCGATAGAGCATAAATGTGTACAATAGCTGATCTCATTTTTTTTTTTTTTTCGCCTAATAGTCTGCTGTGCATATTTAACATAAGAAGTGTATAACTATAAAACTAAAAAACCAAATGAACAAGGTTATATCAAACTACAAATAAGCTCTGAAATTCTTAAAATAGGCATAACTGGATGTTACTATATTTTTCTAGGCATTGACCAATGAAAATAGTACCGTGTTCAAACTATTTTTTTTGACCTTAAAAAAATTTTCTCTCCCTGTCGATCGATTATCCCTCAACTTAGTAAAAAAACTAAGCAAATATTACATCTAAACCACTTGACATTTGAATGTTATTCTTAAATGCTAGATAACACACTATAATTTTAAAAATCCATGAAAATAGCACACACACACACAAGACATTAGAAGCAGGAAGTTGTCCGTTTCCTATTATAAAATATTACGGGAACAAGCCTCTTTTGGAAAAGACAGGGCTGCATACTCTTTTTCCTATTGTGTATTTTGGTTGGTTGGTTGTTGTAAATATTTTGCTTGCATATAGAGGACTTTTTTATAAAAAAACTAGAAACTACACAGGCACATGTTTTATAATGTGAAGGACTTATTTTTATTATTTTATTTTAGTATCTTTTGTATTCGCAAGTTTATAAAACTAGTAGTGGTTTCTAGTGTGATTATCATATATTATAAGGGAACACAGGTCTCACTATTTTCGTCCTAAAGTCTCTTCTTTCTAAACCATAATGCCCCCAAATAATATTGTCAAGCAACAGCAGGACAATAAGAGGCGCAGGGAAAGGTCGAAGAGGAAAAAATCTACTGATATTGAGAGGTTGTATTTTTGTAATTTCCCGAATTGTAGTAAAGGGTATGGATTACTAAGTCATTTGAATGATCATGTTAGAATCCAGAACCATGGTGAGAAGAGAACCCCGGAAGAGTTTCAACAAGTCAGGACGGACTTGAAGAAATCTCATAAGAACATTAATAGGACTCATGAACGTAATTCAATTCTGGGATTGACTGCAAAAATGAAAGATGAACTTGAAATTAAGATGTACTCACCAGGGAAAATTAACTCATCTCCAACACACAGACTAAAAACTGACAATATACCTCAATTGCAGTCACCAATAACAAAGAAATATCAAAGTTCAATACTATCCCCCATACTTCCACCTTTGAAACCACATTTATCAGCCTCCATACCTTCATTCCCCTTTCCGGGTCATTCACCACTTGAGAGACCAGGCTTAGGAATCATACCAAATCCATTCCAACCACAAATAGTCTTCATCCCTGTGATACCGACTGACACAACAGTGATTGGAATTCCAAATCAATATGGAGCACAATATTTTGCGAATAATGAAATTAATAATAATTCAAGAAATATCCCAAAAATTGTTTACTCTCCAAATACTTTAAATAGGTTACAACATGCTCCACCAAATACAAGAATTTTCAACAATAATGAGAACAATGGGATAACCAATTCTAATAATGAACCACAAAGAAACAATCATAATCAAGGGCAATTTAGAGAAAACTCTTGAGAAGACTCAATTCCGTTATTAAATCGCTTATTGCAAGTGTACTCGGAGCAATGGTGTGGAAAAGACATAAAGAGGAAAGAAACTATTGATTATAATAAACAAGCTCTGATTTTAAGTTGGAAAGTCTTTAAACAGTTTCCTTACAGGGAATATAATTTGATATTTTATCTCAACAAATTAATTTATAATTTGAACTTGCCAAGTTTTTGTAAAATTACTTTCACCTATTGATATATCTACTCTATCTTCTACTCATTGTGTTTTGTTAAAATTGTATAAATAATATATTTTCAAGTTTAGGGATCAAAATGATTTTTTGCTCATAACAAAAAAAAACAAAAAAAACGATTAAGAAAAAAAAAAAACATGCAAAACAAAGACAAAAACAATTGAGAGATGAACAAATCAGAAATGTCAACAGCACCAACGATTCCATTACCTTCAACGACTCTTCTCTCGAAACTTCAAAATTTGCCAATATTGACATCTGTCCCAACAGTCTTATCCATCTTATTCACCACGAATAAGCAAATAATATGTGGTTGGTCCGATGATACTTCTACTCCAGTGTTAACATCAGTTCTGCAAAAATATCTTGATCAATGTTTCAGATTAATTGAGAGTATTGATGAAGCTCAGGATTTCCAAATGTTAAGAATAAATTACCTGAATAATAGAGAATTGATAGTGATACCAAATAACGAAGATTCAGTGGTATTTTGCGTCGTTGTTGAGAAATCATAATCATGTTAAACAACTATAAAAACCTTTATAAGCATTATCAACTTCAAATAGAAATTCCTTCAGCTCATCTTCACTCAAATTTTCATTAATCTCTAAAGCATTCAACTTGATAAGCCACTGGATCAATTTACTTCTCCCTTCAAAATCTCCATTCGACAACACTTTATTTGTATTGGTCACTAATTCAGATAATAAAGGATGTAACTGATCTTTTGTTCTATAATTTAATTTTATTGCATCCATTATTGTGATGAAATTACCAGTCAGTTCTGCCACCAATTTGGTGTTTACATTTTTGCTACTTCCACTTATAGCATTGATAGGAGTGGAAGTGGAAGTATGAGTTGAATTCTCCATGGTGGCAGGAATTCCTATCTCCAATCTTGATTTGGCTAACGGACAATCTATATCATATTGTTTGAAAAAAGTATCCAAGTTTTGATATGATTGCTTAACATTTTCATCTTTTAAAATAGAATTGAATTGATTAATAAGTCTTTGACATGTAGATGTGTATAATTCATCTTTGTTAGGTTCATGTAATGAGTCCCTCAAATACGACCTCTCTAAAATGTTTAATGATGTTATTATAGAATACAACTCCGCTAGAGATTCATATAAGTCCCTTTCCCTATTATTAGTGTATAGCACTGTCTCTTCTATCAGCAGTGTAGAATCTATCAAATAATTGATGGCTGAAGGAGTTGTTGAAGCATACGGTTGTGACATGTTAATTGGGTGGTTCGCTCTAATATATTAGAGATCAATTTTTTTTTTTGCTTCTGTTATTTTTTTTGAAAAAAAAAAAAAAAAAAAAAAAAATTCAACAGAACCGTATAACGATTCTGAAGTACGATAACTACAAACACATTTGTTCAGTTTATAAATAGCAAAAGTAATAGAATCACTGGAAATGAATGAAGTCAGATCGTTAATTCAGTTTGTTTCGAGGAATTTTTATCCGTTACCTTATATATTGGTATTGGATGCCCTGTTAACTCATTCAGTTTTATCAGAAGATGATTTGGCATATCTCGTTGGAATACAGAGGAAAGAGCTTAGGGCCATATGTAATAAATTGGTCGAAGATAGATTATTGGTGGCACATTCTCAAAGGGAAGAAGAAGGAAACCTGCAACGGTATAAGACAAAGACTTATTACTATATTCATTTTACAGAGGCGATCGATTCAATTAAATGGAAAATTCATACTATTGTTAAAGAATTGAAAGATGAAATTCAAAAAGATTCTAACCCAGAGGGATATGTTTGTAGAAGATGCTTCAGAAAATATTCACAAATCGATGCATTATCGTTATTGAGCCCTGATAGATCAAAATTCATCTGTGATCATTGTGGTGATGAATTGATCGAAGATGATTCAGGTATTCAATTGAAATTAAGAGAGAAAAAATTGCATAAATTGATGTCACAGATCAATCCTATCATTGATTATTTGAGAAAAATTGATAAGTTGACGATTGAAGAAAACACATTTGAAAGTTCTTTGACAAGAGCTATTCCTGCACAATCAGAGACAAAAGATTCATACTCACTGTCGAATAGAACCGTTAGAAACACTGCAAATAATTTCGTCGGTGTTTACAATCAACAATCAAGACAATATAATAATAATACTTCGAATGCTATCTTGAATGTTAAGATCTCCAACGAAGATGATGAGCTGTTGGAACAACAAGCATCATTGAAACACAAGCACGAGAAACTGATTCAAAACGCATTACCTTCATGGCATTCAGGTAGTACTGTTGGTAAGGAGAGTCTTGGAAGATTGGATGACGATGAAAAAGATGAAATCTCAATTAACAAAGAAATCTCCGAAGATGCTGCTGGCACTCCACTGCCAATTGACAATGAAGAAAATAATAACACTCCACAGGAAAACCAGGATTCTCATTCAAGAGATGAAACACCACTGAGTGATGGTGGATTCAAGATAGACGATAAGGAAGCAGAAGATGCTTTAGCTGCATATTACGCAAACTTGGAGAAGCAGCAAAATGAAGAAGATGAAGAAGAAGAAGACGAAGACGAAGATGATGATGAATTTGAAGATGTCGACATGGACGCAAATAATGACGACTCGCTGAAGTCAGTACCTACCTCAGCTCCACAAGAAACAAATGGTGTAGAAGAAGTAGAAGAGTTTGATGGAGAAAGTGATGAAGACTAGATCTTGCGAAACCGCTTGCGATATAGGACGCACGATAAAAAAAAAGATTGGGAATATTTTTTTTTTTTTTTTTTCTGAAAAATTATGTATCATCATGAATTGATTTTATTTATTTAAATAACTTTTCACTAGAAGCCTGAACTATATTAAAGTAATAGGAAATGTCCACAGCACCACTGGAAAAGAAAAAAGTGAGTTAATTTAAAGTATCTTCAATGTGTTCTGTTTTTTTTTACTAACGGTGAAAAAGGTTGATCCATTAAAGTCATTCATAGCAGGAGGAACTGCTGGTGCAATTGAAGGATGTATAACTTATCCATTCGAATTTGCGAAGACTAGATTACAGTTAATTCCAAAAAATTCAAATGCGTCACGTAATCCATTGGTATTGATTTACACAATTGCCAAAACTCAAGGTATTTCGTCACTTTATGTTGGATGTCCTGCTTTTGTAGTTGGCAATACAGTTAAAGCCTCAGTAAGATTTTTAGGATTTGATAGTATCAAGAAATTATTAGCGGACGAAGATGGTAAATTAAGTGGACCAAGAGGTGTGATAGCTGGTTTAGGTGCTGGTTTGTTAGAAAGTGTAGTTGCTGTGACACCTTTTGAAGCGATTAAGACTGCATTGATTGATGATAAGCAATCAGCAAAGCCAAAATACCAAAATGGATTGATCGGTGGAAGTTTAAAATTGTGTAAAGATTTGGGTTTCAAAGGTATATATGCTGGTGTATTACCAGTATCTATGAGACAAGCTGCAAATCAAGCAGTTAGATTAGGTTCTTATAACTCGATCAAGACTGCCATACAAAGATTCCAAGGAACACTGCCAAATGAACCATTATCTTCAAGTGTCACTTTTGCTGTGGGTTCTTTCGCAGGTATAGTTACAGTTTACACAACAATGCCTATAGATACAGTCAAGACTAGAATGCAAGCCTTGGGTTCAGATAAGCTTTATTCTAGTACTGTTGATTGTTTTGTTAAAATTTTCAAGAACGAAGGATTGCTCACTTTCTGGAAAGGAGCTACTCCAAGATTAGGTAGATTAGTCTTAAGTGGAGGTATTGTCTTTACAATTTATGAAAAAATGTTGGTGTTGATGGGATAGATTATAGAATGAATGCATAGATTTTTGTAATAAACTACTTGTAATTCAATGGAAAATTTGAAATTTTGAATTCTATATACGTAATTTAAATTAAATCCAGAATAATTATTAAAGAAATGAACTAAGAATCATGAGAATGAAGATGAAAAAGAAAAACCATAAGATTAAGAAAAAAAAAAAATTGTTTCGTAACATACCACCCACCATGTAAAAGTTAGATGAAAAAAAAAAGGAAACTAAACTTCTTCTGGCTCAGAATTAGTTGTAGTTGTTGCATTGTTCACACCAGTGTCATGGTTTGGATTTAAAATTTGTTTCTCCATTTGTCTGGCTCTATGATAATCAATAATTGATTTTAACAATATGAACAAACCCAATGCAATTAAAGCAAATGCAAAAACCGGTGTCTTAACAACTTCATCTGTTCTAGCGGCATCTTCTGCCATATCTGCTGTTGATCCACTATTTGAGTAAAAATGTCCGTCTAATGTCTGTGAACCATCTATGTCTATTGAATTAGGATCATTAGGCTCAAATTTGTTGATTGGAGAATCCCCTTTATTGTAATAATTGACAGGTAATAACCCGTAGCCATAATTCATAAATGTTAAACCAAGACCAGCTCTGGAACCTTCTTTTGAACCGTGTGATGTATGTAATAAATAAGTTAAGAAAAATCCAATGAATTGGAAACTGAAACTGACGATAAAATTCCAAACAAAATTTAAAATTGAGCCCACTGGTAATCCATCAACAAATATTTCATCTTCAAAACCAGGTGATATAACAGAAGATTCCCAATAGGGAGGTGTAGAGTCCATGGCCAGTTGCTCATATGAAGGCAAATTTTCATCTAAATCTTGATGCGTAGAAGGCTTGGCAGCCATATTGGTGAAAACACCATCGTTATTCAAGCCTTGACCTATTGGCCTTCCATTATAAACCGGCTGGTAGTAATTACGTAACAAATGAGGGACATATCTTGACACACGTGGATTATTTATGAGTCTATGGATAATGGTATTTGGTATTTGAACTTCTCTTCTATTATTTGATGAAATATGCTGTTGTTGTGATTGCAGAGACAGTTCAGGGATCAGTTCAGGTTCATTTGCAAGTCGTGTTCTAGTGGATGCTTCCAATTCGAATAATACATTCAGTTGTTCATCATCTCTCAGAAGTCTGTTATCGTTCAAAATTTGTGAATCCGATTGTGCTTCAATAGGTGACCTGTCCCCATTAAACGAAGAGAGTAAGACTTCTTCATCTTCAGGTCTTCCGCTCAAATCTTGAAGCTCATGCTCTTGAGAGGCATTTGCTGTGTCGATGTTTTGAATTCCAGGTAACTATTTACGTGTTGTTAGTATGATAACTCCTCGTATGTTAAAAGATTTCAAGGGTAATACCGGCATTTGCCAAAACGATCCAAATTAAACGTGTATCATGAACACAGTCTCAATATAACTACCCTTGTCATAAGAAAGTCATTACTTACTCTCTGATACTTCTTCATAGCAATATATATATGTGATTTAAATTGACTCAATGATCCTTGGGATTTCAACTTGTTATAACTTTAAAGGAAAGGTCTAAGAAAAAAAAAATACAAAAAAATAATTACTAAATTTCTTGGGAAGGCGCATGCAAAAAAAAAGGAACCTTGTTTTGATATAATATACACTACACATCTCCTAATCTATGGTCTCAATTTGATTGTGACGTTGAACTCATCACCCAAGTTCTCGTAAAAGACTGTGGTATTTCTCTTTTCTTCTTTCTTGAAAACAGGAGGAGGAACAACAGGTTGTTGTTTGACAAATTGATCTTCTGGAACGATAACTTTTTCAACACTTTCTGTGAACATGAAAGTACTGTTATGCAAGTCAACACCACCCGGTAAGACACTGTTAGGAACAACAGTTCTGATGGTCTTAGGATAATCAGATAAGTCAGGTAAAGTAGGGCCTCCTCTCCTTGTGGATGTTCTTCCTTGTGTTCTTCTTTTTCTTCTGCTCTCTCTTTCTTTGTCTTTATCCAATCTCTCTAACTCATTAATATTGATCTCTAGCACAGAAGGAGTATAACTTGACAATGAATTTTTTTGACGTTTAACTTCACCTCCATATATATTGGCACTGAGAAATCTTCTGATTTCATCTTCCTCTACAGCAGTTCCATCAAATTGGTATCCAACAGTGTAAAGGGCCCTGATGAACATCTGGCATTGCTCTCTTATTGAGTGAGAAATCAGAGATGCAAACTCTGTTGATAAAGATAATTCTGCCACCATCACTGCTGCAAATTCTTCTGGACTATTGTCCGGGTTAGTCAAATCCCACTCGAATTGGTCTATCAATTGATTATTGGCTATGGTAATGTCCAATTTAATTGGAATTCTGATATCTTGAAGTGGAGAAGATCTTGAAGGCACGTTTTGAACTACTGGAAGGTACTCACTTATTTGTTCTTTAACACATTGCAACACAGTGTTTGTATGTAAAGGGTTCTTGAACTTGTAGTCTTCCATTAAGACACTAACAAATCTTTCTAATGTAATCAATTGTTCATTACTGTTCCAAAGAAAAGTATCACTCAATTTGAATTTATCTTTCTCAAGATCAAATTCTAACCTTATAGGCACCAATTGCTCTTGAATTTCTGCATTTGCATAATTAGCCTGAGGGGAGATGTATTGATCAGGGATTCTAGAAAACCTCTTTTTGTTGTTAGGATAAATCAATTGAGTTGGTCTTCCAATATCACTGAAACCATTTCCATAACCTTGATAACCTTCACCCCATATACTCTTGACATGTGGGAACTTTGGGTCAATAGACTGAGATCTTATACTTCTCAAGTTCTCATAATACTTGAGTTCTGACCCAAGTCTTTTCGCTAAAGAAGCATGTTGTGAAAGATTTTCATTTCTAGCAAGTTTCGAAGCATCGTCCAAATCTCTCCTAGTTATCTGCTCATAAAGAAGGATCTCAGTTGGAATTTCTTGGTTTCCCTCCTCTTTCAATTTCCTGGACCAGTAACTAGTTGGGTCAATCTTATTCAAGGGCAATATGCTCTCTACTACTGGAGGTGGAACCGGTGTTGGAATTTGTTGTGGTTGGTGTGGTGTTTGGAGGGGTTGTTGAAGATGAGCTGGATGAATCTGCTGACTCATAGGAGCAGGAGACATGGAATGTGTCGAGCCTGAAGCAGCTTGAGCAGCAGCAGCTTGAGCTTTCATCTCTTTTTTGGTAATCCTCTTCTTTCTTGGAGGCTTTTGAGATTGTTGAGATTGTTGTTGTTGTTGTTGTTGTTGTGGAACACCTTGAACAGTCATAGGATTTCGCACACCATTATTATTTCCCATCATGTTTCCATTTCCATTACCCATAGATAATGGTTGGCCCTGTTGGTTCATCATCTGTTGTTGTTGTAATCTTTGTTGCTGATAATGGTGCAAAAAAGCTGCAAGCTGGGGATGTTGCCTCAACAAAGCCTGTTGTTGGTCCGGTGTCATGTTTGCCAACTGCTGCTGGATGATCTGCAACGACATCTGCTGCTGTTGGTTTATAGGTTGTTGTGGTTGTTGACCGTTGAACTGGTTCATTTTAAGATTTTGTTATTCAATATAATACGATTCAAGATATAAAAACTCAAAAACAGACAGGGTCCCATAAAACACTCGGTAAATAAATCAATTGAAAACAATGAATGTCTTTGTAATTGAAGTATATTTCAAGATGCAAGATGAAGCACTTCAAAAAAGTTTATGTTTTGGTTCTTGTGCCAAACATTTTTTTTTTTTTTTTAATTTTTGTGTTTTTTTTGCAGAATGGAAAATTTCAAGCGCCAGCCCTCTACAAAATATTTTGATATTATAAGAACGACTTACTAACTCTCTATAAAATTAACTTAAGATCTATAATCACCGTTGATGGTGACATATTCATGACTAAAATCACATGTCCAGTAGTCACAGGAAGCACCTTTACCAGTACCTAATTGGACTAATATTTCTAAATCTTCGGCTTGCAAGATTTCACTAGCTCTTTCTTCATCTACTTGTTCTGGTTCACCGTTGACTAACAATTTCAATTCAGCACTACCATCAGTTGGAATGAAGGAGACATTAGTCTTGAATGGGTCAACTTCGGCTTCCGCATAACCAGTGGCACACAAGATTCTTCCCCAATTGGCATCTTTACCATATAAGGCAGTCTTTACTAAAGGTGAATTAGCAATTGACTTAGCCACTTTATGAGCATCTTCATATGATTCAGCATCTTCAACCTTAATAGTGACAAACTTTGTAGCACCTTCTCCATCTCTGACAACTAACTGCGAAAGCTGTTGGGCAAAAGCCACGATATTTTCTTTCAATTCTTCGTAAGAAGATGAACCTTCGGTAATGACTTCACCACCAGCTGCACCATTTGCCAAAGCAGTGATAGTATCGTTTGTTGACATATCACCATCAACAGAGATACAATTGAAAGATCTATCTGTTGCATAAGATAAGATTTTCTTCAAAGATTTAGGCTCCACTGGTGCATCTGTTACAAAAAAACCTAACAAGGTAGCCATATTTGGACAGATCATTCCAGCACCTTTAGCCAATCCTGCTAATCTGTATTCAATACCGTTGATGGTGAATGATTTTGAGACCAATTTAGGGAAAGTATCAGTTGTGCAGATTGCCTTAGCACATTCTAACCAATGCTCATGATCATCACCCAAATGATTATCAACTAAAGTAGGGATAGAAGAAGTGATCTTGTTGATATCCAATCTTTGGCCAATAACACCGGTTGACATCACCAATGTTGATTGACCATTTGTGTTACCAACAACCTTGTCAACTTCATCTACCATCAAGTTTGCATCCTTCAAACCACCTTCACCGGTAACAGCATTCGCACAACCACTATTGACCACTATTGAATTGATATCTTTACCCTGTTTATCTTCGACAATCTTATAAGACACTTGAACTGGGGCAGCTTTGAACTTGTTCTTTGTGAAAACTGCAGCAGCTGAGGTATTCTTTAAATCAGAAACCAAGAGGGCCAAGTCTGGATTTCCGTTCTTCTTAACACCTGATTTAAATCCACCAACTCTGAAGCCCTTTGGATATGTCCCATTTTTTGGGACGAATCTGGATTTATCAGCAGCCAACTTATATGAAACGGCACTGAAATTACGAATGAACTGTTGAGTCTTCATTATTTGATAATGTTCTCTACTGATATGAAGAAAGCTGGCCTTATATATCAATTATGAGTCAAATCTTGGGTCTTGAAAAATTGAATCTTTAAAAAGATAAAAGTTTTTCATCGCGCCAAAAAATACGGAATTGCCTGTTTTGGAAGCTTTAGAAGAAGAATCAACGACTTTTGAAATTTACAAATAATTTGTTACATAAAGAAAAATCCATTTTGAAAATTATACCCAAAAAACATACACACATATTTAAAAATCCTCAATCTTTTGTTCAAATATAATGTATTGAATTTATCTACATAACATATATTACAAAAGAAATCAGAAAAAAACTATTAATACCATTGAAAAGAAAATTTGACTGAAAAATTCAACGAATTTAGTTCATCTTCTTAACTAAGGTGTTAATGTGTTCTTCGTGGTTACCGAAAGCACCACCTTGGATGAAGTGGTTGAATTTTCTTCTGGTAGCCCAACCACCGGATGGGTTTGATAATTTGAATGGCCATAAGAAGTTGTTAGCTTGTTTGAAGTTTGGACCAACAGTGTAAATTTCGTGGATCAAATCTTCAATTGAAACAATACCGTATTTACCTAATGAAGCTTCAATGATTGAGTTTTCAGATAAAGCAATTCTTTGTTTGTTGATCTTACCGAAACCTCTCTTGTAGACTAATTGTCTGATGGTTGATAATGATGGGTAACCGTAAGCAACGTATGGTTCAACTAATTTCAATAATTCTGAAGTAGCCTTGGTGACTTTGACGAAAACACCAGCGTTGATTTGTAACAATCTTAATAATTGTAAAACCTTTCTTGGTTTAGGTGGAATCTTGTTGATACCCTTGATTCTGACAACGAAAACTAATTTTGATTGAGCATCAACGTAGTATGAACCGTTCTTCTTGGCTTCACGTTTAGCATCGATAACTGAACGTTCAGCATCTTTGTATTCTTTGGTGTAAGCAGCAGTTCTTTCAAAGATAGCTTGTCTCTTAGCTTTGTTAGCCTTTAATAATATATTGTTAGTATGTCTTTTTCCTGTCAATGTGTTTTTCAATTTTTGTTAAGTGGAAAACTTTCAGTCCCGAAAGATGGTTAACTTAACGACAACATCGCCGTAGCTAGTCGGTTAAAATGGTTTTGTATCATCTCTAAATCTACCATATATATAGAATTGAAAAACTGTTGTTAATGAGTACTTACTTCTTTTCTAGCTTTTCTTTCAGCAGCAACTTGTTCAGCTGATTGAGCTTGAGCCTTAGATTTCTTGATTAAAGATTCTGGTTTTTGAATTTGTTCTCTGAAATAATTTTAGTTAGTACACTTAAAGAAATTCGGTCATTCAAAAAATTTAATTTTTGATAAAAACCTAGGTAAAGGAACTGATTGGGCCAACAATCATTCACAAAACCTAACTGAGAAATCCTCTATTGGACCTTGAAAATTCTATTTTCATTTAAATGGGTTCACAACCCCTTCAAAAAGGAACAGATTTAAAGGATGAAAAACTTTGAAATATTTCTCTCGGTGAAAAGAAGAAATGGCTGCTATTTCAAAGTGTAATTCTAGTCTAATTCCCCCTTGGTTATATATTTAGTCTTAGTTGATAAAAATAAAATCAACATGAGACAACACCTTATTCAAAGAATAAGAAATAAAAGTTAGTTCTCTAAGAATAGAAATATCCTCTTTCTCAAAATGAGAAATTCGTTGGACTACTTCGTAGTTATTCTTGGTACCATTGAAGAAAGTACGAGCTCTTCAGTGAAGAATATCTTGTAGTAACTTCAAAACCTTTGACAAAGTCAAAGAAATTATTTTCAATGAAAAAAAATATTGTATAACAATTTCATTAGGCTATAATATAACCTTTGTTTCAAAAGTCAATAAAGGAAGTGATTCCTTTCTCAATCTGTTTATATCATATTCATGTCTTTGTATATGATCACTTACTGAGCCATCTTGATTAAATCTGATTCGGTTGTAATAGAAGAAGAATTAAAATTAAATTGAAATAAATTTTTTTTTTGTATCAAAATGAAAATTTTCACTTTCGCTCATAGTTTAAAATTTTTTTTTTTTCCCTTTTAGTTTTTTCATAGGGTTAGGGTTTGCAATTAGGGTTTGTAATTGAAAAATGGTGTAAAGATCATATTGTGTTTTATGTAAGATACGCACGACTGGAATGTGCTAAAGTTCAGACAGCCCCAGTTTGAGTAAGTAGTCGAGGGCACATGAAATTTGATATTTTCGAGAGAATACAGATACACTTGTTGCAACTAAGGTACAGAGGATAAACATAAGTAAAATGAGTGCTGCTACTCAAGTCTTTAATAGGGGAGCTTTCTTATCTCACGAGAAAGATTACAATCATGCTACTGATAAACAATATCAGAGTTTACGTAAACAGGCTGACCAAGCTTATCAAAAGAGGAATCAGTTATCTCATGATTCACAACAGGCTTTTAAAAGTGGTGATAAACTGAAAGCACATGAATTATCTGTGGCTTCGAAAAAACAGCTTGAAATTGCAGAAGGCTATAATAGACAGGCAGCTGAGTATGTTTTCGTCGAGAATAACGCAGATAGTGATTCAAATGAGATAGATTTACATGGTTTATATGTGAAAGAGCTGGAATATATTTTGAAACAAAGAATCGTTGCTGGTATAAATAGACATGAATCCAAATTGGAAGTTATTGTTGGAAAAGGTTTACACAGTGCAAATGGTGTTGCCAAATTGAAACCTGCCATTGAAGAATTATGTCAAGAATCAAATTTGAAGAATTACATCGATCCTCACAATACTGGTGTTCTTGTCATTGAGTTGACCAATGCTCAAATACCCAGCTCATGGCCACAGAATCCAGGAAACTACCAAAGACCAAGTAAGCCTCCTGGCTCTTATCAACAACAACCACAAGGTCAACAACAACCACATTATCAACAAGGTCAACAACAACAGTCATACAACAACTACAACCAACAACAACAGCATTACAATAACAATAATAACAACAATAATAATAACAATGGCATTGCAGGTTTGGTAATAAAGCTCTTATGTGCTTGTTTAAACAGCAAATAGAGAGTTTACACAAAATATGTCATTTTTTGTATGTCAATAGCCAAATATAGTAATAGAACTGTAAACGGAAGTCAAAAGCTTTTCTATAAGACGCGTAGATTTTATTTTTCTTTAAAAAAAAAATAACATTAAATCAAACTGAAAAGGATAAAACAAAAGAACAGTAATGTCCAAAACGAAGAACCTTCCAAGGCTCAAGTTTAACAAGAATATTGTTCCTTCAATTGAGGAGTCAATATCGACGAAAGACTTACTAAACAGACTTAAAGTATGTTTTGTGTATTTTTTTTTTCAATTTCTCCCTTGTGGTTTACTAACAAGAAGCGAAAGGATCTTTCTAATGAATTAACTTCCATAGATCAAGATAAAATTGATATTTCATCATTGGACAATGTCAAAGATCTGTTGGTTAATAAAAAATTGATCAAAAATAACAACTTGGGAGTGCAATCTTATGTTGCCTGTTGTTTATCTGATATATTAAGGATCTATGCCCCAGATGCCCCTTTCACTGCTAATCAACTTACAGATATCTTTAAGTTATTCTTTAATCAGTTCAAGCATTTAAATGAACAAGAAACAAATGGATGCTTCCCACAATATTATTATTTGTTATCCAAGTTATCAGAAGTAAGAAGTATTATCTTGATAACAGACTTACCAGATTCGGAAAAACTTATTGAAACAATATTCGATGTGTTTTACGGTTTGGCAAATCAACCAAATTTCCCATTGAAATTGGAGCCATTGATCTGTGATATATTGTCAGAAATCATCAGTGAAAGTGATAATGTTCCAACAAAAGTTTTGAAATTGATTTTGAATAAATTTTTGAATGATAAGTCTATCCCTAATACCATAAATCCGTCTTTGAATTTCACCTTAAGTATATGCAACACTAATTCAGATCGTATGTCAAGATTGATTACACAGTTCTTCTCAGAGATGATATATGAAGGTTCAAGGAACGAGACGCAATCATCTCAATTCATTGATAATTTAAATAAACTTCATAGGTTATCAATTGAAATATGGAAACATATTCCAGAATTGTTAGCTTCTGTGATGGGATTAGTTGAAGATGAATTAGAAGCTGAAGATGTTACTATAAGGTTGATGGCTACAGAGACTGTCTCGAAAATTATAGCAATATATCCATCGAAGTTGAACTTCATTCAAACACACTCTGACACTTATACTTCATGGTTGAAAAAAACTTTGGATATATCTCCTCTTGTTCGTTGCAAATGGGTTGAAACAACTTTACCTGTATTACTCAGTAATAAACAAGATATAGGTGACATTGTTAACTGTTTAACCAAATCATTGTTGGATACTGACGAAAAAGTTAGATTTATTACTTGTAAGACTTTAGCAGAGGTCCCATCAAAATTGTTTTTAGAAAAAGTTGCTAGTGAAACAATCATGAGCACATTGAGCCAGTTGATTAGAGAAAAACACCCCGAAGTTAGAAACGAGATTCTTAAATTACTAGGAAATATATATAATGATTGTTGGGAAGAAGAAAAAGATAATAAACTATTAAGTTGGATACCTGATCATATTTTGAATTTGATCTATATAAATGACAAAAGTATCAATGCATTGGTGGACTTATGTTTATTGGAAAGGTTATTGCCTTTTGAAAGCAATTCTGATAAGAGGGTTAATCGATTATTGATGGTTATTCAGCAATTATCTGAGAAATCTAAGTCATCATTTTTCGCTGTTTTGAAAAGACAAAGACAAGTCTCAAATGTTGTGCTCCAGTTTTTGAAAACTTGCGAGTTGTATAATGCGGGAAATGTCATAGATGGTAATAATGAACTTGAAATACGCAAAAAGCTCGATAAGATAATAGATTGGATATCACTGGGACTTCCAACTTTCTATAATAGCAAAATTTGTCTTGAAAGATTCGTGAGATTAAACAATAGAAGATTCTATAGATTGATCAAATTATGCTTATCAGCAGATAGTGATTATGAGACCATCAAGAATTCTATGAAAGAGTTTTTCAACAAATTGAACGATTCAAAATCAATCAAAATTGAAGATGATATTTCAATACCGACAGCAGATATGTTAAATGTTTTCAAATTGATACTTTACAGATCATCTCTTATCATTGCGAACAAGAGTAATATCCCAAAGATCACAGAAAAGGCTAAGGATACTTCTGATTCCTTATATGAAGTCTCCAAGGAACTCTTGGAAACTATATCTGTTAACGTTCCAGGTGTTTTCAAATCGCATATTCATGAATTGACAAATTTTGTATCAAGTTATTCAGATGATGATGAGAAGGGTAAGTACCTGCAAACACTTAAAACTATATATCAATTTTTAAGTCAATATCAAGATTTTAATGAACAGCTTGATATAGGTTTTTATGATAATTTATTCAAGATTGCAACAAATGGATCAGTGTTGGAAGCAAAATACAGCGTGAAAATAATTTGTCTTTCAAGACATAAGTACAGTTATACTGAAGATATTTTGAACAAATGTTACCCCTTGGACAAGAGCAACAAAAATTTTGTCACTCACTTGTCAGTTATTTCAGAATTTGTACTTCTGGTTCCTGATTTGATGGAAGATAAATCAATGGATATTACAACATTCCTAATCAAAGACATATTATTGGTTAATGGTGAAATATCTGATGATGAAAATGAAGAAAATTGGATTGAAGATGAGGATTTCGAAAAGGGGAGATATTTGAAATGTCAAGGGAAGCTTTTAGCTTTGGATATCTTCACAAATGGCTTGACAGCAAGTGACAAATCGTCTTCGGCAAAAGATGAGACTAAGATTCAAGCATTGGCTGAACCTGTGTTTAAGTTGTTTATGTCTTTGATAGGAAGTGGTGGGGAGATAGTCAAGACGGGGGCCCCAACTCCTAAAAATTATCAAAGCAAATTGCGCTTATGTGCAGGGACGATGTTATTGAATGTCTCTAGAATACCCATTTATAATAAGATGTTATCGCCACTGATCATCAACAGATTAGTGTTCTTGGTTCAAGATGAATGTTATCAGGTAAGATCTGAGTTTGTTGATAAATTGCAGAAATTGTTATACGAAGACTTGATTAGTGAAAGATTTCTTCCATTATTATTTTTCATGGCTCATGAACCTGAAGAGAAATTGAAAACCAATGTTAAGACATGGCTCAGGTCATCTTTCAATAAGAAAAGTGTAAAAGATGTCAAGGGGCTCCTATATGAAAGGTCATTTGTGAGGTTATTGCATATGATTTCTCATCATCAGGAATACATTGACTTGATGAAAGATTATTTTGAGAAAGAGAATGAAGAGAGTTTAATTCAAGCTTATTCGTTTGCCTTGGAATATATTTGTTTCTACTTGAGTTTAATAGGTAACCAGGATAATATTTCTTTGTTATATTATTTTGCATCAAGATTGAAACAATATCGTGATAGCTTGATTCCACAGAGTGAATACGATGAATTTTATGAGACTGGAGGGAAAGATCATAAGTCGTTGATGTTCAATGTTTATAGAATTTCAGAATTGGCTCAACTCACGATTAAAGAAATGGCTCATATAAGAGGTTGGATAATATCAACTTACCCTGGTGTTTTCAAACTATCTGCGGATTTATTTTCTTCGATCAAGACTCAAGAAGAAGCTCATTATATTGTGAATACTGTTTTCATTGAGAATTGTGTCTCTTCCAAATTGACATCATTAGTTAAATCAAAGACTAATAGTATGGGACATCCAACGGCAAAGAGGACAATTAGAGACCAGCAATTGGTGAATAAGAAGAAACTGAAAACCGGTGGTCATGAAAATAAGGAAAATATCAAAGTAACAAAACTGAAGAAACCGATACAACAAAAGAAGCTATCAACAGAGCCTATAAGAAAATCTGAGAGAAATTTCAATAAACAAATAAGTTATGTTGGTAGTGATGATGATGAAATTGAAGAATATTAATTCTCAAGTATATATATATTTATGAAATAAAAAAAAAATATTAAAACATGATTTGTGATTAGAAATGAAATATATAGTGAACATCAATTTTGCAAAAATTTTAATAAATTCTCTTTCCCCTTTATTTCGATCAATTTTTTCAAATATTTCAAATCTTCAATCTCATCTTTTGACAATTCTTCATCAACTGCCGTGGAACAAAATTCACTATTTACAACACTGAGAAGATCTTTGAAACTTGAATTGTAATTGATGATTGGGGTCTTATGGAATTCAGATATCGATTCAAGAAATTCTTTTTGATCGTTGCTGCCTTCAAGTTTTTTAATTTTGCTGCTTTGAATAAAATCTAAAATGACACCTCTTTCTGGAATTCTATAAGTAATATTATTCATGGTGATTATTTTCTCTAGTTCCTCACCAACTGGTGCATGTATTTCACCATTTTTGTAAAATGTTTGTAAATAAGGTGGTGTTGGTAATTCCACTTCATCTTCCGAGTCACTGTCATCTGATTCACCAATTATTTCGACATCACCATTGTTTTTAAAGCCTCTTGACATAGAAACATCGACATAATTTTGCTTTTTGAATCTTCTCTTCTTATCAGGAATCAAATCAGAGACATGATTAGGACATTTCCATTTTGTACCCAATGTCTTCACAGTAGGTAAAGGAGGATTCAAACAATCTAAGTGCCATGACAAGTCACAATAACCACACTTGGTGATTTGCTTCTCCAAACCGGAAGATCCACATTTATAACATATTAAAGGTTTACCATCTTTGTCATAAATATTGAGAGGATCACTTTCTTCCAATTTACCAACTTTTACAGGTCTTGAATTTTTGATCACTGAGGCATCTTGATATTCACCAAATGGGCCAGTAGAGACGTGCTCAAATGTTGATTCTCTTAATTTCCTAGGTAATTCAAATTTTCTTGGATTTCTCATTTCACATTGATTCAAAAGTTTTGAAAAAATACCAACATTATATTTTTTCAATTTTTTCCTCTTACTCAAACATTCATTACAATACCAATTACCTTCTGGTAAATGATCTTCATCCATTGGAGGATCACAACATACAAAATGGAAAGATTTTGGACAAGCTTCACAACATAAGAAAATACCTGTGCCTCCACATGCAGAACAAAAATCTTCATTATCCTAAAATTGAAAGTTAGTATATGGCTTAATGTATAGTGATAAAAAAAATTGGTACATACCTTTGTCGTGTCTTCAAAATCGAATGCACCCAGTCTTTTTTGACCAGCTAAGTCTGGTGCACCAAATCCAAAAGCATTTCCTCGATTTTTTTTAGGACTAGAAAAAGGAAAAAAAAATGTTAGTAACAACTGGGCAAGAGAAAAAAAAAGACACCGAAGATCAACTTGATGGAGTTAAAAAGCAAAACAGTGGGAAAAAAAAACAGCACATAATATCTCCATATAAAGTTGATGGTCATTTTTATAATACTTATCACTTACGATCTCTTTATCTTCTTGTTGCTTCCGTTTTTCTGGTTATTCGACTTTGACGGAGTAGACGGTACTGAAGATTCAATATTTGTAGGAATTGGTTTCTTAGTAGCTGGTTTTTTCTTGTATTTTTCTGTTCCTTCTTTTGCAACTGGATGAATATTCTTGTGGTCACGTAATCTTTCTTCACTCAACTCTGTCAATGGTTCTGACAGTGAGGTTTTCAAATTATGTTCATAATTTGTCTTTGTAGGTTCATTACTATTACCGTTCATTTCAAATTCATCATCTGAATCAATTAATATCTCTTCATAATTGACGCCATTTTCATTTTTGGTATTTTTCTTATTACTAATTTTCTTTCTTGGCCAAAGGGCTTCTTTCAATATTTTCTTAGAAGGAAAAGAAGATAGTGGCAATCCTGTCACTATCGGCACCGGTTCTGCTAACGGAGGCTCTTGCCATGTCTTCTTATTTTTCCTAGGAGTAGGGCCTTGTTCGTTATATGATAAATCAGGCACACTTTCCAGTTGTAGCAGTCTCTTTGCCTCTAATCTTCGTTGTTTTTCTTCTTCTTGCTTTGATTCCAATTGCGTTATTCTTGTTGATCGTCTCTTAACGTTTTGTTCTTTCGGCAATTCTTTTGAAGTGTCCAGTGATGCTCGTTGAAGCGACATGATAATATCTGGTTGGCTGCTCTTGATACCGTTCATTATTCTCTGTCGAACTAGTTCACCTCTTTTTTTTTTTCTTTCTCTATAACCTACCTCTAGTCAGCCAAAATGAATTTTGTTAATGATAATTGAGTGAACCAAACACAATTACAACAGCCTCTAGCAAGGATTTAAATGACCAACAAATACAAAAACAAAAAAAAATAAAATAGAATAAAGCACCAATTAGCAGTATATGGTAAAACCTGATCTTTCAACAAAGTTAAGTTAAAAAAATGCTAAATAAAACAGAAAATCTAATTTTTTTTTTTGATTTTTTGATTTTTTTTTTTTTTGTGCGAAAAAAAACGCGCTGCCATTTTTCTTCTCCCTTTCAAAAAAGAGGGAGAAACAGATGAAGATAAGTTGTTATTGATGGATTACCAGAGTTTATGAGCCTGATCCCTCTTATCGTGGTGGTAATCTGGTTGTCTTAGAGTTGTCTAAAGATATCTACATGGGTATCATACCATCAGAGTATCCCGCGCCATTCAAAATTATATAAATTATATATATATTTTCGAGAAATCATGCACTTATGTAGAGATCTTGAAACAGCGAGGAACTCTACTTCGAGATATCGGCTTCCACAAGTAACAATTTTACCAGATACCCAACTTTGTCTGCAACCACTTAAAATCTGTAATCTTCTACTAAGATCTCTATAACTAATTACAAGGTCTAGAAAGACAAAAAATATTACTTAAAACATCAATAGAGCCAATTCAGGTTAAAAGAGAAGCAAGATCTAAAGGGTCTTATTCTTCAGCCGTTGAGGCTGTACCTTTTAAATGATCTATCTCTCTCTCGTATTATTTTTATTTTTATCTTTTTTTTGTATGAATAATCAGGGCTGCATATACTTTCCCACTTCCAAGAGAATCACTTTTCAAACAATAAACAAATAGATATAAAAGAGAGTAATTTCTCTTTTCTTTGCTTTTATATTGTAGGATTATTTTATGGGGGATTTGTAATATGATAGACGTAATAAAACTGTTCAAGACAAACAGTAATAATGGAGGTTTTTACTCTGGTATGATCCCAAATTTGCAATTCAATATGGCAATGGCAATCATATTTGGTATTTTTTTCCTCTTCCATGTTGGTGTTTTCTTCCCATATAGACAATGGTGGTTTGGAACTTGTTTCATCATCCTGACTGCAATGGAGACAATTGGTTATATTGCTCGTGTTTTCTCTCATAATGATGTATGGAGTAAAGCACCTTTCTTACTGCAATATGTTTGTTTAACTATAGCTCCAGTTTTCACAATGGCCGGAATTTACTATCAATTGGCCAAATTATCTATGATTTATGGACCTCAAAACTCTCGTTTAAAGCCAATGTCATATAGTTATATTTTCATCGGTTGTGATATATTATCAATCTTGGTACAAGCTGCTGGAGGAGGTATTGCATCGGGAAATGCCACTAAACAGAGTCAAAGAATGGTTGGAACTCATATATTTGTTGCCGGTTTAGCTTTGCAAGTTCTTTCAATGACCATTTTTTTCTGTTTTTGGTTTGATTTCTTATATTCAATTTATATCAAAGCTAAAAAGAGAAATCCAGGTGAAGAATTGGATAATCTCTATAACCCAAAATTCAGAGATGTTAGATCAAGAAGAGGTTTCAAATATTTTAATTTGCTGCTCACAATTGCCGTGATATTCATTTACGTTAGATGTTGTTACAGAGTTGCAGAGTTGGCTGAAGGCTGGAATGGCTACTTGATGAAACACGAGGTTTATTTTGTCATCTTGGATCTGTTAATGATGTCATTGGCAACTGCGATCTTGATACCTTTTTACCCCGGTTTTATGTTCGATGGTAGACATACAAATATAGGTGTTGAAGGCTTCAAAAGATCATTTAGGAAAAATGATAGGGAAGTAAGGAATGAAGATTCATCAATTAGTGATAGTGAAGAGTTTATTGGTAATTCTACAAATAATGCAAAATTTGTCGAATAATAATGATAATAATAAAAAAGATGCATTTTGTTATATGGTTCTCTTATAAATTGTAAGATTTGTTGGATAGCAGTTCTTCTTCTTCTCTACTAATCTCTTTCCCTTTCAATTCAACAACACATTTATCAACTAATTCTCTTAATGCCTTAATGTTTTTCTGTCTTCCAGTGATACTAACACTGTTTAAGACTTTATGAGGATAACTTCCTATCTTTGTATCTTCAGTGGTAATTTCATTTGACAATTTTCTCAAAAACGGAGCTAACAGTGATTCACGTACATTGGTAGATACATAAAATGAAACAAATTTCTGCTTCGGGTTTAAACGAGTTTCAATATCCTTGTGGATCCCATTTAATAACATGTTTTCAAATAATCTGGGGATTCCAGGAAGTATATTTAATTTATCATTGATATTCACAATAGGTACCCAAAGATCAGGTGCATATAAATATTTCACATTTGGTCCAAATGGTAAATAAACCATTCTTAAGTTTGCCTGTCTTTGCTCTTCTGTAAATTTCTTAATCAACTCTTTATAAGTATTATACATCTTTTCCTTCGCAGTCTCGTCAATTCTCTGATCTAATTCATAAAATTTGGCAATACTCTCATATGTTATATCATCATGTGTTGGACCAATCCCACCACTAGTAACTATAAGATCATATTTAGAATCAAATTCCTTCACTGTTGACATTATTTCATCTTCATCATCTCCCACAATGGAGACTTTGTTCAATTGAATACCGTTATCAAAACAATATTTGGCGAAAAATCTAGAATTTGTATCTGTTATCTTAGAGTTCAAAACTTCATCTCCAATAATCTATTATCAGGTTAGTATTTTGCTTTGAAAAATTGAGAAACAGTTAACTCACAATACACCCTGCTGTCTTGATTGATGACAATTGAAATGAAGCAGTAGAAAATCTTCTGCTGGATAAAGTCAGTATTCGCAATCCAGTTAAAATCATTGGTGCCAGTGTCTTGGAAATTAGTCTTTTTTTTTAACTTTTAAGTATGGAAAAAAAAGCTAAAAAATATCTCTACAAGAAGTGAATTATTATGAATTAAAAATACAGTAGACTTTATTTAAATTACAAATATTTATGACTTTTTCTCTATAGCTTTCCAATCTGGAATCCATAATGTGACTTCTTTATCTGCTGTTGCAAAAGACAGTAATCTTGGATTGAATAACATCATTCTTGGTACGCCTTGATCTGATGGGAAATCCAGTACAGGTTTCAATTCTATAGTGGCATCATCTTTTGACATATTTGCCAATGGTTGTAAATCCCACACATTGACTCTCTTAGCGCCTGATCCACCATATACAAATCTACCGTCTGGTGAAACAGTTGTTGGACCAGTATCTGGGAAATCTCTTGGGGGCATAGATGTAGAACCTTTCAAGATACCTTTAAGTCTTCCATCAAAGGCATCTAGGACCAGATGATTTTGATTATTCAGATATGTCACGATAAGATGAGAACCATCATTGGTGAATTCAAGTTTCGAGATTGGCACTTTCAGAGTCACTTCAAATGTCGCAAAAGGAGGCTTGTCGAAATTTTTCATATCGTATAATCCAATTTGATGAGTTGCAGAAGATGCCACTGCAAAGACATACCCAGTTGGATCAAATGCCAACACTCCAGGTGTTTTCAAATACATCGTGCCTTTGCAATTAGCAGATCTCAAATCCCACACTTTAACAGTGTTATCCAATGAACTACTGATGAACATATCATCGATTGGCGCCACTTCTAAAGCCGTCACCAAGGCTTTATGCCCTTTGAAATACCTTAAGTAACTATTATCATGTAAGGACAAGTACCTTATCGTGTCATCTTCTTTTGTCGAGGCATAAAGACAACTATGAGATGAGTGCGTGAACCTTGCCAAATGCGTACCATATTTCTTACTCAATATTGGTTTAGAATGAGTACCTTTTGTAACGTCATAGAGTTGGATAGATTCATCGACTCCAGAAGAAATCAAGTATTTCCCAGTATCATCATAGTCAATCGAAGTTATAGGAGCATCCAAATGATGGTACCTCAAGGTCTTCGACGGAGCAAAACTCTTCATCACATCTTCAGTGATCTTTATATTATTTGAAGACATCTTGAGTATCTAACCATAGAACATTCACTGTTATGTTTTTTTTTTTTTGACTTCAAATGAAAAAAAAAAAAAAAGTTTAAAAGAGAAAAAAATATAAATTAATTTAATCTTATTGCAACATGGTCTTTGGAAAAGTGTTTCATTACTCTCTTGATGCCTTATTGGTCTCGATGTTATTAGCTGCTGTTCACAGGAATACAGGGTTGATCTTCAATACATATGAATTTTCATCTACAGATGTCAGAAGCGTGTTCACAAGATACCTTGCATTTGGAGAAGCTTCTTACGACTACTTCGTTGGTGGCTTGAAACGCTCGGGATATTTCACACAGAGAAGAATCACTTCAGTTGACGATTTAAGAGATAGAGTCAAGACTGAAGTCAATGATTTCATCGACAAAGCTGGAAAGAGATGAAGATTATGAATTGGTGTTAATATAAGGTGTTTTTTTTGGTTCTCCCTCCCCCCCCTTGGTAATTGGTATATATGTGTTTATTCTAATAATATTATTTCTTAACTCTTAAACTAGTAGATGACTTGATTCAGTTTGCCAACCTTTCTTCACAGACAGAAAATCATTTTTTGTGTTTTTACTCACAAATTTTCCAATTTTACTTTTTTTTTTCCTCTCTTTTCTCAGAGAATCTAAGGATCACACATCACAGCTTTGCTTAAAAAGTCTATCAACTACATATTATTGTTAACTAGTGTGTCCTTTATTCACCTCAGAGGGGTATTTTGAGTATTGGGATTTCCGGTTTTCAAGTTCTTTCGCTCTCGTTCAAAGTATAACTATTATAATTATTCGATAAATTGATATTCCCATTCCAGTATCAATTAGCCCAAATTCAGTCTTGTTTTCAAATTTACAGTTGAAAATTCGAATTTTTCTGAAGATTCCACAACTTTGAAAAGCATCTGAATAGCTGGCCAGAGTCTTATTGGTTTTGATCTTACAATCTGTCCTCGGAACAAGCATTTTTTTTTTTCTTATAATAGTAAGTTGATATTGATGAAATCTTCCTTGTTATTGACAAGTGAATTTGTTCAAGAGACTAACCATACCTCACTAGAAGATATAGACGATGTCAGCTCATTTGAATGGCTCGATATCAAATGGAACAGGAAATGAGGAGCTCCCCAAGAGACCAGATATTCCAAGAACATCTGGAAATTTTTTTCAGTCATTGCCTGCTCCTCCACAACTTCCTCAATACAATGTTCCACAACCATTTTCAATGTTTGGAAACAGGCAAAGACCGAGTCTCCCATATTTACCGTTTACTGGTATAACTGGTACACAACCACCTTCGTTCTCTCCGTTTTCTGCTCACTCGGATTCAATCTCAGATATCGCAACAGAACGTATGTATCATCAACCACCACACACTGCTGATCCATACACCGAGCTTCCAGCATCTGCTCCACCACACAAAAATGGACTTCTAGGATATCCAAAATCTGAACCAGCCAGTGCCAGCCATTCAACTGTCTCTGTGCGGGTATCCGAGGCTTTTCCACCTGAATTTGCCGAATTATCATCACCTTCAACCAAATTTACACAGCAAGTTGCTCACAAACAACAAATCAATCCATATATATATCCACAGGAAAGTATAGATTTCAAAAATCCAAATTTTACCGCAAGATCGGTTGATGCAAATTTTAATGAGATAAGATCTTGTCAGTTAGACCAAAACAAGAAAACTGATCCTTTAAAATTTCTGGACGAAAATTATCAGAAAAATGAATGTGCAATTAGTATAGCCACAACTAAAGAATGGCAAGCTAAGAATCTGGGTAAAGTACCGAAATCACTTTGGATTAAGGCTCGTCAGCAAATATTTAATCCTAAAAGTGATGAAGAACAGAGATCGATTTATCCAAGGAGTATGAAATTGGAAGGAGGATCTAAGATTCCAAGTTTTGAAAATGTTAACCTTGACCTCTTCAGATTAAAAAATCTTGTTGAGATGAGAGGTGGTGTTAATAGAGTTGACACTGAAAATCTTTGGAGATCGATAGGGAAAGAATTAGGCTATTTGACTGATGCCTCCCAGTTTCTTAAGAATGAATACAACAAGACCATATCCAAATATACTCACGCCGAAATTTCCATCAAGGACGAAATTAACGGCAACAATAAGAGAGAATTGGATCAAATCAAAGATCGCTTTGAACAGAAAAAATTGAAAACTGAGAGCTCAGTGCTTCCTATAATAGCCTCTTCTAGCTACGAATACAGAAGAACAAGGAAACATTTGGTGCTGAAAGGATATGCAAGTTTATTTGACAAGGCATCGATTAACAGGACCGGTGTCACTGATTCGGAAAACTCTCTTTTCGAAGAATGGGTGCAAAAGAAAAAAGAGCTCATTGATTCTTCAATTTTTGACAATTCAGCATATTTCACACTAGATGAATGTATAGAAAAAGATCTTTGTATCAAAGATTATCTTGAAATTTCAAGTACACAAACAATAGAAGAGTTGGAAATGAAATATTGGCAATTTCTTGAGTCTGGCGAATACCTTGAAATAACCAGTGCTTTAAGAATGCTTAACGGTCAATCAATATTCCCAAATACAGTATCCATCAATGATTCGCCTTGGAATTTGAATAACATTTCACAGAATAATCATTCGTTGTTGAAATATGCTTCAGAGGAAATAGAATCATTATCAAAACCATCCTTATCTGTTGGTATGCTTTTCAGTACAGAAAATTGGACCATGGAAGACCATCTGCTACCTTTACTTGATTATTTGCATATTGGAGAAGGGAAAATCTGGTATTTTGTCGAGCCAGAAGATACTGAGAAGTTACAAGAGTTGATGAAACTGATGGGCACAAAAATGGATTCAGCTAATCTGAATATCAGAGGTGAGCACATTGACCAATTTTTTAACAGATACACCACACAAGATGGTTCAACGAGAATATTTAATACCGATTACCTGATAACACCATCTTTTTTGAAATTGAAAGGTATTAAAGTGCGAAAAGTTCTTCAAAGACCAGGTGAATTCATATTGAAGTTTCCTGGCACTTTTTCATACTCTGTTTCAATGGGGTTCAATGTCAGTGAGTCAATAAATTTTATGCTACCGTTATGGCTAGACTTTGCTGTTGGGGCAGAAAGAGTATTAGCTTTACAAGGTATTATGGCGAATTTTTCTGTATTTGAGATTCTTACAAACATTGCCAAAAATTGTAATAACCCATCATTAGTAGCGAAGGCTAATGACATATATGTTTCAATTTGTGAAGAGGAAATTAGCTTAAGGGATCAAGTAAGATCATTAGTACCCGAGTTGTCAGAAAAATTGAATAAAAATATCGAATTTTATTTGTCTGATGATGACTTATCAAATTCTTTCCCATCTGTCATGTGTTTGATAAGTAAACAAGAACATCAAATATCGATGTCACTTCGGAATTTCTTGCAACAATATGGCAAAGATAAGTCCAAATTTGATAATAATATCGTACATTTTGAGTTATTGGTGATGTACGAGGATGACAAGTTGAGACAATTTTCGAAAACCTTAGCTCGTGATATAACCACTAGTTTCGATTGGTCACAAAAATTAGAACTTTCTTTAAAAGATGAATCGAAACCTTCTTTTAAGTTATTGAAACAACTTTTCAGTGAGGGGGAGAAAATTTTCACCAATGAATACTTGTCTACTGTATACAACGAAGAGACTGAACTGGAACACTATGAAAGATATCTCCAATTGGGAGAGAAAGTTGAAGAATTTGGTGCCTGGATAGAATTGGCCCAAAAGTTCTTAACCTCAAAACATTTATCGAGAAAGAGAAAAGGTAGAAAAGATGATGAAGAAGAAGCTACGTCAGCTGATATTGGAGATTTGAAGCTTTCTAGTTTATGCAAGTTGATTGAACAAATTCCAAATTTGTCTTTCTTTGCAGAAGAAATGGACCAATTAGTGAATTTGACAATGGAGATTGAAGATTATGAAGTAAGTGCTAGGAAATTTATTTCAACCATCGATGAAACAAGAAACTTGGAAGAATTACGTAACTTATTGAGTCTTGGGAAATCATTTGGTATTGCAGATATTCAATCAGTCTTATTTTTGAAAGAATATGAAGAGACCGAATCTTGGTTAACTACTTTCAAGGAATGCAAGACCGTGGGAGTTGTCCTGGCTTTTGAAAACTTTGATTCATTACAGTCTTATCTTCAGCTGGGTAATAATATAAAGACTGTTAAAGAAAAACATCTGGAGAAGTTATTGCTTCTTGAAGAGTTATGCCGTAAGACTATTGCTGCAAATGAACTGGGAAACAAGATTTTGAACAAGAGTCATAGGGCCTCCGATATTGAAGAGATCAATAGATTGGTACATGATGCTTTTGAATATCCAGTGGATTCAGAGATGAGAAATGAATTAGTAAGGTTGCAAGCTGAATATGAGGAAATTTCCCTGAAATCCAATAAGTTTATTGAAGCAATTGAAGAGGCAAGAAAATTAAAAGATACGCCAGAGTTTCTGGCACTGTTAGAGTCCATGCCAAAATTCCAACAAATCAAAAGTCTCTTGGACAAATCACATAGCTTGAGAATCATCATACCGGATGTTAAGAGGCTAGAAGAAGAGTATTTCAAGAGATCCGAAGATTGGTTGAGGTCTTTAAGACGTTTGTTACACCGTCAAAATTCTTCTGCTTCTAATTTGAAGAATTACTTGACAACAATAACTGAAAATGTTAGGACCACTATTGGTAATCAATCAGATGAGGTATTGATTGGATCAGAAGATGAGCCTTCATCGAATGAAAACATTTATTGTATCTGCAGACAAGGTGAAAGTGGATTGATGGTTGAGTGTGAGACATGTTCTGAGTGGTATCATTTGGGTTGTTTCAATTTGAATAAAGTTAAGATGAAGAACAAGAGTTTTGTTTGTCCAATCTGTGATGAGAATGGCGAGCATAAAGAGTTATACGAAAACATGAAAGTACAGTATAGACCTGATAGTGCTGATATTGTGAAAATTATTGAAAATTGTGCTGATTTGAAATACCTCCCACTGGAAGAATATCAAGATTTGCAACAAATTTACCAAATTTTGCATAAATTTTTACAAAATTTAAGAGATAATTTACACTGGCAAGGCTCCGAATTACAAGAGACCAATATTCATAAGATAAGATTTTATTTGAGAAAATTAATTGGTTGTCCTATCGATATCAAGCCTGAGACATCATCTTTACAATCAAGATTAAAAAAATTGTTAGAATTGCAAAAAAAGGAATTACAGAAACTGCTGGAAACTAATAGAGAGAACTCAAGTAACGTTGAAACTGCGGAAACTGTGGTACAAGCAAGTCTCCCAGTTCAAGAAGAGATAAAAGAGGTGGTTAAGAATGATCAACTGCAGATCGTCACTGATGGGCCATTAGAGAATCATCATGAGATAACTACCACCTTCAATGAAAAGAATGAGGGGGATGCTCATATTGTTGCTGATAATAATAACAACGATGATAAGACTATTGATAACAGTAATATTAACGATAATGCTGCCGTGCGTACACAGGAGGACCCAAAAACAATCACTGGAACTGGACCCGAGCTTGCAGATATGAATTTTCCACAACAAGCAGAAAAAAACATTGAGGCAGCAACAGTTGTTAAGGAGGTAACTTCACTGGCAAAAGAAAAGGAGACAGTTGAAGGAGAAAGGAACAATGGAGTTGCGATAACAGTTGATAATTCAGTTACTAGTACATAGAATTTGACAATAAAAGATAACATATGGCATTTTTAGATCCACTTTTTATTTTTTTTCCCTCTCTGTTTTTTTTTCACTTAATGTTATTAGCCGGTCAGGTCACTTGATCCGCAGGGTTAGTAGAGTGCAAATAAACAGTATCGGTCTGTCCTGAGCAGATAGAGTGCAAGCTTTGTTTGACATGCTATTATCAACGTTGATACCATTATTATTATAATCTGCTAGTAAATAATAAGCTTTTAAATCTTTTATAAATAATATCGGTATAAGCCTTCCCCCGGTTATAAGCTTATTTTATTGCAACGGAATCAATTTTTGATCAAAACTGAAAAAAAAAAAGTCTCTCCTCCACCCAATGTAGACCGACCGCATCAAAAATATAAGCAACAGTAGCAGCAGCAGCAGCAGCAGCAGTAGACCGACTTTTTTTTTTCTTGCCTTATTTTGAAATAAATTCCATGATAAGAGAAAAATTGTAGAGAACGCCAAGACCTTAATCACAAATTTTTTTTGCACTTTGACTGTGGAAATAGGGCCAAGCAAAACCCCCATTAGTCAAGTAAAATATGCTTTTTTCCCCTTACAAGGCATGAACTTCCAAAGTTGTGGTGGTGGTGGTAGATATTGTGGTTACCAATTTTAAAATTTTCTTCACTTTGACCACAATTTTACAATTAGCACTTTCTCTTGTTCCTTAGATTCATATGAGAGCTTTAGATTCAAATCTAATGGCTTTGAAAAAGGCTAGTTGTAACTCTAAATTCAACACTAACTAGTGCTTCAGGAATATATCTTTGACCGAAATTGTGACTTTTTCTCAACTTGTTGTTTTCTGCCCCAAGTGTCAGCAGAAGCAGCATTTTTCTGCAATTCTTATCTATTGTTTTAGAGTGGGAAAACAAAAGAAAATCTCATGATGAACTGTGGAAAGTTTGAAATCTTTTTTTGGTTTAGTTCCTAGTTGCATCAGTCCTCTTAGATCAACGGCACAAGCCATTTTGTAGACATTTAATCAGAGATAGTAGATACTGTTTTGTCCGAAAATTAAGCACATATATTTAAATACCACTTTTTGTCACGGTTCTTAGCTTGATGTTCTCATTGCACTTCCACTGAAAAAAAAATCATAAAAGGGAAAATTGCAAAGCTTACACACAATGAGCAAAGAAGACTCCGAGAAGAAGATCATTTCAGAGTCTGAAAAGACTGAAGTAATCAGTGACATTGATTACATTGGTAATCTTGAAGAGAGATTTGTTTCAAGAGCTCTTTACAAGACCGGTCATAGTGTCGATGAAGACACTCATAACCTTCCAAAAGATACTGAGTTCATCTTGAGTAAGCTTGAAACCATGGATATTCATGAAGCTACTCATATCTTGGAAGAAGCTATTATTTACCATGACGATGATCCAAATTTCCCACTGGGAGATTATGATGAGATGAAAGAGTTGTTGGCTCAACCAAATGAAGATGATGCAGAATGGAATTTTGAAGTCAAATTATTGGCTGTCTTGATCGCTTATCATTCACCTTACCCAGAAGTTAGATCTGTTACAGATCCATTTGATGACACTACCATCCCTGTTGAAACATTCAGATCTTATGTATTGGCCATTATTTGGACCATCATTGGTAGTGGTGTCAACGAATTCTTCGGACACAGACAACCTTCAATTAGTTTATCAACTTCTATTATTCAAATGTTGTTGTACCCTTGTGGTCTTGCTTGGGAAAAATTGGTTCCAAATTGGGGATTCACTTTTAGAAATAAAAGATACTCATTGAATCCAGGTCCATGGACTTACAAAGAGCAAATGTTCGTCACTATCTTGTATTCTGTCACCAGTCCAGGTGTTTATGTCACTTCAAATATTATTGTTCAAAAATTGTTTTACAAAAGTACTTGGGTCTCGTTTGGCTTTCAACTCTTATTATCCCTTTCAACACAATTCTTAGGTTTTAGTTTTGCCGGTATCTTGAGAAAATTTGTCATTTATCCAACCCGTGCTATGTGGCCAACCGTTCTTCCAACATTGGCTTTGAACAGAGCCTTATTGAAACCAGAGAAGAAAGAAAACATCAATGGTTGGACCATTACTAAATATAACTTCTTCTGGATTAGTTTCACTTCCATGTTCGTATACTTCTGGATCCCAGACTACCTTTTCCAAGCTTTATCCACATTCAACTGGATTAACTGGATTAACCAAGACAATTTCAATTTGGCTGTTATTTGTGGTTCTACATTAGGTTTAGGTTTAAATCCAATCCCAACGTTTGACTGGAATGTTGCCAACTATTTGGCTCCTTTGATTGTCCCATTTTTCAGTCAAATGAACTTGGTTATCGGTATTTTCATTTCCTTTTTCTGCATTGTTGGTGTCTACTACGGTAACTACTATGACAGTGCCTATTTACCAATCAACAGTAACGGTATCTTCACAAACACAGGTGACTCTTTCCAGGTCTCCGAAATTTTGACCAATGGTTTACTCGATTTGGACAAATACAAAGCCTACTCCCCACCAATGTACACTGCTGCTAACTTGGTTGTCTATGGTGCTTTCTTTGCCATCTATCCATTAGTCTTCCTTTACACTCTTTACATTGAGAGAAAAGCACTTTTCCATTCATTAAGACAAATTAGACACACTATCAAGAATTTCAGAAGATCCAATTTTGAAGAATTCAAAGATCCTCACTCAACAATGATGTCAAAGTACACTGAAGTACCAGATTGGTACTTCCTTATCATCTTAGTCATCTCAATTGTCCTTGGTATATTATGTGTTGAACTTTACCCAACAAACACTCCAGTTTGGGGTATTTTCTTCACCATTGCTATCAACTTTGTTTACATGATCCCACTTTGTTTGTTATTTGCTGTTACTGGTAACAGTTTGGGTCTCAATGTCTTAGTTGAATTAATTATTGGTTACGCTTTACCAGGTAATGGTACTGCTTTGATGACTTTGAAAGCTTTGGGTTACAACATTGGTGGTCAAGCTCAAAACTACGTTAGTGATCAAAAAATGCTGCATTACGCAAAGATTGCACCAATGGCAATCTTCAGAGGTCAATTGATGACTACTTTCATCCAGGTCTTTGTCTCTTTAGGCGTTGTCAACTGGCAAATCTCTAACGTTGTTGATTTCTGTGTTGTTGGTCAAAAACAAAAATTCACTTGTCCAGGTGAAAGAACTTACTACTCAGCTTCTGTATTTTGGGGTGTTATTGGACCAAAACGTGTCTTTGGTGAGATTTACCCATTATTGAAATATTGTTTCCTTATGGGTTTCCTCATTGCCTTGTTATTGATCGCTTTAAAGAGATTCTTCCCAAAGATTATGAGAAACACCTTCCAACCAGTTGTTGTTTGTACCGGTTTCCTCAGTGTCTTTGCTCCATATAATTTGACTTATGTTCTTCCAGGTGTTTACCTTTCATTTGTCTTTATGTACTACATCAGACGTCGTTACCAAACTTGGTTCGAGAAATACAATTATGTCTTGACCTCAGCTTTGGATGCTGGTGTCGCTTTCAGTGCTGTCATTATCTTCTTTGCTGTGCAATACCATCCAAAGAATATTGACTGGTGGGGAAACGATGTTCCTTGGGAAGGTATCGATGGTGAGATTGGCAGAGTTGCTTTGAAAACAGAGCTTCCAGCCAGAGGTTACTTCGGCCCTGAGACTTGGAATTAGGGCTCTCTTTCCCCTTTTTTTTTTCCCTCCCTAAAAAAGAATATAGCACAGTACTTTTTGTTACTTCGTTTGCTTTTTTTATGTTATTACTTGAGAGTGTTATTTTATAATTTATAGTTCAATTCTTGATATAATCAACAACTGTTGTAGTAACTTTCCCATTTGCTCTTATAGCTTCGCTATGAGTAAAGTTTGCCCGTTGAAGTTTTTGCCTTATTTTTTTTTTTCTGGAGGAAAATTTTTCTTATGGAAAGTCCGACTCGCACAAGCACATCCAAGGACTGGTGGTGATGATCCGAAACGCTTTTTCCAACGGTTAAATTATAGCAGTAGATGGAGTATGAGGAGTTTCAAGTGCTCAAAAAGTAGGTCTATTGTATAATACATTATTCCTCACAACCGAGACTAGCAATGACAGGGGGTGTCTTCTTACAAAAATACCACACTGAAAACTCACTTTTTACAGTCATTTACTCCAACTTTGGGTGGGAAAACGAGGTGAAAAATTTCAACATCAAAGGAGAGAAAAAATAATTTTTTTTTTTTTTAATTTTTTTTTTCCCAGAAGGTTTGGTTCAGTAATATATCATCTTCGATTATCAATTTGAATTGGATACAGTTTGTTCACTAATTCATCAGATTGGGTATCTTTTTTTGTTTCGTTAAGGAGTTGTTTTCTTCTTTCTGTGTTTTTTTTTAATTTGTTTAGAAGATAGATATAATGATCAGAACGATAAGGTTATCAAAGGTGTCGGTGAGGGTCACGGTCACCTCAGCAAGACATTTCAATACTTCATCGGCTATAAGACATTCACATTCCCATGATCATTTTAATTCAGACAACCAGCCACACTCTTGCGGTGGCCATTCACATACTCATGATATCCCACAACCAAATCCAAATTCCGATCCAAAGTCAAGATATGATATCGACGAGAAAGGTAGAAAAGTTCTAAAACTGCATCCTTTCCAGTCGGTTCATGCTCATGATGACCCTGATTTCCCGGAATTGAAAGAGATGGATTTGGATGGTGAAGAATTCGAGTTGAATTTGAATCCAGAGAAGCCAACTCTTCTTGGTAAAATCAAGAAATTCTTTGATCCACACTCACCATTGGTTGAATTAAACCATTCTCATTCTCATTCACAAGGTGGTCATTCTCATAGCCATGGGGCTCATAGCCAGGAAGAATTGGAATTTTATAAAACTGGTTCTTTCAAAAAAAATCCGGGTGTCAAGATAACATTGATCGGTTTAGGTGTCAATATTGGTATGGCAGGTACCAAGGCTGTTGCAGGGGCTTACTTCCACTCACAGGCTTTGGTAGCTGATGCAGTTCACTCTGTAGGTGATACAATTTCAGATGTATTGACTCTTTCCACTGTTAATAGTGCTGCTAAAAAAACTAATGAATTATTTCCACTTGGTTTTGGTAAAATTGAAACTATTGGATCATTATTTGTTTCATCTATATTGTTATATGCTGGTATTCAAATAGGTTGGTCTTCAATGATAGATATTATGACTCCTTTATTACCTCACTCCTTTATTGATATCATATCATCAGTCCCAGTTCATTCTCATTCTCATAGTCATGTTACTAGTACCGAAATCGTCTCCACAATCACAGAGCACGGTCATGAAACACCAGTGGTTCATGAAATTGCTAACATCAATGCTGCCTGGGTAGCTCTGGGATCAATTGTCGTTAAAGAGTGGTTATTCAAGGCAACAAAGAAAGTTGGAGAAAAAATGGGATCAAAAGTATTGATTGCCAACGCATGGCACCACAGAGTGGACTCTTTGACTTCATTCGTTGCATTATCCACTATTTCTGCTGGCTATTTTTTGAACATATACTGGCTAGACTCAATTGGAGGCTTAATTGTTTCCGTCATGATTATCAAAGTTGGTTTAAGTGGTGTTATACAAGCTTTCAAAGAATTGGTTGATAAGGCCATCCCAAAGGACGATTCCAGATACCAAGATTTTGAAGATAAAGTCAATGTATTGTTGATGCAAAGTGATTCCAATTTCATATTAAAAGATTTGGTGATGTTACCTTCAGGTGCTAATTTAAATTGTAATTTGAAAATTGGAATTCCAAAATATAACAAACAATACGAAAATCAATTGACATTGAATCAAATGGGTAATATCTCTCAAAACATCAAAGATGGATTGTACAAAGAATATCCAAATTTGAAGACAGTTACCGTCGAAGTTGATACCAAATGATATTATATATACATTAACCTCCCTAGTTAATTCTCATATGTAGCACTTGGAAAAGTAGTTTTTTTCAACTCAAATCCATCTCTGCAAATAAGAAAAAAAATTGAAAAAAAAAAAAAAAAAATTTTGAAAAAAAAAAAAGTAGAAGCAAAGGAGAAAACCATATAAACTACAGGTTTAAAGAGGAAAAAGAACAATGTCACTAGCCAACTTTAATGCTGAAACTGCTGACAACGCAGAAGATATCGAAAAGCAATTTGCTGTTAGAGCCGTTATGCAAGCTGAAACTTACTGGGGGTTATTAGTAAGAATTCCTGGTTCAAAATTGAAGTTGACCAAGTATGATGATGAGATCATTGAAGAATTATATAAACATTTCCCAGAATTTGAGAACCCAGACTATGTTAGGGATATCAACGAAGATGAAATGAAGAGTGCTGCTGGTAAGGAAAGATGGAGAAAATACTTGAAACATTTTGAAGATAAAATTGAAGATTATAATTTTGGTACATTGGTTAGAAAAAACAGTGATAATGAATATGATCAAGAAGGTACTATCTTTGTTTTAAGATTGCAATTTTACTGTATTGAACTTTGCAGAAACAGATATGGTTTAAACGACTGGATATCTGAAAAATTCGGTAAAAAATAAGTAATGTGGTAATGTGTTAAATAGATAAGAAAAGAAACCGATTTACTGTTGTTTTCCCAATAATTGTAACTTACATCATACTTGCCTATCTTATCTTTGATGTTATACCTCATAAGGGAAATGTTTTGCACTTCTGGAGCAAAAAGAGAAACCATGATGGTAATGCAGAAAGAAGAGCTTTATAACATACAAAGTAACTCTTCTTGGACAGAATAAGCACCTCAGTGTCTTGCCTTATCTTATTCACCTTAAAGGCATTTGGAAAATATAGGATGACCAAAGTCTTAATCTCTGGCACCATGAAGATATTTGATAAGAGGAGAGAACAATAAACTTCTAAGATATGCGACTGTGTTCGCTAGAGAATGTTAAATTGTTCATTTGGGGTACGTCAATAGTCCAAATCTTATCTGTGTAGTCTAAAGTTTCGTTTAATTTTGCCAAAACCTAGATTAAAAATATCTGATATTTCCGTAATTAGTCACCCCCACTAGTCATTCAATTTTACAAGGAAGGCTTTCAAAGTCATATGATCTAAGCCAATAGATATGAGTTTTCTAACCTGTTTTATTTGCTTTATTGCGATGGAATTTGAAGCAAGGATTATTTTTGTAATGTGCCGTGTTGAGAATGAATAGAATGCGGCTTGAGTGCAGAATTTGAGATATTATTTTTGCTAGCCATTAGGGTTTTCAGGGCAGATAAGACCAGTCCACAACTAGCGAACTCATTTATGAATCATAAACTAAGCGATATTTGGTCTGTTATTCCATTTACAAAATATGATTGAACATAGATTAGATAAACTTGTAGGAAAAGAACCTTTGATACATTAAAGTTGTACTCACTACTTTTTTTTTTCCTCCGGACTAACCCATCTCTCCTTTCCTGGTAATACCATTAATACCTCCCCTCCGGCTGTGCTAAATGGTATAATCAAATATATAATAACTTGACATATTGAAGGTTTCTGGCATACCCCCACTTTGTGTGCTGATATGAGGTCACACGGAGATATAAGTTAAAAAAAATGAGTCCCCTATTTTTTTTGATATCCTATTGGTAATCAGCTACGAACACTGAGAATTTAAAGTTATTTCCCTATTGTGAGCTCTAAGGCATTAGGAGCTTTTACAGTTAGCATCGCCAACCAAGTTAGAAATCTTAAGCGGGAAGGGCATGAATCTTCCTAGTTTTTGCCCGCAAAAAAATGCCCTGTGCGGTTTCCCGTCTTCCCCCTCTCAAAGTTTGCCAAAGAATAAAAAATTTTTTGGCATTTTTTTGTATTCTGGGGATGAGATGAACCATTTGCCCAATTGATAATAATTCTTATCGATGATGACATCTCAACGATTTCCGTTAGTTATGATCTGTTTGATTTGTTCGAAGGGGAAAATTTTTTTCTTTTTTGCCAATTTTTTATTATATTTAAATAGACAAGGTATTCTCCAGAAACTGTCCAATTGCTTAGAAAATAATTCGTATATAGTTAGGAGGGTTTGGACAACTATAATTATCTAATAATAACTTAACTATACAACAATATGGTGTTTTTCAGAAGAAACTCTACCTCAAAAGGTGATGATGAGCTACTGGTTACTGAATCACAAGGTTCGAATAAAACCGGGGCTTTGTCCCCACCATTATCAACCGTATATTCTTTTACCAAAGAAGCCGGTGTATATACAAATCAAGGTGAGAATCATTGTAATATCGATGATATCGAAGCATTTGGAGAAGAAAAATATGACGTCCATAGAGGTTTGAAATCAAGACACGTCCAATTGATTGCGCTTGGTGGTTGTATTGGTACTGGTCTTTTTGTCGGTAGTGGTAGTGCTCTTGCACAATGTGGTCCAGCAGGTTTATTATCAGCTTATTTGATAATGGCTATAGTATTATATTTTGTCATGAATCCTTTGGGTGAAATGACAACTTTTCTTCCAATTAGAGGTGTTTCATGTTCTGGTTTAGTGACAAGATATGCTGATCCTTCATTAGGTTTTGCTTGTGGTTGGAATTATTGGTATTCTTTTGTAATCTTAGTTGCAACTGAAGTTACTGCTGCAGCTACTGTTGTTGAGTATTGGACAGATAAAGTTCCAGTCGCAGCATGGCTTGTGATCTTCTTGTTTGTTATCATTGCATTAAATTTCACCGCTGTGAAGTATTATGGTGAAAGTGAGTTTTGGTTTGCCAGTTTAAAAATTATCTGTATTATTGGTTTAATCATTGTTGGTATTGTTATCTTCTTTGGTGGTGCCCCTGCATCAAATGGTGTCTTGGGATTCCATTACTGGAAAAAACCAGGTGCTTTTGCTTATCATTTAACAGATGGTAACACAGGTAGATTCACCGATATTTGGACTGGTTGCATCAAATCTGCATTCCTGTTTATTTTTGGTCCTGAATTAGTTGTCACTGCCTCCGGTGAGACAGAAAGTCCAAGAAGAAATATTCCAAAAGCCACAAAGAGATTTGTTTACAGAATCATATTTTTCTACATTGCAGGAAGTTTAGTTATTGGTGTCATTGTTGCATATAACAATGACCGTTTGATGAATGCTATTAACTCTGGTGAAAGTAATGCCGCTGCATCACCTTTCGTTATCGGTGTTCAAATTGCCGGTATTCCAGTCTTGAATCATATTGTAAATGCTGTTATTTTATCATCAGCTTGGTCTTCAGGAAATTCTTATTTATTTGCAGCATCAAGATCATTGATGACTTTGGCAAAGGAAGGACAAGCACCACATATCTTTACAACTTGTAATAAATGGGGTGTTCCATATTATTCAGTTGCCATTTCAGCATTATTTTCTTGTTTAGCCTTCTTGAATTGTAATTCCGGAACAACAAAGGTGTTTAACTGGTTTTCAAATATCTCCACTATTGGAGGCTTCATCAGTTGGATTTCTTTAGGCATAACATACATCAGATTCAGAAAAGCAATAAATTTGAACAATTTATGGCATAGAGTTCCATTCAAAACTCCATTCCAACCATACTCAACTTACTTTATGGTTGGGCTGGTTTCCATTATTACTTTGACCAATGGTTATGCAGTTTTTGTAAAAGGAAATTGGAGTGCTTCAAATTTCATTGCTGCCTATATCACATTGCCTGTCTTCTTTATATTATATGCTGGGCATAAAATTTGGTTCAGAACCTCATTTTTAATACCTGTAAGTCAAATTGATGTCTTCACAGGATTAGATGAAGTTGAGGCAGAAGAAAAGACATATCCTGAAAGAATTGCCAAAAACTGGGTAGAAAAGATCTGGTTCTGGATTGCTTGAAGGGATAAATTTATATGTATGTGTATTTTGAATAATAATATTCTAAGATTTTTTATGATATTCTTAACTGTATTAATTCAACAATAAAATAATAAATAAATTCAATATCTTCCTTTATAGGTTGCTTTCAATCTGCTCCTCAAATATTCTCCTGAAGTAACCACTTTCCCATGTTTTTTCAACTCATAACTGGCACCTCTGCCTTCAACGCTTCTGACTAAATCACTCGGAACTGGAGTTAACTCAACATCTGTTTCCGCTTGCGAGAAAAAAACTATAGAATAACGATCACGTCCTTGCTCTTCTTCAAATTCTTTTGGAAATTTAACTCTATGAATAGTAGACTTCAAGACTCCATTTGTCCAGTAACTCAATTCATCACCAATATTTACCACAATTGGCGGAGCAATACCTTTGGACTTATATTTGTCGGATGCAGGTATGAATGAAGCTTGTTCCCATTTCTTGGTAATAGGGGAAAGAATTTCCAAACCTTTTGATTGAATTTGTTCATGTTGGAATAATAAAGTGACACTACCATAATCCGCATGTGCTCCAGCTCTGATCTTTTCTTGTGGTGTTGAAGACTTGAACGATGGATAATACAAGAATCTTAAAGCGCAGCCCGTTTTCTTATCTGGCCTACACCTATCAACAAACCAATCCGAGCCTCCTTCACTCGGATCAATATGCAAACCAATAGCAAGCAATTTCAAAATTCTTCTGACCAATTCATGCAACTTCTTTATTGTGGTTGATAGTTTATCCTTCTCTTCTTCGAAAACAGGTGGTAAATCTTGTGATGGTAATCCTGTGACTAGATCTAATTGTGAGAAATAAAAACTCTCTTTCGGGTCTCCATCAGTTTTAGTATCATCCTTATCATCTAATTTTTCCGATCCCATCTTGGTATATCCACAATTGCTGTCATTGATTGGGTACTTTAATTTCTCTTCAACTGGCAACTGGAAGAACTTTTTACTTAAATCGAACAATTCCTGCACTTCAATTTCAGTGAATTCATGTCCTTCAACAACTAAAAAACCTTGAGTAGAAGCGGCATGAAATAATTTCTCAGCTGTTGCATCATTAACCTCAGAAATATCTACAATCTCAAGTACGTTATCAGACATGACGTTTCCCTAATCTTATCTTTAACAAATTTATTTTTTTTTTTTTTTTTTTTTCTCAAATACTTTTAATGCTCTTACATATTTTTGATAATAAAACATTTAATATTAGTTTAGGAATATATAACACTTCAGAAAATTTGAATACATGGCAAAACCTTTGTCCAAAAATAACCGATAACTTTCATAAAAAAAAAATAGGTAAAAAAAACCTCCCATAAAAACTCCCCTTTAAATATTATTTACTACCATGTCCCAATAGATTATTCAATTCTTCACCAACATCACCCGATAGCCACATGGCTTGGCTTGTTATATCATTCCATAGTTCCATTTCAACCTCTGTATTTGATGCTGAGAGATACTGATTGAAAACTTCTGGTGTCAATGCAGTTTCTTGGATATTTAATGAGGGTTGTGGTGAGCCTTCAAACATTTCATGAAGTGCATTGTTGTTTTCATTATGATTATTCTTTTGATGTAAATCATGACCGTCATTCACCATATGATGCAATGATGTATTTTTCTCAAGATATGAAGAGAAATCAGACATATTTTTATCCAGCGAGTCTTTAGCATCTTTATTTCTTGAAACCATATTGTCAGTATTTGGAATTGGAACATTGACGTCGTCCTCATGTTTCTGAATAAGGGATTTCATAGTACCATTAAAATCTAAAATCGATAACAATTTCAACAATTGTGCTCTCCTCAACAGTGCTGGGTGATTACCTAAGTTCCTCATTTTGGTAAAAATTGTCAAAGCATGATCAAGATGTTGGTAAGTTGCCTCATGTACTCCAAATGCACAGTTAAACAATATTAAGGTTGCCAGAGATGTATATAGGTATTCTCTATCCATATATCCGAATAAGGCGACCATGTTTTCAGGCATTAGGGCCCACTCTGATCTAACAGTATTTATTGAAGCTTGAAAAGATGAGTTTAATAAAGTGAGTAATTGCTTTGAATATGACGATAAATCAACATAAGTAGTTGATGATTGATTCTGTTTCAATTGAAGTAAAGTGAAATGCATCAATAAGGGTCTTACAGCTAAGTTCATACCTTGGAAATATTCAGTCATCATATTGACAATTAATCTTGACACTACTAGTTCTGGTTTCGAATAATCACATTGCAAAAAACTTGGTAAATTATTCTTCCAATCTAATAATTTCAAGACTAAATTATTAACAATAGGCAATATATTGGAATTTGGTTGTTTCGAGTACAATGAACTCAATATTGAAGCATTTATTGTGGTAATCTTGACACAATTTTTAATATATTCTGCTTCTGGGAATATGTAGTATTCACAACCTTCTGGTGGGGTAGACATATCAAAATCATCAGGCAACTCGGCACTGACATAGTCATCAGTTAAAGTTAAAGGCAATCCCAGCTTAGATGCCAACATCCTTTCAAACATAAAAACGGTCCAAAATAAACGTCTTCTATGTTCTAATTCATATCTGAACAAATTTTCTTTCCCAGCATCGACATGTAGTCCTAACATTAAGCATGCTCTTAGAGCAGTACCAAAATAGAAATATGATGCTATTGTACAATCTGCAACTTGTAAATAAAATGCATATAATAACATAACTTCAACACCACCTTCCAAGACACAGTTTGTTATTGCACCGGATGAAAATAAACCTGTGAATAATTCACTTGCCTGGTAGAAAAACTCTGAACCTGGTAATTTTGGTTTTTGATGCTTTGATTTCTTACTCTTGGGATTCAATTTATTTCCATTAGGATAATTTGCTGTGCCTAAATACATTTCTCCACCTGCAAAGATCAACAATAATTGACAAAACCATATCGTTTCGATTGTCACTTCTCTTGAATCATGTACTTCGCTTATTAAGAAAAGTTTTTCACCTTTATATATTCTTCTTAAGTTCTCTTTCACCAATCCCTCATTGAAAAAATAAAAACATCCATCATTGTATGATATGAAAGTATCGACTAAAAGTAAAGCATAACTGTAACTTGGCAATGTGAAATTCACCGCAATTCCAGGGCTTAATTTAGTTTGTCCCAATCTTATTCTATATGCGTTCCCCTCTCTTTCCAACACAGTTGGTTCAATTAGTGAAGGAGACCTTTCTGAAGCGGGAGAAGAAGTATCAGATCCATGTTTCATTTGAGGCACAAGACTGTTGATTTCTAAACCGAATAATGTCATCGAGGAAGATCCAACGTATATTCTTTCACCTGTTCTTGAGTTTATCAATTTCCCATATTTATCCAAGAATGGAATAGATATGTCATTTGCAGTTTCCTGTGATATCACACTGCTTTCTTGATCTTGTAATTCTTTTGACAACGACGAAGATGAAAGAGGTGCTGGCACCAGTGTTGTAGATGGTGATTGCAAATGAGTGTCACGTAAAGCTGACATAGGTTGTGATGAATTTAAAGTGTTGATATTATTATTGATTGAAAACGAAGTCACCATGTCATCTTTGCTAGTGTTATTGTACATTGTATTACTCTTCAAATTGTTCCTCAAATTGGCATTTTCAATTTTGAGCCTCGAGATGTCATCATGTAATTTGTTCAAATATTTCATTGATATGACAATTTTTCTATCTGCTTCAATATATTCACACGGCTGACTTGCCTGTATACATTTCTTACACGGATCGCCACCGGGGCATTTTATATGTCTTCTACGGCACCGAACACAGGCCAATGTTGATCTCTTCTTCCCTTGATCACCACTACTAGACTGATCAACATGCATGGGTTGTGGAGTCTGCGTAGAGTCTTGAGAATCCAAAGATTGGTAGAAGTTCTGTACCGACGAAGGCACTGTGTGACTATTACCTGACATATAAATCGAATGCGACGTCAATATACTGGGTTCTTATATTCTAGATGGTGTTTCTCCAACTTTCACCAATTTTTTTTGTGTTTTTTTTTTTTTTTTTTTTTCTTAGCATTTTTTTTGCTTTGGGTTTAAATTCCTCTTTGGCCTAAAAATGCAAGTTGAGTAATATTTAATCTTGAAAAAGTTTGGAGAAGATGTTTATTGCTAATGCAAATTCAGCTAATTGGAGTGTTTGTGTGGAATTTGGTAATCTGATATTTGAAGTGGTGTTCCAGGGGTTTCCCCTTTTTCTGTTTTTTGCTGGACTAAATGACTAACTGAATACTATTTTCGCAAGCTCTTCACCTAACAGCAGATCTTAGTCTCTTGCTCTGTTACAAGAAAGCTAATATCTGGCTCCTGTGTCCGTAATTCAATTGAACACTTCACCAGTGTATTCTTGAGGGGGAGGAAACAGCCCCTGTTTTCCACCTCTTTTTATACATTGAATCAACAGAGATGTCATTACCAATAGACGGTTATCCATATCATGAGATCTGCTAACTTATCTCTTACAGCACTGCTGCTATATGTAGAAGATTGGAAAGAAACAGAAATCCCGTGTCAATAAGCATAGTTAACACCAGAAAGCTGCCATTTGCCAGTGAGCCAATTGATTCGATTGGTTGAAATTTTTTTTTTTTCGTCCTTTTTTTTTTTTTTTTCTTTCAACAACAAAAAAAAAAAAAAGTTTGTTGTTTTTGAAGTGAAGAAGGTATATTATATCAATCTAAGAGTATATCATCATCATGTCATCTGTTGCTGTATGTATTGAGAAATTGATATTTGAGTTCTAATCTGGATACCACTGTTTCAATGATACACCGATTGTAATGTCACAATTTATAAGAATTGCGAACTAGAATATTGCAATCGATATTTCCATGTATTCAGTTCCGGTACACACAATTGGAAGTCAATCAATTAAATGTATACTAACAATTTACAATAGAAAGCTGCTTCATCCAAAATTGATTGGACCAAGATCATCTCCAAATTAGGTTTAACAGGTACAACTGCTACTTCATTATCAGCTTTCAAGAAGAGAAATGATGAAGCTAGAAAGACTTTATTTGAATTGAAACAACAATCCACTGATATCGATTTCGAACACTACAAATCAACTTTAAAGAACCAAAACATTGTCTCTCAAATTGAAAAAGACTTAGCAGCTTTCAAACCAGCTAAATTCAACTTGCAAAAACAATTAAACTTGATCGAATCATTCGAAGCCAAGGCCATTGAAAATGCCAAATCAACTGAAACAGTTGTCTTGAAAGAATTAGAAGACTTGGAAAAGACATTGAGCAACATTGAAAGTGCTAGACCATTCGACCAATTAACTGTCCAAGATGTTCTTAAAGCTAGACCAGATGTTAACGATAAAGTCTTGGATATGGTTAAGAACAACAGATGGGAAGTTCCAGGTTACAAAGAAAAATTCGGTGATCTTACAATCATGTAAGAAAGTTTATTCCTTATTTACCTTGTCATTTTTGTAACACCTTTTTAACGAAACTTTTTATTCTTAAGATTTAAAAAAAAACCCCCCATTTTTAGTTATGATCGAATTGGAATCATCTCTCCAATACATATTATCTCATATTATTTAGATAAAAAAAACCAATAAATCAATATAAATTCTATATATATAACTATAAAAGTGTAAATTATAAAAAAAGAGAAAAAAAATTAATAAAAATATCTAAAAATTTCAACTGTTCTAAATGTCATCGGATCCACATATTAAGCTCTCACAAACATTTATAGCCTCAATTCTCGAAGAAAAAAATGCAGACTATACCCAGGCATCTGATTTACTTTCGACATTGTCTCCAAAATCTTTACAAAACCGCGGTTTAGCCATATTAAACCTTAGAATAGATAATATCAGATCAGGAATTGGAGACAAACAGATTGTAGAGTTGAGCAAACATTCAAGCGTGATAAATGATGGAAACGAAATCATAGATAATATAGATTCGATCAAGACAGGTGATATTGTCAGAATTGACAAGATGTCAGTTGCAACAGCTGATAAGACTAAGAAATTGAAAAATTCCAGTAGAGAACTGGATAAGATATTGGATGAACAAAATGAAGCTAGCGTTGATGGAGTTGTTACAAAAGTTACAGCAAAGCAAATCAACATTGCATTAAATGAAGACTCCAATTACAGTAATTCTAACATGGCTAAAGTGGAAGCTAAATTGATGAAATTGTTCTCTAGTGATCTGAAAATATGGATTGTCAAATTATCAAATTCTATTACCTACAAGAGGATGGAATCCACTATGAGGAAACTTGGTGAAATGGAAATAGATAAAGTAACTTATTTGATACAATTGTTATTGGGACACACAAATTTTGTGTCACCTTCAACAACCACATTATCGAGCAGCATGCAAAATTTACAATTTATCAATCAAAATTTAAACGAATCACAGAAAAACGCTATTAACTATAGTTTGAATTCTCCAATAACAATTGTCCATGGTCCATTTGGAACGGGGAAAACCTCGACTATAATTGAATTGATAAAACAACTTCTTGTAACAAAGACATCTAAAAGAATCTTGGTCTGTGGCCCATCAAATATATCAGTTGATACGATATTGGAAAGACTAGATGATTTCTTCCCAGATCCTTCCAAATTGTTAAGAATTGGTCACCCGGCAAGATTGTTACCACAAAATTTGAAACACTCGTTGGATGTTATAAGCAAAAATTCTGATCAAGGCTTGATCTTGAAAGATATAATGAACGAGATAGACACAAATGTGAGATCATTGAAAAAAATCAAGAGAAAATCTGAAAAATTTGAAATTTACAAGAATTTGAACGAACTTCGAAAAGATTTAAGGTCAAGATCCAAGAAATCTGTCAATGAGTTGATCTTATCAAGCGTTGTTGTCGTTGCTACGTTACATGGATCTGGTTCTAGGGAATTGACATCTATCGATGCAGATTTGTTCGATACTGTGATAATCGACGAAGTCTCACAATCATTAGAACCTCAGTGTTGGATTCCTATAATCAACCATAAGAATGTCAAGAAATTGATTATTGCTGGGGATAATAAGCAATTATCACCAACGATCAAGATTGAAAATGAGAATTCTAAGAATTTCAAAATTTTGAATACCACGTTATTTGACAGATTGATTAAATTACATAACGATGCAAGTTTTGTGAAATTTCTTGATACGCAGTACCGTATGAACGATAAGATCTCTAAATTTTCATCAATGACTTTATACGATGATAATTTACAAACGGCAAAATCATGTTTTGATATAACATTAACCGATTTACCAAATGTTGAAGCCAACGATGATACTTCTGAACCTTTGATCTGGTATGATACTCAAGGTGGTGATTTTCCTGAACGTGATTTATCCGATAATGATACAGATAAGTTGATTTCTTCAAAATACAATGAAATGGAAGCATTGATAGTACTCAGACATGTTATTTCTTTAATTAAAAGCGGTGTGCCAGAACAAGATATTGGTATAATATCTCCATATAATGCACAGGTATCCAATTTGAAAAAAATGATCACACCAAGATTCTCACACGTGGAGATCTCTACAATTGATGGATTTCAAGGACGTGAAAAGCAACTGATTGTATTGTCATTGGTACGTTCTAATTTCGATAACAATGTCGGGTTTTTGAAAAATTTCAAGAGATTGAATGTCAGTATCACTAGATGTCAAAGACAGTTGTGTATCATTGGTGATATGGAAGTTCTTGCTGGCAGTAGAGATAAATTCTTGACTGAGTTGGTGAAATTTGGAGAAGATAATTTTGAAATAAGGTACCCTGATTTAGGAGAGTTATTAGAAGAGTTCAGTGATTTACAAATATGAAAAGATGCTAAAGATTTTATAATAATGCATATATATATATATATAGAAGTCTATTTACAAACCCTCTTGACATGATTGTTCAAATCATCATCAAACCAGTCTTGTAATTTTCTCTTATTTTGTTGATCTTGATCATTGTCAATCAACAATTTAAGAGTCAATGCTATTTTTTCGTAATTCAATTTGAATTGCTTGTTGATCAACTCATTACTAGTGGAAATTTCAATTTCTTTTATCGATTCTAACCATGACAATAAGCTATAACTCTTGATCAATAAGTTTGATCCACCAATTTTGATGATTTTCAATATGATCGATAATACCAAGTTTTTCAAGTTCAAATTAATATACTTGTTATTATTGAAATTCAAAATCCATTCGATAATCTTGTCTTTACTCAAAACTTTCAAGTCTTTTAAATTTTTCAAATTGTTCAATAAATTCTCTAAGAACCAAGTAACTTGCTTATAATATGAATCTAATTCATTTCCCCCAACAGGTTGAGAAATTGATTGGAAAAGTGGAATTTCAACTGGTGATAACCTTGATGAAGATAATAAATACCTTGCCAGTTTTTCAAATAAATGATGATTTGGATTGTTCAATATTGGTACCAAATTTGCATAAAACAAGATCACTATCGAAGGACATTGACCATCAAACGAAAGTAAATTACCAATGTAAACTTTGAATAAGTTTTTATTCTTCCCTTCTTCCAATTTGTTAAAAATTGAACTTAGAATTTTTTGTGAAATTTTGACAACACTGGCATTTTCATTACTTAAATTCATAACAATAAATTGTAATAAATTTGAATCTATCAATTTCTTTAAATCAATTTTGAAATCATCTCCGTTGAAAATAAATAATTCATCATTATTTATAATTAACAACATTAAGAATTCATCATCATATGTGAAATTCTCAATAACTTTATTGTGATGATAAAATGATTCTAAATCTTCGGGTAAAGTTAAATCTTCTAACACAAAATTTTTGATTGATCTTTGAACCAAAGTCTTGTTCATTGATATAGTTAAAGAATTATTCTCTTTCTTGATAAATGGCTCATCGAAATTCTCAACAAATTCCCAACTAGTGAAATGATTCACAAGATTGAAAGAAATTGACAGTTCGATATCGATTAAGATCTTCTTCAAAATCAAATCATCTACTCTCTTAGTTCCATGATAAAACTGTAATAAGTTGAATTGGAGTGTTTGATTTGAATTGACGTTGATATTTTTATAGAATAAATCATGGATAACCAATGTGGAGTAGAATCTCAAATCTTGAGAGTTCTTGTACAACGAATTGTTCTCATTGTTGATGAAAATCTGTAAAGATTTGTTATACTCGATCTTGAAACTAGAATTAGAAATCAGCAAGTGAGCATATTTCAAAATATTTGAATTGTTAACAAATTTCGAATTCAAAATAATTTCCAATTGTGTGTTCAAGATCACAGCACCAAATTTCCAAACTTTAACTTTGCTGAAAAATTGACCAATCTTGCCCAAAAATGATAAGAAATTTGAATCAAGTTCATCCGTTTCAGAAATGTTTTGATTGATATACAACAAACATTTCAACAACCAAGGTGATAATAATTCTGTTACAAAACTCTCATTTTGGATATCTTTAAAATTTAATAATAAAGACAGCAATTCAAGTGAGAAGATATTATTTGCATCTTTGATGACAACGTCGTTGGAAAGAATATTTGACAAGATCTCAATCATCTGATCAACTGATAAAAACTCCATAACATTTACAAGCAAATTCAAATACTCTAATTGGAAATTAGAGTAAAAATCATCAACTGTTTCATTAATGAGTTTAACAAGGAAATCTTTGTATTTGGAAGTATCAGCAATACTTCCAACAAATACTAGTAATTCTTTATCTTTAATAGTTGAAAGATCGTAATCTTCCAATTTAGTGAAACATGACTTAATAATTGGATACGTTTCTTTGTTGTTTTCCTTAATCAATGCAGTTAGAATTGCATCATTAACTTCGACCAAGTTGTTATCTACCAATTGATGAATCAATTGTAACTCTTGTCTTGCGGATGATGTCCAATTGATGATCTCGTTATTATTGATTTTTAAATTTCTAATCAAAATTTCATTCAAGATACTTATTCTGACAGATTCAGATTCGATATCTATGAAACTGAATAATTGATCATCAGTTAAGCACCAACACGCTTCAGACGTAATAGATTCAAATTTGTTTTCTCTTAATAAGAAGACAATTAAAGTATTGTATTCATCTGACTTGAAATCAATTTGTTTGAAAATTTCATTCAAGATTCTACTAACGAAATTCAATTTTTCATTTGCAGAATCATCAGTAATGAATATAGATTTCCAAAATATCATTTTGAATTCAAAAGAAGGTACTGTTGATATATAGTTACCCAATTTTTCCATTAACAAAATTAAGACATTTTCAGTTTCAGCCAATGGCAAGGAACTATCATTGATAATGAATTCAAGTCTTCTTATCAAACCAACAAAATCTTGTTGATTAACTGGGATTCTCTTATCTAGTACTTGTAAAGGAGAAGTGAGCACAAACTCAAAGAATGAACTTTCACTGTTGAAAATCAGTTTATTAACTGATTTGTTTGAAATGAAATTTTCTTCATAATTGTTAAATTGTAAATATTCGTTCCATGACAATCCATTTGACTCGAACAAAAATTTGATAGAAATTTCGGATTCTCCAGCAAGAATCATATATCTCATCAATAAACAAAACCAATTGTTTGAATCTTGCGTAGTGTCGACAAACTTCCATTGTTCGAAAATGGTAATAATCAATGGACTCAAATGTGATGATGACAGTGAAGATACTTCTCTTGCCTTGTCTAGGTACTTATATGGAGATCTAACACATCTTGAGATCACTTCATCCCAGAATTTCCAAATCTTGTTTAATTCTTCAACACTAAGGTTCAAATCTGATCTGAAAGATTGCAAGATGGCAAATACTTGTGAACATAAGACGTTTTTATCCAAGATAATCGTCTGTTCCATTAATTTCATCAAGATTTTGAAAACTTTGTTATAAAGATTTGTGTTTGACAACGATAATTTGATAAGCTTTGTGAAAAAAGAGTTCTTATCGTTATTACCAGCATTCCACCATTTTGATATGATAGAGTTAGTGTCATCAATGTTTCCCTGTAGATCTAAATAACTATCCAAAGTGATCAATTCCACACCTGAAAGGTCATCTTTAATCAAATTCAAGTAAATGTCATTTGGGATGTTGGCTGACAAGGTTGGGAAATTCAACAAATAATTCTTGATGATCATGGTCAATGTTAAGATCAAAAGCTTTTTCTCTGGGTTCTTTGTGTGGGACTCATTTAAAGAATTAATCACAATGCTTAAATCTGGTAATCTTGTCTTAATAAGGTAATTCGTCAATTTAAATTTCAAATCCAATTGGTTACTGGAATCTAAAAATTCAAGAATCGATTCCAATTTTGCGAAACTGAATAACAAGACTTGTGCAGATATTTGTCTTATTAATAATGATTCACATTGTAAACTCTTGACCAAACAACTTTTGGTCAAAGGAGAAGGAATCAAATTTTCCACAATTAAATCCATCGACATCTCATTACCTGAGTCAACTTGATTAGCTTCAACCAAATATTGTAATCTTGTTGGGATTGGAAGTCTGATAAGTTCTTCTAAGAGTAAAGTTTGTCCGATCCAAAACGATGTCAATTTCGGATCATTAGAACCATGTATTTGGTAAAGATATTGGGTGTATGGAGGAATCAATTCTGGGATCTTTGCAAAGATTTCCAAGATCATTTTCAATTGAGAATCATCTTCAAAAGGTTTTAAATTCAAAATCATATTAAAAATTAATTTGTTATAAATCTTGAAAGTTGAATGTTGTACAGCAACACCATTTGTGTTGTGAAACCAAATTTTGTCATCGTGGAAGTTTAAACCAAATTTATCATTTGTTGCAATCTTTATGATAAAATCATAGAGTTGTTGTTTTAAAGATTCATCTTTTGCATCGGCAAACAACGACACAAACTTCGATAAATTGAATTCACTTAAAATCTTACATTTCAATTGCTTATTATAATGAGGTTCCATCAATATTATTGCATCCAATGTAGAAATAATTTTTTTAGTTAAATTAACTGAATCATCTTGCAAAAATTTATAAAACCCATTATTTACTTTCTTATAATTTGACAAAATATCTTTTCTTGTCAAGTATTTGGCATTTTGTAATAATAATAACCAAAATTCTATGAAATTATGTCTATAATTTGGAGTTGATAATAATTTTGGTAATATCGATAAATTTAAATCAAAATTCGTTATCAAGTCATCAATAACAGAACCATTTCTAAATTTCACAATCTCTGAGATCAAATTCAAAATAGGATTTGTTATTGAAGGTTTCATATTGCTTAAACCTCTATAAATGACTTTAACATGGTTGTTCAAGATATCCTTGATAAGGGGTAATATTAAAGGTTGCAAGACATCGTTAGTAGACAATTGAGATAACTTGATCAACTTGATTGTGGCACTAGTGAAATTTGGATGATCATTTACCGTGTTATAATAAGACCAAATAGTGATGATTTGTTTCTGATTGTTCTCATTACTTAAGAACTCATGCAACGGTGTTATATCACTTGTTGATGAAGCTAATAATGAGGCTAAATTTTCCAAAAGTGAAGTATCAATGTTCACATTTGAGTATTTATTCCTCTGCTTACTTCTTGTTTCATCATTCATTTCTGCTGAAACTTTCAAGTACTTCTTGGAACAATAACTGATCCACTTATAAGAAACACTGGTCTTGTTTCCTTTACTTTTAAAAAATTTTTTTTTTTTTTTTTTTTTTCACATACAAATTTTTTTTTATAATAAGAGCAGAGATGAGGAATGAGTGAAAGTTACACGACAAATTTATTAATCATTGTATTACAACTATATATGTACATATCAAGAGCTTTACCATAATAATGAGTTATTGGCATTAGCCATATGCATCATATTATTAGAAGCATCACCGTTATTTTGAGTATTCAGTCTTGCTAATACTTGTTGAGGACTTAAATGCTGCTGCTGCTGTTGTTGCTGCTGCTGTTGTTGTAATTGCACTTGAGCAGGGGATAGCAGCTGTTGTTGTTGTCTTAATTGTTGTAACTTCTTTTGATAAAACTGTACGCCTTCAGGGTACAAATTTTGTAATTGTTGGTATAATTCGAATACTTCTGGTAATTGAGGAGGTGGTGTCATTATTTGAGGAAATTGTTGTTTTTGTTGTACTGAAATTGGGTTTGTATATTTTTCATTTATCGTAGCAAGCATTGTAAGATTTGAATGAATTCTCTTTATATAATTTTGAAATGATTCTTTCAACTGTTGATTCTGCAGTTGTTGTTGTAATGATTTTTGTAAAGTAGTACATTGTTGGATTAATATACTGTTAATGTTGAGCAATGTATTTATTCTTCTCTTATCAAGTTCAAAATCATTCAGTTTATTATTATTATTATTATTATTCATTTTTTGAAATGATGTAGGGGGGTTATGTAAAATAGATGATCAGATAAAAATATTAGCAGCCACGAAAGGTAGTCTTATCCAAATTATTGTATTATTTTTACTTTCGTGTGTCTATTTTTTTTTTTTTTTTTTTTTTTAATTTTTTTTTAATTTTATTAATTTTTTTTTTTCTTGTTGTGCGTCTTCCATATTTATTGTTAAATAGTTTAATAGTTAAGTAGATATAGTGCAAATGGTAATAGTCAATAAGTAAGAATCTGACTAGATATGGAATATTGTATTAAAGTTCCGAATACTTACTTCCACTGAACTTTAGGTTCCGTAATTTCACTGCTATCCTAACAAATTAGGTATTTTCACCCTGCTCCTCGGAAGTAAAAACAGAGTGTGCCCCTTGTTAAAAAAAAAAAAAAACAAAAAGAAAAAATCTGTGCCCCCTAATTCTCTTGGAAGTGAACTAATTTCATTAATACAATAAGAATAGCAAAAGAGTGTTTATTATGATCAGCTATTATTTTGATTGATAAATGACTTGAGTTGGAGAAATTAGAGATAAATATACCTTTGGTCTTGTTCTATTTATAGGTAAGTAAATCCGGGATCTACTTCAGCCGGTTGGAGGGTTAATTTAGTTCCGAAAGGACCTGCGTATTCGCAAAAAAACGAGCCTTGTGAGTGCAATTTAGTCTCTTTCGCACAAGATACTAAACAAGGCTGGCAAGGGCAAGATGAAGAAGCAGAAGAAGGAGAACAACAAGAACAACAACAAGACATAATAACTACTACTGCAAAGTCTCACTTCAACATAAATCAAAACAAAGAAAGAAAAAAAATTGAACAAGAAAATTTTTTTTTATTTTTATTTTTTAATGTTTAAATATTAGTCTTATTCTCTCCTCTGTATCTTTCAATTTGTTTATCACTATAAGCCATTTAAGGTTAAATTAACTGAGACAAAGTTCACACACAGTGTCACTGGCAAAAAAACTTTCTCCCGTCTTTTTTTGTTTTTTTTTTCCTTTTAATCCCACTGACTATCATCTCAAATTCACTCTTATTGTTTAAATCTTTTTTTTTTTTTTTTGATTGTTTTTTTCATATCTACAAGGGTTCTTCTATCTGATAAGAAATATTATTTTATGATAAAGTATGTTCGTATCAGCGAGATCCATTCTATCACCTCTCATATTGCTAAAAAACTTCATCATTTCACTTATAAAATCGGTACTCAATGACCGTAATATCTTCCAATTATGCTTCAATTTTGCAATAAATTTCAGCCCCGTTTTCATATGGTTAACCATTTTCAAGAATGCCGGGATCTTACCCAACGAGTCAAGACCTCCAATTCATGTCAAATTGTTGCCGTATCTAGAAGACTTGATATATAACCCTAGCAGCTTGAATGGTTGGTTATGTATGTTGATCACATCGACTTGTAGTTTTATCATTTTTGAGTTATTTTACAAGGATAAAACTAAAATAGTTGATTCAGAGCAAGGAGAATTGGAGTCTGATCAAAATAAATTCGAATTACAAGATATTGATGATCAATCCACCGAGGAAACCGACCAATTTTCCACTTCATCATCATCATCCGCGAGATCTGCTTCACCAACTCCATATTCTAATTTCTCAATCACAATTAGAACTTTTAAAAAAATTAGAACAAGATCCCCTCCAATATTACTTCTGGCTTCATGGTTCATATTAAATGCTGCATCATATGTAGCCCCTTATCAAACACAATACCTTGATTTCTTTGCATGGTTCTTGTACGTCATTTGTCATTTTTGTGCTCCATTATTTACTCTGATTTGGCTATACGTGTTTCATGTTCCAGGTGCTATCAAATGGTTCTCAATTACTTTAGGTTTACAAAACATATCAGGTGTTTTAACACATTTAATATTCCCTAATGCTGCACCTTGGTTTATCACTTTATATGGACAAGATGAATCAAAACTGAATTATGAAATGTTAGGTTATGCAGCTGGTTTAATTAGAGTTGATGTTTCAATGGGTACACATTTAAGTGCTAATGGATTCCACAAATCTCCTATAGTATTTGGTGCATTCCCATCATTACATTCGGCAATGCTGGTATTAGTTTTCTTTCATTTATGTTACTATGCTCGTTGGAGAATTCTCAAGATAGTTGGTGGTGTCTTTGTATGTTGTCAATGGTGGGCAACAATGTACCTTGACCATCATTGGAAAGTGTATTTACTCGGAGGCTTGGTTTATGCTATATTTTGGTTCACTATTACAATGAGTCTAAAGATGTCTTCATTACAAAAAATCGCTCGTAATGCCAGAATGCTTGGTAATTTTAAACATTCATCAAGTGCAGGAATGAGATTATTCAGAAATACAAGATTACAAAATTTCTTTGACCCACTTTCAAATTAGACACAAAGTCAGCATACACATTAAAAAAAAAAAAAAAGTGTATTAATGAATAATAATATAATAATAAAAAAAATAATAATAATAAAATAGTAATGATAATGAACATTGACATAAAAACAGGGCAAAAAAAGTATGAGAAACATTTGTATACACCATTTATTTTTGTTTTTAGCTAATTAGATTTAATCATCTTGATCTTCTTTAATCAAAGGTAAATATAAATCGTTCCAAGTTTCACCACCAAATTTACAATCACTCTCACCTTGGTCTACAAAACCAATTCTTTTATAAAACTGTATCAATTGTGGATGAGCAATGATTACAATCTTATCACCAACTTCTTGCTGATTCAATTTTTGTATATAATCTTTTAAGATCAAAGTTCCAAGTCCTAATTTCTTATAATCAGAGTGTATAACTAATGAATGTATTCCTATGTTTAATGACTCTTCAACATGTCCAATTTCCTTATTACCTTCAAGAGTGTCATCTTTGATATAATTCTTGATAAATTTTGGAATTTCCATGGATCTATCACAAATTTTTTGATCAAATATCTTAGTTGCAATAATTTGCCCAATTAATTTCTCATCAACAAATCTAGAGTTATGATAATAATCATCATCTTCATCATCTTCATCATCGTCATCAGTTTTCTTATTTCTAAGTGTAAAATTTCTAATAAATAAACCTGAACATAACTCTGGACATACTGAAAGTCTGTATTGTAACTTCTCTTTTGAACAACGCTCATTTTCTGGGAATCCATCTTCTTCCAAAGCTAAACATTGATCGACATCGTATACTGTCAATGGTCTTATATATAAATGGTCTGGCAATGACATCGTTTCTTCTTTATAACTTAACACTTGTTCTTCTTCAAATGGGAACACTCTTTTGCTCCTTTTTTTTTCTCACATCTTCAAAAAAACAAAAAAAAAAAAAAAAACAGTGAAGGAAAAAAAGCTCAAAAAATTTTCGTTCAACTTTTTTTTTGGCTTTTTAAAAAAACAAAGTAAATTGAAGAGATATAAAATATCAATTAAACATGTCAGACAAAACAACATCAACCACTACAATATTACCTTTGGAATTAATAGATAAGTGCATTGGTTCACAAATATGGGTGATATTGACTGATCAAAAAGAATTTACAGGAAAATTAGTCGGATTTGATGATTTTGTTAATATGGTTTTAGAAAACGTCACTGAATTCAATAGTGATGGTACTACATTTAAGAAAGATAAAATCTTATTGAATGGTAATCATATAGCAATGGTAAGTGCTTAATCATGTATGAAGTTGATAAATTTAATACTAACAATAAATAATATAGTTGGTGCCAGGAGGTGAAGGCCCAAAAAAATAAACCCCATATAAAATTGTATAGTAACAGAGGAAAGTTTTATTTATAACAGTTTATGGTAAAGACTTATTAAAAAAAAACCCGTTAACTATATGGTATAAGAATTATAACAACCGGAAAACCCCCCTAAAAGCAGCAAAAACAAACAAACAAAACCAACCCAAAAATATATCACACTCTTTTCCTTTTTAAATCATCATTAGCATTACTGTTATTATTGACATTGTTTTCGTTATCATTGATTTTATTATTATTACCATTATCAATTTTGCCTCCAATCGATAAACTTCTCTTATCATTTGATTGTCTCTTATCATTTAAATAATTTGATTCCCAAAATTTTAAAATTAAACCATGATAATATTCATCAGATAAGATATTTGAATCGATTTTGGGATTCAAATGTTGTAATTTATAAAAAGAAGTTTGAATATTTGATTTTGGATTGATTGAAATAAGATAACTTAACAGTAAGAGTGTTGACATTATTATATTATTCTCATTTAAATCAAGTAATATACTCAATTCTGGGTAATGTATTTTGAAATTTTTCAAAAAAGAATTGACAACATCAAGCGTCACTGATAATTTTGATGTAATAAATGGAACTGAAATCTTGGTGCTTGTGGTAAATTTATTATTAACTTCTTGTAATAAATTTGATTGAACTAATTGGAATTGCATAATCCTTTCTAATTCTTCATCATTGTAATTCTTTAATTGGAAATTCTCATCGACAATCAACATGAGTATTGAATTTCTATTGATAAATTCTTGACTATACTGCCTTATGACTTGTAACACTGGACCACATGTGACAACTACTTTTATCCTTTGTTCAACTAAAAATTGTGGTGCAGAAGTTGTATTAAAAGAACCGAAAAAAATAGAAGGACATAACTGTTGATAATGAGACAGTTGTTGTTGTTCTGACTGTTGATCTGCTTCTATTGAATAACACTGAGTGGAATAATCTGATAATATTAACATGATGATATGTTTATTGATTATATTGATAACCACCACAAATTTTTTATTTTATTTTTCTTTTTATTTTAAGAGAAATATTATATTTCGCAATTTAATCTGTATTTAGACTATTTGGTATTGTAATACACTACTTTGGTTTTTTTTTTATTGCTTTATTTTTTTGTTAAATATGAAATTTTGACACTTTTTGTTATTCTTTACTTGACAATACAAATGTTCAGATCATTTAAGATAGGATTAAATAATCCAATTACAAGAGGTAAATTGAGTTTAGCCTTAGGAGCCACATCTTCTATTTGCATCTTACAACATTCAATTGTATCTAACCCATTTAAAAATGATTATGCCATACCAACTTTAGAATCATCACAAACTACTAGACATTTGAAACAGACACAAGATCAATTAAGACCAAAATACGATGGTGCATTTGGAGGTAAATTGAATTACCAGGAATTATCAATTGGAAGTTTTATTGGATTATTTACAGGTATTATTATTGGTAAATTGAGCCATGTGTTATGGGCCGTGACTTTAAGTAGTTATTTGCTTATCCAATGGTTGAATTCAAGAAATATTATAAATTTCAAATTCAACAAGTTAGTTAAATTTGGATCAAATCAAATCGATTTAAAACAAATGATTTTTGATAAACCAAGTTTTAACATAAGTTTTGTGTTAGCATTTGTTATAAGTGCTTGGAATGTATAGCAATCTCTGTCTGTCTGATTCTCTTTGTTCAATTTATTAGTTAATTTTTCCTGCATTACCCCAATATTTTTATTTCTTTCATTGCGCTCTTTTTTTTTCTTTATATATTTAGAAAAACAAAAAACAAAAAAAAAACATCTTTGAATATATTTTAATAGAAAAGCAAGTGATTAAATACCAATTACTCCAATTAAATATGTTTAATAGAAGGGTATCACAATCGTCTCAAAGAAGATTTTTCCAATCTTCATTTGTGAAATTTCAGAAAAATCCTCAATTAACTGATCCAATTGTTGTTCACCTGTCTTCAAAAACTCCGAAGAGATCCAACAAGACTTTTTCTACTTTTAAAAAAACAGGTTTATACTTATGGAGACTGACATATTTATCTGTATTACTGGGAACAGGTTATTTAGGCTATTCTATTTACTCTGAGATGAATCCAGGTCAGCAATTGTCTCAAACTGAGTTGACTCCAGCTGGAGCTAAGAAGAAAACCCTTGTCATATTGGGTACCGGATGGGGTTCCATATCACTATTAAAAAATTTGGATACAACTTTATACAATGTCATAGTTATATCTCCAAGAAACTATTTCCTTTTCACTCCATTGTTACCTTCCGTGCCAACAGGTACCATTGATTTGAAATCAATTGTTGATCCCGTTAGAAATATCGCTAAACAAACCCCTGCCGAAGTTGAATATTTGGAAGCCGAAGCAACACACGTCGATCATGACAAGAGAGAAATCACTATAAGACATTCGGCTAATCCAGCTATTCCTGGCCTTGAAGCAACTGCCGCAAAGAAAGACATTGAAAGTGTCGTCAATTATGATTATTTAGTTATTGGTGTTGGTGCTCAACCAAACACTTTTGGTACTCCCGGTGTCTATGAAAATGCCTTATTCTTGAAAGAACTGCCAGATGCGGTCCAAATTAGAAGTAAATTGATGCAAAATATTGAGCTGGCTCAATTATTACCTAAAGGTTCATTTGAACGTCGCCGTTTATTGACTTTTACCGTGATTGGTGGTGGACCAACTGGTGTGGAATTAGCTGCAGAAGTGAAAGATTATATCGATGATGATTTATCCAAGTGGTTCCCTGGTATTGAAAAAGAAGTTAGTATTCAATTGATTGAAGCCTTACCAAATATCTTGAACAGTTTTAATAAGAAATTAATTGCTTATTCCGAATATGTTTTCAAGAGAATCAAGATTGATTTAAGAGTTAACACAATGGTGAAGAAAGTTGACACCCATACCATCACTGCCACTGTTAAGAAACCAAATGGTGATACTGACACAATTGAGTTACCATACGGTGTATTAGTCTGGGCAACAGGAAATGGTGTCAGACCATTGGTGAAGAACTTGACCTCTCAAATTGATGATCAAAAAAATGCAAGAAGAGGCTTGCTAGTTAACAATTTCTTGAAAGTTAATGGTACCACTGATATTTTTGCCTTAGGTGATTGTACTTTCACCAAAGATCCTCCAACTGCACAAGTTGCTCATCAACAAGGAGGATATTTGCTGAAATTATTGGAGACTTTAGCCAAAATTGAAGATTTGGAGTATGAATATCATCAATTAACAACAAGTGGTAATGAGAATAATGAGCTTTCAGCAAGAATTGAGAAAAAATTGACCAAATCGAAACAGAATTTACAACCTTTCAAATATGCTCATATGGGTGCTTTAGCCTATATTGGTAGTGAAAGAGCAGTTGCAGATTTAGTTTGGGGAGATTGGAGTTCTATTGCCACAGGTGGATCATTGACATTTTTATTCTGGAGAACAGCATATGTTGCAATGACTTTAAGTATTAAGAATAAAGTATTGATCTGTTTGGATTGGATCAAAGTTGGTATATTTGGTAGAGACTGTTCGAAAGAGTGATATATATTTTGTGTTTTGTGTTTTGTGTAAATGTTATTTCAATTGTTATATTTTTTGTATGTAAGAAAAATCTCAACTGTATGACAAACTTTTTTTTGGTTTCATCAAAGAAAAAAAAAAGTGGAAAAAAAAAATTAGTAATTTAATTGTAATCAGTCAATCTGCAATTACTAAACAGTGTTTAAATATATATATATAGCTAAACTGATACACTTTTATTGTTTTGCAAATTAAGAGACAAATTTACGAAAATGCCAGAACAAGACCAACAAGAAATTTCTCAACCAAGACCAATACATACTAATGCAACTTTAACACATAATAATGAAGATGATGATGATCACAAACATAGTTTTAGAGAGAATTTATTCGACAACATACCTTTAATATCTCCAACAATAACTCCATCTTCATCATTCCCATCGACTCCAGCACCAATACCAACTTCTATAACTGAAGAAGGTGAACAAAAAAGACAACAGTTACCCGAAATTTTACCGATAGTTGAATGTGTTGCAAGAGCAAGAATTCCAACTACACAAGGTCCTGAAATTTTCTTACATTTATACTCAAATAACGTTGATAAGAAGGAACATTTAGCAATAGTCTTTGGTGAAGAAATATATTCCAAATCGTTGTACAAGCAAAGGCCTGGTGAGACTCAAAATGACAGAATGACAAGAGGTGCCTATGTTGGTAAATTGTACCCAGGTAGAAAAGAAGCAGATAGGGATCCAAAGACGGGGCAAGAATTGAAATTTGACTCAAGTGGAGAACTTATAGTTGATGAAAGCTTGATTAATGAGCCAACCTTGGCTAGAATTCATTCTGAGTGTTATACCGGTGAAACCGCATGGTCTGCTCGTTGTGATTGTGGTGAACAATTTGATGAAGCTGGAAGGTTGATGGGTAAAAAAGGAAGAGGATGTGTTGTGTATTTAAGACAAGAAGGTCGTGGTATTGGATTGGGTGAAAAATTGAAAGCTTATAATTTACAAGATCTTGGAGCAGACACTGTGCAACTGAATTTGATGCTTAGACATCCAGCAGATAAGAGATCTTTCAGTTTGGCAACTGCCATATTGTTGGATTTGAACCTTGTGAATATTCAATTATTGACCAATAATCCAGATAAGATAGTTGCCGTTGAAGGTAGAGATAGATTGGTTAAAGTTGTGGAAAGAGTTCCAATGGTTCCATTGGCATGGCAAGATAAAAAAGGTGGTGTCCACTCAAAAGAGATAAATGGTTATTTAAGGACTAAGATTGAAAGAATGGGTCATTTATTACAAAAACCTATAAATATATGATGAATGTTTTTTAATTATTTAAACTTCTTATAACATAGACCAGCTTTAATGATAATGTTTTAAAACTTATTAAGTAAATTTTTATCAAATGCGTAAAAAAAAAAAAAAAAATTAAAGATTTAATGATTTTCTGAATAGTAGACAATTTGAAACAGACAGATGACATTGATAAGGAAACATAAACTATAATGAACTCTCAGACTACTCAGAATGATTTCAAGCAAACTAATTTTGACTATGTCAAAGAAGAAGATTCCAATGACGATATTTTTTCACAAAATAATCAAAATATGAAACCGAGTCACGAAAATCGATTTTCCGAAAGACAACAGCTGCATAGGGTTAAGATAACTGATAAGCCAATTCCTTTGGATCATGTGATAGCTGGACCATCTGTGAAAATAGTGGAGATTGATAATCAATTAAGATATCAGAAATTGAAAGAAGCAAGAGATAGATTACTTAATCAGAAGCACAATTTGAAACCAACTCCGATAATCGTGTCGCCTGTTAAGAAAGCCAAAGCCAAAGAATCTGATGGTAATGACACTTCCGATACTTTATTTCAGCCAGCTTCGACAAAGATATTCCCAAGCTCGAAACAACGGGAAGACAGGATACGATTGTTGAAGAAAATGATTTACAAATCTGAAATTGAACCGGAACAGAACCAGCCAGACATGAAGCAAGAAGAAGAAGAAGTGCCCAACATTGAAGAAGCGATTCCAATTAAGATTGAACCTTTGAAAGAAATTAGCTTATCACCACCAAAGCTACCTGAATCACCAGTTACCAAAAATAGGAGACTTTCATCGGGCACTGAACATACTCCGAAAGTGCCATCTAAATTGCAAAATATGATAACTGAGGAAGACCTTTCCAGCACCGAGTCCGGTTCAAGTAGTGATATTAACTTCAACTTGGATTCTGCTATTAAGAATTTCCAGAATCTGCAATTATCTCAACTCGAAAATGAAATTGCAAAAGAAGAAGAAAAAGATCAAGATCTGTTTCAATTCAAAAATTGTGACCTCTTGTTTGAAGATGTAGAGAAAAGATTGGCAATTTTAGAATTCAAAATTGATAAGATCTCAAATGAATTGGCTCTGTTTCCAAAAACAAGTCAAACCAGAATAAATTTCCCTTCATCGAAAAAGGCTTATTTCATCTTGCTTTGTCTAGTACTCTTTTTCATATCATCATGTGTATTAGCAGATTAGCTGAATTGTAATATTAATAAATGTATAGTAAATAGAGATTGTAATAGTATTAAATGTTTCGTGTACCACTCAATTCGTCTCAATTGGGAAATCTTCAAAGATTTTTCTTCTTGTGAAGAAAAAAAAAAAAAAACAAAACAAAGAGGAAGAAAAAATTTGAAGAGAGTTTGTGTAAAATAGGACATTATGACCAATGAAGAAATCATGAATGACGATGGTTTCATAAGTGATTCGTCATCCGTTGATATAGATGAGGTCTCAAAAGTCCCAGTGACCATTTTACCTGATGCTCCAATCCCTCTGGGTGGGTTGAATAATTGGTTAAAGCAAGGAAGAAATTTAAAATTTGAAGTCAATCCAATTGATAATTCAGGTATAATTTATATTTCTTCAAACGAGGATAAGATCGGGGACAGCGAGAAACTGTTTCCTGAGGAATCAAAATTATACGATTTCAAGATTCCTGATTCTATAACAGATGAATCTGAAGAATATAATAATTATTTGAAAAATTGTTTCAAGAATTTTGAAGATTTGATCAAGGACAAGACATATCAAAATTTCATTATAAGCAAAAATGAAGAGACAAATAAGATTGGTGTGATATTGGAAGAAGACGTTGTTTCACGTAATGTGAGAGATCAGGAAAATCAGGTATTGTTAAACTCTACAATAAGTAAACTCATACTGGATTTGAGTATCTTAATAGATGAAAAATTGTCTTCTCAAGAGAGTCCAGATGATCCAGATTTCAAATTGATCCAATTAGAAGAAACTATTAACGTCTTGAGTCTCATAAATGCATTATTTTTCTCGACCACCGATGAATTATTGATTTTATTAGTTAATTGGGTTAATAGAGCTGATATTCAACCAGATTTGGAGTTCACTGAAGAAATCTTGTCAGTTGATAAGCCATATAAGCATTCTTTGTTCTGGACTGAATATACCAAGAAATTGATAGCAAGAGGTTTGTTTGCTCAGGCTTTGAATGTGATAAGAGAGTCCAAATATGAATTACTAGAAGATGAAGATAATGATTTGTTTTTGGTTATTGAAGACTTAATTGTATTATTATCCAATTATGATACCGTTGAATTCAGTTTGAATAATAGAAGCTTTGTCACTTGGAAACAAAAATGTTGTGAATTAAGAGAAAATTTCAAGAATCTCGATATTCGTAACTCTGAAAATATTAGCATCAAGAATTCCATATATGAGATATTGTTGATAATGACAGGTTTAAGTTCGTCAATTATTAAGAGTTCAACATCATGGTATGAATGCTTGTTAACAAAGTATCTTTTTGAATTGCCATGTGATTCATCAATCAATGAGTACCTTGAAGATTCTTTGGCTCACTTCCCAATAGATGAATTTGATTCATTAACTTGGGAGCGTACTTGCATTGATTTGATTCATGGTAATTACTTGAAAGTTGTCAAGAACTTGGAGTTATTGGATAAACCTACTTCAACTTATGTTTCTGTCTTATTCGAGGCTAGAGGATTATACAACTCTTATGATTTCTTATTGTCATCGAAGAATAATGACGACGATGAGACAATATCAGAATTGTTATTAAATGACCACGCGTTAGAATGTCTTTGTCATCAAAAACTTATTCCAATTGGTGTTGGAATTTTGATCAATTTGAATACTTCAATAACAAGGTCAGTAATATCTCAATATTTACCAAAATTCAATTGTATGACAAATGATGATTTAGAATGGTGTTTGTCTATTTGTGCAAAATTGAAATTAAATTCAACACTGTCAACAATTTTGAAAATTAACGGTAATAAATTATTTGATCAAGGGCAATTATATGAAAGTTTGGTGTTATACAGTAAGAGTGGAGATTTGAAAATATTAAATGACAAATGTTGGTTAATTTTCGAAAATGCAATTGTTAAAAGTGATAAGATTACAGATGAATTGATCAATTCATTGATATTATCCAACGAAACTCTACAAGAAGAGTTTGAAATTGCCGATTCATTAAGGCAATGTTTATCACCATATGCCATATTTTTGATCTTTTTAGATTTGAAAAAACAAAATAATTTCACCAAGCTGGTGAATTATTTGTTAAATTTATTAAATTTCAAATATTTACCAAAGAAATATTTCCCATTATTATTATGTCAACTCTTACCTTTTTTGAAAAATCTTTCACCAACATCTTCCAAAATTGATTTAAATCCATCTAATGAACAAATTATATCACAAGAAAACTTGATAAGAACTTTAGACTTGATAACTAAATATGAGACATCGTTCTTGAAGTTATATAATGCAGCACTGTTGACAGCTAAACCAACAATAGAACAACAATCATATATCAATCAATTTGAAAACACCCAGGATTTATACAAATTGGCTATTAGTGAAGGCTATAAGACCCAAGTTGAAGATAAACATTATGATTGGAGATATCAATTAGAATTAATTGATGATTCTTTAAAATTACCGGAAACCATCGAAGAGTTGTTGTTGTACATTAGAGAGAAAATAAGTTTACAAATTGGTTGGTGTTTCTTAGATGATCAATAAATAGAAATAAATCAAGTGTATTGCCACTTTCTACGATATAATACGTAAATTTAAATATTATTAGCTACCAATCAATTGTAATTTCAAATTCCAAGATGTGACTTCAATAATTGAGCACTTAATGTTGTATTTGCAGAGATCTGGAACCGCAAGGCATCGTCATTAACAAATTCTTTATTGTGTTTTGCATTGAAATCAATTGTTACTGGACAACGACTAACGCCCGAGTGCCTAGAATATGTCGTTCTTATCCTCTTGATTTCTTCTACTAATGAATCAATGGCATTGTCAGATTTTAAAGTGGTGGCATCTGTTACTGTTATAGCATCAGTTTCTTCGTGCAATTTCTCAGGTTCTTCAACTATATCATTCTTCTCCATTGCTATTTTCGTTTCATTATCATGCGCGAATTCATTTTCAATTGGCAAATCTTGGGATTCTTGCTGCTGCTGCCTTCTCAAAGAAAGCGGTTTCAACCATGGGCTTGAACCTAATTCTGGCGATTGAGGGGTACTGGATGAGTTTGACAAATGTGCAGGACTTGGAGTATTAGAATTCCATTGTGTCACTTCATGGTTATGTGATAAAGGGTCAATGGCATAACTGAAGATACCCGTTGGTAATTTTGGTTGCACGGGGTTTTCCAATTTTAATGACTTAAGGTTTATTTTTGTTGTTCTTGGATGTATAGTTTTCCTCCATAACAGAGATGTTGAATCCTGGGCAAAATTACCCACGGCAACGGCTTCTTTCTTCAATTTGGTTCCAGCAGGACTGAAAAATGAAGATGGCGAGCTATGGGAATTTGAAGCCTTCTCTTTATACTTGTTTATTAAGACCATTGAATCAAGAGTGAATTTCGGACTTGTAAAATCTTGTTGCCATTCTTTTATGACATCATCAGTTTCTGTAGATGACATACCTTGATTTCTTGTAAATTTTTCCAATGCTTTACCAATACTTGAGTAAACATCATGAATGGAAATTTGGAAACATAATATTAATTTACTCAAGAACTCTGAGAACATATCCAATGCTTCTGGTATAATCAATTTAATTTTCTCATCAATTTCAAAATACACTTTATTAGAAAACTCCAATAAGTCTTGTTCCTTTTTCAAATGAACCATGTCTTTATCTGTGAAAGTAGATTTCTTAGTGATCAATTTCTGAACATTATTCGAATGGATTTCTACATCCATTTTCTTGTGGTTTCTTTTCTTCAACATCTTGAGAAAATTGTCCAAATATGAGGTCATCTCTTTACAACGATAGCCAATATTGCTATCTATTTCATCAAATTTATAATTAACTTCTTCAACCAAACTACTCATCAAGTGTTGAAAATGACTAATATTTTTGATGCCTCCCTGTTCTTCGCTTTCTTTGTCATACTCTTCATCTTTAATCAATTCACAGAGCTCCACTTCTTTTTTCAATAGTTGATTGAAATGTGCATGATACTTATTTGTCTCTGTCTGAATGTATGTTAATCCTGCTATACTGGTCGTCAAGTCATGTTCCCAAATTGCCATTGTTTCATCATCTTGGGTGGCAATTCTCTTACCGATAAGTTGATGAGGAGTCCTGGCAATTGCTTTCTTGACACCTTTCAAAGACATAATTTTAAATGAGTTTGAGATTTAAATAAAATTCGTTATTTCTTAAGTCAACAATTTTTTTTTTTTTTCTTGTAGCCTTTTTCTTCTTGAGGACAAAAGTTAATATGAGCTGGCAAAAATACGGTTGAATTGAGTCAAATAGAGTGTATTGATCCTATGTGATCCACCTTGAATAATATCTAAGTTATTAACTATATTCATGACAATAAGTCATGCGATAATAAGGGTTCCTTTATGATTCCATCTGTTCCGTAATAAATTGTGCTATAGCAGACATACATTGTTAATCCTCGAAATTAGACTTAATCACACGACAACAGAGCCAACAGAAAAAAAAAAAAAAAAGAAAGTTATATGAACTTCTTGATCACTTGTCAATATAACAGTAGATAGCAGCAATTCTATGGAAGTATTCTGTGCACTCTTAACGTTCACTGGTTACAAAGATTGGAAACCTGTTTGCTAAAATCCGGCTAAATAAACTCGAAGCGGAAAATAATCATACAGCCCCTGTTTGAAAAAGAAAAAGATGAAATTGGAACGGAAGAACCCCTTTTAAATCCAAGGAGCCGAAAGCAAAAGACTAATACATTACTAATAGAAAAGGGGTCCAACTATATTCAAGGACGCGGAATATATTTTCTAAACTATGATTTACAATACTTTTTTTGTTCCAAACCTCTTCTAGAAGGTTGCTTGATGATACCTTGCATAGCAGAACGTATCATATATACATGTTGATCGCTTTCATGATTGACTCTATAAATTCCGCAGTGATACTCCTGGGTTTGTCTTGGTACTGCACAGGTATATATGATCACAAGGCGCAAAGTTCATCCATTTGGGTAACTTGATTTGCAGCAGTAGCTTCTGTCGGTTGTCTTAATTGTCATCTTGAATTGTGCACTCTTTCTTAATGCATGCGAAAAGTAGGAAAAAACAAAATTTTTCAATAGATGCACATCAAAAATAACTCCAAGCGAACATTATTGTTAGAAAAGAGGACTGTAAATCGAAACAGCTACAAGGCTTACTGTTGCTCCTGTATTCTTAGCTTCTAGAATAAAAGAATAAATGTATTTAGACGTGAAAGGCATTGAAAAATTTTCATATTTCACATTATCTCCTCGGCTACAAAATGAAAGGGGTACATTTTATAACCTTTTAGACATTAACCTAAATTGATTTTCAGTGGTAGAAGTAATCTATACACTATTTGTTAACTCGTTTAAACCGCTAAGAATTAGACCTTAAATCAACAGTCGTTTTAAAAACCCAAATTACATGCATCCTTAATTTTTTTTTTTTTTCAGGTGCACAGTAAGCAAGAGTACTAATAGTAAGTTTTGTGCAATTGGCCAATAAACTGGCAAGATCTTGATCTTTGTCAAACGTTGAAGGTCTAAGAGTAAGATTCAAGGTTTTTTATGTTGAAGTATTGCACATGGGTTCTCTTGGAGTTGACAAACTTAAGTATGTTTCAAATAAATCACGTTTAACTAATCATACATCACGTATATAATTGCTTTAGTTCAATTTAAATTTCATTTGGATGAAAGGCGTTTTCCAGGTACTAGTGTATTACCTACTTTTCGTCAAATTCCAAACTGTCGATCCACGGAATAGAGCTAAATCTTTCTTGAGGAGGATCTGATTCCAGGAATTCTAAATCTTTCTTGAGGAGGATCCGATTCCAGGAATTCTAAATCCTCCTCCGTAAGAGGAACCAATTTGATATTTGTACGGATTCTTTCCAAATTTACGGATCTTGGGATTCTTCTCAAAATTACTTGGTAAGAGAACAAGATCTCGCTTTTAGAATAATGAGGATATTTCGTTGCTTGAAGCTCCACACAAATGCTTCATTCTTCAACAACTGCTCCTGGAGGTGAATATTCTGTGATCAAAAAACTCATGGTTTTCACAATAGCCAAAGAGTTCATGTTGTCGCAGTAATGGGTAGATCTCAATTTGGTTTACAACCAGGATTACTAGGCATACAGGACGTAACTTGGTCAATTTGGAAATCGAATACTTCGAAACACCAGTTTATCTTAATGTGTTCAAATAAATGTTTTCCAATTGCTTGTAAGTTTCAATAAAGGCCTCCTATTTATTGTACAATATATTTTCCTCTGCATCGACTGGTACTGCTGGTAATCCATGATCTCCACTCTCGAAGACCAATGGCCAGTGTTGTGTATTCAAGAGGCTTTCAACGAAATAATCAGAAAGTTGTTAACGTCAACCATCCCAGGCCAAGCTTTTGTTGTCACCAATAACTCTGTCCTAGTGACAATTCCATTACCAATACAATATTCAATTGCTTCGCCTACATAGATCTCTATATTATATCTCTAAGCACGGTCGATATATGCCTAACACTCGATTTGATAGCTTGAATTACGACATCCTTCACTTTTGAGTAATTTTCAGGGATGTTATATGTACCAATTCCAAATTACGGAACAGCAATATTTTTATTGAGTGCCAATTGTCTCTCTGTCAGCATTGACATTGTTATCTTTTATCATTCTAATGGAATCAAAAATTCAAAAAAATAAAAAAAAATAAAAAATAAAAAATAAAGAAAAATATACCACTACGCATTTACAATTTCATTCATAATCATTACGTCGTTTATTTATTCTAAGCTATTGTCCTATATGTATGAGGGGGGAAACGCTTCTTTATTTTATTTTTCGTTATGATAAAAACTATCCACTTTAAAATTTATTCCATCTCGCAAGTGTTGGCGACATATGGGCACCGCAGCAGTTGTATATCAGTTAGAATATGATCTTTTAACCAAGCAGCAGCTCTAAATTTCAACCCACAACTACAAGTACCAATATGGTCGAGCTTATCATTCAAATTGTGTAGTTTCTTGATGTTAGGATCGTCAAATTTGAAATGGGAATTTAGTAGATGTTTTTTGAAATCATAAGGTCTATTGAATTGCCCAGTTCTATGACGGCAAAATTGGTGTGGGAAGACACATTGGAATCTTGAGACAGGTTCATGTGTTCTTAAATGTCTTGAGATATCTCTTCTAATAGTTTTCTTGCATATGTGGCACTTACGTGCAGTAGGTCTTGATTTCTTTGACGACCTTCTTGATCTCTTGGTGATTGACGATGATACAGATTCTGGTGTAGATGGAGTTGAAGATGTGAGTGATGCTGGGGAAGCAAACGTGCTTATTGAAGCTCTCCTTATATGTGATAACTTTGATACCGGTTTCGTAGGTGATGAAGAGCAAGAAGTGTTTGCGTTATTGATTTCTTCAAAAGCCAATGTATTATAATTTGAAAGATCATCTTCATTCTTAATGATTTCAGAGTTCCCTTCTGTGGCATTAGTGAAAAATTCCTCAGCAAAAATTGGGAACTGTATGGATCGCGTTGAACTTGGAATGTATTGTTGTTGTGGTTGGCAAGCTTGTATTGGTAGCAAATTATCAATTGAAGGTCTTCCAAAAGATGTAGTGCTACTAATACTGCTATTACTTTCTGAAGGTTGGTGTGCACGATAAATTGACGATTCTGAAGATAAAGATGACATTGAATTTGGTGTTGAAGCAGGCATCAGCTGCTGGTTGAAATTGACATAATTACGATTTTGTAATTTAGAATAGTCAGGTAAAACGATCATTGAATTTTGTTTTAATTGTTGTTGTAATTGTTGACTGTAGAAGTAAACCTCGGAACCAGTATTTTCCAATTGATTGAATGAACCGGCACTATTGTTGTTGTTGTTGGCTATTAAGTAAGCTGTATTGTCATTTGGAATGAAAAATGGAAGACTATTCTGATCAAGCCTTATAAACCTGTTCCCATGTCCAAAGCCGCCATTATTATAGAAGACAGGCTGTGAAACATTCATATTGCTTCCACTCATATGTGTTGCAACTGAAGTTGTATCATTCCATTCATTGTTGTTGGTTGAAAATGAAAAGATATCCATTGTAAAAACTATCTGAAAATCCTGATTTTCGAAGATATTTTTCCAGTTATTGAAAAACGATTGATGAAAGAAAAAAAAAACTTTTGAATAATATTAGAGACACTTAGATCTTAAACATTAATTGGGCTTCCTTAGAAGTATTACTAGAAGAAAATATAAATCTGAAATTGAGTAAAGTAAATCTCTGAAATAGAGAGAGATATAGAGAGAGTTTTGATGTTTTGGCTTTGTATTTATATTTTCCACAAGTAGAGGGAAAAAAAACGAAATTAAAGGCAACTACTTAAATATAGTTAGAGCTAAAAATAAAATTTATGATTGACAAGTTTATTTGGATGCGATATGTAGCAGAGAAGCTGTAAAGATTACATTGCAGAAAGTGAAAAGAAAAGACATGCTAAGACAAGGGAGAGGAATAATTGTACAGCGGTACACAAAATTCACATTAAAAAAACTCAAGATACTATTCAGCCTTTAGAAGGAAAAAGCTAAAATAACATTGTGCATGTACCGAAACCTGTTCAACCAAAAGATTAGACACTCTGAGTTGTATGGAAGAAGCATAAAATGTTAAATTACTGTACAAGTAGAACATTTTATTTTTATGCAGTAGTGCATACTGTGCATCGGTTAAGTTATTTCACATGTCTATTTTGGTCCACTTGCATTCAATTTGTTGCTCGAATCAGCATGTGAGCTGCATATGGGCTTCCATTCTTAGCATAGGAATATCATTACTACAAGGATTGTTGCTTCGAAGACAGTTCCACTACATGTTCCAGAAGATTCAATTGAAAGGGGATTATCTGAATTCTCTCCTTATGTCCTTGTCTCCGTGAATGTTATTGTTTTTGTTCTTCCCCTTTCTCTCTCTTTTTCTCTTCTCCAGAGAATAATTAAATAATATTATTTTTGATAAAATATTTTTGCACAATAACAAAAGAAAAGAGTCCTTACAATATAAGATCCATCTCTCTATTCTCTATTATTTATTAGCTAATGTTGATCTCTTTTTACCATATTCGCTTATAAGACTCCAAATATTTAATAGAATGTTGCAGGTCAATGAATACTGAGGAAAAAGGCGAGGAAACAAAAAAAGAAAAAAAAAATTTTTTCTCTCTCCTTGATTCCCGAAAGTAAGTAATTTAACAAATGAGTTCCATCCATCATCATCATCATCGGTGCTGAAAGGGATTCGGTAAACAGTTGCTCATTCTTCTATGAAACATGCAGTCTATTGAACCTTATTTACTGATTTCAATAACATCACGATTGGATCAACCCTCAAGTGTCATCATTTCTTCTAGAAGCATTTTCTTGCTAATTTTAGTGCTTTCATCACCAAGAAAAAAAAAAAAAAAAAAAAAGAACTTCTTCGCCAATTCGGAAGTTCAGTTTAAATCCGTTCAAGATAGTTGAATATTGCTCTCTCTTGTATAGAAACATGATTTCTTCTATGTCCGTAAAATCAGAATTTTGTCAATCATTATTGTCGTTACTTAGTTTAGAGTGAGAGAAAAATAAGAATCACCGATTCTTGATTGAAATAGATATCTACAAAGATCTTTACATAGGCTATTCAATCTATACCACTGATATCCAAAATCAAGAAGAGTCTCTTCTGGTTATCAACTACGAGCCTGAAATACGATTGACTGGCCAAACTACGGCGATCTCCTTCTGGTTCAACTTAGCTCAGTATACTTCTATTTTTCTGATCTAATGCAACCAATTTTTCGAAGAGGTACTTAGTTTGAAACTGATACTTACTCAAAATCATGAAAAGACATAGACATACACTGATATTGTTAGCAATTAACTTGTGTTATCCGGATTTAAGTAACTGTGATTATTACATGTATGTAATTATGGTTTCTTAGAGTTTAAATAGCATTTCAACTTAACCTTCTTTTGATCAAAAAAGGGAAATCATATTATGTGTCAATCAATTTACGACAAAATTCAGCATCTAATGACTAGGAATTTGAATAAGGAGCAATACCAATTCTCATATACATTAAATGTAATAAGACATTGCAAAAATGAAACTCCACAGCAACAAAAGAACACAGATAGGAAAAAAAGAGAAACCCGAAAATTTTGTTAGTGCTGAGCTGAATTTCAGGGATTACTTTAACTCCAGTAAGAAGCGATTAGGAGCAGCAGCAACAAAGCAAAAAAAAAAAAAAAAAAAACCTACAGGGCCAATCTGAATTTCCGATTCAGTCAAACTTACAGTTTCTGATAAGAGTTAAGATTCAATCGTATTTTTTATCAATGATGATAACGATAGAGGCGATTAGAAAAAAACTCGATCTCATATATTTAAAAGATTGCTCCAACAATTAGAAGGGATCACAAATTTCAAAGGCAATAATTAAAGTTCTTAATCAAGATTTAAAGGGTGATGCTGAATATCGGAATTATGGGGTCGCAGAATGTTCTAAATCAGCGCTTTTTTGTAAATGACTAGAAAACAATATGAAAAATATTTTCAACAACAAGAATATGTATATATTGTTTTACAAAATCAAACACACACATCATGGCCTTTGCTCTTTTTGGTATATTCCATAATATTTGTTTCAGGTATTTGATATGATCCTCGGAATTATTTCTCTTATTCAACAAAAAAAAAAAAAAAAAAAAAAATGCACGAAAAAATTTTCTTGCTAAATATTTTCTCGTACTAATAAAAGTTGATATTTAATTTACATCCTTAATTCAAAGTAAAATCATGTTGTCGAGAACTAAGGTTGTATAATATACGAGGTCCTTTTTTTTAAAAGTGCCTCTATTTAATTATATCCATAAAGTTAATATTCTAAGGTTATTCTCAATAGTTTTACCCTAAAACTAAGATTTTTGAGCAATAAATGATTATGTAAATTAGTGAAGATCAAACACACACCTCCTTACGTGATAGCCCTTATCACTGCACTTATCTAGTGGTGTGGGCACATTGAATTACAAAGTCCAAACATATTTACTTACGCTTATGTATCCTGAACGAAGGAATACAAACCAAAAAGGGTTAGCCCAGAAAACCAAAAAAAAAAAAGATTATCAGAAGATTTGTTGAGCATTCAAAGATCATTTAAGACACGCAGGTATAGTATAGAGTCCTTAAAAGGCTTGTGCACAAACTAGCTAATATTACATCCTCAAAAAATTGGTTTTAGCTTGTAAGAAAAAAAGAAACCTTCAATAATTAAATTGAATCTATATCTTTTGCACTTCTAACCTCATTAGGGAAAAGGGCCATTAGTTCTTCCAGATCTGCTAATCTCAGAGAATGTTAAGGCTTCCAGAAAAAAAGGAGATGTGGCACATAGAACAAAATAACTAGTGTAGTGTTCAATAGAAAAATCTTCTCTCATTTTGTAGAAATTTTGAGGCACAACTTGTTAAAGAGATAGTGGTGTCATCTTTCAAAAAAGCAAAACCAAAGCTAAAAGGAGAGCGTCCATATCTATCAACAAGATCATTCCCAACTGATATGAAAGTAAACGGCATTATGTATCATAGTTGTGTTATCTGTATCGAAAACGATTTTTTAGATCCAATTTTCTACAAAAAATATACATAGTTATAAGATTTTAATACAAAACCACCGCGGAATTGTGAGATCTTCAAACCACACCTTAGTGCAGACAAAGTATTACTTATTTACTTTTTAGCGATTTTTTAATTGAGAATTTTAAAATAAGTTTCCAATACTTTAAAGAGAAAATTTTTTTTTCTCTCCACCCAAATGCAATAATCAAATGATTATGTTAACATTAATATGCGAGGCTTGCATATCGCTTTGAATTTTTTAAAAAAATTATTTAAGCACTACAAACTTTAAATAAGCTGATGAATACAATACAAAAAAAAATTTTATACTACACAATGATCATGAGTAATACTGTTATAAATCAAAATCTCACTATTCAAAGGGTTGCCGCCATATCTTATGGATTTGCCTCAATGTGTTGTTTTTTATCTTCTCCTCATATTGATTGTCAATGTCCATTTACCTTTTCTTGTTGCAAAATTTGTCGTCACACCTTTTACATCCCTTAGCTGCTTAATTAACTCAAAACCTCCACACATATTTAAGGTTCTAAAAAACAAAACAATCATGATCACCTTTTTTTTTCTTAAGTAAGTTTGAATTAAATCTTTATTCGAAGTACAAAAAAAATTTTCAAAAGGGTGAGTTTAACGGACCTAAAGGAGCAAAGTATTGATCAACGATAAACTAAACAGCACAGAAAGTAATTACAAACTAAGACATTTCTATTTCGGTTCTATGCACTCAATTGGTGACGAATTTAGTTAACAACAAAGAAATTAACCTCAATAAGGCGACTCACATTTGCTTAATTATATACAATTAATTAAAAAATTATGATAAGAATGTTTTTTTTTTTATTATTATAACATGATAAAACAGTGACAACCCGAAAACTATAAGAACCAAAACAGGATAAAGCAGACCTAAATACTAATTAATATGAAAAAGCAAGTAAAAAGAAATAATTAAAAGAGAGCTAGAGATTCAAAGGCTCTTTCTATAGCCAGAACGATCTTCCAAATAAGGGCACAGCTTGGTGATGTCAGTGGTCAAGATATGATTATCCAACCAGTCTTGGGCTTGATATTTCAATCCGCAACTGCAAGTACCAATATGTTTTAATTTATCAGTCAAATTGTGTAATTTTTTCAGGTTTGGATCGTCGTATTTAAAATGGTAATTAAGTAAATGTTTCTTGAAATCGTATGGTCTGTTAAATCTACCACTTCTATGACGACAATATACATGGGGAAAAACACATTTGAATCTTGATGTCGAATTATGTGTTCTTAAATGCCTTGTCATATCTCTGCTTATGACCTTGTGGCAGATCTCACAGTTTTGCTTAGCAACTGATCTCCTTGCCTTTGGCTTTGACAATTTCCTTTCTGTATCTGAGTTATCCTCTGATTTGACAGACGTTGTAATTGAATCGATAGAATTTTGCTCAGTTTCTGAAAAACAGCAGTCTTCTATAGAACTTATAGAATCATTTTTCAAATCACCATGATGGTGTGTTTGGTAAAAAAAATTGTCATTAGCATTAATATGTGAGGTATAATCTGAGGTAAATTCAAAAGAATTTGGAATAAGAGGTGATTGAATCAACTGGTGTTGTTCAGTCTGTGGTTGGAAAGCAGCAACGGGTAATTGATATGGAGTACCTCTATTTCTCAATATGATTGACTGTTGGTCATAAATCAGCTGAGGAGATTGAGGAGGAAACAGAGCAATAAGCTGTGTTGGTGGGGTTGTGAATACCATTGAATTCTGAGCTTGATTTTGATAAATCTCACTGCTAATATGAGTATGATCATCATTGGTATCTAAGTATGTGAATTCTGAGTTCGTCTTGTTATCAACAATATTTGTGAAATCTTTTAACACTTCAGACATATTGGCTGTCAATTCAAGCAATCTTGACATGACCAGACTCTGAGAATCTGTTGATAATAAATGATTTAATTGAGAAGACATTATGGGTAAGTTGGTTTTGATAATGTTGCTTTTGAATTTTTGGCCAAACGAATTGAGGAAATTGAGAAACTATATAAGCAAGAAAAAAAAAAAAAAGAATCATACAATTGGAAAAAAAGAGAGATCAGTATGCAGAGCACCGAAAAAAATAATATAGAGTCAATACTAATAAGAATGATAATAATTCAGAAATCATTTTTAGCATGAAAAATAACCCACAAAAAGTGTTTTAGATCAAAAACACAAAAGAAAACTGGGAAAATAAGAAAAAAAAAGAAATCAAATTTTCCAAAACGGTTTTGTAATGGTCTGCATAATAATTATGCAGTTATGCATGAGCTTAAAGCTGCGCAGTGCCTTTGATTCCAACTTATCGAGTTTAGCCTAGAAACATATTATCAAGAGTAAAGATCAGCATTGGGCTTTATGAAAAGATATAGATATTTTATAGATCAAGAAGCAATTTTAAGTGTAAATTGAAAAAAAAAAATTGAAAAATTGAAAAATTAAAAAAGAGAAAGAGGAGAAATAAAGGGACTTCTTTAAATTGTAGATATGAATAGAGATACACTATTCGTAAATAAGTGTTCCAGTTGTCTACACTTGCACCACCACCCTTTATGGAGATGCAAAATGTAGGTTTAAACTTTGTTTTCCCAAATCATATGTTTTAAAGCAGATTGATTCCAAAAGCCTCAGTCATTTTGCAAAAAAATAAGAATTGAGAAATCAAACAAAAAAAATTGGAAAAAAAAAAAGATGCAAAAAATTTTCACAATGCGTTAGACGTTTAGTATCTGAGACAAAACCTCAAACAAAGCATGTCGGGCCATGGTCCACAGCATTGCAATTGAAAATCATATGGGTTCGAAGACTTATAGAAACATTGGCAATTGAGAATTTTAAGTTTGAATTTTTCCACAACCAAGAATTTAAAAAATAATTAAAGAGAGCAAGGTGGACCAAAATTTTTCAATCATTGGAAGGCTTTTGATGAAAGACATAAATTGCAAGCTAATGAACCTCTCTGCTAACTAAGGATTAGGTCGTAAAAGAGCCATAGCAATAAGAATTAAATTAAGATTTAAAGTGATACTAAAAAGAGTTTTGCACCAATAATAGGGGGAAAACCGAGTCCTCTAATCCTTAAATAAATTACTATAAATTGTAGCTTCATATTTTCTAACTAGTATCAAAAAGAAGTAGGTGCACTGTACGAATCAAACATTGTCTAACAAATAAAAAATAAAAAAAGCGAGGGAAAACCAAAAAAAAAAAAATTCCCCCAATTTTTTTTTTTTTTTTTTTTTTGCCCTTCTAACCAGTGAACATGCGTTGAGATGGTTACACTAATATCCTTATTTGAATCACTTCACTAACTACAATAGGAAGTCCATGGATGTTATATTGTTCGTTTGGGGATGACTGGTACGCCACATCCTTATATTGGTTATAGGGACCGTTTCCTTTCAGACATCAATAGCAGTTAGTGTGTGCCTAACATAATGTATTACATTATAAACCAGGAAGAGAAACAGAGAACGAGAAAAAGAAAAAAAATTTTCATCTCTTCTCGATATACCGATGGATGATAATAGTATTGTAAACGCAAATAGATTTCGGTGCTTATCTCCCTATTTTATCAATTTTTCCAGTATTTGACTGTGCATTCTCCTTTCTGAAGGAAAAATTTTTCCCCGACTATAATGCTGCTTTCTTGCGTCAATTACATTAAACTGGACTGTTTTCATCCAAGCTTTTGCAGCCAGAGCTTTATTGAGTTGTTTGTTTGTTTGTATTCTAAAGATCTGGAAGACGTCTATGCATAGATTTAGAAGAAGAACAAACTGCAAGCTATTCTTTGGTGAAAAAAAAAACGAGAAAAAAGCTTCGCATCACCAGGAATGATTGTAACCAATGTTTTCTTTCTCTCTTTCTCTTTCTCTCACTCTCCGCAAATGGCTCCAATCCTATTGTTTCCTGCAAAAGAAAGTGTCTCCAGCAGTGCCTGCACTTATCAAATATACACACAAGGTTTTTATTTTTCTTTTCAAGCAGTAAAAAGTTCTTTTTTCTACTTAACCCATCGAGCATATTTTCTCTTAAATGATATATTTATCAGCTGTACAGTTTTCTTTAAGAGGTTTCGCATTACAAAAATCAAAACAATACGAGTATACTTTTGAAATCATAGTTCAATTAGCAATTTGAATGTCATCAGGTTTTTTTCACCTGTTTTTCTTGCTTTTTGAACCTTCTTGACTCAAATCGGTATTCAAACAGATGTGATTTACCAAAACTGTAATTGACATATAATGCAAGTACCTTTGAACTTCACTTTAGTATTCTCACATATTAGAACGTACTCTTTAAATTATAGTAGCTAAATGAAGCCTGGTACATTATTTTAATAGTTTTTACATATTTACGAGGCAATTATCTTAGGTAACTATCAAGAGTCTTAGATTACTCCATCCACTTTGTTATCATCATATCTAAACAAGGATGTTAAAAGATTAGTTGACGGGAGTTCCAATCCAGATCTAAATAATTTTAAGCCCATTAGCAAAAGTAAATGATGATTGAAAAGCTCTAGACACAAAATATTTCTTGAAATCGAGATTCTTGGAGATGGGAATTAGTATGTAGTACCCCACTTCAATAGTATAATCATTCACTTATCTTTCTATGAGATAATTAGGAAAGTTAAATGGTTCGATTTCAATGCACAACAACATTTTGTAAAAGTCGAAAAGCACCCAGTAAACTTTTTCTGTTTTGTCTAGTCCCTAGGAATATGAGACTTTCTCATTGTGCATCATGATCATAATTGTCACCAGGGTAAATAAATATATGTATGTATATAGTCTTTTTGATGTAAGCGTGTGATAAAAGCTAAACCTTTACTTGTAAGCAAAAGAAGAAATCACCTTGCATATCAAATATTAATGCTTTAACCTAAACTAGAAATTAATATTAAAGCTATAAAATAGCTACAAATTAGAAATTTCCCGAAAAGGAGAATGTCTTCTGTGATAAACACCCAAGTTGATGTCAAATTACTTAGTTGGTAGTCAACGTCTTTAAATCTATGTGATCAAATATAACTTTAAACTAGAGCTAGCAAATTTTATGATGACGGAGAATATTTCTTTATCGAATAACAGATAATGTAATTAGGTTTAATACGATAAGATAATTTTAGCAATTAAGACTAAATAGACAAGGGGGAGATCTTGAGATATCAGAGCCATTCCATTAGATCCATAATTGAAATTTTTCATTTCAATTTTTGCTCTCAATTTAACAATTTAACACTAGATTGTTGATTTCTTAATTTTCTAGAATCAAGTTGGGCTTAGAAAAACAGTTGCCACGGAGTGTTGTAGTATTTTAGGCTAAATTTTTCGGTTGAAAAAGATTTTCCCTTATTTAATTGACTTACAATGTTCTACTGCAGTCAGCTGTTAATATGAAACATTTTGGAAAATATTCTATAACTTCTGAGTGTAATTGACTATTCTAGCCAAATTTTCAATTATAAAAATAAAAACTTGACTAACTAAATTGAGTAACTGTCAATTGAATTATCCAAGACCAAAAAAAAAAAAAATTCGAATAGTCATACATAGATGAATTTACATCACCTTCATGACCTTATTCTAATGAAAAGAGAAGAAAGTGCCAATCAAAATTATATTTATTTGTATATATATATATGCATATAAATATATCTATGAGTAGTGACAGATGTAAAACAATAGAAAAAAAATAGACACATGTACATGCAGAATTTCTAACACTATAAACCTTTCAAATCAGCACAAATAGTCAATTCTGCATTGGACTTTGCCGCTTTCAATTTAACTTGATTTTGGATTTTTAGTTAATAATAGCTCACTTTGATTTCTTGAATAGCCAAATTAAGTTTGTACATCTCGTTTAAACAAAAATAGAATCTTTGATAATTAATTTTTTCAATGAAGAACAAATATATTGATCGGAAGGTAAAACATCGCAAGATAATGATGCAAGTATTTGCATGAATTGTTTTCCCCAGAAATACATTTAAAGACTAGTTTTACCATGGAGCGGGATATAGGTGCTACAGATGTGAGTATAAGAAATGCAAGCACTTATTACTTATTTGTTGTTGAACTCTAGTGCCGTTGAATGTAAGTCCTTTAATGCAAAATATGTAAGTATTAGGCCAACAGGACTAAATAATAAATTTTAATAATATTTGCAAGTTGTTTGACTTTGATGCTCGTTTTAATAAATTTATGTAAGGAGAGGGACCCTAGAACTTTACCCAAATTATCAAAAACCTGAGACCTAATAGGCTAAATCAAAAGGGCGGTTCAAAGTTTGGTGCACAAAAAATTGGAAAAGCTCTTAGTTATGTAGTTTTGAATAGGAAGATCTCTTTTCGAAGGTAAAAATGCTTCCTAATCCAAACAATTTGCTTCCCATGGTTATAAAATTAGATATTACATTCGCTTGATAGCAACAAATACAGCCATGTGGACTGCCTTTTCCGGTAAAACCACAACCGGGGATTACACTTGCGGAAAAAAGAACAGTCTTATTTAACTTAAGTAAATATGCAGATTAACTCACTAGGTGATTCACTTGACTATTCCGATTAAGAGCTTGAAAACTCTGCTAAATGAAGAAATATGTTCCTTTCCAAGAAATCAGGTGATTGATATTGCTCCAATCTTTTTGAAGAATTAGATTCGATGTACACAAAGCGTACTTTGTGTGAGACTGAAAGTGCCAGAAAGGGGTAGTTCATCATAAAGTAGTGCTTCATAACTGAATCCATCTGAAATAGGAAGTTTCACCGAACTTGCTTTTAAACTAATCTCCACTTGATCATTCAACGTTATAGAAAAGCTTAGTAACATCCATTGGCACTGAGTATTATCATACGAAATGCTGGCCCGAACAAAATCCAAGGTATCTTCGAAGAGTCAATGTCTCAAGAACTTTTAAATTGTATAGAACAATCCTCACACTTTTGTAAGCTATTTAAGGGCTGTCTCAGAATCCCCAAAGATTTTTTTTTTTTTTTTTTGATTAAGTAGAAAAAAAAAAAATCCAAAAAGGAATATAAGCACATATAATAAATTAAAGTAAAAGATGGTTATAGACCATCCTAGCTGCAAAGTTGAAATATGATAATATGATGGAAAGTCCTATGAAACATTCAACGATGATGCCTTCCGCAGTTTCTAAAATGATGACAGATCTCCAGATATCTGATAATGAGGATATTCAGAGTATAAAAAGATTTGAAGAGCTATTATCTTTTGAGAGTCGGCTTCTAGAAGCAGCAACGGACACATTTGTTTTTAATGAACTAACAGATTATACACCAGAGCTTAGTGATGAAAATAAGTTATCTCAAGGTGCCGGGGGAGATGTTTATAAGAGTGTGAATCAGAACCAAAAGACGAAGCAAACTTTCAAGAAAATTGTGATAAAGAAATTGTTTATTAAAGATTCGGAAGAACTCAAGGTGTACCGCATAAATTCTATCAGGGAGTTCTTGACAAATTTGAAAGCAGTTTCGGTTTCCTCACAGATGGTACGACCAATTGATTTATGTTTGTCACCTGACTCGAAGTTTTGTTTGATACTTCCATTTTACCAATATGGTGATCTATTGTCTTTATTCACGAGGGTCCGTAAGACGACATCCCTCAGGTTAACAAAATTACATAAGGATTTAATTTTTTATAAGATTGTGCATATGGTAGAGAGCTTACACAAGTTAAAGATATGTCATAGAGACATTAAACCAGAAAATATTTTAATTGATGATAATGGTGACTTGAAATTGACTGATTTTGGATATGCAATTGATTTGAATGAATTTGAAGATGCAGACATAACAGTAGCTAAGATGAGAGATGAATATACACAGGGAATACCTAACAACATCAATTTTTCATTGGGCACCAAATCATTTAAACCACCAGAATTGCATATGTACAATGATCAAGGGACATTGGTAGGAGAAACCCCAATTTTGGTTTCCAACTTGAAAAAAATTGACATCTGGTCTCTTGGAATCTTGTACTTTCAATTATGCAAAATGGTTAAACCTTGGAACGACACTTCACCAAAGGAGAGAAGTTTCGCTAAATATTCTAGTTTCTATATCAAAAACAAGATCCATGAAGTTGATAGTATCTCATGTTCACCTTTTATCAAGGATTCCAACTTGGCAATGTTCAATAACAATTTTGAAGACGATGATTTGAAAAATTTGTTATTGAAGATGTTAAACCCTGATCCAAACACTAGGTTTGATATCAAGCAAGTTAAGAGAAGTAGTTGGTGTCTTGGTTTAAATGAAGAGTACAAAAAATTCATTTCGAAAGAAAAAGACGAAGAATTATTGAAATTGATAAATGCTTTATAGTTGTTTATTCTCATTTAAAAAGTAAGCTCTCATTTTATTCTACAAATTTTCGTAAACACATAAAATACGTTAAAAAAGTAAAATTCTAAGCCATCAGTTTAAAAAATTCAATTTCTTCATGGATTTGCTTATCGAATTGACTCAAATCCTTCTCAAATTGGTTCCAGTGATTATTGTACAATCTATCTAATTGAATTGAAGACTCGTTATTTTTTGTGACAATATCATTGTAATAATCAGCCACTTGATTATGTAACTGTTTTATAATTTTGTCCTTTTCTGCTAATTCACTTCTTAATTTAAAGAATTTTTCGTTTTGTAAATCATTATTAAATTTGATCAAGTTTCTTATCTTAACCAAATCTTTGTTTTCATTTTCTGTTAATTGTAATCTCAAGTCATCTATGATTTGATTCAATTTCAGTTTCTCCTCGATCTGAATTTTTTCCAATACTTCAAAATCGTGAGACTTCTTTGAAGTGTTGTTCACAATGGCATTATTTTGAATCTTTTTCGTCAAAGTCGCATATCTCAATGAACTATATGTCTCCTCATAGTCTGTTGGTGATATACAACAGATCATACAACTCTTGGAATTACCACCAATGGATTCCTTCAAAAGCCAAGTCAAAGCAGAGTCTCTGTATGGGACCATTTGTTGGTTTGTCTTATTATTTCCGGCATTCTCAGAAAGTATTGTCAACACTCTTCCTAAGGTTGTCAATGACTTATTGATATTAGAACCTTCTTTCAACCTTAGCCCAGTATTGCCTGTGTTATTCGTTCTTTCTGAACCGGCAAGGTCTACTAATCTTAAATGAGATTCTTTTTCCTTCACCACCTGATTGGCAAGATATTGTTTTTGAATTAATTTTATGGTGAATACAGCATGAGATCTGGAAGAATTAACGTTTGATTTTGTGGAAGCAGTCTTTCTCTTCAACGTTCCCTCTTTCAAATATTTGAAAATTTCATATGTTGACTTGATCTCGATTTCATTTAAATTTTCAACATATGGTCCCTGTTGATTTTCCCTCATTTTCTTTTTCATTGTTGTCTTGTTATCCAATAAATCAAACACTTCTTCATTGTAAATTTCAAAATAACTGATAGACACACTTGATGATGTGTTCTCCTGTTCTAATTTCTTTACTGTTTCAAACAAATTCTCACTTATTCTTGGAATAAGCCCATCATTGTTTTCTCCAAGCATGGTATATGATTTACCTGAGCCTGTCTGCCCATAAGCAAAAAGACATGTATTATAACCTTCCAAAGTATGATTTAGAAATTCTTCTCCACAGCATTTATATACATCTTCCTGACTTGCGTAATTTTCATGATTGGAGTCAAACGACCATAACGAATGATCTACACTGAAGTGCTTCGGATCCTTCAAGTCGGTTCTATTTGTGTCTGAATAGTAATTCTTGGGTAACAATGTTGTGGTATTACCATTCATCTGGATAAAACAATCAGAATTGTTTGTATTTGTCGACAGTCTCTGGATCAAAGGTCTAAGTCTGACAATAACCTTGATGCCATTTCCAGGGTCCGTCTTAGCTCTTTGCTTCCCTACTTTCAAAGAGCTCATACTACTATATCAGTCTCTATAACACACATTTACAATGTTTATATTTCTGAATTTTGTTTGTTTTGAAATATCCCTTTACACGTTAATTGGCAATGTACACACTACTATTAAATATTACACGACTTTTCGTGATTCTATATTTTTCTTTTATGTGTTCTTCTTTGCCTTTAAGATAGTGTTTTGATTACAGCTGTAACAATGCCAGATCTAACACTTGATGAGCAGGAAAAGTTGAATCTCTTCAAAGAAATCACTTCTTTTGAAGATGAAGATCGCGATAAAGTTCTAAGATTGTTATCATCGAGCCAATGGAACTTGGAAATTGCAATTCCTAGATTTTTTGATGGTAATTTTGATGAGCCAATACCTCCACGACAATCTGCAAGTGCTACTGGTCTGGAGTTCATTGAGAATTTTGGAGATTTGCATTCAAGAAGACCACCTCCTATTCCTCAAACGCAGCGTTTGAACTCACCTTTATTTGACTTTCAAGATAATGTTCCAAAGTTTCCTAAAGCAATCTTGATTTCGGAGAACTGGAAGTTTAAATTGGGATTACCACCTAGACAGCACTCACAGCAAGGTGCTGTATCTCCTATGTTATTTATATTTTTACTAATTCCAAGAACAATACTGTTAATCTTGACTGGCTTAGGAAATTTGATCGATTTTCTCTTTCCAGGTTTTAACAGAATTTTTGGTTTGGCAAGCGAACCAAATACATATCCAGCTGAGCATGACTTTAACGAGATCCAGCCCCATTTCCAAGATTTCTTTGATGAATTGATAGGGTATGAAAAGGAAGATGAGAATTCTAACAATAGAAGAGTGATGTTTTATGAGGGAGAGTATAATAATGCTTATAATTTTGCAAAGACAAATTTGAAGTGGTTTTTAATAGTTTTAGTCAATGGTCAAACGAAGGAGGTCTTGAAGTCATTGGCCCATAATAATACTTTCAAGAAATTTAATGAGAAAAATGATGTTATTCTGTGGGGTGGTGATGTCGATTATATTGAACCATTTGAGGTTGGGAAGACATATAAGATCCGCAAACTACCTCAATTGATTTTGATTTCAAATGTTTCAAAAGCTGGTGAATTTCCATTAATGTCAGTTGTGAATAAGATCACAGTGCCATTGAACTGCCAGCAAGACACTGTGAAAACAATTTTTAAAAAATTGCAAAGGTCAATTGACATATATGAGCCTCAATTGATTTCTCAACGATACGACAAGCAAGAACAAGAGTTATCAAGACAGATTAGAAGAGAACAAGACGATGCATATAATAAATCATTATTAGCAGATAAACTGAAATTGGAGGCAAAATTACAACAAAAGAGAGAGGAAGAAGAGTTACATATAAAGGGTAAATTGAAAGAGGAAGAGAAATTGAAAAAAATCAAATTGAGAGAGTCTTATTTGATACTTAAGAGCATTGAATTATTGGAGTCTAAAGACACTTTTGAAAAAGGAAACCACACTACAATTCAATTCAGATTAAATACAGGTGAAAGAATTATCCAAAAATTCTTATCTACGACGACGCTATATGACGTTTTTCTTTTCATTGATTGTAAAATCTTTTTAAAAAATTTTGATGACATTAAGGATACTGAAGAGATGTTGCAAATATTGAAATTAGAGAAATTAAATGAAGCTGTTGATGTTACCGATTACGATCATGATTTTAAATTTGAATTGATTCAACCAATTCCAAGATTTGTATTAGAGCCAAAAAATAGTGTTTATGTTGGGGATGTGAAAGAGATATGGCCCAATGGTAATTTACTAGTGGAATTTGATGCAGAAGATTCAGAAGAAGAAGAAGATGATGATGATGATGATTGAAAGAGCAAAGTGTTATAGATTTATATAATGGGAGGTAAAAAGGTACTTAATTAGCATTTAGCTTTTTTCTTTTTTTATGTTAATTGTACAATTGAAAATCAAGTTTATAAATATACATAAATAATATGCCAGATATAGTTATACATATATATATACAATGTGGAGAGTTAGAGTTTTGCACGGATGGCACTTAACCTATACTTTAAATCTTTCAAAACTTTTGATTCTGGTTTCCATTGGTCAAACTCCAGCGAAATTTTATCAATTTGGTCCAGCCCATGGGCAATTCTTCTCTTGCTCTCAATTACCAAGCCATGCATACACCAAGGTAAATGGTAAGGTTGATTTAACAGGTCAAAATCAAATCTCTTGAAGTGAACTGGTTGTGGGTTAGAGACGTTCAAATCATTTGTTGAAAGCACAAAATTGATACCCAATTCATAAACATTTGGGTCATTGTAGATCTTTGAATGTCCACCTCCAGTTAAAGGGCCAGCCAATGAGTTACTGATCTGCTTAATGACTCCATGATCAGAAAATCCAATGTTCTTCAACCATAACGACACAGCAACGACTCTGGAGATAAAAGTTGGTGTGTTTGAACCTCCATCAATATAACAGGCTCTGTATACATTCGGATGTTCAATATGTGAGGCAATTGCAGAATAAAGTGGCACTAATTGATCATCAATAGACCCAACAAAGCAAATCTTTGTGTTTGCAGCAATGACAATTCTTAAACTTTCAAGATATCTCTTAGATTGTTTGGAGTTAAAATTTTGTAATTCGAATAACTCTTTCATAGATTCATGCTCAATAGCAGAGTAAGCTCTAACGAAAAATTTCTGATCAACACCGTAGTATGGACCATTATTCACACCCGCCATTGCTAAGATTCCAAGCTTCTTTTCATTTTTATCATTTTCAATGACTCCACTTTCAATAAGTTTTGATAACAACGACAATGTAACAGGAGTTCCTTGTGAATGGCATGCAAAGAAAATGAAATCTGATTTATTTATTTCATCTTTCCATTGTTGCATAATTTTGAAAAAATAATCAACTCTATCAAATATCTTACCTTCCTTTTCTAATGCTACTTTTTGTATGGAAATGTCCAAATCATGCTTCTTAGCCCAATTAACCACAGCAATTTCGGCTTCAGTTGCAAATTTAATAGACGTTCCTGTGGGCTCCCCTATCAATGGTCTTAACATCTTATTAGGGAAAAATCCATGCACACCAACAATCAATACCCTCTTGAAAGATTTTGGTTTACGTAGTTGTAAATGTTTCGGTTGTGAATATGATACCATATTTGATAACTTGTTGATCAATGACTCGTGTGGTAATACTTCTTCGATATTGGGCACAATTATATTAGCAAGTTGTGGTGACTTAGTTGTAGATGATTTCCTGTTTGTTTGGCTTGGTTTAGATGGCTCAAATAATATTGCATCTTCATTGTTCACTGCTTCAACGTTTGTACTATTCCAAAAACTCCAGGACAGAGATCTTGTATTTTTAATCTCAATTGGTTTACCTTGAGTGTCTTTTGTTATGATAGCCTTTGGTTGAGATAATAGTTCATTGGAAGGTTGTCCCAATTGCTGATAGTCCAGCGATTGTGGACTTTGTGACTTGCCATCAAGAAAGAGTTTCCGCAAAGAATCGCTTGAAAGATTTTGGGATCTCGATAATTTCCGACCCCAATTTATCCACCCGTCATTTTGCCTTTTATTGCTGCTGCTGTTGGATTCTTCTTGTTGTTCTGTTGTTGAGTCCTCGTAGTCCAAATTGTCATTAGCAATTTCTGCAGAATTGGCTCTCAGGTTGTCTTCATCAGAGATCACTGCCGAAGAGCCTTCATCTAAAGGTTCAGATGGAAGTTTCTGCTTCAAGGGAGCCGATTCTTTAGATCCCCAACCAAACACCCAACCAGATGATCTTTTATCAGTAGTAGCTGGTTCTGTAGCAAGCTGTTCTGTTTGCTTATCTGAATTGCTCTCATTGTACAGTGGAGTCGATTTTTGAGAAGACTTCTTAGTTTCTGTGCTCTTTATTGATGAATTAGAAGATTTCAACGATGTTGTTGCAGACTTCCTGAGGTTTTTCATTACTGATATTGCCTCTTTCTTCATAATCAGATAAAAGAATTTAGTTATTTTTAATTTTTTCTTTTCTCGTTTTTTAGAAAAAAAAAAAAAAGATCAAAACACAGCATGAGATTTTTCTTTAAGAGATGAGATAATCTTCCAAAATGAAAAGGACATTGCTACAAGCAACAGAGACAAAGAAGTTCTCGTCTCCTAAGAAAGACATAACTTCTTTTTTCAAGAAAGTCAAAGTTGAAACCAATGAACTGAAAACAAGTACAGTCTCTGCTAAAGTGGAAAAAGAAGTAGAGCCAAAAAAACACGAAAGTATTGTCACTAGTGACATAAAATCAAATAAGGCTCTACACGCAAGTTTCGACAAGCAAGAATGGGTCAATTCTTTGAAAGAAGAGCATAGATTGTTATTGGACTTAGAGATAAATACACTCCATGAATCCTGGTTGCTGATCTTGTATAAAGAGCTCACAAAACCATATTTCTTGAGATTGAAAGAGTTTGTTTTACAAGAACAAAAAATTAACAAGATATTCCCACCACCTCAAGACATTTACAGCTGGAGTAGGCTAACACCATTGGATAAAGCCAAAGTATTAATTATTGGTCAAGATCCATATCACAATGATAACCAAGCCCACGGATTGGCATTTTCAGTGAAAGACCCTAATGTCAAGATTCCGCCATCTTTGCAAAACATTTACAAGACCATCGCAGTTGACTACCCTGAATTCTCTATACCAAGGAGAAATGCCAATTTAACCCCATGGGCCACTGATGGTGTCTTAATGTTAAATACTTGTTTAACAGTAAAAGCACATAATGCCAACTCGCATTCAAACAAGGGCTGGGAAATTTTCACAAAAGAAGTAGTCAATAGTTTGATCCATTACAAGAAAGCTAATGGGGAGAAATTGTGCATCATGTGTTGGGGAGGACCAGCTCAAAAATTGTTGACCGAAATTGGTAAACAAAATAAAGATGTGACTGGTAATAGTAGCATATACGTGTTAAAAAGTTGCCATCCTAGTCCCTTAAGTGCCTACAGAGGAGACTTCTTCAACTGTAAGCATTTCAAAAGTTGCAATGAATGGTTGGGAGACACGGAAGCAATTCAGTGGACCAATATCAAGGATGTCGTGTAATGTCATACCAATTTCACCTTATCTGATAAAAAAATCCCATCGGTATTTTGACGAGAGGAAAAATCCGCGATGTCAAAAAAGTGAAAACATTGAGAGCACCAGTTGGTCATTCCAGGTGGGTGAGGTATAAAGAGGTACCTGTTTCTCTGAAACATTTATTTTATATATACAATTTATAAGTCAATAAAATGGAGTACAATAAAAATGCTAACGTTAATGTTAACATTTCCATCCTTAATAGTCAGAAGCATACCAAGAAACCTGTCTTCACCTGTGGTGGGGATGAGAATTTAAGATCCATGTCTTCTAAGAAAGGCAAACCAAATAATGAGAAACCAGAACAACAACAAGAGTTAGAAATCGAGATTGTTGATTCTAGTAATTATCAAAAAGCTGCTAGAACTTTACAAATCGCGTTTGCTGAAGATAAATTCTCCCAGTATTTGACTAAATCCATCGAGTCTCCAAAATTAAAGGAGCAAGTTGATTTAGCATTATTTGAATCTTCTGTTTATTCTTCAATCTTGGATGGTTTAGTCGTTGCCATTAGAGATTTAGAAGAAGAAGCTGTGAACCCAGACCTGCCATATTTGGCGGTTGCCTGTTTCATTAAACCTGATACCAAGTCCAACTATTGGAAAATGGTTCGATCTGGTTATTTGAAAATCGCATGGTTAGCTAATAAGGAATGCCGTCGAAGGGTTTTCCAAGAGCAATATCCATTGTTGACAAAATTGAAACATGATGTCTTGGGTGATCAAGATGATTTAGCCTGGTATTTATCAGATATTGGTACTACACCAAATGCAAGAGGTAAAGGTTGTGCAAGAAAATTATTAGAATATGTTTACGAAAACTATATTGATGTTAATAATGAAATTTGCTATTTAGAGTCATCGCATCCTAGAAATAGGGTCATTTACGAAAAATTGGGATTTTCCTATATTAGAACAGTTAATGTTGGTCATGTCAATTGTGATTGTGAAGTCAGCCCATGTGTCGAAAAACCATTACAAATGGATTTAATGGTTCGAGGGGCTAAAGGTGATAATTGGGAAAGTAATGACTGTTATACTTCAGTGAAAGTTGAATCAAATCTTTGCAAGATGTAATCCATGAGATTTTGAAAAAAAAGTGAGAAATGTGTCTTCCTTTTTATCCTCTGTGTCTATTTTTGTTTTAACTTTCCTGATGTTATTTATTCATTATCTTCCCTATTTTATATTTTTTTGTTATTATTTTGCAAATGAGAAAAGTTATCACTTTTTTTGACTTCCTGGTTTTCAATCACTCTTCATCACTGATGAATATTTCACCTTCTCTCATCACCAACAACTCCAACTTAGCTGTCTTTAATGAGGCTTTGTGTTTTTTTTTTTCAATTATTTTTATTATTTTAGGTGTTTTTATTTTATTTGAGTACGGTTTAGATAGTTTACCTAAAGGGTAAACGAATGGTTCTGGAAATCAATTTCAAAAAGATCCATTTTATGTCATTTATTCAGATAATTTTCCTCTGAATTTATCACATATTATGGATATAATTTTTATTATCATTTTTTTCTTTTTATTATTTTAAGGGAAATGGTATAAATTATCATTGGGTCTGCATCATTTGGGGTAAGGTTACCCCCAGTGAGGGAACGAGGTTTTTATATTGGTTATTTTTTTTACTTTTATTATATTTTTTATTATATGTTTTTATTTATCTATTATCCATGTAGTGAATATCGCCAAACTTCGTAAGTCGAATTGTCTATTATCAACAGCATCTGCTGGAAACTCTTCAGTTCAATAACAGTGAGAACTCACAACAAACAGGCAAAATGAGTCTATTATCACTAGACAATTGTGTTCACTTTTTAATATCGAACTTATTTTATTTTTTGTTTTTTATATATCACTTATTCGAAAAAAAGAATGATAAACTTAGTCTCCTATAAATTCCATAATAGCAATCACAGAAAACCAAAATACCTAGAAATACATCAGAAGCAAAAGAAAGATAGGTGAGCACAACTATGGCTCATAATCATCATCATTAACTGATGGGGTAGCTGCATTCCAAGCACCAGGAGTTGGGGCAGTGTTACCTGGAGTAGGTGCAGTATCCCAACTATTACCACCAGCATGACCATCATCACCATGACTTCCGGCATTTGGATCCCAAGCGGATCTATTACCATAAGTTGAGGCTCCTCCCCAACCTGGTGTCTTACCACCTCCGTATACGGAAGCACCTCCCCATGATGGAGTCTTCGCTCCACCACCAATGGCAGCACCCCATGATGGAGTCTTTCCACCAGCAGAGGCATTTCCCCAAGCTGGTGTCTTACTTCCTGAGCTTCCCCAGGCTGGTGTCTTACCACCTCCATAAGCAGAGGCACCACCCCAAGCTGATCTATTACCTCCAGTAGCACCAACAGCGGCACCCCAAGCTGGAGTCTTAGCACCGGATCCGGTAGATGCCCAAGCAGGAGCACCGGATCTTGGTGGAGCTTCTGATCTTGGTTCTGATCCCCAAGCAGGACCTCTAGTAGAATTGCCTCCATAAGTTGAGCTTCTTCCGTTATAAGCAGTGCTTCTTCCAGATGAAGCTGAAGCGCCAACAGCACCACCAAATCCCCTTCCCTTGGTTCTAATGAAATCATCGTAACTTATATATGTACCAGTTTGCTCGACTTCAAACTTTAAGTTGCTCTTATTCACTGTGACCAATTTTGTTGGTGCATGTAACTCAACTCTGGCAATATCACCATTTCCATCTTTGACAATACCTTGTTTACCCTTATGGCCACCACTGACAATCTTGACACGTTTATTTATTGTCAAATCTCTTCCAAGCATTCTTTGAACTGGTGGTGGTGGAGCCATAGTGGCAACTCTTGAAGGATTCATCTTAGTTAAATCAGTTGACTTAAATTCATTTGACATCATACCTTTAGCCGCAATGGTTTGAACGTTGGCTGAATTTGTTACAAAGACACCCAAGTTTTCAACAACTGATTTGGATTTCAAAAACAACGAAGATCTGTAAATATGTAAAATGGTACCAGTTCTTCTTTCGCCAGCTGTTTCCTTGATAGTATCACCAATTTTGATTTCAAAACCATTCTTATCTGTAGAAGTCTGTTGATTTTTTGGAATATCAACTTTACTTTGAACTGAGGTTGGAGTGACTTGTTGAGTTCTACCGTCGGTTAACAAGACAGTGAATAATTCTTTTTCAGCACGTATGATAATACCAACACTATCAGAGTTCAATTGCACCAAATCGTGCAATTCGTAGTCACCAACTTTAGTAAATGACGATGATGTATCTGTTGATTTGATTAAGTAATTGGCAAACACTGTCACAGCATTCCTTGTTTGATCAGAAATAAATGTGACTTGATCTTCCTTGATATCAACAATCAAACCAGTGTCGTCTTTATGTTTACCATGAATGACTCTGACATGATCACCAGTTATAAATATCTTTCTCAAATTCTTGGAAGGAACCTCGATAGTTGTATTGTTTAGCAGTGAGTTGGAGTTATCTTCAATCTGCAATTGAACAATCTTAGATTGTTGAGATGAAACTACTCTACCTCTGATACCTGTTTGTTCACCACTGATGACCTCAATAATATCACCAGGTTGGAATGTGATCAAATCAGTAGATGACTGCTTCAAGGATTCGGCAATCTTGGATAAATCAATACCTTCATCTTCTCTTCCAGCATTGAACTTTGTTAATTCTTCCAAAGTAGGATTCACATTTTTCAACTCAACTATTGCTAATCTGAAATCCTTGTAGAGGAAACCATCTATATATTCATCTCCTTTATAAATGTATGAGTTTCTACCACGTCTTGATAAATTTCTTGGATCATAAGTTGATGCATCTTGTTCACTGAATAATCTTGCTAATGGTCTAACTTTATTATTTTGAATTGTCCTCACCTTTTTGACATTATTCTTATCGATGTATTCTTGTTGGATAGCATTTTTACCGTAATCTAATCTTGGAATAACTTTCAATCTAACTTCCAATCCATTCTCTGCCAAGTCTTCCACAATTGCCAAATCACCTTTATATCTACCTTGTTTGATTCTAACATATATTCCAGGGACAACTTCGACATCAGATGATTTAGTAGCTCTTAATAAATCTGGATATTCTTCAATTGGGACCAAAAGTTTTCCTTGGTTACCAAAAATACCAACCAAACCAGAAAGAGCCTGTGTAACAGCTTCAATTTTTCTTGCTTCAATGTATATATAACTCGAAAAATTGTCACGTTGGAAACATGAAAAGATCTCTAATGGAGTCTTAGAGTGTTGCAACGAGATCTTCTTCTTCATGATTTGTCTGACCAATTCTTTCTCTTTACCTTGACGACATCTGATAGCCCAGATACTTGGATCATCGACAGATGGTAACAACAAACGTTGAGACACTTGACCAGAACCTGCACCTCTGAATCTTGATGATGATGATCTACCATATCTTTGTTTCAAAGCTTCTGCAATATCATGAACATCTTGATCGTTGGCTTCTTGTTCTTCTCTTGCTAATCTACGATGAATCTTGGCATCATTATAGGCACGGGCATCATGTTCATCACCACCTTCACCTGGAGCATGATCATCCGCAATAAACTCTTTTCTGAATTCTTCTTCTTCTTCACCTTCTTCCTCTTCTTCATCCTCATCATCAACATCAGCCTCAATATCCAAAAACTGGTTGGTTCTACTTCTTTTTGATGGTCTAACGGAATCTTCTTCTTCATCTTCATCATCGTCATCTTCATCTTCATTCTCGTCATCATCTTCCTCGTTATCGTTATTATTATTATTTTCCTCCTGTTCACCATCCAGCACATCATCTGATCTTGGATGTTTCCTTGAACCTACTTCATCTACTTCCCCCTCAATATTCTTGACGAAAGGCTTAGTGTCTTCAGTGTCACTCATTTTTCAACTACTAATTATTTTTGAAAATTGAAATGGCAAAATAATTAATCAAGATATCAAAAGACTTTATTCAAACAAAAATATACAACTTCTAGCAAAATTAAGACTTGTTTAATTGATGGATTAAACAAATTAATTCAGAGTAGCAGAAAGTGGTATACTATTAATTGATATGCTTGATAATTCAATCTTGATGATAGATGTTTTTTTTTTTTTTTTGTTCAATTTTTTTTTTTCCTTGATATTTTTTCTTTCCTGAGTTGATATTTTTGCAGTAGTAGTGATTAGTTCATCAGCTTGTAAAATAGAAAATAATAGTGATATGTCGGTAACATTGCATACAGATCTTGGTGATATCAAAATAGAGCTTTTCATAGATCAGGTGCCCACTACCTGTGAAAATTTCCTCGCCCATTGTGCTCAGGGAACCTACAATAACACTAAGGTTCTCAAACTTATACCTAAGTTTATCATTCAATTTGGGGATCCAACCAATAAGGGTAAAGGAGGGGAGTCAATATGGGGAGGATATTTTGAAGACGAATTTCATGTTGATTTAAGACATCAGAGAGGAACTGTGTCGATGGCTAATAATGGTAAGCCAAATACCAACGGATCTCAGTTTTTCATATCATTGGATAAATTGCCTGCTTTAGATGGTAAATACACGGTTTTTGGCAAAGTAATACTTGGTGAGGATACGATATCCAAGATGGAATCAGAAATTAAAACCAAAGAGAAGAATCATAGGCCCATCGAAGATTATTTTATAAAAAGCGTAACGGTCCACGCTAACCCAATTGCCGATAAGCTGGTATGATTAAATAGCAGTAATCTACAAACATGTATATTAAAAAAAGAACAATTATCCAGTTCTCAGTCCCAAAAATGAATTTATTATCTTAAACTATAAACATGAATCCAATAAATCCAATTAATCATCTTAAGCTTTTTTTTTTATGAAAAATTTATTGCTTCTTCACAGGATGGCCCCTTGTCCAAACCAAAGGCTTAACTTCAGGTATATGTTTTCTCTTCTTACTTTCAACAAACAAGACATGTCTTCTTACTACAGGGTCATATCTGACTTGCGATACTACTGGTGTAGCTCTTGGTCTATTCAAATATCTTGCGTACCCTGTATTGGCTGTTGATATCAATTTTATAAGTACGTTCTTTGCTTTATTCTCTTAATTATCCATATTAGTAATCGTGTTCTACTTTTTTCTTGAATCGAGGAAATTATTACTTACTTGCCATCTTTGTTTGTATGAAAGTTGTATAGACTTCATCAATTGTAAAAAAGATAATTTTTCAACATTTTCATTCGAGAGGAAAAAGTTTTTCTGTAAATAGATACACTACTTTGTCATGAACTACTTATTTCACTGAGATCACACAATATCAAAAGATGAAGATGATTAATAAAATTAGCTAATAGAGAAACTAGCAACTATTATTCTAGTACTAGCTTTCAAATATCTAACAGATCCAAAAATAAATTTTTTCCAGGAAGTTTCTAGGTACCTTAGGAACATATTCCAGTGCCTCACTCTCTGCGATTTTCAAACCAGTGATGACATCAACTTGCTCTGGTGGTGTAAAAAATCTTCCTTCTCTATGCTTAACATGCCCGATAATATATAAGACAATAATAAATCCTATGGTCACATAACAAGCGAAGAAATCATTAACACTCCAGTTGCCCTTGATAAATACTGCATAACCGTTGGTCAACGACAAAATGGTGAAAAACAGTATAGAGACATAGGCTCCGACTGATTGAAATTTTGGTCTAAAGGGGATTCTATCCTCCATGCCATGATAGGCTATGGCTTTTCTAAATCTCACATAAGTAATACCAACAAACATCCATTCTATGAACCCAGATACTGTGCAAATATTCGAAAGCCAAGTGAAAACAGTAGCAGCAGAATTCGAACAGTTCAAATAAGCCAAAAGAGTAAACAGAGAAACAAGCAGTACGGAATTATATGGAACACCCCATCTGTTGGTATTTGCAAAAAATCTTGGAGTGTCCCCTTTTAAAGCCATTGAAAATAACAATCTAGAAGCAGCATAGACAAATGAATTACCTGCACTGAAAGCAGAGGTCAATATACAAGCATTGACTATATGGTCTAAAACCTTAATTCCTACCAATTTTAGTCCAATAACATATGGAGAAGCAGATGCGTCAGATGCTCCACTTAAAAGTCTAGGATCAGTTGAAGGGACGATTATACCAATGACAATAACACCAATGATGTAAAAAAAGCCTAATCTGTAAACAAAACGGGAGGCAGCTTTTGGAACGTTGACCCTTGGGTGAGCTGTTTCCGATGAACATAAAGTGACAATTTCAGGACTCATAACAAACGAAAATCCAGATTTGATAACAGCAGTCCAACAACCTAAGAATTTACCTGTTGATCCAGGGACTAAATGCTCAACAAAAGAGCCTGGATGGTTCCAGTAATGGAAACCCAACACATGGTGTTGATTTGGACCACCACCAAAAAATATAACAACTCCTAAGATTATCAATCCTGTTAAACAGATCAACTTGATTGAGGCAATCCAAAATTCTGTTTCACCGAAAACTTGTACTGGTAAGAAGTTAATTATAACGGTACAAACGATGAAAATTGAAATCCAAATAGCCACATTTAAGTCACTCCAGTATCTGATGAGTAAGCCACATGCTGTTATTTCAGCAGGTGCTACCATAATCATAGCATATAATAGATTGTAACCACAAGTCATTGAAATTGCTTTTGAAGAATATTTTCTACTTAAAGAGTACATGGTAGTTTCACCGGGTAAAGGCAAGTAAGTTACCATCTCACTTAATTGGTTCATGATTGATAATATAAACATTGACATTATCAAATAAGAGATTAACAATGAAGCTGGTCCACATTGTGCTAATGCTGACCCAGAACCAATAAACAAACCTGTTCCAATTGCACCCCCAAGCAGAATTAACTGAATGTGTCTTGAGTTTAACCCCCTTTTCGTTCCTTGGTCCGCAAGTGCTGCTTCTTCATCCGTACTCAATACTGCATCTATAGCAATAGTGGAAGGTAATTTTTCTGCTTTATTCTGTGAGTGCAGACTGATCCAAGGTGAAATTTCTGACATTTCTCCTGTTCGTACTAACTCATCAACTAAAATTTGTGGAGGCTTACCATGTTATATATAATTCAAAAATAGATTAACAAATTTTCAAATCTAGATAAGAATAACCTATTTACGCCTATCACTGAGAAACTGTTCTGTTATCTTTATGTCACTAAAAACAAAGTGTTTTTCGTTCTGATTATCTTTTTTTCTTTATCTCTGGCCCTTGTTTATTTTCTCTAAACACCGCTTTGCAGCCGTATGGAGTTAGGAGTTCAAGTAGGAACGAGAAAGATTAATTTAGTATATATTTGCAGCCACCGCATTTAAGATCTAGAGCAAGTGCCCGTGGTAGAAATTTGGTGATTCTTAACGAGGAAATACAAAGTTTTGAAGTATATATATGTTATATTTCAATTTTGTACCCCCTAAACTTTACTTTTTCTTCTTTCAGAAGGAGCGTTGAAACTTCGAGAAATCTTGGCTTTAAAATAGTAACAGCCGAAGTCAGAATATTCCGATGTGAGATTAAATGATAAGAAAATTGTTTACTATTTTTCTCTTCCTCAAATAATAGTAAAGAAATTGATAGTTTTATCATGCATAGACTTAATCAAGCTAGTAGATTTCAGACATGCTGAATAGTTATAACAACAAATGAAACAATATTAAATTAATATAAAACCGAAGGTGGAAAACATATATAAATTATATACCATCTCTCATTTCGATGAACTTGATATATCTTTCTTTAGTACTCTTTCTCATAGCCTTACCCCAATAGATAAATGGAGCAGCCAAGAACATGACAAACAAGTTGATACAGGCCAATGCGATATATGTGTTCTGTGTTCCCGAGTTGTCCAACCATATAGAACAAGTGAAGGTGAAGATACAAGCAAGTGAGTTATTAATGACGGAGACACCCACCATACCTTCTAAAACCATCTCTGGATAAGCATCCATCAAACTACTCATCAGAACATCACCACTTGAACCCCAACCGAAACCAATGAAACCAAGTCCGACGTATTGAATTCTCCAGTCCAAGACTTTGTGAGTTCCAATACCAAACATTAATAAACCAATAGAACAGATTATACCTGACAAGAACGAGAACCATAATCTGAATTCTGCCTCGACAACACCATTGTTTCTCTTTGCCATTTGCACAACAAACCAATCAGAGATGAACCCGGCATAACAACATCCAACAGTGGCACCAATAAGACATGGGATATTCATCAAGGCAACACCTGCATTTGAATAATTCCAAGGTGCGTCATAGTAGTCATCGTCTTCTGTGGTCAAGTAGAAACTCAACAAGGCATCTTGAACACCCCACATTAAACCAGATAATATGACATGAGGAAAAGTAAGAACTTTCAAATTCATCCAAAGTAATTTGAAATATTGTTTAAAACCAGTACCTTTTAAATTCGAAGAAGGTGTGATAATTGCCATTCTTTGCCAATAAGATTTAGGAGCCTCGTTTGCACCATTGGAATCTGGGAATTCAATTCTAGTAGAGAGAACAGTTAACGGTTGTTTGGTATTTCTTGTTGTTTCATCAGTAGATGAAGATGGCTCTACTTGAATGATTTTTTCAGCTTCTAAGCCATCTTGTTCTCTAACTTCTTCTTGATTTGAGAAAAATTGTCTCATCGAGTTACCATCCAATGTTGGCATATATTTGCCTCTATCAAAATATGTTTCTTCACATCCAAAGATGATGACAATGAGTAAACCACCAGAGATGATACCACCCCACCATCCGATCCATCTGAATCCAGTATTACCTGAAATATATCCAGCAATCAATGGTCCTAAATAAGTACCAACAGAAATGGCCCAGATATAAATGGTCAAGGCAGAACCGTATTGATGTTGAAAGAAAATGTCAGATATGGACAATTGAGCTTGGGCTTCTGAACATGCCTCGGACAGACCAACAAACAATTGCGACCACATTGTATCACTCGTGTTGTCGGCTTTACCAAACCAAAGACAACCACCGAGCCCACTCATAATACAGAGAATATAAGTGATTCTTCTTCCGTATAATGATGAGAATGGAGCTAAGAATAAAGTACCATAACCAATAGCAAGAAACAAGATACCAGCACCAGTGTTCATTGAAGCGTAACTGATTCCATATATTTCGTTCAACGAATCTTGTCCCGCACCGGCATCGTTTGAAGTCGCAGCAGTGAATGCTGTGATGAAAATAATGATAGCATAGTGCCAGTATTTTCTAGGTTTTGACCAATTTAATGGATCATTTACAGAATCTGTTGGTTGAGGTAACAAGAGAATACCATTTTTGGATTTCATCTCAACTTCTTCAGTTCCTGGTTGGTTTTCATCCCCTTTTGGTTGCTTCAAAGTAGATGAATGTATTGAAAATGTTCCAGGAATAGCATCTGGATGATATTTGTTTGTATACTGATCCATTTTTCTTGTATCTTTTTGATATTATTGTATAGGTTTTCCTCTCTTTTTTTCTAACCAAGTCTTCTTCAAATTTCAAAGAAGAAAAGTTGAAACAATGTCACACGTAAGTCAAAACGGCAATAAATATGGGATATTGAAATAACCACAAGCAATCCTATATAAGCTTTTTACTGCTAAAACTTGTCTTTTGGTATCAATTTCGATGTTGATGATGAAGACCAGAAAAAAAAAAATTACAAAAAAATTTTTTTTCTATGTGATTTTTTTTTCACTTTTCTTTTTTTCTCTTTGTGTGCTGCTGCTGCTGGCTGCTGACTGCTGCCTTTTGATAGTAAATAGCAGAAGATGATAGCTTTCTCTTATTGAAAATAAATCAAAAGACTATTTCTTAAACAGATTCAAGCGAAATGACTGCTTTATATCTATTGTTCTTTTTTTTTTTGCCAGTTGAATAATAACGGATGCAGTTTCAAGAAAAAATAGTAAAAAAAAAAAACTGTTCTTATCAAAAGTCTCTCTGTTTGGTTAACTGATAAGAAGCTTTTTTTTTTCTTTTTCTTTTTTTTTTTCTTCTTTTAATCTATTTTGATTGATGGATGGATTGACTGATATCTATGGGAGAAGAGTGAAAAGTGAGTGGCTATATAGATGAATATATATATATATATATGTAGATAACACAAAAACAAGTGGTCACTAAGTTTAACCCACTTGTTATCTAATTATCTACAAACAATGAAATTTGATCATGTCTCCATAGATTTCTGGTTTGTTGAGAATACCGCGATGAATTCAGTTTATTAATTTTTTTTTTTTCATGTTTACTTTATTTACGTGTCCCGACCAACTTCAACGTAGGATATTCTTCCAACAGTTGCCGATCCTTTTAAATTGCTAGTCATAAAGGCTTTTTTCTTATTAAAGAGAGTGCCTTACGCCGGACTCAGTTTATATAGTAAAGCTAATTGCGCAGGATTGAGAGGAAAATTCCGCCAATTCAAAATAAGCTTTGTCGCATTTCTTCTTCATCCCCTGTGCTAACGGATGGCCATTTCCTTATCATAATCTGTCAATAAATGGTCTAAAAACAAGCATGCACAGCTCACTAGATCTTCCATCAAGGGAGTGGAAACTTAAACTATATTATTTCCTCGAGCAAGTGGCATCTACTTGCAAGCAATAGAGGCTAGAGTTTTTTGTAGAAGGAAAAAAAAAAATCCCAAGGAATTTCAATTTACAAATCAAGTGTGGAGAGTTGAATTATTATCAGAGACAAGATCCACTTCCTTACGAATACCTTGTAATTAAATAAATAATAAACTTTGTTAAAAAAAACAGGCAATAAAAAAAAAAGTTTCTAAACTTATGAAAAATCCATCAAAGATTTTATATGGATGGATAAACGTATATATACGTTTATATCTATATGAATAATGCAAATGAAGGTATTTTTTTGAAATTTCTCCAATGGATAAGAACTAATAGGAGAAACATAAGCCGCAAGAAACGAGTGAGGTGAGAAGACTAAGGTTTTGGAACCCATTTCAGACCTTTAACACCTCTAACCATTATATCCATTTCTAATGGTTTATCGTCACAATCTTTATCAGTACAGTCAACATGACCAACTTTCAACTTATCGATGAATGTGAAACCTAATTTCTCATAAATCGATCTGTTCCTTGGATGTGACGATTCTAAATAACAAATTGAACCTTCTTCAATGTCAATGTAATTATCATAAACAAAATTTAACAATTTTTTAGCCAAACCTTTACCACGGGCATTTGGAGTTGTGCCTAAATCACCGAGGTACCAAGATTTGGATTCTTCATCTTTCAAGATTTCGGATTTGGTCTTATCTAAGATTGGGAATTGTTCATGGAAAACTCTTTGAGAACATTGCTCATTTAAAATCAATTCTCTCTTAAAATTCCCATTATAAACACGATCCCAAAAACCGGAATCCATATTAGGTCTTGTAAAACATGCAACAGCCAAGTATGGAGCATTTGGATTTGTTAATTCCAGTTTCAAATCTCTAACGGCAACAACTATACCGTCCAAGATCGAAGAAAAAACAGAAGCTTCAAATAATGCTAAATCAACTTGTTGTCTTAAAGCTGGGGATTCGATATTGTTTGTTAAAAATTTTGTGAAATCATCATTGGCAAACGCAATTTGTAAAGTTCTTGCGGCTTTCTGAAAATTTGAAGCATCAATAATTTCAACTTCAAATTCGTCAAATGTGGTGTTGTTTGTATCTTCACTAATATTATCGAAATCAATAATATTAGCTAACTGAGATCGCGGATGGGGTTTTGGTTTTTTCTCAGATAAAGATCTAAGATTAATATCAGATGAGTAAATATTAACATTACTGATATTGTGGTTATTAATGTTAATATTTGAATTTTTGGAAAATCTATAATCCATAATAATATTATTATTTATTTATTTAGTTTATTTTTAGTCCTTAGGAGAAAAAAAAAAAATAGGATAAGATACAATATATACAAAAAAATTTCTAATCTGTACAAAATCTTTTACACGTGAAACACACTTTGCCATCATCAAGATAGTATATGGCAGAACCCAACGGCTCTACCGCGATGCAATGTCTCTGACGGATCTTTTCCCATTAGAGTGCACTTGGTAAAAAGAGCCACTACTTATGGAAACAAAAAAATTTTTTTTTTCCTTCTCCTTCTCTGTCTCCTCCTCCGCCTTGATCTCCGTCTTCGTTTAAAGACCATCAGATGGAAAGAGCAGGGGAAGAAGGAAAAAGAAGAAAAAAAAAATTTTTGTTAAATTGAAAAAAAAAAAAAAAAAAAAAAAAAAAAAAGGAAGCAAAAGTAAAAATTTCATTATTACCCAATTCACTTGAAACCATGTCAGAAATAGCTTCTATCGCTCAAGAATTGAAATCGGCTTTACACCAATACCCAAATTTCCCATCGGAAGGTATTTTGTTTGAAGATTTCTTACCGATCTTTAGATCACCAGATTTATTTAATAAATTGGTTAAAGCTTTTAAAATACATCTTGATGAAACTTTCCCAAACACCAAGATTGACTATATTGTTGGTTTGGAATCCAGAGGTTTCCTTTTTGGTCCAACTTTGGCTTTAGCCATCGATGCCGGTTTCGTTCCTATTAGAAAAGCTGGTAAATTACCAGGTAAATTAGCAAGAGCTAAATTCATGAAAGAATATGGTGAAGATTTCTTTGAAATTCAATTAGAGAGTATTCCAGAAGGTTCAAACATCGTTATCGTCGATGATATCTTGGCCACTGGTGGTTCAGCAAGTGCTGCCGGTGAATTAATCCAAAAATGTAAAGGTAACATCTTGGAATACGATTTTGTCATGGAATTAGATTTCTTGAAAGGTAGAGATAAATTAACTGCTCCAACTTATACTTTATTATCAGGTCAAGCTGAAAAATTAAAATAGAAGAAAAAAAAAAACTGTTGCTTGTTTGTCATATTAGTTTTGTGTTTTCTTTTCTTTTCTTTCTTCTTTACACTCGTCTTTAATTTTTGTTTTGGAATGGTATAAATATAAATATAATTAAGCTTTCGAAATTCATACCTTGACTATATACATGTAATTTCCTAATTACCAAATTTCAAACCTGTAATCTTCTTCAAATCTTCTAACTTGATTTTTTTAGAATCTTCAACCTCCATCATTTTCTTCTTCTCTTGTAATAATACAGCTGCTGCTTTTCTTCTCTCTTCTTCGAGTCTCTTGAACTCTTTAGTCCTATCTACAACTGGAATCTTTGGTGCTTGGCCAGGTAATACAAAACATGCCCTGTTTTGAAATTGTAACCAATTCATCATATGTGTTGGTTTAACTTGAACAATTTCTCCCTTAACACCTAATCCTTCAATATTTTTTAACAATTGTACAGAGATTTTTTTTTGCTTGGTTCTCGCTGTGAACCTCACAGCTGTGAATCTTGTTGACAGTAGTATGCGGGGTCTTATAGATGATGTGAATACTGATGACATGATTTTGATGCTTATGGTCAACTTGAAAAATTATTCTATTTTTTTTTTTCTTCAACCTTTTTTTATTCTGTGAAAATTTATTTTAAAAGAATTATAAAAATACACTACTTTTTATCTATCTATACATATGAATAAAAATATTTTATTCTAATTTACTAAGGTCAATATCATCGTAACCTTTATCGTCTCCACCACTAATTTTTTCACTCACTTTCCAAATATGTACAATATTATCATTTGAAGCTGAAGCCAAGCAAAATGGGATTTCAGGATTAAATGATAAATCATTTATAGCACCTGTATGACCTCCATGCATAAAGAGTAATTCAGCGACACCATCTTCCGCATCATCTGGCAGTAATTCTTTGCCAATACTATTAAGATCCCATAATATACATCTACGATCGTTTGAACCTGACAGTATAATGTTTTCATTTAATGGAGACCATTCAATAGTGGTGATTGAATCGGTGTGTCCAATCATTTGATGTAATGATTGTTCTGGTTTTCTTAAATCAAATAATGTCAAATTATTATCACTACCACCAATGACAAATAAATTTTTGCTGAATGGGGAGAAAGATAATGAATTGATTTCAAATTTCGATACATTTGATAAATCAATAACTGGTTTTGTTGTAGATTGTCTCTTATCGAAATATTTAAAAGATTTGTCATCAGATACAGATCCAAATATATCCGGAGAATGTGGTGACCATTTAACATCATTCACGATATCTGTATGTGATTCAACCACAGATGTTGGTGCCTGTGATGTGATATCCCAAATCAGTATTGTCTTATCGTCAGACCCAGTAAGTAATGAGTTTTTTTCATGGAAATTCCAACTCAATCCAAATCCGTTTTCCTTATGGTGTTTTAATTCGGTTGGTTCTGGTGTTGAATCTGTTAAATTATAAACGAAAACTTCACCTTCACCATTTATAGAAGATATTAAATTTGCATCAACTGGACTATATCTCACTCTATTTATCTCTGAATTTTGTTTCAATTTCTTAGAAATTTTTAATTTAGAATTAATTTGTTCAGTGGGTTTCAAAATTGGATCCATCAAATTCAGTGGTAACTGAGTAGAGGCAATCTTAATATAATCTATATCTTCACCGGATGTATGTGTACTCAACAACAATTTGGCACTAACCGAGTTATTTGCTTGCTTGATATGTTGTGGTAACCATTGAATACTCAAAGATGGCCAAGTCAATGCAGTCTCTGAGATGAAATCATACATGTAATGACAATTCTTTCTCCATAATTTATATTCTTCTTGAATAGTTAATTCCTTTTCTTGTTCTTGAACTTGTTCTTCTATGATATCTTCCCATTCTCCATTCTCTATTTCCAGATCCAGAGTTGAAGATTCGGCAAAACGAACTGATTTATTTGAACTCATCTTCTTTATAGACACAAAAGGCTTGTTGTTTCTACTTTCTGTTAAATACTTCTACGCGTTCTCTGTTTTTTTATTTTTCTTCTATGAAATGTAAATTTTTCAAGTCTCCCATACAAACCATGCACGACTTTTATTATTTGTATCACTATAAACTCTCATCCAGACTCAGAGACCTCATCTTCTTCAGTATCAGATAAAGCTGATAATTTCTCAATTAGCTTCTCACTCCATCGTACACTAAATTTCGGTGATATTTTTTTCGCTATGCCTTCAAAAGTTGGAAATAATTGAGTCTTCTGTTGATTATGTTGGCCTACACCATACCATCCATTTACAGTGACGAATATATCATAACATGTTGATTCCAATGTTTGCACTTGTAAATAACTATTGTTCATCAGGATATCTGGATCATCATTTATGTTGATAAGCTTAAATGAATTGAAGAAAAATTCTGATGAGTACTCTCTTTCTATTTGTGTTAAATCTTCCATTGTCAATACCAATACTAAGAAACGAAAGAGCAGCAGTGAATCGAGAGTCTAGGTTACAGCCAACACTTGAATATTCGAATTGTTTAGTAAAACTAAAAGTTACTTGGCTTCTTTATTCTTCTTTTCTTGAATTTTTTGTTTTCAATAATCAGAAGCAAATAAGGTTTTTCTCTATTATTTTTTTTTTTTTTATCTATCAACTACTTGCAATGAAATACAATGGAATAAATTAATCATAAAACGTCTACTATACAAGCCAACTAGTTCTTTCTCTTCTTCTGGGTTGGGGTCTCATTATCTTCATCATTTTTCCCATTGTTCATTTGTTGATGAACAGCATTGGTGATTAAATCTCTTAATAATTCCTGTGGGTTCTCACTTTCAGCAATTTCTTTCAATTTCAATTCTCTTTCTTGCTCTGAGAGGTTACCCATCAAACTTATTTCATTATCTGCAGGCAGTTGCTCGTATGAGTATCTTACTTGGTGACCTTCTATTATTTCTCCGTCCTTTGGTAATGTGCTCTCTTCTTCAACTGATGCCACATAGCCATCTTGTAAAGATTTGAGGTATGCAATCAACTCTGGGAATTCGTCTTCTTCTTCAATATATTCAAATGCAGTTTGGTTATCATTATTTTTCAATTTATAATTCAGTTTCAATTTTTCAACAAGATATTTTGCCACTTGCAACTCCTCCAGATGATGTAAAGGAGTATCACCTTCTGAATCTTGAATATTGATGTCTCCACCTTTGGAGATCAAGTAGTCAAGTAAATCGAGATGACCATAAGATACAGCAGCATGTATTGGAGTATACCCATTTGGGTCTTTTGAATTTGGTGTATATTGATTGGATTCTATATAATTTTTCACCAAATCAAGTCTATTATCAGCAGCAGCCACCCATATATTTGAAACCATTATGAATTTACCTGATATATATATATATATATATGAAGTTTTCTAAAAAAATTTAATACAAAAAAAAAAAAAAAAAAAATTTTACTTTAGTTCTGAAACAGGCAGTCGAGGGCTGTCTCGTGTTTTATCTTGTATTTGCTTTCACTAATCTTTTACTTGTTTAGTGAATGCGAGAGATACTGTAAACAGGCTTTAACCAATGCCCCAGTGGGAAGGTGGCCAATTTTTTTTTGTCTCAGATATTTGGTTTTCTTTACTTTTCGGAAACAAATCTTTCCTTTCCTTCCCATTCCTGTCGCTTAATATTTTCAGTTTATCTCATCGGTTTGAAACTATAAAAACGATTACGGTCATAATTTTTTTTTTTCTTATTTGCTTTTTAAACTATATCCATTTTATTCGGAATTAAATTCATTACTTCTTCATATATATAAATCTATACCATTCTCCTCAATTGATTGACTCCAGCTTCAAATTTTTGTCAACTTATTTCACTTTATAGAGCTTTTTTTTTTTTTTTTTCACTTTACTATCGTCATTGACTAGTTTTACAATAATGTCAGCAATGAAAAGAGCAGATACCGATTTGAAAGTGGATGATATAAAGAAAAGAAATTCAATTAAGAGGAGAAGCGTATTTGAGAACAATGAGTATGACGACTCCACTGTCTCGGTTCCAATGGCTTCAAAATCCTCCTCTTCTACACCACCACCATCATCTTTGTCATCTCTGCCTTCAACACTGTATCCACCATCTCAATCTGGAGCAGAGAAAATTGAGAAATTCAAGCATCAATCAAGACAGGGTTCATCTCAGAAATTAACTAACAGAATGAGGTATACAAAAGATGGGAAATTGAAATCAAGATTTTCAGATGTCAAATTCCAACCTTCAGAATCAATTTTTGAAGATGAACTGATGGTGAAGTCAGACTATTTTGGTTTTTACATTTTAGGTTGGATAACTATTGCAGTGATTTTCTTTGATACACTTTTACACTATCACATGAATCATGGCTCTTTATATCACTCACCAATTGTCAGGATCTTGAAAAGAGATGTTTGGAAAGTTGGATTAACAGATTTGGGAATGTATTTATCTATGTACTTGACTTTTGCAATCCAAGTGGCTGTCAAAAAGAAGATTATCAATTGGAACCAATTTGGTTGGATCTTACAAAGTGTTCTTGAATTTTCTGTATTGTTTTTTTTCATATGGTTTGCTGAATATCAAAATTATCCATGGGTAGGTAAAGTCTTTCTTTGCTTACATTCTTTGGTCATGTTAATGAAAGTTCACTCGTATGCTTTTTATAATGGATATTTCTGGAAAATAGTGGACGAATTGCAAACTTCAACAAAATACCTTGCCAAACATGAAGCAGATGGCTTGGACGATGAGACTACAGATCTCTTAAAAGAAAGTATTGAATTCTGTGAATTCGAACTCAAACAAAATTCCGAAAAAGCTCCATTCCCTACAAATATCAATTTGAAAAATTTCTTTGATTATACAATGTTCCCAACAGTGGTTTATGAGATCTCTTACCCAAGAACTCCAAGGATAAGATGGAGGTATGTGCTTGCCAAGATAGCTGGTATATTTGGTATCATCACTATAATGATCATTATTGCTCAAAATCAAATTTTCCCCTTATATTATAAACTGATTGCTTTAAAAGAACTACCAATGATTGAACGATTATACCAATATCCTTTGTTATTCATCGATCTTATGCCTCCATTCTTGGGATTATATCTCTTTGTTTGGTATTTGATTTGGGAATTGATCTTGAACGCTATTGCAGAATTATCAAGGTTTGGGGATCGTGAATTTTATGGGGATTGGTGGAACTGTGTTTCATGGGACGAATTTGCCAGATTATGGAATATTCCTGTTCATAAGTTCTTGTTAAGACATGTTTACCATTCCAGTATAAGTGTTTTGAGGTTATCAAAATTAAATGCTACATTTTTCACTTTTTTGCTATCAAGTTTTGTTCATGAATTAGTCATGTTTGTTATATTTGGAAAATTACGTGGTTACTTGTTGTTTTTACAAATGTGTCAATTACCATTGGTTGCCATGTCAAGATCCAAATTCTTCAGAAAGAGAAAAGTCTTGGGCAATGTCATATTTTGGATAGGAATTGCCACTGGTCCAAGTTTAATGTGCTCTTTGTATTTAACTTTTTAAATCTTTTTATTCGAGCATATTGGTTTTATGTACCCTATCATGCACTGGAATCTTCTAGATTTTTATTTTTTTTTTTTATTCATTGATTAAAGATGTTTTGTATCCAATAGCATTGTTCTCCTGTAGTTCTTATCTTTCACGTCGATGGCAAAACAGACTTCGCATTCTCTTGAATTGACTCCTTCCTCGTTTTTATCCGTACAATTGATCGGCCAAGGGAGTCAAAGTAGAAGAAAAAAATTGTTATAAAAAAAAAAAAATATCTACCCCAGAGAAATGAAAGAAATCAAGAATAAATAAAAGACAGTATATCAAGATGGTAGACCAATTCACTAGAGCACATAATGAATTCAGAAGTATGTAGTGTTAATAATCAAGTAATTCTATTTACAAGACTAACATTTCGACATAAGGTGACACATTCACAGTTCCGTCACAAGAAATGTTTGAGATAGCCTCAACTTCAACACTCGGTGATGCCGTTTACAACGAAGATGAAGACACCAAGGCATTGGAACTGAAAGTTGCTGAAATTGCAGGAAAAGAAGCAGGATTGTTTTGTGTTAGTGGAACTTTGTCTAATCAAATAGCAATAAGAACCAATTTGATGCAACCTCCATATTCGGTGCTTTGCGATTATAGATCACACATTTACATTGATGAAGCAGGAGGTTTGGCCACTTTATCACAGGCAATGGTTACACCTGTTAGACCAGAAAATGGGATTTATATGACGTTAGAAGAAATCATTGAAAATTACATAGATGACGATGGTAATCCTCACGAGGCACCAACAAGAGTTGTCTCTTTAGAAAACACCAATCAAGGTTTGATTTATCCAATTGAAGAAATCAAAAGAATCTCGGAATGGTGTCATGACCACGATATCAGATTGCATTTAGATGGTGCAAGATTATGGAATGCATCTTCAGCTACTGGTATTTCAATTAAAGAGTATTGTCAATATTTTGATTCTGTCTCGTTGTGTCTCTCTAAATCATTAGGTGCACCAATTGGATCAGTGCTTGTATCAACAACAAAATTTATTAGAAAGGCAAATCATTTCCGTAAACAGAATGGTGGAGGTGTTAGACAGTCTGGTTTTTTGGCAAAAATGGCATCCTATGCAATTGATAACAATTTGCCCAAATTATCAAGAGCCAACGAATTGGCTGCCAAGTTGCTGGCATTTTGTGAGTCAAATGGTATTCTGTTATCAATTCCAACTCACACTAATTTTGTCTGGATTGACTTGAAAGCAAATAAATGGGAAACACTGAAATTTATCGAGACATGCACAAAGAATAAATGTAATCTTATGGGTGGAAGAGTAGCATTCCATTATCAAGTATCTGATGAAAGCTTGCAAAATTTAATGACAGCTATTTTGGAATGCAAGAACTGGTTTGAGAAAAATCCATATGTTTTGAAAAAAGGTTCAAAAGAAGCTACATATGTCATGCCAAATTTTTAAAACAATATATTTAATATTACTTTGGTTGATATTTTCACTAGAATGTTGTAGATTTATCTCCTTGGTCCTCCTCTCATTGTTTCCAAATCTTTGATATCCCTCTTTAAAAAAGAAAGTAGTGTACACTTGTACAATTTATTGGTCATTTCAAACAAATATAAAAAAAAAATTAGAAAAACAAAACTGCAAAACAATTAGCTTGATAGTTCATTATTTGAGAAGATGTCAGATCCATCAACCGAGAAGAATCCCAATAAATCATTGGTTGAGTTAAGCAACTTCTATTCTGCAGATGTTGTTTCTCAACCGAAATTGCTTATCCCAAGTGTTTCTTTAGAAGATTATACCGAGTCTATATGTCCAGATTCTTACAATAAAGAGAACTTTTCATCTTCTAGTCCACAGATTTTGATAGGTCAAGGTATCAATAACAATGGTGGCTTACAACTTGTTCAAATAATTGGTAGCAAGCTTCCAAGCTATGAGGATTTTCTGAATAGATCACAAACAATTGTTCATCACAAGAAGACTATGTTGGATGGATTATTACTGAGTACAGGTCTCGAGGCTCCAACAACAACATTTAAGACACTTAATGACTTGAGTTCCAAATTATTGCAATTGCCTGTCAAGAATGGAGAGGAAGGGAGATCTATTAATGGATTGCCATATTTTGATGAAGATGAAACTTTGTATAAGATTTCTCAATTGAAAAAATCAGGTAAATTATATGAAGTTGAAAATCTTCATGGTGCCGTTATTTTGAACCAGCTTTTGAATAACAAGAGAAAATTAAGAAATTATCAGTGGAAACAATATTACAGTGATAGAAGTGGGAACAGCTCAACTAATAATCTTCAAGTATCTTTAAGATCTAACTTGAAAGAAGGTTCCACTTTATTGGATGAAGAAGTCTTGATAGAAGAAGAGAAGAAAATACAAGAATCTTTGAGATTGAAAATGCAGCCACAATTTTCCATGAATCCAGATCAGGAGACTCCTGAACAGAAAGCTCTGAAACTGAAACAGGAATTAGAGGCCAAACATAAAAGAATTACCAACAGATATAATGAGCTGCAATTGAGGAAAGATATTAAGAAGAGGAAAAGATTTATTCATGACAGTAATGAATACATTGGTGATATTGTCAAAGATACGGCGGTAATAGAAGAAGAAGTGATAACCCAAAATTTGAACTATATACCTGGTTTCCAAAACAATCAACCTCCTGAAGTAAGAAAATTGGTGAGGAAGAGAAAGAGACCAAATGCCAATAGTATTGGGCACTCAAATATCAGAGGTGTTAAGCCATCTTATTGGGTATAGTAATAAATGAAGGTTATGTAATGTAATAATATTTTTTTTAAGTTTTAATTCAAGAACTGTAGATCTACATTTCAAAATATATTGAAAATTGACATTATAAAATATATCATATATTAGAAGCTATTACCACAAAAAGTTTTTTTTTTCGAAATGAATAACACCAACAAAAGCAACCAATCAATGGTGTGAGCTTGTTGGTTTATTATCGGAAGAGAACTCGTGATGTAAATTAGATGCATTGTCACTTATATTAGATGAGCTTGAAACAAATCCATGTGAGGCAGCTGGCTTATCGTGTAAGTCCAATGATGTCTTACTTTCATCATCACCAGCACGACGTCTCATTTGTGCGAAATGGTCATAGCCATCAGCTTCACGAGGTAATTCTCTAGCAACTTTAACCACTGTCCATGGTCTACTTGAGTCACATTTCTCAAAGATGATATCCATTTCTTCCAAAGTTCTTCCTTTAGTTTCAGGAATGAAGAAGTAGACAATTGGTACAATCAACAGATTAACCGCTGCGAAAATAGCATAAGTGTATGGTCCGATGTGAGCAAAACAAATTGGAGTGATCATGACAATCAAAAAGTTGAAAATCCAGTTCGAACTTGTTGATAATCCAGAAGCAGCAGCTCTTGCTTGAAGAGATGTTAATTCAGGACTTAAAAGCCATGTCATACCAAGCATACCAACAGCAAAGAAAGTGTTAAATACGAATAAGAAAACTGCACAAGCGATAGCAGATTTGGAATTGTCACCATAATTGGAAGCAGCACCCCAACCTGTACCACATAAGATGGCCATGGTTGCAGATTGACCCACAGTACCAAATAAGAACAAAGGTCTTCTTCCGAATCTTTCAATTGTATAAAATGCAATAAACGAGGCAATGAAATATTCTGTACCATTACAAGCTGCTAAGATTCTTGAATTTAATGCAGACATACCAATATAGGATTCGAAAATGGTACCAGCATAGTATGTGATCAAGTTAATACCACTGATTTGTTGGAAACATTGAACAAGAAAAGCCAAAATGGTTCTGTGTAAATTTTTCAAATGATCTCTTCTCAACATAATTTTCATTCCTTGTTCTTCATCATCCTTCTCCTCGTTTAAAACAGCAACAATTTCATCAATTTGCCTAGTGACAAAGGGGTCATCCATATCCAAGTCGTCTAAGGCAGCAAATACTCGTCTGGCTTCTTCTGTCTTGCCTTCTCTTAACAACCATCTTGGAGACTCAGGAAGGTAGCATACACCAGCTATCAAAAGTAAAGAAAATACCATTTGGAAAGCCAATGGGAATCTCCAAGCAACCAGACCATCAGCAAAGTAAAAACCAAAATCAATCCAATAGGAAATAGTGATACCTGCAGTGATTAAAGATCCAGACAACATCACAAGTTTACCTCTAACTTCAGGTTTTGCACATTCAGATTGTAAAGTAGGAATCGTAGAAGTTATAAACCCATTTCCGACACCTGTGACAACTCTAGCAATAGCCAACTGCTCTACACTGAATGATGTACATTGCAATATAGCACCGATTGTCATTATTATAGCACCAAAGAAGATCATTTGACGTCTACCAAAATAATCACCTCTCCACATTGTAAATAAAGCACCGGCAAAACAACCCAATTCGTAAACGGCAACAACAAAACCTTGTAATGTTGATTTGCTCTTGTCTGCTTCCGCATTAATTTTTGGAAATGTCAGCAAGAAATCGGGTAACGTTAATAAACTTCCCATAACACCTTGATCATAACCAAAAAGTAAGAAACCTATTCCTGCTACTATAGCAATAGCTGAATGAAGCTTATTACCTCTTAATCCAAGGAAATTCTTCGAACTTCTCAAAACCATTTTTTTCTTTTTGTGTAAATGAAAAATTAAAGTTTGTCCACAATTTTGTAACTAACTAAAGCAGTTCTACAACAGTTTCAAAGGGACAGGATATAAGATCCTATTTATATACTACCATCTTTTGTTTCGGTTTTTTTGTTCACAGATTGAGCTCTTTGATTGCCTTTTATTTTCTTTATATGCAACATCTCCAAAACATGCACCCCGCGTCCTTAAGAAACTTTGCTTAATTTTTTTTTTTTTTTATTTCTTTCCCATTTCATGCAGTTTTTTTCCTACGATGAATGCCTAGCAATATCATGATCAGCAATAGAACACGAAATTATCTTGAAGTTTCGGTAGATCGACATCGTGTGTGGACATTTAAGCTTTTTAAGTAACTTTCGAAACTAAAAAAAAAAAGTCACTAGTGAGCTGATCCTCCAAAGAAAGCTTATTTGATGTGTAAAACTTAATAGACTGTCAATAGCCTTTTTGAGTCTGGAGGGGTACGGCCCATAGGCTATTATGCTCTTTAAAGGTTAAACCACTCTACCTGCTTCCGATCCGTATGATAAGAGTGACGATGGTGCGTGTTGTTATCTCCATGATACTGTTTCTAAACATTTTTAGACCAATGGTATGTTTCCAATAGTGTTATGACGTATGAACTTGCCCCGGATTTTCAAGTTCTGTTTAGGTATGATGTCATCGACAGAGTCTTTTTTTTTTTTTCTTTGTTTGCGGAGGAAAAATTAAAACTTGTTGGAGGAGGGCCCAAACAAAATCAGTAACTCCTACAAAGTCCAGGTTTTTGGAATAAATTGTCAAATAAAATAGAACAAAGACTCTTATAATTCCATATATAATCTCCGAACAGCAAGAGAGGAAGAATTAACTCTTATCTTTCTCCGATGATGCAGTATCTTCGATGTACATAGTTTCAGGTTTCTCGCTTGGCCTTTCGAGTTCCTCTGTTGACTCTTCATCGAGGATGTTATTAAAAATTTTGGAGTGGTAAGGCATCTCTTTGGCTATCTTAACAACATCCCAAGGAGTTTTTGGATTAGACTTCTCGAAAATAAGATCCATCTCTTCTAATGATCTACCTTTGGTCTCTGGGTAGAAAACGTATATTACTGGAATCATTAAAGCATTTATTGCAGCAAAAATTGTATATGTGTAACATCCTATGTTAGCAAACGACGGAGGAGTGATCATGACAACCATAAAGTTGAAGATCCAGTTTGCACTAGTAGATAAACCGGTTGCTGCAGCTCTGGATTCCAATGAAACCACCTCTGGTGGGTATAACCAAGGATTCATCAAGAATCCAATCAGGAAAAAAGTGTTAAACACAAAGAGAAATACAGCTGACAGAATACCACTTTGAGTACTGTGGGAAGTATTATCCGAAGCCCAAGCAGTTCCTGTTAATATTGCCATGGTACAAGCTTGGCCAATAACTGCGAACAATAGCAATGGTCGTCTGCCCCATGTCTCGATGGCAAAAAATGGAATAAATGAAGCTAGGAAGTATTCCGTTCCATTGCATGCTGCCAAGATACGAGAATTCAATGGAGACATATTAATATATTGTTCAAATATAGTAGCAGCATAATATGTAATCAAATTTATACCACTAATTTGCTGCATAACTTGAACAAAATATGCTAACATAGTTCTATGAAAATTCTTCTTCTTATCCATCCTGAAAATGATTCTGAAGTCCACTTTATCACCACCAGCTGCTCTTTCTTCTTCCAAATTCTTGGAGACCTCGTCTATCTGTTTCTGAACAAGTATATCATCAGCCGTGGTATTATCAAGAGCTGCAAATACTTCTGCAGCTTCTTGAAATCTCCCATTTTTGATCAACCATCTTGGAGACTCCGGTAAAGTCAAGATCACAAGAGTTAAAAACAACGAAAAGACCATTTGGAATGCCAATGGAAATCTCCACGCAACAGCACCACCAGCAAAGAAAAACCCAAAATCAACCCAATACGAGAGACAAACACCACCTGTGACGAGTGCACCAGACAATACAACAAGCTTACCACGCTCAGCAGGTTTAGCACATTCAGATTGTAATATTGGAATAGTTGACGTTATAAATCCATTTCCAACACCAGTGACAACCCTGGCAATCGATAATTGTTCGACACTATATGAACTGGTTTGTAATATAGCACCAATAGTCATTATGATGCCTCCAAAGAAAATCATTTTACGTCTTCCAAAATGATCTCCTTTCCACACAACAAATAGTGCACCGGCAAAGCACCCTAACTCATAAACTGCAACTACAAAACCTTGCAATGTTGATTTACTCTTATCCGCATGGGCATTAATGAGTGGGAAAGTTTCCAAGAAATCATCCAAAGTTAGTAAACCACCCATAACACCTTGATCATAACCAAAAAGTGCAAACCCCATACCAGCTACTATCCCTAAAGCTATTTCTAATCTTCTCCCCTTTAACCCCCAAAATTTCTCTTTATAACTAAATCCCATGTTTATATTTATGTTTCGCTATTACTTTTCTACAAATAAAGAAGGAATTTCCCCTTTTTTTATACCATTTTCTTAAAGTAGTGGAAACTTGACATGTTTGATGTTCGTTTTATAGTCGCAGATCATTTAATAATTTTACACCTCCTAATCTACAATCTTTCCGAACCATGGAGGGGTGGTTAGGCTATTTTACATGAAGACGATGTTAAAGGAAAATATGTCTTGGACGCCGTTGAGTCAATTATTCGAGATTGTCCAATGTTGTATTGCAAATCATCACTGTATATGTCCAGAACTGTTGAAAGCTTGAGGTTAATTTATTAATTTACTCACTCAATTTCTTGGACGAAGACAGTTCCCAAAATACATAAATAGCCCCCCACCCCCAAGCAAAAGTGTCATAAATTACAGGGATAGTATGACATCAAAAAAAAATTATTTAAGGAGGTTCTTGAAGCAATTTTGCGTCATTTGGTAAAAATAGTCAGATTTCAAAGACTCTACTGGTGTAAGTTCTATTATCTTTCACTTTTAATTACTATATCACAATTTTTTAATTCCAACTGCCTGGCTATCTTCCTGCCTTGTACCGTTGGACCCTTCGCTTTCTTTATGGATAAACCAATTTAAGCAGGTCTACGTTTTTATAAAAATATTACAACTCCTCCTGCGCTCTGGTCTTTTTTTTTAATTTATTTTGAAAGGTCATGGATGTAGATATACCAGGCTATATTGTAAATAGGCTATTCATCTACGTTAATCCCCGATATAGAGTGATATTCGGTGACCGGAGGAAAAAATAGACTTTCATCATATTAAGCAGTAAGTATTATGTAGAATATAATATATATTATCATCATGCAATTATTCAAAGTATCTTACCGTGTTTTATTTCCCCTCTCAATTTGAGAACAGAGTATGCGATTCCAACGAAAAACAAAAATATAACAATGATTATCCATTTAATCTTAGTTTGTAAGCTCACTATGGAACCATCGTCTTTGGCAAGATTCATATTTGTCTTTTGATTTTGGTCAACTTCGTTCAATTTGGCAATGATGGAATTGAAATGTCTATCATTTGTTACTGTTCCAATTTTACTGCTAACTATATCGAGAAGTTTATGAGTCTTTGTCAATTGTTCTTCCAATGCCAGAACTCTATGTTCTAGTTCAACAAATAATTCTGAAATCAGTTGCTTTGTTTCCAAGTTCTTAGCAGCTAAAATGTTCAATGACTCGGTGTTTTCTGTAAGTAATGTTTTCAATTCACTATGATGATTCGATGATTGAATAATGAAGTCATTGTCAAGTTGGGATTTTCCTGATTTGGAACCTTGTGTATCAACATTTGCGAAAAGTGATTGTAAAGTTTCCAATTTATTCAATACTTCAACATTAGACAATTCAACCAGATTTAATTTAGCCAAGACATCACTGTTATCACCTGATTGAGATGATTTAATTGCCTCTCTCAATTTCTTTTCTCTTTCAATAAATGCCAGTTGTTGTGATGTTGGCTTGCCAATGTTACTTGTAACAACTTTAGTAACAACTTTTGGTTCAGATGCCAAGGTACCTTTGTTTTCTTTAGCTGCTTCATCTGTAACTTTATTATAAGTCTCGAATTTGAACAACTCAAATTGTTCGAATTTTGTCAAGTCATTTGGAGAAGTTGCAGTGATACCAACTTTGAAATTTTTCAAGTCATCAAATTTGATTTTTTCGGTCTCATAACAGAGATAGTTGTTTAAAGTCAATTTGAAACTCTCTCTATCGGAGTAACTTAATCTTAATGTAATAGGAACGTCTGAATCTTGGTAAGCTAAATAACAAGTTGAAAAAGCGTTAGTTGCATCTGAGTCTTTAGAACCATCATTTAAGAAAGATTTAACGGAGTCATCACTGAACAAAATTTGTAAACCATCAAAAGTTGTAGGTCCTCCGAAATTTGAGTTGGTATGATCGTAATCACGGACAAACCAATATGATAAACCAGCACCTGTCTTTCCTGAAGCACCAACTGATCTCAATGTAGTTTCAAAAGTGAAACCATTTGATGTACTGAACGAAATAGGATGTTGTGTCCATAAAGATCCAACCACATTCAGGTTATCATCGTCACTTGAAGTGACTTCTGGTTTTGGTGTCAATATGAATCTTCCTTCTTCAAATTTGATATCACCACCAATCTGCCAATTGTAATTGAGCAATGTGCTTGCAGTCTGATGAACCAAGTCCACTAATGAGTTTTCTTCGACAAGATATTTAGCATCTGGATTCAGATCACTATTTCCATGAGCCAAGGTAATCCCCGAAAATACTGAGTATATAAGAGCTCTAGAAATCTTCATTTTTTATACAATGTTTTGATGAGATCAATCAACCACTTTGAACAAATTTCTTTCAAATTTTTATTCATCTTTTTTTTTTTTTTGTGTCTTCATACATTTCATCGAATACGCACGCAAACTGAAAGCAAAACTAAAAAAAAAAACACGAAATTTAAAAAGTCATTTTTCATATTGAAACTATACAACTACTAAAATGAGAAATCAGTTAAAGTGATTTCCACTCTCTTGATAGCTTTGTAAAGAAGATTTATCCAATGAACAGTAGCTTCGAAATCACCATCTTCCACAGCTTCTCTTATTCCTGGTAAAGATTGGCCTGCATATCCGGTATATCTTCCAGATGCAAAAACCATGTGCTTGTACCATGGTCTCCCACTTAAACCTTCGACATGTAAGAAATTTCTCTCAAGATATTTCAATTTCATGTTGTTGATTTTTATTCTTGTGAGAAGTTTGAATTTATCTATTATAGACAAATCAGCAGATGAAAGTTTTTTTTGTAAAGAGTTCAAGTAACCATTGTAATTGAACATTTTTACATTGAAATTATCCAACTCTTCGTCAACCATTTCAATCAATTCTTTCAATGTCAACTCTGAATTTGGATGAGTAACATTATCTGAGATCTTGAGAGAATGAACCATGTCTTTCCCTCTCAATTTGTCAATCAAATGATGGATTTTTTCAGAGATCTTGTTGATATCGAAGCTTTGATAAACACTTGTGATTTTTTTGAGGAATTTTTGATAATCGATATCTGTAGATAAATCAAATTTGTAAACTTTCTTCGAATTCCACTCCTTTGGAACCAATTTTTGAACTTGTTTGAAGTATTTGGAAATTTCTTTTGAATAATCATCAACTTTCAAGTCCAAGACTTCTCTTTCAGATAATTGTAAAATCATTAAACCAAGGTACTGCGAGATCAGGTTATGGTAAATAAAACCAGGATCGACCAATGTGCTCATCCAGTGGTATGAATCATAATTTGAATGATAATGATAAACCGGGTCAGATGAAGAACTGCTGAATCCCAAATTCAATGAAGGAATAGCCGCATGGTCCAAGAATGGACAGTAATCTGAACCTGAACCCATAATCAGAATATCCCATTTCCTCTCTTCTTCATAATGTTCAAACAAAGTTCCACCTTTTGGATACTTGACCAATTTGGAGCATTCTTTCAATAAATTATTTAAAGATGGAGAAGCATCCAATTCCAAATGAGTACCACTAACAGAGCTGTCAAGGTTCAAATAGGCAACAACGTTTTTCTGCAAGAATTTCAATTTGTCCTCAACGAACTCTGTTGAGCCAACTAAACCAATTTCTTCTCCATCCCATGAGGCAAAGATAATTGTTCTCAAGGGTTTATAACCTTTGTCGATCAATGCTTTTAAACCTCTGATGATTTCCAACATGGATGCAGATCCAGAATTTGGATCTGCTCCACCACCGACAATCCAAGCATCTCTATGGTTCCCAACAACGATAACTTCATCTTTCAAATGACCTTCTAATTCACCCAATACATTGTAGACAGGAGTGATGTTGTAATTTTGATCGTTGAAGAGATTTAACTTGAAATCTGGATTTGGTCCGATGTGATAATCATAACCAGGTAAGGCACCAACAAAACCTTCATCTAAGTCTTTAGAGTCCAAACCGAATCCGTTCAATTTTGCCAATATTGGTGTAACTTCTCTGTAACTTATAGGCAATGATGGAATCTTTGGAGTAGAGTGATGTGGATCAGCTCTCTCAGCACCTGGTAAAGATGGATAACCTGGAGTGGTAGGATCACCTGGAACATCTGAAAGGTACATAACGGAACCTCTTTGAACAGATGAAGGATTTCTAGCTGGTCCTTCAGGGTAAGCCTTGTATCCATTTTCCACGGTGATCCCGTGATCATCTGCAGGGTCAGAGTAAATTAAGACAGCTGCTGCACCATGTTCTTGTGCAAATCTAACTTTCAAGCCACGATAGATCTCTCCGTATCTAACAATACAGATTTTGTCTTTAATCTCTACACCGGCATCTTTTAATTTTTGGAAATCTTCTCTACGTCCATAGTTAGCGTATATGAATTCACCGGTGACATTACCATTAGCTGAGTAGCCATGAAATGTTGGAATCAAATTGTCACCTTTTGTAGTTGGGTCCTCTTCTAACTCATCTTCTTTCAAAGATGGAGAATACACAATTGCACCATCATTAAGAAGGTGCAATGCATGGTCTTTTGGAGTATTTAAATAACAATCATAAGTATTGATTGTAGTTTTCAAACCGTACTCTTTAAATTTTGATTCTGTGAACTCAACCAATTCATAGCCTTGACCTGCAAGATGTGGGACCGAAGTATATATCTTGGACCAGTTTCCTGCCAAATTTTCATGTCCCAACTCTTTCAAAAAAATATCAAATACATCATCTTTTGGTAATCTATCTGAATCACTAGGAAAATAATTTTTAAATAACCGTTGCTTTCTTATCAATGAGACAGAATGCATGAATAAAAATCCGACAATCACACATCCAATGAATCTACTAACTGTAGAACCATATCTACTTTTCCTTCTAATGATCTTTCTCCCTAACAAAGGCTGCTGTTCCATCTTGTTAAAAGCTCTTATCAGTTTTTTTTTTTTTTGCTTAGCCGGTCTAATCTTTTTTATACAATTTATTTTTTTTCTTCTCCAATGGAAGAAAAACGATAAACAGGGTTGCCGGGTGTAGTTAGCCGTGGCTGTTTTCCACTTACATGTTTTTTTAAAATTTTACGATATGTATTATTATTAATTTTTGATAGTTCTAAAAAAGAGGATAGCCTAACGGACTCTTTGTTGTTTCATCAGCTTCTTTTGCTTCTTTTTTTCCAACTTCTTTTGTTGTTCTTCGGTCAAGTTTCTTCTCTTTTCAGCTCTTTGATACTCTTCTTCTTCTTTTTTCAAATCATCTTGAATTTTTTGGATCTTCTTGACTTCGTTATCTCTAACTTTCAAGACTTTTTTAACTGTTTCCGGTTTAATATCTCTCTTTACAGCTGAGTCGACAAATTGGATGAAAGCATTAAGTAATTCTTTTGAACCTTCGATATCAGATTTAGATGATGCAAAATTCAATTGCAAGACAAGTCTCTTGTTTGGTCTTGTTTCCAAGATGGTTTGAGGTTTTTCTTGTGGTTGATCAGTGACGGCTAAGTATCTCAAGACTTTACCTGATGAGACAATAGCCTTGTTCAATTCAGCAGAGTATAAAGTCTCGCTTAATTCTGGAACTTCAGACATGAAGACAAATTGTAAAGGCAATTTGTTTGAGTCTGTTGTCTTGGTCAATGACAAGTAGTAGTTCAATTCTCTGTATTTGTTCATGTTATCTTTGTTCACAACAGCCCAGATATATTGTTCTAATCTCTCATTGGCATTTTTATCCAACACAACTTGAATATCAATACGGTCTTCTGGCTTGACAATACTAGCAAAGAAAAAAGACAGAACAACTTCCATGAAATACAAGAACAAATTATGTCTTGGTTGTAAAGTAAATCCAATTTTAAATCTGGCAATGTTCAATCTACCAGTAGCATATGAGGCAAAACTCTCTGCATTATCTTCAACGTATAATTCATCCTCAGCAACTCCAACTTGGTAGAATTGGTCTTTAAGGACTTGTTCATGATTCTTCAACCATGATGTGACTTTAGATCTGTTGATGTAAACACCAATGGAGTACAAGACAACATATCCAATAATAGATCCAATAGCAATAAATTCAACAGTCCAATTACGATGTTGAATTCTTTCTAAAAGTGTGAACTCTCTCAATTCTTCCGCAGAGTAAGTGTTTTTAGGTATTGTGAATTCCAAGAGCTTATTCAAATCCAAAGCACTAACAGAGCTAGCTAAAGCTGTCAATACTAAACCTTGCTTGAACATGATGATTTTTGTGTATCGATTACTTTGAATTTTCCTTTCTACATCTTTTTTTTTTTTTTTTTCACTTTCGTCCAATTGTTCAAAAACTTTGTGGAGCCTTTCTTTGTATTTGGTGGACACTACTAACTTTTACACAAAGAAATTGGATCATTATTTTATATTTACAGATATATGAACTATATACATTTTATCTCTTCTTTGTACTATTGGTAACTTCCTTGACGTCCAATCTGTTGTTTCTGATATAGTAATGTTTAGTTCTCTTTTTATAAACATTTGGTTTAGTGATGATGTCTATTCTCTCGATCATTGTGTTGTATACAGGGATACGATGTTCAACACCTACTCTATTCACTTTATTTCTAATCAATATACTTGAACTCAGACCAGATCTCTTGATTGCAATAACTGTACCGTTTAATGGAGCTCTTGAAAAATTCTTGTAACTGATTCTAATAATATCTCCTGCCCTCAACTTTTTAGAGTTACTGTTGTCCAATAATTGAGTCTTCAATCCTTTCGGATCAAGTTTTTGTATCTGTGATTTTAAAATTGTCTCCATCAAAGGTTTACCTTCTCTTAAAGCTGGTAAAGGTTCATAAACTTTTATTATTTTCTTCCCTATACTTTTGTATCCAGCTTTCTGTACAGTTGATGAAATGGCATTATGAAATAAGCCGAAGCTCGATGTGACAGATGAAGCTCTCTTACTGAAAATACCGAACATAGCTTGAAGTATCCTATTGAAGTAATGACAATTTTTAGTTGATGTTGAAAAGTTTTTTTTTTTTTTTTTCTCTCTCTACTTTTTTTTTCTAAATGATTTTTCAGGCACTACAAATTATCTTAACTATAAATCAATTACTATACATGATGCAAAATATGAACTCCCTTTTTATTCTCCTGGTAACTTGGTGATAGACAAAATATAATAAACTTACTAGAAACGAGGACGTCTTTTTCTTCCTGTGAATGCGGAATCATTAGCCACGGTCTTACCTCTTTTCTTCATCAATTCTTTCTTTCTATTTATAAAATCTTTCTTTGATTCTAATTTCTTGGCCATCTTCTTACTTAATGTCTTCACTTTCTCTTGTTTCTCTACTGTGACTCCATCCATATTGATTTCTCTATCTGTTGAACCTGCCGTCAATACAAGGTAATATTTCTTATTTTTCTTGGAATCAGGGTCATCTTGGATAATACCACCTTGAAAACCAGCTACTCTTGCTGAACCAATAATGTCTTTCAGCTGTTGGTCATTCTTAGGATAAAATTGAGCAACAAATTTCCCTCCTCTTTTCAAAGAAGAATATAGTGTGTTGAAAAAATGCATTAATCTTTTCTTAGGATCCGCATTTGAACCTTCAGCATTACAAAGCCATTGGATAACAGAAATCGATATTCCTGCATCAAATGTACCAGCTCTGAATGGAATACCATTACCTATATCAGCCAAGAATAAATCACCATCTACTTCACGGTCTAAAGCAGTCGCCAACATGGAAGGTGCAATATCCATACCGATCCAATTATACCCTTCTTCTGACAATATCTCACCACTTAACCCAGAACCACATCCAACATCAAGTAAAAAATGTGGTTCATTTGGATCAAGATTCAATAATTCCAATGCACGTAAAGTCATCTTCGCCTGGATATGCTGAACTCTGGTTGACGAAGTATATTTGAATGACTCAGAGTCATTATAGAAAATCTCTGGAGGAGCAAGCTCTTCAGGACGGGACATGTTTTAATCTCTTCTACAAATGATGCTCTTCTTTCCCTTTACTAAAAATTTTTTTTATTTTTTTTTTAATCAAAAAAAAAAAAAATTTACATAAAAAAGTCGTTTGAAATTATACAAATATTTACTATGTGTAATTGATTTTTTTTCTTTATGGCAGATGAAAAATAATGAGAGAAATCTAGATCAAAAGAAGCAATAGCTATCTAGATGAGTGGCGAAGATAAGACACAGGGCTCTTTTGAGTGGTGGAGAAGGACATTACAATACAAGACCGGATTGGGACTAACTCCAGATGAGAAGTTGAAATATGAAAGAGATGCTCAAATAAAACAGACAGATGATGAATGTAAAAGATGTTATGATTTCAGAGATTGGATGTTGAACTATTCTCCATCGGTGAGATTCATGGTCGAGCAAATCGAGAAAGTGGCTCCTGGGGATTTCAATCCAACCAAGATGATATGTGAAGAATGTGAAGGTTTTAAGAAAGCCGGGGGTTATCATCCAGAAATGGGTATATTGCTTTGTCAAAATAGAATACTGGATAAATTCCATTTAGAAGATACAATGACTCATGAATTGGTGCATTATTATGATAATTTGAGATTCAAAGTAGACTGGTTGGATTTGAAACATCATGCTTGTTCAGAGATAAGAGCTTCATCTTTAAGTGGTGAATGTAGAATGATGTTACAATTTTGGTATGGTGCTATTGGCAAAGTCGGTAAAGGGCATCAAGAGTGTGTTAAGAGAAGAGCAATATTGAGTGTTGAAGCTAATCCTAATTGTAAGTCGAAAGAGCAAGCTACTAAGATAGTGGATGAAGTTTTTGAAAGTTGTTTTAATGATACTAGACCATTTGAAGAGATCTATAGATGATACATATAACCTATAAATGAGAATTAACTTGTAAATATTATTTGGACTGATATTCTAATATTTGTTTAACACTATCAACGATTGTTTTTTCAAAAGGAATTAAACTGATTCCGGTTAATGCTAAAGTCTCAGAGATGTCATAACTTGAACAAGTTTTTTCAATTTCTTCAGCAGATTCAGGCAAACCTTTTGAGATTTTACCTCTTAATTCTGGGAACTTTTCATTAATCAAGTTTAAGATTTTTTGGAAGCTAAATTTAGCATTAACAGGGAATAATCTCTTACCGGCCAATTTATCATTCTCCAAAGGTAAGACGTGTAACAAGGCAACATCTCTAACATCTACTGCTAAACCGAATCTATCAAAAGATTTACCATCATCTGCAGGTGTGGACTTTAACAATCCATTAACAATTTCAGCTGAAGTATTCAAAGTTGGATTAACCAAAGAATCTTCAAACTCTTGTGGTCCCATGACAAATGGTGGATTAACCGTAGTTAAAGTGAAATTTGGAGATTCATCTTCTACAAAAGACCAAGCAGCTTTCTCAGCATATTTCTTAGAGGCAGTGTAAGCAGTGATTTCATTTTCTCTAGCAACTTCCCAAGTGATTGGATTCCATGATTTCTCAGTATGAATATATGTTGGGGGAGCTTCTCTGTGGACAATTGAAGCAAATGAAGATGTGACAACCACTCTCTTGACATTTGGAGCATGTGCCGTAATACCTTTCAAGATATTTGTAGTTCCATTAAGAGCTGGTCTCAAGTATGCTTCATCATTATCTTTGTTAAAACCATATGAGAATGGGGAAGCAGTATGTAACACAAATTCCAATTCATCAGCATATTTTTTCAAGACCTCATCAAAGGATCCATCATCTCCAATGTCTTTAACAATTTCATAAGAAAGTTGGCCATCAGGGTATTTAGTTTTAAAATTTTTCAATAAATTATCACCTTTCTCCGAAGATCTTACAGAGCCAATAACTTTGTAATTCTTGGACAATAAGACATCAATGGTATGCAAGGCAATGAAACCAGAAGCACCTGAAATGAATACTGAAGGCATTTTAGTTGTTGTGTGTAAGTAACGAAATGGGAGGATTCGAGTTAATTTATATAACATCATGATTTACAAACCCTTATCTCTTTATTTGGCAAAAGAAAACTGTGGAGTTACTTGAAAGCGCAAATTTCCATATTTGGTATTAAATATCCAGCTACTTACTGCTTTCTGATCCTACCGATCAAAGGTTAAAATGTACATAAAGCCTTGGCTCTCTTATGTTGAATGAAATCTCGAAGACTAGCGAGTTAATAGAGTTAAGTTTACTCTTTTGTGAAGAGATAGGGTGAGTCTCTTAAAATATTTCAACTTGTTGCATTATATTTGCAATTGCTTCATTTTTTTGCACCTTTTCTTACTATATCTCATAGAGGCTCGATTCTTATTGGAGCCATCCTTCTAAATATGTTTGCAAAATTTTCAATACCTCATCTCTTCTCATCTCAACTTCCGTCCGAGTGAAAACGATGATGCAAAAAAAAAATAGAAAAAAAATAAAAAAAAAAACTTCAAGAGTGCATTGATTGGACAAACTAGATGAAAACCAATTGATTTTATATGATTAATGCCCATCCATAATGTCATCTTCTACCTCATCTTTCAAAGATAATCACAATGAAAGTAGTAGTAGTAATAATGTGAGAATTCCAAATTCCAAAAATAATAAAAACAATGAGCTGATTGCCGATGACGATGACTTTGTTACCGGAAATTTTAGTGCTAAATATCATACAAAACAACATCCGGCATCTTCTGTTATCCACGATTCTGCGTCTTCTGTCATTACTGGTGGCACTTCTATCTCAAATCAGCAACATCCACCAGTGACCATTGACGGATTTGATACTCCATCTTCATCATTGAAAGTCTTGAATTCAAGAACTTCAAATCAAAGAAGACAAAGTATACTTTCGAATTTGATGTCTTCAAATATTTCTGGATCTCCAACTTCACCTATGATGAACAAAGATAACGGTTCTAATAATATGGTGAATAACCCATCGCAAGACGTTGTGTCTGTTGTCAACAAGCATCTTGTTCAAGACAATGAATCAGATTTAATACCAATACGGTCTACTGAGACTTCAAGCAGATTTGATTCTTTGCAATTACAAGGAGGTGATGTCACAAGAGATTTATACAACTGGGTAGACAGACATGAGTCTCAAAAGAGGTCCAATAGTTTTAGTGAATTTAGTTCTAGAATCAATGAAGGAGATGGTGATAACGATGCCGCATCCAATTTCATCGAAGAAGTCAGTGTCAATGATTTAATGGTACCTGGTGGATTCCGTAGAGATTTCATGAAAAAACAGAAAAATGTTGAGAAAGAAACAAAGAACTTTATAGAGTTCATTTACTTATATGGGCATTTTGCTGGTGAAGAAATGGATGATGATGAAGACGATGATGATGACGATATTGAAGAAGACGAGAATCTGCCATTACTTAATAACTCGAGGTACAATTCTTTCAATTCCACACTGGATAATAATTTAATAAGACAAAATTTAAAAATGAGAAGAAAATTTGCACAAAAACCCAAACCAAAGACGACTTCAAATTTCAAAAGTTTCTTATTACTCTTGAAAGCTTTCTTAGGCACAGGAGTGTTATTTTTACCAAAATCTTTCAGTAATGGTGGATTATTATATTCAAATTTGATGATCGTTTTTTTCTCCATCTTATCGTATTATTGTTTCGTAACATTGATAAAGATAAGATCAAGATTGAATGTATCTTCATATGGTAACTTGGGATTAGTATTATATGGAACACCATTCAAAATGATCATCTTGGCTAGTATCATCTTATCACAAATTGGTTTTAGTTCTGCTTACATCGTATTTGTTGCAACTAATTTTCAAGAATTGATACCGAAAGAAATAAGTCTTCAAATCTTGATTTTGGTGCAATTACTTTTTTTCATTCCAATGTCTTTAATTAGAAAAATTTCTAAATTATCCTTGGTGGTTTTGATAAGTGATTTTTTCATCCTCTTAGGTTTGTTATACGTCTACTATTACTCAATTTACAATATGGCCATAAATAAAATTAATTGGTCAAATATCACTTTGTTAATCGATAGCCAAAAATGGAGCTTATTCATTGGTACAGCAATTTTCACCTATGAAGGTATTGGTTTATTAATTCCTATTCAAGAAGCAATGACCAATCCACAGAGTTTCAACAAGATCTTGCTCATTGTCATGATTATAATCACTGTTATCTTCATTACTATTGGTTCAATTTCTTATATCTCTTTTGGTAATGATGTCAAAACAGTGATTTTATTAAATTTCGCCAATAGTGAGCTGATACAATTGATATATAGTGTCGCTATTCTTTTGTCAACTCCTTTACAATTGTTTCCTGGTATTAAGATGATTGAATTGGTTTGGTTCAACCAAGGTACTGAGAATCGTAAATTTGATCCAAGAAATATTGATAAGTCAATTGACCTGATTAAAAGTGGAAAGAAGGACCCAGTTATTAAATTCAAGAAAAATATTGTTCGTGTTGGTGTAGTGGTTTTGACTGTTTTAATTTCAATCATTGGTTCAAATGATCTAGACAAATTTGTTTCGTTGATTGGAAGTTTTACCTGTGTTCCATTGATCTATGTCTTCCCACCTTTACTCAGCTTGAAAATAGTGAAAATTGATCAAATCAAAATTGGTGACTATAACATCAAAATTAATCACGAAAATGATAGTAAGCTTATCAAGATCATTGATTACTGTGTGTTAGTCTTAGGAATTACAATGATGACTTATACAAGTACGGCCACTTTATATGATTGGATAAAATAAAATTTAAAATAAACTATATGTATATTCAAATAAAAACTATAAAATTAAAACAACTTAATTCCAAGTCTCAGGACCAAAATAACCTCTAGCTGGAAGCTCTGTTTTCAAAGCAACTCTTCCATTAAAGTAATCGACACCTTCAGTCCAAATATTATTCCCCCACCAACTAAGATTTTTTGGATGGTATTGAACTGCAAAGAAAATAATAACGGCACTGAAAGCAACACCGGCATCCAAGGCTGATGTTAAGACATAATTATATTTCTCAAACCAAGCTTGGTAGTAACGACGGATGTAGTACATAAAAGCAACAGAAAGATAAATACCTCCAATAACATAAGTCAAATTATATGGAGCAAAAATAGAGAAGAAACCTGATGTGAGGATGACTGGTTGGAAAGTATTTCTCATAATTCTTGGGAAGAATCTCTTCAGGGCAATCAACAATAATGCGATAACAAATCCCATAAGGAAACAATACTTCAATAAAGGATAAATTTCACTGAAGACACGTTTTGGTCCAATAACACCCCAAAGAACAGAAGATGAGTAATAGGTTCTTTCACCAGGACAAGAGAATTTCTGTTTTTGATGCTCATCACAGAAATCATGAATATTTGACATCTCCCAATTGACAACACCCAATGATACAAAGATTTGAATGAATGTTGTTAATAATTGACCTCTGAAAATAGCCATTGGTGGAATCTTGGCGTAATGCAGCATCTTTTGGTCACTAACAAAGTTTTGTGCTTGACCACCGATGTTATAACCCAAGGCTTTCAAAGTCATCAATGCTGTACCATTTCCTGGTAATGCATATCCAATAATCAATTCAACTAAAACATTAAGACCCAATCCAGTACCAGTTACACTAAGCAATAAACAAAGTGGAATCATGTAAACAAAATTGATTGCAACTGTGAAAAATATACCCCAGACAGGGGTGTTTGTTGGGTAAAGTTCAACACACAATATACCGAGGACAATCGAGACAACTAAGATAACTAAGAAATACCAGTCTGGAACTTCTGTATATTGAGCCATCATTCTTGAATGTGGATCTTTGAAACTTTCAAAATTGGATCTTCTAAAGTTCTTCACAGTCAACTTCAATTGCTGAAATGAATGGAGAAGTGTTTTTCTTTCCACGTAGCATGTATAAAGGAAGACTAAAGGATATACAGCGAAAAATGCACCATATGAGACTAAGTTTGCAGCTGTGTACATTGGTGGTGAATAAGCTTTGTACTTATTGATGTCAAGCAAACCATTTGTCAACACTTCATCAACTTCAAAAAGATCACCTGTGTTTGTATAAATATTATTATCATTGATTTCCAAGTAAGCAGTATCATAGTAATTGGAGTAATAGACACCAACGATACAAATGAAACACAGGAAAAGACCAGCAACAAAATTCATTTGACTGAAAAATGGAACAACCAAAGGTGAAATTGTGGAAACAATATTCCAGTCAAAACTTGAGATTGGGTTCAATCCTAAACCTAAATTAGAACCGGTGATAACTGCTAAGTTGAAATTATTTGGTGCAATCCATGTCATCCAATTGAATGTTTGTAATGCAGTGAAGAGGAAATCTGGGATCCAGTAATAGATGAACATACCTAAGAATGAAATCCAGAAAAACTTGTATTTGCTGATGGTCCATCCATTAATTCTTTCCTTCTTCTCCGGCTTCAACAAGGCTCTGTTTAAAGCCAACGTTGGCAAAATTGTTGGCCACATAGCACGAGTTGGATAGATAACAAATTTTCTCAAGATACCTGCAAAACTGAAACCCAAGAATTGAGTTGAAAAAGCTAATAGGAATTGGAAACCAAAAGAGACCCAAGTGTTTTTGTAGAAAACTTTTTGAACAATAATATTTGAAGTGACATAGACACCTGGTGAAGTAACTGAATACAAGATAGTTACAAACATTTGCTCTTTATAAGTCCAAGGGCCAGGGTTCAAAGAATATCTGGTACCTTTGAAAGTGAATCCCCAACTTGGGACAACTTTTTCCCAAAGAATACCACATGGGTACAACAACATTTGGATAACTGAGGTACTCAAACTAATTGAAGGTTGTCTATGACCGAAAAACTCGTTGATACCACCACCAATGATAGTCCAAATGATAGCAAGGAGATATGCCCTGAAAGTTTCAACAGGGATAGTAGTGTCATCATACGGATCAGTGACTGATCTGACTTCAGGATAAGGTGAATGGTATGCAATTAAAACAGCTAATAACTTGGTTTCAAATTCCCATTCAACATTGTTTTCGATGTTTTGTTCGTCAACTAACAATTTCATTTCATTGAAGTCATCCTCTGGGAAATTTGGATCATCATCATGATACTTAATAGCTTCTTTCAACACTTCAAGAGCCTCTTCAATTCCCATAACTTCAAACTTACTCAAGATATATTCGGTATCTTTTGGAAGATTATGAACATCATCATCAACACTGTGTCCAGTCTTGTAAAGGACTCTGGAAATTTGCAGCTCATCAAAATTTCCAAGATAATTTACATTGTCATCTAATACCACAACTTTTTCAGGCTGTTGAAATGATTTGTTATCAAATTTCTCCTCGAAATCACTCATCTTGGGATTGGCAACTGATGATCTGAAGAATTGTGTAGATCAAGCTATGGGGAGAGAAGAAGATATGAAGATTATTTTATAGTGCAAGACCGGCTTGCAGGACTGCAATGGCTTACCGTGGCTTTCGCCATTAGTTCGAGTGGATCTAAATCTTACTTGAATAATTAGAGTGCTTGTCTGTTGCATTTACTGTGCTAATTTTGCAAGAGATAAGCTTTTTGCACCGAATAACTTCAAAATTAAGCTTTTTTTGGCAAATTCTCTTATCAGTCCGATAAAACATTTTGGTTTAATTAGCAATTTTAATCCAAGGTCTTTGGGATACTTGTAAAATAACAACACAAAGTATTTCGTCAACTGAATATGCTTTTTATGCCGTTAATCTTGAAGAGGAAAAAAATATTCTCTATGCACATCAAAAAAGCTTGTTTTTTTCACTATTTTTCTTTAGCTTCAAAAAAATTGTGAACGGCTCAAAAAAGCACTCAACAATTCAAGAATCATGGACAGGCTGCCGAATCATGCGATGATAAGATAACTGTGATAACAGAAAAATTAAAGTGGCATCATAGACAATGAAAATTTTTACCAAATTTTAGTTTCTACGAAACGAAAATCAAAATGCTGGAATGCTTAAGTTCCTATCAAGCTGCAATATGTGATATATTTCAGTTAACAATAAATCCGTTCTTTGCTCACAGAACTCTACGATAAGTGTGGTTTTGAAAGAAAGTAGAGTGAGTTTTTGCTCTCAGTATAAACTGAAATTTCTCCGTCACTATCAATCACTTATCCGATGTCTCTGATTTGCTCCAAATCTCCTCTTTCTTTTCTCTCTCAGATTTTTTAATCAATAAACCTGATAAAGAATTCCTTTTCTTAATCGGAATCTAACTAGATCTTTGGCTCTTTTAAAGTTCGAAGAGAAGTTGTCATATTTGTACTATAAAAAATAAGTGAATAAATTTTGTTAATCAATATAAAAGAAAAAATTTCGATAAAGAAAGAAATATGAGATCTTGACCCGGCAAGTTCTCAACTCCAAGTATCTGGGCCAAAATAACCTTTTGCAGGTAATTCTGTTTTCAAAGCAGGCCTTGCTTCAGTATAATCGACCCCCTTGAGCCAAATTGAATTGCCCCACCAGTTAAGATCTTTTTCGTGATATTGAACTGCAAAGAAAATGATGATTGCACTAAAAGCAACTCCAGCATCTAAGGCTGACGTTAAAACATAATTGTATTTTTCAAACCAAGTTTGATAATAACGACGAATGTAGTACATAAAGGCAATAGAAAGGTAAAGTCCTGGAAAAATGTAACTCAAGTTGAAAGGAGCAAAGACCCCAAGGAAACCGGAAGTAACAACAACTGGTTGGAAAGTATTTCTCATAATTCTTGGGAAGAATCTTTTCAGGGCAATCAATATTAAGGCAATAACAAATCCCATAAGGAAACAATACTTCAATAAAGGATAAATGTCACTGAAGACACGTTTTGGTCCAATAACACCCCAAAGAACAGAAGATGAGTAATAGGTTCTTTCACCAGGACAAGAGAATTTTTGTGGTTGCTTAACATCACAAAAGTCTTTAATGTTTGATATTTCCCAATTGACGACACCTAATGCAACAAAAACTTCAACTAAAGTTGCCAATAATTGACCTCTTAAAATCGCCATTGGTGGAATTTTTGCATAGTGCAGAAGTTTTTGATCACTGACATAACTTTGTGCTTGACCTCCAATGTTGTAACCAAAAGCTTTTAATGTCATCAATGCTGTACCATTTCCTGGTAATGCATATCCAATGATCAATTCAACCAACACGTTAAGTCCCAATCCTGAACCAGTAACACTAAGCAATAAACAAAGTGGAATCAAGAAAACAAAGTTAATACCAAACGTGAAAAATATACCCCAAACAGGAGTAGCAGTAGGATAATGTTCAACACAAATGATACCAAGGACTAAGGAAACGATCAAGATAACTAAGAAATACCAGTCTGGAACTTCTTTATATTGAGACATCATTCTTGAATGTGGATCTTTGAAACTTTCAAAATTGGATCTTCTGAAATTCTTCACAGTCAGCTTCAATTGCTTTAATGAATGAAGAAGTGTCTTTCTTTCCACATAGCATGTATAAAGGAAGACTAAAGGATAAACAGCAAAAAATGCACCATATGTGACCAAGTTTGCAGCCGTGTACATTGGAGGTGAGTAAGCTTTATATTTGTCGATATCAAGTAATCCATTTGTTAATACTTCGGTAACTTCGAATGGTTCTCCAGTGTTGGTGAAGATTCCGTTACTGTTAGGTGGTAAATATGCAGTACCGTAATAATTTGAATAATAAACACCAACGATACAAAAAAAACATATAAAGATACCAGCGATGCTGTTCATTTGACTGAAGAAAGGTGTGACCAATGGCGACATAAGCATTGTAGCATAATTCCAATCAAATGTTGAGATTGGATTCAATCCTAAACCTGAATTAGAACCGGTGATCACTGCTAAGTTGAAGTTATTTGGTGCTATCCATGTTATCCAATTGAATGTTTGCAATGCAGTGAAAAGATAATCTGGGATCCAGAAATAGACAAACATGGCGAAAAATGAAATCCAGAAAAATTTGTATTTGCTGATGGTCCATCCATTAATTTTTTCTCTCTTCTCCGGCTTCAACAAGGCTCTGTTTAAAGCCAATGTTGGCAAGACTGTTGGCCACATAGCACGAGTTGGATAGATAACAAATTTTCTCAAGATACCTGCAAGACTAAAACCTAAGAATTGAGTAGACAAAGCTAATAATATTTGGTATCCAAAAGAGACCCAAGTGTTTTTGTAAAAAACTTTTTGAACAATAACGTTGTAACTGACATAAAGACCACCTGAAGTGACTGAAAACATAATTGTTACAAACATCTGTTCTTTATAAGTCCAAGGACCTGGGTTCAAAGAATATCTCTTGTTTTTAAAAGTGAACCCCCAATTTGGAATAAATTTCTCCCAAAAGATACCACATGGGTATACTAACATTTGAATAACAGAAGTACTAATAGAAATACTAGGCATTCTGTGACTGAAAAACTCATTGACCCCGGATCCAATGATACACCAAATAAGACCAATGAAATAAGCTCTAAATGTCTCCACTGGGGTAGTCACGTCATCGAATGGATCACTGACAGATCTGACTTCAGGATAAGGTGAATGATGTGTAATTAAGATTGCCAATAACTTGGTTTCAAACTCCCATTCAACATTGTTTTCAGTATGCTGTTCTGCAACTAACAATTTCATTTCATTGTAATCGTGTTCTGGGAAATTTGGATCATCATCATGATACACAATAGCTTCTTTCAACACTTCAAGAGCCTCTTCAACCCCGGTAGTTTCAAATTTACTCAAGATGTATTCGGTATCTTTTGGAAGATCATGAACATCATCATCAACACTGTGACCCGTTTTGAAAAGAACTCTGGAAATTTGTCTTTCATCAAAATTACCAAAATATTCAATTTCGGATTCAAGAATCTTTTCAGACTCTTGAATAAGTTTTTTTTCATTTTTCTCTTCTTGTAAGCTCATGTTGTCTTGTACAAGATTTCTCCAAAGGGGGTAAAGAGATGTGTGGTTTTTTTACTGACTGAAGAGAGGCTTTGAAGAAGTCTTATATATATGCAGATGCAAAAAACTTTGTTATCAGAAGTAGATGTCTTATCGTGGCTTTTGCCATTAACTCATACGGATCACATTTGATTGATGCAAATCCGATTATAAAATGACACTTGCGACAGTTGAGTGACTATTGGTTTTTTCTTATTTTATTTAAAATAAACAATAATGATTGGATATTCTTATCAAAAAAAGTAAAATTTCTAAATATAAAATAGCACCCTGAGCATGAGAAAAAAACTTCCATATGGCTAAATCAGTGATCAATTTCTTGTGAAAACAAAAGCTTTCCCCCATGTGAAATTAGTCGGAACAATAAGGTGTGGTGGACTTGGAAAAGAAAGAAAAAAAAATTGTGAAAAGCTTGTTTTTTGACGAAAAAAAAGATAGTCTGAGATTTTTTTTGGAAAAAATTCACCATTGCATACCTATCTTTGTAAATCTTTCCATATTCCTAGCTTAATATAGATAATAAGTATAGATAGAGACAGGTTATTGAAGGTTATTGTAGTATCTAAACTTTAATACCGAGGAGACATTTCTCAAAAAGTTAGAAACTAATCTTATCGTCATTCAAATTCTCGAAGAGTGCATTTTGTTGTTTGCCATTATTGAAAAATTTAACGGACTTGCGAGGAGAAAGCTGGGTGTTTGAAGACTAATGCTGAATCAATTAATTATAGATAAGGAAACAATGGTGTTTTTGCACCTTATGGCACATGCTTTTTTGTTATCATCAAGACTCTGGGGTGAAAGGTATCAGCATTTTGTTCAGTGTTTCATTGTGTCTTATTATAGTTCTTATTATATAAGAATAAGAATTAAAGTTATTTTCCCCATTAGCTGGGGGTAAGCCATCATGGCTTAGAATTAGCGAAGAAAAAATAAAAAAAGCATAAATCTTTTTTATTTCTTCATTCGTCGAAAGTTAAGGATGACCGGATATCAGTTGAGTGCCCTAAGTTTGATTGAAGGTCGCGAGGTGTTTCCCAATAAGAGTTTCTATGACGCAACAGAAGAAAATACATTTATTTGAAAACTGAGTGTTTTTCATATATCAAGAGCCACCACCACCACCACCAATGGGGAAATTCTGAGTGAAAACTTAGAGATAAGAATTTTGCTTCCCTGTGGTGGATGTGGCATCAAATTTGAGTTTGCTCTGATTGATAAGAGAAATCTTTTCTTCGAATTGTATCAACCTGACTCCCTCAATTTTGAAAACTTCTTCTTCTTCTTCAAGTGATAGTTAAAGAAAATTTTTTCAACGTCATGAGAAACTCATAGAATGCCTGTTGCGTTCAGTGATAGAGAGTACCACTCTATATATTTACGATGAAAAAATAATGCTTGTATTGAAAGATTTGATTATATATTAACTTGGCTATTGGATGAGTTCCTAGTATTGTAACATACTTGTCCCTGCCCTCATCCGTGAACAAAAAGAGAAAGGGGCAGCCCACTATTCCTAGTTTGAGGTTTTCGTGCATTGTAACACTACTTCTGCAAAGAGGGTTAAAAATTTTTTAGCTGGAGATTGCGAGTATTGTTTGTTTTCTGCAATCTAGTTTAAGGTGTTATAGAGTAGATCTCAAATCGTGCTGTAGCAACATATATATATAAATATCTTTCCAAAAGACTGGACAACATAATATGAAAGCATATCAACTTCAACCTACCAGATCATTTAAATCTCCTAGGATCTAAGGAGAATCTGGGATGAGAGATCGATATAGCCTGTATGTACAAAGTGTAAAAAAAATTGATCCAACTAATTAATTAAGAAAAGGAGAGAGAGGATGTCTAAGAAGAAGATGTACTAAACAATAAAAAACGGACACATATACATCAAAATGCCAATTATCTAAGATAGCCAATACAAGATAAGTAGGTGCAAAAACAGGAACCCAAGACAAAGAAAAAAGAAAAAGAAAAAGAAAAAGAAGGGCGAACGACTTGCTGCTGCCACTCTATATCACACGACCTGTTAGAGAAAAAAGAAAAAAGATCACCAGTGACTTGAAATTAATTTATTAACTTTCTATTATTGGACAGTGTAGTAGGGACCGGGACTTAATAAACACCCGATAAACAACAGTATATATAGAGTCCAGTATTATATAGACAAACCCAAATCGAGATAAAAAATATAAATCTTTTCTTTTTCTTCCTCTTTTGTTGAAAAAAAAAAAAAAAAAATTAAAAAAAAAAAAAAAAAAAAAGGAGTAAAAAAAAAAACAATCTATTCCAAATTTCATTAAAGAAAATATATCTTTATTGCACTTAGCTTTATTTCATTTCTATCCATTTAAAAGATATCTCATCTGCATTTGCTACACGGTGTCTGGTGTGTGTGTTTTTTTATTTGCCTTTTTTTTTTTTTTTCTATTTATTGCATTAATTAAGAGAGAAATAAATAGAGAGTTTCTAAGAGAGACCCTTTTTTTTTAAAGAAATTCCCAAGAAGAAGAAGAAGAAAAATTTTTCTAATTTGATTAATCCTTTCGCTTTATCAATCAATCAAGAAGTCAGTTCAGTATGATGATCGGTGCAAGAAAGAAGACCATCATTATAACAATGGTGGTGGTACAGTCTTTGATTTTTTTCGGATATCATTCAGGGCACAACACCACTTTTAGAAACCACACAGATTATCTTTTCCAAAAAATGAATTTTCTGTTTTTCAACGATGCTGAGTTGGAAGAATTCAACAAGTTGGATAAACCAACTTTTTTCAGCAGTGTGTTTGATAATTTCTTCCTCAACCCTCCAAAGAAGACAAATGTTGAATATGGTCCAGAATGTAAATTGGACACCACTTCAATCGATATCGAATTTGATCAACCTGCCTTCACTCAAGATTTCTTGAGTGACTGTTTGAAAATCTCGTATGATGTCTACGAGTCTCTGATCCACGCTCATCAAAAAATCATTAGTGCTATTCCAACTACTTTCCCAAAACATTTTTACAGTGGTAACGGGTTAGTAATGGTCGGTGGTGGCCGTTATGGTTTATTCTGTTTCTTGGTCATTAAGCAGTTGAGAGATTTAGGATCAACTATCCCAGTGGAAGTGTTTATCCCAGATCATTACGAAGATGAAAAAGAATACTGTGAGAATATTTTGCCTTTAGTAAATGCCTCGTGTATTACAAGAAAACCATTATTTACTCCAGGTGCTGAAAATAAGAGAGATTTCCTGAGATTTCAATTCAAGATCTTGGCTATCTTATCATCCAGTTTTGAAAATGTCTTATTCTTGGATAGTGATTCATTCCTGTTAGGAAAAGTCGAACATCTTTTCAATAGTGAACCTTTCTTATCAACAGGTTTAGTCATTTGGCCAGATTTCTGGAGAAGATCCACTTCACCTGCCTATTATACAATTGCTGGTAAGAAAATAGGTAAAAGAGTAAGACATGGTGTTGACTCATTTACTAATCCTTCTTTTTACTCAACTGGGTACGAAAAATTAGGTGATGTCCCATTACATGACAGAGAAGGAACAATTCCAGATGGATCCTCTGAAGCGGGAGAAATCTTGATTAACAAATATAAGCATCTGTCAACCTTGTTATTGAGTTTGTATTATAACATTTATGGACCAGATTTCTACTATGAAATTTTAACTCAAAAATGTTATGGTAAAGGTGATAAAGAGACATTTATTGCAGCTGCTCATGTCTTGAACAATCCATATTACCAAATTAAGAGAAAATGTGAACAAATTGGTGATGTCACTGGTGAATTACCTAAATTAACAGGTATGGGATTATTACAATTCAGTCCAATCAAAGATGCAGAAATTGCTCTGGATATTGAAGCAAAGATTAAGAAAAATCCAAAATTGACAACAAATCAAGATGGTTACGACAAATCTTTTGTCCCAAGACAATTCCAAATGCGTAACCAAGATCTGATCTTCTTGCATTCAAACCATGGTCCTAAATTCGACCCTGTCAGATTGGTCAATGAAAATAAAGAGCACCGTAGATTCGGATTGGATATGACTAAAGTTGGTTTTGATTTCGAAATGAAACAATTCGAAACTTTGAAAGAATTCATCTGTGACAAGAGATTAGTATTCACCAACTTGAAAGACGGTGTCAACGTGGACGAATTATGTGACTACATTAACAGACAAGTTGATTACTACGACAGCACAAAATCAACAGTTCAACTTAGTCATGTATAATTTGCTTTGTTGCCTTCTTTGCTCACTCACTTTTTTTTTTTTTATTCACTTTACCTGTTTGCTTATTTGTCAACATCATCATATTTTTTATAGACCATCCATCAGTGTATATATATAGACAAAGCTTATTTATATACGTTCATCATTCATTAATCATTAATACATTTAACACATACTGTAAGCTTTTCTTCCCCAATTTTACGCGAAAGAAAAAAAAAAAAAAAAAAAAAAAAATTTCAATAAATCAAAAAATAAACAAAAACAATACAAAATCAACTTGTATCAAAGACTAAACAGTCTGTAACCCACATAAAAAGTCATGCCACCTAAGAGAAAATCCCCTGGAACAACTTCGTCACTGACGAAGAAAAATGTGACAAAAGACAAATCAATAAATCAAAAACATTCAACATTAGTTGATCAACTTTCTATGATAGCTAATCAAGATGAAGATGAGCAGTTGGTGTCGTTTGATTCAAATGAAGGTATATTAGATTCCAAACCAGCAAAAGACGATGATTTCTTCAAGAGTCAGCCGTCCAAGATTCCAAAATTATCACCTCAAAAGAAGAAACAGAAATCTACAACGACAACAAATGCTACTAATTCAATAAGTAAACTAAAAGAAGATATAAATTTTTTTTACAAGACACGGGATATTGAAAAATTGATGGAATTGAATAATTCATTAAAGACGGATTTTGTCAGTGAATTGGATCTTAAATACAAGACTCAATTGGAGAAAGCCAATTCATTGATAAATAAACTTGTTGAAGAAAATGCAATTTTAAACGAGAGATTGTTACAACAGTCGCAAAGGCAGGACAATATCAATGATGATGATGAGATAACGGGGAAAGATTCTGCTGTGATATTTGATATCATTGAGTTATTAACAAATTTATCATGTGTTTCATTTAGTGAAGATGAAGAAAAAATGCAATTTGTATTAAAACAATCACTGAACGATTTAGAGATGACATATAAATTGATCATAAATAAATTTGAGAGAATTGATGATATATTATATATACCAATTTTCCCAAAAGATGATATAGCACTCAAGAAGTTGAAACTGAAATTACCAGAATATTTTCTTGATGAATTAAGTTTCCCATCTTCAAATTTGAACAATTTTTATAACAAGATAAATAGATCATTAAGTAAAGATTAATCATCTTCTTCTTCAATTTTTTTAAAACCTTTGAAACTAGAATTGAAACCTAATAATTCATTAATACCACTAACCCAATCATTTTCCGATTTGGCAACACACCAAATTCCTTTATATTTTTGATCTTTCAACTTCTTGATAATAAAATCTTCGCTATTCATATCTGTATGATCTTCATCTTTTTCAATTTCTCCCTCACTACCGTGTGGAGGCTTGACACGAGGTAGATAAATGGTTCCAGTCTCACTTATAACATGAATCTCATCTCCTTTTGTCAAATCAGTTTGACTAACACCATCAATACTCAACCTCAATCTAGCAGCCATATTATTTCTTGAACCAATTTTAACCTTGATATGTGATGTTGAAGGTAATATTACTGGCCTAAAAGATAATGATCTAGGGCAAATCGGTGTCAATAATATACATGGTACTAATGGATTCACAATAGAACCTCCAGCAGATAGAGAATACAGAGTGGAACCTGTTGGTGTTGAAAAAGCCAATCCATCTGCAGTAGTTCTTGTTAAGAATTGACCATCGACATAGATATCCAACGTTGCCAATGACGAAGATGAACCTCTGTGTAACACAATATCGTTCATAGCATGAATCTTCTTATTTTGTAATTCCTTATCCTTGATTATTTGTTTTTGCTCAGGTGTTAACTCAATTGGTAATTCCTTTGGTGGATTGATCGTCGAAGTATCTGGTTTGGTATTTTTCACAATATGACACTCAATTCTTGTTCTATGTAAGACTTTCGATCTTGATGAATAAACTTGTTTAAACAGTTCAACATGATTATTGAAATCAAATGGTAATAAGAAACCTAATGTCCCCAATGAAAATGACAACACCGGTGGGACAACAGTGTTTGAGAAAAAAGATACTCCTCTCAAGATAGTACCATCACCTCCAAGTGTGATCAACAAATCTGTCTTGCGTATAATTTCTTTTGAATCTCCGGTGAATAAATAATGTGGATTGCTCTGATCTCTTGGGAACGACTTGAAATCCATCAAGATCTCTTCACAAACATCTTTATCCACTATAACATTACATGAGGGATAAAAATCATGTAAATGCTGGATAAATTTCACCATAGCATCACGTACATGAGGCTGCCATGGTTTTTTCACCAAGTACACATTTTGTAAAGGCTCTGTCCATACCAAATTTTGTAATTTTGAATGAGGTGTCGATATGTATTCCGGGAATTGTCTTGCTCTCAACTCATTCACCGACTTGATCTTGACAAAATCATTCAATGGAGAACTTGAAGCTGAACCTGATGAAATAAACCTTATCTTCATGATACTGCTTTTGATAAGATAATTATGACTCTTCATCGGAAGAGATATAGTTTTTGACAATAACATTTTTGGCTTAAAAAAAATACAAACACCAAAAAAAATTCTCTCTAAAAATCCTGATTTCTATTATCTAAACGATATTGTAAATGGTGTGATATATAAACCGTATGTGATAACTTGTTTCTATTATTTTTGCATTTTGCTAATTTCCCATTTAACTTTTCCGTCAAAAAAAAAAAAAAAAAAAAAAAAATCAGATGGCTCGGAAGAAGAAAAAAAAAAATACAGATTTATAAAAAGTTTTATACGGGAAGAAGTTGGATAATGGAACTTCCTCTTATAATACGGCAATTGACCAAATCAGATCAAATTGGGCATCTGTTGTTAGCTCCTCTCAAAGATGTGTCGCTTCCTTCTTTGGTGTTGAACAATAAATCATCTATTTTTATCTGCGATTTCTTGGAAGATAGTGGTTTACAGATAACGAAGAAATTAACTGTACCTAATCAATCTATATTGAAAATTAGTTCTTGTGAATTAGATGATCTACTTCATTGTTTAGTGGTGTTGACGGAGTTCAATGAGTTATTTTTTATCATGTATGATACCGATATTAGTGACTTCTTTGTACGATATTACAATCCATTTAGGAATCTAGTGGATAACTCAAGTATAGTTGATACAGAAAACCCAATCATAATTTCAAATGATAAATATATCTTGGTTCACACGAGAAGACTGATTCTTGTCGTTCTTTCAAAGGAAGAAATTGATCAATTTAAAGAGAAGTCGATATTTTACCCTTTTAACAAGTACGGTGTTGTGAATATTAGTTTCATTTCATCAAATAGATTTCAAATGATCTCAAGAAATTCTTCATTCCAGTACAGTCTCACTGTTTTTGAAATCGCTGATGACGATAGAATATCCGTTATCAAAGATTATAATCCTTTCAAAGAAGTCCCCAAGCAACTTGTTACAATGGGAAAGCTTTCCTTAGTTATATGTGATGGTACTCACTTATTATATCCTCCAATAGGTTATAAAATATCTAAAGATACAATGGATAAGAATATCAAGTTGACACGAGTCTCGGTTTTTAAAATTTTGGATAAGGAGTTGAATAATGTACAATCTTTTCAAATTATTGACAGCAATAGAGTTTTAATACTCACGGACTCTGGAGAAATATATATGGAACTGATGCAATTCTCAGAACTTGAAAATGAAATTAAATTGCAAAATTGGGATTTGATTAAATTAGGGAACTTATCACCATCCTCAAAGATATTACATATTAATGATAATTTGTTCTTAAATTATTCTAAAGAGTTTAAAAACTGTTTTTTCAAGATAAATGCCAAAGAACCTTATATTGAGATTTTGAACTATTTCCAATTACATCAGTTCTTTGAAAGAAAATCTATATTATCGCAAGAACTTCACCAAAATGTTGAATCCAGTCCAGTTGTGGATATAAATAGAATCAAATTGATCAATTGCCAACTATTCATCAAGGTGCAATCTACTGTAAGCACCTCTGTTGTTTCATTTAAGTTCCCACAATATTTAAGCTCTTCATTACAAACTTACAAGACTGGAAGAATTTTAAAATGGTTCAATGATGGCGATTATATCATGTATCAACCATATAATTCTTCAGATATCAATGTTGTTAAGTTCCACAATAATAGTTTCCAACTTATAGGTGTCTATATTTTCAGAGGAGAAGAAGATATCAGATATTGTTATTTCCAAAATAATACCTTGATCATAGTGACAGCTAAAGCCATTATTCATAACTGCGTTGACATATTTTATGAATGCACCAATGACGAATCTATACTATTGAGCGATCTGGTTGATGGTCAAGTCACATTTGTGACAAATGATCATAAGGTTCATCAACCAAACAAGACATATCTTGAGCCCGGGATAGTCTGTCTATGTGTTTCTAAGACACATACAGTATTGGGGTTCGAAGATGGGACTTTGAAAATAGATGGTATTCGGAAGCTAATTTCAGCGAATGCCATTACTAAGATCATTATAAAAGAAGATTATATACTAGCTGTTGATTCTAGTTTCAAGATTTTTGTAGTGAAAGATGAACAAACTGTTGAGTTCCCTATTGATAAAGGATTCGAAATATTTGACGTTAAAGACTCAAATGAGTTTATTATTAAGAATGATGAACAGCTAACTTTGAATAGTATTGTTCATGATAAATTAGAGACAAGATTATTGAAATTTTCAACAATACCTGATTATTTTACAGTATCTGATAACAATTTCGTCTGTTATAACCAGAATAAATTGGAAGCAAGTGAAATTCAAGTCACACCTGATGAAAAACGCTTGCAATTTTATTCAGATGAACTAATAAAGAAAAGTTTGTTATTGAGGGTGGATACGAAATTCCCGGTATTAGTTTTAATAACTTTACAAAAAAATACAAGTTATATAAAGATGGTAGATTTGCAAAGTTTCAAAATCATTGATTCATTGAACTTAGATTCTGGTGAAGAGATAATGGACATTATCAGAACAGATTTTGAAATTTCACTTGAAGATGATTTTCTCAAAGATATGGACTTAACAGACCGAGACTTATCATTAGTTCAACTGGAGTTGTACAACAATGGATTTCTTGTTAATACATGTGAAACTCTAGATGATGGCAGAACGATAAATTTTTTAAAATTGTTTACTATTGGCAGTGATATGAAGTTCAAATTTCATTATCTTTTGCAAAACCAGCAAGTTAATTTAAATCTTGATAGTTTTAAATTGTTAAATTTCAACAATTTTATAATTTCATCTGGAACGTTCATATCATTTTTCAAAATTGGTATTAATGACAAATTTACAACAGACAAGAATGTTAAGGAAATTAATAAGAATAATTTTTTCCAAAACTCAATCTTCAAATTATATCCGGTTCCTAATGCACGTCATCATAGAGCAGAGGTTTTCAATAATGACTTGAAGAAATTGGATGATCATCATATAGTGGTGTCTGATGTCTTGAAAGGTCTCACTTTTTATAAGATCACTTCCAAGAATGATAATGATATATCAGTTAGAAAACTAAAGATGGAAAATTGTCCCCTTTCTCTTAAGGATAAAATTGTATTACTGATGGAAGTTGTACATACTACTGATCAAGATTTCTTGATCTCAGTTGATACATTTTGTAATGTTTTCATTACTGGATATACCATCTCTCAAAAAACAGTCAAATTAAGGACATTCATGCAATTCAATATAGGTATATTTCAAATCAATGTTATAATATCTTTAGAACTTTTTGAGTCTCATTTATGTTTACTTGGTTGTTCAAATGGTGAAGTGTTAGTATTGGATATTCATAACAAAAATATAGAGCAAGAAACTATTAACCAGTTGTCAAAGACAAGATATGAGATTTTACAAAGTCAAAGTGTATTTATCCAAAGTATTCTGTATTCACAATATTTAAGGAGGTACGGATTGGTACGGCCTTCGCCAGATCAGCTGTTTGGTGGTCAAACGGATGTTGGAAGACTTGTAGATTTGAGATTTTTTGAAAATGGCGAAGCTCAAAAAGTTGATGATATCCAAGAATTGGAACTTTATGACCTTTCCAAATTACGAATATAGTACAAATAAATAATAGAAAAAATTTTTAAAAAAATGATTCAGTCTAATTATACACCCATATACCTAGATTAATAAAGTTTCAATCTTATCCTTGATACCGTAGATTTGGTTCTTGATAGATGAAGCATCATTTGAAGTGACTGAAGCAGCAATAACTGGTCTTGAGACACCACAAGCTCTACCTAAAGCAGTTTTTGATGGAACGAAAACGTATGGAACATTCTTATCTTCACATAATAAAGGCAAGTGTAACAAGATTTCGATTGGTTCAGTGTCAGCAGCCATGATGATGAATTCAGAAATACCTCTGTTCAAAGTCTTGGTAGCTTCGTTAGCACCTTTCTTTAATTGTCTCAAGTTTTGAGATTGTTGAACAACATCCAAAATTTGTTGAGTTAAAGCTGAATCAGCTAATGGAAATGCTTTTGGGTTTGGTGCAGACATAGTAATAATTGTTGATAGGTTCCTTGCAATAGCTCGCCCTTTTTTAAGTTTAATAAGAAATGTATTATAATACTTCTCTTTTTTTTTTTTCTATTTGAAAATTTTTTTTTTTTTTTTTCTTCTTTGCAAAATTTTCTTTTTTTTTCAGTCATGTGATATCCGGTGTTTTATCGGTGGAAACTTACCGGTCTCGGTCGATATGTCTGCCATTTTTCATTTTTAACGTGTCAATTAAAGAGCAGCCAAAAAAAAAAAAAAAAAAAACCACAAAGAAAGAAAAAAAAAATGTTCAATGATAAAAAATCAAGAGTACGTAACACAACCAAACTCTGATATTCATTTATATCTAATAATCAATTATAAATTAAAAAATAGCAATAATGTCTGATTTATGGTATGTATACATGTTATACTCAATTCAATTATTCCTGGTTTCATGATCAATTGTCTTTGGAAAAAGATTGATCTCAGTTTATCAATTTCAGACTACACATACACCCATGTTTTCAAAATTCATGATTGTTAAGGTGCCCAATGTGTACATAAAATAAGTGTATGATCAATTATGAATTTGGAATCATATATGAAGGATATGATTCAAATGGATTCATGACAGTTTGTATTGATGAAAACCAGGAATGGCAAATTACACAAATATACTAACTTATTCATATTTTACAGCCCAGTTTACGCTGTATGTCTTTATTTTGAAACACAAAAAAATTAATATCATATCTATAGAATAATACTAACAAATTATTTTAGCCATTTTTCGGTTCTATTGGTTGTGCAGCAGCCATTGTCTTCACATGTTTCGGTGCTTCATACGGTACTGCTAAATCAGGTGTTGGTATCTGTGCCACTTGTGTCTTGAGACCAGATTTATTAGTCAAGAACATTGTCCCAGTTATTATGGCTGGTATTATTGCCATTTATGGTTTAGTTGTTTCTGTCTTGGTTTCAGATACTTTGAAACAACAACAAGCCTTATACACTGGTTTCATTCAATTGGGTGCCGGTTTATCTGTCGGTTTATCAGGTTTAGCTGCTGGTTTTGCTATTGGTATTGTTGGTGATGCTGGTGTTAGAGGTACTGCTCAACAACCAAGATTATTCGTTGGTATGATTTTGATTTTGATTTTCGCTGAAGTTTTAGGTTTATACGGTTTGATTGTTGCTTTATTATTGAATTCAAGAGCTGTACAAGATGTTCACTGTTGAATCAATAATATTATTACAAATTCAAGCTGAATAAAACAATTAAAAAAAAAAAGTCAAACTAACATAATACACATTTGGTATTAATGGCATTAAATAACTATCAAATCACATCATATCATTCATAATTTTTTCCTTTTTATAAAGGATAAGATTTAAACTTTTTCCTTAACGTCTTTCTAGATGCTAATTCTTTTTTTATACAATTATCTCTATATTTTTTTTTTATTTTGACCATCTTTACAAACCTTTTACTTAGTTTATTTCTATTTTTTATTAAAAGAAAATCTTATCAGTTATAGAAAGAATTTGTAATTGTTATTTTTTAAGCTAAGTGTTCTAAATATTTTGTAAAATTTAATGAAATCTTTAGCGTTTTTCAAACCACGAGAGAAAGGAGAAAAAGGTTTACAAAAAAAGAGTTGAAAAAAAAAAAAAAAAAAACCTGACTGGGTTCACTCTTTTTGAATATTTCCAATAGAATCTCTCCATATATCTAATATTCATCATGATAGGTACGAGGATCCCAGTTACTAGAGTCTACATCAGACAGCTGAGATTTGCTGTGCTCCCCAGTATATTAAGACCGAGATTAGTTCATACATCGAGGTCAGTTTTTGCACAAGAATTGAAATCGAAACCTTCAAAGGAAGAAGTTAAAAAGATGTTATCACAGTTATCTAAGGAGGATTTAAGAAACTTGTATATGCGTCAACAGGCTATAAAGAATAAGACGAAGAATCGTACTATTGCAAATTACTCAGTTAGTTTTCTCTTGTTATTCTTAACTATAGCATTTTCTTCGGTTCCACTTTATCGTGCTATATGTCAAAAAACCGGATGGGGAGGTACTCCAATGACTGATAGCTCTAAATTCACACCTGATAAATTAATTCCAGTTGATACTAATAAGAAAATCAGAGTTTCGTTTACTGCAGAAACTTCAAGAATCTTACCATGGAAATTTGTACCTCAACAACGTGAAGTTTATTTAGTTCCAGGTGAAACTGCATTACTGTTTTATAAGGCCAAGAATACCAGTGACAAGGACATAATTGGAATGGCCACATATTCCGTGACACCAGATCATGTTGCTCCATACTTTAATAAGATTCAATGTTTCTGTTTTGAAGAACAGAAATTACTGGCTGGTGAAGAAATTGATATGCCTTTATTTTTTTTCATCGATCCAGATTTCGTTAATGATCCAAGTATGAGAAATATTGATGATATTGTTTTGCATTATACTTTCTTCAAAGCTACTTATAGAGAGGATGAAAAATTGAAACCAGTTGAAGGAGGCTCGGGTAATGATGAAAATACTGAAATTAAGAAAGATCTAACCTTGTTGAAGTGAATTTGAATATAGTTTTTTAAAAAAATCCATGTAAATATGTTATCTTAAAGTTTGTATTGATAATGACTCGTTATTAAAGGTGTGACAAGAACACTATCTTGTATTCCCACTTCCAGAAGTATGGGGGAACGCGAAAGAATAGATATATCCCTATTCAATACTTTTGTAAAAAAAAACATACAAACAGAATCACCATTGCTATGAGCTAACTAAACTTTAAGAACAAGATAATATCAATGCAATGAGACATCTCTTGGTGATTTGGAAAAAAAAAAAAATGTGCTGCAAAAAAAGTAATGGTCCCTAGCAGGATCGAACTGCTGATCTTGGCGTTATTAGCACCACGCCTTAACCAACTGGGCCAAGGGACCTCTTACATTGAAAAAATTTTTTCACTGAACCATACTGTGCTCGAAAAAACGCTAAAAAGTAGTGTATTTTGTACTAATTTCTTATAATTCCCCCCTATCAAACATTTTTACAAGTCTTGTCTTTAAGATAAATTTACTAGCTTCTTCTTTCATTTTGAGAATCTACATCATTATCTTATCCATAATCAATAATTTATTTAAAAACTCAGTTGTCTCTTATTTTTTTTTTTTTTTTTCGATACTTTCAATTCAAATAATTCCTTGCTAACAAAGCCTCACCATTATGTAACTTGTGAAACAGTAGTTGTACCAAAGAAATGGTAAAATCATTCAAGCTGATAACATGAAATTATAGCTTGAATCATTTTTTATCTGTTTTAAATAAGAATCATTAACAATAGATTTCAGCATAAGTTCTTTTAACGGGCTTTTGCGGAACTGAAACAAAGCCAACCTAAGTTCTGGTTTCAACTTGGCAAAGTAAGATGCAGCAAGCAGTCTGTCATCTAATTCCACTGATAATCTTGAAACGATTTTTGTGAAATTTTCATTAAATTGATGTATATCTCCTTTTTGTTGTAAATTCAAAAATTTTTGTGTAAATTTTAAGCCATGTTCTGCTTTGAATGTTTCTTCATCTTTATAGAAATTGACATTATCATAGAAAAACATATTCAAAAAATCAGTTTTAAATTTCATCCAATAATCATCTGTTGCAACATTGTCTCTTGGAGTTCTTGAAATCCATTTCTTAATTTGAACTTTAGCTTTACCTTTTGCAATGGTAAAGGCTAAAACAACCTTTTCATAGCTTCTCAATTGGTGGAAAACATCAAAAAATTCAATTTCTTCTAAAAAACTGCACGCATTATGATATGATTTATAATTTATAAATTTTGGATTAAAAGGTCTAGATAAAACTTTTTTTTTATCCATCTGTGTTCTCTTATAAACCCTGTCAACCAGTTTTGACAAATCATCTAAATCGATCAAGTCTATATCTCTTGTTACTCTACTCATTTTCTCTATCTTGTATAAATAGCAATTAAATTAAACAAAAAAACAGCAGAAAAATAAAATACCCCTTTTTTTTTTTTTGTTTTTTTGTTTTTTACGGAATTTGTTATCTGTGATTATTCTCTATTGTCATGGAAAAGTTAACTGCAGTAATTCTTATTCAAATAGCTTTAAGCTGAGTTTATTATCAGGGCAAAGTATTGTAAGTGATCACTTTTATATTATTGAATAGTCTATGTAATGATTCTTCTAATTGTGATCAGATAAATATATGATATATATCTTTCTCAAAGTCAGAGAAGCAAAATAATGTTCAAGATAATAAAAATTGTACAATAGAATGTGAGGGTATAAAGCTATAACCAGAATAATTGCTGGCAAGTATGAATACAATCAAGATTGTATTCAATATATCTTGATTGTAATCTGCTAAGATTCAGCATAAGATGAATTTTAATAAGAAGCAGAAAGAAGAAAGAAAAAAAAAGTGAAAAAAAAAAAAACCAAAATCAAAACCAAAAAGAACGTGCTGAACAACAGGATAATAATAGATAATATGGAATTAGTAAGTTGCATTTCATCTTATTGAGTTTCTCAAATTACTAACTTAGCAAACTAGCTTCCTGAAGGAGAGAAGAATAACACTGAAGTCACATGGGCAGATCAACAAAAGATCAACGAGTTTTCAAAACTTATTAATAGGAAAGATGATTTAAATGCTGATTTGAAAAGACAACAACAGGAAAAGGAATATTTGGATGACTTGTCAATGGAATTAGAGTTAGTTGATGAAGATGAACAAATTAATTACAAGATAGGAGATACATTTTTATTACTCCCACAACTGAAAGTATTAGAAAGAATTGAGAAAGATGGAGAAGAATTGGATCTCACTATATCAAAATTAAGTGAATCTATAGAGGAAATTGAAGAAACATTGGATGAATTGAAAAAAAACTTGTATAAGAAATTTGGAAATGCCATTAATTTAGAAAGGTGATCTCTCTTTATAATATAAAACTTGTACACTTATCTCTACAACCCATGCTTTAAGTTAATAAATCCATGGATCGGAAAAAAAATTAACAAGCTAAAAAAAAAAAAAATTAGTCAAGTAAAAGATAATTATATATTCATTTAAACAACAACAACAACAACATGGTAAAAGCTCAGAAATTGCCTGGTAATTATTATTCATTATTACTTGCTTCAATATCTTTATATATTGCTTTACGTGGATTACTTATAATTTTCAGTTTAGATTTACCTTCAACTTTAGCTAAAGCAGGCCATTGGCAATTCTTAACAAATTTATCATTAGCAATTTCCGTTGTGGTATTTACACTCAATATCATATCTCAATTGACTAAAAACATCCAAATTTTCCACTTGAAAAATGAACTACATGCAATTGCATTCACTTTAGAAAGTATCGTTGCCATTGTTTATTGGCCTTTTAGAATTTTTTTCATCCATTTAATCTTGCCAGAAGGTGCTTCCATTCCATTACTGCTTGATTTATCAATTCATTTACTCCCAGTGGTTTCATTAGGGATCGACTATTATTTCTTCATGCCTCAATGGAGAATTGAAACTTCACATGCTTATCCATTATGTGTTCTCTTGGGTGCCTGTTATTGGTTTCATTTACAATTATTAATGGACGAGACAAGTTTATTCCCATATCCTTTCTTACAAGTAGAAACTAAGCATAGAATTATCATCTTTGGTATCATTGTTCATGTGGCTTTTGGAAATTTCTATTTACAAAGAAAATTACATGATCTGATCATTGGGAAAGAGATCGATGACACTTATGATAAATCTAAATAGAGAATTTAGACTTTTTATAGATTTTCCTGAAATATATGTGTAGTTTAGATGTCTATAGTTAATGAATATATACGAAATAACAAAACATTCGAAAACAAATAAATAAATAAAAAAAAAAAAAAAAAATAATTCGAAAATGTTAAAGAAAAAAAAATCCGAGAATAAATCACAGAACTTTTTTAAATACTTTTGAAATCTTTGAAAAAACATAGACAATGAAGCCTATAGTTTTCTTGCCGTTGTGGTATTTGATATTTGAAGTTTCCAAATGCTCATTTCTTGAAGGTCTCCAAAATGTGCTAGGTTTATCAGAAGATCTGTTGTTGGACCCTATTGCTGCTGCAAAAAAAACATTACTTACCGAAGAAGATGGGGAATTCCAACATTATTCAACTGTTGATAGAGCTTCATGGCCCATTGATTTGACAAATTATGAAGGAGACATGGTGTTTAGAATCAAATATGAAGATGATTATACAAGGCAAAATATAATCAGGATGATAAAGCCATTGACAGATATTGACATATGGGCCAAATCTGTCACTAAGAAATTCATAGATATCAGATTTAAAAATGAAAATTCAATAGATCAGTTTATAAATCTGTTACAGGATATTGAATATTTGAAATATGATATATCACCATTGATCACTGATTTACCACAGGCAATTTTTGAAACGTATCAAGTTGGAAATGATGAAATATCAGCATCTTCCATTGATTTATTTTTCAAAGCTTATAGACCTTTAAAGACAATATATGCATGGATGGATATATTATCTCAGACATACCCAGATTTGGTGACAATTGAATGGGTGGGACAAACTTTTGAAGGTCGTGATTTGAAAGCTGTTCATGTGAGAACTGCCGATAATGATAATAATCCAGATAGAAAGACGATTGTAATCACTGGTGGATTACATGCAAGAGAATGGATCTCTGTTTCTTCAACCTGTTTCATATTATACGAACTTTTGCGAAGATATGAAGAAGGAAGAGCTAAGGAGATGTATTATTTGAAAAATTTGGATTTCTTATTTGTTCCTATAATGAACCCCGATGGTTATGAATATACATGGACTTCTGATAGATTATGGAGGAAAAACAGACAGGAGACATATTTACCAAAATGTTTTGGAGTTGATATTGATCACTCATTTGATTATCATTGGCAACATTCTGATGATTTACCATGTGGTGAAGATTACTCGGGTGAAGAATCATTTGAAAGTATTGAAAGTGATATTTGGAATAGTTATTTGAATAAGACCAAGTCTGAACTTCAAATCTATGGATACATTGACTTACATTCATATGCACAAGAAGTATTATATCCATATGCATATTCATGTGAACAACGTCCAAGAGACACTGAAAATTTGATCGAATTAGCATACGGCTTATCAAAGGCAATCAGATTAAAATCAGGAAAACATTATGACGTATTGAGTGCATGCTTAGATAAAGATGTCGATTTGATGCCAAGTTTGGGAAGTGGATCTGCTTTGGATTATATGTATCATAATAGAGCATTTTGGGCTTTCCAAATTAAATTGAGAGATAGTGGTAGTCATGGTTTCTTGCTTCCTTCCAAATATATCGGTCCTGTTGGTAAAGAAATTTTCAGTTCTATCAGATATTTCTGTAATTTCGTTTTAAGTAATGATTAATATGGGCTATTTACAACACTGTTTAGATAATGTTATTTTAGCTAGTATCTTATTTGTAATATCTTTGTGGTACCTTATGTTGATTCTGTAATTTTTTTTTTTTTAGGGATCGATTCGGATAAGAGTGGATACAAGTTATAAACAACAGCTTAATTGATAAAAAGAATATTGCTTTCAACAAGGAAGGGGAAGAAAGGTATGTTTATAAAAAATCACATCATACATAATCATACACAAAGAGCTAAACAAAATAATAGCCCCCCCTGTTGAAACGGGGGGATAAATATCAAATAGAGATGAAAGAGAAAGCATGAATATACACCTTTCTACTTCTCTGTATTTCGTTTATTTACCTACTAACAATTGAGTGAATTCTTTGATATCGATTTCACCATCGTTATTGGTATCAGCTTCTTCAATCATCTTATCAACTTCGTAATCAGATAATTTTTCACCAATTGATGTTAAGACATGTCTTAATTCAGCAGCACTAATTTTACCATCACCATTTGTGTCAAAGACTTTGAAAGCTTCGATGATTTCAGCTTCTGAATCTGAATCTTTCATCTTTCTTGCCATCATTGTAAGAAATTCTGGGAAATCTATACTACCATCATTATTAACATCTACTTCGTTAATCATATCACTTAATTCACTTTCTGAAGGATTTTGTCCCAAAGATCTCATAACTGTACCTAATTCTTTTGTTGTGATTTTTCCATCATTATCTTTGTCGAATAAAGAAAAAGCTTCTTTAAATTCGGAAATTTGCTCTTTGGATAATTTTTCAGACTATCATAAGATTCAATGTTAGTAAAATTGTGTGATTGATGGTTGCTGCCAACTTTAAGTATCATCATCATCATCAATGGACGATCTAATTTCGGAAACAAAAAAAAAAAAAATTGATCTTAAACGTCCAACAATTCCAAAAGAAAATAAAAAATTATTTCAATTTTAATCAAAGTGGTAATGAAATAAAGATGAGATATAATACTATCTATAATATACTACATACCATTTTGTTACTTGCTTGTATGATTAAGTTGAAAACAGTATAACAACAAAAACAAAATATGTTTTTTTTTTTTTTTTTTTTTTTTTCCTCCTTTTACGTGTTTTTTTTTACTTTGAGATTTCTTCTATTTCTACTGTATGCTAGCAGAATTATATACACCACATAGAGTCATGGAAGATGAATATTAACTAAATTAACATTGAATCTACAATTTCAAGAATATGTCTCTGCTACCCAATTGCCTCTTCTTATATCATTTTCATTAAAACTACTATATATAGTACTTTGCCTTCAATTAATACAACACACACTACCTCTTTCAAAGTAAGCTTTTTTCTTTGTTTTTTTGGTGAAGATGGAAATTTGTAGATCAGACCTCTCTTTTCAAACAAAAATTTGTGGCAAGATGGCGTGGATAGAATATAGAGGATTCCAAGATGGCCAATTCGATTTTGCAGCCTGGGTCTGGATTCTTATTGCTCTTTACTTTCTCAGCCCCATAATATTCCAGTTACTCTTACCAACGGTGACATCAAAGTATAGAAGAAGGTTGAATGTCAATGATAGTCAAATTGTTGTATGTGTACTAGGTGACTTGGGCCACTCTCCAAGGATGTGTTATCACACGAACAGCTTAACAGAACATGGTTTCAACGTTAGGCTATGTGGGTACATCGAGAGTGATTTGCCTTTAGATATAGCCGATAATGATGATGTGGAGATCAGTGAAATCCAAGTTATTAAAAATGTTCACAATTTACCATATATATTATTTGGAATCTTGAAAGTGATACATCAGTTTTATTCTTTAGCGATTCTCTTGTTAGATGTGATGGAAAATTCGAAATATATCCTTTTACAAAATCCACCTTCATTACCACTCTTATTGATCATCGTTATTTTGAAAAAATTCTGGTTCAAAAATTGTAGAGTCATTATTGACTGGCACAATTTAAATTACAGTATTTTGAACATGAAGTTCAAGAATTTGAATCATCCTGTTGTTAAATTGATGAGATTGTACGAGAAGTCGTTAGGAAAATATGCCAATTTGAATTTAACAGTGACAAATGAGATGGCCCATTTTTTAACCAGGGATTTTGGTCTTGATAATAGCAAAATTATTACTTTGTACGATCGAGCTCCAAACCAGTTTCAGCCCATTATCGATGTCTCTGAAAAATTGGAGATCATAAATTCTCATCCAGAGATATTCAATGTTTCAAATCACCATTTCACTTTCAACCCACAAAAAGATAAGATATTGGTATCTTCAACATCTTTCACAGAAGATGAAGATTTCAACATACTTTTAGATGCATTAAGACTATATGACCAAGAGAAACAACTTCCCAATATATTGTTGATAGTAACTGGTAAAGGCCCATTAAAAGATACATTTTTGAAAAATGTTGAAGTTGCAAAATTTTCCAAGATAATCGTACAAACTGTTTGGGTTTCGATAGAATTTTACCCTAAATTAATTGGTGTGGCAGATCTTGGAATCTCTTTACACTTGTCATCTTCAGGAATTGATTTACCAATGAAAATAGTGGATCTCTTTGGATGCGGTGTTCCAGTAATAAGTTTACGGTTCAACTCAATTGGAGAACTAGTCAAGGAAAGAGTGAACGGTGTTATTGTTGACAATTACATTCAAATGTTTGACAATTTGCAAGCTTTGTTTACTGATTCCAAATCATTAGCAGTCTTGAAGAAAGGTGCCTTGTTGGAAACTGGAAAGAGATGGAATAATACATGGGATGACACATTGGGCCGTTATTTAGAAATTTAAGAGAAAATTATTATTCAATTTTTCTAGACATGACGTTTTCTATAAGATACTGTAGCCATTCATCATCATCATTAAGATCTCTCATATTGGTTTCTCTTTCATTTTTCCAAAACTCAAATGAATCTTTTTCATAAAAATCCAATTGATCATGTTCAGGAATAATATCCCATTCCTCGTTGTCAAATCCAGTGGCAACTGACGTTAAATAAGTCCAGAATTTTGCCAGCTCTGTGTGGTTGTAGCCACCTCCTCCTAATAACAAAGTTGGAATATCTGAAGATCCTATCAAGATTTTATCTATAATTTTTCCCAATCCTTTGACTGTGAGATTCCATTCTTTATGCTCATCTGTATTTAAGCCATCACAACCACATTGAATCACTAAACAATCAGGTTTGAACTTTTGTTGAATCAAAGGTATAATCAATTTCTCAACCAACTCGAGCAAAATCTTATTCGATAACCCTTTACGCATAGGTAAATTGATATCATAACCTGACCCATTACCTAATCCCTTGCCCCTCTCAAGACTACCAGTTCCGGGGAAAAACCCAACATCATATCTATGAATTGAAAAAGTCAACACTTTTTGAGAAATCTTGAAAGCCTTACTGACACCATCACCGTGATGAAGATCAAAATCTATATACATAACTTTAGAGAATCTTGTTCGAAGCCTAGTGATTGCCAACACGATATCATTGATATAACAAAACCCCGATGCCTTATCTCTATGGCCATGGTGTCTACCACCATGCCAATTCATCGCTATAGTTTTCTTAAACGGTGATACAGTAGAATTTTTCATCAACCAATCCACGGCACTTAAAGTTGAGCCAGAAATCACTTCAATATACTTATTCATATATGGGAACACTGGACAGTCATATATTAATCCATACTTGGTTAATATCTCTAAAGTATCAGTACTTTCTTCTTCATCTGAAACATCACAATCTTCGTCATCATCATCTCCCGAAGAGCCAGTCAATTGGTCTAATATAGCTCTCATCTTAGGGTTCAATTGATCATCCACATCATTTCGCAGTCTCATTAAGAAATTAACAAAAGCTTGATCGTGGAACGTCACTAATTCTTTGCGACTCAGTGGTCTCACGTGTATTTGTTCAACATTTGACAATTTATGCAACTGATAAGCTTGAATTAAACAATTCACCAACGTTGATCTGTTCTCATTGGACGGTACCAAATCACAGTAAAAAGCCTCTAAGCCCGATAACACCACAAGCCCACATTTTCTATCTCTATTGTGGTTATCAATGCTCATATAAAATTAGCTTGACATCTTTCACAAAAAAATTATTGTTGAAGTTTTTTTTTTTCTTTCTTGAAAAAAATCTAACCAGAAAGCTTTACCCCTAATCCGTCTGAAACTTTAACATCCTCATCATCTTCCAAAGCTGGCCTCTTAGCTCTTTCCATTGTTGGCGACAGTGGTGATTGACTAGGGATATTTATGCTTGAAATTTGATTGGATTTCGACTCTTCAGCAGCTTTATCAAGATTTTCCATATCGTAGTGAATCTCTTTTACACCAACGGGACAAGTAGAATTAAGAACACAAAATAATTTCCCCCTTCCTGGGAAAACAGCTTTTCTAATATCTGAGCTTTTAGTGCCAAATATTGGAAAAGTCACAGGCAGTGATTGTGGTTTCATTAGTTTTCTTTTCCTGTATTCTACCTCATGATCAACAACACGGAACTCAATGTGTCCTACATCATTGGACGGCACTTCACAAAAAGAACCAAGTTTACCGATGACACTAACTTGGATATCTTGCACCTTCTCAAATTTTTTCAAGAAACTTTTCAAATCTTCATTCCCCTGAGGTGTTTCCAAGCTTTTCAGAGACTCATTCTGGATGACTTCTTCATGAAGGAAAACGACTCTGTTCAGGATTTTGTTTTCTCTGCAAGGGAATGAGGTCACTTTTGGGATCTTATTAACGGATAGCACCTCAAACTCTTGAAAATTTTTGTAAAATGAATCGGGATTCAAAGTCTCAAAAAAATAAAAATTGTTATTGTAAGGTTGAATTTTGGCACCTTCAGAATAATCTAGACTTTGAAAAGATGAAGTGAATAGCTTGGTAATACCTGACTTTTGAGTATCAGTCATTGCCCTCTTAAATTTTAATGCTAAACTACCTGTTTCATTCATACGATTATGTTTCTTATCTATAACTTGAAGTATTTCACCATTATACAACATAAAAGTATCAGACTCAAGCACAAGAATATCTGGTGTAATTTTTCTTCCACTAGCATAAGTATCAGGATAATAATGGTTATAATATTCCGTGATATTTTCCCATATACAACTGTATCGAGTATCGGTCTTGGCTAAATCTTGGATCTTTACAAACGAATTCAAGTCAATTAAAATATCGTCTTGCAAATGTTGATCAAATTTTATCAATTTAGTTATTTGTCTTTGTTTCTCGATGAAAAGACGTTCATTTTTTGAAAAAACTCTAGAGGCACAAAAGAAAATGATAAGTAGAGCATGAACCAAGTTCGAAAAGACCATTTCATATATAAAGGTGTATTGTGATCAGGTAAACGTGAAAAAATCCCTTTATATACGTGAGAAAAAAAAACTGAATTTTTTGATCTGTACTTACAACATACAGATGGAAGTCTTTTACTTTTTATGATAGCAGTTAAAAATCAGTCTTTATTTTATTGATATATAGTCCTTGAGTATAGCTAAACAAGACTAAAATTTTCTTTTCTTAAAAAAAGGGGGAGATAAAATGCAATAACAACAACAAAAAAAGAATTATTTATATATAAGAAAACAAGGTTAAATATGAACACAACTTGAATAAAAAAGTTTCATAAATGGTAAATCATCTAATAACAACATATAGAAGAAGTGGAATAATGATTATAAATGTTCTCAATGTTCCAGACATAAAAAAACTGTAATAATAGAAAAGATGCAGAAAAATAAAAAAAAAAAAGGGGGTCTAGAGAAAGGAAAACTTATTTAATTTCTCCTTTATCATTACACTCTTTGACAACACTGAAAGCCTTCAAAAGTTTTCTTCTTGCCCCAAGAGTACTGATTCCCATCTCATCCAATTCTTCATCGGTTAAATTGACCATCACTTTCCAATCCAATGAAGATAAGATATCTGTATATTTGTGCAATCTTAAAATCTTCAACCATTGTGGAATATTGTTAAGTAATTCAAGAGATGATATGTCCTTAGGCATTGGTGATTTGGAAACTGGAGCACCTGTTGCTGCTGCTGATGCGATTATTGGCGATGATAAACCAGATAACGAAGGTGAACCAGGTTGTTGGAATTGCTGTTGCAGCAGCTTGATGTTATTGATAGAAGCAAGTTTTAACAATGAATCATTAAGAATCTTGTTTGCCTCACTTGAAGTTGGTTGCGGTTGTTGAAGTGAGATAGTCGATGAAGGGTTCGAAGTAGCAGATAATGGTGTTCCAGATCTTCTATTGGATTTATCCTGGTTACCACTGTTACTGCGACCAATAGGTGGTGGAACTGATTGCGGTTTGTACCTATTGTTATTCGTCATATTCTGTTGTTGCTGTTGTTGCTGTTGCTGTTGCTGTTGCTGTTGTTGCGGAAGACCAACAACAGATTGATGTGATGATGAATTATACTGTTGGTACTGGTTAGATCTACCTCTTTCCTCATTTGGACTATGTCTCTTACCATTATCCAATTTGGCTCTTGATTGAATCGTTGACAAAGCATTCAATTTAAGAATATTTTGATTGTTGAGATCATCATAATTCATTGGAGATTTTGGTCTTTGATTTGTATAAGCATTCATTGGATTATTAAGGTTGACTGAACTACCATTACCATTCATGTTGTTACCGTTATTATTACCAGAATTGCGATTTTTTTGCACTCTTTGATTATTTGGCGAAGGTGTCGATTGTAAAGGCTGTTGTAAATTTGAAAATTCAGCAGCTCTTCTTTGTAAATAATTTGGATCACTTAAAGGTGAAAACATTGCTCCATTATTATTTCTCAAATGTTGCATGTAGTCTTGTTTTTGACTCAAGATATCAGCAGATTTTGGTCTAATTTGTTCCAACAAGTCTTGATTAGCTACATCTAACGATGAAGTAGAAGGCAATGAAGTATCCAATTTCCTTTTTAAAATCTTCAAATTTTCAGCATCAATAGTCTTTGTGATCAAATCAACAACGTACAACTGCTGCTTGGAATTCAAATTTTCAAGCCACATTTTAAATTCAAATAACTCTGTGTTGAAATTGACACTTTGCTTTGGGAAAGAATGGCTTGGTTCAGCTTGATTAAATTGCTGTTGAGGCGCAAATTCTGGAGTACCAAATTGATTAAAATCCTGTTGCATAAAAGGTCTATTAGAAGTTGGGAAATCAATTGCGGACATTGGCCTTTGAATAAATGAATCCTGGTGTTGGAAAAGATTTGTAGCAGATTGTTGTTGTGGTGGTGGTGCTGTTGTTGTTGGAGTACCAAAATTACTCACATTGCTGTGAGTTAAAAGATTGTTATTGTCATAAAACCTTGAATTTGAAGGAGACATGGTATTAGATCTCGATGGAACTCCCAGTGAAAGAAAACTATTGCTGTTATTTGGTTGCTGAATAAAACTATCCAAACTATTATGTTCATCTGAAGTAGTGAGCCTACTAAACTGTGGTGAAATAAGATTTGATATAGAATCACCAGGTAAATGAAGCTGCTGTTGCAGCAGATACTGATGATGGTTCATTTCACTTGATAATAAGTCATTTGGAGTGAAAGTTCTCTTTATAGGTTGAGGTACATGATGATGATGTTGATGATGATTATTACTTTCTTCAAATTCTAACCTCTGATTCTCATCGTCAATCGAAGATAGTATAGGTGAAGTGATATAATTGATAAGATCTCTTTCATTGATGGAACCCATACTTCACAAAAAGCTCTTAATGCTGTTGTCAATGGATGGTCAAAAAAAAAAAATTTTTTTTTCTAACTTTATATATACTTGTTATTTATTCCCACCCAAATAAAACCTATTTGACAAAACAATAAAAGAAAGAAGAATTAGTCAAATAAAATTTCGAAAGACAAGACAGATTGAAATTAAATGATGTCGTTGATCGATCGAAATTATTTAATTTTCTTTCAAGAGTTATATTGAACAAAAACAATTTTTTGCAAGATGAGCTTCGGAAAAAAAAAATTTTTTTTGTTACTGCTTTCATTATAAGTGCTACATAACCATTTTTCATTAGTATTTTTTTTTTTCTTCTTCTTCTTTCCTCGCTGTATATAAAAGAATAAAACCAGATGTCAATAAAAAAAAAAAACTATATCCAGCTAGTTCTTTTTCTTGGAATAGCCCTCTTTTCTCCTCCTCTATGTACAGCAACAACATCAGCATTATGATATGGGTATAAATATAGTTTTTTTTTGAAAAAAAAAAAAAAATTAAAAAAAAACCAAAAATTCAAACAAAATTAAAGGGAAACTTTTTCTTCTTTCACTCTGCCATCACTCCTCTATTATCAAAATCTCATTAAAGCAACAAATAAACAAAACAAACGAATTAGGGGGAAAAAAAGGTCATAAAATAGCAAATGTAGTAGTACTTTTTTTTTTTTTTTTTTTTTTTTTTTTGGAATGCCATTATTTATTTCTTAAAGAAATATTCAAATTTTGATTTCAAGAAATATTCATCATCAACAATTTTGAACTCAACATTTGAACATTTCGAGAGTGAGTCAATTGCTAAATTCAAATCACCTCCTGTTAAAGTTTTAAATCTCAGAAAATTGGCAATAATATTTAAACTGACATATCCATCTTGCATATTAGATCTCAAATATGTATCCTTGAGTAAGTTTTCTTTTGAAAAATAATAATCAAGTTGAGTAGCAATCTCAATTCTCCTATCACTATTATTGAAAGATGAATTTGATCTCGTGAAATTCTCCCTTGATTTACTACTTCTCTTCCCATTGGAATAAACTGAACCATATCCTTCTGTAAAATATTGCTGTGGCATTTGATGATGAGGAGATGGTGGTAATGGTGGTAGAGGAGGTGGAGGCATCATTTGATAGATGGGTTGTTGATGAGTCATCGGTGGAACTGGATAATAACCCATATACTGCTGTGGGAAAAATGGTTCACTGTCTTTACTATAACCATTAGGAGGTGGTGAAGGTGAAGGAGTGGTTTCATCTGGTGAACCAGATGAGGATGTGTTTCTGCTACTATTTCTTCTTGTGTATCTTCCACTGTTATAGTTAGTCATTGGATATCCTGGTGCTTGAGGAAAATAAGGATGATAAATTGGTTGATAAAAATAATTAGGTGGTAATGGTGAATAAATTGGGGATTGAATTGGTTTTAATGGCATATTAAGCTGTGAAGAAGAAGATCTTCTAAAACTTGGTCCACCATTGTAAAAAGTCTTGCTTTCTCTTCTGGTGCTTCCAGTTCTTTCTTCTAAAATCGGAGGTGAAATTGAACGTGAAATTGTTGCCGAAGTTTTGTCCAATTGTGAGTTATTTTCTTTCTCTTCTTCATCTTCATCAATAGTTTTTTCTTCAGAAACATTGGTTTTTGATTCTTGTAATTCTAAAATTTCAATCTTCGATGTGACTTCATCAATTTCCTTTTCATCTTTAATGTCGTCTTTCTTACTTTCATTGTTTCTAGATTTCTTCTCCCCTTTTTTCTTACCATTTTTTTCATTACTATCTTTTGTTTCCTTGTTATTATTATTATCATTCCTTCTCTTTGATTTCTTCCTTTTATTATTGGATTTCTTCTTATCACCAGAAGGTGTCTTCGTATCAACGATGATGGTGGCATCATATGGAACCCATTTTTCCTTCCCTGTTGGCTTGATCCTTTGCGTGGAAGTTGCACGATCTGACGGCAGGTCAGATGTTTCTTCAAGGACATCACCATTTTTCTTGTTCTTGTTCAAAGGTTTAAAATTCTCCAGTGACTTCTCTTTTGTGGTTACTGGCCATTGAGAATTTTTCAGTGGTAACGGAGTTGTTGTAGTAGAAGAAGTTGTTGGTTTCAGCAATTTACGCTGGAGCCAAGGATTGAATTCTGGTTGTTTCGCTGGTAAAAGTGTTTTGGACGATCCTATTTCTTCAGTGGTTGACATATCTATCTAGTATAAGTGGATGATTGAAGTGATAAAGTATTGATCAATTCCTCAATGTATGTATGTTTTTATTTCTTTATCTTCTTCTCCCTTTTGTTTTAAGTAATTATGGACAAAGAAAAATTGAAGTTGAGTGTATAGGATTTAATGATTTATAATTGATCTTTATTACAGTAAGAATGAAAAGACGCACACACACACAGACGCACACAAATGAAAGGCTCTTAATGTAAAATGAATTATAAATAATTTATCAAATAATTAGAAGATGAGGTATTGAAGTAGGATATTTGAGTTGGATTAAAAGTTGAATGATTAATGATAAAACGCTATCAAAAGTTTCGCTTTTTTTTTCGTTTTTGTTTCATTTTTTATTTAAAGTGGGATTGTTTTAGAAGATATTTGAACACTACACACTACTTTTATAGACCGATTAAAGGCAAAAAAAAAAAAACCACATATAGATTGGTATATATACATATAGACAAAACAATCACCATCCAAGCAACAGCATTAATGTATATTATGATTATAATAACATTCACTTGAGACACATAATACAATAAAATAAATAAAGAAATAAGAAAAAAAAAAAAAAATGCAAGTAAAAGATAAAAAAATAATGATCTATTAAATTTGAAAATTCAATTATTGGCAACTTTCCCAAAATTCGACATTCTCTTTGATTTGGTTGTACAAGAAATTTAATGCAGGTAATATTATTTGAATTTTCTCAAAAAACATAATGACAAAATTATTGATGAAAAAACATTGACCTTTACTAATACTTGGTAATTTCTCAACAACTTCTTTAACTGTAATTTTTTGTAAATTTGTTATCGTATGTTTGAAATTTGTTGTAAAATCACCATTTGGTTTTTGAATATTTTTCTCCAAGCATTGAATTTCATTAATTTCATTTGTTAAAGAAACCCCCCATTTAGCAGATACTTCCAAAGGTCTTGATACATTAGAAATATCAGCACATTTAATTATCAATGAGCATAAAAGATACCTAATCTCTATGAAATGTTCATCTGTATTTAAAGATTCATCTTCAACATCTTGTTGAAATTTCATAAAATCATCAATCTTATCAATATATGCAAAATGATTGATCATATCAGTGGACAAGATCGATTTCTTAACAATTTCTTCAGATCCATTTATATCTGTGAAAAACTGTGGGAAAAATTTATCCAAAATTGATCTGAATTCAGCATAATGGAAACTTTCCAATACTGAAATATCATTAAAATATTTTGCTATCGGAGTGGTATTATCAACCAAAAACTTATTTGTTAAACCGGGATGCCCTATATCGTGACCAAAAGATGCAATTAAAAGTGTTAATGTTATCGGTGGGGGTAATAAATTTTTGGAAAGAAATTTCTTCTTATCGACATCATCTTGTGTTTCCTTATCTGGTAAACAATCCAACCTTACCAATAGGTAAAAGGTTGCTTGTAAGACATCAACAGCGTGTCTGAAATTATGGAATTGATTCCCCATTCTATAATTATCTCTTACATTGAAACAGAACCCTAATATTCTATTAGAATCTCCAATATTATTTGGTTCGCAATTTGTAGCAGCAATTTCAAGAATACAACTGGAACAATAAAGTAATTCATCATATGTCAATAGATGAGATTTGAAACCCCATTCATATATCATATCGATATAAAAAGATTTTGGATGGTTTAATTTCAACAATTCATAATATTCAATTTCTCTCAATAACATTTCTGTGAAATTTCTCTCTTTACAAATCAGAGCACTGGACAAGTCGTCAACCATTGAATTTACTGCAGAATATTTGGAATCTGTGCTTGAGCAATCATGACCTATCCAGGATAAGACTCTAGTCATTCTATGCTTCAATAATTTGGCTGTAACAGCTATTGTTTGTTTCGGTATCGTAATTGGCTCAAGTTGAGAATAAGGCTGAATGATGACATTAAGATGATGGAAAAAATCTGATATAAGGGATTTCAAGTCTTCAAATGAAAGTGAATTCAATTCTGTAGAATCATTCGTCTGATATGTATCTAAATTGATGAAAAGTATAATTGGATGATTTAATTCAGATTCATTTTCATTCACTTCTGCATAGTCGGCAGTATTTGGGTATCTGTTTTTCAAAGTCAAATAAATTATGAGGTCCTTGATATTTGATGAATGATGCTTTATAAATGAGGCATTTTGTTCAGATATTTGTAATAACAAAGATTCAACTGTCTGGTTAATTGTGTCACTAGTTGATTTATCAAGTATTATATACTCAAACAATGAAACCGACGTATCCATTCTCTCTTTCTAGTTCTTTTATTATTCTTCTTTTATCTTGAAACCCTAGAATTGGTCTTTGTATATATATATCTATTAGTGATGATGATGAATAATGATTTCTCTGTTTCAAAAAAGATCTATGGCCACACACAGAACAGAGAAGAGAGAAAGAGGTGAAAAAAAAAGGCGGAAAAAGCAAATGTGCAAAAAAATAGATGAAGTTGAATTAGATCAATGAAATGCTAATGGTGCTATCTATAATTAAAAGAGTTGATATCAATGAATATAATGATTATTATCAAATAAAAGGTGCTGTATTTTCTTTTTCTTTTTTTTTTTTGTCTTAACTTTTTCTTTTTCTTTTTTTTTCCCTTTATGTGTCAGTCAGTCACTCAGTCTTCTCTTTCGCAACGGTTTTTCCTCCTCCTCTGCGCTTATTGAACCGAAACAAGTTGGCAGCTTTATTGTCTTTAGGCTATTGTTTCTAATACAACTACTTCAATTCTATAATGTATTTAACACTAGTTCGAAGACACTAAAGAGTGGACTAATGGGGTTTCCCATGTGTTTACTACTATATTACTAATATATAGTAAGAAAGTCGTGTGCAGAACATAAATACTCCTCCTCATTTTTCTTTATAGAGATTATTTGGCACTGTTTATGTTTAGTTTGGTTGAGGCCAATGGCAGCCGAATTGGGAGGAAATGGGGCTCATGATAGGCAGAGAGTGGGTCAAAAGGCTTAATAAAGTGAAACAAGCAAGAACAAAAAAAAAAACAGAGAACCTTTGTACAATGATGAAAAATAATTCATTTACATAGCCCATAGTACCTATAAAATTTCCACGGGATTTTAGTTCAAATAACAATGCAATTGAGTAAATCATTTATTTCAATATTTAATATTATGGTGACCAATCTGTTTATACAATATTACTGAAAATCATAATAAAGAAAAAAAAAAAAAAAAGACTGTAAAAAAATGCACGTAGCTAGGTACCAGACAGATTGCAATTTTAGCAATAATGGAGAAAATTCAAATTCAAATGCCTTTCAGTGTTAAAATTATTGATTCCCCAATCAACTTGTTCGTATTGTCCTTCGTGTGTTGAAAGTTCCAAATTACGTCTTATATGTCTTCTTCTTCTTCTCCTTCTCCTACCATTTTCTTGACGCAAAAATCTCCATAATTGAGGGGAAATTGTCGAATGATTAGGTATGGTAGAATCTCTATTAACTCTATGTATATGTATTGTTATATAGAAAATCTCTCTATCTTGAGGAGTTATTGCTAAGAAATCTAGTTGATTTGACAGTTCAATAGGAAGAGTAAATATATATGTTCTTCGGCGATTGTTTGCAAGAGAATTAAGGTTTTCGTCTGTGTCGATTCGTGGGGAAATATGCCTCCTTGTTGAATCATCTTCTTGAGAACTGGTAACTCCGCCAATATGACCAATTGTATAATTAGTTGGCATCTTTTGTGTTAAAGAGAGAGAGAGAGAGACAGAAAATCATGTTGTCATAAGGCCTTTGGATTTAAATATGATTCTATGTACAGATCAAAAATTTTTATATGCTACAATAAAAGTTTCAATAGGTGAAAAAAATAAAAATACTCAATTCATGACATATAAACTATAAAAGAAACGTTTTTTTCATTAATCGCATCATCGTAACTTTCTATATAAATTAAAAGCTAAAGCTCTTATTTTGATGTATCCAAGACATATCTACCCAAGATAGCACCTTTAGCCATCAAGTCGTAAACACTTGGTAATTCAGATAAACCAACAATCTTGATTGGTGATTTAACTAAACCTCTAACAAAGAAGTCAATGGCTTCAGAGGTATCAGCTCTGTTACCAACGTATGAACCTCTAATTGAGTATGACTTGACAACTTGTGAAAAGACTGATGATTTACATACGGCACCGGCTGGTAAACCAACAAGAACAACAGTACCACAGTTTCTAACGTATTCAGTTGAAGTTTCAATGGCTTTTTCAGAGACGGAAACGTTAATGACACCGTGAGCACCACCTTTGGTGATGTCAACAACATCTTTAACTAAATCTTTTGTCTTTGTGAAATCAATGTATGCTTCAGCACCCAAATCTTTACACAATTTACCTTTATCTTCACCACCATCGATAGCCAAGACTCTGTAACCCATGGCTTTACCGTATTGAATAGCTAATGAACCTAATCCTCCACCAGCACCAGAGATACAAACCCATTCACCTGCACGTAATTCGGCAGTCTTTAAAGCCTTGTAAACAGTAACACCAGCACACAAGATTGGAGCAACTTCAGCTAAATCGGTACCAGCTGGGATCTTGGCAGCTTGAACGGCATCAGCAGTGGCGTATTGTTGGAATGAACCATCATGGGTGTAACCTGATAAATCAGCTTCAGCACAGTTTGATTCGGCACCTTTTTCACAGAATTCACAGTTCAAACATGAACCGTTTAACCATTTAATACCTGCATAGTCACCTAATTTCCAACCTTTAACAGCTGAACCCATACCGACAACAACACCGGCACCTTCATGACCACCAACTAATGGTAATTTGGTGTCCAATGGCCAATCACCTTTCCAGGCATGTAAATCAGTGTGACAGACACCAGAGTATTTGACATTGATTAACAATTCATTTGATTTTGGAACTGGAACTGGATAGTCTTGGTAAGTTAATGGACCACCGTTTTTTTCAAAGACAACAGCCTTTTGAACTTTTGGAATGCTTGACATATTTAATTGATTGATTGATTGATTTTTTTTTTTTTATTGATCTAATTCTATAAGAAATTAAGAACAAATAATTGATGGAGAGTAAGAATTGATGTGAAAAAGGGGGAATTCACCCAAGTATTTATAATGTTTTTTTTTTTTTTCATTATCTTATTTTTTTAAATTTTTCCTAAGCAGAGTGATAATACAGGCAGTAAAGGAAATGGTACTGGTGGTGTTGGTGGTGGTGGTGGTACCTTTTCCCAAAAATAAAAAAAAAAAATAAAAAAAAACACATGTTCCACGCAACACCTGACATGATTTTTTTTTTTGCTTCTTCTTCTGCCCTTTGCCCTTCTTTTAGTATGAGAAAAACCCAGAAATTCGCCCCACACTCAGATGATCCAAATGCAGTATTGTAAAGTAGTGAGTATGGTGATGGTTCCCCCAGCAAGGAATTTATTACAAAAACCATCAATCGTTAATTTCAACGGATTTAACAATTGACCTTGTTAATTTTAATTCTTTAAATTAATTTAATTCAATTCAATTCAATTGGTATAACCTTGTTCATATCTAACCCACTCTCATCACATATCTATTAAGAAACTAATTTTTGCTTTTCTGTATGCATCTTAGTGTATAGTGGGTGGGTGGGTGTCCATTTGTTTGTTGGTTGTTTTTTTACACCCGCATGTCACCACCAGATTTACATTTTTCTACTTCTTTTTTTCTTTTTTTTTGCCTTTAGAAAATTGGTGCTGCTGCTGCTGCTGCTGCTGGAGTGAAGGGAAAAGCAAAAGCAAGTCTTGGTCATTTAGATTTCAAAAAATCAGTCAATAATAAGAAAAGTTTATCTTTAATCATTTCTATCAATCTCTCAGATTCTTTTTCAAAATTATCGGATTCCTATAATCCTTTAGTCCATTTTAACTTTTGATTGGCTTTTCAAATATACGGAGAGAATGTTTTTTCGTTAGAGAGAAAGGGCATAATTGATCGTCTGATCGATACGGGCTAAGAAAAAAAAACTTAAAAAAAAGAGAGACAATTTTTTTTAAACATGGTTTTGAGTGGAACCACCATTTGAAGCTCCATTTGCCTTAACATCCGTAAACCATTATCATTAAATGATGAGATAAACACACACCATTTGTTGTTGTTATCTTTTAAATTGCCTATCAATGATAGCAATAGATTAATTTATTGCAGATCACTTCAATGTCAAGGATTCTGGATTACAACCAATTTTTGAGTTTCCTAAAAGAAAGTCATTTTAGTCTGTGCTTTATATCCTTTCGACCCTACTTAAAAGAGTAAATTTCCAATATAGGGTGTAAAAACTCAAAGCCAAAAAGCAAAAAAAATTAAGAGAGAAACTTTTGTTGGTCTTTTGAAGCATCGATGGTGTGGGGGGATTTGAACAACATTAACACGAAATGCAATTGAGTTATTTTTATCTTAGTAGATTATTTGAACATTGCATATCTTTACGCAAAAAAAAACAATTCCAACAATCAAGACTTAATATATGCCCCCCTTTGAATTACCCCACAATTAAGTGTTTTCACCTACTTTTTTTTTTTTTCTACTTATCTACTCTGTAATTTTTGAATGATTAAACCAATACGTAAGTAATTCAGCATATCCTTTCGAACATATTAATTTCAATTTCAGTCTTGCCTGCCCCTTTCAATCGGAGTTCTTGAAAGAGATTCCAACAAAGAGATAGAGACAGGATTTTCAGAGAAAGGTACATTCCCACATTCATTAACTTAAACACATATGCAATTAAAAGATTATATAAACTAGCAAACACCAACAAATGAATAAATATATAGAAAAAATCAGATATATTTATGTTTATTCCAAATATCATCTTGAATAAAACTGACTAAACTTTTACTTCCAGTTTGTAATAAAGGATGACTTGCAACAACAGTCAAGAATTTTTCTAAACCTTTTCTTCTCTCTTCAATAAATTCATCATCAAAATTTGAACTATGGAAATTCAAAAAATTTAATGATTTTTCTGGTAATTTTGGAATAATTACTCTTGAACTTTCAATTTCTAAAATTTTTCTAAAAGTGTCAAAGTCAGAATATCTTCTTCTTACTCTTGAACTATTTTTCTTAAAAGCTGGAATATTTGTACGACATACAATTTCATAATCTGTAAACATATTATTACCTGATCCATGCGTTATCGGATTCGTCACTTCAATCTCAAGAAAATTCTCTGGCTCTCCATATAGTTCATCAAATGTCTGTTTATGTGTAGTACGCTTGGATTTGGAATCTTCAAATGATGTGAATGGGCTTACTGTTGGCATTCTTATTCTATACTTTCGTCTCTTCTATTTATAATTTTTTAATTTTTTGTATTGTTAATTTATTTCTTTCTTTATCAAATACACACATATGTTTGTCATATATATACACGACTTAATTATCCAATTTTTTTTTTTTTTTTTTTTTCAATTAAAAATTTCAAGAGACTTAACGGAAAATACATAAAGAAAAGGAAGGGTCTTTTGTTTTATCGAACTAACCACCCACTAGAAAACTAATACATATACACGATGAATGATAATGTGCCATTCCACGCGAACTATGGCCAGCTGTCATATATGAACGAAGATGACCGAATTTATGGACAAGTACCATCTCAACAACAACAACAACAACAGCAGCTGCAGCAAGAAAGTGATGACGATCTTCCGTTAGATGAATCAATTCCACATCCTCCTCATATAACGCAACAGCAGCTGCAACATAATGGTATACTTCTGCAGCAACAACAAGATGATGACGATGAAGAAGAAGATAACGAAGAAGAAGAAGAAGATGAGGATGAAGATGAGTTTGGAGCTGGAGGGGCATTTGCTAATGTTGGTCAAGGTTTAAATGGCCGTTACAAAAACATGATGATGCAATATTGGCAAGAGACTATTAATTCTATAGAACATGAAGAACATGATTTCAAAAATCATCAATTACCCTTAGCACGTATTAAGAAAGTGATGAAGACAGATGAAGAAGTCCGTATGATCAGTGCCGAAGCGCCGATATTGTTTGCCAAAGGTTGTGATATTTTCATTACAGAATTAACGATGCGTGCTTGGATTCATGCAGAGGAGAATAAGAGAAGAACTTTACAAAGATCTGATATAGCAGCACTGTTACAAAAATCTGATATGTTTGATTTCTTGATCGATATTGTTCCACGTGAAGAAGAAAAACCAAAGAGACATAGTACGAATAATAATAACAATAATAATAACAATATTCCAAATCTTCCAACAACAAGTTTGAATCATACAAATGACGATTTCCAAAATCAATAAGCAAAGTATTCTTTGTTTCTGTTTTATTACGATTATATGAATTTCAGTTTTTTAGAAAAAAAAAAAAAACCTTATGCTTTTAGTTCGTTCACTTTTTTTTATGTACAATAATATATATTTTTTATTACCGACTTAAACTGTATATTTCCCACCGCCACCTTGTCTCATCTTTCTCAACTCTTCTTCATTGCTATTTCTAATTCCTTCAATAACAACACTCTTCAACATGGAAACCGCACTAACAACATCCATTCTATCATCACTTTCAATTAAAATATGTAATTTCTCATCTTTTGAATTATTATCTTGGATAAAAGTACCTTTCGTGGTAATACTAACATTAGTCTGCTCGATAACAGTGGCATACTCTTGTGATAACAGAACTCTAGCCTTTTGAGGTAAATCGTTAATATATATCTTGGAATGAAACAGTCTAGAATCAAGCTTCCCTGGAACTGGTCCATCAATGACATTAAAATCAATTGATTGTAAATCTTTCTCCTCAGTTTCTCTTGATATCTCAGGGGTTGGCTTCTTTTCTTCAACTTCTTCTCCGTGGCTTTTCCTTTCAAGGTTCTTCGCTTTCAATCTAGCCTCATCCAATTTCTCTAAACCTTTACCACCAAAACCAGAACTGAATTTCTCTGCACCTTCTTTTATCTTTTTTTGAAAGTTCTCTGCAAGTGAATTTATATCATCTGGTACAATATTTTTACTCAGTCTTAAAGCTTTTGCAATATCATTAGCTGCTCTCTCTTCACCAGGTTCAACAAATGTATAAGCTATTCCAGTTCTTCCAGCTCTTCCAGTTCTACCAACTCTATGAACATAATCTTCCATATGGTTTGGAGCATCATAATTTATTACAATACCTAAATCCTTCACGTCCAAACCTCTTGCAGCAATACTGGTAGCTACTAATATGGAGATCCCTCCTTTTTGGAATTCACGGATAGCCCCATCTCTATCAAGTTGATCTTTACCACCATGAATACTTAGACCTTTATAACCTCTTTGTAAAATCTGTGCTAATAAATTATCACATCGATCCTGCGTAGAGCAGAAAACTAATAATTTCTTCTCTTGACTATCCTCAGTGATGAAGTCACCCAATATCTTTAGTAATTTGAAAAATTTCTCTTCTGGCTTGACAATCATAACTCTTTGTGTTATTGTATCGGAAACTATACTTTTCCCTCCACCAACAATTATTTGAACAGGATTCACTAAGATCTTTGTAGCTAAATTCTCAATTTTCTTAGCAAATGTAGCACTAAACAAACAAGTTTGTCTATCAGGTCTAATATTTTTAATTATTTTCATTATTTGAGGTTCAAACCCCAAATCAAACATACGATCAGCCTCATCTAAGACTAGTGAACTGATTTCAGATAAATTTGTTACTCTTCCACCATTTGCAGTAAGTAAATCAATCAACCTTCCTGGTGTACATACGACCAATTCTGCTCCTTTTTTCAACTCTGCTATTTGTGAGCTTATGTTTGATCCTCCATAGCAACAAGCTCCCCTCAAATTGAGAGCTTTTAAAAATGGTTTACAATCTTTATGAATCTGTAATGCTAATTCTCTTGTTGGGGTCAATATTAATCCAATCGGTGTTTGAGCAGACTTTCTACCCCCCTTCAAATTAGCAACAATATGACGTATCATGGGTAAGACAAAGGATAAGGTCTTACCAGAACCTGTTTTAGCAACAGCTATAACATCATGACCAGACATTAGCACTGGTAATGCGATTTTTTGAATAGGTGTAGGATCGATGAAATTTAACTCTTGCAATTTTTCAAGCATTTTTGAAGTAAGTCCTAATTGACCAAACTCATTGATTGGCCGTATAGAATTGTCATCTGGTTTAACTGAAATCTGGTTCAGAGTCATGAATTGACTTACATCTTCTTGTTTCAAAGAATTAAAACTTGGATTGTAAAATTTCTTGATGATAGGATCATTGGAAGGCTCAAATTCTGGGATATCTTTGGCCTTATGCATATTATGCGATTGATTTAAAAGATCTGTAATTGAGTCTTCATCACCCTCTGCATCTACTTGTTCAATAATTTCTTCATCCATCAATTCAGAAGAAGAACCTAATGTTTCATTTTGATCACCTTGTAAATTATCAATTTCAGCCATATATTTTTCTAATGGATCTTCATCAACCTCTTCTTTATCCGTGATACTGGAAAATTTTGGCTTCTTGAACTGTCTTGTATCAACTTCTAACTCGTTAGTGATTCCCTCTGAAAATAAAGGGGTGCTAGTGGTTTTCTTGAGTAGCCCAATCTTAAGAGATCCTTTCTTTTGAACAACAGGCTTCTGCAATTTAGCAGAAAATGTTTTCTTTTGAGGTACAGGTGTTACAACCAGGCCAGCTTCGGGTGTTCCTTGCTTTTGTTTCCATTTTGCCAATTTTGCCTGTCTTAATTTTCTCTTTTCCTCAGCAGATAAACCTTCATTTTGAACTGGGCCCAGTTTTGATTCAGAAGTGGACTCAGTTGAACTTGCAACTGCATTAGTATTTGCCCCCAAATGATCTTGACTCTTATTACTTACTTCTCTACTAGTCAGATTATACTCCCTCCATTGTTGCCTTTGATTATTTCTGTTTGAATTACGGTCATGATACGATCCACTTCCATATCTATTATTATTATCTGAATTAGACCTATACCCTCTGTTATAGGAAGACATTGCTTTGAATGCTCTCTTTTGCTCCTTGTCTTGGTATCCTTTGTTCTTTCCTTCTCCTTTTTTTTTTTTGTTTGTTTAAAATAATTTTTCATATATCTGCCATTTGAATCCTTTGAGAACGTGTCAATAAGCCGGATGTGTTAAATTGCTTCCTTTAATAAAATAAATCGGCTCACACAGTTTGATTATAAAAGGAGCCAATTCTCCAATTCGTTTATTTCAATTAGCTTTATTAACTAGTTAATGAGTCTTAAAGTTGCAAGTTCAATATTGAGATCCAGAGCTACTTTAAATTCGTCTAGAAGATTTTTTTTAAATAGCAATTGCAGTATCAATTACAGAACAAACCCCTTCCAATACCAATCCAAAATGAATTTATTAACTATTACTAATTCTATTAAGGAAAGTTATTCCAAACATGAATTGATCCCTGATGTTATTGCAAAGAAGGATTTTACCCCAAAAGGATTACTTATCATCTCTTATGGTAAGGATAAAGACGTTGTCTTGGGTAACACACTTCAAGTTAGTGAGACACAGGAATTGCCAAAGATTGCATTCACTTTGAATGTCAATAATGCCAATGATCTTCAAATTGCAGCTGAAGATAACTTCACCTTAGTGCTAACCGATCCTGATGCTCCTTCAAGAACCGATAAGAAATGGTCAGAATATGCTCATTACATCGTTTCAGGTTTGAAGTTGAACCCAGTTTCTGTTAGCGAAGTCAATGACAATATTGAAAAATTAACCACAGATTTGGATTTAAGCTCGGGTACAATATTGTTACCATACCAAGGTCCTGCTCCACCTCCAAAAACTGGTAAGCACAGATATGCTTTCTTATTTTTCAAGCAAAAAACTGGAGTCAGCCCTGAAACTCCACCAGATAGACCAAATTGGGGTAACGGTAAACCTGCCACTGGTGTCAAGGAATTTGCTGAAAAATACCAGTTAGAACTATTAGCTGCAAACTTTTTCTATGCCCAAAATACAGAGCAATAAGCTGTAAGATATGCTGGTAATATCTTTTACTATTTAACTTTACATAATAACAATAATAAGATGATGAGTTTTATTGATTTAAATCATATGAACACTCTCTTTACGTAGCACTAGTAGATTCTTTGTAGTACTTCTAGGTGGTTGATTCCATCTGGTTTTTGGTATTTTTCAAAATTTTTTTTTTCCTCAATTTTTCTCGCCAATGACAAAAGAATTTTTTATTTTGGGAAAAGAAGTAACACATAAAATAAATAACATTCCATCACCATGTCTGGCACTATAGAGAGCTTAAATAAAGCCAAAACTATGGCTCTAGAGAATAGCCAGTTATATCCTGATGTTTTTAAAACCATTTTACCAATAGTATATAACAACGATTTGACTTTACAAAAGTGGTGTCTAAATTTCTTAATTGAATCATTTGCAAACGAGCAAGGTCAATTACCTTATGACTTATTGAAAACCTTATCTATTCAAGTCTTAGACCCACTTTTGTTTCTTTTAAAAGTTAAGGATGTCATTGTTGTTCAGAAATCGATTCATTTATTAGTATTAACTTATGAACTCATATTTTTAAACGTTTTAGAAAATGGTTCTTCCATAGAGGCAAGACCAAGTTGGCAAAAGCTTTCCGATTTAAAACAAGCTATAATGAGAAATTTCCAAACCGCTTCCCCTTTAATACCGTTAAATAAGCAAACAGATACGTATAGATCAATTGGTAGTAAATTGCAAACAATTCAATTGATTGGTAAAATTGCACAAATCCAACTACCAACTCCACCAAAAGATCCAAGAATGAGAAGACAAGCTGCTGCTGCTTCTTCTTCAGATGGACCGGATATCTCAATATCGATGATACCTTCGGGTCACCCCGTTTTAAGTCAAAGTCTTGAAGCTGAAGGACAGGCGTTGTTAGATATCTTGTTCAATTTCTTAAACGACGAAGCACTTATCATCACACCTTTGTTTGGGGCCATAGAGCTTGTAATTGTAAAGCTTTTGAAGAAAAGACCAAATCATGTATATAACAAATTAACAAATCTTGTAATGAGTTACGAGTCCAAGTTGAAGAGACACTCAAAATTTGAGGAAAATGATGCTAAACTCAAGTTGATTGGAAGATTCAATGACAGATTCAACAAGATATTAATTGGTTTCTTGATAAATAAGAAGTTGATAAAGGACTCAGCTTTACAGCAAAGGTTGAGTAAGAAATTCAGCTACGTTATGATGAGAAATGATGCATCCAAGAAAAGAGGTATTTTAAATGATTCGGATGATGAAGGTGATAACGTGAAGAGACGTAAAGTAAAACCTGCAGTCTTAGAATCCAATGACTTGTTCTATAATTCTTCTCCTATAGCCAAGGATTTCAAATATGCCTCGTTATATTCTTTAATCAACCCAAAAGATCAAGTTAATGAAGTTGATTTATCAAACATTTCTCAAGATATATTGACAAATATGGTCCTGATTGCTTTGAAGAAAATAGAAAGAAGCAAACTAGTTGAAGGATTAACTATTGTTACAGAAAGATATAGAGAAATTTTAACGAGGCCAAGGGCTGATGGTGTTAAAGACGAATTACCAAATGGTAAGTTGTCTTCTGAAGATCAAGAGGATGATGATGCCCCAGTTTTTGATGAAATTGATGATTTGAACGGAGTAACATATGATCTTCCAATTCCAAAACAAATGACATATGTTGAAAAGAAGAAACATTTGAGGAGAGTGATAGTAAATTTCCTTAAATTAGCAAATAAGGATATTGCGACTGGTCCAAATCTCTCTGAGAAATTGGAGAGTAATCAGTCTGATTTAACAAAAGTTGCTATTCCAAGTTGGAATAAAGAGTCATGGTTGGTTGTGTTGACCAGGCTCGCTTCAAGAGGTTTGTCAACAGATGATGATGTTGACGCTGATTCAAAAGACGAGAAATTGAGCGATATTATCAGAGAAGAGATTTTCAAATATTTTTCAGAGGACATTAGAAATAGAATTGATATCAGTATAGAGTGGCTCAATGAAGAGTGGTACAGTGAGAACATCAAAAATGAATTGAAACAGGAAAATGACAAACAAGATGGACCAGTTGATACTCCAACGTATGTCAAATGGGCTGGGAAAATATTAGACACAATTATATTGTTTTTGGAATCAAGTGATAGAAAATTGTTCATCCGTTTAATTTCTGACCTTCCATTTTTAAATAAAGATTTGGTTTGGAAAATCAAATCATTATGCTTAGACCCTACTAGATTTAAAATTGGTTTCCAGTCATTACAGTTTTTAGCCATTTATAGACCCCCTGTCAAAGAAGCATCGGTTGAGTTGTTGAAAGAACTTTACGAAGAGTCGAAGGAAAAAGACGAAACTAATGACGATTTTAAAAAAGAGGTTGTTTCGTTGTTGAAGAAATTGTGTCCTGGAGAGTATTGAAATGATAGTTTATTTATGTAGTAATTCCAGACAAATGCTCCCAAACATTAAATAACAATGTAGTGGAAGCTGTCAAGCAATTGTCTTTTGTAGATGTTTGATATTAAAGTTACGTGAAGGATCGCGAAAAATAAAAAAAAAAAAAAAAAAAAAAAAAATTAAGGTTAGATGTAGTTTCTAAACAATATATGCTAATGATGTATCACCATGGAAAACAGTAACAGTAGCAACAACAATATCTCAGTGCTACCTGAAGCCTTCAAAGTGGTGCCAAGTTTATATAAGTCAAAATTGGCACCTCTTTCGGTCACACCCATACGAAGATTGAACGTGTTAGATGCTGATTTCTTGCCAAAATTCCAGATGACAGGAAGTCTACCAAATATATCATTGATACAACTAGACCCTCATACAGCGATGGAATGGGGGTCCACAAGTTACTATGTTAAAGTTCAGAAATCTACAAGTTCAACCTACAGGTTAGCTGTTCTTTTCAAATTTGACAACCGATGCTGGGGCATTTATTATTTACAAAAAGATTTAAGATTGAAAAATTTGAAGGACTTAAAAGATGAGGCAATTGAAGAATGTGTGCCTGGTATTGCAGCAGTAGAAGTCCTGGAAGATAATAACGATATTGATTTATCAAATTTCAAAATGCATCCTCCTGTTTCTGAAGTGCCCAAAAACTCACCTATTAAAGAAAAAGCTAGTACAGATCCTGAAGTCTATATCAAGCAGAAATATTTCTCGGCTCTATATAGTAATGCTGACTTAATGTTTTTCAGCAAGTCAACTTTTGCAAGATTGAGATTATTGGTAGGGTCTGATGGGACTAGGTTAGAGAATATTGTATCACTACCTTTGCTTGACGTTGATAGATTTAATGCTAATTATGATTTGTCTAATGATGTTTTTTTCAGTGGAAGAGCTGATATTGATTCCCTAGAGCAGACTTATAGGTCTAAGTTTTTTGAGGATAATGTAACGGAAAAAAATGAGATAAAATTAAATGCCATCAAGAAGAAATTGAAAATAAGAGAAATAAAATTGCAATTGGTCATTCTTATGGAGCTCGTGATAATTAAACAGAATAATGAATCACCCTCAAATGAAACTGTTGTCGAGGTTAAGAAGAAACCATCATTAGTGAGGAAAAAGAATAAAAAGAGAAGATTAGTTCCAACATTCGTGGGTACCTTAGTAGATGAAGCAGTGATTGAGGAAACAACAGTTCAACATCAAACACTAGAAGCGTGCAAATCTGGCGTGAGAAAGTATTTAGATATGTTGATAGTCGTTAACTCTGTTGGAAACGAATTAGATCTCGAAGATGAATTCAAAGGGCATTCAGATATTTTTGATTTTTTGAAGAATATCATTATTCCTTTTTATTACAAAAAGTTAACACCTCTTTGTAAGGAGCTAATTAAGACAGTTAAAGGTGTCGGTATGAAACGGAGACAACACACAAAGCCTCCTGATAAAAAACTTCCGGCTTTGCTGCCTGCTGTGAAATTGGCATCTTTACCACCATCCAACGATTATCATCTTCAATCAGCGCTTCCTACCAAATCTATGAGAACAGCAACTTTGCAGTCAATTCCATCAATGCAGAGAAGTAATAAAAGTAGCTTAGATGAGTTTTTTATCGAGAAACCATCGTTGAAGAGATCAGCTTCGACAGTATCTTCCACCAAATTATTAGAGAAAAGAACCATAGATTTCTCTTCAAGTACCAATTTGAAAAGTGGATTTATTAAAACAGAGCCAGTCTCTGTAGCAACAAAGTTGGAAACGACCAACAAGGGTATTTTTGGTACCACGCTGCCAATTCAAAAAAGTGCTTTGGAGCAAGATCTGAAATCTGCAATTTGTGAAATCGGGGAGACACCAGTGAAGAAGCAAAAAACGGTTAATTTTGGCTTAGAAAAAAGTGATAACAACTTGAGAAACAAGTTGTTCGAAGTTGCAGCTACACCTGATAACAAACGGACCACAAGAAGCGAAATTGTAGAAAGTTCAGCTGGGACTATTGGTGAACGTTCAGAAATCAACTCGTCTCCGTTGTCGTTGAGAAGAAGGCAGTCATCGGATACAGTAAACGACATGATAACTTCCCCTATTCATAATCTCATGTCATCTCCTATACAGCAAGATGGTCCAATTCTGACACAGAGGCTTAACAATAACGACGATAACGATTATGATGATCTGTCTCCATTTAAAGCACCACTGTCTTCACAAAAACCCGTTTCATCTGCAATTAGACGTAAACAAAGAGAGTTGAAGACAGGTAGTATGTCTTCCTTGAAGAGGAAAAGACCACAAGAAACTAATAAAGAAATGCTGTTACGTCCAGGTGACCCTGTTTTCATGTCAAGGTCTCCTTTTGCTCAGAAATTGGACGAGCGTACATTAGATGGTTCACCATTTCAGAAAAAAAGAGAACAGTCATAAATGAATTAGCAAATTAATATAGCATTAAAAGTCATAAAAATCATATTAAAATTAAGTAATTAGATATATATATATATATTTATAAAATCCAATAATCGAAAACCATGAAAAGCAAATAAAAGAATAATAATCTATAGAAACGCTTTAAAAAAAATATTAAAAAAATAGGAAGAACTCAAAAATTCTTCTTCATATATCTAAATTGATATGCTTGTAAATCATCAACGTTTAAATCATTAATTTGGGAGACATAAGGTTTGAACAGACCACGTTTCAATTCAGAGTCTTTGACCAAACATCTCTTATAATAAAGTAAGTTTCTTAAATAACAACCGTATAATTTCAAACATTTGAAATACAACATTATTCTTTCTTCTTTATTGTTGAACATCTCCAAATCATTTGAATTGATTGTTGCATCTTTGAAACTTAACCAGTCAGCATTTGATAAGAATTTTTCATTTGATAAATCTTTAGTTTGCAATAATCCCAAGAAGGCATTGTAAATCTTATCAACTGATACCTGTGTGTTACCATAGGCTTTCAATAAGCATCTGTATGAAACAACACTTTTGTTAACTTTAAAAGTTCTGAATGCAGCATCTATACTTTCAATAACAGATGGATCTCTCCATAAGGATGACTTAACTAATAAAATGTTCAAAAAAGGTTCATCCAATTGTTTAATTTGAGAGTATCTGGTAATCAAAGATTTAAGTAATTTAAAACCTTCTTCACCAAAAGTTTCATATTTTGAGAAGAAAATACTCAAAAACTTCCCATTGACAGAAGAAGAAATAACACCACTGAAATTATTTTTGGAAGCATAATTTTCCCAAGTTTGACACCAAATCTCTATAATTCTGTAAATGTCCTTTGTTTGTTCCCAAGTATTATCCATGTATAAATTAACATAGTTGGAAAGCAAAGGCGTTGGATACGGCATAGAATTGGTTCTAGCATTGTCGAAGAAAACCTTGGCAGTGTTGACATCTTTACAATAGCCAATGAAGGCCAAATGAGAATCAGTCAAATAGCTAATGTAACGTTTGAAATGTGATCTTTCTTGTTTGTTACTTTGAGCTGATGAACCATAAAACGATTCACTTAACTCAGTGAAAAGTTCAATAGCTTTATCTTTCTTGTTGTATGAAAGACAAGTTCTAATGAACCCAATAATCAAAGTTGGGTGGCAATTTTCGCTTCTAGCCTCGTTGAACAACACTTCTAACTCTTCAAAAGTATAAGAGCTGACAAAATTCGAAAGAATAGGGAAAATACTACCCAATACTTGATCATTTTTGGAAATCAGTATCAATGCAGGTAAGTGATGAGACGAATTTGCCACTTCCCAAATGTTGAAAGCCTCATCATTCAATTTCATATCAACAAACAGATGGATAACAGAAGAAAATCCATGGGAATTAACTTGAACTCTTCCTTCTAAGATGTCTTGAGTGATAGACCTGAATGAATTCAAAATCAAACTGAAAATTTTGACATTAGAAGATTGAGAATCATCGTAATCAGGTTTTTTCTCTAAATCTTTCATAGAAAGTCTGTTAAATCTCAAACCATTTCTTAACAACATCACCAATGATGACATTCTTTGAGTGTCTAATTGCCCTGCTTCAGATAAGTCTCTGTACAAAATCATAACAGTTTCAATGTTCATCAAAAATGATTGCGATGACATATATTCATTGGCAACGACTCTTTCCTTTACCAAATCATAGTGATAGTTCTTATTAGTAATCTCATCAAATTTCATCAACTCTTGGCGATAAGGGTTATCGTGAGCAATTGGTTGAGTGTGATTGCCAAAATTATTATTGTATCTCTTTTTATTATTGTTATTGTATGTATTATTATTGTTGTGATTATAGTACCCACGATTGTTGTTATTACCGTTAGTAAAATACTCCGTGCTATTATAATGGTGTGACAGTTGCTGTTGTTGCTGTTGTTGCTGTTCCAAGTTTTGGAAAGCAGATGAGTTGAATAACCTCGAGTTCTTACTAACTAATTTGGAAGAGGAAGATCTCTTAAGTGCTTGACCAGCATTGGTACCAACGATTCTAAACATTTTCCAGCTTTCTTATCTTAGTTTCTTGTGAATATTAATGACGGATATCTTGTCCTTATATAACTAGTGATATAGTGTGGCAAGATAAACGATATAAACGATGACTTGAATATGATATAAAAATTTCTTTGGGAGTGTGTGCTTTTCAGCTCTAAATTAGAAAGAAAACAACGGGAAATGATATTATCTATATATTGGATCTATGATTAAAGATGATATGCACAAGAATAGTGAAATGTCGGGTATCCAAAAGCAGAGTGTGTTTGATACGTCTTTGCCATTATAAAATCAGATGATGATGAGCTTTCAGAAAATTTAGCAAAAAATTATCACATCATTTTCCCAAAAGAGAGAGATTGAACCATGCACTACTATTTCTACATAGTTAAGCTGATATTATTCAAACCCCATCGATGTTGTTACTCAACAAATGTTATAATATAGTCCTTCACCATCTGCAAGGTTGTTACTGCATTGAGAAATATTATTTGCTCAACTCGTTTACTATCTCATTAATCTCTGATGCACTAATGACCTTAACAGTTCCATCTTCATAATTTGCAGAGTCCTTTAAGACTTTACTAACAACCCTGCCCATTTCTTCACCGCTAACTGCGTTAAAGAATCTGTATCCTATAGTGTTTTTGAAAAAAACACCCAAGCCACTCAGAATCGCATTTCCTAATGCTTTTGATCTTTCTCTTTCTCCCAATAAGACACCCGGTTGTAAGATAATTGTCTTGTTGAATTTTAATTCTTTGACATGATCTTCCAATTCCCCCTTCATTTTAAGATATGGGAATCTAGAATCAGATGAGGAACCAATAGAGGAAATCAAGACATAAGTATCACAATTCAATTTTTCCTTTGCTGTCTTAGCAAGTTCCAAATTCAAATCATGATCAATCAAATACTGATTTTGAATTCCACCAGCAGCTGATTTAGTAGTACCTAAACTTGAAACGAAAGTGTGAATGTTTGATAATTTCTCCATAGTCTCAGACCATTTTGTATTATCTTTTTCAATTAATTCTTCAACATGTGAATTTGGTTTAAAGTCCGGAACCTCTCTTCTGGTCAACGAATAAACCTTGGTAGCTAACTCTTGTTGGCTATTCAAATTCTTTAAGATCTCTTTTCCTACTAAACCAGTTGATCCTACAATTAATAACGACATTGTGTATAGTTTTCCTAATAATCAATGTTCCACATCTTTCAAATATTTTTTTTTTTTTGCCCCTACGTTTTTTACGCTATTAATCATCACATCGCAAACTAATTAGAACATGTCTTCATTGAAAAATCTGGTGAAATTCTTCGCTAATAGCGATTCAACTAAGTTCATTGTCATAGGTGCTTCAAACAACCCATCAAAGTTTGGCTACAAGGTTTTGAATTGGTATGTTCGCAGAAGTCTTCCAGTGATTCCCGTCAACCCTAGTGCTACGGAGATCCTTGGTTTACCCGTTTATAAATCACTTTCAAAATATGCTGAGACGGCTAGCAAACAAGAGTCTTTCAGTATTTCTGTCATCACAGCACCGAATGTCTCATTGAACCTTGTTGATGACTTCAGTTCATTAAAAGATCAAATAAATGCTATTTGGTTTCAACCTGGGAGTTACGATGCCACAGTTATTGAAAAATTAAAAGGAGCTGGACTCGAAGATAAGTTGATATACGAAGGTAACTGTATTTTAGTAAGCGGTGACAAGTATTTAAATGATTCACGATTATAAAAATATATTTATTATTATTACACATTACTGAAGATAGTTTAAGCATGTAATTCGCCAAAGAAAATACCTTCAATAATTTCCTTTCCATCTTTCTCTTGAAACAACGATTCTGCCACTTCCTTGTCAAGTCTTTGAATTGTTTTTTGCTTGAGTTCATCGCTGATCTCTGAATCAACGTCCATACTGTCTTCGTCGCTGACTTCTGACTTCTTGACTTTCAAGAGTCTTAAACATGAAATTATAGCATCAATCAAAATTTGCTTATCTTCTAATTCTTCCTCTGGCCAAGTTCTCTTGACTAAAAACATTTGTGACCAGCTTTTGAGGTTACCTAATAAGATTATTCTTATGACTTCATCTCCTAATGACTTAAATCCTATGATGGAACCGTATTGGGTTCCAATAGATTTAGAAGTATCTAAGAAAGCCCTTAACAAGGTTCTTGTAATTCTAGGTTTCAAAGTAGAATATGATCCACCATATTTACTGATAATATGAGCCAAAAGTGAAGAAGCAAAATCCCTTGTAGCATAGTGTTGTTTATCAGATAAATCAGCATTTCCAATTTTCTTTGCTAACAACAATGTCAATATACATGGCATCAATGCATGAATGTATGGTTCCAAGAATAATGTCTGGTTAGTCAATAATGAGTAGATAACCTCTAACATTGTGGAAAGAATATCCAAATTCTTCAAATTGTTTGTAATAGTCTCTGCAATAAATTGTATAAAATATGGCACCAACTGGTGTAAACCAGGATCCGATTTGATTGAATTCAAAGCTGCTGACTTTAAATGTTCAGTTTCCGCATCATCCTCAGGGTTTGGTTTAACTAAAGCTTCAACAACTCTGTCAAAATATAATTGTAATTCTTTGGACAAGACATGTTTTACCAATGGTTTTATATCCAAATCTTTCTTCGATTGTTGTTGCTGTTGTTGCTGTTGAGCCGAAATACTTAGCAAGCTTTGTTGCTGCAGTTGGGAGTCCGATGAGACCAGGTCAGAATCTAATGTCAACATATTTGTCATGGCACCTCTCAAGAATGGTGGAATTTGTTTGATATCACTAGCCAATGGGTTCTGTGGTATCGAAGGTTGAACACCTTCGACACTCAACCAGTGCAGTGTATAAGTAGCATATCTTGGAATCTTGGGCAAAGGCAGATTAATTAACTTTTCAAATTCAACTTCTTCATCGTCTATGTAATACAAGTTGGAGCCTGCACCAACAATAGCTTCTTTGAAAACCAATGGTCTTGAAACATCATAACCATATAAAGGCTCCAAATTTAGCACTCTTAAAGATTTATTTATATCCTGTGTGGTTAACGTTTTCCTCTTTGAGTGTCTCATGAATTTGATAGCTTGTTCCAATATTTCGTGAATTCTATATTCAACGTCCATTGCCAAATTCTTCGCAACATCATCACCTAATGTGGTTAACCCTATACTTTCAGCTACATCTTTCACTGTATCTGAAGGGGACCACAATGTGTGTGACATTGGAATCTTAGACTGTTGTTGTTGTTGCTGTTGTTGACTCATTTATGATGATGTATCTATATTCCAAGAATGATTGGCATGTATTTGTTATTTATTCTTTTTTTTTCAAGTTTTTTATTTTTTTTTATTTTTTTATCCATTTTTTTTTTCCAAACTTTTCAGTTTTCAAACTAAGCAGATTCATTAAATATTAGGTATAGAGGATAGAGCATGTCTATAAAATCCAAAGTGAACATTGACTTGGGTGGTATCAATATCAACAATGTTGGTACTTTCAAGAAATTAAACGAAGTGATTTTACCTACTCGTTATCCAAAAGATTTCTATGATTTAGATGCCACAGGAGTTATCTTAAGATTGGCATATTTCAATGAAGTTCCTGTTGGAGCTATAAAAGCCAAGCCAGTATATCTGGATCCAAAAGATAAGTTGCCGACTTCCATATATATTGATTCCATAGCAGTTTTGGAAAAATATAGATCTTTTGGTATTGGATCCAAACTTTTGGAATTCGTTGAAGAAGAGACAAAGAAAAGATATATCCACGAAGTCACCATAAATGTCCAGAAGTCAAGTGCTGACCTAATTCAATGGTATAACAAAAAGGGTTATGAGATCACAGGTGAAATACAAGGTTATTATAGAGAGCATAAGTTAGAGGATATCGATGCCGTCACAATGGCAAAGAAAATTTAGATAGATTTAAATAATTTTCACATTTTTTTTTATTTATTGTAGACATTATTGATCTATGTAACTTTGATCAAGATTCATCTTCAGTATCTGTATTAATATCACTGAAGTCACTTTCCTCTGCTGGTGCTGCCTCGTCATCACTTTCATCTTCATCACTACTACTGTCATATTCGTGATTTTTCTTAACCAGCTCACCTTTCAAAGCAGCCATCACACCGGCAACACTATCTTCATCAGGATCTTCAATTCCATATGCATCAGTCTCCTTCTCTGCGGTTGGGTTCTCAACTTTCATAATGATTGGGAATTCCAAATCATTTCCAAAATAATCCAATGATCTCAAAATGCATCTGAATTGATATTGGCCAACATCTGGAGGTGTAGTAGAAGTGAGAGGTAATTTGAAAGTACCAATAGTCAGTTCTCCTTTTTCTTCAACCTTTATCAAATTTTCAAATGATAAGTTTTGGAAATGGTGTGGTTGATCAGACAATTTATTATCTCTTTGGACAACCAATGAGCACATCCACCCATTGTAACCACCATTTTGTTCTGGGAAAAAAGGAGCGTATGTTGGTGGTACAGGTGGTTGATCAGATGTTATTTTGAATGGATTTCTCAACGCTTCAATGGTTTCTTCTTCAATCAAACTTTTCTTGGAAATTACTGGCAGTGACTTATCTGATGGCGATTTTACCAATACTTTGATTGATAAATGAGAATGTGCAGATGGGGGCACAACAATTTCTCCAGGAACTTTGAATTCTGATTTAACCAATTTCAAATATGGGATCTTGGATGCTACTTGGATAACATCTTGTAATTGTTTATCATTAATTCCCAAGAATTTTTTCTGTTCTTCTTTTGATAATGAGAAAAATTTTGTCAAAGTGTGAACTTCAAATGAGGTATCAATCTTTGAAATTTCAACATGAGGCAACTGTAAAAATTGATGATATTTAGTTGAAGAAGGGTTGATTGCTTGAATAATACACTTGTTTAACTCAATTGATTTTAATACCAAGTCAGTGTTACGGAATGTGGCAGCTATATCGATTAAACCTTCAATTAATTTAGGCACAATGGCAACAACTTTCAATGTATCCACCGAGTCATATTTGGAGAAATCTCTATTGATATAAGCTGTTATCATGTTATAAATGTCCTCATGAGATTTTGCTCCATTGAATAAAATTTCGAATTCAGTTGCCTTGCTAACTAATCTCAATACAGATTCTAAGGAGACAACAATAGCAGGGTTATGATTCAACATTCTGTTGGTAAACACACGAGCTGTACCAACGTGGATACCTTTCTTGGTGTATGATTGAGCTGTATTCCACCATTTCCCAACACCCCAAGGTAAGACTATGGCAATTCCAATAACGTACAATACAGTCAAGATCCACGAATATGAACCTTCGACAAACCAAACTGGAAGAGCAATACCATGTGTTACATCTTGTGGTCCATCTGGATGACCGTATTCTTCGTAGTTACGCTTTGTGACTTCATCAGTTAAAGCCTTGTAAGCCTTATTGATCAAGACGAATTTAGCTTCCAATTCTTCTTTTTGAGCCTCAGTGGCATCTCTTGCAATCTTATCAGGATGGTAAACCAATGATAACTTTCTATAGTGTGATTTAATCTCTCTATCAGTAGCTGATGATGAGATATCCAAAATTTCAAAAGGATCAAAGGCATTTGTGAAATCCTGTGCTGGGAGCGATTGGCTGTAGTAAAACAAGCAACCAATTGATATTAACAATATGAGTAGCACCACAAACTTCTTGTTGAAAATCTTGGATCTGGTGCTCTTAGATTTGTATTTTTTCAAATCACTGTCAATCGAGGTCTTGTATTCTTGTAATTTGATCTGACCATTCTTAGCGTACAACTCATCAGAAGAAGTTGATAAAGCTGAAGATAACCCAGAGAAATATGAGTATGATACTGGCACCAATGCAACTATCAATAAAGTTAAGGCGAAGTACGGCCAAGAGCTCGCACTTTCGTCATAATTATAGTTCATTCCAGCCATGATTCCCTATGAATTGTATATTTATATGAACATCAAAATTTTTCGTAGTTTTGTTGTTATTTTTTACTTTCTTTGATGAAAAAAAAATTGAAAAGTGATTTTTCATCGACGACTTTTTTTTTGTCTTTGACAAATTGTCTTTGAAAGTATTTTGAAAGGATAGAGAGATTAATTTAAGAAAGAATATTTAGATTATAATAAAAAGACATAGATTATACCCTAGTCGCTATCAACTTATAATATCATTTGCTTTAGATTTTTGAAAGATCAATTACTTGAACAAAAAAAAAAATCATCATTACAAGAAGAAAAAAAACTCGAAAAAGAATCCAAAGAGAAAAAAAAAAAAAATTTTAACAGTTAGTTAATAGGAAACAAAACAACTCTTCACCAATTGACAATGAGCTATCGTGGAAGAGGTCGTGGTAACTACCATAATGGTGGTGGCCAGAGAAATAACAATTACAATGATCATCTGAATGGGGGTCTGCTGTTTGGAAATAACACACCTAACACATATAATAATTTTGCACAACAACAAAATAGGGTTCAAGTGGAGGTGTTTGGATGGAACAACGCGAGTCCAGCTGATGTTGTATCTTTCCTTAGTAGAAAAACAAGAATAGGTTTAATGGATCACTCGGTGAATCAGGCAAATGGTGCAGTTACTGGGTATGTTCGTTCACAGAAGGATGCAGATAGTTTAGTGAATTGGAATGGTGTCAAATTTGCAGGTCAATCTTTGAAAATAAATGTAGTGAGCGGTGGTGGGAACCAAGGTGCATTATCATCGGCCACAATATCCACTATGGAGTCTTTGAAAGAGTTTTTAAGACTTAGATATAACCCTGCTATGAAAATGTTGGACTTGTCAAATATGCAAAATGATCAATTGTTAATAAGTAGAGGATTAATGACACCAAACGCCGGATCTTCTTCTACTTCTTCGAAAATGTTTCTGGCTTTGATGAAACTTGCATCACAAGATTCGTCTATTGTGGTAGAAACCGTCAACTTGTCAAATAACTCTTTCAACGATACATTTAACAATTTATCAGTATTGGGTGCTACATTCCCAAATTTATTAAACTTGTCACTTGAAAATAATAGAATTGCAAGAACCAAGTTTTTCGAAAGTTGGAAAAGTAAATTTAGCAATTTAAGGGAACTTGTGTTGATCAACAACCCTGTTCAACAGGCAACCAACTATCAATTTGAGTTGATGAAGATCTTCCCAAAATTAATTTTACTCGATGGACATATATTGAGGGATGAGGAAAAAATAAGGAAAATTTTCAGATTCCCAGTGCCTACAAAGCAAATGTTTTTCGAAACTCCTGATATACAAAATATCTCAACATCATTTATAACGAATTATTTGAAATGTTGGGATAACAACAGACAAGACCTTGTTGGATTGTATTCATCACCAGAATCTCAATTCTCACTTGAGATTGATCCATCGCATCCTGCCTCCTATCACCCAGAAGACAGTCAATTATGGTCCTATTATATGCCAAATTCGAGAAATTTATCAAGGATTTCTAATGAACGATCAAGAATGGCAAGATTGCATAAAGGAGGAGAAGATATATACAAAGTTTTCCAACAGGTTCCAAAGACAAAACACTCATTGTTAGAATCACCAAGTTTATTCTCGATGGAGTCATACGCTTACCCTCAAGTCAATGGTATCATCATAACACTTCACGGAGAATATGAAGAAGTTGGTATTCCAGATGTGGTAGCTGCACCAAGTGGACCACGTAATTATCAAAATAGGTATAATAACAACACACTGAAGGGAACCTTAACTAAAAGGTCATTTGATAGAACTTTTGTTGTTGTACAAGGTGCTAATCAGTCTATGATAATTGCATCAGATTTGTTACTTATCAGACCATATGGAAGTGAGAAGGCTTGGATTGAAACCCCTCCTCCTAACTCTGCTCCTGGCTCAACACTGTCTTCAGCTGTGTCAGCTCCTCCTTCTGCTGCTGTGAGTGGTGCTGCTGTTCCGGTAGTAACATCTGCTCCTGTTGCGAACGGCCAGACGATGGTTTTGTTGCAACAACAAGTGCCACCTGACATTTTGAATTCTTTAAGCCCTCAACAACAACAATTATTGGCAAAAGTATATGAAGAGACGAGATTGAATGCTGAATTCAGTTTAATGTTATGCCAGCAAAGTAATTGGGATTACCAAACCTGTATCAATAGTTTCAACGGCTCTAAGGCTAACATCCCATTAAGTGCATACCAACAGTAAAAAGCAAACAATAACAAAAGGAATCAAAGCCACTTTAAACTTCTGGTTTGTGTATAGTCATAATAATTAAAAGTTTTTTTTTTTTTTTGCTTAAGAAACCATTTCAAATGTAGCTTTTCAATTAAAGTGGTTCTTACAGTCTCATTGCAAGGCTTTCGTTAAGATCACATCATGATCTCTTATTGTAGAACTTACTTTTTATGCAGTAGCCGGAAATATCTAAGACAAACAGCTAGTCAAATGCACGAGTTGCATTCAAAATTGTCTCTCGTAGCGAATCAGAGCGATACCAGAAGCCGAATAGTACGATTTGAGGTTACGTTTCCGTGGTTTTATCTAACTGGGGCTGGTTTTAGAGCATGCGTGAGCTTATGCAAGACTCGTGTTTTTTATATCAATTGGGACGAAGAGGCGAGTCTTTAAGGCTTCTGAGATGCGTTAAAGTGCGTCTGCGCGTCTGCGCATTTTTCTTCTCTTTGATCCGCTCAGATCTTGAATTTTTCAAACACCAGCCTCCAGTATACGTAATAATAAGCCTTTAACTTTATTATGATGAGGTTCAATGATGGTGGATGAGATTTCGTTGTGCATGAGATTAAGTTTAATTCTGCAAAGTGAGACCAGCCATTTTTAAAGAAATGTTGATCAATTTTAAATTGAATATATAAAGCATGAATATCTTCAATTTAATACCATGCCATCTTAATTTATCAACTACAATAATTAATCTTAAGGGAGTTTTAATATAATCCAATGAGGTATTCCGTATTAGCCACTATTGCAGCTACTTTGCCAGCTTTAACAAGTGCTGCCTCATCAAGTGCTCTGTATCCATTCAGGTTTTCAAATTCATCATCTTCAGCACCTATTCAATCTACAGTCTACACAGATGTTAACGTTGACGTTACTGTGAGCGATGATGCCACTGTTACACTCGACACAACAGTAACCACAACAGATTTTGCTACCGTGTATTCAAGCACATCATATTTGACCATTGACGTGGATCACAGAACTTCATCTTACGCTAACAACACTGACGATGATTTAACAAGTTATCTTGATATTGATGAAACTGCAGCTCCAGATACTGCAACAGAAGATGTCGAAGGAACAACTTTACAATATGGAACGACAACAAGAGTTTATACAGATTGTAACTACGAAGGAAAATGTACAACTGTTACTACAGAATCATTAGTTGCTTCATATGAAACAACTATTTCAGGTGCCACCACAGAAGTCACCACTTACAAACCAATTTCATCATCAGCTTCCCCAGCTGGTGGTTCAAGTTTAGGTACTCCAGCTGTCACTACAAGAGAAACTCCAGCTGTCACTACATCTGGTTCTTCTTCTTCTTCTTCAAGTAGCAGCAGTAGCTCAAGTGCTTCTTCAAGCAGCAGCAGCAGTAGCTCAACCGTTTCAACTGATGTTTCTTCTGCAAGCAGTAGTTCAACTGCTTCTACAACTGCTGCACCATACAAAGTCGGCGTTGATAACAACGGAGAACCATCATGGGTTGTTTACGTTCCATCTGCTTTGGGTCCTTGGAATACAGTTGAATTCTCATCAAGCTTGGACGGTGCTAACTACAAATATGACTGTTCTGCTTTCACATTTAAAGTTGGAGATGCTACAGCCAACAGTGATGATTATTCAGTCTCATGTTCTGAATCTTCTTTCGATATTAAATACTTATCAAGTATTGAATCTGGAGATTTACAAGTTGGAATCTTTGCTAACAAGAACTCCGAATCACTGACCTCATTCGATAACACCGTTGAAGTTACTGTTTCAACTGGCTCAGGTCTGAGAAGAGTCAAGAGATCTGTTCAAACTTGGGAATTAACTGATACTCTTATCATTTCAGCTTCCTCATCATCATCATCATCATCATCTGTTACCGATTCTACATCAAGTGTTTCAACTGCTTCAACTGAAGAATCAACCTCAGGACCACAAGCTGATGCCACCACTACAGTATTCTACGTCCCAGGTGCCACAACTGACTCCGTCTCATCTTCTGCTAGTGCAAGCACATCAACTGTCATTGTTTCAAACGATAAGACTGTTTACCTTACAGTCACCCACTGTGACTCTGGCTCATGTTCAACTACAACTTCAGCTGCATTAGAAACCGTTGTCACTACAACAATCCACGGTACATCAACTGTCTACACAACCTTCTGTCCATTAACTGCATCAGAATCATCATCAGAATCATCATCAGAGTCATCATCAACTTCAGATTCAGTAACAACAACAACCGAAACTGTTATCACCACCACCTTACCAGGTAGTACCGAAGCAACAGTTCTCCCAATAAATGAAGTTACAACTGTTGCTGTAGTCGGTTCAACCACTATTGGTGATATTGTCCCTGAATCATCAACTTCAGTTCCGTCTGTTGCTACATTAGTTTCATCAACCATTGAATACAACAGCACAACCTCAGTACCATCAGTTATGCAAGGTGCCGCCAACAAGATGATTTCTAGAAACATCTTCAGTGGTGCTGCTGGTGTATTGGCTGTCTTGTTTATGATGTTATGATGAGTTTTAGATTTTTTTTTAGAAAAAAAAAAAAAAAGGTTTGTTTTATTTATATTTTGTATAGTATTATTATAGTTTGTATATTATTATTCGTTGAGATGGGATCATTTAATTTTTAGAATCAATTTTCATTTGTGAGATGTTACATTTGTAGATATCTTCTTATTTTTAAGAAGTTGAAAAAAAAATATATCAAGAACGCAGTACCAGATCAATGCCATGGGTATTTCTAAATTAAAAAAAATAAAAAAATAAGCAGTTTCCGGTATGAGGACGTTTTTGAGACCTTTATCTCGCTTTCCTTTTCCCCTCCAATCATCGATTACTACAGATGGTGCAGTGAATAGGAAGCTTTCGTATCAAAGAAGAGAAAAAGGTAAAAAATAAGAAAAAAAATTTTCAGTGAAAATTTTGTTTAAATACTCGGAAAAAAATGGTAGTGTAAATGTGTATCAAATTTGTAATCGTATTTGTATAATCTGCTTTTCTTTAGGTCTAATTTATTAAACAGACTATAGGATTAATACCTATGTTTACTACTATAATACTGATTATTTAAGTATCATCAAATTCTTCTGTGCTATCTATCAAAGAAGAGAAATTAGTCATGGGGATCAGAATACCACTGGACTCAGATGATGAAGATCAAGAATATAGGTCAAGAAGGTTTAAGAGAGTAAGAATTTCAGAAATTAATCTGCATGGATCACCATCTGTATTCTCTCCTACTTCCAACAACGATACGCCACTTCACAGGTTTTCAAATGAATCGCATCAAGAACCACAAGACTTGTCTAATCTTGTCTTTCCAATTATAAGAAATCAAACATCTGAAGCTCCAATTTCGCTATCACCTGATTCAGGAAGAACCACACTCTCTTTGAGAAGAAGAAATGCTATAAGAAGGGGTTATTTAGAGCATTACCCATACAGTCAAAATTTTAGGTCTAGAAGGTATAATCGAGTATTCCTGGAAGCATCCCGTAATTTCACACCTGATGAGCAACATCCATCGGTCTCCCCAACATCTGAGCGTTCAACAATTTCGCATTCGACAGAAGAAGATAACGAAAGAGCAGAGTATGATCTGTGGCTGTCAACAGATGATATTTCAGCTCATATCTCGAATTTTATGAACTACCGGGGTTCACCACAGCTTAGATCAAGTGAGCAGGAAGAAAGAATATTGCCCGTGGTACCCCCACCTCTTCCAATGGGTATGGAAGCTTCTTCTTCTTCACCGCCCCGGGTTTTCAATCATCCATCTGCTGGTAACGTGCCTCTTAGTACGGAGCGCTTCACAGCTGATGATGACACTCCTTATCTTACATTTGATGAGTATAATAGACTGGGTGCTGCACCTTCTTCTTCTGCGTCTCCTCCTTCATCTTTAGCTCCGCCGCCTCCTCGTTCAATACTTCATAACGTGAGAAATAACAGGAAAATTTGGCTTCCACATATCAATTCATTGATCCCAGAACCAGCACAACTGCTACATCCAAGAAATGAAAGGGCCTTGGTAAGGAAAGCTGAAGCCACAAGTCGTCAGAAATTTGGGAAACTTATGGCAAGTGGTATCACAAGAACGCGTAATAAAAATATCCCGCATAAAAATCGGAAATGATATGGAAATTGGTTAGGAATTAGGTTTAAGGATATTGGTTTTAGTTTTTTAACTTTGTTTTTTTAAAAATACGTGGAATGGACATTTGTTTAACTGTAAGATATATTAAATAGTCTCAACTGATTTCAATTTCTGTTCTTGGTACCAGCCACACCACTCTCTATACCTGCAACCACCAGTTTTCGTCTTTGGTGATGGTTCACAATAAGTCTTGAAAGATTTCGGGTCAATTAAATCAATTTTTTCTTGCTTATCAGATAAATAAAACTCAGCTGCATGTCTTAAACCAAGATTGATAGTTTCGTTTTTGAATTGATGATATGTCGTCTTGAAAGGTTCAAGTGAATCTCCCGATCTAAGTAAGTATTCAATTGAACATTTGTTTGCCAAATATGGTTCCATAAGTTCGTAGAATTGAGCTAACCTAAATAACAAAAATCTTATAGTAAATGGTTTTACCCAAGGACCTTCAAAAAGTTTTTCATCTAAGATGTGATATTCTTTATTATGCGTTGTAATATCCTTAAAATTTGATAAATCATAATCATGTAATTCAACTTTGTGATTATCAAAAGCTGGAAACCCAAATTCGGTGCCTTCTTTCAATTTCACTGCATCGGGAATTAAACATTGATTTTTAAATAACAAATGTAAGATCAATTCAGGTGGCACTGGTTTATCTATATCAAGTCCTCTTCTTTGCATGTTTTCAACTAGCAAATAGTAACAAAAATTCAATGACGAAGTTTTGTCATATTTCTGTGCATCAGTGAATAACTGACCACCCATTATTCCTAAGAATTTCCTATAACATAATGCTTGGAACTCGTTTGCTCTCAAGACATTCAATTGTTTTGGTAAACTTCTCCAACCTCTTGTCTTGATATCACTCACTATGATAGACGGCCACTCTGAATTGTCAGCTAAGACTTCAGGAGCCTGAACAAAAAAGTCATCAAGGTCATCTGCATAGTACAGCAATTCCTCTTGTAATGACCAATCTTCAGGGTTCTCTGAAGACTTGAATATTAGATGATCTATAATACCACTTGCCATGACCAAATCATCTTTATCTTCAAGATCTTCATGAGACTTGACATCAAGAACTTCAAATGTCTTCAGATTTATGAATGCAACTACTCTTATTTCCCTTGCATGACCCGTGGTGAATAACGAAAGTAATCTTGAGACTTGTTCTGCAATGGGGAAAGATGGATCATTAGCAATCAAAGTACTTATATCTGCCTGTAAAGTTTCTTCTTCTTCGGTGACTTTCGCCAATGATACCCCTGATTTCTCAGCTTCTCTTATATAAGCCTCTATTAATGCAGCAGTATCTACAACTGGGTGGGATTGTACTTCCAATTTTTCATGTATCTGAGTACCTTGGAGCATCTGCTCAGTTTGGATTTTTTCATAAGACAGGTATATGTCGTACAATTTTCTTAACTCACACCAGCCAGGTGATAAACTACTAACTGAAAGCCTCTCAGGCCCATCATTCAAACCCAATTTTCGTATCCTCTCTTGTTTCTTCTTATTCAAAACTTCATATGGTGTAGGAAGGTTCCGAGGGAAATTTTTATATGGGAAGTGATTATCTTTATCTACGGGCAATAATGATGCAGGCAGGTCACTTTCATAAGCTTCCTTCAATGGAGTAGACTTCACATTTGTCTTGAAAAAATTTGCAGCATATTCAAGATTAGAAGGAACGAAAACTTGTTTTTCAGCGGTATTACGCGACTCTTCAATAGTTGGTAAACTATTTGACAGTCTAGGAAGGGTGATTTTCAACTGTCTGAGACCGTGATACAACCTCCTCGCCGGGAGCAGCATCCTCGGTATACCAATTCCAACTTTAGAACCAAATTTCATTGCATGACTGCTGCCTAACTTTATTCTTCTCTTTTCCCACTGTGTTTTTTTTTATTATTTTTTTTTATCACAAAAAAAAAAAAAAAAAAAAGTTCGGATCTTCCCGAGGGGCTGCATCTCATCGGTGAGCCTGAGTGAATATTAGGGAAATGGCTGCAAACCCGTACATTATCTCATCAGAAACATATATCGCTACACCGATTATGATATGCATGAAATTTAGCAGTATTATATATATATGGACCGTCAAGTCTAGTTTCCAAAGAATATTGTTCAATCAATCCAAGTTCTATAATCATCATGCTGTCTTACTTATCAATAAATGACATTGAAAATAGAGGTGAAATCTTCTTAGGTGAACCAATTCCAAAGAAAAACTGGTTTAAGAAAACTGTATTAAGAGTCTTGGTTGCTCTTCTGGTTTACATTAGTGTTTTTGCATGTATTGCGCCTTTCAAGAGTAATATTCCAGTGGTACAATTGATTAATCCTTTCAACTTGGTTAACGTATTTACTTCACAAGTTGTAACAACTAATTCGACAGAAGTTTTCGAAATTAAGGCTCCAGTCACAGTCCCACTTGGCTCATATGTTGCGCCAACTGGTTATTTCAATGAAACTATATTCACTGGATCATCAATCTCTGCAGAATATGAAGCACCTGAAGTTTTCAATTTCACTGGTGTTGTATTTGATTTGAATTTCACCGTTGAAGGTCCTCAAGAACCTGTTGTTTTCGAAATTTATGTCGATGAATTCCCAATTTGGAGAACTAGTACTCCAAATTCATTTGCCGCTTCAGCTAACTCCTCAACACTGAAAAATATCACAGACTTCTTACCATTATTCGAATCAGATAGTGTTATCAGCTTACAATTGATCGATGGTTCAATTACAGGTAACCTTAACGTCTCATTGGGAGCCGTTTTTTACAATGACTCTTTGAGTTCTGTTGCTAAAGTTCCTACAACTGTTGTAGATGTTGCATCAATTTTCTACCCAGAAGGTCCAGCTGATTTTATCTTCCCATTATCTAACAAAGGTTCTCCATTTGAATTACCAAAGAGTTCATTCTCTGTTTCCATTCCACAAGTTGCTGAAAATGTCACTTCTGCTAAAGTTGAATTTTTTGCATCTGCAAGTGAAGAAGAATCTAGATTCTACTCTTCTGCTATCAATGGACCAACTGGTGGTACCGCTAAAGGTCCAATTAGAACTTTGAATGTCTATTTGAATTCTATGTTTGTTGGTGCTATTTCACCTAACCCTGCACTTTTGAAGTCTGATAAGATTGGAGAACACTTAGATGCCTCATATGCCTGGACTCCATTAGCTGCGCCAAGTGCATTTGATGCTTTATCATATGAAATCGACTTGACTGCATTCTTACCTATATTATGGGAAGATGAATCTTCTTTGGTCATTGAAGTTGTCTCACCTGTTAAATCCTCAACTATTGCTGGTCCACCATCAATTCCAGGTCCTGTTTCACCTCCAGGTGTTGACCAAATTGATGCTTCCAAATGGCTTATTGCAGGTAATTTCTTTGCTTGGTCATCAGCTTTAGTTAATGCTTCCGTGGGTGAAATATTATTAGCTGATTCCTTAGTCGATGGAACTGGAATCCTAATTGCTCCTCCTTTCGGTGCTGTGCAAAATCAAATTGTCAGATCATCAACAAAATCCGGAATTCAATCTCAATTGAACTTCACATTAGCTGACGGTTCATTACACAATTTGACTCTTAATTTTAACAGCTCTGCTAAATCAGTTGCTATCAAGAATACAAAATTAGCTGGTGCTTCAACTAAATTGACCTATGTCAGTTCTAACAAAGTTGGTATTTCCATTTCAGATCTGTCATTATTACCGATTTACACCAAGAATGTCTCTACATCTTACCCATTAGTCATCAGTGAAATGAAAGCAACACCAGTCATGTTTGGTCCTCCAACAAATAATTCTTTAGAAATTTCCTTGGGTTACGATGAGAAAGTGAAAATTAATGGTAAGACAGTTGGTTCAATTAAGAACAAAGCTAATAGCACAATTGATGATTTAACTTATTCTACAGAATTCAGTGTTTTTGAAAAATCAGATTCATTACTTTTCCCATTCACAAGAAAAGTCACTGCTGAAAATGGAATAATTACTAAAGATTCGGATATTTCCAAATTTATGGAATCTGAAATTTTAGATCTTTTCAATGAGCAAATTGAATTTTTAACTGATGTTTCTGAATTTCTTTCATTTTAGGGTTATATAGTTTTGTTCTGTTCTTTTTATAGGTTTTTTGTGGATATCTTTTAGAATTTTTATTTATGTTTGGACAATAATTGTAGAGTTTTCTATGAAGTATTTTATAAATTATATTTTTTTAAAATTGAAATTTATATTATCATACTACCAGATACTAGCTTTCCATGGAATCAGATGATAAATATAGAGAGCTCAATAACTGCAACCCTTATAACAATATTAAATAGCTCACAAAATATATTAGTTCAATTGTACTTGATATATATTGAGTTATCTTTTGAGCAAAAAATTATTTAGCAAAAAACTAATTTTTTACTTCATTTAGATTCACTTTAGGTTCACTCTACATTGGGAAAATTGAAAATTAGTTAAAAAGTATAATTACAAGCTAAATAGCTAAAATTGAAAACCAATAAAAAAAAAAAAAAAATGCAATCATTATCATGACTCAGATTAATCTATAACTGAAGAACTCTTCCCCTGTTTTGTTTTTTGTTTCTCTTCATTGCAAAAAAATAAATTAAAGATAAAGGGGGTAAATATGTGTGTAAAAATCAAAAAAAAAAAAAAAAAAACCTATGATCTGAATTGTGTGATGAAATTAATAAGATACTTGTTAAATTCTTTTTCATTAGAAGCAATCAAATTTTGTAAGAAATCTTCAACAACATTAGACGGTAAATTCAAATTCAACATATAATTTTGTAAATTATTAACCATCATTTGATTAGCATCTTTTGAATTTTTATTTGAGCCAATCATAGTTAAACTTTTCAAAATTCTTGAAATTTCAACAACAAGTCCTCTGTGTTCCGCATCTTTAATTTTAAAATCTGAATGCTTAAATGAAATTTCAAAAACTAATATAACAGTGTTATTAATTAATGCTTCATTAATACCTTCATAAGAGGCATTTTCCACGTTGATATCTTCAGAGTCTGTGATGAAACCTGGTCCAAGGGCAATGATTAAATTATTTAATTCTGCCATTGCCAATTTGGAAACTGCAGGTTCGTATAAATTTACCGAGTAATTCAATAAATTGTTGACAAGACTTGGGAATATGGCTCTGTTTTCAACAGTGATTAACAAACTTGTCAAATTATTATTAGTTAAATTGATAAGTAACGAGAGTAATGATTTTTTCAAACTTTCTTTTTCTCTCTTGACGAAATCATCAGTTTCATCTTTGTTTTCTAAAATTTCAAAAACTTTTGTCAATAATGGTGTCATTAAATTGTTTAATAATTGGTAAAAATTTGGGAATTTGTTTAAAGAATGCGAAATTTGTCCAATGAAATTCAAGAAATCAACAACTTCAGTTAATTTAAGTGAACTGAAATGCATCAATAATAATGAAATGTATTTGTTTAAAATGACTTCAATGGCATTATTGGTCAATGACACGTTCTTTGTTAAGACTAAGAAGATTCTAACAAGTGTTAATCTTGCTGCATCTCTTATAATTGAAAAATCGATAAAATTTTCTAAAGTGATCATGACAACTTGTGAAATTTGTTGTAAGTTATTTAAAAATTTTTCATTAATATTTTCACCAGAGCTGAAAAGATTTTCAAAACCTCTGATAAATGTTCCAATAAATGATAATACATGATGGGTTTGTACTGGAATCATGGTATTTGATTTAGCTTGTGATGAATTATTGATACAATTTTCCAAATTTGAAAATAATGGTTGTAATATAAATTCCATCAATTTGACTTGGAAATCAACATTTGTGTTGTCTATAAATGAAATCAATAAACCAACTGCTTCAAATAAGTAAAGTTGACTATAGAAACTGGTACTATCTTCCATATTTTCTATATCAATTTCAGTTGGATTTTTCAGGTTCACTGGTGGATAGTTTAAAATTTTGATATCGAGTAAAGGTGAAATATTCTTGATCAATTCTTCTAATATAAATGTATCCAATCTTGGTTTAACCAATTTGATGAATCTGAAGAAAATATACCATGATCTTAATTGAACTTTATTATTAGCATTGAATAAACCAAATTCACTGATAAAAATTTTTAAAACTTTCAAAATCAATTCTTGCTTATCAACTCCTTCAACAGTGATATTAGAGTTTGTGAAGAAATTGTAATGTTTTAAAATTAATTCAAAAAATAATAATTGGATCGAAGGGTGATTAATCAAGATAACAGGAGAATTTTCAATGACTTTGCACAACATTTCATTAAAGACATAATATGGTTGTGATGCATTGATCATTGTCTTTGGTAAATTCATAACATTATTTCTCAATATTTCACTGTAGTTTGTCAATTCAAATAATCCAACCTCAATTGTTCTCCAATTCTTGGATTCGACAAATAAACTTTCATTGATACAATTTGTAATGATCTCTAAACCTAAGGATTCATTTAAAATCATAATAGAATCTTGGAAAGATTTTAATTTACCACGGACTTCATTGAATGCATCAACATCATCATCATCTTCTCCGTCATCATCTTCATCGTACTTCATTTTCAAGATAACATTGTTTAACAAAGTAGTCAAGATATCATTGTTATTTAACATGGAATAATCATTAGAGTCAACGATTTTTTTCTTTAAGAATAACAAGAATTCAGCGATAAATGCAAAGACATGACCAGAGACATCATCATATTCATGTCTTAAGAATTGGAAGACAAATGGGAAAATTTCAAGAATTTTTTGCATAGCCAAATTTCTGAATTCGTTATCGGCGAGTTCATTTGGTGATGCAGTTTCCAAGACCAAGAGATATTCCGAGCCGATATTGTTAACCAATTGAGCTAAGGATTCCAGTAAATCGACATCTTGTACATCTTGAGGCAAGTTCAAATTGGATATGACAGATGTCAAGTCTAATAAATTCAATAAACTCAATTTCTTGGCTGCAGGCATTTTCTTGCTGATGATTTCCATCAATGCCAGTGAAGTCACTATTCTTTGTTGTGATGGTCTTCCATTTGATAAGAATTGATAGATCAATCTCAAATATTCATTGTCCAAAATCAAATTGATCTCTATCCAAGAAACATAACCACCAATATTTTGAATAGTGTTATTTATAATGTCATTACTTAAATCTGATGGTTGTGCTTGTGAGTAATGTTGTAAAATATCTTTCCAAGATGATGTTATAACGGTCATATCGTTCATTCTTATAGCATCCTTGATTAAATTATTTTGATCAATACTTGATCTTTCTCTCTGGAAAATATTATCACCGATCTCGGTATGAATCACCAGTAAGACTCTGAGGTAATAATCGGTACCAAGATCATTATAAGAACCATTTTTCACCATGCTTAAGAGATCTTTAAGGAAATTTTGGTAAAGATCAATATAAATACGACAAAATAAAAGTCCCAAGGTTTTAGCCAAAGCATTCCTTAAATAAGCTGGTTCAACAGTATTGGAGGAAATCAAGTTTTTCAAATATTCAAATAAGCTAGTTTTCAACTGCATGAGTTGATCTTGATTTAATGTTGTCATTCTATTATCGAAGACTTGGAAAATGAAAAATTTGGCTTGTTCGATTAATTGGGAATTTTTCAATAACAAAGATAAACAATGTTCCCATCCATCTTCTGAAGTCTTTATTTGCTCTATAAATTGAAAAGCCTTGAATGATGTTAGTAATTTGAATGAAATACTTTAAGTGAAAAAAAAAAAGGGACATACTTGTTGTTTCAACTCATTTGAAGAGCTTGCATCACAAGCTATTTCCACAGCTTGTTGAATCTGAGTATCCATAATCTTATTACAATCTATCTTTCTCTCTATATTTTCTCTCTTGTTATGTGTTTAAAAGGATTAGATCAAAGGGAACAAAGGAGAAAATTTTTTTTTTTTGTTGTTGTTCTTGTTGTTGATGTTATTTTATATATTATATGTACTTTTCTCTTGCTTTGTTATTGTATGTTTAAATAGATTAGAAAGAGCTCTTATATATTTACAGATGAGTCTTTCTCTATGATAAATAAAATGAGTGGCAAGGCAGTGGTGAGTATGAGTTGTATCTTTGTAACGAGATGAAGATAAGTGGAAAAAAAACACAAAAAATAAAACCAAAACACTCCAGTGACAAAGAAAAAAAAAAAACTGAAAATTTTCAGCACATTTGAAAAATTTGTATGTGAACAAAATCTGCGCACGAGTTAATAACAGCAGGGTAACTTATCACATCTCATCCCTCTTCTCTATTCATACTAATGACCTCCCTCTCATATGACTCATCTTTCTACTTATCTTCCAAGATTGATTGACATTTCTGGCTTTCTCTGCTTTCGGTTGTGGGTGGAGCTTTTGTTTATGTTTTTAACTAATTTAAGTGGCTGATTTCTCTAGCCAGGTGTCAAGGACGAGTGAAAAAAAGACAAAGCTCTACAGAGGTCATGATGAGAAAAGAAATAAAGCATCGTCACTGTAATCGAGCAATTGTAAGAACGCTTTAAATTACAGTAAAAACTCTAATCTGTTAAAGGGGGAAGTACTTCAATCATATTGATAAAAAAAATAGAAAAAAAAAAAAAAAAAAAAAAAAAAAGGTTTACTTAAAGATAAGTATTAATATGAACTCTGTACTTGGTTACAGCTCTAGCAGTGAAGATGAGATAGATGCAAAAGAAATCAGAAAAGTTGAACCACAGGTTTTAGTAATTAAGCAAGAGAGAGCTCTCGGAGGTGCCATTAAAAATACTTTCAATGATAAGATCAGATTACCAGAGACAAACGTTGCATTAAATACAAATGCCAAAATCACGGATTTTGTACCTACATCTTTAAGAAAGAAGTTGAAGAAAAAAGAGAAAGAACAGCCACTTGATTTGAATGTGGGTAACATATTTGATACTGCCACTACTACTACTGTTACGAGAACTCCACAGATGTTTAATGTGCCCACACCTTTTATTGAATATAAAGAGCAATTAGAAGAAGAAATGGTTGAAATCCCAGAACAGCAACAACAACAACAGCAGGACAACAGAAAACTTAAAAGAACTATTGATGAGTCTCAAATAATTGATTTTAATTTGAACGATTTCTATAATCAAAACAATGAGTTGATAAATAAAGGGGAATTAAATTTTGAACAACATGAGAGACAAAATAAGAAAGTAAAATATTATAATTCTAGTGGAACAAATCAATTAAGTGATTTGATGAGATTTAGTGCTAAGAATACAGCTAAATTGAATAGTATGCATGATGAGGCAAAATCAATTAAATCACAAACAGCTCAAAGATATGGTTTCAAAAAATGAAAAAAATTTCAATCAATTGTTGATATCTAATGTAGCAACTAGTACAATTATACTTATTATAGATAACATGATTAATATTGTAGCCATTCCAACTTTATCAATTGCCATTGAATTTCTTCGTATTAATAATATTTGGACATTAAAATATCTTATCCCACCAAGTACGCATATCAATATAGAAAGGATCACTGAAATGAAAATTATAGGAATCGAATAATTTCCAACTTTTAATTTTTCTAAATGTGTCTTTTTAGACAGTATACTATCGTTGAAAATAATCATTAAAGAAAGACCAATTGTGATAAGATAAAGTGAAGATCGTATCCATGCAAGTAATGTTCTCTCATTAGCCATCTAAAAATAGTTAGTATCATACATTTTTTTATAATACATAAATACGTACATGATCTCTAGCTTCATTTTTCAGATTGAGAATAGTTTTCCTCTCAGAGCTGAGAATATCACTATCTGTATAAAGTTTATAAATCTTATTATCGGATAAACTCATTTTAGGGCATCCCCCCTTTCTCTTTTCTAATTTGGAACCACAGTTTTCCTTATGTATTTTTTTATCTTTTTTCATTTTAACTTCATCTTTATTGAGAGATACCATAAACGGTTGTTTTGTGTTTTATGTGCACTTCCTATGAAGAGGCTCTTTAAAAATTAAAGACAAGACAAGACAAAAAAAAAAAAAACCAAAAAAAAACCAAAAAGAACCGAAATTTTCTTGGATTGAGGTAGAGAGATAGAGATAGATCTTTTTGATCCAATTATAAATATAGATAAGAAATGGCTACTAAAGATCAAACAGTCACAGCTGATACTGTGTTATTCAAGTATATTCCTAATATGATAGGTTATCTGAGAGTGGTAACAGCTTTAATATCACTTGTATTGATGAAAAATCATCCAAGATATACAACTGTCATTTATGGTGTGTCTTGTTTATTAGATGCTGTAGATGGTGCAGCTGCAAGAAAATATAACCAGTCAAGTAGATACGGAGCAGTATTGGATATGGTCACAGATAGATGTTCAACAGCATCACTTATGGCGTATTTATGCGTACAGTATCCATCTTGGACCGTATTATTACAAGTCTTGATCTCATTGGATTTTGCTTCTCATTATATGCACATGTATGGCTCCATGGCTTCAGGTGCTAAATCACATAAGAATATTGCAGAAAATAAGAGTTTCTTGTTGAAATTGTACTACAGTAATAGACCATTCTTATTCATATGCTGTGCCTTCAACGAACTTTTCTTTGTCGGTTTATATTTGGCTGCATTTTCTCATGAAGCCACAATATACGGTCTCAACAAGCCTCAAATCTTGTGTATCATCACCTTCCCATTATGGCTGTTCAAACAATTCATGAATGTTGTCCAAATGTGTTCAGCTGCTGTCAATTTAGCTGAATTGGACGCAGCAGACAAGAATGCAGAATTAGTTTTAAAGGGAAACTAATCAAATCTTTCATAGCTACTCTCTCGGTCTGGTTAGCTACTATATATCTCAATTTATTTATTTATATATATATATATATATATATATATATGAACTCACGGCCCTATTAATTTAATAATAATACATCTATTTAACAATCTGTAGTTTCGATTTGAGGTAAAAGAGAGAAAAGTAGTTCACGGAATACCAATAATATATAAAGTTTATTTACATCCCAAATATATAGTAAACAAAAGGATTCAACTAAGGACATCATGACTACGACAAAGAAGAAAGAGTTGATGCATTTGGCTTTGACGTCAACTTTGTCTCCCAGCAAGATTGTTATATTATGTCTAATTGCATGTTATTGTAGTGGTGGTCTTCCAAAAAGACAATATCCTTCAATTTTGGAATCAATAGTTAAACTTATCAACAAGACTCATTCTTCAACCTCTGACAAAGCTGATGATTCATTGATATCATCAGGTATTGATTCCATCTTTTTGCTATTATCAGAAGTGCTAACTAAAAATAGCTCCAAGAAAGGGCTCACTGAGAGTGAAACGAAAAAGGATATCCATTTGATTAAAAAAATTGTGATCAAGATCTTGTGGGCTATTGATAATTCAGATTCCTTTTGTGATTTTATTAAAAGTTCAGAAGTGTTACTTGTGGAGAACCCTTTGGAAGGGGAAACAGTACTACGGCTGATGAAAGATCCAAGTAAGAAAGTGTTGACACGTTCAAGTTTCTTGGGTAGATTTGTACATAACATTTTGTTAAATTTCAAATATTTGGAATTCGAAAAGGCAATATTATTGTGGAGGGCATTTGAACAATATAGAGAAACTGGGAAGGATAAACCGAAAAAAATACGAAATAAATCAATAATTGAGAAATTACTAGCTGAACAGTCTAGTGATCAACTTCCAGTGCTAGTGATCCCGAAAGCCGATTTATCACAACTTATAGAGCACCAAATTTACCTTCTTGAATCATTTGGTACACCTACACCACCGGAGATTTCAAATCTATTGGAATTGGTCACTAAAGTTGATTCAGGATCATTACTGTCTGGCCATTATATCAAATACTTGGAATGTTTAAAAGATAATGATTTTGAAGGCTCATTTGAAAGTTTACATAGATATTTTGACTACATGATGAGCAGTAAACAGAGGCCTTTGTATCATTATGCTTTGCTAAGTTTGGCTACGTTATATGCGACTTTTGGTTGTAATCAACAGGCTGTTAGTGCTATAGGAGAGGCAATTATTGTAGCTAGAGAGAATAAAGATTTGACTTGTTTGAATTATTTATTAACTTGGGTTTATAATTTTGCTAAGGATAGACCCCAATTGGAATTAGTTATTGGGAAAGATTATTCTGATAAGCACAAGATTTTGAATTTCTTAAAATTAAGGACTAAGGAATCCAAAAATAAGCAATTGCAAGCAATTTTTTATCAATTTAGAGCTTTACAAGAATTAAGTGATGGTGATCAACTTGCCAAGATTTTTGAAGATCTTTCCATTTCATCTTATTTGAGCTTGTATTACGATGAAGAAAATGATAAAGATTCAATTGATTTTGCCATTTTTGCCAAATCTTGTCACTTGGCAAGTACATTATGGTTAAGATTAGGTGTTACTGCATTACTGGAAGTTTATTTGGATATCGGATTAGATACATGTAGTTATCAACATAATGTATATGATCAAGTATTGATATCGATAAAGAAAGCATATGTTGAATTTTATAAAGAGAATTACGACGGAGCATTCAAGATATTTGATGATTTAAAAGAAACCGTATCTCAAAATGGTACTTTGTTCAAGACTTGGGAATCTAGGAGATTAGCATTATTAGTAAGGTTGTATTTACTACAAAAAAATTACAATTTAGCATATGCTATATTGACAAAAGTTATGGCTCAAGTTGATAGTGTAAATGATGTCGATTTTACAAATGAAGTTAATGCTTTGAAAACGATGCTTGATGATGTTACACTTTGAATTTATATATATATTACCATTCTCTTAATTCTTCTAATAATACAGCTTCTTTTGACATAACACTGTCAAATTTCTTACTATTTTTAATCCTTGAGTAAAAAATTGGACAATCATCACTGGTACATTTTTGTGCCGTCTCCATAGAATTCGATATCAAACTTGATGTTGAAGAACAAGATCTACAAATCATAAGCAAATTTCGAAACTCATTTTCCACATTTGAAATTTTTTGTGTCAATTTCAAAATTGTTAATAACTCATTTTTCAAACAATTTGCACATAATCTCTTATTAGAATATGTTCTCTCTGAACAACAAAGACAACTCGAATTTTTCAAAAATTGCAGCACATTTAATTTTCTCTTCTTCAAATTTGGTTGTTCTTCAAAATTATTGCCATATTTTAAGACACGAGGCATCTCTCTATACCAAGCCTTGACATCGACCCCAACTAAATTGAAAATCCTTTCTAATGGTGGGATTAAAGCCTTGGTAATATAATACTCCCAATCAAGTCTTAAACCTTCTTTGATTTCATTATCAAGAAAAAACTGAGGCGTAACACACCTATCTTTCAACCTTTCCCCTTTATAAGATTGTAACACAACATATGGCACTCTTTCCTTATATTGCGGTTCAGCCCTCTTATCCAGTTCCATCAAATTCTTGGCAAGATGAGCCCCTGCAGGGGCATATCTTTCATCTTTATAAGTTCCAATTCTCACTTCTTTTGCAAAGCAAAAATCTTGAACTGAAACTTTATTATTCATGATCTTTGTGAACTGATCTTGAACATACTCTTTCACCTGCGAGAGATCAGCAGTTTCAAAAAGAATCCTCAAAGATTTTTCAACGATTTTTTGCTGTGCAGGTATTCCATCACGTCTTACAGTTTCAATACCTTTAGCATCGAATGTAGGATCCTTCTGATCTTCAGTAACATAAGAGTACCCAACATACCTTTTCTTACTCAATAACACACATGGATGATACACTTTTTCGAATTTCAACTTCATGGGTTTAGGGTTTAACGATGTCACATACAGAGCTGCTTCTTTCCCATACCGAAAAGCCTCTTCTCTTGTCTTTCCAGGAAAATAAACAAATAATGAATCGGTATCACCGTAGACTACTTTAGCACCCCACACCGGATTTTCCTCGATCAATTTGATAGACAGATTTAAAGTCTCTCTTCCAGTGGATACAATAGCATCAGCTATATCAGCACATGGCATTCTTCCAGAGAAAGTTGCTGAAGTATATCCATAAGTAACATTGGCAAGTAATTTTAGGGCAAGCTGACGACTGTTATAAAGCTTATTCAACTCATAATCATCCCTTAAATCTTTCATGGTTTCTTTAACCAGAATTCTGGTCTCCAAGATCTCAGTTAACATCTTGGCCAACGTAGATTTTCTAACTTTGGAGTTGACAAACATGAGTCCATTGGGTGAAATTGTAATATAATCCTTTAATAGTTCCAATAATCCAGGTTTCAATTTATTTTTAGTGATACCAATTGTCTGTGGATATTTTGCATTATAACCCCTCAAACGTCCGAGCAAAGTTGAGTAACAATAATTATACGCAATAATTATACTTGGATATAAAGATTGGAAATCCAATACTACCAAAGGACTCTTATAAAAAGCACTTGTAGGTTCCATAATCAATGGAATACATTGTAATGCATCAGCTTTGAATACTTGTTGCTTACTTGGGGAAATTAACATGAAATTCTCAGATTTTGTTAACCTGATCAAGAAACTCTCAACTTTGAATTGTGAGCCTCTATAAAAAATACTGTAAAAATCAACACCTATCAACTTTGCTTGCTCTGTCGTCTTACTTATTATCTCTTGCCTTTCAAGAATTTCTAAATTGAGTTTTGTTCTTGACATGTAGTAATGTAACACTGCCGATATGCTGCTAGGATCACCACCCTTGAACCACTCAGTTAACTGCTTTTCCGAATAATGCGGGATTCTGCGATGTAACACATGAAAAGATATGTTTTCAAGTGTATATTTTAGTAGATTAACATCCAGTCTAAGGATTCGCCATAAGTTCATCATATGTCTACCTGTTATCTTGATTCCAGATGCATGGGTATATCCCCACCTATCGCCGAATTTGTTATTACCTTTGAATACAACTCTTGAGAATTTAGAACATAGGTCAATATCGTAAGCATCTCTAAACCTTTCAATGATATAACCCCACGAACGAGAATGTATTTCAAACCCAGTCATAAGATCAGGATCAACTAATTTGACAATGGAAACCAACTCCCTGACCATCGTAATTTCGTTATCAAATATAGCAATTGGTGTCTTGCTCAAATTTAAATATTTATTCTGGGCCACTTGAGCCTCCAACTCAGAGTCAAGAAGTAATATCCCACTGTCTGATATATTTAAGTCAAAGGGATAGCTCTCCTTATCAAACGACCAGAAAATAGCTGTTATCTCATCTAGTTTAGGATCAGGTTTCAAATCATTTCTAGTGTTGACATGAATTTCAACTGCAAGAGTTATCAACTTATTAAATTTACTTTTTCTTCTCTTATATCCGTTCAGTAAAGAAGGGTATTTAAAACCATGTTTTAAAGTTGGAGTCTTATGTAATATTTGAGATTTCAACAATTGTGATCTTGTTATACTAGCAGGTTCTTGCAACAGCCAATCATTAACCTGCTTGAATGAAGGGAGTTGGAATTGATATTCAAAGACTCCACCTCTTGATTTGGAGATTTCTTTGGATTTCATCATCAAACCAGCTGATGGTGAAATACCGTTAATAAGCACCTTTGGGAGCAGTGAGTAATGATCAGATCCAATGATAAACCGGTTACCAGCAAATACGAATGGCTGGTTTGGTATATCTTCTATTTTCGAATAAAATGGATCCGCATATTCTTTTTTCAACAAGCCAAGTTCTTCGAAAGAGTTCATAAATTGGTCGTCATTCTTTGGTAAGCCTTTTTTAAATTCAAAGAATGCATTCTGCGAATCTTTTAAAGTTGTATGTATCTTGTCACCTTCGGAAGAAATTTGACCTGACAGAGGTATCACAAGCGAAGGTCCTCTTTTGGAAACTTGGCTGAATATCATATGATCAGTATGTATAAGAGAATACCCTTCAAGTTCATTTGCATGATCAGATGATTTCGAATCCACTACCTTCAGCTTGGAGAAAAGATCATCTTCGAGACGATCTAACTGAGAATCAGAAGATATAGAATCAACTTCATCTTGAGATCTATGAGGAGGAATAGTGCCCATCCAATTGGAATCCTGGACTTCATTATCCTCTTGTTCCCCTTCATCATCTAACAGTCTGAGAGGTTCATCATCGAACATGGAGGATGGCAATACTCTCATATCAAGTGGTGTGGCAATTTCTGTTGAAGTAATAGAATCTTTTCTTAAACCTGTTACATCAGCATTTGTTGCTAATGATAGTTTATTCCATTGTATATTACGAAACATCCCACTTTGAATATTCTCCTTTGGTGTTTGGATATATTCAAATAAGGGGGAATTTTGAACAAAAGTTTCAAAATCTGGAGCAGTCTGCTTAAGGTATTGCTCATTTGATAAATCAATACAATGTCTTAACATATCATTAAGCTCTTCTTGTTCAATCCATTTTGTTTCACCTGAATGATCTCTTATATCTGAATCTGTCATGAGAGAAAGTTTTGAAAAAAAGCTTTCATGATCTAAGCTTCTAATAGCACGTTGATGCAGAATATCTTTTAAAATGTCCAGAGTTGAGCTTAGGTATTTACCTGAATCTCTGGAAGTTGCCAGCTTTGATATTTCAATGAAATCATGATGAAGGTCTCTTGTGGATAAAGATGATATGTTCAGGATCCACTGTGGTAGACAGTCTATTTCGAGTACAGTTGTACCAATTCTTGGAAATTGTTCTTCTGATGTGACATTTAAACCATGCCGCACTTCACCTGTCATCGATTCTTCTTTAAAATCTTTGACATTTTTTTCTAGGAAATCTTTCAACTCCTGGTTCAATTTGATCTCGTTGAATAAGTTAATTTCATCATCTGTATATTCAAACTCATGCTCTTCAAACTCCCCAATAAGATTGTTACATATGATTGGTGACCTCCACAATAAATTCTTCAAATATATCCAATCACATCCATATAAATTGTAGTCAGCCAAAAACTGTAACAAGTAAGGAATATGGGATTCAAAAGGCTGAAACACCTTATTTCTAACTTTCCCCAGCAATAGAATTGATGATAGTCGACTCAAGTAACGAGGATTTAATAGACTGATTTTAACATAAGCAGTGAGTCCAACATGATAACCATAAAAAGGAATTGATTTGACAAGCAGCATAGATGAAATATATTTGTTTTCATAATTTGTAGGGTGATTATCATCTTTCGAATAATCATTATAAATATCTGGTATATCCTCATCTTCATTTTCACCTTCATTTTTAGATTTTCTCAATTTGACCTTCTTGAATGAGAGATAAAGCTGCTTCTCTATTTCTAATTTTAAATCTTTCAAATGTTGTTTTGCCTTATCCTTTTCAAGATCCCCATCATACTCTATGAAAATATATGGGAAGCAATTATGTATATTTAGCAATACTGTATGGCCCGTAGGAAGCTTACCAAATATTCTTATCACTGGAACTTGAAGAAATGGTTTATTTGATGCTGAGACTTCGTCATTATGTGGAAGTGAGATTGTCGAATAGTTTTTATCTAAGACAGATGGATTGGATTGGTAGGAGTCATATGCTAATATTTGAAGTTTTAAACAGTCTGTGGGTATGTCTGAGCCTGAAGATAGAGTACTTTCCATTTGTTGGTAACTATCCAGTTCCACTTGTATTGAGCTGCCTTCTCTCTTTTGTTTGAAATGTTTTGCCCCTTTGTATAATTATAGATTTCTGATTTATATGTAAGAAGTGAAAAAATTCAAAAAATCCAAAAAAAAAAAATTAGAAAAAAGTTCAAGTGAACATTTACTGTTCCTAACATCATTAACATGTCATATTCAGACCAGACCCTTATCACTAAATTCAAGTCTCTCGATGACACTCAAGCGACAATAGTGTCGATTTCGGAATGGATCTTGTTTCATCATAGGAATGCACCACAATCGATAAAGACATGGGCCGATTACACAATTAGATCCTCTCCAAATCAAAAATTGGCATTATTTTATCTTGCTAATGAAGTGATTCAAAAATCCAGGGCTAAAAAAAAAGAGGAGTTTATCAGTGGATTTGCAGATGTGCTTCCCAATTTCTTGAGACAAGTTTATCCTCGTTTGGATCCTAAAGTTCAACTGAAATATAAAAGAGTGTTAGATATATGGAAAGATCGTGGTATTTTCAGTCAACCAGTGTTACTGAAGCTCTATCAGCAAATCAAAGGAGGAGACGGTGGCAATGAAAGAAGACCACAGAACCCACCAGGAGGTCAGAGATCTGTTACGGATATTGCACCAGAATTAATTCCATTGTCATCTGCATATAATAGATTATCACATTCATCTTCGTTATTTTCTTCCAATCATTTGAAATTCGAGTCCATATACAAGGAATTATTTGACAATGAGTACAATTTACCTCTGCCTGATATTTTCATTTCCAAGCTTGATCAACTGCTGAAATTTAATAATAATTCTGTGAATAGTTTGAATGATATTGTCACAATTAGGGAATCGTTGATCAGGGACTTGAATAGAGTTATAAAATCTCAAACAGATTTGATTAATACTGATAAACAGAAATTGCAATCCCTAACAGACAGAGGTAAAGAAGTTGTTTCCAAGAGGAAAGAATTGGAAGAATATGTCAACGGTGATACCAGTGCCATGAACGTGGACGAGCCAGAAAAAGCTCAACAAGAAGTAGATGACGATGACGATGATGAGATGGTGCCAACTTATGCTAATTCAGATAGTGAAGATGATGACACTCCCCCTGCGAAGAAGCAAAAAATTCTGGAAGATAAACCTGATTTAAATGGTTTGAAAACTGAAGAAGATGAAGAAGAAGAAGAAGAAGCCTCACCACTGTATGAAGATAATGATAGTGAAAGTGATAGTGACAAGGAGACCCAAAGCAATGGGAAATCTATCAATCCTAATTTGGCTTCTTTATTATCAAAGTTGTCAGAATAGTTTAAATAAAAGCCACTGTATTATATATTAGGTAATAATAAAATTACAATTTGAAGTGTAATATATATAAATTCTAAACTATTTGAAAAAGGGGTCCTCTTATTTGCTCAAAAGTATTGTTATAATTTCGAACGAATAAGAGGACTATTCATAAAAGTCCCAATTTTTCCATTCTAACTTTAACAGCATTTCTATGAGCATCTAAACCTTCAACAGCAGCTAATGTCATAACGGCCTTACCGATACTTTTCAAACCTTCTGGGGTGACATCTTGTGAAGTGATGAATTTCTGGAAAGTGGCAGTATTCACACCACTGTATTGTCTTGCGTAACCATAAGTTGGTAATGTGTGGTTAGTACCCGAGGAGTAATCACCACATGATTCTGGAGAATAGGCACCGACGAAAACACTTCCTGCGTTATCAACCAATTTGACAAATGATTTTGCGTTTTCAATTTGTAAAATCAAATGCTCTGGAGCGTATTTGTTTGAAAATTCAAAAGCTTGTTCAAATGAATTGACTAACAAAGTTGTCGAGTGAGCAATACATTTTCTAACGATCTCAACTCTTGGTAATGCCAAGGCTTGTCTATGAACAGCTTCATCGATGGCATCTAATTCACTTTCAGTAAGATTGACAGCAATTAAGATAACTTGTGAATCGATACCATGTTCAGCTTGTGACAACAAATCACTGGCAACAAAATCCGGATCCGCTTTACCATCAGCAATGACTAATACTTCAGATGGACCAGCTGGCATATCGATTGAACATAAAGCAGTGGTATCATTTTGAACATGCATCTTGGCAGCTGTAACAAATTGGTTACCTGGACCCAAGATCTTGTCACATTTTGGAATTGATTGAGTACCATATGCCATTGCTGCAACTGCTTGGGCACCACCGGCAAGGACAATACATTTAGCACCAACTTTATGAGCAACATAAACAACTTCTGGAGTCAATTTACCGTTTTTATCAGGAGGTGAAGCAAAAATGATATTTTTACAACCGGCAACCAATGCAGGAACACCCAACATTAACGCTGTTGATGGTAAAACTGCGGTACCACCTGGAATATAAAGGCCTACATTTTCAATAGGTCTAGCAAATCTTGAACAAATAACTCCGGGACATGTCTCTACATCCAATGTTTCTTTTTGTAATTGTGCAGCATGGAATTTTCTAACATTTTCAATAGAAATATCGATGGAAGATTTAACTTCATCAGAAATTTGCATGTACTCTTCTGGGAATGGCGCTTGCAAGATTGGTGATTCCAATTTAACTTTGTCAAATTTTTCAGTTAATTCAATTAAAGCCGAGTCACCTTTTTCCTTAACAGCTGTTACTATTGGTAAGACCAATTTCATAATATCAGCAGTTTTTTGAACAGGTCTCTCCAATGCTTTAGCAATTTCTTGCTCATCAGCTTTGTTGATATCAACTCTTGCCATAACAATTCTTCCATCGTCATTTGTTACAGGAGCCTCTACCTTTTTTGGGGTTTCAGTTTGCTCTAAGAATTTTGGTTTAGCATCACCTTGTCTTCTTGTCACTTTCAAATGTTTTAACAGTAAATTTCTTTCAATATCTTCGATGGTGACATCATTTTGAATACATTTGGTCAATGCAAAATATATCAAATCTGCAGCTTCCCAACTGATCTCCTCTTTATCATTGGCTTCAGTTAATTCTTCAGCTTCTTCTTTAATCTTGGCATTCAACAATTTCTCGTCATTGAATAATCTCTTTGTATAACTACCTTCTGGAGCATTGGCTTTTCTATCGATTAAAGTTTTTTCCAATTGAGTCAAACCTTGTAAATCACCAAAACATGTATCTTGTTCTAAATGGCAAAATCCTACACCAGATTGTTCAACAACAAATTTTAAGCAATCACTATCACAATCACTATCGATTGAAATCAATTTTTGTGTTGCACCTGATGTAGCACCTTTATACCACAAGCCATGACGTCTTGATTGGTAAACTCCGGTTTGAGTTCTGATGGCTTCCTTAATAGATTCTCTTGAAGAGTAAACCAAACCTAAAGAATGGTTATATTTATCAACCACCAATGTGGTATATAAGCCGTCCAGTCTATCGGTGACGATAGAATTTTGCAAAAAATACAGAATGTTTATCAAATCTTTCTCCTTTGTGGAATCATTAGTCAATATAGTATGGTCAACAACTGGGATCAAACCAGCAGCAACTACAGATGAATAATTGACTAAATTTTGTGACTCTTTGACAGGGTAAGATACGAATAAAGATCTTGCCTCACTTGCGGTTTTCAAATCACCTAATGGTGTAGAATAAGGTAGTATAAGTCCAACATGGTCACCAATCTTTGGTAAACTGGCTATTGAAGTCAATTTGATCACAATTCTTGAACTTGGGATATCTTGCAGTAATAATTGTAAACCGAGTTCTTCATCAACGAAAACCTTGGCCACCCCTGAATTCAAGATCTCAATAACTTGATCAACACCAGTGTCAGTGCTAGTCAAATCTAAACTTAATTTACCTATTAATTTAAATTTAGTGATGATTGATTTCAATGATGATGATGATTCATTAAATTTGGCCAATATTTTACCGGTCAAGAGTACTTTACTTAAAGAAACTTCATTCAATTCTTCAAGTGAACTGAAATACGGTAATAAAGGGAAAGTCATTTTATATCTGTTTATAACTTATTCAACAATTATTGCAGTTATTGAAGAAAAAAGGTCAACTTTATAAAAGGAGAAAAAAAAAAAAAAAAAAAAAAAGGACGCAACAGCTAACAAAAATTGAGTCATCAAAGGGAAAATTTTTCAGTATTTACACGCACGACAATCACCTTATCTACAGTCATTATTATTTTAATACAAGATCAGAAATACTCACAGTCAACTGAATCATGGCCTTGTCTCTCGCATAAGCCGCACCATTTTTCTCTCCCAGCACCTGGATCAGTTTTTGTTTCTGGGATATATACCATTAATTCACCATCCATCAATTGTGAGATTGAATTTTCATTTATCGTGATATTCGATGCCACTTTACGGAGTAATTGTGGTGAAGACCTCTTACGGCTGACCGTCTTATTTTGGAATTTTGGACTTGGTGTATGTTGTCTGTTTTGCAGTAACAGCAGAGATGGTGCTGAAGGAGGTGGAGTATGATGATGATGATGACGGTGACGAGATTCTGATAATGGAGAAGACGTCGAGAAAGGTGGAGGCGGAGGTGGATGGAACATCAGCTCGGAAGTAGTAGGTGATGAAGTTGGGGTATGATGATTTGTAATATCTTTTAAATGTCTCGGGTCCAATGGCATTGTCTGATTATCCATCTCCAAAATTCTCTTCGAAAGTGAATTGATTATCGACTGTTTCTGTTGTAAATCCAATTCATGCTGTTGGCTAATTTGTCTTATCGTTGTGTCGTGTTCAATTGTCAATTGTGACAATTTTGAAGATAAGGTTTCATTTTGTTTTTTCAAGTCCATTAATTTATCTTCATCAATATCTTCAGTCTTGAGTTTTGACAACTCTAATCTTAATCCATCAATCTCTTTCTCATATTTAGCTTTATCTTGTTCATTTAATTTACTAATCTCTTCTTCTTTTTGAGAAATGATTTCATTTTGAGAATTTAAATTTTGTTTCAATTCTTTTATTTGTTCATCTCGTTGTTGTAATTGATATTCTAAATCAACAATCATTTTCTCAACATTTGCCTTGTCATCTTGAATTTTTTGAACCAGTTTCTTTAATTTACTAATCTCTTCTTCTTTGAAATCTATCACTTTATGTGACTCGATAATCTCTGTCTTAAATTGTAATAATTCACGAGACGTGGATTCAATATATGCATCATATTGTCTTTTCAAATCATAATCTTCCTCATGGTGTCTTTGATTCATCAACCTCGTAATTTCTTCAGAATACAATCTGGAGTTTTCTTCCAGTTGTTCTTCTAATGTCTTAATAGCATCTCTTAATTCATCTCGTTGTTGATCATAATTTTTCTTTTGTTTTAAATATCTTTTCTCTTTATTATCCAATTCTTTCTCCAATTCATCTAACAATTTTTGTAAATCGAATAAATTTATTGTACGTTCTTTTAACTCATTTTCATATTTGGTCAATTTGGTTTTCAATTCTTTATTCTTATCGAGTAATTGCCTATTAAATCTTTCTAAGTCTGTGGTGATAACACTTGATGGAGCCGATTGAGCTCCTCCTTGTAATTTTGGTGAAGATTTATCGACACTGGAAGATAAAGGTTGTGGTAACATTGATTGAACTCTTGGTGAGTTATTTCTTGTGGTTGCTGCTGATCTCAAGACTTCTCGACTCGGTTTCCGTATCGGAGTCTTATTCTGTTGTTGTAAATGAATATTCGAATTAACTAACTTGGCATACGGCAAGAACAACCCTGTATTTGGCTTCGATGTATGAAAGTAGTAAATGCCATCAACATCACCATTATTCTTACCTATATGGTGATCACCTAGAAGTTCTACTCCTGCGAAAGTACCAACTTTACCTTTTACCTGCCCGACAAATCTTAATATTCCTGAATATTGAGAGCCAGGGATTAGCACTTCGGTGCCAATTGTAATCTTAAACCCATCCATGCTCGTTACCAAAAAAAACAAAACAAAAAAACAAAATTATTATTATTAAATAATTATTCCCCAAATTTTGTTAATAATAAATATCTTGTAGTGAACTGAAGTACCGTTACTTTGTTAGGTATGTTTTATATTTGAATTGAAATAGAAAATCGTGTACATAGATAATGCCTATATATATATATATATATCATCAAAAATTTTCAGTGTCTTTTTTTTTTTTTTTTTTTTTTTTTTTTTGTTTGACTGTTTTTGTTTACCTTTAAAGAAAAAAACAACTAATAAACAGCCCTAGTTATTAGTCTTTTAAAAAACTCGGCTAAATTCAGATTACATATATTTATTACATTTCATATTGACTAGTTTAATTCGAAATAAATACTATTAATATATATACTACAACGATTACTGATTAATTTTTCTTAACACCAGTGTTATTATTATTATTAAATTTACCATCTGCAACCAAATATGGAACCGAACTACCAATTAAACCTTCAATGTTATATTTTGTATCTGAGTTCCGATGATTACTATATGGTAAACCGAAAAAATCGTGATATTTGATTTTGACAAATTCAGAACTAATTTTCTTAGATCTAATTTTGGAGACTCTATGTGATAAATATTTCCATTTATGTGTTTCAGACATTGGTAATAATGCTTTTAAAATTTTGATGTCCTTTTGTGTGATTATATTTGGTTCAACTTGTTGCATTGAAGTTGGTGGTGGTGGTACAATACCAGGATATGGGAACCCCGTTAATAGTGGATCTGATTTTGATCTTGGATTCACTGCATATGTAGCTGTTGTATCATTAGTGTTATTATTATTACTGTTGTTGTTGTTGTTGTTGGACTTCTTATCCATTTCAAACAACATCTGTTGTTGTTGTTGTTGTTGTTGTTGTTGAATATTGGTAGAAGTTGTTGCGAGTGGGTCATAAATCATTGAAGGGTAAGAGATAAAAGGTTGATTAGCAGTATTTACACTGCCTCCTGTATTGTTATTTGCTGTGGTCATTGAAGGTAGAGGATGATGTAAATTAGGAAATGTAGCTCTTTGTTGTAATTGTTGTTGTTCATTTGAATAATAATTTGGTGGTAATGGGATATGTTGAATAGGTTGTTCATAAAATGATCTATGATCTATGTTATTATTTACTGCAGCTGGTGTTGTTGTTGTGGTTTCATTATAAGCTTGAATAGGAGGTAAAGTTGATTTCAGCTGCTGCTGTTGTTGTTGTTGTTGTTGTTGTTGAGGAGGTGGAAGGGGCAATACTGGATCTGTTGTTGATGTCGGTGTTTGCGTATTGCTATGATGGTGATGATGATGATAAGTGTTAGCTATCGATGATGTCGAAGAAGTGTTATTATTGTTGTTATTATTGGGTAGTTTTATATTGACTTGAGACATGCTGAGTGTTATTATTTTATTATATTAAAATTATTATTATTATTATAATAATAATAATTATTATATTATTTTTTTTTGATATTTTCTAAATGTTTCTCTCTTTTTTCAAATGATAATTGAACAAAGGATTTGGTCCATATTTATTTCAATTGAATATTGATTTAAATGATCAAAGAATGAAAAAAAAAAAATAAAAAAAATTAAAATTAAATCAAAAAAAAAACAAAATAATAGAATTGAAGGGCAATAATATATAGTTGAGTTCTATTATTATTTAATTTATAACTAAATTTCTCATCCGTCAATATTTCGCTGAGACATGAAAGAAGCAAGGGAAATTCAATTCATTAAAAATAAATATTAAAAAAAAAAAAAAAAAAAAAAAAAAAAAGGCAAATCCAAAAATTGTTAGAGATCAAAAAGGTTCACTTGTTCTATTTTATGCCAAAAAAGCAAAAAGCAAAAAAAAAAAAAAAAAAATCGTATGATTTTAAAATTTTTTTTTTCTCTCTAAAATTGTTTATTACATATTGATTGTAATTATACATATTATCTAATAGGGCTTTTTTAACTATTAAACATAGCCAACTTTTGTTTATGATTTTAACAATTCAAATATTCAACAACACCCCCCCTCTCTCTCTTATTAATCCTTGTCAATTTTATTATTATTATTATCCACCACACATCTTTTTTTTATTTTTTTGTAAAGTTATAGTTGCATCTTAAGTAATAATAATTATCTTGAAATGATAAAATAGAACTTCACAAACTATAACCTTATTGAACGTACATAAAAGTAATAAGCAGGTAGTAATTAGAATGGGCCTTTGTACATGGGTCGGGTGGTATTAGATATTGGGTTGTTTGTTGGGGTGAGAGAGGGCAGGCGAAAGAGGTTTTTTTTTTTTTTTTTCTTTCGGTTATTCTCCAAACAACAACATATCGTGTTGCTTCGGAAGTCTGTGTCTAATGCATAATTAGATATTTTGTACAAGGGTTAAATTGAACAAACTCTACAGAATTTCGGACGGGGGGCAGAATAAATAACAAAAGTGTGATAATATAGCAATTTGTAGTATATTTACACGGATGTGATATACTACTACTATTTACCAAAACAATGAAGAAAAAAGATCTTCAATAAATATAAAAAAAAAATATTAAAAATAAAATGTCTCAGACATTCAAAGCAAAAGTGAGACAGATCAATTATTATTAAACAACTTCAAATATATATATCAATTTGATATTGCGGATATATGACAGATATATCTATTGCTGACTCTAATGCTAATCATATTACGTAGTTCAATTTACACTTCCTGTTGCATGAATCTTAGTACTTAACCTGTTTTTTCTTGTTTTTTTTTTTTTTTTGTTTTTGTTTTGAAGTCTATTTTCCCATGGTCTTTATCTCTATTTAAAAGTACATCATATATATATATGAATTAAGATAAGATCTATATTAATATATGAGAGTTATAGAGAAAAAAAAGGGGTCGCGAACCAAACGCAAAAAAAAAAAAAAAGCGTTTTGCGTGCCTGATTTGTTTACTTTTTATTCTATTTTTATTCATAGATCTTTTTAAGCCAGAAAAAAAAAAAAATTACAGAAACAAAAAAAAAAAAAAAATCTTGAAACCAATTGGAAACAAAGTATATGTTCTTTTAGGTTATATATATGTTTCATAAAAGCTAGACTGTTGTCTATTTCCATTCATTTATTTTATTTATAAACAATTCACCATCCATCAATTCAAATTTTATACAGGAACACGTAATTAGAAATTCAAGAAAATGAGACATTGGAAGTGGGAGATTGATAATAATACATTTGATTTGATCAATTTGGATTTTTTCTTGAATTATCGATTCATGACAATAATCAGTTATATCTCAGTATACGTGTTTCTGCTTTTGAAAATTGCATTCTTAGCATCTGATATTTATACACTGATTAAATTAATCGTATTCAATACTTGGACTTCAGATATTCAACCTTTTATATCATATGCAATTTGTCGTTGGTTATTTTTTGCATGTATTCTGCTCTCGGTGATTTTCTATCTCTGGGCTATAATAAGATCAATCATTGCTTATAGAACAAGAAATGTCTCTTTAACTTATATCAATCCCGGTGCTTCATTCATGTATTCTGTTAAATCATATAAATGTTTTTGTGTTTATAACGAGATCTCATCGGATAATTTTTTCAACTATTTAACTTTTTTCACTTATTTCACTTTCCAAAATTGTTTAATCTTGTTATTATGTGATACTCCAAGACAAGTTATTAATGGTATCACAATTTTCAAAATCTTGAAATTTAATAGTTCAATGATTCAAGTTATCAAGGAAATTGCCTCCAAAAACGAAAATGAAGCCATTATATTATCATTTATGACTTTTTCATTCATCATTTGGTTCATTTTTTTTGTCAAATTCTTATTTGCATGTTTGTTGTTTTGCCCAATTTATTACAAAATTAAATATGAATACAAATATGAATACGGCTTAAAACAATATTGTTGTATCAAGATTAATAACTGTATCCAAAAATTCATGAAAGTTAAACATTCCAAATCTTTAGAAGAAATTAAAAAACAAAATAACGATATTCATCCTAAATTACCAGATTTCGCCATCAATGATTCCGATGATGATGAAGAAAAACAATTACCTCAATTACCAATGTTATCACATAAGGACTCGGAATCAACATTAGTGGATCCACGTGTCAGGCTCAAGAATTCATTTGCCAGTGCCAATGATTTAAGAAATCCATTTGCAGATCAAAGAATAAATAACGAAGTTTCAAGAGGTAGATTTATAAATCAAAGACAAGGATCTGATATATCTTTACCATATGCCCCTCTGATAATACCTAGGAAAGACTCAAATTCATCTTTATTAACGTCAACAACAAGATATACAAGACCACAAAGAACAGAGCCAATTCAAAAACCGCAATTACCATATATGAATAATAAGAGTCAAAATTCATCGATATTATCATTACCAGATTTCAATGAACCTATTAATCGCGATAGGGAAAATTTGATCAGCCATGATCAGTTAGCATCAAAGAAAACTTTAATTGAAGAATTAGAATTACCTCCTCGTTTCTGTTCCACAGAAAATCTAGAGTATGAAAGACAAGATTCGCAACAAAAAGAGTTACTCGATATCACAGAATCAGAATTACCTAATGATGATGATGATGTAAGTTTTGAAGGATTAAGAAGATTTAATTTGAGTAGTCATAATGAGACGGATAATAGTAGTGCCAAATCTTGGGAAAGGAGAAGAAGACCTCCTAGTTTTTAAAAGGGTTTCAATTAATTGGTGTTTTTCTTATAGGGTTATTTAGTCATTCGCTTTTTTTTATTATTAATGATATGAGTGTTTTGTTTTCACATATTTTTTCCATTTTATTCATAACCTATATACATGTATCTTTTTCTCCTCATTTAGCATTACCCATGATTTTCCCATCGTTGTAATCTTTTTGTAATTTAGCTAAATCTTCATCACTAACTGGAGGTATTGGAATATTTTCAAAATCATCTTGAATCAAGAATGAATAAGTATACAAGTAAACACTAAGTGAAATAGATGATAACACAGCGAAAACTGCTGCATTTTTCCAAAAAAATGGTCTTCTAGCCCTCAACATTGCCGGGGTCATTGTATAATTATATTTCGAATAATATGGATCAGCTTTGCTTTTGGAGGAAAATTTTATTATTAGTATATCGTCATTAATAATATTTTAATACGGACAGGTTACTCACATTAATCTAAATAATGACAGTCTCATTTTCTTGATATGTTCTTAATGATAAGTTCTTAATGATAAGTTCTTAATGATAAGTACTATGATATGATTATATTTTTTTTTTTCTCTTTGCAAAAAATTCTCAATAACATTTTTATTTGGCAGAATTTACCGTGTCAATTTTTGTATGTAAAAAAAAAAAAAAAATGAAAAATAAAAAATTTTTTTTTTTTCTTAAGAGATGAGATAAATTTTTCAAATATATAGAATACAAGAGAATCATCTACATATTGAGCAATGGCACCAGTATTAGTAGAAGACATAGTAATACCTCCAAAAGATGAGGAAGAATTGGAGTTGGAAAAATTGGTTTTCGGAGACTTGAATGGATTTGAAATAAATTTGAAAAAAATAGATAATTTGTATGATTATTCAAGTGATGATGAACAAGATGATGATGACTTGAGTGATTCTGATTTATCGCAAGACGGGGATGAGGAACACGTTGAAGGTCTTAAGGATGATCAACTTTTCTTTGTCGATGAAGGTGAAAATGATGCAGATCTGATGGATGTGGATAGTCAAGAGGAGGAAGAAGAAGAAGAAGACGAAGAAGAAGAATCATCATCATCAGATAACGCTTGGTCAGATAGTGATGATGAAAATATCAATATATCATTATATACTAGTGACAAAATGAGAAAATTGAGAAAGACAGAAACAGATTCTATAGTATCCGGAAGATCATATATTAATAGATTAAGATCACAATTTGAAAAAATATATCCAAGACCTCAATGGGCCGATGATTTGGAAATAGAAGAGGACGGGGAAGAAGAGGAAGAAGGAGACGAAGAATATGATTCAACAGGGTTGAGTACAAATGCATTATTGAAGTTTTTAGAAACAAATCAGACTCATAATAACGTTTCAAAGAATTTTAAATTATTACCTCCAAATAAGTTAGATATAACAAGGTTGAAAGATGCGAACCAAAAACATCCATCCAAGTCAGCTATCCAAACAATGTCATTTCATCAATCCCAACCTTTATTACTCACCGGTGGTTATGATCGTACTTTAAGAATTTATCATATTGATGGAACAACAAATAATTTCATAACTTCATTACATTTAAGGAATTCTCCAATACAAACAGCATCATTCCAAAACTCAAATAAGATTTTTGCAGGTGGACGTAGGAAATTTATGTATAAATGGGATATATCAAGTGGTGAATTGGAGAAAATTTCAAGATTATATGGACATGAATCAACACAGAGATCTTTTGAGAATTTCAAAATTTCACCAGATGGCTCTTATATTGGATTAATGGGTAATTCCGGTTGGATCAATGTATTGAATGGATCTACAGGGCAATGGATCAAAGGTTTCAAGATTGAAGGAACACTTGCCGATATAGAATTCAGTAAGGATAAAGATCATTCAAGAGTGATATTAATTGCAGTAAATTCGCATGGTGAAGTTTGGGAATGGAATGTAATGTCGGGAAAGATAATAAATAAATGGAAAGATGATTCCGGATTAGGAGTAACCAAGTTGAAATTAGGAGGAGCCAACAATAAATGGGTGGCTATTGGTAATAACGTTGGTATTGTCAATATCTACGATAGATACGCAGCAGTACACCAACAAAAATCAATCAAACCCGTGGCCACTATTGAAAATTTGGTGACCACAATTTCATCATTAGAGTTCTCTCCTGATGGACAAATATTGGCCATTGCAAGTAGAGCAAAGAAAGATGCATTAAGATTAGTCCATTTACCAAGTTTCAAAGTATTCTCGAATTGGCCAACAAGTGGAACTCCATTAGGAAGAGTAACAAGTGTTTCATTCACACCTAATGGTGAGATGTTGGCTGTAGGTAATGAACAAGGTAAAGTGAGATTATGGAAATTAAATCATTATTAAAATATAGTATAATAGATATCATCATCATTGAAAATGATTTGCGTAAGTATATGAATTCTCTTTATCTGCACAGAATCTTCTTATCTCTATTGGAAAATCAAACGATTTGATTGATAAGCACGCAAAAAAAAAATTACAGTAAAAAAAAAAAAAAAAAACAACGACAAAAAAAAAAAGAACAAGGAAGGAGAGAAATAATAATAATAATAATTTATTATTATCATAAAATAGCTTTTGTTATCTAGGTATTAGCTAAATTACTATTGAGTGTTTCTTGAAGTTATCATGGCCACTACAAATACACCCAATGTGGCCACCACAATCACTCCTCCACAGCTTAGTACCAGCAGATCCGTTTCTCCAACCCCGATAACGTCGAAACCTCCTTCTATTAATAATAACAATAATACAACTCCAGCGATATTGCGATCCATTATTCATGAACAAGAAGATGTCTTTATTGATCTTGACACTCCGAAGGCAAGAGTGGTCCTGAAAGAGTCAAATGAAACTTTGAAACAGCAGCCACAACCACAACAGCAGCAGCAGGTGTTGCATCTGTTTAATTTTAAGAAAAGAGCAAAGAGATCTTCCAGTAGTACATCAACAGATGCAAGAGATAGATTCAAATCAAGATCCATATCAGAATCGATAGTACCCATGTCACCTCCTCCTTTAAATATTGTCACTACTCCACAAAATTATTCACTAGATGCGTCTTCAAATTTTGTTAAAGATCTAGAAGAATTTACCCACGAGATAAGATATTTACACACAAATCAATTCATTAAACTGATGAACTGGTATTATTCTCATGAATTACCTCCAGTGGAGAAAATGTTCCCCTTCTTACACGGATTACACAAGTATAATATTGCACAAAGACGATTTCTTTTCCAAAATATCGATGAAAATCACTCAAATATAGATCCTTATAAGATCCCAGTTGAGAATGTGCGATTTCTTACTTTGATAAGGTCTTGTACAATAACAAATGAAAATCTTAATAGTTTAAAATGTGATGATGATACTGTGCTACCACATACAGGTTATTTAAAAGGAACAATTGATATTGAAGATGTCCTTTCACCTTTACAATCTTCTAATAATGCCAGTTTGAAAGATTCTATAAATTCGACATTTGTCATGTTGAATTTAAAAGAAGATGCCAATTTCAACAAAGAAATCATCTTACAAGATTGTTTGAAATTGAAAATGGTGCCCATTTTCAAAGAATTGGATCCCACCACTGGTGTAAGTTTGAGGAATTTCCATATACAAACAAGCAAAATCAGCCACATGTCTGATTTCATAGTTTATTGTTTCAATGAGACCAAGTCACAATGTCAATGTGAATCTGTAGCAAGATTATTGAAAATTGCACAGTTGAAATATGAGAGAAATCATTTGGAGATCCCACTGGCGAATTATAATACTTTCATCCTTGATGGATATGAACCTTTTGAAGATATTGGAAATTTAATGAGTATAAAACCTGTCACTTTGAAAGAATGTGGTGAATCAAATTCTAATTATGATTTGGAAATTTTTAAAGATTGGAATAATAATACATTGTACAAAGAGAAGTTAGAAATCTCTAAAATGTCATCGGCAACTCATGTAACAAGAAATGTTTGGTTTGGTAATAGTTGTGATTTCGATACTTATCATAGTAGATACAGTCATGAGTCAGATAATAGAGAAATATTGATCGACCAGTCACCTTTGATACCAAACCATTCTCCCCCACTATATTGTCAGCCTGAAAATACTATAACAACTTTGACAGCAACGGAGATAATGACTTTAAATTCAGATATAAATAAGAATGAATTGTTAGTTAATAAGCCAAAACAAAACTGGAGATTATTTGTGAATTGTTATGATGGGGCAAGATTCCCATCATTATCTGAATTACGAGAATATTTGATACATGCTCTGGATGATTATTACGATAACATTTATTTGGAATTCCCACCTTCTGGATCCATAGCAATTGGAGATCTTAACGAAGATAAAATCAGTTGTGTGATAAATCTTTGTAAACTCTTATATTTCAAATGTGGTGATGGCAATACGTTACAAAAATTCAGTGGATTACTTTACTGTACAGATGGGTACAGTGAGACCTCATTATTAGGTCTTGCATTTTTAATTTACTCAGAGGGATTAAACTTGGATGAAGCCATCTTGAGATTACATATGGAATTTGGAAGACCATTTTTCATCTTTAGAAGTGATTATGTGTTCTTAGACAAGATCTTCAAGATTTTATTACATTATTCTCCAAAGAAAACAGGCTATGAATTTAATGCAGATATTGATGTATTTGACAGAGAAACACTGTTGAAATTTTTCCTTCCATACAGAAAGAAAAAAAATCGGGTAGTATTTTTTGATCAAATTGATAATCCAGACAATGAATCTTCTGATTTAGAAGATTCTTCTTCTTCGTCATCTTCATCATCATCTTCATCAGATGAAGGTGAGTTGGAATCAAATTTGGATAAAGAAATTGCATCCCCTTATAAACGTGTCTGTGCACAATCATTTGGATCTTTACCATCACGTATATTACCACATTTATACTTAGGTTCATTGAGTCATGCAAATGATTTAGGTTTATTAAATGCAATGGGGATAACTAAAGTTGTCTCTGTTGGTGAAAAATTACATTGGGTTGATGATTATGATTTCGAGTCTAGCACAACCGATGCCGGTTGTCACATCATGTCTTTGAAAGATTCCAAAAGTGTTGATCCAGATAATGAGTACGAATGCATGATCAAATCGGTTATGTACATGTCCAATATTAACGATGATGGGATTGGAACTTTGACAAAGACAATAAATGATGCGTTATGTTTTATCGATGATGGTTATCAACGCCAGGAGAAAATTTTAGTTCATTGTCAAGTTGGTGTATCAAGATCAGCTACTGTGTGTATTGCTGAAGTTATGAAAAGGTTGAACATTAGCCTTATCAGGGCATATTTGTATGTGAGAGTGAGAAGATTAAATGTGATTATTCAACCAAATTTGAAATTGACTTATGAATTGTTTAAATGGGAAGAAAATGTCGTCAAATGTGGAATGACACAGAGAAGACAATTGAAAGACACAACAGTGAAATTGGAGAGATCAAGTGTTGTCAACATTGGGAAACCTACAGACCGGAACAGTTTCAACTCATTGTTTTCCAGTAATTCAATAACTGGAAAAAATTCATTTTCAAGGTCTTCATTATCTACGAGTATTTCATCAACTTCGGGAAGTTTTGATAATAATATTAATGTTATGGATAATGCTTTTTTCTCATTTAGAGTGAAAGATAACACTTATCAGAGTTTAAAACTGTTGAGTAAGAATCAAGTTTTCATCTCTGATGAAGAAATAGATGAAGATGAAGATGACGAAATTGATACAGGGAGTGATACCAGTGCAAGTAGGACTATCAACGAGGAACAAGATGATGATTTTATTTATAATGGACTCATAACTAATAATCATAATTGGTTGAGAGAGGTTGATTGGGCTGTATTATGTAAAGAGATTTATAATTTGAATAAGGCTTATATAAATCATGGATGAGATGGAAGGGGGAATTTTTTTTTTATATTTGTCTTGAATAGATATTATATATGGAGTTATTTTTATACATTGGAGTTAATTTTTACCAAAAATGATGATGACTGGTTTATTCAAGAGAAACATATTTTTTCAAATGATCTGGGATAGCATCGTAAAGATTTTTAGATTCTAACCATTTTCTACTGAAAACTCTATCAGCATATTTATGTGATGAATCACACAAGATTGTAACAACGTTAGAACCTTCAGGTAAAGTTTTGGCAACTTCTGCAGCAGCGACAACGTTTAAAGCAGAAGTACCACCGACGTAGATTCCTTCTTCATCCAATAATCTATAAACCATAGCAATACTCTCGGAATCAGGAACTCTGATAGCATCATCGGCCAACAGAATATCTTGTGCAACGTTATTAGTTATTCTTCCTTGTCCAATACCTTCTGTAAATGAGCCACCTTCTCTTTCTAAAGATTTACCACCAGATTTGACATATGAATAAACACAAGATCCCGGAGGATCAGCAACCACTGAGAGTGTCTTACCATTTGAAATATCTTTTAAATAACGAGTAATTCCGGCATAAGTTCCTCCTGTACCTGTTGAACAAGTGAATGCATCAACTTTACCATCTAATTGGGCCCAAATTTCAGGTCCTGTGGTCTCGATATGGGCTTGTCTATTATCCAAATTGTCGAACTGATCGGTCCAATAGGCATTGTCCAATTTTTCAGCATGTCTTCTTGCCTGATGGTTGAAATTCAGTGGATCATCAAATGGTTTCACTGGAACCGGATAAACTTCACAGCCGAGTAACTTCAATAAGGCAATCTTGGATGGAGCCTGTGTGTTTGGCATATATATCACACATTGATAACCACGAGCTCTACAAACGTGGGCTAAACCAATACCGGTGTTACCTGCAGTACCTTCAACAATAGTTCCACCAGGTCTGATTTGTCCTCTCTTTTCAGCTTGTTGGATCATGTACAAGGCAGCACGATCTTTAACAGACCCACCAGGGTTCATCCATTCAGCTTTACCCCAAATATTTCTCCCCAATTCATTTGACAATTTTTGAAGCTTGACTAATGGGGTGTTACCAACTGCATCTACAAAACCTCCTTCAGCAGTTAAGGGTACAAAGGGAACCTTAATCGAAGAAGATTGATGACGAACAGATGAGACTAATGACTTATTCAAAGATGATCTTATTACAGGAAACATTGCTGATATCTTAGAAGTGGTTGATATGCCCTAATTTTCATCAGTTTTTCCAGTCAAACCAAAAAAAAAAAAAAAAAAAAAAATTCCCCAATGGCTTCATGTCACATGACTAGCCAAATTTGGTAATTACCATAAATGGAATTTCGGATAAGCACACCCTTATCAGTTTTGTTTTTTTGAAGTGGCTCTTTGATTTTTTTGTATTTCATCACATATATATATATGGTTTTTATTTGGCCGATGATATAATCTGCTTTGAGTTTGATAATGGTGTTGAAACTGATTTCTGCTCTTATTGGGTACACTTATACCATATCTTGGGGTATAGGATTCTGGCCTCCAATTTTCACCAATTATAGATTGAAAAGTATTCAAGGTTTATCGATAGATTTCTTGTATTTCAATTTTCTTGGATACATTTTTTATACATTATATTTTGCTGTTCTCTTGTTCAATCCTTATATAAGAAAAGAATATAGTGATAGATATACATTGCCATCAGATGAATCACCTAGATTGCCATTAGTCAGATTAAATGATTTCATTTTTGCTCTGCATGGATTGGCAGTTAATATGTTAACTTTATCACAAGCATACTGGCCATGGAATTTCAAGAAAAATGATAATCAAGTATTATCCAATTTTGCTAAGACTGTCTTTTCAATAATGTTCATCATAATAGCAGCCTTGGCGTCTTATATCATCAAGACCGATGATCAACTGAGTTTCCAATGGCTTGACCTTTTCACCTCCTTAGGTTTATTCAAGATTGCAATGTCTCTTGGGAAAAATTATGTACAACTTGTTTACAATTATAACAGAAAATCCACTCACGGTTGGCCAATTGAAATGATTTACTTGGATACCTGTGGTGGATTCTTATCGTTGATGCAACTTGCCTTAGATGCTTATATCAGTAGAGACTTTAAAGCAATGTTTAAAAATTTACCAAAATTGTTATTAAGTATTGAAGCAGTTATTGCAGATATTATTTTCTTTTTACAACATTACTACTGGTATTATGAAAGTGATGTGTCAAAATATGGTAAATTCCAAGGACTTAAAGAAGATGAAGAATTTTTACATGAACATGAACATGATCATGATCATCTTGCTGAAAATCTGGAAAATGGTTACGGTGCAATTGAATCTTCCTCTAGTCAAAAGCCGATTTGCTCCGCGAAAAGCACAGATCAAGACGAGTTACAAAGGTTGATTATTTAGTTTTATAACCTAGAAATAAATCTTTATATTATTAAATTGAAAACATGAACAACAATGAGTAAAAAAAAAAAAAAAGGAACTAATACAAACAAACAAAACAAGAAAAGCATGCAATTATTGAACTCCAATAACAGATAACTCTAATGTCCATACACGTCTTATATGAACTTTGAGCTTAATATCTTTAGGAATTTTTTCACCTGTAGCTGGGTCTGTTATGGAAATGTTGAGTAATTCAATCTCAAATTCATCATTTGACCACCAACATTTTCTTGCTGGTTTCCTCCAAAACAAAAGTAATTTTGTAGCCACTGAGTTATCTCTTTTCTTTGATCTTGATCTCGAAGATGCTGATCTGGCAAATGATGCTATGCGGGATCTAGATCTAGACCTGGACCTCTCATTCGTTTGAGAAGAAGCCGATGTTGTTGGATTCAATTTTGGTGATGATTTTTGAGGTGTTGATGGTACTGAAGGAGTTTCAGGCTCTGGATGTTTCAAACGAACTAAGGCCAATGAACTAACAATAGCCTTTTCAGGTTCCCTTGATCTATGCCCCCACTCACTATCAATTGAATATCCAGATGAACACAACATATCTAATAAATGTTGCTCGGCAGGACCTAGCACCTTACCTGGTTTATAACCTAAACCATCAAATATCTTTTCACATTTACTCAAGTAATCACCAGTCTTTATCTTGATTTCTCTCATATCTTCCAGTGAGATACCGTGAATTGGTGGTATACAATAATAATCTAAATCCTCTCTTAAGACTATAATTGAAGGTTTCTCATGTAGAAGCTCAGCATCATCATAATATTGTTCTTCTGGTTGGTTAGGCAACTGAGCTGCAGCATCACCAAACGACTTAATGATATATTCAAAACACTCTGGAGGGAAATTGACATATACTATATCATCTTCAGTCAAATTTGTAATAACATTACCGTTGATGTCAACGAAAACACCATTAGGGAATAAGCACAATAAGATACTTTCTGGTAATGCCATCAACTCATCTCTTGTAATAGTGAATGATTTACCTCTGATATTCAATTTGATCTCAGTATTAGCATCTTCCAAAGGTTGATCGTAAAGCAAATCTGGTTGGACACCATCAATATTATCCGGAGTGACCTGGGTAATAACACTTTCTGGAGCAACAGACATTTTTTTTTATAACTAAACTCTATAACTTCTATTCCTAAATCTCTCCCAACCAGTGAGATAAGTCTGTGATTATTGATTGATAATTTATATTAAAAGTGAAAAAAATAAAAATGGCGGTTACCTGCACCTCCGTTGAAAAATATGAACTTTTCAGAGTCTGGAATTAGGGAACAATATTATTATGACAATGGTAGAAGCTAACCCAGTGAATAAAAGATCAAAGCCACTTCTGATTGCAGTCTTTAACCGATTGTTGATAAGTGTTTGCAATCACAATTGTTGATTATTATTGTTGTTGTTGTTGATTAATTTTCAATTAATTTTTTCCTCTAAAAAATTTTTTTTAAACAGCAAAAAAAAAAAAACACAAAAAAAAAAGAAAGCTTAAAAGAGTGAAAGATTATTTAGCAGCTATACAACATTAAGAGAGTATGTCTAGTTGCGAGGGAGACTGTTCGTGCCTGAAAAGGAAGAGACTTAACACTCCACAAGCTAATGATAGTGATGAAGATATTTGGCTCGAAGATGGTGATGAAGAACATTTCAAGCCTGCGGATATAGATAACGATGAGATCTTCGGAGATGATATTGATGCACCAGAACATATAGACACTTTAGCATTGAGAAGAGCTCATGCCAAGCAAGGATTTATAAAAGGTATAGCTGAGGCAAAACTGAGGTCGACTCAGAAAGGTTTTGACGATGGTTACAGGAATGGAAGTGATATAGGATTACGAGTTGGTGAGATCATTTCGACTTTGAACTATTTGAAAACTTCAAAAACGGAACTGGTTCTGATAGAGGCAACTGAGATGCTTGAAATACTGAGGAAGGACTTGTATATTGCAAACGTTTTGAATCACAGATACTTTAATGGTAATATCGATTTGGGGGATAAAGGGCACGAATTACTAATCAAATGGGAGCATATAGTTGATGGTCTTATGAGTAAAACTTTTTAACTTGTCATGAATATAGATAATGTTACGACTTAATGAAGGTATACTGGATATAGTAAAAAAGAAGAAAAAACTTTTCTTATAAATGTATATAAACCTGTTCACCAGAATGAGCACCAACCTATATAATGTTGGCACAAGTTCTCAACTGACGTAGCTTGCTGTATTAATCTTTCCACTTGATGTGGCACATCTAACTCTCTGCAACGTCTAAAATCATTACCAGTAAGTTTATCATTAATTCTCTTCAAAACCAATGCAGCTCTAGCATTTCTAACTTCTGCTTTATATTGAGACTCCAATCTAGCTGCTTCTTGTTCATCTATTTGTCCGGATCTCAACAATTCGGCTGGATTAACAGAACTAAATTGGTAACCAGTAGCTTCAGCAACTTGAGTTATTGGGAAATCGAAACCCCAGTTGATCAATGGATCGTAAGCAAAAGCTTCCAAAATAGCCATCAATGATTCCTTATTATCCCTCAAAACTCTCATAACATGTTCACAAGTGATACGGAATGAACCTTCAATACCACTAACTTCCATAGCATAACTTAACATTCTTGTCAATCTGAATGGAACTTTTTCAGGGTATTTCTCTCTTAAAATGGCAGCTTCAAAACAATCACCAAAATCGATATGTACAACCTTACCTGTGATTCTGTCCATCATCAAATTCGATGGATGTCTATCACCAAGTCCTAGGATATAACCAACCATTGACATAACAGCCAAAGACCTGGTATAAGTAGTACGACGATCTAACCATGCCTCGGATGACCTGGATTTCAACCACAATACCTTATACAAATCTTGTCCTCTTGTATTATCCAAGGCATATGTAAAGACTTCAACTTTTTGTAAAAGAGTCAAATTGTCAAAGTCAGGTGCCATTTGTAACATAATACGATGCTCGATGTTTAATATAATCTTTCTTGCCTCACGGTATTCTCTGATCAATACATGGAACGTGTCGGAATTAGGAACCCATACTAATAAACCTGACTTTGGTGATAATGGAATGGCCGGGAATTGTTGAATGTCCAAATGTCTCTTGAAACATTCCCCATCGTTAACTAATAATGTATTAACCAAACCAAATAATTGCATAACCAAGCTATCTTGTCTAATATCTTCATGACCTTTCAAAGCATATTGATAGTGAACACCATCGCTACCTTTAATGTTGACCTTTCTTGGTCTTTGCTTAGAAGATATGACGGTAAAAGTTGGATCAAAGTTGACAATTCTAACTGTTGGTCTTCCTGCGTGATATGTACCTGGTACTGCTAATTCTAAATCTTTAGCAGCTAAAAGTTTAGGTGAAATATATTGTAAATCCAAAGTTTGTAACTGAGGTAATTGACGACTAATACGACGGAAAACGTTGTAGTAAATATCCCATGCTTGATTCAAATTGGCAACATCTTTTGTTCTTCTGAAGTTAAGAACCCATTCATGAGCATCATTCAATTCTCTACCGAATGCGTTTTGGAATGATACCTCACGTAATGTTTCTGGACCCTTTTCAAGCATTGCATGTAATGGTTCTAACACTGCAAACATCTTCTCAGTATTGTGCTCTCCAAAGTAAAGTCTGGAGGCATCTTCCAAACCTTCATACCATAATTCATGCCATAACACTGCTACTCTGATCAACTCATTACTGACCAACTCAGCCTGGTCTACCAAATCTGAATTATGAATTCTGATCTTATCAATTATTGTTAAGGCTGCTCTTTGTCTGGAAACACTATCTGACTTAATAGCCACGAACAATGGGTACACCAAGGCTTGTGGATGCGCTTTACCCAAATCTGTTAATAAACCTAACAATGATCTACTAACAACAGGATTTGGTTGATGAATTCTTGAGATTAATTGAGGTATAACTTCTAACCAAGTATCTATCTTGACCATAGAGAAGCCATCAAGTATTGCCAGAGCAGTTTCGGCAATACCACCAAACTTGAACCATAAGGTTAAAAGACGTAAAGTATCCTGTAAGGAGTTAGCCTCAGATAACGAAATAGAATAGAAAAATCCTCTGATTGCTGGAACGACATAATGTTGAATAAGACCTGGTTGTACATTGATTCCTTTGTCCACATTGGCAGATGACATATCATCTTCAAAATTTCCAGTCTCGGCATTGGTTGAAATTTCACTAGAATGTAATGAAATAACTTCAAAATTTGCCAATGCCCAATTGTGCCAGGCTTTGTACCACTTTTTGTCAAAATGAGTTGCTAACAAAAATGATCCCAAGATACCTTCAGCCTCCTCTCTTCTCCAGTTAGTTGTTAACGAGACTTTCCATTCACCTTGTTTCAAATAACATCTAGCCAATAACTTGGTGTACTCTTCAACATGTTTTGGAGCTCCCGGAACCTCAGTAGGTAATGGTTGAGCAATTGCCTCATTTTCATTCAATCCCAAATCACTTGATAATTTAGAAGTGAAATCAACCAAGTGGCTTAAAGCCTCACGTTGTTGACCTGTAGCCCACATATACTTTAATTGAGCATATACAACTTGTGGGGAAGCTTTAGATGGACCAGGATTTCCTGGTCCTCCTTCATCTAATAATGCACTTAATGATTTTTCAGCCAATCCTAATCTACCACTCTTTCTGCATAAATTAGCAAACTTAATCCACATTTCCATATCTTGTTTAGGATTGACGACCAACGCTCTAACCTTCAACATACGTTGCCAGATATCAACATTCTTTTGACAGCCAAGTAATCTTGTGTTCCATGTCTTTCTCATCATGACTCTCTTTTCTGATCCCTGTGGATAACACTTATACTTGATAATTTCTTCCAATTCAGCAAGCATTTGAACTCTAACAATAACATTGTATGCACGGTTATAGGATTCGCTTACTAAAGCTGTGATTTCGGTGACTAACAAATCTCTTGCTTTCAAGATATGGTTCGAGGCGTCTTCAAAATTATTTCTATGCAAGCACAAAACAGCATTAAAGAATGCTCTGTCAGGTGAATCAAGTTTCATGACACCAATATATTTGTCCATTCTATCCCATTGACCCAAGCCCCATGAGGAAGCAGCAGCCAATGGAGCAATAGTTCTCTTGACATCGCTCGAAGAATTCAACCATTTTTCTTGTGCCAACTCTGATAATTGCTCCCATTCACCCAATGCATGTAAACAACGCATCTTACCCATGGTAATTTCCATCGAGTTTGGTTCTTCCCTTTCTCTCAGACTGTATGCATTCAAAGCATCGTCCCATCTACCTAATTTTTCAAACCATGTTTCTTTCAATTGCAAGTCATGGTGCTGCTGTGCATGTTTCAAAATACCAATAGCAGCATCCTCTTGTTGTAACTGGTTATTAATACTAATCAATGGTTCAATAGTAGGAGTAGATGGCTCCTGCATAAATTCTAATTCTTTGTAGTGAAGTGCCTTGGCATATGCATGACAACGTTGAGCATATTGACCTAGAGTGGTGATTCTGATAGGCAAGGGTTTATCATCATGCTCCATGAATTCAGCTAAATTAAGCAACGTCTGATGAATTTCTGGGGTATTGTTAGGCGATGACAATGCGATACATAATGATTGAATTAAACTTTCTTGATTTTGAGAGTATAGCTCATTCCAACAACTAGCAAAACTGGCATTGAATAAATCTTTAGCCAAAGGATAATAGACTCCAGCTAATGAGTTACACAGACGTAATGCATGAGAAGGAGTTTCCTTCAATAATTCAACACTGAATCTTCTAATCCATTCTTGCCAATCTTCTTTTGTTCTCTTTTGGGAAGCATCCCAAGCATTTTTCAACAGTTGCTGGTTGACAGCCAATTTTTTGGCAGATGGCTCTATATCATTGGCCTCCATTGTTTCAGATTCAGATTCTTTGCCAATGATTAAATTCTGAGGCAAAGGTTCACCGTTCAACAACTTAGTCACAAGTTGATCATAGACAGATGACAGCATTCTCTTTTTGATCAATACTTTATTGATGACGGGAATAAAGACTGAAAATTCGGTACCCATCTGAAGTAATAACAAACATAATGTATTCATCGAAGCCCTTTTAAGATCATCATTCAGATTTTCTTGAAGAATCCGAGTAATTGGATGAATTATCCTGGAAGCCATCTCGTTCAAATTGATATTTCTTGATATTTTACCAATTGTTTCGATTGCAGCTTTTCTCAAATTATGAGGAGCAAATTCAAATAATTTCACTATTTGAGGGATGACCAAGTGGGTATAGAGCTCAATACTGTTTCCAAAGACGACAAGAGTTTTCAATACTCTAAGTGACAGAGCTCTCTTTGGATCTCTATCTTTGTCAAGGACGTCGATTAATAAAGTCAACATATCAGCAATATAAAGTTTAAACTCACCACCTAAGGCCTTCGAAATACTCTCTATCAATCCGATAATAGTTACTTGAACATTCTCCAAATGGAAAAAATCTCTGATAACTTTGAAAAGATCATTCAAAAATGGTCTTATATGTTGTTTGACAGTACTTACCAAGACACCCAATTGTTGGAAATAAAACTCGACCATTGCTGCAGCACAGTTGTGCATAACATTGATAATTCCTGGAATAATTTGATTCAAAAACGAAACACATCTCAAACCTAAAGTTTGGAAAATGTACATAATGGCCTGAATTATTGCTGTATGATGAGCACCAAGTGAAGGATCTTTCAACATTTTCAATAACGTATGGAAGACAACAGTAGGATAATATTCCTCATTGGAAGGTGACATCCCTTGCATCAATAATGCAACGTCTATTGGAGGAGCATTTTGCTCAGCAACTTTCACAGCATTGTTATCTTTATTGGTTCTTTCAACTTCTCTATGTTTATATGGATCCAAGGCACCTAATACCCCTAACAATTTCACAGTTTCGCGTCGTATCATCAGTGAATTTTCTGACTTCAAGATGTTGACTAACATACCAAGTAATTGAGGATAGTCGAGCAACGGTTGGATCACGTACCCAGAAGAACTAGCCAATTGTCCCAACAGTTTAAGTGCTGAATCTCTTTTAATACTTGAGCTTTGATCTTGAAAAGTTTCTAAAAGTAATGGCATTAATCTGCCTATGAATGGCTTCAAATCTTCTCCACCTACAACTGCTAACTCACCAATGGCTGCTATTGAGCTTGATGCGACAGCGGAAGATGAAGAATCTTCAGCTTTTGGTATAAGCACGTCAAGAATTGGCTTGACATAAGGTCTTGTTATCTCTCTTGAGTTGCTTATCAATAACGACAACAAGACTGCACTTTCTTCTTTCTTTCTTGAATTATTTCCACCATATTCTAAGTCAGTTAGAAGTTGAATAAGGGTTTTCTTCAAAGATGGAACAATGTATGCAGGATTCATAGAAGATAATCTTCCAATTATACCCATAGTGACTTTCCTGATTTCAAATTCTTCATCATTTAATGCAATAAATAATAATCTAACATTATCTGCCTGAGATAATTGAGGATCAAAATCTTCACTAATCAGCTTCAATACTTCCAATCTAAGCTCTGGGATTGGGTCAGTAATGGCAACTGTGAGTAACTTATCCAACACCTCACTCACTGTGTTTAAAGAGTTTTCACTGATTTGGAAACAGATTGGATCTTTCATTGAAATATTACATAAAGTCAACGATGTTTGTAATCTAACTTCGGAACTATCATGGTCAATGTAATTGATAATGCAGTATTTAATAAAATCTATCAATGAATAATTTTTGAAATCAAAGTTGCTCAATATTTTGAACAGTTGAAGTATAACGATAACATCAGCATCTTCATAAAATGTGTCAGTGTTATTTGATAATGTGGGATCTTTAGAAATCATTGATAATCTGTAGTTATGAGCTAAGGCATGACTCATTGTCCTCTTCAGATCTGGAGACCCTGGTGGTTGAAAACCATACCCACTAAGACATAAACTAACGGTATTTATTAGTTTCTCATTGATCAAAGGAGCCAAGGATGGAAGATTTTCAATAAGAGTCTTTAATAATGCAATAAAATAATCGTTAATAGAACTTTTAAAAACAAGTTTTAAAATCTGATGGCTATGCAAGTATTTTGTCAAAGAAGCACCTATAGCAATTGCTAATTGCGATAAACATTCAAAACACAGCGGTTCAATTTCTTTTCTCGATTTCAAATTCTTAGTCATCAAGCTCTCTCTAACATTCGATAAAATTCCATCAAGATATGTGGTGATATGGCCACCCACTTCAACAGATATATAACCGATGGTAACGAATATAAATGACCTATCCTTATTTAACTTTAACTGTGATAAGTAGAACAAGAGAACTCTATGTAAGTATCGGTCAATAAATTTGCTGTTATTTGCTCTGGCCAATTTTGGAATAATCAACGATATTTCCCTCCTCACCACAATAGATTTATGTTCTTTCAATTTCATAATTGTTTCAAAGATATCATCTAATTTTTCATTTAACAATGAAGTTTTCTTGGAAACGAGTTCTCTATAACAAAGTAACGAACCATGTATTTCTTCAACAGTGGTATTAACATTTTTGAAAATCAAGGATGCCTCATTGTACAATTTTGCAAACCATTCTTTCTTCAGTTTTGGGTCCCTATTGAAAATTATACTTATACAGTTTCTTAATGCTACTGCAGTATCTTCTCTAATGTTTTGATTTGGATCTCTTAAAGTGATCCATATGTTATCTAAGATGACATCAACGTAACCATAAACCAATGTTGGAGCATTTTGGGCTAAAGAGGCAATGATCAACACTGCTGCATGTTTCCTCAATTCCTGTTTGTCGTTCAATAACCATTCAAGTGATCTCTTTATTTCAAATTCGACAAATTCTGCAGTTAAGGTGCCACCTGGCATGGCTAATTTTCCCAATATTTGTGATGCAAACCTCATAACTTCGACATCATTAGATGGAATCGCATGTCTTAAGTATGTACCATAACGGGACATCTTATATTTGTTTGTATTCTCTTCTAATGACGAAGTCACATTTGTTTGAATTATATACTCTTCATTATCATTCAATTCTAATAAAGCATTAAGAGCAGTTAACCCACCCATTCTTTCGTCTGTGTTATTACTTTTGATAAAATCATACATTCTCTTATTTATATCATTATTATAACGAGAGATTTGATCCGCAGTAGTGAAATCTCTGGTTACTGATATCAAGTTTAACTTCAATTCTTTAGCTGCCTTATTTCTCTTCAGTTGTGTCTTGGATTTTAATCCATTGAAGATTTTGTCTAAAGCAAAACTATCCAACTGATAAGCCAGTGGCAGCAACAGCTGCTGTGCTTGCAATTGTGACATATTACTTAAGGCAGATGATACTTGAGTACTATTGTACGGTTTTTTTTAAAAGTGTTCGTTTTTTTTTACATTTTTTTTTTCAACTGGTCACTTACTACAAAAAAGATTACTTGAGGTAAAAAAAACGTTAAGACAATTTTCTTTTTAAGTTATACAGAATTCTATAGATTTATAGAGACGAACAGATCATGGCACACCAAATAAGGAGAAGTTTCTAACAATGTTTGGACCATATTCGTCGTAGTCTTGTTTTGTATGACAATAACTTTTGAATTCAGCTGTTTGAGCCAATAAGGAACCACCGAACCATACTGCATTCTTCTGTCTCTTATGACTTATAACTTGGACGTCAACACCAGAAGATTTGGCACCACTTAATCTTTCACTTTGTTGGACTCTGTTGTTTACCATTGATTTGATATCTCTTTGTAATCTTCTTCCAAAATCTTTGAACATTGTTGAACCACCACTCAAGACGATATTCTTATACAAGTTTTTTCTGACATCAATTGGAGAAGCTTGAATGACTTGATCAACAACCTCTGGAAGAGGGGTCAAGAAATCCGAGGAGGCAATTTCTGGACTGAAGAAAATTTCAGGGGCCAAGAATCTTTCGTAACCGACATCAACAGTTATTGGCAGTCTTACTGTTTCCACGATGTATTGTGCGAATTTATCTGGATGAGAATCGAATTTGTTAAATTCTTTAACGATATCTGGACAAACATAGCAGAATTCTTGTTTAATTTTTTCTGCTGTTCTTAAAGAGGTATCCAATTCACCACGTTCTCTTAATAATGTTTGGATAAATAATGTGATATCTCTACCTGCTATTGGAATGTTTTTAATGGCAGAACCAATGACATAACCTTCAGCAACTGGGATAACATGAGTGACACCATCACCAGAATCGATAACGGTACCTGTCAAAGATCTATCTTGAACTTTTGATGAAGTCCAAGAGGCGGCCAATGCCAATACAGCTTGAACTGCAATATATAAACCAGCACAATTGAAACTTTCAAACATGATCTCGGCAGTATTTTCTCTATTTTCTGGTGGATTTAATGGAGGCTCAGTTAAAAGGAAATAATGATCTTCAGGCTCACATTTCAAATATTTGAATATAGAATTCTCCCAAAATCTTTCCATATGATCCCAATTCTCTATTTGACCATGTCTAATAGGATAATTCAAAGAATAAGAAGGACCTTTGGCAGCCTCTATAGCTTCATCACCTATGAAGAAATCCAAATCTTCCATACCTCTTTTTATTGAAACGTTGTTGAATTTCGACGTCAGTCCTTTTGTAGAAGTCGACGAGGACAGCCTCGTTGAAATGGCTGTTGGAAATACCCATGATGGAGAATCATTACCGGCAAACCCCAATTTGGTTAATCCGGTACCACTATATAGATATGTTAGTATGTTATATGAGATGTACCAGTTAGTTACCATTACTTACTTGTCTGTATATCAGTTGTTAGTATATTGCCAATTGAGTGACAAAAAAATAGAATTGAGTACATACCCATGACAACAGCAGGTGTGTTGATACTAGCCATTGTTGATTGAATTGATTAGTAAAGATAGATAGATTGATTGATTATCAATTGATCGATCAAGTAGTTTTCCTTTTCTTGCCTTAAACAACACATTTTTTTTTTTTTTTTTGTTAAACTTCTTTGCGAGGACAGAAAATGGCAGATGTTACGGGTAGATAAGCTACACTACAACCAAAAAGAGCTAGTCAGATAAGAGCCATATACAGTAGTCTGTCAGGTGCAAAGAAATTCGGATCTTTTGTTGTTGTTAGCTGGGTTTCGATCTAAAATTGTCTAATTTGGCTTAGTATTATTTAATTTGGTCTCTCGAACTGAGCACATGATTAAAAAGCGAAAGAGATATCTAGATTAAAAAATAATAGCAGTCAGAGAAGACATGAATGAATGCATGTAATTTAACGACAACAGTTGCTTCATGGAGGCAGTTAAGAGGTCAAAGTCAAAAAGAATGATTAAGGGGTATGAGAGAATGATTTACCTCTTTTACTTCGCCTATTAAGAGGAAAATTTTTTTATTTTTTTTTTATCAAAAACGCGGCGTAATCTCTACACGTAATAAATAGTTAGCACCCTCCTCAGATATATCTAAAAATATCACAAAATTTTATGTATATATATATATAGATATAGATCTCATATATTCCCAGTTGATTGTCTATTACACTTTCATAACTTAGTTAAGAAACTCATACATATATTATTTTCCACAATGTTCATCCCAAGTTCAAGCGAATTATGCCCCTCTAAGATACTGTCATCTGTCTTTGAAAAGAGATCTTTCACTTCAGATGTAACTTCAACAGCAGACTCATTCAAGCATTGGGACACTTGTATGGACAACAAAGTTTGTAAAATTGTTGCTATTGTTGGTATAGTCTTGGCCCTGTTGTTTGTATTATGGATCATTAGTTTTATCATAAATTGTATCTGTTGTGGTGCAGATTGTTTAAGGGCAATGTGCTGTTGCTGTTGTAACTCATCACGTCCAAGATATAGAGATGTCAAAGAGACAAACGATCCATACAATAACCCAAATATGTACCCAGCACCACAGCAGAATTATCAGTATCAACCACCATCAACAATGGCACCTTCATATTCAGGTTATAAGACAGAATCATATGGTTACGTACGTGATTCTGAAGATGATGGGGTCCCAAAGACCAATTCGAATACAGAATATTATTCAGGTAATACCGCTGCAAATCCATATTCTCCTGTAAATCATAATAATTCTAACAATTATAGAGGCCAAAACACTTATTTTTAATGATATATATATATGCTACCATTCATGCTACGTTGTATTTTTCTTTTAGTTTCTTTCACTTCCATTCATGCTTGAAATTTTCTTATACAGATATAGATATATAAATATACAAAATTATTTCCCTTCAGTTAAATCTTTCAAATATTTTCTAGCTTTACCAACTTGGTGAACAAGATCTTTATTCAATTGATCCTTGTATGCAATAGACTGTCTATATATATCAACGGTATTGTCATTGATCAGTTGATGAGTAGCATATAATTCTGGCCATTTTTGTTCATAATATGTCAGTATTTGAGCTGTATTATCAAATGTCTTTGGCATACTGAATTTGAAAATAACACCACCGAATATTAAAGGTGTAATAAACCTTATTGGTAACAATCTATTACGGGATAAGATTGAACCAGTCAATGAACCAGTCAATATGTATATCAAACTTGGTAATACTGGTTCTTCAACGATTTTATGGTATGCATTTTCTACTTCAGCGTATTCATTTAAAACAGCACTCTTAGCTGTACTTAACTCATTCTCAGCAAGAACCACATATTTATACAGAAACAATCTTGCCTCTTTCATATATTTTTGTGCAAATTCCGGTGCTCTTATTGTCATTCCATCGAAAATAGAAACATCTTTTGTCAATTGTATACTTTCCTTTTTAGCCAATTCCTCACTTATTTGTTCGTTTAATCCAGGACTAGTAGTGGTGACCTCATCATCTTTGTAGAAATCTCTCTTGGAGTTTGACATGGTTGTAATAACAGTTGGTTTTTGTTTATTTCAGATGATGGTGATTTTTATCCAGGAAGTGAAAAAAAAAATATACATCCAATCAATTTGGTAAGAAAAGAAAAATAAAAAAAAAAAATTACAGAGGATGGGAATTTTTGCACTACATTGTCTTTGAGATAAAATGCAATATTTATAGGTCAAATTTATACTATTTTATAAAATGAACTTTTAACCAAATAAGATCTGATAACTCGTATAAGTCATAGAAATAGCACCCAAAGCAATTAAGAAAATGTCAAACATTTGTAACCAATAATTTCCAACGGCTACACTTTTGTAATGTAACATAGGTGGGTACATATAAACTAATGGAATACAGGCAAAACAACCAACAAACGATACAAATTTGTCTAAATTATCAGATCCGTAGTACAGAGTGGTACCAGTGAATACGACTAAAGCTGCTCTCATTAAATTTTTTTTCCATTTGATTTGTGGATTGAATTTCCCACTTTTGTTAAATATCTTATTTTCGATTATTTTTATAGCTGGGAATAATTGTAAAGGAGCCGATAATAAGATTGCCAAGGCATAAAAAAATTGTATTGAGTTGACTAATAATGAATCTTGTGGTAAATTCAAGATAATAACAGTCTTCACTTGATCTCCAAATGCGGTGTAACAAAGAGTACCAATTAAAATAAATAATGTAGAACAACATGCAATTACTAATGAAAGAACAAGAGGGAATTTTTCCGGATTCAGCATTGATTCTTCAACAGGAATGATCAAACCAATACCTTCAAAAGCGAAAATTGAGACCCCAATAAATAACGAAAATGTGTCTTTGTTGAACATGACAATATTTGGACCAACACCATTGGTGACCAATTCCAAAGTTGTATAGTATATGATGACACATAATCCAAAAAGGATAAACACATTTGCCATTAACAGTGCTAATGAAAGCTTTGTAATATTTCTCACCATTGAAAGAGGGATAAATATGAAAATTTGTAAAATGACCAAGATATTTAATGGGATATCAATTTTGAAAATATTTGAAACAAATGCGTGGAGATTTTCACTTGTGAATACAATATATGCAGCGACAAATCCAATTTGGGATAATACAATACTGAACAATATCAATTGTTTCATCCAAGGACCATATAACTTCAAACCAATATCACCAAATGATACAACTCTTGTAGAGCTTTTACTTTGAACCAAGATTAAGTAGCACCAATATGACAAGATACCGAAAAACAATAACGTAAGAATTGAAAATAATAACCCACCATTGAAAAATGCTTTTGGTAAAAACAAGATACCGGTTCCAACAAAACCTTTTAATAATATTAAAAATGATTTCATAACAGATGCAGTACCTTTTGGTTTCTTCAACAGTAACAATGGAGTCTCTTCATCTAGTTGACGATCACTCATTGGGTTTATTAAATCACAGGCCATGTAGTCTTCATCTTCCAAGTCTTCACCGGCAAAATGTCCATATATCGACAAGAATTCAACAAAATTCCTAGTCAAGAAAGTTGGCTCTGATAATTTATAACCATATTTTTGTTGATCTTTTGCAACTTTACGAACAATGTATTCTCTTCTAAATCCACCAGGGACGTTGATACTGCTTGCCGTTGAATATTTTCTAATATGATCTATATTTGAAGAAGAAATCGATCTTCTTCTAGAAGTCTTAAATGCTGGTGAATCTAATTTGTACAAATCCCTTGTAATATCACCTCCTTGTAATTGCAATGGATCATCAGAGCTAACTAAATGTTTATTCAAGTTTTTCAACATGTTTGGGTCTTCATTATGTATACCGAATGATAAGGATGACGATTGATCACTTTCAAAAATTGACTCACTATCTTGTCTATTATTATTATTATTATTATTACTGTCTTTTGAGCTTAAAATAGGTGGAGTATTTGATGTGGTAAATGAACCAGGTCTTGAATTTCTTACAAATGAGGATCTCAATAAAGTCCTTCCTCTTCCGTCTTGGAAAGAAGATGATAACTGTGTAGATGAAATTGGTGACCCTGTCAATTTTGCCATTGAAGCTCTTCTCTTTTGATCTGTAACACCGTTGCTATTATAACTTGCACCACCTGATATCGGACCTCCGTTCAAGTATGACGATATTGGTGAATCTTTCTGTGTGTTATTCCCGGTTTTTTGTTTCGGAATCACTATATGACTATTGCCATTCTTAGATGATGATGACGATGAGGAATTCACCGAAGGGGATGGAGACACTGACGACACAACAGCGGAATCAGACATCTTGAAATTGTTCTATATCGTCTATAACAATCTATTCTAGAATAATACTCTAAGATATATCGATGTAAATATATATAATGTGGTTTGAAACTGTTTGCCGTGGCTCCTTTTTTTTTTTGTTTTCTGTATCTCTATGTTGAATTTACTAATCGGAAACTTGAGCCGTCTGTTATAGGAAATGTATTTCCTGGATAGATAGACTGATATATAACTATTTCAATAACAATAAATAAGCTCTGCAATCAGATTGAAAATTAAATGAGATAGTTTATTAAAATATGACTATTAATAAATTTTGAATTGGATGGATGCTGCTGCTGCTTTCACTATATGAAAATTTCAAAGAAGAGACACACATAGGAAAAAAAAACAAAATCACAGAAAGAAGAAAAAAAAAAAGAAAATTTTATTGAAAAATGGAAAGAGTGAGAGAGCATAGATACTTAAAGCATCATGGTTTGGCCGTTTAACAGGAATCAGAAGAAACAAGAAGAGCCCCCAACTCTGGAGAAACCACAGTTCTTAGAAGACCTTCCTCCAAAATTCGAAGATCCAGTGAAGCCTTCTCAAGCTGAACAACAGAGACTTACATTTTCTCAAGCTTTGAAAGAGATTAAATTGGAAGATTTCAAAATAGAAAACTTGATATCCATCCCATGTTTTAGAGAAGCAGGTATAAGTGGATTTACTGCAATGGCTGCGTTTGGTTCAGTTATGTTTTTTTATCATAAGAGTATCAATAAAGCAGTTAATTGGGCATATGGTGGGTTTTTGGTAGGAAGTATATTTGGATGGGAACAATGTAATAGTGTTCGTAGACATAGTCAAATGTCAGCTACTGTGGCTAAACAGGCTTATGAAGAAAGGCAAAAACTGAAGTTGCAAGAAAAGTATAAGGAATTTCTTGAAACAAAGAGAAAAGATTGAAAGCGATAAATAGATATGTACATAGAATCATATATAATGACTTGAATAATGACCTGATATTGTGTAAAAAAAAAAATTCTGTTATCTGTTTTTCGTTAGTCTTACTCTTTTATGAGAAAGGTTTAATCATGATAGTATCCAATCGGGAGCTGTTTCTGGATTTATCGTCACTGTATTCACATCAAACAGCTCTATCAAAAGTTCAACCAATATTCTTCCACCTCTATTTCCGGTAAATCTTCTATATTCTTCACTGACACTTGCCAAATTCCAACCTTGTAATTTTCTCAAACATCCAATCACTGTCCCTGTTCTATGTCTACCCATCCCACAACAGATCAACAATGGATAATTTCTCTTATCAACCAAGATCTCAAGTGCTTGCTTGATAGAGTTTTCTGACAATCCATCCCAAGAATTACTGTCTATATTATTGAATCCTAAATTATAAAAAAAATTTATATCATTATCATCGATGAATTGTAAAAAATGATCTTGTGGATCTTCAATTGCTAACCATATCACTGATTTCAAATTTAATTCGTTTAAAAAACTATGATTTATCGTTGATGGTTGACCACTCCTGTATAAGAACCTTTCCACGGGACAAAAATTCAAAGGTGGAACAATACGAGAAGACGGTGGTGATGATATTATTCTTGTTGAGTCATCCAGGTTATTTGAAATTGTATGATCTTGAAGTTTATCGATTGTTATTGTGTTCTCGTCTAAGGGTACTTTGGAAGATCCATCTTTTTGACCCATTGTGTTTTATATTTTTAATATTATGTCCGTCTATATGAGGATCTTCTGTCACTGTGTCTCAAATATATCAATAAGATTGTATCCAAAGCTTCCTTCAATTTCCAACTTTTTTTTTTTTTTTTTTTGGTTTTTTTACCCTTTTTTTCATAAAAATCACTTAAGAAAAAAAATTAAAAAAAAAAAAGTGTCAAGAAAATATCGTTAAACGTGTTAACAATCGAAGTCAGCATCTTATCATCTATACAATGGCCAAAAAGGATACCAAGTCAACAGCAAAGGCAGCAGCAGCAGCTGTAGTAAATAAGACCACTCAAACTACCAGCAGTACACAGTCCACAGTCATCTCAATTCAACAATCCTTAATTTCAGAATTAACACAATCGATAAAAATTTCATACAAGACCTATACAGATGATTTGAAAAAAGACAGCACTTTACAACTCATAGATTATTTCTTGACGTTTTTAGTATTGTTAGGTGCTTTGCAATTTGTCTATTGTGTTTTAATTGGTAATTTCCCGTTCAATGCCTTCCTTGGTGGTTTCATCTCCACCGTTGGACAATTTGTCTTGACAGTGAGTTTGAGATTACAAACTTACAACACCAATATTTTCAAGACAATCACTAAAGAGAGAGCAATTGGAGATTATATCTTGAGTAGTTTGATATTACATTTCATAGTTTACCATTTCATCAATTGAACGGAAATAAAAAAAGTTTCACTAAATCTATTTTTAAATAAATAAAACTACTTGTCACCGTACAGGAATTGTAGCCAAGGAGTATCAAATTGTAGTTCTACTTAATTCTTGTTCTTTAAAATGTTCTGGCTTCATAAAGTGTGTATATATATATATAGATGGCCAAGATGACTCTCAAGATGCGCACCTCGAAACAAACGGCGCACCGCACACCATACAGGCACTAAGATGGTGTTTTTTTTTTTTTATTAATACGCGTAATTGGCATCCCTTCTTGTAAACACCATAAAAAAATTTCAGTTGTTTGTTGCATCTACTGTTATTGTTTATGAGAGCATGGTTTACGGAAGATTTGATGCAATCACTTAACATAGAAGGTTTGGGGACTTTATTATAAAAAAATTTTTAATTAAAGCAAATTTAAATTTCAATTTATTTAGGTGTTTTTTCCTTTAATCTTTAAAATTCTCACTTCATTTTCAAGTATTCACTTAGCAGATATCTGAGTGAAGTCTAGGGAACTATGAATGATATCAATTTAATTGAGTCGGAGTCTGTCACCATGTTCTCGCAGTTATTTGAGGATATGAGGCATACTGAGACAACTTATTTGAAAAACCTATCTGAGTTGATAGCATGTTGTCAGTATAACACTACACTTGTACAACATGCATTGCAAGTTGATATTGCCATCAACAGTAATTTAAAGACCATTGCATCATCCTTATTATCAAGTCATTTATTTTTGAAGCAAAGGATACTCACACTTGAAGATTCAGATCCTTTGTTGTTGGTCAACTTCGTCAACTGGTTGTCGGAGGTTGCACCACTTTATCAACAGTACATAAATTTCTACAAATTTGACCCAGACCAACCTGAAAAGGAAGTTCATTTGAAGAGAAGACCACTTGTTAGAATCAGATACATTACGAAGGTATTACGCAACATTAGTGAATTGAACATCAATTCCAGAGTACAACAAAGTGTTCAGGAATTTTACGAACAATTTTCACAAGAATTGTCCAATGCCAGAGACAAAGATGACACAGAAAGGCAGAAAGTCGCAGCAAATACCATAACATTTGATGATGTTAGATGTTTGGAAACTATGGAATTAACAGCATCAAATTTCAAGCTTTCCGAGCTGCTCATGAGAGATAAATTTCAACTTAGTCTAAAACATCCACAGAGAATAGCGAAATTGGAGATGAATGTTGAATTATTCGCATTGGCTGACCCCTATAGCACTGCCCATGACAACGAAGAAGCACCAATCATTGACAAGATTCAAAGTTTAGCTATTTGTTCTGTTGAAAAATTAGGTAGATCATTGTTGTTCCCACCATTCAGGTTTGAAGAATTGAAGATCTCAAATTTGGAAGATGACTTTGATTTTTCTTCACAAAGAGGAATGAATGTGGTGTTGGTACCGTATTTTGCTGATATTCATAATCCAGAGATTGTCATTAATTTAAAAATAGATAAATCAGCAAATTACAATGAATGGCTTCGTGTTTTTAATAAACTATTCCAAGCAAATTCGCTCATGAAACAACAAACAAACAACAACTTGTTCACGAAGAAACATAAACAGTTGATTTCAATGAAAAATGGCAAGCATGGATTAGATATCAGAGTTCCTCTGCCTCATCTGGAAAAACTTGTACCTCAAAAAATGCAAGTTCCTTTCACATCCAAGACTGTCTCCTTGCATAAATCTAAAAAATTAAACCCATCACTGGAAATTCCAAAAGATATTCAAAAAATCAGAGAAATTGATGAACAACAAGAAAACCGTTTGCAACAGATTTATAAAACGGGACAACAATCTGTTGTTGAAAAACTGCAAAGAAAAGTTTTATCAAACAAGACTAATATCCCACATTCATGGGGTGTTAAAAACTCTCCAAAACAACCAATGCATGCTTATAGAGCCCTGATGTTTCATAATATGGCTGGTAACCAAAAACCATTACCCTCCATTAATCCAGTTTCAAAACCTGAACCAAGAGAAGAAGAGGAAAAATTGGAGCATGACGAAGAGATTATTATTCCAGTTGATACAAGCTTCGTTGAATCCAATATTTCAATGGAAGCAAATGCTCCTCTTACAATGAAACAAAATCTCTTGGATAGTCCTGCATTTGCTGACTTCAATAAAGTGGCAGTAAATAAGTCAATTTTACAAGATTGTGTCTTAACCGATGAATTGAGTCCTAAATCGGTTATGGCTATTACCGAGCATGTCACACCTGGTTCGTTGACCACCCCAGGATCTCTTCGTGGTCCTTTAGATATTGACGAGAAATTGGAAACAACTGCAGTAACTCCAATGAAATTGGAAGTTAGTTCTTCACCACGTGAAACTATAAAGCCATCAGAAAATAGCATATCATTAAATAACATCATTTCGCAAAACAGCAGCACAACCTCATTTTTGGATTTAGAGGCATTGGGAAATATAGAGCTGCCTTTTGCTCAACCAGAAAAGAAGCAAAGAAGAAAATCAATTTTCAGTGTCTTTGGTTTAAAAAAGAAATCAACAACAACAAAACCACTGAAGCCAGAGAGAAATCCAATGGCTGCACCACTTAACAATTGTTCATCTACTACATTAACAACACAGGAAACAATTACAAATTCCAAGAGCACCAGGAATATTAATAAGTTAACCATTGATACTTCTTTTCTTAACAATCCTAAGTTGCATCAATCCCCAGAGTTTGAAAATAATTCTCTGAAAAAAATTCAAACAGCTGTGACCACACCAGGATCACTGTTACCATCACCATTTGCATTCCCAACTGTCGAGTCGCCAGCTGTCGAGATCTCTGAGGATTTACGCTTAAGATTGAAAAACTCAAGATCATTATGTCAATTCAGTTGTAGAGTATCAAGATGGAACGAAAATAAATGGGAACTTATCGGAGGTAAAGAGATTTCAATCAATGTTGTTGTCAACGAAGATGGAGGGTTGTTTGTCGGAACCGAAGATTCTAGTGAAAAAGCATTAGTTGTCTTACCTATCTCAAATTCAACTATAATCAGAAGATCAACAGCATTAGATATTCAATTGAAAACAAAAGAAAATGCATCATCATCAAGGTTCACAAGTACATTGATTAGATGTTCTATTGGGTCACAAGCTGAAACTTTGATAAAAGCATTAGAGATTTCAAAACAAGATTTGAACAGGCCAATGTTGAGCACCAAGAATTCAGTCACTTCACTTAATAGCTCAATGCTGTCTTCCTCAGTTTCATCACAGTCCATTCTTTCCAAAGATGCTTTCAACTCTATGACTTCAATTACAAACAACAATAACTTGACTGATGATATTTTCAGTTTAGGCAGACCAAAATTAGGCAATGCTGGTGGTATGTTAATATCACCTTCAGCAAAGAATTTCAACTCTCCAACTGATTTATATTTTACACCTCCAACTTCTGCCGTTGACTTAAGCTTCAACACTGCTCTTTCGAGTCCAGCAGGTAGCCAGTCTCAACTTTTGTTATTGTTATCTACAATGAAAATTAGAGTCCACGAAAAAGTCAGTACCAAATGGCAACCAAAAGCAATCTCAACTTTGGAATTATATGCTTTGGAATCTGTTCCTAATTTTTATCATTTGAAAATCAGCGGTACTCCAGTAGAAGACTTAATTAAAAGTGAAAACGTATTAAGAGTGGGAAAAGCAGGTGTCTTATTGACCATACCAAAATACTCAGATGAAGAATCATTAGAATATATGTTGGAATTCAAAGGTAAAAAAATTGCAGATGAATTTTATGAAATAGTTGGTAAATAGCATCCTTACACTTAGATATTTGTATATGTTTTTTGTTTTTTGAATAATAATTTATTCTTTGAAAATTGAGAATTTATAAAAGTTCAGTATTATTTTCTATCTATTTACATTAAGCATTGTATAAAATCAAAGAAGCACTTGCTAAGTTTCTTCTTACGTCAACTTTATCAACATCATGGGTATCTTCAACCTCTCCCCATCTATCAGTTTGGTATATGATTTCTAATGTCGCAGCCTTGGCAATGTCTTCTAAATCTAATACTTCTTCATCTCTCAAATTAGCAGATGCATCGTGCATTCTGATAAGAGCAACAGCACATAAGAATGATTTAGCTGTCAATGTGGCCTTTTCCAAGGCGACAGATTGCCAAATGTCGAGACCTGACATCCATTTCTTAACAATTTCCCTGACCTCTTCAGTTTGAGAATTTCCCATTAATCCAACGTCACAATCAAGAGAAGCTAATTTGAATGGTTGCAGACCTGTAGAAGTTTGTAGATATGACTCCAAAGATTTAATTATAGGTCTGTACATTTCCTCTTGAGCTGGTCTCAATGTACCATCACAATCAGAACTTGGCGAAAACACTAACAAAGTATCTGTATCAAGGTATCTTAATAAGTCTTCTTTGATATCATCCAATCTTCCAACTTTGGCAATGATTTCTGGGTCATTGCAATCTTTTGATCTTTCTAAGTCAATTGCCCTTGAAGCCAATGAAGTGAGAGGTAATGAGTGTGGTTTAATGGATAATGTTGGTATGTTCTTCCACTCATTAGCTACTAAATATGCTAATGTCTTCTTCGATTTTGGTATTGATAATTTGTGACCTAAAGGAGTCTTCATGGTTTTCCCGTCTAATTGAACTTCATAGCCGTCAGCTGATTCATGGATATCCACCTTTTCCCAGAATTTTGAAAGTGTTCTCTCTGCTCTGTTTGTTTCTGTCTGAAGATTGTTTTCGACCGTTGAAGTAGCACCTAATGGTTTCACTATAGTGGATTTCTCGGCAGTAGCATAAGCTCTTTTCAGCAAAAAAAGACCGTTTATACACGCAGATCTTGATATATTAGCAACACGAGTCACTGATACTGAACGAACAATCCCTCTTTGTAACATTTTCTTTAACTGATGTGGTACCGTAGTTCAAGTATATTAATAAGAATTTTTCACTTTTTTTTTATGAAGACAATTTTTTTTTTTCAACAAAACGTTAGGGGCTGCTAGAACACCAGTTATCGGATACACTTAACAAAGATATATACAGTCAGCATCTACCTGTAATTGGCAAAATTTCTCAAAGTAATGCGATATATGAGTGTTGTTTTTTGTGTCAAGAAATGAGTTTCAACTTTGGAAAGGTAAAGTGGGATGTACACTTACCACACAAAGATTCCAAGGAGCCGGAGAGAGTTGATCAAATGATAAACGAGAAATTAAGACTTGATAAGGAAACAGCTAGCAGTTTGAGATCATCAATAAGAAATTTAACTACAAGTATTAGTGAATTTTCAAAATTCAGCTTGCAGAGAGATTTAAAAGATGAAATTGAGCTTATACTTGATGATGATTATTACCCCTTTTGGGGTTCTCAGGATTTGTGGCCCGTACCGGCGATCAATGAAACTGGTAATCGTGTATCACTTATAAAAGAGGTATTGAGGTTAGAGAATGGATCAAGAGATTACTTGAGCATGTGTCTTCAAAAACAGAAAACACTTCAGGATACTCATTCAGTTAAGAGAAGTCGAAATGCTTTCGAAGTTTCAGAAGTGAATTGCCTCTTATATGACATTGATTCTAATGAGGTTCCAACAATTTTTGATAAGATGATTTCTCTACCTATTAGAAATTCTTTTTCAATTGAATCAGAGACTCTTTTCAGTGAAGAGACTTTCAAAATGATTGAGCCTCTCACACTTCCATTGTTAAGTTATATACCAGAAACAAAATGGCAAAACTTGGAACTGCTTGTGGCAGTTGATGAGTATGAATCTGAAGTAATAAAGTCTGTTGAACCTTGGGAAGTTTGTGAAAGTGCTCTTTGCTATAAAAATGAGACTTGGATTGAAGAGGAGTTAAATTTTTTTGAAGGAACCTATTTTGAAAGTACTTCCAAGATCAATGATGACACACAGTGTAACTTCAACTATGAACTACTTCCTGATTGGAAATTGAGCAGGGTTAGCATTGTCAGTTTGGTTTGGAAAATATTTGAAGGATTAAGCATAAGTGGCTTAGAATCCGACAATGAAACTAGCAAAGAAGACATACAACCAGAGAAAGGTCATATAGAAGACAGAGTATCTTCTGTTTCCTTCAACAACGATACTGTGGATAGTTCTAATTCATTGGAAACTTGTAAAGCTGCAACAATTCAGGAAATAACTACAGAGCTGGCATTTGCCGATTCTATGTTTTTAAATTCGTCAAAAAGGCTATTAGAGGAAGATGAAAATTTAAATACAATTGATGAATTAATCACATTGTATTCGAAAAAAAGAAAAATAGAAGAGACAGCATTTCATGTTGAGGATAAATTTCCAATCGAAAGTTTAATAGGCTTTAGTGTCAGTAAGTCAACAAACTTTTCCACTGGAAACAACAAACAAAAAATAATTGATACTCCACAACTAGCGATAAATCAAGAGCAACCCATAGTTGAATTTCATCTCAAACAGAATAAGGCAATAATTTTAAATTTGTCACTCTATAAAAAAGATAAACTGTCTTACAGCCTGATTCAAAAATTAGCAGATAAAGGATTGACTATAAATGAGATAGACAGCGAACTTGAGGGAGAAACTTTTGATTTTTTTCTAAATGGCAAATTAGGGATTATCCTATTCAGCTCAGATAGAATTGATCAACGAAATGTGTATTCAGGAAAAAGGCTCGTACTTGAAAGATTGGATGAAATAAGACATCATGCGTTAGACACCATGGCGTTGATAAGTGTTCTTGAAAATCCAAATTCAATAAAGGTCTTCTTGGAGGAATTGAGCTCGATTCAGGTGAAATATGTTTTAGTGAATCAACTGAATTATGTTTCCGAAATGGTTAAAATCATCAATTCGAATGCGATAGAGTATCAAGCTGGAAAAAACTTAGAAGAAACTCCTGATGGAATATTTTTAGCTGAATGTGGCATCAGGAATCCTTTTCTCATCAGAGAAATATTGAGTAAGAATTTGCTTGAAAACTTCGTTTATGAAATAACTTGCGGGAGATTTTTGGCTTATGAGAATCTTGTGACAAAAAAACTCTTGAATCAATTGAGAGATGTTTTCAAGGCAAAACTTAACTTCGGTTGATTCACTAGTTCTTTAAGTTGACGTAGAAAGTAATTGGCTATTGCAAAAAAAATTTTGAGCATCATAAAATACACATTATCATTAAAATTCGTTTCAAATATAAAAATATAAACTAGTCTAATAGTTACAGTCTATTTCTAGAGATTCGAGAAGATCTTTTTGACTTTGCAGCAGTTTTTGCATCTACATCTCCGGTTTCATCGTCATCATCATCATCATCAAAGTTTTCTTCTTTGTCCTCAAACTCCACCTCTTCATCATATATATCATCTTTGTCCTCATAATCATCGATATCTTCGTTCTTCGTTATGTTTTCAGCATAAAATTTCAAAAGCTTATTGTTCGACTCGGTTGCAAGTTCACTGATCTTCACAGCGACTCTATGGGCACTGAAAGATGGTCCCATTTCTACCAGTATTCGTTTATCACGATTCTCAAAATCTTCGTGGAGTTTTTCAAGCAATCTTTGCTCATCACTTTCTTTCCACGTGCTGTTTCTTGTTTTGTGACAACGAAGATATCTCATTTGAATTGCTTGCCAGCTATGCTTGGAATCGAGTAGTACTTCAATGTCTTTCCAACTTTTCTTCAAAGTTTCCTTTTGGTATATTATCAATTCATCTTCGTCGGGTGTCCATCTTTTGATTTTCTTATCTCTCTTAGGTAGTTCTTTCCGGAGCTGCTTATTTTGGGAACTTTGAAAAGTGTGAGTTCCTTGAATTTTAATTTTGCTTTTCGATTTAACCTCCGGTAGAAGTTCTTCCTTTGACATGCTCTCACCAAATTGTAACACCTTGAACGAACTTTCATATCCCACCTCAGACTCCGGGGAAACAGTACTTTCCTTTGATACAACTTTCATGTTGATTTTAACCCCACCTTTCTGATGAGATGGAACATCCTTTCCTTTAGATGATTTCTCAACCACACGGGTGGTCTTTTTATTACCTGAATTTTTCAATTGTGATAAAGTTTCAACTCCAAAAGCAGTGTTAGCATCAAGCAGCTGTGAGCTCCCCAATTTCGTATTGCCATTTTCAGGAGATGTTTCCCTAAAAGAAGTATAATCTGGGTAGAAAGGATCAGATCGTCTGGTGTAAGGTTTGAAAGTAGTATTGCCTCTTTGTGGCCACAGTTCCTGTCCCAATATATTGGATATAGATGGTAATTTTGTTGATTTGGTATCATCAGTGCCATCTGTTGGAGGTGATGAGGATTGCAGTGATGAAGAGCCAATCGATGACATATTTTCAGCACTTTGACTCTTTGTGTTGTAGTCGATTCCAGGGCTATTTTTGACTAGCATAATAGCCTTCTTTGAATTAGTTAGCTCATTCTTTAACTTCTTGTTCTCAATCTTATTTTGCTTAATTGATTGTTGTTGACCGACATCTTTCTTCGATACAATACTTTTCTGATCAAATTTAGAACGGGTGCTTATTGCAGGTGAAGTCCTGGAAGATATGGAGCGTTGATGCTTTGACTTTCCCATCACACCTCAACTGAAATTCTTGAAAAAATAGATAGAAAAAAAAATATAGATATATAAAAGTACAGAGAAAGAAATGAAGATAAACACAAGTTCAAGCTATAACCTCAATCAACCTATTGTATCAAAAAATCAGTCCTTGGACATCAATTTTTGAACACTGTGGGTGTTGATATTTGAGTATGTTGCAAAAACTAAATTGACGACATTCTAAATGTTGTATTTATTTTTTCTCACAACAGAAAGAAAAAGAGTTTACCCTTTTAGGAAGACACATCAGAAATAGAGAATAATGCACTACAGGTATCAACATAAAAATCTAATCTCATTACTACGACGATCTATTTAATTTCTTCTCCATGTAGCACCAGTTCGACCTGAGCTGGAATTACTGCTACCTCCGGTAATTGTGGTGCCAGACGCAAACGAAGAATTAGAGGCAGATTGGTTTCCAAATGAGTCGTGTGAAGGTGTCTTGTTAAGCCGTTGTGACCTTTCTTTCAATCTATTAGATGCGGTAGAATTTGCCCTTGGGCCACCATATCCGGCACTAGCTTGTGCTGTGCTAGCTTTGTCCACTCCATGACTTGAATTGAATGTTTGACTTCTAGCTGGCATTCCGAATCTCTGTTGTTGAGCTTGAGAAGTGGATCTCAAATCACTTGATGACTTATTATATATATCACTTAATGAGTATTTGCTATTGCTATTCTCATTTGTTCTTCTTGCTGGTGTACTTGTTTGTGGACCCGTGTTGTCGTAACCTCGTTGTTGCTGTTGATACGAAGGACGTTGTTGTGCTTCTTGCTGTTGATAAGGTGATTTGTTTGAATGACGCACAGATGGTTGGTTATTTCTATCTGGAACCCCTAACCAAGTAGGATAAGGTAAGTTTTTACTAGAATAGTAATTGACCATTGCCTTATGGACCAAGGTATCTGTTTCTGTTGAACCATCGTGTTCACTATGCAATGATAAATTGCCAAATGAAGATGAAAACCCTTTGGAACTTTGTTTTACTTTTGACCAGAATTTTTTGGTATCATTACCAGCTGTTACTCTCGGTACTTGATTCATGTTGAGATGTGATGGTTTACCCTTTTTCTAAAATGTGAAATCTCTGTGATATAAAATCAGGTTTTTTTTTAGTTGTTTTTTGTGGAAAAAAAAAAAGATAGTGAATTTTGAGAAATAAGCCACTACGGTGATGGTACCTGAAGCGAAGAAAATATATAATGAATTAAACTAAAGTATACATAGACTTAGGGCAATAATAATCGACCAGCAGATTATAAAGTTTTTTCAACTAAGAAGATACCGTATTTTTCTTTCAATTCTTTCATAATTGGGTTGTTGATTTCTGGGGTCATTGGAGCAATTAAGCCAGGGGTTGATAAGGTACCATCCAAGACTTGCTTAGTTGCAATAGCACATGGAACACCGACTAATTTGGCCATTGATGAGTAACCACCTGGAACACCGTAATCAATTAATGTTGAAGTTCTAGTTTCGGTTTCACCATTGGCCCATTGGATACCAAATTTGTGTTGTAAAACGACTAAATCACGTTCACCTTCTTCATATTGCATTAATTCTTCTAAAGTGGCACATAAGGTATCTAATGGGTTACCTCTTGCTGAGTTGACTTTGTCTGAGAATAAACCTAACCATCTGAAACCGTTGACAATTCTTTCTTGGTCAGCTTCTGAAACAAACGTAGCTTTAGAAACAATGGTAGAAATCAAATCGGATTCCTTGGTTGATGGGGCACCGATCAATTTAGCTAAGGCTTCATTCCATGGTGATGATTTTTCGAAAGCTGGATGAGCTTCATCTTTCAAGAATCCGAGATCAACCAAGACCTTGACGAATTCTGGGAAACCTTGGTAACGTAAAGTACCTCTAATAACTGTGTCAGCTTCTGGGATACCATATAATTCTTTGTAAGTGGTTGAGTCTCTGTTTGGGTAACAGACAAAGGCAAAACCTGGGTAAATGAAGTATGGTTTAGCAGTAGCCATTAAGTCTTCTGAAGCAACATTAACAACACTACCACCTTGATAATAGCTAGCAGCATTTCTCAAAGCTAATAAGACACCTCTTGAAGACCAAGAAAATTTGTAACCCAATGGGTTATCAGAGTCTTCTGGAGCTGGTAAACCACCACAGTATGATAAGAATGATTTGATTTGACCACCAGCTTTGTGGACTTCATCAATGGTCTTGACAGCATATAAATGATCGATACCTGGATCTAAACCAATTTCGTTCATTACAACAATACCAGCTTTCTTGATTTCTGGTTCCAATTCACGTAATTGTGGGTTGATATATGATGTGGTGACGACATGAGTCTTTTGTCTGATACCAGCTTTGACAACAGTGGCATGGTAGATGTATGGGATCAATGAGATGACGACATCGGCTTGAGATACAGCAGCATCCAAGGCAGTTTCATCATTAACATCTAATGAAATAGCTTTAGCTACAGAACCAGCTAAAGCTTGAGCTGCTGATAATGTTCTACAAGCAACAGTGACTTCAATTCCTTCTGTGCCGGCTAAGATATCAACGGTTGGTTTGGCAACGAAACCTGAACCTAATAAAAGAACTTGTCTATTTGTCAATGTTAGCATCTCAGTTTTTTTTTTTTTTCTTTCCTGTCTTTTTTGTTCAATCTCTTAATTAATACTTACTGGACCATTTTAATTCTTTAATAAATAATAAATGTATAATATAGAAGATATTGGATACTAATTAGATATAAGATTATCTTTATAGGCAGAGCTTGAAATATTTCAACGAAAAAAAAAAAAACACATAGAAAATTATGCAAGTTTTCCCACCTTGAAAGGGCCGGCAGCGCAAAGAGTCCCAATTAGGTAAGAAGCGAAAGAAGAACTCTCTGACTAACTCTCAACATTATTCCGAAACCGTTATGGCACTTGATCTATGAGCTGCTTACCCTTATACAGATGGTCTGCAGGAATCATTAGTTCATGGGTTTTCTCTTTTTATGAGATTCCAACACTAGTTCAATCATGACAATAAATATCCAAAAAAATGGGGGGGGCTTGCAAATTAAGTGTGATGAACTATTTTAATTTTCTGGCTATTAAATCTGCTTGTAGTCTAATGATATTACTTTGAAATTTGGGAGGTTCAAGATGTGATAATCAGGGACACGGAATTCGAACTCAAAGGCAAAACTATTATATCTTACTGGAATATAAAAGGGGTAAGCAAAAACTCGATTTGTGAGTAGTACTCTATTGAGAGATCAATTTTGAGAAAATAGTATAGCAAAAGTGAGTGTGGAACCTATCTTTATATCTGATAAGAAGTCCAGAAATTTCTCGTGCTTTTGAATATCTTCAGCATTGTTCTATAGACCTAACTGAGTAGTTGCAGTGAAAAAAAAAAACATCACAAACCAAAAAGAAAAAAAATTTCAAAGAAAAAAAATAAAAAAATTTTCAAATATAACAAATTATGTATTATTTATGGATTAATCAGTTGATGATATTGGTATTAGCAAGTATTAAATGATTAGTATTTGGAAAATATCTATCATATAATTGGAAAACAGGGAATTTATCACCATGGTTATGCCTTTTTTTGACTATAAAAAACCAAAGATGATTGTGGTAAACGAAACCCTAAGATTGAACACATATCTCAATTCTCTGGTCAGACAATGGTTAACGCTTTTTAATTAAAGGTTCGAATTGTCAAACGATCTTGAATTGGGTTCTTTATCATATCTGCAGAAGAGACTGTACGACGAAGAGGTGAAATTTTGTCTTAAGTGACGGATTTTTCCTCTTTGAAGAAATGTACTACTTTCTTTTGATGATATGAAACATTTCAAACCCTAATTGCCTTCAAGTTTTTCAACTTTTCAAATAATTAAGTAATTTCTTTGTAATATTGCTCTTTACACCTTTGTGCACACTTGTGAGCTTCCTGCTGCACGAGTTTAATCGATTTATTCCAAGCGAGAGCTCATAACTATGTTCTCTCGTGATCTCCAGTTTAAAGAATATGCTGATTCAACCAAAAGAATAAAAGAGGGGATTTTTACTAGAAAAGCTATGTCAACAAATTCAAACCGGCTAAAGATCCATTGACAGGTTTCTTCTATTTTATTTTTTCCTGCTGCTCTATCTCCACTTTCCGGTACAGAGTGTAGTCCAGTGTCGTTAAGCCAGGAACACAAACCCTGGAAGTGATGAGCTGTTGTTAAAAATAGTAGCAACTTTCAGAAGCGAGTGAGTGATGTGGGTGCAATGAGAATCAGCATCAGTAGAGAGATCTCGATCTGCTGCTTCTTAAACAATAGGAAATCACTAAGAGGAAAAAAAAAATCTAAGAAAAAAGAAAGAAAAGGAAAAAATAAAAAAATTTTGAATTTGGTCCCTAATAAGAGATTTTGGTTGTCTCAGGTCTTCTTCTTCTGGCTGGCAGCAGAACAAAAGAACGACAAATAACTATATATTTCTTTACATCCCATCATAATACTTTTCTTATCATTGGAATAAGATGTTGCGATTTCGTCCTTGGAAACAGCCAGAGATGTTTGACTTCTACTATTCTAAATCAAAGAGGAAACCAGGAGTAGTTAAACTGTTGTTATCATTGTTGAGTTTATATGAGAGATCGGTGGGTAAATTTTTGACCCCAGTTCTTTATCTTATATCATTTTATCTTGTTTATAAGTATTTCTCGCATGAGCATCGTCAGAGTTCGGATCTGGCAATAGATTCCTATATTTTCAATTTTAGTGAAGATACTCCTTCTGTTAAACAGGAGGAGATCTCCTATGATTATTACAGTTACAGTGCCGATAGTGTGATGCTCCCATTGGCACCTTATAGACATGTGGCGGAAACTACAGACTTGAGAGCTACTCAAATCATATATTTGGATGCTGTTAGGCAGTATTTGAAAAAGACAAGGGTTACTGGGAAAAATAAACCACCCCAATTTGGGTTCCACTGGAAAGATTGGATAGAAATGAATGATTTAAGCCCGTTGATCACTGAGAAACCAAATTGTTTCATTGCTGGTGTTTTAGGTTCCAATGTGAGAACTGCATGGCCTGGTTGTATTGACAAGAATTCAAATGATCCAGAAGAATTGAATTTCTATTTTGAAAATCCAGCTATACAACATGAATCAGAGTTTAGATTGGCATTGAGGGCAAAGACTTACTTGTATACAATGGCACCAATACCGAGAAAAATCGCATTTTTAGCTGGTGATTTACTGTTTGTCGTCAAATTGGGGACAAGACGTGATATGAGGAAAAACGGATTGATAGTTTCTTTTATTAGGTCCAAATTGGACGAACTGAATAATGAAGATGTTGATGAGGCAGATGTTATCAAGCAACCAGTATCAGCACAAGTGATCTTAGACGAGATTGCTATTGAATTGAAAAGGGATTTGACAGATCTCAATGGACCAATGTTTGATTTCACAGATATTCCAAGCTCAGATTTCGAATTGCTGCCAAAGAAAAAGAAAACAAAGAAAGCTTTAAATGCCCTGCTTGCGAATGATAGACATTTCAGTAATGTATTGATCGATAATCAAGGACATCAATTTGAAGCTAGTTATGACTGGAGATTTTTCAAGAAATCGTTGGATAACTCTAAGCATAGAGCGGCACTCCATCATACCATTAGGGCTTGGTTACAAATGACAAATAATTTAGGTATTACTACATGGTTATCCCAAGAATCTTTGATTGGCTGGGCCAGAAATGGGATAATATTACCGTGGGAAAACGTTGTTCATTTTGAATTGCCAGCAAAAGAAATGGCAAAATTAGCTAGTACTTTCAATTATTCATTAATCGTGACTGATCCTTCAGAGAATTCAAACACATATTTAGTTGATATCAGTCCTCATTTTATGGAGAGGGCAAGAAAGAACGATGGTAATGCATCTCCAGAATCACCAGATGCTAGGTTCATCGACACCAAAACCGGAGTTTATATTGAATTAAATGGTGTTATGGCTGGTGATGGTAGAGTTCCAGATGATATTAAGAATGAATTCCCAGATGAGGCAAACAGATTTAGTTTCATCAACTCCGGTATGGGTAAATTTTACCATATTTCAGACATCTTGCCATTGAAGAAAACTTTATTTGAAGGTAAATTAGCCAATGTACCAGGAAATGCATTAAAAATTGTTTCATCAGATTATAATGATGTTGTCACAGCTAATGAATTTTACAATTATAAATACCATGAACATTTAAGATTATGGGTTCCAAGGGACAAATGTTCTTATGTCCCTCAAGAAGATATAAACATTTTTGCCGAAGGTGGATCCACATATATTGGAGCCTGTCATGATGAAAAAATTTGGAAAGAATATAACATGACTCAAGGTGCCACAGCTTATAGATATAAAGAAATCAATACCAATTACCAAATGAGATTAAGTGTCAGAGATGAATTACCAACTTTGTACCCTGATATTTGGTTAGAAGAGAGAATTGATATGCTTCATGAAAAATACGGATATTCATAGATACTCTTATGTACATTATTAATAAAGACATATTGCTTAATTTTTTTTTTTACTTCTAGAAAGCCACAATAACTATCAAACAAAACATAAATTAAATAAATATAAACTAATCATACTTAGAGTACTCTGCAATCCACCATTGACGAACAGTTTTTTGTTTACCAATGTTGGTAATATTTTCAACTTCATCTTTGGTTAATTCGAAATCGTAGATGTCCAAGTACTCTTTCATTCTCGACTCTTTTGAACTAGTGGTTACTGGAAGAATACCTTGTTGTAAGACCCAACGTAACAAGATTTGTGAGTCTGTCTTACTGTATTTCTTAGATAACTGTTCGATAACAGGATCTAATGGGCCTCCTTTACCCTTTGTCAATGGAGTCAACGGAGAATAACCTTCAATCAAGATATTTTCCAGCTTGGAAAATTCAACAATACCTGGGGTTTGATTTTGTAAATAAGCATTGAACTCAATTTGATGAACTTGTGGCTTAACTTTAGCAACGGCCAAGATCTCTTTCAAATCGTCAACACCAAAGTTGGAAACACCAATGGTTCTTGCTAAACCCAATTTTTGAGCTTCTTCCACATAACCCCAGGCTTCAGTCAAAGTGAAACCATGACTTTCCTTCTTGATGTGTGGTCCATGTAACAAGTAAAGATCGACATATGATACATCAAGCTTTTTCAATGAAGCTTTTAAAGATTCAAGTGGGTTTGCCTCTTCAGAGTGATAAGTGTAAGTACCATCACCAGCAAAATATTTATCAGTCAACCACAATTCTTCTCTCTTGACTCCAGACTTCTTAATTGCCTTACCTGTCTCAATGGCAGTGTTATAAATCTCAGCACCGTCAATGTGGGTAAATCCAGTCTTAATTGCAGTGACTAAACCATCGATCAATTTCTCATCGATATCATTTCTACCATATTTGAACCATGCAGTACCTGTACCGAAGGCAACTGATGGAATTGAGTATTTTGAACCTGGAATTGCAAAGACTTTAGACATTGTTTGTAAGCTATTATTTATTGCTTTGCTATAACTGTGGTTCCATAAGGAAGAAGTACCACTATTTATATGTTCAGCTTACTAAAATATATCGGAAATATTTCATTTCAAAAATGAGGAAACCGAAACAAAAAAATTGCACAAAAAAATTCAAAAGCGAAGAAAACAAGAATAAACACTGTTTCCCCCAATTTGTCGTTTGTTGTATATCTCCTTTCAGTTAAAAAATCTCCACTGCTGCTGCTTCTATTGACACAGTTCGCTTGTTTATTGTCCCAGTTGAATTTGTGCTGTCTTTTTGTTGTACAATAGTTAGAGAAGGATAATGGAACAATCCTTGAACCACATTAAGCATCTATCACTACAACAGCCCAATGAGAAATTGCAGAAACTCGTTCAAGACTATCAGCTTTCAAATCGAAGACACTCGATCCATTTGGATAATGATGTGACGCTTCCGTTTCCTGATGATGAGCAGAAGAAAACGCATACAAGGCAGCGTTCGATGACGAAGAAGAAAAGGGCTTCCATGTACCAAGATTATACAAACAATTTATCACTTGACCCTCCAGTGTTATCTACTTCAGTTTCAGCTTCTAATAGTAACAGAAGAAAATCCAGTTTAGGTTCTTTAGATCAATATAGGCATTGCAGGCCAGTGCATACACAGTTCAGAAATTCTTTGTTGAAATCATTTGATATTGACAGTGATGAGCATGATATCATTGATGAATCATCAAAACCAGCTGTTAAGATTCCTCAGCACAAGCTGCTATCATTTGTTGGTATCAGAAATTTGATATTTCTCATGTTGCTCTCTACAAATTTTAGAGTATGTCTTCAGTTGATAAATTATTCTTCATTACAAGTTATACGCTTATACCTCAATTACTACTTCTTCCAAAATGATGATTTAGTATATTTGCTGATGTGTGCTGGTATCACTTTAATTGCCTTAAGTGTGGCATATATGATAGAAGGCTTAGCTGTCAGCACCGTGTCTCCATCATCTAAGTTCCACAGATTTATCAACCTAACCAGGGCTACAAAGAAAACAATCAAGAAGAAGAAAAGTTTGACCAATATTCAACTGAAACCAATCATCGATGTACATACTGTCAACAAACTTTCTACTTTGGTTTTCTTCTTACACACTACTAATATTCTGATATTTCTTTTCATCACCAATTTGATTGTTTACAATTCAGTTTACAACTGTTTAATTGGCTCAATAATCACCTTGAACAGTCTTATATTGAGTTTCAAATTGGCATCCTATTATTTAACAAATAAGGAACTTCGTGAATTGTACACAAAGTCGTTGAATCAAAGGACATTGGCCTCATCATCTACTTTTCTAGATGACAAGTCTGAGAACGGAGGAAATCCAGTTCTTGTATTTCTACCACTGTTTTACGATTCATGTCAGTATCCCAACAACATCACATTAACTAATATTTGTCAACTCTGGTTGTTACCTACATTAGTTTATCAACCTGTATATCCCATGGATTTGGAAAGAAACAAAAATTATAAATATATCATTTATAAATCAATGGAAGTTTTGACTGCTACTATTCTGATTATTTACTTGAATAATCATTATGCATTACCAATTTTTGAGAAATTGCTTTCCCTTTTAATGTTTGAAGAAAAACTTTCATCAACAAATAGGTCTTTACAAATCGTTGAGATCTTGGTCAAGCTTTCAATAACATCCATTTCCATTTGGTTTTTAATATACTATTCATTTTTCCATAATTTTTTGAACATCCTTGCTGAGTTCTCTAGATTTGGTGATAAAAGTTTTTATTACAACTGGTGGAACTCGGATTCCATATTGAAATACTGGGCTCGTTGGAATAAACCTTTGAACATTTTTCTTAAGAGGCACGTCTTACGTTCAAAAAACAACAGCAGTGACACAAAACGCACAGTTATTATTTTCCTCATTTGTGCCATCTTAGCAGAGTTATTGATAGGTATACCAACTCACAATGTCCTTGGGTTGGCTTTCCTCTCGGTTATCTTGCAACTCCCATTGATATTCTTCACGGAAAAATTGAGCCCTGGGTCTGATAATAATAATAAGATAAGCTTCACAGGTAACTGCTTATTTTGGTGCAGTTTCTTCATAGGTCATCCATTATGCTTCTTATTTTATTATTTATCTTGGTGTGCTAAAAATGATTATGTCTCTGATTACAAATTTAAAAGATAAGCTATATAAAATATATGTTTTTTTCTTCTTCATAACCTTGGTGTAGATAGTCCGGTTTTCTTACAAAATCTTGTTTTAAAATAATAAATGGTATATTGAAAATTAATGTTTAAAGAACTGAATTAAAATAATGCTCTTGAGATAGAAGAGACATTAAAGGATAAGATATCCTTGAAATAAATACATTAACAAGTAGGTCTTGTCTTATTAACCGATAATGGGAAAACTGGCTGGAAAGTGAATCCATCTTCAATGCTCAAATCAGTCAACAAATCTTCATCTTCATCTTCTTCTTTCAAAGTTCTTCCAGAAAGATCTCTGAATGTCGCTCTCAATTTCTTGTCTTGTTTAATAAACATACTCAAACTTTTCTTGTGTTGAGCATTGCGAGCTTTTGGGATGTCCAATTTGATATCTGTCATGGATATTGGCCTATCAATCTTATGATAGTAAGGTAATGGTAAAGTTTGAAAATGAGATTCTTTTCTAATCACTGGTGACTCAACTAAAGTATCTGTTGTTGAAGTTGTGGATGAAATTCTCTTCTCTTCAGTTGGTGAAGGAGGAGCTGTAGAGTTCAATAAGGTTTCATTTGATTTGATGGATGCAAAAAGCTCTGATTGATGACTTCTTGGAGTCTTTGGTAAAATCAAAGATTCTAAAGAACTGGTGTCTTCTTCTAAGCCAGAGACATCTTCCGATTCGTTGATAGAGCTTAAGATCTCATTCATCATCTTATCAGATTCCTGTGTTTTCTTGATCGTCTTGTTATGCAATCCTAGGAAAGAAGATCCATCGATACTCAATATTTTACCATCTCCAATATTTACCAAATCAACAATGCTATTATTTGAGGCGGGTACCACTGTTCCACATTGTCTTGTGCTTATGAGATCTTTGACTAACTCGATTTTTCCGTTTTTGTTTACTAAGTTAACTGAATCCAACCCAACTCTAAGTCCACATTTCAATTCATCTTCAATAGCACTATAGTTTGAAACGTCATTCAAATCCCAATGAATGATGTTACCATCTTTAGAACTTGTAAACAAATCATTTGTTGAAGACTCAGACCATTCGATGGAAGTAACAATATCTCTGTGACCTTCTAATTTGGCAAATGAGTTCTTTGTCATTCTAACATCCCACAACTTAACTACCCCATCTTCGTATGAAGAGGCTAAGACGTTAGCATCAAAAGGTGACCATTTGATATTATTAGCAACACCAAGATTCTTTGAATTTGGAACATAGAAACTTGGGGAGTTGTCTTGTGCTCTCAAGTCAAGTAATGCAATTCCAAATTCACCACAGATACCTAATAAACCATCATTACAAGGAGATGGGTTAAAATTCTTTATACCTACAGACTTGTGTTTCAATATTGGGGCCCTTGATCTGGAAGTGTCCCACATGAAGATATTGGATTTGTATATCGATAAGAGTGAATTCATATTGCATGATCTCCATCTTCTTGGGGAAATTTCCATCTTTGTTATTGACGAACTAGAGAATTCTTCTAATGACAAATCGATATGTTTATTGTGGTTAAATCTTTTTATTATCTCAGCATTATGGAAAACGTCATTCTCTGGTTCAGGGATGATACTTAAATGGATATGGCCCTTTGAATGACCAGATAATAAGAAGTTAATATCATTTCTTTCATCATTATCAGAACAATAGATTGAGTCTAACCATTTTAATGATGTAATGTTAGGTAATGTAATGCTTTGGTGATGTGATAATAATTTCTTCTCTGCATTTAATTCATATATCAACAAATTTGAGTCATTTGATGAGTTTGATAATGCTAAGTATGGTTTATCGTTATGACTGGAAACCAGAGTAAGATAAGAGTAGTTGTGGTCAGGTATTTTCCAATAGTTCGAAGTAATTTGGTTGGCATTTTTCAACGAGCATGCTTTATTTAAAACTTCAGTGTCTTCTTTACTCTGTATACTTTTTGCTTCTTCTTCGTCTTCTTGGTAACTCATGATTCTAGATTTCAAATTCACCAACTCCTCTGCTGTGTTTTGTCTATGGTGATTGTTGGTGTGAGGGAATGTGAATGAACTGTTGATTGGTGATGTTGGAGGAGTGGCTCTTCTTAATGCATTTTGACGATATAATGAGTTATCCGATAAGTATGGCATTTTTTCTTGTTATGTTATATATCCAAATTAAAGGTTGACTATAATTATATTTATAAAGAACTACTACTACTTTCTCAAAAAGAAGAGTGCTATCTGCTACTGGTCTCTAATATATATCTTATTTAAAAAAAAGTTTGAAAAAAATTTTTATTAAAGGCTGAACTTTTAAATTTATCCCGAAACTGATAAACAATCAGTCAACTAAAAAAAGAAAAAGCATTGAAAATAAAAATATCGATGGCCATCTTGCATGATCTCACAATTTTTGCAGAGAAAAACACTCTAACCGGACCTAATTAGAGAATACTTGATACTCTCTAGTTGCATATCTTGCTGGTCATATACTTCCCTTTTGGGAAACACTGTTACCTGCTTGAGATTAAAGTTCATGCAAGTAATTTGTTTTTCATGCACGACCAGTTTAAAAAAGGTAAAAGTTTTGAGAACAGCCATTTCTTTTTTTGCCAAAATAGCGAGTGTTAAGGAGAGAATGTCTTAAAAGATCAGCGAAACGATTTAAGAGAAAACCCTGGTCTCATGTTTCTTTTTCGCTTTCTAGGCGTAAATTTGGAGTGGACCATATACTCATTCGTCCCCATATATAAGGTGAGGTTTAAATTAATGAATGAGATATCTAGAACAAAAAGAACGGATAATATGTATAGAAGATATTTAGCAATCATTTCGTGGGGACACAAAAAAATTGCTATTACATTTAGCCCATATTACAACTCAAACATGCCCGTGTTGATTGCAATGTTAAAACCAGATCTAATGTAATAACCACCCACTCTGCGAAAAAAAAAAATTTTTTTCTTTGATGAGAATTTTTAACCGCATTTGAATACTTCGTAATTCTGTGCAGAACAAACTCCGTTTAGACTTTTTAGTTTGTCACAATTTGTCCTTTTTTCTTGAGTTCAAATCTATTTCCGCATCTGGAGTAAGATCTATCTACATTTGAAAGCAGCTTGTTATTAGAAATAGAATAAATAAATAAATAGAAAAGGAACACAACATTCAGAAAAAGGGAAAAAGACACAACAATAGACATGACTGACATTAGAGAGTTGTAACATAATAAATAAATCAGGTAAAAAGAGTAAAAGATAAGGAATAAAAAAGAAAGAGGGAAACATAACCATAACTAAAGAAAACTAAAAAAAATCTAAAGTTGTCTTTATTGAGCATGGGCAACTTCGATCAAGTGCTCAACAACTTCTGGGTTTGACAAAGTGGAAATATCACCTAACGAGTCTTCTTCACCAGCCAAGATTTTTCTCAAAATTCTTCTCATAATCTTACCAGATCTGGTCTTTGGTAAATCATTAACAAGCAAGATCAATTTTGGTGAAGCAAATGGACCAATCTCCTTTCTTACAGTTAAAACTAATTCCTTTTTAACTTCATTCGAGTTATTAGATTTATCCTTTAATGAGACAAATGCAGCAACTGCAGAACCAGTCAATTCATCTGGGAATCCAACAACAGCACTTTCAGCAACCATTTCATGTTCAATTAAAGCACTTTCAATCTCAGCTGTGGACAATCTATGACCACTGACATTGACAACATCATCAACTCTACCCAAAATCCAGTAGAAACCATCTTTATCTCTTGCAGCACCATCACCTGTAAAGTAATAACCTTTGAAAGGTCTAAGATAAGTATCCAAGAATCTATTGTAATCGTTCCATACGGATCTAGCCATAGAAGGCCATGGGTTTCTAACACACAAGACACCTTCAACTTCGGTGCCTTTCAATTCTTCACCAGAGACAGGGTCCAATATAACTGGATCAATACCAAAGAATGGGAAAGATGCAGAACCTGCTTTAGTTGGTGTGACACCTGCCAATGGGGCGATAATATGAGAACCAGTCTCTGTTTGCCAATAAGTATCACAGATATGAGCTTTACCTCTACCAACATTTTCATTGTACCATTCCCAAACTTCTGGAGCAATTGGCTCACCAACGGAACCTAAAGCTCTGATAGAAGACAAGTCATGTTTTGCGACATACTTGGTTCCAGCTCTTTTCAATAATCTCAAGGCAGTTGGGGCAACGTAGAATTGAGTAACTTTATACTTATCAACAATATCCCAGTATCTTGAGTAATTTGGATAGGCTGGAGTACCTTCGAAAACTACTGTAGTGGCACCATTTAATAATGGACCATATACAACATAAGAGTGACCGGTGATCCATCCAACATCACCAGCAGTGAACAAAATATCATGGGAGTGGACATCAAAGACATATTTTGTAGTCATTAAAGCACCCAATAAGTAGCCAGCAGTTGTGTGTTGGATACCTTTTGGTTTACCAGTGGAACCTGAAGTATATAACAAGAATAATGAGTCTTCAGATGAGACTGGAACAGGTGGGGTATAAGGAGTGTACTTGATAATTTCTTCATGCCACCATAAATCTCTTCCTTTAACCCATGGAATATGAGAGTTACCAGTTCTCTTAAAGACCAAGACATTTGAGACTTGAGGACAATTTTTCAAAGCTTCATCAACAATTTTCTTTGTTTCAATGATCTTACCACCACGCTTACTTTCATCTGCGGTAATAACAATCTTGGAATTGGCATCATTGATACGATCTCTTAATGAAGATGCAGAAAAACCTGCAAAGACAACTGAATGGATAGCTCCAATTCTGGTAATGGCCATTAAAGTGGTGATAGCTTCTGGAATCATTGGTAAATAAACAGCAACTGTATCACCTTTCTTGACACCCATCTCTTTCAAGATTTGAGCAACTTGACAGACATCTTTTAATAATTGTCCATAAGTTAAAGTGTAACCTTCATTTGGTTCATCAGCTTCATAAATGATCAGGGGCTTGTCTGGGTTAGCCAACGCATGTCTATCGACACAATTATATGAGGCATTCAATTCACCACCCAAGAACCAAGCAGCACCATCTGATGTATCCTTATTAAAACCATTGGCATTTGAAGGATAACGCAGATGAGTGAATGGGGTAGACCAATCTAATAATTCGGCAGCTTTTTCACCAAAGAATTTTTCAGGGTTTTCAATACTCTCCTTGTATAATTTCAAATATTCATCAAAATTTTTCAAATGAGGCTTACCAGTAGGATGTCTTTCTAAGAAACCCAGTGGTGGTTGCATAGCATGCTCATGCAATAAATGTTCCTTTTCTTGATGTGGCATGTTTGTAGGCAAGACAGTTGACATCTTCTTTTTTTCTGGTTTCAAGTATTGTTGATCAATTAGTTGTTTTATATTAATGTATCAAGGGAGGGGATATATTTATGATGATGATGATTCAATTGAAAAAAATTTTCTTGGTAAAAAGGGTTCACACAAGTGGTTGAATATATCTTTTAAATATATATATATATATAGATGGATGACTGACCTTTACAATTTGAATAAAAAATCCTTTAAACCTTTTTAAAAAAAAAAATGTTGGCTTGAAAGGAGAGAGACCAAGACTTTTTTTGCAATGTTTTTTTTTACTATATAAATTAGATGTAAGGTGTAGCTTGGGTTATATATATGGTGATGATACTATAGTGGTGTTGAGAGAAGTGGGTCTTGCTCAAGAGTAACAACGCGAAAAAAATGACACACATACACTCATTGGTGTGATTCTTAATTCATCAATCCATGGAAAGTAAGTGTTGGTACTTTGGTGGTGGTGAGAGGTTGTGTAAATTGTTGAGGGTTTGTGAGGGGAAGGATGATCATTTATTAATTAAATTAATTTATTTTTTCTTGTTATTAAAAACAGATTACGACAGCCCCTAAACATAAGGTGGTAACTCAATACTTCCCTTTTGATCGACGATTCTACTGTACAACTCTGGTCTTCGATGCCTAGCAAAATCAAACATTTTAGTCTTACCGTTGATGGCATCGTCTAAATTGATATCTGCAATAATGATCTCATCTTCCTCGGTTTTGGCCTGGCACATCACCAACCCATTACAATCCACGATCAACGACCCCCCAATCAACCCTTGTCCGTCTTCTTCACCACATTTGGCCACAGATATTGCAAAACAACTGTTGAAATATGCATTCAGTTTAGTGCTCAAATCACTGTGGTATAATCTAACTTTTTCAGTCTCTGATGATCCAAATAATTTTGTTCCATTCTTAGCTGTATTATAACCATTTATACAAAGATCCATACCTTGTAACGCATAACATCTCCAAGCCTCTGGCCATCTACGGTCATTGCAAATCAATTGACCTACAGTACTATCGATCCATTCTGGGTTTGTTCTTACTGCTTGGAAACCTAAATCCCCATACTCAAAATACCTTTTCTCCAATTGTTGAAACTCAATATTTGGAGTTGGCTCATCGTATCCAGGCAAGTGAACTTTCCTATATTTGCTCACAATGTTTCCAGAATTATCAACTAAGATACCACTGTTGAAATGTTTACCTTCATCAGTCAATTCGGCATAACCTAACCAAAACCCGATTTTTCTGTTTTTAGCGATCTCAAATAATGGTGCTACAACACCTTTAGTGATATCTCCCTTCTCAAAATACGTATCAATTTCTTCTTGAGATTCAATAAACCACCGTGGGAAAAATGAGGTCAATGCCAATTCTGGGAATACCAGTAATGAACAACCTTGATCAGCTGCTTGTTCTAATAATTTGCATAATCTTGAAACGGTTTCATGTCTTGGTGTGGCTTTCAAAATTGGTCCCAATTGGATCCCAGCTGCTTTAAATTGTCTAACACCTTGTGTCATCTTTGCTCATATACTAAATATCATATGGAGAGCAAAAACTAGCTTTTTTATATGATTAACGGTAAACCAGGTTTAAAACTCCTTTATCAGAAATTTTTCACTCACTGATAACGATTTCGGAAAAGTTTAAAATTATTTCCATATACACATTTTAAGACATTCAGATTTATTTGCCCTGGTACTTACTTAAATCTTATTCATCTCTCGAAGCACACGGTTCATACATATCTATATAGAGCCAAGCATGAATAGTTTGAAAACATTTTAAATAAAAATTGCTTATCTACACAATAATTTTCCCCTTGCTTGTATCCAGAGCACAATATAGCCTAAAAAGGAAGTCTTATTTTTTGTATTAAGATAATCTAAAAGAGCAAGCTGAGTGAGTGATAATGGAGCTAAGACGTATAAGTCAATTAACCACGTAAAGCTCTAGTGGAGATAACAGAGTATCCCAGATTAGAAGTTGTACGTCTATTTGTCAAATCTAATTTAACAAAATAGCAAAAATGCTATTATTAGAACAACAACAAACAGCACACAGCCTATTGAAATACCAAGCACTTATGACTTCCTATTTAAGTAATTTATAGTTTTTTTCTCTCTGTTTTTTTCTTGTCGTTTTTTTTCCAAATCAAAAAGAAAAAAAAAAAAAAAAAAAAAAAAAAAATAGAAGTTAGAGACTGGAATATAATAAACAAGTGTCAACCTCATCTACCTTGTTACATACTACATCTATAACTGCTGTTCCATATCCATAGTTAATGGTAGTATAGATATTTTGTCATTAATTTTTTTTTCTTCGATTTTATCTTTTCACGTTCAGACTTTTTTTCTTTTTCATTTCATCCCACTGAAATTAAAATAGCTAGCTTCTTTTCCAAAAAGAGAAAAAGATCTATATTTATCACACGGTATAATTTCAGCATATATCATCAAATTCAAGTTCAGAAAAGATGATGATACCTTTATTCAATCTTGTGATATTGGTATTGTCCATATTCCAATTCTCCACAGCTGAAAGGTACGTTAAATCCTCGTCGCTTTTGACGTGTATGGAAAACTCTCAATTGACATCATCATATTTTGATGTCAAATATACACCAGATGACAACACCATTGATTTCGATATCACTGCCATCTCCACCATCAATGGTAAGATTGAAGCCCATGTCGAATTAATCGTCTATGGTATCACTGCCATCACGAAAAATATTGCATTATGTGATTTAGGTTTCAGCACACTTTGTCCAATTGCTTCAGGTCATATCGAAGTTGATTCAAGTTACACGATCACTGATGATATTGTAGGTCAAATTCCAGGTATCGCATTCACCATCCCTGATTTAGATGCAAGAGTTAGAGTTGTTGCTTATTCTGTTGATGATTCTTCAACACCTTTGGCTTGTGTCGAAGCTATATTGTCCAACGGTAAGACAGTTCAAACCAAGTACGCTGCTTGGCCAATTGCTGCAATCTCAGGTTTAGGTTTGATCACTTCAGGTGTTATTTCTATTGTTGGTCATTCTAACACTGCTGCTCATATTGCTTCAAATTCATTGTCTCTTTTCATTTATTTCCAAGGTATTGCTATAACTTCAATGATGGCTGTCTCAAGAGTTCCACCTATTGCTGCAGCATGGGCTCAAAATTTCGTTTGGGCTTTAGGTATCATCAAAGCCGGTGTTATTCAAGATATTGCAAACTGGTATGTCCAAGCCACTGGGGGCTCTGCAACTTCAATCTTGGACAACAAGAGCACACTTAGTATCTCTGTTCAAAAAAGAGATCTTGTTGGCGTTGCTCAATCTTTAGCTAACCAGGGTACCAATTATATCTTTAAAAGAGCCTCTGAATCATCTTATAGTGATGATTTAGATGACTCCAAATTATACACCACCGATGAAACTAGTTCCAGTTTACATTCAAAAATCCTTGTCTTGAGAGGTATTCAAAGAGTCGCGTATTTGGCAAGTATTGAAATCACCAATCTCTTCTTGACTGGTATCATTTTCTTCTTATTTTTCGGTTTCATCGTCTTGGTTGTCTTATTCCTCTTCAAAGGTGTTATTGAATTATTAATTAAAACCAATGTCATGAAAGAAGGTAAGTATGCAGAATATAGAAGACATTGGACTTCTGTCACCAAAGGTGTCCTTTACAGATTGGCCTTATTGGCATTACCACAAATCAGTTTGTTGTGTCTTTGGGAGTTAACTGTTAGAGATTCCACTGGATGTGTTGTTATTGCCGTTTGTTTACTCATCATATGGGTTGGGTTATTAGGACAAGCTGCAATTAGATTATACTTTATTGCCAAATCATCTATCAAATTATATAAGAACCCAGCTTATTTATTATTCGGTGATGCTAAAGTATTGAACAGATACGGATTCTTGTACGTCCAATTCAGAGCCGATAAATATTGGTGGATTATTTGTGTCTTGGTTCATCATTTCGTCAGGTCATTATTTGTTGCAGTCATTCAATCAAACGGTAAAGTTCAAGCTGTTCTTGTATTCGTTATCGAGTTGGCTTATTTTGCTGCTTTATGCTGGCAAAGACCATACATGGATAAGAGAACTAATGTTTTCAACATCCTTATTGCAACAGTGAACTTATTGAACTCTCTTTTCTACTTGTTCTTCTCAAATATTTTTGGACAACCAGCTGTTGTTTCTTCAGTAATGGCAATTGTGTTATTTGTCTTGAATGCGATTTTCAGTTTTGTATTGTTGATTTTCACCATTGTGACCTGTGTATTGGCATTTGTTTACAAGAACCCAGATACAAGATACCAACCAATGAAGGATGATAGAGTTTCATTCTTGCCAAAGACTGAAGGAGGTGAAAAGAATGATGATTTAGAATTGATGGCTCTTGGTGCAACAGCCATGAGAGGTCATGACAGAAATTCCATGATGATTGATCGTGCTAAGCAAAACGACCAATTAACTTCATTGGACGATGAATCAGATTCATTACAGCAAAAGGAAACTCCTTATTCACATTTAACATCACATAGCAGTGATGATTTTTCAAGAGATCGTAACAATTCTTTGAATAGTATGAATGCAAACGGTGGTGTCGTACCAACTAGTGTTTTTGGTAACGGAGCTAATAGAGGAGTATATGGAAGTAGAGAAGATACATCATACCAAGGGTACCAACAAACATCAAATGACCAAAGAAGAGGCTATGGAAACGATTATAATAGAGGTGTTAGATGGAATTAAAGCTTTTTTTAATGCACATTTCAAAAAAAAAAAAGAATTTAAAAAATTGGTGAAAGTAAAAAAAAAAAATTTGGGATAACTTCAATGTGGTGTCTCTTCTTGTTTATTTGGGTTTGATATTGGCTACTGTTGTTTATTGATGTACTGATTTTTGTTGGTCGTTTTCTTATATTTTATTTTTTTCTTATTATTATTATTATTACTATATCAGTTTGCTATTATCTACAATTGTTGTTCATATTATTATATTCACGTTTATTCTTCAGTATATATGTATATATATGTCTATATATAAACAGTACAGTTCAGTAACTATTATATGTAATCTATTTTGAGAAACGGTTAAACCATTCAATTTGATCTTTCAAAGCTTTTTGACCAGCGTATCTGACTGCTTCAATTGAGTAATCACCCTTGACGGCAAAACCGTGGCTAGTACCTTGGAATAAAGTCGATTGGAAAGGAGTACCAGTTTTCAAGACAGCTTCTTCAGCTTGATGTCTTAATTCGGCAGGGTAAAGTTGGTCAGTTTCAGCAGCTGCAACGATCAATGGTTTAGCAACCAGTTCAAATTCAGCAACTTCAGCAAATGATGGGTGGGCAATGGCACCGGCATCAATTAAACCATCTTTACCTAATTGTTGTAAAGTATATTTAGCACCAAAACAGTAACCTACTGAGGCGAGGAATTTTGGTTTCAATTCTGCACGTAATGTGGTCAAGTATTTTTCAACAATTGGTCTGGTAACTTCACTACTTCTTGCACTGATCCAAGGCATCAAGACATCGAGGCTCCAGTCAGGTTGCAGAACTTCACCACCTAAGATATCTGGACAAACGGCAAAATAACCTTCTTTAGCATAGACATCGGCAATCAATTGTAAATTTTTAAATTTTGGACCATAAATATCACAGATTAAGACAATAACTTTACTGGAATTCTTGTCACCAACTTGGTAACTGTCTAATCCGAAAATGGATTCATATTTCCCAGTTGGTGTTCCCTCGTGGAAAGTGAATGGTAAACAACAAGTAGACATCTCTAATTTAGTATCAAATATGAATAATTTTCAAAACTCGAAATAATCGGTAAATTAGCTATATATTTATACTATTTTTTTTTTGCTTCAACCGTTTTTCTAATTTTTTTTATTTTTTTTGTTCTTTTTCCTTCTTCCCTGCTCGCATTCATTCAGATCGTCGGATTTTGCATTTCTAATTCCGGTATAAAATCCGGTTAGGGTAAACCGATGCCGGTATCAATCAATTTGAGAATCTGTTAAACCAGTCAATATGATCTTTCAGACTCTTATTAGCTGCGTAAACCACATTCAGATCCGTGAAGTCACCTTTAACAGCAAAACCGTGTGATGTTCCTTGGAAAAGAGTTGATTGAAACAAAACTTTATTAGTAATCAACACATCTTCGACCAGATGTCGGAATTCACTTGGGAAGGATTTGTCGACTTCAGCAGCACTGATCAGTAATGGTTTACTAATTTGCTCAAACACTTCAAACTCTTTAACAGAAGGATGAGCTATACATCCTGCATCAAATCTTCCTTGATCTTGTAAGTCTTGTAACACGTACCTAGCACCAAAACAGTATCCAATTGCTCCTATAAATTCTGGTTTCAAATCTTGTTTAAGTTTATCAACGTAATTTTGCACTATAGGTGTGGTAATATCTGGAGTATGATTTGGAATCCAAACTTCTCTTTCAAATGGCCCACCCAATGGTACTGGATCACCTCTTAAGATGTCAGGGACCAAGACATAATAATCACCCAATTGGGCAAGTCTGTCAGCTAAGAGCATCATGTTTTGGAAATGATTCCCATAAATGTCAGTAAGACATACAATCACTTTCTTACCCAGTTTCCCAGCTACATAAGTATCAAGACCAAAAATTGTCTTGTGTTCACCTTTTGGAGTGCCTTCATGGAAACTGAATTCCAAGCAGCATTGTGAAACTTCAGTCATTTGTCGTTTGTAATTCGAGTATTTGACAACCAATTTTTAACTAGTCTATTTCGAAAAAAAAAAAAAAAAAAAAAAAAATTATCAAAAGTCAAAAGCGGAAATAGGAATTAAAAGATTCTTTTAAAAAGGTATAAAATTCTTAAACATCAACTAGGATGAACCCAAAGAACATATTAAATTATGTCAATTAAATCTAAACGAATAGATGAACGAGGAAACAAAATAAATCAATTAATTATATAAATCAGCTCTAAACGAAAAAAAATAAAATGGTAAATGAAGTAAAAATAATAAAAGATAAGAAAAATTAGAATATTCAATTGAGATTCGTTTTAATGCATGGTATAAATTGAATTCGGTCACGCTGTTTCTTTCTTTCCTGCTTTCTCATATTCATAATAACAATAGAAATATAGTTTTTAAGATTATATATAGTTTGAATAAAAATAATAATAATAAAAATTCGAATGAAATGCTTACTCTTGTCCAAAACCAACGGTTTCTTCAACGGCCAAAGTTAATTTCTGTTTCAAACTACCATAATCTTTGTATGGAGGTAAGTCAACTCTGTTGAAACAGGTATGCGATTTTGGTAATTGATTTGGCTCACCAGCTTTCTCAATAGTGAATCTTCTAGGACCATCAGAACCTTGTAAATCTTTGAAACCATTGACTGGTATTCTCGAAGTACCTGTAGTGAATTGTAATAATCTGGCTTTTTGTTCACTGTCCCATTCTTTGATACATTTCCAGAACCATTGAATGACCTCGTCACTTTCTTGGTAACCTCTGTAATCGGTATGTTTCTTCCAGTCTTCAACATCGATTTCAGCCAAACCACCAATCAATAATTCCAATTCTCTTTCATCAAAGACATTAACCAAATCTTGTGGGATCAACTCGTTGAAACCATCGATAAATGCTTTAAATTGTTCTTTAACTCTTTCTGAAATTCTCCATTCTGTGATTTTCTCAACATATTCACGTTTATTCTCCTCAGTGACCTCAATATCTCTACCACCTTCAATCAAATCAACAGTGACGATTTCACCAAATCTGTCATCTTCCGCACTGAAGGTCAACTCCAATATATCTGTGATATCGTTATCTACAATCCACTTCAATGATCTATAAAATTCAGCATCGACACCTTCCATATCTTGCAATACAACCTTCTTATGTAACATCATCTTATATAATGCACCAACAAAGAAAGCATCCAAGAATCTTCTATGGAAAACACCCAAACCAACAACTCTACCAATAAATTTGAAGTAATTCAAATGCTCTGGGTTGACTCCTGAGTTAGGGTTTATCTGTAATGTATAATTATCATGAGAAGAATATTCAAACAAACAGTAAAATGGATTAAACATATCATGGGATAACAAGAAGAAGAATTCTCTTGAAACCCCACCGTAATCTAAACCTTCTTCACCATCGAATTTGATCATTAATCTCTTTTTCAAATCTTCTGGAGTTTGTCTCATAATTTCTTGATAAGAATCTTCAAAAATGTGTGATCTTCTAACTTTGATATGACATTGTCCTGGTAAAATACGTAATGCAGGTTGTGATCTGAAATAGATAACTTTTCTTCTGAAATCACGTTTATACTGTGGAACATTTTGATCCAATGATGAAGGTAATCTAGGGTCATCCCATGTGGTGGTCTTGGTGTTATGATCGACAAAATAAACTCTTGCCGTGTTTGTCAATCTCATTTCCCAACCCGATGGTAATGGACCCAATTGAGATACTGGTTGTTGTTGTATAGTGGTGTTAGGGCCAACAGTTCTAATATATTGTTGTCTTCTTGGATCAACCCAAGTTGTGGTTCTTGTATTATGATCAACAAAATATGGTCTTCCTTCTGTGGTCAATCTTTGTTCCCAACCAGAGGGCAATTCACCTAGTCCTGCAGTGGTAGATCCTGATGCAGCCATTGACATTGCAACACTAGGGTTGACAGCAGGGGTTGATGATGTGGATGATGTTTGAACCGTCACAGCCGGGGAGCTGGCAGTTGGAGAAGCTGGTGTTTCTCCTGGTAATGTTCTACCTCTATGTTGTCTTCTTTCTTGTTCAGTGACATTATTTCTTTGTTGACCTCTTTCACTTTCAGATTGATTCAATGTTGGTCTTTTCCATGTAGTGGTTCTTGAATTATGATCAACGTAATAAGTTCTTCCGAAGTTATCAGTACGACGTTCAAAACCAGGAGGCAATCTACCAAACTGGTCTTCAAATGATGAATATTGTCTAGATTGGTTTGGAGTTCCAGATCCTGGAGTACCTGCTGATGCAGAAGCAGCAGGTGGTGCAACTGGTGGAGCAGGTCTGTTGTTGATATTATTATTGTTATTATTATTCGATGATGAAGCCACTCTTGAAGAAGAAGACAGTTGTGAACCAGTGGAAAGACTTATTATCAATTGACCACTGACTTCCAAGTTATCGTTGGATCTTTTCAAAGGTACGGTTGTGGTTTCTTCTACATTACCAATCGATGAAAAATCGAGCACTTGACCAATTCTCAAATTTATCACACCCAAGAAACCTTGATCCTTCTTCTTAAATTTCTTTTGATCAAAGACTTGGACAACTAAGATTGAGTTTTCATTTGCATTAAATTCAAAAGATTCATTCCAAAATGGATTTAAAGTTCTCTTTGCTGCTGTAGTGGATTTTGTCTGAGAACCATCAATAGTTAGAACAGCAAATGGATCGGGAGACCTGAAAACGTCTCTCTTGTATAATGACTCAGCACCAATTACTTTGACAGTGATCTTCGATTGGCCTGACATTATGATGATGCTATATTATCAAGTTATAGATTCTAATGATTTAAATGAAATATAATTCTATGAGCAATAACACATATTTTTTTAAACCAACAACAATTTTTTTTTCTTTTTTCTTTTTGATGATTCTTTCTTAATAAGCAATGACTGAGTACACTACCTTTGTTTTGTCCTATTATATAATGGGCTATACAACAAGACAACAACAATTAATAAGCTAAGCTTTTCTTGAGTCTTCCATGAGTGTGATCTTTAAGGGTTAATTGTGGTATTCTGACTTTAGAGAGTGGTTCCTCTTTAAAACCGGGTCCAGATGTGAAATAAATTAAGATTCTTGTTACCACAAGTGATTTACTACAATTGGAGCCCGACCTTTAACTCCACCTTATTCAAGCCATGCATTTCAACATCTGTAGAGAAAATGAGAACCCCAATCTAGCATACTGAAGCACTTTGATACAAAGATCACCCGGTCTGTTTCAATTTAAAACTGGAACAGAAAAAAATTAAAAAAATAAAAAAAGGGGTAGGCATTTCCTACTGTTACAACTGGGAAAAAAAGCTGCAAGGTCTTCCCATCATGCTCTTCTTTTCTATCTGTGATTAAGATATTTGTGGGTTTGAAAGCTGTATATAGTAAAATCCCTATCATCACACGTACAGGGGCTGTTTGTGTCTTTGTACAAAAGAAAAATATAAATTTTTGCATGTATATTACAAATTTTGTAAAATTGAAGAGATGAGATACGATGGATAATGAGAACAAGTCGACTCACTCTTCTTCGTTTATATGTTCTTTAGGAGATGATGAGCTCATCGAATATATCAACAAACTTAGTCAGGAGAGGAAGAAACTGGTAGAAACTGATGTTGATACAGATATTGACACTGAAGAAGACGGAGAAGAAGATAAGGTGATCAAAAAGAGAGTGCCGTCTAGCCCTGTTGCCTCTTCTGTTCCTCAAAAACCTGATCTGATCACTGCAAGTGATGCTACTAGTGATGAGATATTGGGCTCCATCACTTTAGCTCAACCAGGGCCAAGTAGTGAAATTGAAGAATTGCTGTTTGGTGACTACGAGACTTACTTCAAACAGAAAAAGATCAAACAACAACTGGCAGATGATGAATATAGGAAATGGGATGAAGAGAGAAGACTGAAACAGGGGAAAAGTGAGCTAACTTACCCTCCGATTTTCCGTGGTTGCACCATTCATGTTAATGGAAGAACAGACCCTGATATTTCACAACTTCATAAATTGATTGTATTATATGGTGGAGTATTTCTTCATTATTTAGGAGCTAAAGGTAATGCGACTCATATAATAGCTAGTAAATTGACTCCAAGAAAGCATATTGAGTTCAGAAATTATAAAGTTGTGAAACCACAGTGGATAGTAGATAGTGTATCTCAAAGGAAGCTTCTTCCTTGGATGGACTACCAGATAATAAACATGGAATTTGGTCAGAAGAAAATTAATTTCCAAAGACTGGAGGATGCACCACAATTCCCAACAGAAGATGATGAAGTGGCGAATGATATGGTCATTGATGAAAAAGAAGCAATAATCGACAGTAAGCATCCAGGTTTTTTGAAATTTTTTTTCTCAAAATCAAGACTTCATCATTTAAGCTCTTGGAAAGCTGATTTGAAATATGAATTTTTACAAAAAGCATTACAAAGACAAACTTCAACCAATACTGGCTATGATCATGAAGCAAGAAAAATATTTCATATAGATTTTGATTGTTTTTTCGCGACTGTGTCAGCTTTGAACACTCCAAATGTTGATAATTTGAAAGACCCAGTAGCTGTCACACATGGTGGTGGTAGCTCCGATGTGGCAAGTTGTAATTATGTTGCCAGGAAATATGGTGTCAAGAATGGGATGTGGGTTAGTACAGCAAAGAAATTATGTCCCAATTTGATCTGTCTTGATTACAATTTTGCTGAATATGAACGAATCTCTAGAATTTTTTATGATTTTATGATTGACTTGAAATGTGACGCGGTATTACCTGTATCAGTTGATGAAGTTCTATTAGATGTTAGTACATTATGCGAGAAAGACGATGCCAAGACTATTGCTTTAGCCGAAAAGATAAGGGAATTTATTTTCCAAAAAACCCATTGTACAGTTAGTGTTGGTGCTGCATCTAATGTGTTATTGGCAAAATTGGCATTAAGAAAATCCAAGCCAGATGGTGTTTTCCATCTTTCTAAAAAAAATGATGTCAATGACTTTTTAAGAGATATACCTATCAGAGATCTTCCAAGTGTTGGTTATAGCATATGCAACAAATTAAGAAATGAATATCAGTTAAAAGATATCACTGTTGGTTTTTTGCAAAAAATTGAAAAAGCTAAGCTAATCAATCTCTTTGGGATCAAGACGGGAACCAAATTATACGAATTTTCACGTGGAATTGATGAAACGGATATCAATATTGCTAAAAACCCTGGTGAATATACAAGAAAAAGTGTCTCTATTGATATTAATTGGGGGATAAGATTTGAAAACATTTTCCAAATTGACCTGTTTTTATTGCAATGTGCAAAAGAGATGCACGAGAGATTATTGAAGATCAAGATGATGGGTAGCTCGGTGACTTTAAAATTGGCTCAACGTGCCGCCAGTGCTCCAATTGAACCTCCAAAATATCTTGGGTGTGGGCAGTGTGATTATTTCAGTAAAAGCGCAAGGTTTGGAGTTGCCACTAGAGAAATTGGGTTGATATCGAGTGAATGTAAAGCACTATATCGGACTCTTAATGTTCCACCTTTAGAGCTCCGTGGTGTATCGATAATGATAACACATCTTGTAGAAGATGGTAATATGGAGAAACAATTACAAAATCAAAGAACTCTCCCGTTTGCAAAGATTGATAAAGAACAATATTTGGTGAATAACAATCTGGTTATTGATTTTTCTTCTTCATCTCCAAGAAAGTCTGATGTTGCTGAGACTACTCAATATGATGTACCTAGTGATGTAGATAGCAGTATGTTGAAAGTATTACCCGATGATATCAGAGAAGCCATTGAACTAAAGAAGCGACAACTGGAACAACCAGTGGCCAGTGTTCCAGCACAGTCACAGATAGATTGGGAAATTTTCAAGAAGTTGCCAATTGATATACAACGTGAGTTGAAAGCTGAGTTACAAAAACGAGATATTCCTGTTTTAAAATATTCTCCATCAAAGAGGAAATCTCCTTCTAAATTTCACTTGCAGCCTATTTTCAGTAAATCAGGGGATGAGCCAAAAATGATTCGAGTGATGTCTCCAACCAAGAAAATATCTCCCAGGAAGAAATTCAAAAGTGTTAGATCACCTACGCCACCGGTGGCTGTTCAAGATTTGGACATTGATCAAGAAGTGTTTGAAGAATTACCTTCATTTGTGAAACGAGATTTACTTGAAGATTTACAACAAGAGCTGATGATGGTAAATAATCAGAGGCAAGAAAAACTGGAATATGAGAAATTAGAAGATGAGATTGAGAAAGCTTTAAATCGAGAGAAACCGAGGAAGATGATAAGATTAACAAGGGCATTATTTGAAGAGATGAGTGATGGTAAAGATCGGCCATTTTTACAAAGGAAAGATATCACTGGTTTTAAAGATGTGAAATTATTATTGGAAGAGTGGGTAAGCAGGACTATCACTACTGGGCCACATGAAGAAGATTTTGAAGAGCTAGTATTGTTTTTTAAGAAATTGTTAAAATTGTTAAATATTAGTAGTTGTATTAATTATTTAAAGATAATTCATTCAAGTATTAAAATTGAGCAAAAATTGTTACAATTACGAGATGATGATGAAGGTTTAATGAATTGGCAAGAACTGTTATTGAATTTGCAAAATTTAGTTGATGATAAATGTTTTGAACAAAACATAACTTATAGCATTTTATGAAAAAAAATGAAAACTGTATTAATAAAACCGTATATATTGTGTATATAAAAATAGAGAAGATCTTAAGCATTGATGATTCTCAAAGTGTTGGTGTGACCAAGACCTTGTGAGAAACCTTGAACAGTGACGATTTGGTCACCTTTCTTCAAGATACCTAATTCGATGGCTTCAGCAATACCGTATTGTAATCTTTGTTCGACATCATCTTCCCATTTTTCAGCTCTCTTTTCAGAGTAAACGAATGGGTAAACACCACGGTACAAATGTGAGTACTTGGCGGCTTTGTCGTTTCTGGTGATCATCAAGATTGGACAGTTTGGTCTATATTTGGAGACTAATCTTGCTGAAGTACCTGAAGTTGATAAGACGGCAATGGCTTTGGCCTTGATATCGGATTGAGCAGTAACTGCAGCGGCAGCAATGGTTTCAGTGGTATCAGTTGGGAATGGAGTCAATTCTCTTAATTCTTGGTATGTGGTACCGTAAGCAACGGCTTTTTCAGCTAATAAAGCAGTGTGGTGCATCATACTGACAGCTTCAACTGGATATATACCTTTAGCGGTTTCACCTGACAACATAACACAATCGGCACCGTCCAAGATGGCATTACCGACATCTGAGACTTCGGCTCTTGTTGGTCTTGGGTTATATGTCATGGATTCTAACATTTGAGTGGCACAAATGACTGGTTTACCGGCCAAGTTACATTTGGCAATCAATTGTTTTTGAACGACAAAGACTTCTGGAGCTGGGATTTCAATACCTAAATCACCTCTAGCAACCATAACACCATCGGTGGCTTTTAAGATTTCGTCAAAGTTATTAACACCTTGTCTGTTTTCAATCTTGACAATAATTTGGATTTCCTTACCGGCTTCACCCAAGACTTCTCTAATACTGTTAACGTCATCGGCAGTTCTAATGAATGAGGCAAAGATCATGTGAACACCGTTCTTAACACCAAAGGCCAAATCAGCTTTATCCTTTTCAGATAAGGCTGGTAAATCGACATCGGTGTTTGGTAAGTTGACACCTTTGTGTGAACAAATCTTACCGGCATTGAAAGATCTAACTTTCAAAGTCTTGTCATCGACAACTTCAATGACTTCAAAAGATAAGACACCGTCATCAATGTAAATGATTCTACCAGTTTCGATAACTTTGGTGATGTTCTTGTAATCGATGAACATGATCTTGTCGTTGGATTCTTTCAGGTATTTTTCATCGGTGGTGAAGATCATATCGTGACCAGCTGGGATTGGGTAATCTTCATTGTTGACAGTGGTACCAGTTCTAATTTCTGGACCTTTAGTATCTAAAGCAATAGCCAATGGTCTACCTGGGTATAATTCTTCAGATTTTCTTGCATTGTCAATGACAGATTGATGGTATTCGTATGAACCATGGGAGAAATTCATACGGACAATGTTCAAACCAGCTTTTCTCAATTTAACAAGCACTTCTGGATCATTGGTTTTTGGACCAATGGTACCAATAATTGAAGAACGTCTAAAATTTCTTTCTGGAGTTTCTGTTGGGTCAAGGGAAGTTAACCAAGCTAATTTGTTTGAAGACATGTTTTGTATTTTTAAATTTGTATATTATAATATATAAGAGAGACAAAAATTATAATAAACCAAGCAGGTGGGATATATAATTATATTTATATGGAATCCGGTAGTTGTTGGCAAAAAAAAAAAAAAAAAAAAAAAAGAGCTGCTGCTGCTGTTGGTAAAAAAATTAATGAAAAAAAAAAAAAAAAAAAAAAAAAAAAACATCACCTGAAAGGAAACCATCTGATGGTTTTTTCTTTACAAATGTTTGCGTTTTTTTCCTCCATTGTCTCTCCTCTTCTCTGGTTAAGGATCTTCTCCCTTCTCCGTTCTCCTGCCCCAACCATCTGATGGTCATTCCAACACATCATCTTACTTGTACAGATGGGTATATATATACAGCATTTTTTCAATCAACGAAAAAAACCTTCTGCTGATTCCTGGTAATGGTGGTGGTGGTGATGCTCCACCTTTACACGCGAGGGGGAAGGGAGGATGGAAGAAAAAAAAAAAATTTGGAAAAGAAAAAATTTTTCACTTTATTCAATTAGTACTAACCGATCTATGCTTAATATAATCGTCACGATATGTCTTTAATACAAAGCAAAAACTTAATAACATTGACATTCCTGCCAATCCAACTCCAACGTACATAGCTGCTCGATAACCTTCTAATACAGATCCACCTTTTTGTAGAATTCTTTGTTCAGCTGTAGCTCCGATACCTAGACAAAGACTCATTGAATAATTGACGAGTGTCGAAACTAGTGATCCAGCCATACCTTGATGTTCAGGGGGTAAATAGTCGGATAATGAGATTGCCAGTGATGGGAAACTCATGTCCATACCAAAAGCCAATAAGAACATCAAGGCGAAAACCATCTTGTAATATGTTTGATGTGCAGGAGATAATGCAAGTAATAAGATACCGATGAAAAATCCACACATGGCCAAGAACAACAATATTGAGGCTCTCACATGTTTATTGATAGTGAAGGATACAAGCATAGCGGCAATTATACCAAATATAAGTAAAGGATAATAATATGCAGCTGCTAATATTGGTGTATAATGTCTAATATTCATCATTAAACTCCAATAGTAATAAGTCCAAATCCCAAAAGATCCCCAACCGAAGAAAACAGAGCTCAATAATAATCCGACATCCTTGGTGAAGATAGATTTTGGCAATAATGGGTTTTCCACTATTTTCAATTCTAAATAGAAAAAAACTGCTAGTAATATAACACTCACCACTAATAACAGAATAATGTACGATGTATGCCAACCAACAACGGGGGCTTGATTCCACACAAAATTGAAAATAATCATACCTGCGACCCCTACCATTGAACCTATCCAATCCATCTTTGGTTTGCCGTTCAATGTCAATCTAGAAGTCCCGGACAATGCTCTTGTCATCGGTATCTCTTCTTCTTCTTCTTCTTTTTCATCATCCTCATAAATCTCCTTCATCACTTCTGGAGTAATTTTGGGTACAACGACAAAACTTAACAGGGCAAGTACCAGTAACACTATTGCAAGCAACCAAAAAGCCCATGGCCACCACCATAACTGACCAATTATACCAGCAAATAATGCACCCAACGTCAGTCCAACTGGAGCTTGTAACAGGTAAATTCCAAACACAATGTTTTTTCTTAACCCACTCTTATATATCACCCCGAGAATCCCTAATCCACATGGGAATGACAATGCAAAACCTAAACCTTGGAAAGCCCTGCATACAATGAAAAATTTCACCGATTTGGTGAACACCGTAAGTCCTGCAATTAATGACCATATGCACAGCCATATATATCCAGTCAAGAAAATTTTCTTCAACCCGTAAATATCCCCTAATCTCCCACTGATAATAATAAATGTACCAACTGTTAAGGGAAACAGAGCCATGAACCAACTCTTATCTCCTGCTGTTACATTATCAAAATCATCAGCTATAATATTCATCAAACTAAGACATTGTAAAATCCCAGCTTGGTTCAAAAACTGGCACATGGATATTATAGACACCACTACTACTTCTTGTGTGGCACTCTTAAGTATCCTTGGTCTTGGTTCTATGTGCATTGTATTGGATAATATGAGTTGATCATTAGTTAAAAAAAATTAACCTTTTACCTTTTTTTTTTTATCATCAGCCTTAGATTTTATTTTTTTTTTTTTTTTATTTTTTCATTTTTATTTTTTTCCTTTAAAGGGGGTGGAGACTGGTGCGTTAGTCTCCGCCTACTCTCGGCGGTGGGTGAGACTCACTGGCTCTGCCTTCTGGCGTTGAATTTAAATTAAGTTCACATAAATCCGTAACTATACCAATACTAATAATAAAAAAAAAAATTATTTTTAATTCTAGAAAAGCCAATTCCTTCTACTGAGTCTCGCTTCAATTCCATTTGAGGCACTTAAAGGTAATTAATAGAAGAAATATGTTAACTAGTTGATGTAGACATCAATAAAAAAAAACATTCAAAGATAAAGACATCACAAGATCTTCTCTTGAAATCAAAAATAACAGCAGGGCACATTTAAGATAGATTTTTCACGAAATAATAAACGCTCTTTTCACATGTGTTGTCGAGATAGTAACTATATATAGTTAACATCGAGCCTTAATTCTTCCCAAAAAGAATTGCTAAAATTCAAAAAATGGAAATTTTTATTAGAAGAAGGAAGTGGATACAACAGAAAAAATGCAGCAACATGTCCCCTAAACCCGGCTAAAGATACAAGCGGCAGAGCGAGAAGCATCTTTTTGGTTGCTAGCTTGGCTTATCGGTACTTCAGGTCAATGCCTTTTTTTTTCAAGAAAAGAAAAAAAAAAAAAAACCAAATTTTACGATGGGGGGGGACAAAAAAAAAAGATATTGATTTTTTTTATTTTTTTCTTTTTTATCAAAAGCAGCAGCAGCAGGAAGCAGGAAGTGAAGCAGGAAGAACTCGTCTGAAAGTCCAAACGAGGGATGAACAAACAAATGGAACAAATTAAGACAATAAGAAAAAAAACTCTCGGTACCAAGAAAATAAATAAGAAGGGAAAAGCACACACACACACACAAACAAAAAGGCACATACATATTCTGATTTTAAAGCTTACAAAAATTCGGAACAATTGCTGCTTCTTTTTAAAAAAGGGCATGTTTTGATATTTTCATCAAATGTTCGGTCGGTCGATAAATGTGAGTTAATATTAAACATAAATAATTTTTTTTAGTTTTCATTATTATATTCATCTTCATTGATGATATGGTGTAATCCAAAAAAACCAAAAAGAATTCTTCTTTTGCAGATTTGGAAAAACTTGGCTCGAAGTTAAAAAAAAAATTCAAAAGATACAGAATCCCTTTTATAAATTGTAGAAACTTGTTCTATTAAATTCGCGGCGTTAACAGCAAGGCAGCTGCTGAATGACGGTGTTAGAGAGTGAGTATCAGTCAATCATTACTTACATATACATAAATAGACTTTTTTTTTTTCCCATCAAAAAAAAAAAAAAAAAAAATTTTATGTCAGTTTGAGTAAATCATTATTACCTGTTCGAAAATGCAAAATCAAAAGTGTCTCGGATGCGATATTTTTATTTTTTTGGGTTTTTTTTTTTTTTTAAGGTAAGAGCTAAGAAGTAAGTAAAAGTCATCATCTCACAACATCAATTTAGGAAAGAAACCCTGTCCCTCTGTTTTATTTTGATGTTGCTTCTTTTTACCCCTTCTCTCTATCAATTTGGAAAGAAAGAGAAATCGAATGCACATAATTGAGGCATATCAATTGCTTTCCCCTTTCTCTATCTATCATTCTTTAATTGTTTCAGCTTGAAACTTCTCGTTTCTGCTTATTTTTTTTTTGCCATCCAATTATTATTATTATTACTTATTCTCCCTCTGATCCTTAGACTCAAGTTTTGAAAAAAAAACCGGAAATTGCTTGGGTACAAATTACGCTTTCCATCATCCTCCTTACACTGCAGCTAGATTAACGAAATACATTCAAGATAAAAAAAAAATGCTGTTGCTGTTGCTGCAACTTGGAAGGAAAAATGTAAAGATTATCAATTAATTGTTTAATCATCCGCTAAGAAAAAAAGCAAAAACCAGGTGATTTATTACGAACATCATCTGTTATTGCTTACGGAGATCCATTCTTACTCTGTAACGTTGTACTTCTTGTCTAATACGCTTTGGCTGTATTTTATTTATTTTTTGCCTCTGCTAAAGAAAAGTACACCCCCGCTTGAATCCGCCTTTTCCAACAAATTTGCTGAGAAAAAAATGACGATTGTTGAATTACATGACAAAATGACAAGGGAAAGGAAAGAAAGAAAGAAAGAAAAAAAAGAAAAAAAGTTGCACGTCCATACACCCCCTACTATTACATTTAAGTTACTACATAGAGAGATATTTGAGTGTCATTTGTATGTTAGACAATTGATCCCAATCAATTTGAAAACAAATTTAGTGTATGTGTGTAAAAATGTGCCCCAATCTTTTCTTCCCCAAGCATTGGGGTTACTTCCACTTTATACGGTTAAAGTAGAGTCTTATCTTAAGGAGCGAATCTTTGTTTGATGTGAAAGGCATGCTTTTACCGGAGTACCACACGAGAATGCCACTATACATTCTTTCCCTTTTTTTTCCTCTCTCTCTCTCTCATCCCACTTTTGCCTGCCCCACGCCCTCATCCTTTTTTTTTTTTTTTTTTTTTTAACCTATTTGGTTGCAGTAACATACGATAGCAGATCCTCTCGTTTTGACCAGCCAATTCCCATGAACCACACTTAAGTAGAAGAGCAAACGTTTCAGAAAAGTATAGAGATCAGCATGTTTCTTCTTCGTTTCTTCTATTTCCATTTGACTAAACCTTGTTTTTTTTAAAACATATATTCTCTCTAGATAGAAAATTTATTAACTGAGAAGACATCTCGGTGTAATCATGTTTTCCGTTCCTGTCAAGATTGTGTAATGCACAGTGTGGTAAATTTTAAGAAAGAAAAAAAAATTTAAAACAATCCTACTAAATCGGAAAGCATCTATAGTCTAAAGAAGTTTTTGAGAACAATAGAGAAATTATAGAATCATGTCAAATACAAAAAAAAAAAGCTGACAGTATGTTTGCTATAAGCGAAGAACCCATTCTTATACTCAGATAATTTTAGGGTTTTCTTCAATCCCGTACATATACTTTTCTCATGTAAATGCTTTTTTTAAGCCTCGGACGCCAGTTTGTTGCCATATAAATAAAAGAAGTGTGGAAGAAATTTGTTCTGTGTCAATCAAAGACAAATACAAATTTAATTAAATTTAATTTTTTTTTTTTTTTTGAAGAAAACAAAAAAAAAAAGGGCAGAGAAAGTTGCATAATTCTTGATGCGGGAATATGCACATCAATTTATCAATTATTTTTTTGAGCGACCATAATTTTGAATGTTTCCTACATCTCGCAATGTAGAACACTAGCAGTATAATTCAATGTAATACCTGTGCAAGGTAAAAGGGCAAGCGTATATAATAAATTACTCTTAATCTTAACAGTAGTCATCTTTATAATAGGAAAAAAACTTTATCAAGAGAGAAAAGAAAAAAAAAAAAAAAAAAGAGATTTTTTAAATCTTCATGAACTCACATATTTCTTCTTTTCTCTGATTCCTACTTCATTCTGTCTCTTATTCCTGTTCTTATTAATATTTTTTTTTAATCAAACCTTATTTTAACTTTGTTTTTTAAGTTATTTTTATTTTTTGTTTACAGCATTTTGTATATATACCTAATTAGCTCCCAATTTTCGAATCTTTATTGCAAAAAAAAACCCCATTATTAAACACTATTCATATATTTATATATCAATTTACTTATTTTGAATATATAACATATATATCGGAATTGAATTCTTCAAAGAATAGAATAGGGTCTTAAGCTTTTTAAGCAAGAAGAATTAACAACCAAGGAAAAAAAAAACCAAAAAAAAAAGGAAGTCAAACATTATCATATTTTTTTTTTTTTGGCTGTTCTATATTATACTCCATATATGTCTATATTCACTTATAGATTGATCTATTGAAAGTTTTACAGACATTGATACGTTCATTATTCACTCATTGAGATTTCCTTGATATTCAAAAAAAAAAAAATTCCCATTTTTTGTGGTCTTCAGTCACTTTTGTTACAAGAATTAAAAAAATTATCGAATTAATCACTCTTAAATTCACATTTTATCTGAGTTTCAAATCCTTTCTTGTTCATCACTGTTTTCATTGAATATTGCAAACTAAGTCACTTATTATTTTCTAGTCTCCGGAATCAAAGAAAAGATAAAAATTTCAAAAGCACATCATTAAAAATACCCACAATCAAGACAAAAAAACGAAAACAATTGAGATAGTTTTCCATCCCCTTAATGCTTTAATAAATCAACAGAAGAATTCATACAAAACCTTTTCCAAGTTTCTTTCTCGTTTTTTTTCTTTTTTTTTTTTTCTACTAATTCTTTTATTCTTTTGAATTGATCTTAATTTGATATTTTAGCATCCACAAAACCAAGAAAAAAAAAAATTTAGGTTTCACCCCTCTATTATGTCTTATAATCACTTATCACCAAACACAAGTGACAATAATGATAATAGGGCTGATCCAAGCAATGAATTAACAAATAATGAGACACAAATGACTTTCCAACAAGCACCTCAACCAAATTACTCAGATCAAGTTTTCCCAGGAAACTATCAAATGAATACGGCAATTCAGATCCCTTTCCAAAGGCCAATGCCCTATACAGATCCAAGCCCTCAGGAGTTCCCATATATATCCCCAACCTCATCATCACAGTACATACCACATCAGTCACCTTCAACTTCAGCTTACAGTAGTATGAGTTCTCAAAAGCCCATTCAAATGGGATATTCTTCCACAGTGCCCCCTCAGTTGCCTGATAACACTGGTGCAGTAAATAATGCTGAAAGGAAAAAAAGACCTAGAAGGAAATTTCACGAAGTTGAAAGAATATATGTATGTAATTTCCCCGGATGTACGAAAGCATATGGAACTCTAAATCATTTAAACTCGCATATCATAATGCAGAAACATGGATCCAAGAGGTTTCCCGAAGAGTTCAAAGAGATCAGAGACATACGAAGGCAAGAAAGGAAAAGAAGGAAGCATGAAGCCAAGAAACTTGGACTTGACCTAACACAGAAAAAAAAATCCAATAGTATAAGCACGATCCCCACTTCAAAGCAGGACTTCGATCCACTGATGATGTCAAATAGGGCTTTTGCAAACAGTCAATTGTCTCAATCCTTGCCACTCTCATATAATCAACCGGGCTTCCCTTTCAATCCATCACTACCTTTCAACCAGCCACCTTCTTTTGATCAATCATCTTTCAGCAGCAGTACAGCCAGTAGCAGTACAGTTCCGCAAGAATATCAAAAGGGTACGGAAGCTTACACAGGCTTGGTAGCTAATACTACATTCATACCGGCACAATACAATAATAATACAATTTTGGGTCAACAAAGTTATAATAATAACACTCTGCAAATGCCACTCTCGTACCCTCAACAACAACAGATCCCACCACAATTACAACCTGGCCATCATCATAATATCCCGACAAGACTACCCACGTTGCAAGAACAAGATCCAATGCACAATGAAAACAACAGTGGAGGCAATATGTTATTGGTGCCTCAGGCGAGCCCTTATTTCAACCCAGTAACACAACAACAACAACAGCCAACGACCAATGAAGGAGCATATCTTCCACATAGCCATTCTTTCGCACAACAACAACAGCATCGTCATCATCACCAGTCTCAACAACAACAACATCATCATCCAAATAGTAATCAATCTGCCAGTAATAATTATCAACTGTATAAATAAGTGTGTCTCATCAAGGATAACAACAACCATACTTTTACTGTTTTATAAACGTTTATATAATTAAAGTCGTTTCAATTCAATCTCAATCATTGACTTTCATTGTTTTGTTTTTCCCTTTATCTTTAAAACACAATCCCCCATCAAAAAGCTCTACTGTTTTTCTGTTTTTTTTTTTTTTCATGTGTGTGTGTATATGTATATTCTTTTGTGCTTTTTTCTAACATTCTTATGGTAGACTCCGGCTTCTCAATTTTGCCGTACCTATTTGTCTCAAGAACATCTTTCATCTCGTTTGTTGTTTGTTTTAGTTCAAATTTCTTTGATCTCATATGAAATTCTCCCCCTTTTTTTATAACTTCCTGTTACTTCAGAAAAACATTTTTCCATGACGCTTGGCATTGATGAATAATCTCATGACATATATTATGTATATTAACTATATATAGACATCTATAAATAAAATTATAATATCGTTCCAACTTTAGAGTCTTATTACCCCTTATAGTCTCTTGTGTTGGTAGAGGCAAAAAAAAGTGGATTTAATATCATAGGAACTTTTCACTGGTGATCGGAAAGGGGATAACTTTTGGAAAGGAAGACAGTAGCTATATGGTGACTGGTTTATTTCATACAGACTCCTTCAACTTTGAATTAAATGAGAATTGAATCTGCAGACTCTTTTGTTCTCTCATTTCTCCTATGATTAACTTCCAGAGGGAGTTATTGTCTTCCCCTCAGTGCCCTTGGAAGATACTAATCAATCCATAAAAGCTTCTTCAATTCATTTTTTTGTATTTAAATGTCCTGATTAATCCGTTGATGATATCTCTAGCTCCATTCAAGATCCTTTGTAGGTTCCAAGATAATACCATGTCCTGTATTAGACATTATATTGAGGAGCACCACAGAGACTTGGTTATCTTGTAAAAAGTGGTATGAGGAGCTAAGGTAAACTTATTGGAGCAGTATTTTAGTTGATATGTTGTTGTGTAGAAATGAAATTATTTTTTATAAATAACTATCTCCAGTTTCATTCTAAGTAAAAAAACAAAGAAAATAACTATGAAATTATTCATAACAGCATAATTCTACTTACTATTGTCAACATTCTATCTCTTGAGAACTGTCTCTCGAGGAAATAGTTTTCATGGTATATTCCCAAATTTTTTATTTTTCCTCTATTTAAAAAAATCAACTATACAAAAAAATAAAGAAACTATGAGGATTACCAGCAGTCCCATAACAGCCTAAGTTTTTGTGTTGTTGCTACTCTGTTTATTGCCCAGTAAAAAGAAACTAAAGTTGATCAAATGTGTCTCGAATTCTCTTCTTTTAAAACTAAGCATAGTGTATCTTTATTTCTTTTGTGTCCATCATAAATTTTAGCACCAATATGAAGCTTTGTATCATCAAACCAAAAGAAGACTTTTTAAAGTTGTCATCAAGTGTCATATTTTTGTTTCGAGATAAATCTGCTTTGTATGCTTTTAAAATGGTTAGAAGCATAAATTGACTGCCAAATAGGCACCAATATGAGCAAGAGAATGATCTACAATTTCCATAGACTCTCAAGTGGAAAAAAAGGGCAAGAATCTAAAAGCTGGTGGTGACATTTGCAAAAAAAACTTGGATCAGTGAATTAAAACAACACCGACACATCATAACAGAAACCCGAAAGAAAAAAAAATTGCTTTCAACAAAAAAAAGCTACTAACCGTTTTTAGTTAAAGAAATCAGTTGAAGGTTTCTAAGGTGCTAAAATTCATAGTATCAATACTATCAACGACGATCTATGAACACCAGCAGATAACAATTCAAAACCAAGAAAACCTCTGTGTTTACAAGCTGTTTAGCAGCATGCATTGACAGTTATTATAGAAAGCCCTAAAGGGGGAAAAAAATAAAGAGTGATATTTACCGTTCCTACTCTCTCTAGTTTTTTTGAAACATTGCATAGGTTTCTCAACTGCTGTAAAGTCGTTGGTTACCAGAGTTTTGGCAGACAGTCGTGCATGGGTGTATTTTCCCTTCTATCTTATTTTTTTTTTTTTTTTGATTTGTCTTTTTGGCCATAATTTCGCTAGTCTAACAATTGGAACTAGTTGAATATTGTATCTAAGCGAACAAGGCTACAAGATATTGCCTCTAAAAATCATCACTCTGCGTAACTGGGTGTATAATTAGCTACGTATCCCAACAAAACTGCCTTTTCGGAAAAGAAGTAGAGATCCGAACAATCTTTTCAATGTAATATTCTTGCTGATTATTTTTTTTTTATATTTTTGGCTTTTTTGGTTTTTTTGTAAAGGGGACATGAGACAAAGCCGTTCTGAAATATTGAAAAAGTGCCCTCTTTAAAATTGTAATTGGTTATAGGTAAGAAGTTTTATGAGTGACTTCATATGAAAAATTTTCTCTCTTCAAAACTCGATTATATTGGTGTTGGATCATCTAGTTTTGCAAGTTAGAAACAAGACTTTTAAATAATTAACCCCCAAAACAAAAAAAAAAAGTCAACACCCCAAGACAAAAAAAAAAATTGATTGACCGGGACTAAAACTGAAACCTGGATAACTGAAAGAATTGAACCACCAATTGGTCCATTTTTTTTTTTTTTTTGCCTAGACAGGAGATGCTATCCAGATCATCTGGTTTCATTTCCTTCTTTCTTTTTTTCATTTTGTAACTCTGTATGCTTGTGTTTGATAAGAGATCTACTTGTCTCATATTATCTGTAACGACGGACATGAACAAAAAATATTTTTTATATATGAATATACCTTTTGCTGCTTTTTTTGCCTAAAACTGTACATCTGCTCCTGTACATTGAACCTACAAATTTGCAGATAGTACTGCTGAGGAAAATCTGAAACCGTTCTCAATCTTTATACGATACTGCTCCCCTTTTGGTCCTCGGTGCCAATTATCTTTTATCTATATAAGAATGCAACCTCTTATACAAAAGCTTAAAACTCTAAGCTTAATTGAAGACCTGGCATCACTCATATGCCACATACAGTATATTATTCTAGAAGCAAGTAGTTACTGTTTGAAACAAAGACAAGGACAAACTGCAGTTATTGTTTCAGAAAGAGGTCCACACATCACTACGTGATTAACCAACCTAGTCTCGCTTACTAATCCAGGAAAGACAATTATGTTCTCATTGAATATAAAGAAGTCTTATGTAGTATTGAATTAAATTTCTCAGTCCCCCCAAATAACATGCGGAAAACATTAGGAACAAAAGAGGTATCTAAAATATAAAATATATATAAATGAAAACATTAACAAACTTAGAAACAAAGAAAATTCTTTCAAGTATTGAGATCTTTATTTTGAACCCCAAGGAATATCAAGTTGGTAATTGGTTTCTCCTAATTCATAAGATTTCATATTTCTAGGACCAACCACTTCTCAGTTTTAAAACTATAAAATGCTAAATTTATCACTTGAATGTTGAGCTTTTTATGAAAAGTTGAGAAAAAAAAAAAAAAATTGCAAAATAAAAAAAAAAAATTTCAAAAAGATGCTTTCACTTACTTGACAAGAGCTCTTCTGGTAATTCAAGCATATCATAGATGTCAGAAACAAGTTCACCACCTCCGGAATTTCAACAACCGGAAGATGATGATTTAGGACACGCATTTAGAATAGTGTTGGTAGTCCAAAACAAAGATTCCGAAGAGAATGAAATGGATGAATTCAACTTAGATAATGTTAATACTTTTAGTGAAATGAACAAATTTTTCGACGAGTTCGATGACAAAATTGCTATTCCAAATAAAGAGAACGTCAAATACGATGTTGGAAGTGATGGTTTAGTGGTGATTTTAGTCGATAACAAAGATTTAAAAAGTACAGTTGCTAAATTTATAGATGAGTATAAGTTCTCAAATTAGGCAAAAAAGGGACCAATGACATAAAAATTTATAATACCAGTAGTTATTTCTTTGAATACTGAACTCTATTAGTTATCTCTATCTATCGTCTCTTTGTATGTACTTTTTAACAAGAAAAGAAAAATCAAAAAAATCAAAAAAAAATCAAAAAAAAAAAAAAAAACGAAAGCAAAAAAATAACAGTTTTAGACAACTAATTCGATAATAAAGATATAGATATCAAAGATCAATCAATCGATCTATTAAATAAATCAAATTGATCACTTACTTAAGATAATATAGATATAACAAATTTGCAAACAACAATGGAAGATTGGAGAAGAATTGATATAGACCTGTATGACCCGGAAAGCAGGCTCAGTGATGAAGATTTAAAACCATATTTTGATCCGGTTTCTTTACAAGATGTTCAATTGAAACTGCAACAAATTAGATCATTATTATCAAAAGGCTCATTCACAGATGCTTTGGTATATGCAATTGATGAGCCACCTTATGGTGGTGACGATCAAACTAAAGTGAGTATTAATTGTGTGTCTTTTTTTTCCCGTTTCTTTCGGTATACTAACTCAAACAATAGTCTACACATTTACAAACTGTAATTGATGTATTGACATCGACAAAGCAATCAGAGATTTCATCAATTGTTAAAGAGTTGACATTAGAACAACAGGATAATTTAGTGAAATATTTATATAGATCTATGGAGAGCAAAAATGGTCAACAACAAAGTGGTATATTGCTAGCCTGGTTCGACAAGACAATTGAAGTCACTGGAAATGGTCCAATTGTTCGTTACTTATCTGATAGAAGAACAGTCTAAAAAAGAAAAGAAAAAAGATTCCTAAATATCTATGTATTATTAATAGATTTCTACCAAAAAAAGATTATATTTTTATTTTTTATCATCATATCATACTCATGTCATCTAAGTCTCCTAATATATCATTATCCTTCCTTACTAATTTCCTCTTATTCTGGGAATACTCATCATCTTGGAATATTTTAAATTTAGGTTCCAGATTCAAATTGGCCAATGGGCTACTGCTCGATTTCCTTGGTGAAGAGTTTTTCAAATTCTTGGATTTCTTCTCTTTTCCTAATTGCAATTTCAACTTCTTATTTATCAACATTAAAACTTCGTCATCCAATCTTAATGATTTTATCTTACTGTACAATTTCTCAGCATCTTCTGTTCTTCCTCCTGCTTTCTCTTTGAGAACATTAATTTGTGATTGTAATAATTGAATTTTTTGCTCTAATACATCATTTGATTCAAGCAATTTTTCATAATCTTTCCTCTTTGCATTCAGTTTTTCAAGTTCTTGATTAAATTTTTGTTCAAATTCTTCTCTTATTTCTTCTGTAATCTTGGTAACCTCAGTGTGGAAAATTTCATCCATCCGTGTATTTTGATATTTCAAATTCTCCAATTGTAATTTCAAATTGGCTCTGTCATCTTCTAACATCTTAAGCTTAATATCATAATGTTGAGCTAAATTTTCAAGCTTAGCATCTGTACTCACTTGGTTCAACTCATCATCTTCCATCTTCGTTGTCATTGAATTCTTATTCATCTCTTCTACCATTTTTTCATAATGGTTGGACACATCCATTCTCGTCTCTTGCTCTATTGTCATTAAATCAGCAGTCAATTGCCTGTTCTCAGACTCTAATAATAAATTCTTGTTCTTGACATCTAATAATTCTAATTTCAATTTCTCCAATTGAGTTGAAAGATCTTTCACAGACAGAGCACTCGATGGTGTAATACTTCTTGTTGGTTTGGGATTTGTGGTTGTCGAGAAAAAAGAGTCAATTGACCGAACTAAACTTGGTTCATCAGCGCTACCATCCATTGTAAATACCGTGCATGCATTGAAATGATTTTGTTTCATTATATCTGCAAATAATAATTTGTTTAATCTACTGGATTTCAAATATGAGCTTTGTAGTTTTCCTGAACTGGTTGACTGCATAAATCTAGCCAACTCTAAAAATGGCACATCCTGGACATTCTTCAGACGACGCTCAAAAGAATCTTGTGAAATTTCAAAATCAGCTAGTGTGAGCCTTGTAGATTGAAGCCTATTAAATCTTTTCAATTCGTACAAGTTGAGCTGCACTATACAACCTAATGATGGCTTCTTTGAAGATATCTTTCTAATAGCAGTCTTAGCTAGACTCAAACTTTGATCAAGACTTGATAAATATGCTTGTGTTAAACCAGTTGGTCGAATTCTGCCATCTTTTGTATCTCTTGGAAAATTCGAAGATGTGCCATGTGATATGTGCTTATTTGTCAAAAGATCACGAATTCCATCGTTGTAAACTTCAAACAATGACATGGTTAATCCAATTGAACCTGAATTCGACTTCTCACCCTCTGATATCAAATTAATTACCGAGTTGCCCAATACTTTACTCAAGGCTTTAAACGAAGCGAGATGATTAGTGCCCACTTTATCAAAAGTCAGTCTCAATGAGTGTCCAAGTATACCATCTATGCTGTTTTTATCACCAAATATTGTATATCCATTGACAACTTGTTTTTGATTCAAGCTTATAACCAAGCTGTCTTGCTTATTGAAAAATTGTGATTCCAACTTCCCTTTGATAGTTTTTTCAAAAAAATCTTTGTGTGAAATTTCATTGCGGAAAATTTCTTCAAACTTTATTTGTGATGTATTGAGTTGATGATCGCCACCATTATGTACTTCCCCATCAACACCTTTTAGTCTTAAAATAAACTCCATCACCGAAGATTGATTATTAATTTAGCTAATAATAGACAATTTCAAATACACTTGAATTTTTTTATCAAATTTTTAGTTTTTTCTTTAATTTTTTTGCTGTGTGGAAGAGGGATGTTTACTACTTTCCCAGTTCGGAGCAGCCATCAAAAGTTTTTTTTGGATCAAAAGTCATTAATTTTAAACTATACATTCTAACCTATAAAAGAGTCAGCAGCAATAGCTAACAAGTCAGCAGCAAAATTCAATTGCTCCCTTGCCAACTTCCAATTTTTACCACGTAAGGCATCCCGTACACCTGGAAATGTAGTCCACTCGTATTTTGCGTCGTCCTCAGGTTGCCAATATTGTGGTCCAAATATAACGTTTTTATACCATGGTCTATTTGGTAAACCAGTATCACTGAGTAATCTTTTCTCAAATAATGTCAATTTCAAATTCCAAGTCCATCTGTTGACGGTGAGCAACGAAGGTTCTTGATCACTATCAGAACTTAAAATTTCTCTCCAAGCTTTAATCCAACCTTCGTATTCCGTACCAATAGACTTTAATTTCAATACCGCTGAAATGAATGAAGATGTGTCAAGTTCGTTTCCTTTATAACCGGGAAGTGACTCTGCATAACTTCTCAAATCTTTCAAATAATGATCCAAAGATGAGACATAATTTAATACATCAAATGGAATTAATGGCTCTTCAACTAATTTCACAACAATCTTAGCCAATACCTCTACCAAGGTCTTATGGACTTTCATTTCCTTATCAATCTCATTTTTCTCAAAATTCTCATAAGTATCAAAGCAACTGTTCTTTGGATATTTTTTACCAGAAAATTTAAGTTCCATTGAAGGTATTCCTAAAGCTGCCTGAAATGGTAAATAGTTCTTATTGTAATCTTTCAAAGTTTCAATTTGCATATGTCTCTTATGGAACTGATTATCTAACAAAGTTTCATTAGAATATGGTTCTTTAACTTCACCTAATGATGACATTATCACTTGTTGGAAAATTGGATGAGAGTGAATTTCCAAGAGATCTCCAGAGACAGCATCACTTAAATCAATATAGGCATATGCTTCTTTCTTAAGCTCTCTTGTCTTTGCCTCAGCCCATTCGGTAGACCCTGCAATATTGTAATCTGTCGCATCGAAGGAAACAAAATATATAGATCTCAAAGGAGACCAGTTATAAGTGGATTGCATCTTGGCAAACAATCTCACCAATTCGAGAAGAACTGTGCTACCAGTGTTTGGATTGACAGCACCAAAGCATGCAGAGTCACGCTGAGCCCCAATAATAATCCCTTTATCATATTGCTCTCTTCCAGTAATTCTACCAATAACATTCCATACGGCTTTTGAAGTTCTTTCCAAAGGTTTATTAACCATATGAACTTCTTCTGAAGTTTGACCAGACCACAGCTCGTAATTTTCACCGTTAATAGTCAAATCCCAGTCATCTTTCTTCACACCTTTCCCTTTCAAGGCATTTAAAAATGGAACCGCATCATTCCATGTTTTGGAGTAGAAGGAGATTTTTCCCATCCTACCCTATTTGTATTTGGTAATGATGCCCAACCTGGGGTCAATACATCACCAGGAACTTCTCTGTATACACCAACACTGTCTCTTTCAATGGAATCCATAGAGTAACCAGTGTTAGTTGGATCACTCATAAACAACACACCAACGGCAGAATACATTTCCGCAATTTGGATTTTCTGAGAAGAAGGAATCTTCCCATACTTAACCAACAAGATCTTACCTTCAACATTTATCTTGTTTCCAATTAAGAAGTTGAAGTCTTCCGGAGTCCCATAGTTAACATAGACCAAAGGAGCCCTTACTTCTCCACTTTCTGAATCAGGGTTGAATGAGATAAACTCTATTTGATTATTATCGGAGTCTGTTGAGCTTTCACTAAGTTTTGCCTCGTGAACAACTTGTCCATTTTCACCAAACATCTTAAGTCCAGTTACATTAGGATAATTGATAAAAGAATCAATTTCGTAAAAATCAACAGAAGAAAGACCATTGTTGTGTAGTGTTTCTTCAAAATATCTAGCTAATGTCAAATCACCAGCAGTTCCTGCTAAATGTGGCATTGACGACAAGTATTTCAAAGTACTAGCCATTGATTGTTCATTAATATGAGTCTCAATAAACGAGTTCAATTTTTCTGGATCATAAAAATCCCCAAATAAGGCCTCATTTTGATTTGGATATATACCGGATGCAGTTATAATATAAATAATGGCCGTTATGGAGAAAACATATATCAATCTCTTGAGTATCAACGGATTCCCAATCCTAGCCAAATAGCTATCAAATATGATATTGGAATTTTTATAGAGTTCATACACCGGATCCATTATTCTTGTCATAGGATAAACTATCTTATCATTGATGTTAGTTGCCAATCTTCTACTGGATTCACCTGCTTTCGCTTTCAAGTTCTTGAAAATAGACAACCTGTTTCCGGACACAGGGTCTTCAATATCAAACTCTTCAAATACTCTTGCCTCTTCATCATCAAGCCGACTCGAACGATTAACACCTCCTTCATCATCACTTATTTCGAAATCATCATAATTAGGTGGATCAGCTGGTAACTGCTCGTAGTTTTGAACCATCTTCCTTTATCTCTTATGACGGTAATTCCAATAGTTTAGAAAAAAGCGTTGTTTTTTCAAAATTTAGGAATTTTTTTTCTCTTTTAATAATTTCTCTTTTATCTTTAAACGTATGTGAAAAAAATATTATAAGGAAAACCAGGCTTTACGAGATGGGCTATAACATACTGTAAGTATTAGTTTGTGCTATATTTAATGATGTGTCAACTAACAGTTGGGTGAAGGATGATATCTGACTTCTTCTATCCTCAAGCAGGAGGTGTGGAGTTGCATGTTTACCATTTGTCACAGAAATTGATAGATTCCGGTCATAACGTGATAATTGTAACACACTCTTATGGGCTGAGGACTGGAGTGAGGTATCTCACTAATGGTTTAAAAGTGTATTACTTGCCATTTATGGTGCTATACAGAGAGGCAACTTTCCCATCGGTTTTCTCGTGTTTTCCCATACTTCGAAATATCTTCATCAGGGAAGAGATTGATATAGTTCACGGCCATGGATCTTTCAGTTCATTATCACATGAGGCAATACTCCATGCTACTACAATGGGACTTAAAACTGTGTTCACTGACCATTCCTTGTTTGGGTTTTCGGATGTTGGAAGTGTATTGGGAAACAAGTTGTTGAAATTCACTTTAAGTGACGTTGGACATGTCATATGTGTTTCGCATACTTGCAAGGAAAATATAGTGTTGAGGGCCTCATTGGATCCTAGCAAAGTATCGGTTATACCCAATGCAGTTATTGCTGAAGATTTCAAACCGGACAAGACCAAAGCTAGACCACAGATCACTATAGTTGTGATTTCCAGATTGTTTCAAAATAAAGGAGCAGATTTACTTACTGCAATTATACCAAGGATATGCCAACTGAACAAGTCTGTGAATTTCTTGATTGCCGGGGATGGTCCCAAATACATAGATCTCGATCAAATGAGGGAAAAATTCCAGTTACAAGATCGAGTGGAGTTGATTGGAAGCATAAGACACGAGGAAGTGAGGGACGTTATGGTTCAAGGTCATATTTATTTGCATCCTTCCTTGACAGAGGCATTTGGAACAGTACTAGTTGAGGCAGCCTCATGTGGTCTTCTAGTGGTCACAACGAGAGTAGGAGGTATTCCAGAGGTGCTCCCAAATCACATGACCGTCTTTGCGAACCCTGAAGAAGATTCACTTGTAGAAGCTACAGAAAAGGCAATTGACATCATGACCAACTCCGATATCGATCCTTCCACTTTTCACAACGAAGTCTCTCACATCTATGATTGGCTTGACATAGCAAGAAGAACTGAACATATCTACAATGCCATCGAGCAAGCAGGACTGCAAAAAAAACTAATAGATAGACTTGCATTATATTACACTGGAGGGATCTGGGCTGGTAAATTGTACGTTCTCTGTGTTGTTGTTGATGTATTCCTATATTACTTCTTGGAATGGTGGTTCCCAAGAGATCATATAGATAGAGCTAAGAAGTGGCCTAGTCATGTGTAATGTGTTGTTGCTTATCAGCAACTAGCAACTTAACCCCTGAAAATCTTATTATTTATTATTACTTTTTCTTCAATTTGTATTCGCTTGTCTAAGATAAAAACAACACAAAAAAAATTTTTAGATTAAAAGGAGAGAAAAATTTTTTTTTTTCTCCTTTTTGTTTAAAGACAGGATAAAATATATATGGCCTTGGAAAGTCATTGAGTAGAGTAGTATGTCTCCTTTTGCTGTAGTGAGGTTCAGTCCCGATTCGTTAGTTTACAATGATCCTCATGTAGAGAGGAAAGTGGCAATTGTCACTGGGGGAAATTCTGGGATAGGATGGTTTACTGTCTTGCATTTATATCTTCATGGTTATGTTGTTTACATTGGAGGAAGAAATAGAGCTAGAGTGGAGAGAGCCATCAAAGATATAATGGAAGAAGCCAATAAGAGGAAAGAAGATAAAGATTATATACATCTTGGGCAATTGAAATTTTTAGAGATTGATTTATTAGATTTATCCTCAGTGGAGCATGCTGCAAAGAGTTTCAAGGTGAAAGAAAGACATCTTCATTTGTTGGTGAACAATGCCGGAGTGATGGCACTTCCACATAATCTTTCTAAAGACGGGTTTGAAGTACAATTTCAAACAAATTATATTGGTCCTTTCCTATTTACACAGAGATTGATCCCATTGATGACCCAAGGGAGACCAAGGATATTATACTTGTCTTCAATAGGACACAATTTTGAATTCACCAAATTCTCATTGGACTCTACTTTCAATTACTATCCAAATATAATATTCACATGGTTCCGATATGGACTATCTAAGACTGCAGGGATCCATTATATGAAATCGTTATCTGTAAAACATCCAGATATCTTGTCATTGGCTGTACACCCTGGATTCGTTATGAGCACCAATTTGTATTTCTACTGGACAAGATTACCAATTATTGGGCTTTTTTTCTATATCATGTTTCAAATATTTGGGTTTTTCTTTGGTGTCAGTAACGAAACTGGCTGTTACTCGACCATCAAATGTGCCTTGGATGAAAATTTGATGGCAGATAAAGATAATGGCAAGTATTTTGCAACTTATGGTATCGAGGCAAAACCTAGTAGAGTAGCATCCAATATGGATTACGCTGCAGAGTCCTATATTTGGACAATACAAGAATTGGCTAAACGTGGTCATCAAATCTAGTTTTCTTAGCATATTTTTTTGGTTTTAATGTTTTGTTTATTCGAAGAGTGGTCCTTTTTTTTTTTTTTTGTTCGGGGTTATTGATTGCATGGGTGAGGTTTTGTGTAAATATATGCTTCTTTTGATTCAATTGCTTGTTATGCTTTTTTTCTTATTATTATCTTTTATTGATGATGGCCTTATATAGGAAGCCATCGATTAGTTTTCTTTCATTTTGGAAAACAATATGCATTAGTTTTTATTATAATTTACTTAATATTTTTCATTATTAAAAGATATTTGTAGTTTTCTTTGAAAAATTAATAACAGTTCTATATAAACTATGTAGTTCTCTTAATCATCAAAAACTCAAATATTTTTGATGATAATACCTGGTTGACCAGGAACAGAGCTCTCTATAACTTTGGCACTAGCATTTATTTCAACTTCTCCACCGGTAACAATATCCTTACCAACTTTAGCACCGTTGTCAAAAGCAATGGCTTGTATTTCGGTAGCATTGACTTGTGATGGACTCTTCTTCAAGATGTCCAAGACATTCTTGACAATTTCAATTTCATTGAATGATAACTCTCTGTTGAAAACAGTTTCTGGGTTTTCTGTGGCTAATCTTTGCTTCAAAATTGAAATAAAAGGCATAGCACGTTTCATATCTTTACCAATTCTTTGCTTGAAGAGGTTGTTGTCATTCAATGATTGACTTTCAAAAGCTTCTCTAACAAGTTCAATGTATTGATCTTGCCATTCTGGGAAAGATGCACTTATCAAAATTGTCAATTTGACAGGTTTGCTTGCATCAACTTCAGGGGTCTTACCTTTCTTCTTCTTAAAGATAGCACCCTCGGTTTCTCTGATTGATCTTGATAAGTCTCTGACATATTCCAATGAATCGGAAAGTTGTTTTGAAACAGGTTTTGAAGCTCTTGGGAAGCTTGCAAATTGAGCAGAATCCTTATGATTCAAGATTTCACGATAAACGTAATCTGCAAAATGAGGAGCAATTGGTTGCAACATCAAGACTTGTGTTTCAACGTAACGCAAGACTAATTCCTTGTGCATACCTTCATTAGAAGTGACTTCACGGTAGTAATCTCTTGCGGTTTGATAATCGAACAAACATGATTTCAAAGCAGATTTGTAATTTGTGTTTTCGTATTGTTTATAAGAGTCTTCAATTAATGCATTCATCTCATTTTCAAAAGCCAAATCGAACAATTTGTAATCACCAGTTCTTAATTCGTCAATGTTTCCAACAACTTCTTCAATCCAAGACTTCAAGTTGTACAATCTCAAAATTGCAGCATTAGCACTGCTTTCTTCGAAATTGGCATCTTCAACGGTATCACCAGCATCGGCTAAAGCAATACGTGAAGCATCAGCACCGAATTTTTCTACAATTTGTTGTAAAGTTAAAAAGTTACCAGTAGACTTGGACATCTTGTTGTTGTTCAACAACAAGTGACCGTTGACTCTGATACCTTGAGGCCAGAATCTCTTAGGGAAAATGGCAACATGACAGTAAATGAAGAAAGTCAAATGGTTTGGAATCAAATCTTTACCTGAAATGGAAACATCCAAAGGATAGAAATATTCAAATTCTCTTCTCATTATTAATAATTTCTCTTTTGGAATGGTTGATTTGATATCTTCATCTTTTCTACAGAAAATGAAATCGAAAACATCATCAGTCATTTCTTCAGCTTTAATTCCTAATGAACCAAGTTCCTTACCATAGTAATCCTTGTGCAATAAGTGTGCTATTGTGTAGTAAGATTGATATATGGTAGAATCAGATAATGACTCAACCAAGTATTTTTCGTCCCAAGGAATCTTGGTACCCAAACCATATGTTCTTGATAAAGCCCAGTTCTTCAACCAGTCTAAGACACCTTCGAAGGCATTTCTGGTTTCTGGAGTGAATGTGTTCATGTCATTCAAACATTCAAGAGTTTCTTTCTTCCAACTTTCTTCTCCATAGTCAGTGTACCATTGATCTTCCAAGGAGACAATACATTCATCACCTGAACGAGAAATGACTAATGATTCCGGTTCATTGTAAACAAAAGCCTCACCTGTGGCAATCAAATCAGCTTTAACCTTTGGTTTGGCAACTTCAACTTTTTCACCAGTATATTTACCCAAGATCATAGTACCGTTGTAGAAACCTTCCTTGTAAGCCAGTTCCTTAGCCTTGGCCAATTGTAAAGCATCTTTTGAAGATTGAATTTTCAATTCATTTACCAAGAATTCGGCAGTCTTGTCACCGTATTTTTCAGTCTTTATAATTGGAACTAATTCAGGAGCAGCCCATTCTTTTTCAATACCGTAGAATTCTGGTTTGCTGAATAATTCCTTTTGAGTAATAAAATCATCTGGTGAATCTGAAGGAACACAAGTAACAACACCAGTACCTTTAGAGGCTAAGACTGTTTCCATAGGTAAGATTCTTAATTCTTTGTGATAAGCCAATGGAGCATGGATCTTGGAACCAAGGAAAAGTTTACCATTGACAGTGATTTCAGCGGAGTAATCACCTCTCTTTGGTGTCAATTTTTGGTAACACATGTTTTTGAAAGCACGTTCTGTACAAATGAAATAATCACCATTACCTGCATTGAAAATACCGTAATTGATTTTTGGTGAAACGAAACAACAAGTTTGACCAATCATAGTTTCAGGTCTCAAAGTAGCAGCGATGAAGTAAACTTTTTTATTCTTGTAATCAAAATTTTCAGCATCGAAAAATTCTTTAGCCAGTGGAGCGAAATCTAAGACTTCGATCTTAATACCTGTATATTCTTGTGGAACAACAGCTTCACCGGATTGTCTATCATGGTCCATACATGGTTGACCATCTTTGACAGAGTAAATGGTATATCTTTCACCAAACTTTATCTTGTCTAATGCTTTCAAGGATCTCATTTGCCATCTGACAAAGGCATCATAATAAGGATTAACATCAGTGGTAATCATTGAACGTCTCCAGTCAACTCTAGCACCAAAGAGAGTGACATCTTGTTCGATTAAAGGTGGGAAATAGTATAACCAGTGGTTTGGGTCAGCGAATTTTGGAATTTCACTTTCTGGAATACCCAACTGTCTCATAATTTCGAATTGGTATTTACCTCTTCCTTGTTTAGCTTGAACTTTTGATTTCTTAGCAGTGAATTTAGAAACATCTTCTCTCTTGGCAGCTTCTTTTGGAGCTTCAACAACTGCTTCTTCCTCCAATGGAGCACCTGAAAAATCTGATCCAAATTCCTCCATTTCTCTTGCTAATTTATCGGCAGTAGCACGAATAGGCATACCAGTACAGTGGAAACCAAATGGGAAAGAGGCACGTTTACCATTCATTCTTTCGAAACCTGTAGAGAATTCAACTTTTGATAAGGTGAATGAGTGACCACAGTGCAAGACACCGTTCAGATATGGGTAAGCCATTGCGGAAAAATGTTTTGGATGAGCAGCATGCAACTCTTCAAAAGAAGTTCCATATGGAACTTCTTCTTGAACTGGAGCATCGATCTCATTGATCTTCTCTTCCTTCCAAATTTTTTGATATTTTTTCTCAATTTCGATCAAAGCATCTCTACGAGCAGTCTAATAAAAATTGTTAGTTATTTATTGAAAATAGGAAACAATATAATAATACTCACGTTTTCAAGAACAATAGTCTTATTTTCAACACTCATCATGTAAGAGTTTTTTGTAATGAGGATTTTAAAGTTGTTTCTCTACTAGTTTTTTTTTTTTTCAAAAATGAATCATTTTCACTTTTTTTTCAGTTTTTTTTTCTTCTGTGCCTTTTGGTGATGGTTTAAACTGCTGGCTATTGACACGACGATTGACAGAATTACAAGATCTATAAGTACTCTATATTCAAAATGGTTTTAAGATTATACACACTAACGAGCAAACAAGTCATCGTCACTCAACACTTCATCATCGAAGTCATCATAGTCTTCTTCATCTCCTGAGAAATCATCATCATCATCATCATCATCATCATCATCTTCGCCATCATCAGTCAAACCGTCGTAGATTTGGTCTTCTCCAAAATGCATATCTTCAAGTGACACTATGGTTTCTCCTTTACTCTGTGTGCCCCTTTCAACAACAAAACTTCCTTCAACATTACAATTCACCAATTTAGATTTGGAATGAATAACTGCTTTCACTCCAATGATACAGTTTTCAAGCTGGACATCATCACTGATTGTGACTTTATCGAGAACAATACAACCAGTTAACCTACAACGTTTTCCAATTGTACATCCATTTCCAATAACAGTTCTCTTGACACTTGTACGTTCTCCAACTGTGGTATCTTCACCAACACTAGAGTCAGCTCCAATTGTAGCAGCTCCTTTTTCTTTTGGAGCAGAAGTTTGATTGTGGTTTTTCTGAGCTTGCAACTTCATGAAATATCTGTTGGCCTCCATGTACACAGACAAGTTATTACATCTTGCAAAGACACATTGCTTTGGCAAGAGGAAAAAACCCATCGTTTCTTTTGGATTTGCATGCTTCCATGATCTTCTTGCTAAGTCTCTGATAATCTTGGTACATGACTTACTTGACTTGTGGCGAGAAAATTCATCTGACACAATATTGAGTACTTTCTTAGAACAAAAATAAATGAAAGAATCAAGTAATTTGGTTGAAACAGATGCTCTAGGATATCTCCATACCATTTGAGTTCTAACTTCAAGGACTTTTTGCATTTCAACAGCTTCTTTAGAGTACAAATCCAATAAGTATTGACGACCATCTTCCTCAGTTGAGTATATTGTATAATTAGTCTTCAAAGCTTTCTTATCGACAAATTCGAAATTATTATGATAAAATACAGTTAATCCCAAGTCATTCTCTTCTCTGTTTCTGTAAGCTTCAATTAACACCAGAGGAGGCAAGTCTGTAATGAAATCACACGGAAGCAACACAAAATCAGAATGTATTTGATCTTTGATCGATTGAACAATTTCACCAGTGGTTTCAAGATCTGGGCTAACACTGATACAATTGATCTTGCTTATGTCACTGATTTCCGAACTCCTCTTTTGTGATATATAATTATCAACAACCGACTTTATAGGTGCAAAATCTTGGTTGTCACATACAACGGTGACTTCTTTAAAAGGTGCTTCATCGCACCATTCTAAAACATATTGGACTAAAGGTTTATTGGCCACAGGCAAAAGAGCCTTCAGCATTCCCCTAGACTTATTATTAGTGAAAGGAGATAAACCATCTCCCTTCCCACAGAATATAACTGCATGAAACTCCATTTTTCCTCTCAATGACAGTATTACAAAGAAACTGTTACTCACACACACTTGATGAATTTTTTTTTTTTTCTTTCTTTTAAATTTTTTTTTTTTTCAAGCATAGTCGTTTGAAAAATATCAAATAGTAGAAAAAAGAAAAATCATCATTCAAAGAGAGAAAAAAAAAAAAACATATAGCACAACTCGAAAATTGCCACTTACAATAATAAGAAGTTAAGCAAAATGAGTGAAGAAAATGATCCACTTTTAGAAGCATTGAATGCAGAGGATGGACAATCCCAAAATCAAGAAGCTTCCCAACCAGAACAAACACCAGAAGAACTTGAAAGAACTAGAGCCTTAGATCAATTGAAGAATAAGTTGGTTGAACATAGACAATGGGAGGCAAAGTTAAAAGAGCTTAGAATGAATATACGAGGATTAGAGAAAGATTACGATAAGACAGAACAGGACATAAAGGCATTGCAAAGTATTGGACAAGTTATTGGAGAGGTTTTAAAGCAATTAGATGATGAAAGATTTATCGTTAAACTGTCCAGTGGTCCAAGATATATTGTTGGTTGTAGAAGCACTATAAAGAGAGAATCTTTGAAACAAGGTGTAAGAGTGGCATTGGATATGACTACTTTGACAATAATGAGAATCTTGCCAAGAGAAGTTGATCCATTGGTCTATAATATGACCACTTTTGAACCGGGAGAAATATCTTTTGCTGGTATTGGTGGTTTAACTGAACAAATCAGAGAGTTGCGTGAAGTTATTGAATTACCTTTGAAAAACCCAGAATTATTCATAAGAGTTGGTATTAAGCCTCCAAAAGGTGTGTTGTTATACGGTCCTCCTGGTACTGGTAAGACGTTATTGGCCAAAGCTGTTGCAGCTACCATTGGTGCTAATTTTATTTTTTCTCCAGCTTCTGCTATTGTTGATAAATATATTGGTGAATCTGCCAGATTGATAAGAGAGATGTTCAGTTATGCAAGAGAACATGAACCATGTATCATATTTATGGATGAAATTGATGCCATTGGTGGTCGTAGATTTTCTGAAGGTACATCGGCAGATCGTGAAATTCAACGTACTTTAATGGAATTGTTGAATCAAATGGACGGTTTTGATTATTTGGGACAAACAAAAGTTATCATGGCAACCAATAGACCTGATACTTTGGATCCAGCTTTATTGAGAGCAGGAAGATTGGATAGAAAATTGGAGATTCCATTACCAAATGAAGCCGGTAGACTCGAGATTTTCAAGATCCACACTGCTTCTGTTAATAAGAAAGGTGAGTTTGATTTCGAAGCAGCTGTCAAGATGAGTGATGGTTTTAATGGTGCTGATATTAGAAATGTTATTACTGAAGCTGGTTTCTTTGCCATAAGAGATGATCGTGATCATATCCTTCAGAATGATTTAATGAAAGCCGTAAGAAAAGTTGTCGAAACGAAAAAATTGGAAGGTAAGTTAGACTACGAAAAATTATAGATGTTATATTTCTTAATCCATCATCATTTCTTTTGATTTAAAGTAAAATTTTGAATCCTTAATTCAAAAATGATTTATTTCTAAATTAATTTATATACAAGCCGCCATCTTCAAGCATCATTTTCTTCAACCTTCTTGGATCCTACACGATCGAGGTAAGCCTTCATGTGAGGATTATTTATCTTACTCAAATGTTCTGCAACTCTTTTTCCAATGAAGTCTTCAATTTCAGGAGTAAATTTGATAGCACGACTTGCGAGCATTTGTTTCTCTTCTCTCAACAGTTTCTTATGTTCAGGTTCTGGCATTTCTGGGTGTGTCAAACGTTTTACATCTGAAACACTAACAATACGTTTGGCATATCTTGGAATTCTACGTTTGACCAAAGGTGACCTCAAACTTTGCTTCAAATCTTCTGGCAAACCTGAATGGACAATAGAAGTTGGGAAATATGTTCTTTCTAAAACTTTGTCTTCAGGTGTGCATAATGCATCATCTGTTATTGGTGCTGGAGCTGGCCATGGAATGGTTATATGTTCTTCATTCTTAACACATCTATATGGTAACATCTTCTTATGGTTTTCATCCCAGTATTTTCCCCTGAAAACAACATCATCAGCAGCAAATGTTCTTGATTTACCTGTTTTATCATTAGAAACTGTACCAACCAATTTGAAAAAATCTTTGGTAACTGCAATAGGATAATCAATAACGTGTGAGTCCTGACTTTGTCTCCAGTATTCTCTTGGTATAACAATTTGCTTAGTTGGCCCTTCTTCCAAGAAAAATCCGTTCGAAGAAGCTTGTTGGGCTGCTATCTTTGTCACTGTCCCTTTAAACTTTCCCTTAACAATCATAACTCTGTCACCTGGAAGGTATTTCCATTGTTCAAATGATTTATATTGTCTATCTTCTGCGACATCAGGTAAATTACGTTGAATTGCTGGAATTTGTCCTCTTTTTTGAAGATTTGTAAAAAAAATCTTCACAGGTGTTGGCAACCTTTCGAAGTTGACACCAAATCTTTTACTAACTGGTGCGAAACCCATATTCTATCCTAGTTGTGCTGGTCGCAGTTGGCTTTAAATCGATATTTGATGAAATGTTGATTAAATTTTTTTTTTTTTTTTCACAAATTTTTTCTTTCCAGAGAGCTATAACTTCCTAATTTGTACTTTTACCGTATTTGGATATTGTTACAATATGAAAGAGGTTAACCAATGTTTGAAACCAAAACCGGTATATTGTATTATAACTCGATAAAGGATTTGCTTACAAGAATTGAATACTTAATTTTTGTTAAAAAAGTAGTAATTGAAATACTCTATTTCTTTCGGACTAATAATACATTTCTCTAAACTTCATAAACTCCCTAATTCTCGGTACATATATTGATGAACTCTTGTTCACTTATTTCTCCATCTTCATCTAAGTCAAATTCCTCAATCATTGCCCTCAATTCTTCATCTGAAAGATTTTCACCTAACTCCTTAGCAACTCTTCTCAAATTTTTGAGACTTATCTTACCAGTGTTATCGTCATCAAACAATCTGAAAGCACGTCTTATCTCATCCAATGGGTCTCTTTTTAATATTTTCTCTCCCACTGGTTTGCAAAGATAATGTTAGTATTACTGATCAAATAATTCGGCTCTTAAATGCTTAACTTACCAACTCTGTAAAAATCATCATAGTTTATGAGATTTCTTCCATCACTATCATATTCATGAATTATATCCAAAACTTCTTTCTTGCTCAAGTCAAAACCAAGAGCTTTCATTGCTACTTTCAACTCATGATAATCTAAGCAACCATCGTTGTTCATATCAAATAATGTGAACTTGAAAAGTTAGTATTGTCTAAGTTAATTGAATGGTGTCAATCGTTCAACTTACAGCTTCCTTTATCTCTTGTTTTTGCTCATTCAACAACTCTGATCTGACAGAGCCCATCAGCAGCAGACTGCTAGTATTCAGTGATCTGTTCATGTTGATCTTTGTGTTCCTCTGCTGTTATACCAACGCGTATTTTTTGTTTTTTTTCACCTAACAAAAAAAAAAAAAAAAAAAAAAGAATGCAAAAAATCAAAATATCTTCTGCAAAGTGTCGTGCCAGACATCAGAAAACAAACATCTCTCAGAATTTGATCACCAAGTCATTGATATGAGTGCTGGAATTTCAGTTGGTGATAAGGTGTCTGTAAAAGGAGAGGGCGGTGTTGTGAGATTCATAGGGAATACCCAATTTGCCGATGGAGAATGGGTTGGAGTAGAGTTGGATACAACTCTAGGTAAAAACAATGGAGAAGTAAATGGAGTACGATACTTCAATTTAGAGAAACAGAATGGTAATTACGGAATATTTGTGAGACCTCTACTAATTGAACGTAATGAGACAAGTTTAAAGGTGGGAAAAATTAGAATATCAAGAAATGTTTCTACTGAAGGGAGAAGACCAGTTTCGTATTCAGCAAGATCTCTCTCTGGTTCCAATAAGGAAAACGAAGCAATAGCTAGAAACAGACCATCAACTTCTCTAGATACAAGAAGTTCACTGGCAGCTCCTGAGCTGAAAGAGGATGATCGGAACAGACTACACAGTATCATTTTGACCCTTCAAAATAAGGTGAAGAAAATGCATGATGACATTGATACTTTGAAATTGAAGCTGGAGACCACAAATTCTGAAAAATTGAAATTGAAAGAGTCGTTAGAGCTGCTAGAGGTTTCATTAGAGCATAAGACTATTGACTATGAATTATTGGAAGAGCAAAAATTAGAGTTACAGTCTAAACTCGCTGACATGGAAGCTGCATATGATCTGGTCAATAAGCAACTAGAAGATGGAAAAAGCCCATCTTTTACATCGAATGAAGATAACGAACTGTTGAGAGAAAAAACTGAGCTGCTATCGGCTGCTTTGAATACTTTGCGAGAACAATCTGCTAAGACTGAGATGGACCTTCTATCTGAACTGCAGTTAAGAGACACACAATCCAACCACTTATCGAGCCTCGAGCTGAAATTGAACCGAACAGAAATAGAATTAGATCAGGCATATACACTGATAGAGTCACTTAAGGGGCAATTGGACTCTTCACTGTCTGGAGATGAAGTAGTAGAAAATTTGACTCAGAAAAATTTAGAGTTAACGGAAAAGGTTGAAACTTTAAAAGTGACCGTGGAGCAATTGGAGCAGCTACATGCCCTTGATGAAGAGGTGTTGAATAATCATATTGAAATAGAAACTGAATTAAGGGAGGACATAGAGCTGTTGCAAATTCAGACAGACAACGATCAACTTCTCATAGAAGAATTGAAATCCAAGATTTCTTCTCTTGAGGAAAGATTTTCTAATTTCAACTCTCAAGAACAAATCTTAAAAACTGTCACCAAACCATTGGATAATAAGACTTTCAATGCTGCTAAGGAAAAAATCATGATCTTAGAAAGGCAAAAATCTGAGCTGGCTTTGGACAATAATTTCAAAGAACTAGAAATTTCCAAGTTGCTAGATTTTGTTTCTCAGACAAAAAATATCATATCAGACCAGCTTTCATCATCATCAGTGGAAATGCTTCATCTTCACTTGAGGTTTTCCTTAGTTATCGATAAGATATCGTTAATTTATAAAGAACTTTCAAATTCAAATGAAGACGTCAAAGTCGTCATCTCCCAGAGATATTCTATGCTTGTCAATTTTGGGGAAATTGTCTGTTCGTTACAATTTTTTTTAAATGTTCTAGAGTTCAACAAGCTTCGGAGTGAAGAAGAAATGAGAACTATGATTGACGAATTGGAAAACTTGACCGTAGAATGCTTCAAGCTGACAAAATTAATGGATAATGAAGGATTGAATAATTTATCACAAACTTTAGCGAAAAAAGTCATAATTTTGCATTCACAAGATCTCTTTGAGACTCTTAATTTTTTTAATAGAGAAGTCCTGAGATATAAACTTTCTGTCCAATTGGAATGCTTTGTTTCCCCAAACTTGTGGTTAATAGATATAATTCTCAATGAAAAATGGAATCAGAATGATGAGAAATTGGATAATTTTAGATCTCTCTTGACTTCATACTTCTTCAAGATTTCTCAACTACGAGGAACAGTTCAATGTCAATTGAATGAGTTGGCGAAATTAGTTGACTCGTCATTTGATATCGATAACAGTCTCAATTTCGAAGAACTCAGTGATTTCCAGAAGTTACCGTATCAAATTGCTTCTATTTTTCAAACTGAATTCAACAGCATTTCTAACGATGAATTTAATGTTGTCAATCAGATTCTGGATGCCACTTCTAATGACATGGAATCAGGTATTGAAAGATTAAAAATATTTGAGAAGGAGATCCAGAAATGGGTCATAGCAAAGAAATTTTGTGATGTCAAGCCAATAATATTGAAAAATCAGAGCGATTTGTTGGTCCAAGATGCTACAACGACAAAAGAATATGAATCGCTAAAAGAGGAGGTCTTACGTATATCACAGCTAATGACCGAAAAAGAGACCTCTTTGGAAGAGCTGACTTTGAAAATATCCGTATTGAATAGAAAGTTGAATGAAAGTGATCAACGAAATGTTAGCATTGCGAAGGAAACTTCGAAAGTCCACGAATTAGCCGAAAAAAATCTGCAACTATTGAAAGAACTTCAGGAAGTGAAAAAGGAAAACGTTGAGTACTTGAACAAAATTGAAGAACTGAAGCAACAAAGCAAATCTTTAACAGGGAACTTCGATAATATACACGAGGAAAAAGAGTTTGTTGAAAAATCCTCTTTGATTGGAGAGATTCATTCTTTAAGAAACACTTTAAACCACCAATTGATAGGAAAGAATCGTATTACAGAAGACTGGCTTTTCACGGATTTTTCTTCTTCCCCGAGAAAGATCACTGAGTTTACAGCAACAAAAGCTGCATACAAAAAATTGATGAGTTTGACTAGCGAATTTTCGGTGATTCCTGTGTCTTCCAAGAGAGGAAGTAAGTTCGTACCAAAGTATTACACCGCATCCATGGTAAACGAATATAACAACTACGAAAAGATCAAATCTAGAATAGCATAATGTATAATAGATATAACTCATTCAACTCGGTAGATATCTTCGCCGCATGTAGTTTCTTTTAGGAAAATTAAAAAAAAAAAAAAAGTAAGAAAAAAAAAAAAAAGAGATAATTAATCTCTGTGATTGATAAATAAACATATTAGTCAAATTAAATATACACCATGAACACTATTTTTTCAAGAGCTAGACTGAAGAAAAAGAGAAGATCTTCGACTAATGATATTAGGAGTGAGGCTACTAAAAACGTATATTTGGGTCCAAAGAGAAGATCGAGTCAGGACACCTTGGTATTTAACAGATATGACCCTTCTCAAGAACACTATGGACAGTTGGCTAACAATTTATCAGAAGTGAATAGAACTTTGAATACAGTATTAAGAGATGTGATGAATAGTGGTAACAATAGTCCTAGTATAGGTTCCAACACTCATACTCATACTTATGACTACGATAGTGATGATACGGCTGCCTCAATAGATTCTTTACAGATAAGTGGATTCAAGATATTTGGAAAGAGTATAGATGATTATAATGCAAAAAGGAATATGCCAATAGTGTCCTTGACTTTGAAAGCTGGGCAATTAGTCTTCCCGTCACAGCAATCAGTTGATCATTTCAAGAAGAGTCACAAGTGGAAATTTTCTCATTCTAGCGATAGGAGATCTTCATCAAGCACCACAAGTACAAGTAGTCGTATCAATGCAACAGAGCTCCGCAGTGTTACAAGTAACGAGGAGCTGGGGCAAATGATGTCAAGTTCAAATTCTAGTGCTATTGTTGACGACGATCAAGGAACGATCCCAGAGTATGAAGAAGATTCCAACTTACCTTTATTCCATCTTTCCACACCTCCACTTGCTCAGTTCAGAAAGAACTGCCCTTATATGATTATAAGTAAATACTATTCACTGTCTGAGCTTCGTGAGAGGCGTGCTGCTGGATTGATACCAGATGAAATGGAGGAACCCACTAAATATAGTTTCTGCAAAGTATATGACAAGTACATCAAGTCTGGAGTGAAGAGATTCACTTTAGAGTTTTGCGTGGATCCGAGTCGCCCAAATAATACTTTCAAAATTGTCATGTTCACTCACAGATCGAAACCTTACACAGATACAATTTACAAAGGAACTAAGCTTCGGTTTGTTGGAACATCTGTTTGCACTTCTGTATTTGGCAGTTCAGCAATTCAACTTATGATTATGAATGAGCCAAATGCTATCTCATTATTGGATGGTATGACAAATGATGACAAGCCAGCACCAGATAATCCTCTCTTGAAAGAGGAAACCACATTAACAGATATATCTGGTGGTGCAATAAATTATAAACTCTACGGAAATTCGACTCTTCCACCTTTGGCAAAATACTCCGATAATGGCGGTGATATATTCCCAAGAAAGTTCAACAAGTTGGGCAACATTTTCTGTTATGAATCAATCGATCTTCGGAACAGAGATGAAGTCTACGGAGATTATAATAATGTGAAACAAGTCAAGATGGATACATTGGTTTTGACTTGTATGATGTTGGTTCTTAGAGAACAGGAAAACAAGAAAAATCCTAGAGCTCTAAATTCACAGTTTTCTCGTGGTATTCCATACTATAGTGCCGGTTCAGCTCCTGGGCTTTATGGTTCTTATGATAGTCCTTTTCCATTAGGAAATATGTGGTAGACACCTTCTTTTCAAATTCAATTCTCATTGCTTATTTATTTGTCATATTTTTTTATATTTTGCTTTTCAGTTCATGCAAGGTGAGGGAAACTCAGGATTCGGATGGCTATTATTGTTTTGGAACAACCTTATATATACATATATATACAAACTTCTTTTGCTCTTTATATTATAAACTAATTTCATGCTAGTTACTACTGTTTTAAAAGACTTTTTGTAGTGCACTTTCCACTCAAAAAGTGATTGACAAAAAACAAAAAAAAAATCAAACACAAGAGAAAAAAATATTGCCACTATAAAGCAGTTTTCCAACCATCAATAGATTGCAGAAGGATTTGAGAAAGAACATAAAATGGAAAGGTTACAAAGATTGTTAGGACAAGCCAATGGACTTGGAGCTCCACCTGCAACAGATGCACCAGCTGTAGATAATGCTGAAACAGTTTATATATCATCTTTAGCTTTATTGAAAATGTTGAAGCATGGTAGGGCTGGTGTTCCAATGGAAGTGATGGGATTAATGTTAGGAGAATTCGTAGATGATTACACAGTCCATGTTATTGACGTATTTGCCATGCCTCAGTCGGGTACTGGTGTTTCTGTTGAAGCTGTGGATGATGTTTTCCAAACAAAAATGATGGATATGTTGAGACAAACAGGAAGAGATCAATCTGTTGTTGGATGGTACCATTCACATCCTGGTTTTGGATGTTGGTTATCAAGTGTGGATGTCAATACGCAACAATCTTTTGAACAGTTGAATAAGAGAGCTGTTGCTGTTGTCATTGATCCAATTCAATCTGTTAAGGGTAAAGTTGTAATTGATGCATTTAGATTGATCAATTCTACAACATTGATGATGGGACAGGAACCAAGACAAACCACTTCCAATGTTGGTCATTTGAATAAACCATCCATCACTGCTTTGATCCATGGTTTGAATCGTCACTATTACTCACTTAATATCGACTATAAGAAGACTCCAAATGAAGTTGGTATGTTGTTGAATTTACATAAGAAAGAATGGCAATCAGGTTTGCAATTGAACGATTACGAAGAAAAAGAGAAACATAATATAGATGCAACAAAGAAATTGGTTAAGATTGCAGAACAATATGTACAAAGAGTTCAAGAAGAAAAAGAATTGTCTGAAGAACAATTGAAAACACGTTATGTCGGTAAACAAGATCCTAAGAAGCATTTATTGGAAACTGCTGAAAATAGATTGGAAGAGAATATTGTGTCTGTGACATCTGGTAATGTTAACTCTTTAGCTATTCAATAAAGTTTTTATATAATTTGTAAATTAATATAACATAAAAAGGTCATTAGTTATTTATTTGCTTTTAAATCTATACTTTCTCCCAAAATTGAATATATGATTCTTTCAAGAATAATAATTCTCTTTCAGTGGTCTCTACTTGCAAATCATGTATTAAGAGCCATTCATTTCTAACCTTATCCAAGACTTGAATTTTCCAATTATTTGTATCAGTGTCATTATTCTCCAAAGAAGACAAAGGAACTAATTCATGAACAACATTGGCAACCAACTTATACATAACAGGCCCATCAGCATCTTTAACATAAGATGACATATCCATTTCCAATGGGAATTTCACAACAGTTGGATTTCTTGTGGTTCCACTCACACTTGTTATTGACATGTCCGCATGTTGAAACCTGTTGAAATGCAATATCAAAGTTTGAGGCAAATTGATAATTTTCTTTCCAAATTTTGAAACTAACAAGCTCGAAAGCGAAACCTGGGGGATCTCCTCAGAGCCTATACCATCTTTGAATAATGAATAATGTGGTAAATCTAATGAAAGCAACCAGAATTTTGTTGATTTATCTTTATCGAGGGATATCTTGCCTTGGAAGACCTTATTGACGATAGGTTTTTTCTTAGATTTTGATAAATGCACACTTAAATTGTTCAAAAGCCAAACGAGAAACTGTTTTGGATCTGATTTTTGGGTCATTGAGAATTTTTTATTAGATTTTTTAAAAATCAATTGTAACAAAGCATGTGGTGATATATGCGATCTGAAAAGTCTTGATGACCATATTTTTTTCACGCTCAATGCAAACTGCTGTATAAGCTCATCTTCAGCATCTAGTGGAGACAAAAGCATCCAGTCCCTTAGAGCATTGGTATGACTTAACAGTTGTATTACCACATTAGCGTAGTCATTCTTGTTGTTTGAATTATTGATACCTACAAAACCAACTCTATATTTTCCATTGTTCAAATCTGCTGACAATTCCTTGGATTTGTATAAATTACGCACCAGTGACTCATCATAAGTAGGACATACCAGATATTTAATATCTTGTAAACTTGTAGTATCCACTATCTCATAATTTTCAGGAAGTATGTAAAATTTCAATGTTGATAAGTTGATGAATACATGATGGTCTTCATTTATAGAATGTACAAACGCGTAAGATGACCTCCCACGACCTTGTAAATACTTTCCACATACTAAGCAGGCATATACATTAACATTTGAAAGTGAAATGGAACAGTTTTTCTCAAAATCAAAATCTAATCTCGATCTATTTATTGTCTCAAGGTATAAATTTTGTATGTTCTGAGCAGGCAATGAGGGCTTAAACAGATCTTCTTCACCATCAGAATCTGAAGAGTCTTCTATATTATCTAATTTTCGTCTCTTATTCAGAGACGTCTCCTCATCTGTTGACATCATCTGTTGAAATTTTCAAAGGTTTACTCTATTTTTTTTTTTTTTTTCAAAGAAAACATTTTCATTATTCGATTATAGTTGAAGCTACAACAACTAAATATACAAATACCGAGTTTAATATCTTCCACGGTAGCCTCCTCCTCCTCCACGGTAAGAGTCTCTTCCACCACGACTGCTATATCTTGGTTCTCGTCTTTCATACGGGGCCCTTTCATGGGGCCTACTATTATATCTTCCACCCCTTTGATTATTGTTTCTGTAACTACCACCAGCAGCATCACGTCTTTCCCTGAATGTTTCTTTTTCCTTTTCAATCTTGGTGTAATTTCTACCACCTAAACCTCCACCAAGTCTTCTTGGTTTCCAATTTTTTATCAATCTGCTTCTTTCAAAATCTATCAATATAGTACGATCCATTATCTTGGCTCCATTCGCCTCTTTAAAACAACTTCTAGAATCCTTCTCATGTTCAAATTCTAGGAATGCGTATCCTTTTGACTGAGAAGTTTGCTTATTCCTCACTAATCTTAATTTCTTTATTGAACCATATTTTGAAAAAAACTGTTGTAAATCCAATTCTGTAACTTCATAGTTTAACCTTCCAACAAATAAGGTCTTATAAGGATCTGAGTTTTGGATATGAGGATCGTTTAAAGGATCCCAGTTGTTTAAATCATTTGTCAATTTTTCTTGTTGTTTTTGATTCTTCTCTTTCTTCAACCTCTGTTCTTTTTGCTGTAAGCCTTCAGTAGATTCGTATTTAACTTCCTTATTATATGACTTTACTTTATCGAGATAGCTTCCAATTGGTGTTATATTTGGGAGCTTCCTACTCTCGATGGGGTAATCTATTGGTTCGATATATTTTATTGGCTGCTTAGGAGCAAAAAGATTGGCTATCAGTGGTGGATAAGACGGTATCTCGGACTGATTCATGTTTGTTAGTAACTCAAAGCTTTGCAAATACAAGATATTACCCTATTATCACTTACCATAATAAGATATGAAACGTTATATAACACTTTATTGTTTTATTCAGTAGTTTTTTTGTTTTTTTTTTTGTTACATAAAATTTTCGATTTTTTTTTTTCACTTAGTTGATAAAATCAAGTATAAAGCATGATATGAGAACCAATATTAAACTATATATAAATACGGATAGCAGAAGAAAAAGTGGAAAAAACCAAAGAAAACACAAAACATTGAACAATATAAAGACAAAATAAACTTATTTCTTACCAGATAAGAGATGATTCAACAATTCACTACTAGCAGCATGATTTGTAGACTCACCACCGGCATTATCAGAACCTGGACCATTAGAAACTGAAACACCACTGAATAATCCTGGAGGAGGTGGAGCAGAACCATTATTACTTGAGTTCAACTTCATTTGTTGAGCTGCCATCATTTGCAGTTGTTGCAGTTGTTGTTGTTGATATAATGACAGTTGTTGTTGAACACCATTGTTTTGTTGTTGCAGTTGCAAGATAGCCAAATTTGCAGCAGGGGTCAATGGAGTATTACCTTGTTGCAGCAGCAGCAGTTGTTGTTGTTGATGTAATCTTTGTAATCTTTGTTGTTGCAAAATGTATTGTTGCTGAGCCGCAACATTTGAAGCATCCAATTGTTTTGGTTGTTGCTGTTGTTGTTGTTGTTGTTGCAGAGGTTGTGCTCTTTGTTGTTGCAGATGATGCTGCAAGATGAATTGAATGTTTTGAACTCCTAAAATATGACTATTGGTCTTGTTGATGAGTAAATTATCAACAATAGAATTTGAAATATCTTTTGTAGATTTGCCCGAATGCTGAGAAGTTAAACCTGGTGCAAAATTGAAAAGCTTTGGATAACTGTTATATTCTTCTTCGTCAATTTGGCTATCATTAAATCTGACAAACGATGGATCGAAAAAACTCAAACCTTCTGCAATACCTTTCAAAATGGTAATAGCATCTTTTGGATTATCAATGAACTCAACATTATTAGCATTATCCAAGTCCTTCTTCTTCTCTCTCTTCTTAACTTCTCTGATAGCATGTTGTTGTAATTGAACTGATTCACCCAAAGTTGGGAAAGCAGTGGCTAAATTGGCATTATCAATTGGAGTTGATGACGATTGATAGTTCATGTTATACAAGTTTGAGGATGATCCTTTGCCCCAACTTGCAGTTGGTGGTAACAGTGGCCCATTTTCGTCATCTTCCTCATCTGAATGAGGCTTATTGTAATTATATTGGTTGGCATTATTGACGTTATTATTATTAATATTATTATTGCTGTTAATTTGATACAAGTTGTTTTGTGATGTTGATGATGACAATGTAGCATTCTGTAAGACAGGAGTACCATTTAATGCAGGAGCCAAACCATGAATAGCTGATCTAACTTCACTATGAATTCTTCTGTTTGTCATATTCTCCCTATTGTAACTCTCAGCTTCTTCTCCTGGTTCATGCAAAAACATACAGTTTGGATTTGGACACAGCTGACCTCTAAGATAAGAAGAACAGTATTTCGTGGTACCATGTGCTGCTTTCAACAGTCTACCATCACTGATAGATCCATCAACAGCTTGTATACATTTTAATGCATCTTCTTTACGTACAAAAGTAACATAAACGCTTAAACCTGGTGCTGAGTGTGGGTTTGCTGGATTTGGAGTCTTCCTGTTGACCACAACTTTTGATATTTTACCATATTGACCAAAATAGGAGTCAGATCTGAATAAAGATTGAAGCTCTTCTGTGGATCCAGGTAAATTTAATCCAACGACATAGACCAAGTTTTTTTGTATAACTCTCATTCCAGCCAAATGTTTCTTTGAAGCTTGTTCTGCATCTCTCAGTTCTTTTTCTCTTTGTTTTCTCTTTCTTTGTTTCTCTAATTGCTTCAATTTCAAGACATTTAATTCATCTGGAGATAAAACCTTATATTCAACAGTATCTTTACTGTAAATCCTACGACACGCAGGACAATTATGATTCAAATCAGGATTTGATATGATATTATTGTAGCAAAATTGACAGATTTGATAACCACACGGACATGGTTTGAAATTCTTGTCACTCAAGTCCATTTCTTCCACACATAAGGGACTAGTTTTTAGTAATCAGTTAGTAACTTTGGTTCTTCACATGATTCCAGGAATATAATACAAAACTTACCATAAATCCTCTTCTCCTTCTGAGTCGTATGAGTCGTTATTATCGATCATTTTTACCTAACCTGTTTCAATATTAAATTATTATAAAAAACCTCTTCAAATCTCTTTCTACAACTCTTCTTTAAAGAATACAGTTTTTTTTTTTCGAGAACTTTTTTTTTTTTTTACTTTCATACATTTGACTTCCTATTGAGGTAATTTCTATACAAGATGAGGTTTTCTACGTGCAAATAACACAATTGAATGACAGTTGTATTTTCAAGATTATATATCAAAATTGAGATCTATATCAACACTTTTGACTATGTCATCAAACCCACCATAAGGATCTCTGAATTTAGAATGGAGTTTTTCATTTCTCAATAATTCTTCTGCCTCTTTTTCCTCGTCCAATCTTTTCAACATTTCATCTTTTGTTTCATCAAATGTCGACAATTTATCAACAGTACCCGTATAAAACATCTTAGTTCTTGTCTTCAATCTACTGAATGGATCATCCTTATTTTGATCTTTCAACTTCAGTTCAATAGCTCTTAACTCTGCCTTTCTGATCAATACCAGATTCAATTTCTTGTTTCTTTCGTTAACCTTGGACAATACTGATTCTTCATTTCTCTGACTGGCTGCAATCTCTTGTTCCATTTTTTTCAATTCTTTCTCTAAAGTCTCTGCAGTTTCGAAATCTTCATTTTCCAAAGCAACAGCTCTTTGTTGTTGTAAGTTTGTCTTTTTCATGATAATATTAACACCAGCGAAATCATTTTCCAATTCTTCTCTTTTACTAATCATTTCAGTGATTTCTTTATCTGTCAAATTTCTTCTTGCCATTTCCCTCAATTCGTAATATTTCTTACTTACTTGACGTAATGACAAAATTTCTTGATTGTCCTTGTGCAATCTTTCAACATATGCTGAAAATTCTTGATTATTGATCGATCTATCGGAGAAAATATTCATTGGTACAGTCCTTTCACTTTTACCAATTGACACAACAGCATACAAATTTGTCTTCTTATTGATCAAAGTGTAAACTTTTTCCTTTCTTTGTATGATGTTTTTAATTTGAACCATACGGTACTCACTTTGGCCAGTTTGCTTATTTGTTCCAACATTAACTTTCGAATAACAATCAGTCACCACATCAGCAAATTCAGGATATGTTGAATATTTGGCAAATAATTGTCTACCAATATGAATGTTATTAATGTCCAGTAATGTTGTCTCCTTTTCAGGTTCACGATCTTGCAGTAATTCAGCAAATCCATAATCATACTCATCATCATCGATTTGATATTCATCTTCATCATCTTGATCTTCTTCTTCTTCATCCTCGTCTTCATCATCGTATCCACGACGTCTGTTTTGAGCTTTTCTTCTCTGCAGTCTTAATAACTCTCTCTTATCCGCTTTTGTATTATTCTTACCTTTCTTCTTTGACCTCATTCTCTCTTCTTCGTTCAATTTATCTTTCTTAGCACGTAATTCCAAGTATTTTCTTTCTTGAAATCTTTCTAACTCTTGTGAACGTTCGAAAAGAATCAGTTCTCTTTGTAAATCATCCATTCCCAAAATCTTGTCTCTATCTTCTTCATCTTTAAATTTACCTTCCAATGGATATGGATTTCTCAAACCATCATCTTCATCTTCTTCATCATCACTGGCAATCTTTCTCTTTCTTCTAGATGACAGTGATTTCTCTTCTTCTTCTTCTTCATAGTAATCATCTTCTGGTTCAGAGTAATCTTGTTGTTCCTCATCGGAACCAGCTGCTAAGGCTAATAAATCTTCATCTAAATCCATTATGATTCGTATACCGTTGATGTTGTTGTTCTATAATTTATTTATTATCGTTGAACTTTTTTTTTTTTTTCATCATTTTAAAAATACTAAAAAAGAAAAAGTTTAAAAAAACAAAAAAAATTTAGTGAAAGGCAGCAGCAGTTTCATCCTTTCAAGAAAGTAGCTACAACTAGACAGCTATCAACAATGCCGGTGGCAAATAACACCAAGAAACAGCAACAGAGGGATTTGATTGAACAGCAGCGACAGCAAAATTTAAAGCCAACTGCTAAAAGGTCCCCTTCCATCTTAGTCACCGATGTTAGGTATGCACCTCAAAATTCAAGGGCAAGTGCTCCATTTGCTGGTCATCGATTCAATGCTTCTCACAGCAATGACGACAGTCAAGGGTCAAATAATGGATCTCGATCAAGCAATGGTAGTGGGAACGGACATAAACTGAGCAGTAATAGAAATAGAAGCATTCCAACAAAGTTCAGCAATATATCGGTATCTAGCATAACGTCAGGAATAAGTGACATTCCTTCTGGGCGTAAGAGACCAACTCCACCTTCAAGATTATCATCACCAACTAATTATGGCTCTACGAATAATTTATTTGCGAACAGCACGGGGAATAGAAGATTGACTCCAAGAAACATTCCAAAATTATCTCAAAGTTTACCTTCAAGGACATCAAAGAAATCTCAGAGGTTGGTATTGATACCCGACGAAAATGAGGAAGAAGGTTATAGTATTCAACATGCTGAGAGCCATGAGCATCAACTGCAGCACACAATTGATCCTAAGAGGTTACACAGTTATCAACGTTCAAGACTGGAGAAATTGACAAAAGAACAAAGGGCAAGAGAATGTCCAAGAGTTACAGCCTACTTAATTTCAGATGGTTTCAAATTGAAAATGACATCTTCATTTTTGAAGAAACATCATTTGGTGATGCCAAGACTCTACGACGAAGTGTTATACATTCCTTATTCTTTACCTTTATTACCAGGTTCCAATGGTTATAGAGTTCAGTCAAATAACTCTGAGAGGCTGTTACCTCAAAAGCAGATGATGGAGGACTTCATTGACAATTCGGAATTGAAAGATCATCATTTCGAGTACTTCAGTGGTGTTGATGAGTTGGACGATGCTAATAAGTCGAATAATAATGGTAATGATGGGAATGGCATAGATTCGCACAACAACAATAATAACGGATCTAGACCAATTGATTTGGGAAAATCCGATTTGATGAACACTGGGACAACAGAATTCGATAATTTCAATCCTGGAGAGCCACAATTTTTCCCAAGTCCTGCTTCATCACCAACAAGAGATTATAAGACTCCTTCTGCATATAAGGATAATGATAACGAGGAGGCAAATAGTGGCAACAATAGTAATGATTCTAACGAAGAAGAAAATGAGCATGAGAAGAATGTTCCAGACTTGTTAAATCATGCTGAATTATTTATATTTGGATATGGAGTTGTTGTATTTTGGAATTTTAGTGAAGTGCACGAGAAAAACATATTAGCTGATTTGGCATTTGCCAAGAGTGGTGATATATATGAGGATGGGTTTGAATATGAAGAAGATGAAGAAGATGAAGATGACGATGATGATGAAGAAGACGACGACGAGGATGGATTTGATGAGGAGTTTGATCCTGAAGAATCATTATTGTTACGTCCGATACATGATCAAGATATCGAATGTGATGAATTTCATTTCGAATATAATAAGGAAATTTCGACACCTAGAATTTATAATGATATGATTACTTTGAAATCGGGGGATCACTTGATAAAATTGACTATATCACATTCCTTGGCTCAGTCGACTAAATTGTGTTACTATGAATCAAGAATGTCGCGTATTTTGACTTCAATTTCGAAATTGCCAAAGATCTTGGCCTTAACCGGTAATTTGTTCAAGATAAAATCACGTAAGATGTTACTCATCAAGACTGGGAAGTTATTCCAGTTGAGAAATGAGGTGAATTTACTTTCCAATGTCTTGGATACTCCGGAGTTTTTTTGGTCCATGGAACCATCATTACACCCATTATACAATGCTATTAGGGATTACCTTGAGATTGATCAGCGTGTTGAAGTGATCAACGATCGTTGCAAAGTTTTCTTAGATTTCTTTGATATTATAAGTGATTCGATACTGGAGAAAAACATGAACAAAATCACTTGGTGGGTCATTTACGTTTTAAGTGTGATGATTGTGGTGAGTTGTATAGAAGTTTTCTTGAGATATATGTTGATTAAGAAAAATCATTGAGTGCTCTCTCTCTAATGCATATCTATTATTGTATAATCCTTTTGACAGGGAACAGTTAACCGACTAGATTAAAAGAACAAGCTTGGCACAGCTCATATCACTCAACAAAACATTTCTTTGATTTAGCCGAGTATAGTATAATTCACGATAATAAGATAAAGGTTCCAATGGGATCTTGTAATGGACATTCTTCATGACAGATGAGGTATATGTTCTAGAAAAGCTAATTTGTAAATAATACTTTATAATAGAAGGAGGAAAATTAAGAAATCAGGCACGCCTCAACTCCGGAGTTGCCTTAGAGCGACACCTTACCACTAAACAAGGTTTAACCTCAAAACAAGCTAGGTCCATATGGAGTGAGAATATTAATAACTATCTTTTTGATCCAAGAGTGTGGCTGCAGATAAAAGAAGACAATTCAGATAGGAATGAAATTAAAAAGAGGACAATCCTTGCAGATTTCAAAAATTTTCTTATTACCACAGAACGGTTTTTTCACTTTTAAAGTTTGTGTATAAACATAAGTATGTGTGGTGTTGTCCTTTAATTCATAATAAATATTACTTGCTCACTGAATTTCTCTCAGACTGACACCAACAACAACTTCAAGACATTTTCAAGCAATAGAAGAACAATAAAGTGAGACATTTTTTAAGGTACAAATTCTTTAATTAAATTAATTTTCGAATAAAAAAAAAAAAAAAAAAATTTAAGGAAAAAAAAAAAAATACAATAGGATTTCAACAAAGAGGCAGTAACATTTTTTTTGAAACAACTTGTTCACTTTTATAAAGGTACTAGTCACCTATTAGCACTATAATAATATTTCCCCCCCTTGTTCGTTTGGTTTTCTGTGTTTTTTTTTTTGCAATCATTTCATTTTTTCAACCATCCATCTAATTTTTTCAACATTTTAATAACCCAGTTTATTTGCATGATTGCATTAGCATAACGAAAGAAATAAAAAATGCAACTACCGATTAAATTAATCAAAATAAGATATGTGACTATCATCTCATTTATCTTGTTCCAGATCATTTTTCTTTGGCGAATTCAACAACAGAATGGACCAGGTTCATCTTTACGAAATACGATGATCCAAGTATATGATCAATCGACTTCCTCGTCGACTTATAAGAAATTGTTGAAAAGTTTCAAGCCACAGGAGTTTGTGAAAAAACCTTTGGACGAACGTTGCCAGGCATATTTCGACGAATTGTTCAAGATTGATGAGAATTGGAAGATTCCGGACTTGAAAGGTATGGATTTCTCGTTGGATGTTTTCAACAGAAATCAATTTTATAAAGATAAATACAACAAGTTGAAAGAGGAAGGAAAAGAAGTGGATCCTTCAGTTATCTTTGATGAATTACAAAAAAAACTCAACACCAATGATCAAATTGAAAATAGTTTGATCGATAATGCTGGTCATTTGAGGATTTATGGTAAATGTTACACCGATGATAACAGTATGAACCATCCCCGTTGTCTTGATATAGAATCAAGATTATTCCCATTCTTGACATTTGAACCTCCAATCTCCGAGAGATGGGATGGTACCGTTGTTAAAGATTGGTTGAATATTGGTAAATATTACCAATACGACGAGGCCACAATTTCCAAGAAACCATTGAAACAAGATTTCAAAATGGACTCCTGTTATTTAAGAAATTTGAAACAACAGATGAATGGTCGTGGTATTGTGATAAGTATCGGAGATCAGTTCATTGATGAAATTGTCAACTTGATAAAAGTCTTGAGGTATCAAGGTAATCAATTGCCAATAGAATTCGTTCACAAAGGTGATTTGGCTCAAAAATCAAAAGACAGAATCATTGAACTGGCTAGAAAAGATATCTATATTCCAAAATTGGATATGACATTAAAGAAATATCGACAAGAAGTTTGGTTTATTGATGCCAAAAGATGTTTTGTTGAAAGTTATTATTATAATTTCAGTTATTTTGCAAACAAATGGGTTGCTGTCATGTTTAACACATTTGAAGAAATGTTTTTAATGGATAGTGATTCTGTTCCATTTGTTGAACCAAATGAATTCTTCAACATCTTAGATGGTTACAAGAAAAAAGGTGCTTATTTTTTCAAAGATCGTGAAAGTGGTGAAGTGTTACCAAATGAATACAAAAACATCTTCGTCAAGATGTTACCAACTGAAATTGAACAACTGTTTTTCGAAATTCCAACTTCAACAAAACATACTTTAGAAACAAAGTTTATGAAAAATAATGCAAGACATTATATGGAATCAGGAATTGTATTGATGAATAGGAAACAACATTTACTTGGTATATTGATGGCTGTTCATATCCAATTTTGGGGTCCATTAAACACTTTTATCTATGGAGAAAAAGAGATCTTTTGGTTAGGGCAATCTATTGCCGGAGATGAAAATTATGAATTCAACACTAACCCAGTTGGTGCTATCGGGGTAATCACTGCTACTGATTTTGATCATTCTATTGTGGGATCACATCCAGCACACATGCATCCTGATGATAAGACATTATTGTGGGTTAATAGTGGTATGGAAACTTGTAAGAAACATACATGGGAACAAGATTTCAAAGATATTGAATCTATCCATAACAAATATGGAAATGAAGAGAATTTGAAACAACATTACTTGTCGCCATTAGTTATCGAAGGAGTTATTATACCACCGGATGCTACGAATAAGTATCCAAATGATGCCGGAAGACCAAGTCAAGGTTGGGCTAATAAGAGAGAATTAGGTTGTAATGGATACTATTGGATAGCTCATCTGAGAGTTGGCAATAATGCTGACGACCCACAAACTATTGGTAAAGAGATTGATTTCAATGAAGAACAACGTGAACTATACAATATGATCTCCAAACTCTGGGTATACGATTACCAATTTAAGAACGTCCTGAAAAAAATTGATACCGCTGAATCTACTACTCCTAATACCGACAACAACAATAACAGCAAGGAGAATGAGGCAAATCCTGTAAGTTAAACCAAGTCCTCATCAATAATTATAATATACCAAGGTCATTTCTAATTTTGTTTTTTACATGCTACTCTTTTTTTTTCTTTTTTTTAGTTTATTGTTGTTCTTTTAAGTCTTTTGAATAATAGGAATTTTTGATAATGACAATATATGTGAAACAACCACTGGACTGTTAATACTTAACATAAATAGAATATACGATGAATAACGAATCATATTGTATTAATACACTAATCAAATGATGCATTGTAATCCACTGTGAAACCTATTCACGAATAAACCGTCTAGGGGCCAATTCTAACATTACTTCATCACTCGGCGTTGGCACTTCTACCCGGTAATCCTCTCTGTCTTTGTAGAGAGGAAAACTTACCAGGCTCCCTTTCAAGTTATTTACCACGGCTCTCACTGATACAATAATACATACTGCACCGAAACTGGTATTATGCATAAATACGCATTGGCCATGCATGATTATGCATAATATTTTTCATTTTTTTTTGAAAACTATTGCTTTCATTATTTATCTAACTAGAGGTGATGTGAATAAGTGCCTCGTTGTGCGGTGGTAAATAGCAGATCAATTTAATCATATATATTCCTGTAGTCTAAGTGGCTCCATTAGTGTAATTTTATTTACGCTTGAAAATAAGAAATATATATAAAAAAAAAAAAACTTTGTGCAATTTAACTTCTAAGCAAGTGATTTTGCAAATTTGCTTTCACGGGGGAAAAAGGAAATATGAAGACCTAGAGATCATCCATTTTTTTGCTAGAGTTGCTTTGCTAATTTTACTAGTTAATTAATTGAAGATTCAGATATCTCAGTTAAGTACATATAAAAAAAAAGACCCCCTCATTGTAGTGAGGTTGCCGAAAACAAAAAAATACCACTTAAATAAGTACCTGATAGTAAGTCTCAAAGAAAAAGAAAAAGGCAAGAAATGCAGAAAAGAAGAAAGATGCAAAAAATGACGAAGAAATGACGAAGAAATGAGGAAGAAATGACGATATGATGGAAATGAGCAACTCCATTAAGCACTTGGGAAAGCAGATAATTTTGAACCATCAAATGAACTGGCCCAAAGATAAATTTGAATACAATCATCAGATCCTGAAGGCTTTTCAGTGTACAAGTCAAAGACACTATCAGTACCTGGGCAACCTACGAGTAAGTTACCCCCATCATAATCAAATGGTGCAACATCTTGAAAGTTTTCAACATCTGATGTTGAGCCAATACTGAAACCTACTGAAGCTTCATCTTTGGCACCTAATGAGATTGAGTGATCATCATTGACGACAAAATATCTGCCGTCAGAAGTCTTGACTGTCTTATCAGCTTGAACAGTCAGGTTGAAACTGGTTCCAGTTAACTCAACTTTACCTTGATCGCTGTATCCTAAGGTGGTGTAATGGAGACTTCCATCAGAAGGACTTTGCAAGATGCTAAAAACAGGTGATTCACATGTTTTTGAAATGGCAGCAGCAGAAGCTAAAGTTGAGACACAGGCAAATAAGATTGAAATGTTTGTGAATTGCATTTTGAGAGAATTTTTTTTTGGTGGTTTGAATATATTGATTTATGATGATGGAGAAGTAAATTATAAAGCAGATTAAAGGGAATTCGTCTCCCTTTTATATCAATTCCTTCTGAATATGAGAACCACGTTGTAACTAAAAATAAGTAAATAGTTGATATCTAAAAATAAATGAAAATTTAAAAGTCATCACCCCAATATAAGATAAAAAAAAGAGGTAAACAGATCTTCAAAAAAACTTTAGCCGGTAAAACCTGAGATCTGCGTAAATCAGCTCTATAGAAGCCCTTTGAGCTATTTATTTGATGATCATCTCCTCAATAGTATCTTAAGTGTACCTTAAAAAGAAAAGCCGCAAACAGTTTAGTGCAAATATACGAATTTTTCAAAGAAAACTTGCTCTTATTCTACTGTAAGTGACCAAGAAAACATTGGATCATTTTTTCTTAGATCTTTTAGATAAATCTTCTAACCCTCCTTTCCAAAATCTTATAACAAAGCGATTCATCACAGTCAACTTCACCCTTCATCGAAAGTTGTAATTGTGATCTGAACATCACTTCGACATGTGGCCCAAAAACAAAAACAACATTGGTCAATAAAAATAGATACAATTTCTTCGCTAAAGGATAACAAACTAAAAAAAAAAAAAGAGGATCACGTTTTAGACCGAGATGCAGACCCCTTAGCAAAGCAGAGAAAAAAGGCAAAAAAGAAAAAAAAAAAAAACAAGGTGAAATAAGCATTCAGTGCCTGATTATTTCCGACAATAGAAATCGATGGACAGGGGATTTAAACTTCTCGGGACAAGTCATGTGTTTTGCTATACTGACGTCATTGATAAAGAGAAACCTCAAAACTGAGTATTAATTCTATGTATAGAAGTTTATTGCCAAGACGTCATCTCACCTTCGAGAAAATATTTTGTGGGAGAGAATTATGCTATTACATTTTTTAAGAGTATAGGATGAGACATGTGTTTTTGAAGGGCATATAAAAAAATCTTGCCTCTTTTCTAGAGAGACCAGTTAAAAATAAAATTCACCCCAAATGAAACTCAGTAGATGGTGAGTGGATGCTAAAAAAGTGAAATGATCCCGCTTATGCTGATGATGAGCTGGTACCATTATATGATGGAAGAGTCTCACCATCTGAACCAACAGCCCATGAGGTGAGAGTGACACACAGGTCACTGTTACCTGAAGCGGAAGCAGAGTAAATAACATAGTTACCATCAGAGTTTGGACAAACAGTGAATGAGTTGGAACCTTTGTAGTAGAATGGAACTAAGGCTCCATCTTTTTGACCAATAGTGAAACCAGTAGATGCTGATTCCTTATCACCTAAGTAGATTGCGTAATCTTCTTGGTCGACAACAAGGTATTTACCGTTGGCAATTTGAACTGAAGTATCATCTTGTACTTTCAGGGTAATAAAAGATGCTTGTTCTGACACTTCTGTGACATCAACATTACCTTTAGTGTCATAACCCCAGTATGTGAAGTGGAATTTGCTTGCTGAATGGGTGTTCATGATACCGAAGGAAGCTGTTTCAGCTGAGACCAATGATGAAGCGACTGCTGCTAATGCTGCGAAGGAAACTGTAGAGAATTGCATTGTACTTTTTTTTGTTGTTGGGAAGTTTTGTATGTGATTATTTGATGTTTTAACAAGAACAGTTTGTTGTCTAGAGGTGAATCTGATGCTCTTAAATATGATTTTAGAAGAATGCCATGAACTTCAGTTTCACTTTGGCATTCTCATTCGAGATAACTAAAATTAGAATAATCTTGCTTAGGAAATGCATGATGAGGTAGGTGTTTTTGAGGAGATGTTGAAAAAAAAACAAAAAAGTCAAACCGAAAATGCAAGAAAGAAAAAAACACACACAAAAAAACAATAGTGTCTTTGAATTCTCGTTATATTTCTTCCGTCGATCTTAAAACCATTGATATTACAAAAAACAAATCCTTGACTACACTTCTATTTTAAGAACAGACATCACCACTCATTAAAAGATGAAATCTTAATCCTTTCCAAATGTCAAAATAATTAATAATCTTTAATTTGAGTTGAAAAAAATGTACCTTGCATGAAGAATTCTCGATCAAACTTTAAAAAAAAGCTAAGCAGAAAGTTTAATTGAGGAAACTTTATTACTACAAGTCAACTAGTTCAGATATAATTTCCAGATCAGATCAATGATTGTCATATTCTTTGCCCAAGGTTATTGAAATAAAACGTTTTCTTCTCCCTGAAGAAACAATGCTTCGACGATTCTAATTATTTTTAGAAAGTAATGAATTTCAAATCCGCCGATCAATCAATTCCTCGGTATGAACTTTATGAAAAAATTCCCCAAAAGTTTATTTGCTATATGTTTAAGACTTCTGTCCTCTATTTACCTTTTCTGTCTCTCCAGTACCCCATTGTAGTTTGGTCCGTAGTTATAATTAGTTACTCCCTACAATTTTTTTTTTTTTGAATAATATCAGTTCGGGTTATAAAGTTACAGCCTTTATTAACAAATCCTAAAATAAAGATTAAGTTTAGCTAGGTCTTACATAATTTATGCACTCGCTCAGATCAGATACACTATTTATCCGTAAATTCAATTATTACTTCCTCATCTAAGAAGATGAGATCTATTCTGCAACAAGGACGAAGAAACAAGACAGAGTGATTTGACAATCAAGTAAAATCAAAACAAACTTCTTCAAAAGGCTTCTTTAGTTAATAGTTATGTTAAGACTCCATTCGTGTTAATGTACTACTTAGTTGTGTCTCAGACAATATAAACTTTCTTATGTAGGAGACTGATCATGCAATATAGCGTCATACTTTATTCCAACAAAATTTTTCAAATTTAATCCCTGTTCGGCCTCTGTGTTAACCTAAAAGAAAATAAAAATAGAAATAGATAAATGAGCAAGGAACGAGTAAGTCAAGTTCAATATGTTTCATCACTGTTTGTTTCAATAAGAGTGTTATAGATCACAGCAAGAGACTCGCCGCACCCAGTTACAAAATACATCATGATGTAACCAGTGAGCTTTCAGCCTCGATGCAACATTTCCAGGTTGCCAAATATTATTAGTCCCAGGATCAATGAAACAAAAAAATAGATTCTACCCAGTGGTACTAATCCATATGAAAATTACATTAGGTTAGATTCAAGAATAGAGTCTCTATTAATATCGCTATAAAAAAAAAAAAAAACCTTATGATAAATGCGATATATATTGGAATGCATAAGTGATATCATCAAACCCAGCTTCATTTTGAAGTAAGACATCTTCATTATCTTTCAATTCATCTGGGTGTATGTGGTTCCAAGTTGTAGCATCACCATATAACATGGTTTTATTTTTAGATTTTTGCTTCTTGGTTACCAGATCACATTTTTGGCATTTGTATGAATCATGAGTATCACAAATGGTATTCTCTTTGAATTCGAATAATTTTTTCATCTCATCTTTACTGAAAGTTCTTTCAACATCTTCGTTATTATCAACAACACATGATGATAATTGTAATTTGGCACTTTGCCTTTGGAAAATCTTCTCGTCTATAGTACCTGTAGCAATAAATCTATAAATAAAACAATTCTTGGTCTGCCCGTCTCTCCAAACTCTTGCCAATGCTTGTTGATCTGATGCAGGATTCCAATCTGGATCAAGTAAAATTAATCTGTTACCACCAATCAAGTTAATACCACAACCACCAGCTTTCGAAGACAATAAGAAAACGAATTCCAGACCCTCCGGATCATTGAACTTGTCAACCAATTTCTGACGTTTATTAATGTTCATAGTACCATCCAATCTCAACGATCCAAACCTATTAAAACGACACAATTTTTCAACTAAATCTAAAGTCTGAGTGTAATTTGAGATAATAACAATCTTATCATTTGTTTCATTCCTCAATTTATGTAAAAACCTCTCCAAAATTTTAAATTTACCACTAAACCAAGTTTGAATTTCTCTATTTCTTCCTCCAGATCCACAATTTAAGTCATAATCATCTGGGATGAAATTTTCACATCCTTCAATTTGAGCTGGCAAATCCAATAAATTCGGATGATTAACTAATTTTTTCAACATTGTAATAGCTTTCAATGGCTGAGAGCCAACACCTCTAAGCAATTTTTTGATTTCAGGTGAAGTTATGACATGCTTATACAAATCCAATTGGAAATCTGATAATTTTGTAAACACCACATATTCATATTTGACTGGTAAATATTTAGATAAGATATCATTTGTTCTTCTGATGATAAAATTTTGAACAAAAGAAACCAATTCTTGCAACTTCAGATCACCTTTTGCACGTTCTTCATCCGTAGCAGAAAAATCTCTCCCCCTCAAAATATCAATCTCGAAATTCTTTCTAAACTCCATTCTTGTACCCAATAAACCTGGGTTGGCAAAACTCAACAATGAGAAGTACTCAGTTAAATCATTTTGAATCGGTGTACCACTTAATATAACTCTTCTTTCACAATTCAAAGCATTTAACGCGGTGAAAGTTAATGAATCACCATTTTTTAAACGATGACCTTCATCAGCCAATATTAATCCCACTTCACAGTTTTTCAACTTGTCAACATTCCTTCTTAATGTTTCATAACTGATAACCAACACAGGTCTAACAATATTCCTACCTGTAGCCAATGCCCATTGCTGTATAGCAAGACCGACAGCATCCGATTTCACAGATTTACCATCTATTGCGAGTGGTGTTAATTTTCCCTTTCCCAACCATTTATCAAATTCATTAGCCCAATTTCTAACCAAAGAAGAAGGACAAACAACGATTGCCTTCTCAATGGTCTTTGTTCCACGAGGTCCTTGTCTTAACAAAGTCCACATCAAAGCAATACATTGCAATGTTTTACCAAGACCCATTTCATCTGCCATAATACAACCTTTTGCTCTAGGGTCGACCAATCCTGCGGTACACCTATAAAGAAACTTGACACCGGAAATTTGATGTGGTCTTAAAATTTTCAGCAATTTAGGATCTATAACAACGGGAACATTTGCGAAATGTGTCTTCGGGGCCCCATTTTTCTCGATACCCAACATATCTGATAAAGATTTGTGACCATTACATAAATAAGCGGTTCTATCCCCAATTTTGATAATCGAGTTCTTTTCCTGTTCCTTTTGGCGTTCATTCTCTGCGATTTCTCTTAGTCTTTTTTGCTCCTCTAATTCCTTATTTCTTTCGATATCTTCAGGAATAACATCTACCGTTGGATCATACAATACTATAGCGTATTCATCCATCGGATCATGCAAGGGCCTTGGTGCCAACACAGGTTTACGTTTCATACCAAGAACTGGTGGAGGATTCGCATTTTGTAAACCGAATCTATTCTCTTCTGTGACTTTCACAGGAACAGTGAATCTTTTAACCAATTTTTCATTTTCCTTTGATATGGAATCTAAATGACTTCTTGAAAACAAACTCCCTTTCTTCTTTGTCAATATCACTTCTCCGTTCATATCAACAGCAAGATCACTAACCTTAATGTTCTCATCAATCTCCATCAACGCATAAGATTGCGGTCCCTTCAATCTAGCTGTTCTTATTGTTTTCCCATGCACATTTGTGGTGGAACGACGTGCTATGGGTATTCTAAAAGGTTTCATCAACAAAGAAGTTGGATCTGCCACAGCTCTTGGACGCTTGGAAACAGGCAACCCAGCGCCTGTTCCCAAGTCACTATTTGGACGATCTGGCAATCTTCTACCCATTATTTTTCACCTATATGAGACAAACAGAAACAGGTTATACCTGAAGGCGAAAAAATACTTTTTTAAAAAGTAAACAAATGAGGAACGTAAAGAATACACTTATTTGCGCGTTGCGCACTACCTTATTTTACATACTCGGACAAAAATTGAATTTTATCCGTTTAAAAGCTATCAGTAGATAGAGTTTACTCGGGAAATGTTCGTCATGATAGGATGATGTGTTGATATTCAAGCACCTTTTAATATCAGACCATTTTACCGATCACTTGAAGTATTGTGTTATAAATACTCCCACTTTTTCTCTCTCCCACTCTATCGTTTCCTGTAGACCGTCCAAATTTTTTGTTAACTGCTCTTTTTGCAAAGACTCTCCGCAAAAACGCAAAAAAACAAAAATAGCCTATTACCTTTTGGCAATATATAATCTTTGTTCAGTCTCCATTCCATTCCATCGAGATAATCATAATACAGACATGTCCATTCCTAGCGTTGATCAGATCCAAGTAGACTCTTCTCTTCCAAAGAATCCAATTGTGGTGGTTGGAGGTGGTTTGAGTGGGTTGTCAGCAGTTCATCAGATCATCATCAATGGTGGAAATGTGATTCTTGTTGATAAGCAAAAATTTATTGGAGGAAATTCTACAAAGGCAACTTCAGGTATCAACGGTGCTTATACTACGACGCAACAAAATTTGGAAATCAAAGATTCTATAGAGTCATTCAAAGAAGATACCATAAAATCTGCAAAGAAATTGGCAAACAAAGAATTGATCGATGTATTAGTCAATAATTCAGCTCCAGCAATTGACTGGTTGATCAATGTCTTTAAACTTGATCTCAGTGTTGTTAGTAGATTAGGTGGACATTCTAATCCGAGAACTCATAGAGGTCACGATAAGAAATTTCCTGGGATGGCAATCACATACGCATTAATGGAAAAATTCGATGAGTTATGTTCTGCCAATCCGACCAAGTACAAATTGTTATTAAATTCCAAAATTGTTGACTTGGTAAAAGAAGATGGTGATAAAGTAGTTGGATGTATCTACCAGGATACACAAACCAATGAGTACTTCAAAATTGAAGCTCCAGTTATCATGGCAACTGGAGGATATGCAGCTGATTTCGAGTCCACTAATTCTTTGATCAAGAAATACAGACCTGATATATTGGATTTACCTTCATCAAATGGAACCCACGCTACCGGGGATGGTCAAAAATTGATCATTTCCAAAGGTGGAGTTGGTGTCGATATGGATAAGATCCAAGTACATCCTACTGGATTATTACCATTTGATCAAAAAATATTGAAAAATGACAAGTTCTTATTCTTGGGTGCAGAGCTGTTGAGAGGTGAAGGTGGTATCATGTTAAATGCGAAAGGTGAAAGGTTCTGTGATGAGTTAGGAACCAGAGACTATGTTAGTGGCAAAATGGTTGAAACTATTAAGAAGACCGGTTCGTCCAAGATTTTATTGATATTAAATAAGAAATCTGAGAACAAATTGCAATTTCATTTGAAGCATTATATACAAAGAGGATTAATGAAGAAATTGACTACGAGTCAATTGATCAAAGAGATTGGTTGCAAACCAGAATTTTTGGAAAAACAAATATCAACTTATAACAGAAATGCTCAATTGAAAAAAGATCCATTTGGTAAGAAATTTTTCCCAACAACACCTTTCCCATTTTTCAAAGAGAATGGTGATGATGAATATTTCTATGTGTCATATATAACCAGGATCGTTCACTTCACAATGGGTGGTGTCAAGATAAATGAACATACAGAAGTTGTTTCAGATAATGGAGTCATGGAGGGCTTATATGCTGCAGGGGAATTAGCCGGAGGTGTCCATGGTGAGAACAGATTAGGTGGATCTTCATTATTACTGTGTGTTGTATTTGGAAGAGTCGCTGGTGACGCTGCTAGTAACTATCTTTTCAACAAATTGTCGAACTCTAGTATTGAGTCATCATCTTCTGCTGTCGATAGATTGAACCAAATTAGTTTGCATTTGGATCCACTGCACCCGGGTAGAGTTGTTGTTGAATGGGACAAACCTTCAACAGATAAATCACCAGGTGGTAAAGCTCAACAACTCTCGCAACCAGCTAAACAGGAGCTGAAGACTCCTGACAAGAAAACTGCAACAGAGCAAAAAAATGAACCGTTTAGTATTCCTACAAAAGAGTTCACAGCTCAAGAAATTGCCAAGCACAATACGGCAAAAGACTGCTGGGTGATTGTTAAAGATGTGGTACTTGATGTAACCAATTTCCTTACTAGTCACCCAGGTGGTGAACAATCAATTATCAATTTTGCTGGTAAAGATGCCACAGAAGTTTTTGAGATGTTGCATGATGATACTGTTATTCCTAAGTACGCTCGTTTCACAGTAATTGGAAGATTAAAAGGAAGCAATCCTAAATTGGACATTTAAGCTTATAGTTCTATTTCAATTTATTTATTTATTTATTTATCTTGTTTTCTGTATTCTTTGTATGCAAAGCTCTGACTTGTGAATTTTTCACTCCACTCGAGGGAAAAGCAAAAAAAAAAAAAAAAAAATCAATGAAACTTAGATCATACGAAGAGATAAACTGCATCACATAATTACAGCTGCTATAACACGACAAGAAGATGGCAGGTGCATCACAAAAGAAGCAGGCACAATCAAATACTCAGACTTTGAAAGAGATTCACTCTTTATCACTGATAATCAATACCATAACAATTTTGATTTTATTCATTTTCCGTAGACCATCATCGATAAAACCATTTTTCGTTTTCCTAATCCCATTAATAGCTTGTGAATATATCATTGAGAAAAGTGGAAGACCCAAATTTGACGGTAATAAGTTAATCTCGTCAGGTGAAGATTTGAAACAGACAGGATTGACTGAATATTTATTTGATGTCATTTATTTTACCTTATTCACCGATTTATTGATGATCATATTCGGTTCCAACAAGGTGTGGTACATTTACCTGATCGTGAGTAGCTTTATACGACATTTCCATCAGTTAAATACTAACCAATTTTTTAGATTCCAATGTTTGCTGCATATAAGTTGTTTGGATTGTTCCAAATGGGTAGACAATTGTACGGTGGTGGTAGTAACTCTAAAGCCCAGAATAGCTCAAAAGCACTGGCAGACGAAGAACAAACCAAGAGTAAGAGACAAACAAAGTTAGAAGCCAGAAGTAAGAAGCAACAAGTTCGTTATAGATAGATGACTTCCTAATAAAGTAGTTTTCAAGTCCGGGTAACCATTGGGTAGTTCTCCCTGGGCTGAATTCTTCGAGTTTTTTTTTTCCTGTTCACTTTTTTTTTTCTTTTATAAAAAAACAACAACTCATTTATTTGCTTGATTTTCAAATATATCTATCTATATTTGCGAATATACATTTAATATAAACAAATTGATATAAACTACATTTCAAAATGGACGGAGGTATGTAATTTGCAATTGTCAGCTATTGATTGAACTACTAGGTCCACTTAAATTCAACTTTTCCTTGTATCAATATTTATATATATTGTGATACGTGAACGAGAAAAAAGATGATCAGATGTAATATACAAAGATCCAATTTTTCAAGCCTTGATTAATCCAATTGAACTTCACATTGTGAAAGATTGCAATTACAGTATCCATTAGATTGCCACCATAACCATGGGATAGATGAATTTTTGTTGGTGATCTCAAAAATATAGATCCGAAACATAATCAATACAAATCAGAGGAAAAAGTAATTTATGCGGCCCTAACTCAATTTCCCAACGAAATTGAGAGTTTGTATCAATCAATCAATTAAATTAACATATACTAACAATATGATTGCGTATCATTATAGAAGACGTTGCAGCCGTAAGTACATGACATAAATCTTTTATCCCATCACCAGTGTAGTGTGCTTTGCCTGCCTGAGTTTCATTTTTTTTCTATGGGATATTCGGAGAGCTTGTTGCGAGGGAAATACGCGACAGCCTCTTTTTTTTGTTCCTCATTACTTAAAGTAGTAAAAAAGAATGAGAATTTTTCAGTTACAGAGTACACGACCTTATATTTATGAACAAGAATACTAACAATTCTTTTTTAATATAGTTAGTTATTGATAACGGTTCTGGTATGTGTAAAGCCGGTTTTGCTGGTGATGACGCTCCAAGAGCTGTTTTCCCATCAATTGTTGGTAGACCAAGACACCAAGGTATTATGGTTGGTATGGGTCAAAAAGATTCATACGTTGGAGATGAAGCTCAATCAAAGAGAGGTATCTTAACTTTACGTTATCCAATTGAACACGGTATCGTCACCAACTGGGATGATATGGAAAAAATCTGGCACCACACTTTCTACAACGAATTAAGAGTTGCCCCAGAAGAGCACCCAGTCTTATTGACTGAAGCTCCAATGAACCCAAAGAGTAACAGAGAAAAGATGACCCAAATCTGTTTCGAAACATTCAACGTTCCAGCTTTCTACGTTTCTATCCAAGCTGTCTTATCTCTTTACTCTTCAGGTAGAACTACAGGTATCGTTTTAGATTCAGGTGATGGTGTTACTCACGTTGTCCCAATTTACGCTGGTTTCTCATTACCACATGCTATCTTAAGAATCGACTTAGCTGGTAGAGATTTAACTGATCACTTGATGAAGATCTTATCAGAACGTGGTTACACTTTCTCCACTACTGCTGAAAGAGAAATTGTCCGTGACATCAAGGAAAAATTATGTTATGTTGCTTTAGATTTCGATCAAGAATTACAAACTTCATCTCAATCATCAGCTATTGAAAAATCTTATGAATTACCAGATGGTCAAGTCATCACTATTGGTAACGAAAGATTCAGAGCTCCAGAAGCTTTGTTCCACCCATCTGCTGTCGGTTTAGAAGCTGTTGGTATTGACCAAACTACTTATAACTCTATTATCAAGTGTGATGTTGATGTTAGAAAAGAATTATACGGTAACATTGTTATGTCTGGTGGTACTACTATGTTCCCAGGTATTGCTGAAAGAATGCAAAAGGAAATTACTGCTTTGGCTCCATCTTCAATGAAGGTCAAGATCATTGCTCCACCAGAAAGAAAATACTCTGTCTGGATCGGTGGTTCTATTTTGGCTTCATTGTCAACTTTCCAACAAATGTGGATCTCAAAACAAGAATACGACGAAAGTGGTCCATCAATTGTTCACCACAAATGTTTCTAAGTTGTTTGGTAGCTTTACAATATTATTCTATTTTCTTTTTTTAGAGAAATGCTCCAGTTTTTTCTTATTTTAAGTAGTTTTTAATCGTATGTTTTCATATGATTGTAAGTTTTTTTTTTTTGTGTCTGTAATGGAATTATTATATATATAACCAAATATATTCATAAATTATTAATAGTGTAGCTTATGAAAAGACAATGAGTATATTAATTATAGAAAATAACCAATTTGTAAAAGATAACACCTATACTGTAAAAAATGAGAAACGGGCAAGAAAGAAAAACTAACAAAAAAAAATTATATATATATATATCAAGTGAAATTTGTGGTAATAATAACTGTTGGAAAACAAAAATAACAGGGCATATACTAACTCAGTAAAGAAGAATATAAATGGACGAAAATAAAAAAATATATATGTAATGAAACTCGTTTTTAAGATTAAAATTTATCTAAAAATTTAGAAAAGGACAGCAGTAATAGTAAGAGGACGAGAAGATGAACAACAAAATGCAAAGAAAATATCAAACTGTTATCATCATCATCATCATCATATAATCATCACCTTTATTATTTTTTCTTTCTCACTCAATCCCTCCATATACTCTCTTTCTGTAATATATATTCCATGACCTTAACAACATCCATTACCTTGGTTGTTGTTAATTGATTGACCTCTCAAATTAACACCAGATTTTCCGTTATTAGCACCTCCAGCACCAGCACCTCCATTGTTATTATTACTGCTCATTTGAGCTTTAATTTGTCTGGCCATGGTGAAGAACAGTTGTTCAACATTTGTAGAGTTTAATGCTGAAGTTTCCAAAAATGGGATATCCAAGGAATCGGCAAATTCTTTGGCAATAGAATATTCGACAACTTTCTTGTCAATCAAATCAGATTTATTACCAACCAACAATTTCATCACACCTCCAGTGGCGTATCTATCAATTTCTTGTAACCATTGTTTAACATTGTTAAAGGATTCTTGCTCAGTAACATCATAAACAATGATAATACCATGAGCACCTCTATAGTATGATGAAGTTATAGTTCTGAAACGTTCTTGACCAGCTGTATCCCAGATTTGTAATTTGATGGTCTTACCATCTAATTCTATTGTTCTTATTTTAAAATCAACTCCAATTGTTGAAATGTAATCTGGTGTATATGTATCATCTGCAAATCTTAATAACAAACAGGATTTACCAACACCTGAGTCCCCAATAAGTAATAACTTGAATAAATAATCGTATTCACTGTTCATTGTGCCTTGAGTTTGATGATCTGTTCTAAATTGATAGATGGATGTAAACTATTTATCTTGTTTTAATTAGTTTTGCTATTATGGACCTAACTTTGGCTGGTTTTTTTTTTTTGTATTTGTTTTCAATTTTTTTTTGTCTTTTCTGTTTTTTTTTGCCTTCTCTTCAAAGAGTGACTTGTTAAACCTTCATTGCAGCCCCTAACTACTATTTTGAGACTTTTAAAAGAGATAGAGACACTGCTACAACTTCTATTGTTTTCCAAATAAAATTCAATTTAAGAACTTGTGTCTAGCACACACCTATAAAACCAGAAAATAAACTATATATTGATAAACTATTAGACTCATTAAAATTTTTGTTTTCGATATTCGTTAACACCTCAGGATTAATCAACTTCTTCAACAGTTGGTCCTGCATCATCTCCTGCACCTGGAGCACCTCCTGCACCTGGGAATCCCCCTGGAGCACCACCTTCAGCACCTGGAGGAGCACCACCTGCGCCGTAGAACTTCATCATAATTGGTTTGGAAACGTCTTCCAATTCCTTTTGCTTTTCCTTGTACTCTTCAGTAGATGCAGCTTGTGATTCATCTAACCATGAGATTGTTTCATTGATGGCCTTCTCCAAAGTTTCCTTGTCTGAAGCATCAACTTTTTCAGTGAATCCAGATTCAGACAAAGTGTTCTTCAAAGAATAAGCATAGGATTCCAAACCATTCTTTGAGGAGATTCTGTCAGCTTCCTTTTCATCTTCCTCTTTATATTTCTCAGCTTCAGAAACCATTCTTTCAATTTCTTCTTTTGATAATCTACCTTTATCGTTGGTAATAGTAATCTTGTTGGTCTTACCAGTACCTTTCTCAACAGCAGAAACGTTCAAGATACCATTGGCATCCATATCAAAAGTAACTTCAATTTGAGGAACACCTCTTGGAGCTGGTGGAATACCAGACAATTCGAACTTACCCAACAAGTTATTGTCCTTAGTTCTTGCTCTCTCACCTTCAAAGACTTGAATCAAGACACCTGGTTGGTTATCAGCATATGTTGAGAAAACTTCTGATTTCTTTGCAGGAATAGTGGAGTTTCTTGGAATCAATTTTGTCATGACACCACCTGCAGTTTCAATACCTAAAGATAATGGAGCAACATCTAATAATAACAAGTCTTGTGTCTTTGAAGAAGTGTCACCAGTCAAGATAGCAGCTTGAACAGCAGCACCGTATGCTACAGCTTCATCTGGGTTGATTGATCTATTTGGTTCTTTACCATTAAAGAAATCGGAAACTAATTTTTGAACTCTTGGAATTCTAGTGGAACCACCAACAAGGACAATTTCTTCAATTTGTGATTTATCCAATTTGGCATCTTTCAAGACTTTTTCAACAGGTTCAATGGTAGTTCTGAATAAATCGGCACATAATTCTTCAAATCTAGCTCTTGTAATTGAAGTGTAGAAATCGATACCTTCATAAAGAGAATCAATTTCAACTGAAGTTTGTGCTGATGAAGATAATGTTCTCTTAGCACGCTCACATGCTGTTCTTAATCTTCTCAAGGATCTTTGGTTTCCAGATAAATCTTTCTTGTGTTTACGTTTAAATTCTTGAACAAAATGGTTGACCAATCTGTTATCGAAATCTTCACCACCCAAGTGAGTATTACCTGCAGTAGCTTTGACTTCAAAGATACCTTCATCAATAGATAATAAAGAGACATCGAAAGTACCACCACCTAAATCAAAAATCAAAACGTTGTGTTCACCTTTACCTGAATCTTTCTTATCCAAACCATATGCAATGGCAGCAGCTGTTGGTTCGTTGATAATTCTCAAGACATTTAAACCAGCAATTAAACCGGCATCTTTTGTGGCTTGTCTTTGGGAGTCGTTGAAATAAGCTGGAACAGTAACAACGGCATCTTTAACGGTACCACCAAGATAAGTTTCTGCAACTTCTTTCATCTTAACTAATACCATTGATGAGATTTCTTCTGGAGTGAAAACTTTGCTCTCACCTTTGAATTCAACTTGAATATGTGGCTTACCTCCCTTGTCAATAACTTTGAATGGGAAATGCTTAGCATCGTTGATAACTTCTGGATCATCGAATTTTCTACCAATCAAACGTTTAGCATCAAAGACAGTATTAGCTGGGTTCATGGCAGCTTGATTCTTAGCAGCATCCCCAATTAACCTTTCTGTATCTGTGAATGCAACAAATGAAGGTGTTGTTCTATTACCTTGATCATTTGCAATAATTTCAACTCTATCGTTTGTAAAGTGTGCTACACATGAATATGTAGTACCTAAATCAATACCAATTGCTTTTGACATTTTGTATATATATTCTATGATAATTTAATATATTTCTAGTGATACAATTGAAAAATAGAGTTAAAGTGGAAGTTGAAAGATTTATATATTAATTTAATAATAATTTGTGGAATAATTGGAACATTCGATTGTTTAAATTAGTTGCTCTACTGTGAATAGAATTCTATAGAACTTTCTTACTGCATGGGGTAAATCATGCAGCCCCTGTTTTGCATATCTAGAATATTCTAGACAACCTGTTTTTGGATCTGATCTAATCTTGAACAGCTAACGCTATCTACAGGTCATCCACCTTCAAGAAGAGGCACAAGATGAGATTAGTGTCAGATGAGCTATTCAGTTTCAAATTCTATGAAAGTTTTTCAAATTTCCTTTTTCGAAAGCCAAACCCCCCTTTGTGTTTTTTTTTCCCAACACAATACAAAAAGATCAACAGGTCTAATCTTAGCCATCATCAATGATTCCTCAAGGTTCCGTCAATGGAGGGCTTAATCAATTGATATTGTAGTATAACTTTTCTTATAATACTGTTTCTCAAGATAGATTCCACCCCACTCAAGCATTGTAAAGACTCTCCGTTTGTATAGCTACAGTTTACAAAATTACAATGTTCTTTCAAAAGCTCTAGAAGAGCCAGTTAATATACTGAACAATCTATTTATATCTAAATGCTTTGCTTGTAATCTCTGTAATTGATTGAGTGAAGACAGAACAATGGTTTTTTTTCTAGGTCTTGTGTTTGTATAATGGACGACGAACGACAAAGAAAAAAACAAAAAAACAAGAGAAAAAAAGAGAAAAAGTGAAGCGATAACACTGGCAAAATGTACAAAAAAAAAAGAGAAATTTTTAAAATCATTTAACACCGTCATCAAATACTTCATTGGAAAATTCAATATCAAAAGAAGCAATGGCTGATCAAGTCACTAATAGATCCACTATATCCCAGTTGAAACCATTAGTTAAGACTCCACAGTTTTACTGGTTCTTGGGTCATTTTTTTGCCATCATATTTTTCATCTCATACACGTTATCTTCTTTTTTCACAAAGTCAATTTGGTTATATAATTATTCTTTGAATGCTATCATTTTAACATATTTGATTGTGTTGAGACAATCATACTCAAAGAGATCATTCATAAATTTATTTTCAAACTATGGTGTCTTATTAAGAGATGATAATGTTCAATATCTCTTATTACTGTTAATTTTTAGATTCAGTTCTAAATATCCAGGACCTGTATCAAGTGGTTTATACCCTTTTATAATATTTGCTGTTTTCCATTCTTTGACTTACATTAAGTCATTTATATTGCCAAACTTGAGCTTTGTCAATAACGAATTGAAAAAAAATTATATCAATTTGATCAACAATTTTGTCACTCAATATAATGAAAAATCGTTATACTTGTCCTCATCTTTTGAATTTTATTTGTTAGTACCAGTGACAATAAGTTTCTTGAAACTTGTTCTTCTCTTCGAATGGATTAGATCAAACCCAATACGTACTTTGAAAAAATTGGTTGTTAATATCTCCATTATTATTTTTATCAAATTACGTTACAACCAATCCAAGCATATGAAGCAAATTGTCACCAATTATGATTTAAGAATTAACCAATTGTTATACTCAAATCCTTATGTTCCAGCTCAAGTACAACAATTATATCAAATTGTAAGACAAACTATCATAACCTATGTTGAGCCAATCAAAGTTCCACAAGCTCCTAATATCAGAAAAGAGTAAATCTATTATATATATACACCTATATACATATCTTAATACAATATCATGTACTTTTACCATACACTTAGAATCCCATTCTATGTGAAAGAATGGGGCTTTCTCAGTTCTCACAAAGAAAAACGCGTTTTTCTTGGAAAAAAAACACTTTGAAAAACTTCAAAAGAAGACTTGTTATATAAGAAGCAAAATGTCAGATATATCGCCAGAAGTATGGACGTCTTCGTCGAATGATGTATTAAATGTCTCAATTGCTGAACTGCAAGGATCTATGTCATTTCATCCAATTTTCACTTATCCTATATTTGGTGATTCAGAAACCATTTTTGGATATAAGAATTTGAAAATTAACTTGACATTCGATTGTTTCTCGTTATTACCATTCTTAAATGTTACATATGATTCAATTTTACCAAATATGGAGTTAGAGAATCCTGAAGCAAAATTATTAGAGTTCTTACCAAAGGAGACCATAGTTAAAGATGATTTAAAATGGGCCTCAGAAGTATCAAATGATAGTTTCAAGATTCCAGGTGAAGTCATTCATACTTACAAGATCGACAATGACGAATATCATATTTATAAGACAACTTTGGCTGATGCCGAAGCATTGAAATTACATTTACGTTTACAAATCTTTGTCTTATTATTTATCGAAGCAGGTTCATATATCGATGAAACAGATAAATCATGGGACATCTACCTTGTTTATAAGCAATCATCAGAACCTAATTCAAAGCAATCCATTGTTGGTTTTTGTACAGCATACAATTATTTCTGGTATCAAGGCCATGAAAAGCATGATAAGGACCTTGAGTTTTCTTACAGAAAGAAAATATCTCAATTTATCATCTTACCACCATATCAAGGTAAAGGTCATGGCCAAGTGTTATATAATGCCATGTTCGATCATTGGTTTGCCGATGACAATATCAAAGAAATATGTGTTGAAGATCCAAATGAATCATTCGATGATTTAAGAGATAGATGTGACTTGGTGAGATTATCACAAAATAAAGAATTGATAAGAGGGTTGATAGATTTGAAATTGCCATATGATTCAGCATGGTTTAGTGGGGTGAAGTCTGAATTGAAAATCGAGAAAAGACAATTACAAAGATTGCTTGAGATGTTGTTGATTAAATTACATCTTGTCAAACAATTATCAAGTAAGAAATCGATCAGATTGCAAATTAAGAAAAGATTATACTGGAAAAACAAAGATTCCTTGGTAGAGCTTGATCAGCCAACTCAAATGGACAAATTGCAAACTGCTTTTGAAGGGTTGGAGAGTGATTATTTAAGAATAATGGAGAATCTTGATTTGAATTTGTCTAACAAGAGACTGTTGGAATAAGTAGTGTATATTAATATTAAAATATCCCAAAACAGGGAATATATTGTTATTTACCCAATTGGGCGTTTCCAAGAAACCTCGTATTAACCGGTCTTACGGTTTCACAGTCCTTAGTTGCTGTAATTATCAATTTCAGGTGTTTTTTCTATAAAGCAAACCAAATTGATTTTCAGTCTTTTAGTTATCTATTATATTTTAAAGCTGAATTGATATAAAAAAATGCATAGAACATATTCATTACGTGCTTCAAGAGCTCCAACTGCTTCTCAAATTGCCTCACCTCCACCTCCAACTTCTACTACAAAGTCGAAGTTTTTTGGTAAGACTTCAATTGCTGGTTCAATTAGAAAATCTACTGCTGGATCTTTCGGACCAGAATTGAGTAGAAAATTATCTCTGTTGATCAAGATCGAAAAGAACTTGGAAAGATCAATTGAGTTAGTTGCCAGAGAAAGAAGAACTGTTGCTAAACAATTATCATTATGGGGTGAAGAAAATGACGACGATGTTAGTGATGTTACCGATAAATTGGGTGTCTTAATCTACGAAATTGGTGAATTAGAAGATCAATTCGTTGATAAATATGATCAATACCGTATCACGTTGAAGTCAATTAGAAACATTGAGGGCTCAGTTCAACCATCAAGAGACCGCAAACAAAAGATCACCGATGAAATTCTGCACTTGAAATACAAAGATCCACAATCTCCAAAAATCCCAGTCTTGGAGCAAGAATTGGTCAGAGCAGAAGCTGAATCATTAGTTGCTGAAGCTCAATTATCAAATATCACCAGAGAAAAATTAAAGGCTTCATTCAACTACCAATTTGATGCTTTAAGAGAATTATCTGAGAAATTACTGTTGATCGCTGGTTACGGTAAGGCTTTATTAGAGTTATTAGATGACTCTCCTGTCACTCCTGGTGAAACAAGGCCTGCATACGACGGTTATGAAGCTTCAAAACAAATCATCATTGATGCTGAAAATGCCTTGGCTGCTTGGACTTTGGATGCTGCTGCTGTCAAGCCAACTTTATCCATTCGTCACACAGGTGAAGAAGACGGTGATTACGTTGAAGAAGATGCTGAACTGGCTCAAGCTGCTGAAGAAGAATGGGCCGGTGAACATTAATCGTGTGCTATTGCACTCCTAAATTCTGTCAATCTTTTACTCTCATTTTTATTTTTTAATTTTTTTTAGTCGTTACCGAAATGTGTTCTAAATTTTTCTCCGTCAAGGTACAGGGATAGTGTATTATTTTTTTTTACTAGTATAGTTTGCTTTATTTTCCGGTAGTTATGTCTCCATAGCTGCTTAATAGTCTCCCTTTTGTCATATTATTTTATGTGCTACAAGTAGAAATATATCTCTTTACATTTATTTGATAACAATCTTAATATCGGACCTGTTTTGCTCTAAATCGCAATGACCTGAACTAGCAGCTTGTAAAAGCTTCATGAATGAGTCAACAACACTTGCTTTTGTTTCATTCTTTGAAACAAATCTACTGAATTGAATAACAGGCGATGTCAATTTGGATTTTAGATCTTTCAATTGAGCCACAAATTCTCCTATACTGACAATTTCTAATGATTCTTTGTGGTCCAGATCTTCAATTTCAAAATTCTCAGCAATAAATTCAGCATTAAGAGGATCATCGAAATTACCCATGTCAAATCCCAGATCTGGTCCAAAATCAGGATTGTCTATGAAATCTTGTGACAGAATATGAAAAAAATCGGAGTTTGATCTTGATCTTGATCTACTCTGTGACAGCCTTCTTGCTCTTTCTAAAGAAGCAACTGAAGAACTTCTTCTGTGTCTTCCTCTTCCTACCTCAAGATTCACCACTTCTTCAGATATACTCTCTCTCTCACTGGTTTTAACAACTAAACCAAAATCTCTCTCTGCAAGATAAATATTTTCAAATTCTTCCACAGTTTGAAATTGATAATATTCAGGCTCAATGACTGGTATTCTCTTCTTACACTTGTGACTGGTTTCTAAGACCTGGCCAGAAATATACTTGGAACTCCATTCCCTTAACGTCGAAGTAGGGATTGAAACTGAGGGATCAATAGTGAGTTTTTGAAGACTGTTCCCTTTTCTTCTCTTCCTGTCGTGCTTTTGAGGTGCCTGCTCCTCATTTTCTGGAAGAGCTTCATTTTGCTTCTCTCCTTGCCCAATCTCCTCGACCAGAGGCTCCATTCCATTATTTTCCAAATTAAGAAAATCATATCCAGCAAATAAATCATCATTATTTTCAAAAGGGGTCACTTGTCTGGAATTTATTTGGCTGCTCTTTTTACCCAAATCACCGAAGTCAAGGACTAGATCATTATTCATATCACCGAAGTCTAAGTCGTCAGGGAAATCCTGGTCATCAAAATTTTGAACTCTCTCACTGACTACACCACGGCCCACATCGTCATTGAAGATTTCATTACCCTCACCAATCACTTCATCAAATTCTGGTAATAAACCATTATCAATGTTGAAATTCTCATCGTCAATTGCTAAGAAATTTGCATGATATTCTCCTGTTTGCAGATTAGTTTTAATTTTGAAACTCTTAGGGATAATCAAGACCTCTTTAACAATTTTGGAATAAGCTTCTCTGGAGAGCCTCGTCCTAATGATAGTTGCATCAGCTGCCAGGTGTTAGTGTGACTGAAGGTTCATTATAGCAGTGAAATTCAACTTACAATAAAAATAATCAGTCTGTTGTTTGTAGACCAAGGCAACCCCATAAAGTAAATTGGAGGAAAACCTCAACGCTAATGGCTGCTCTGGTTTTATGATACTCTCACAAACCTTGGGAATAGATACTTTCAAAATGTCTTTTTTTGCAATTCTCTTGTGATATGATCTAGAACCCAATGTTGCAATGAGCCTTTTCAATTGTTAGTTCGATAAACAGGGGGTAAAAAGGATAGGAAAATTACATGAAAAAAACTTCAACAATCTTACATACCAAATGGTTCCTACTCCTTCCTGTTGTGTGGAGAACAATTCAGGTTCATAGAGTCCTGTTACTGGCATTATAATTAGTAAATATTATAGTTCAATTGTATTCAATGAATATTAGATAAAGCGAGCTGAGAAGTAAATGAAAAAAAAGATAGCTAAAAGCAAAAATGTACATGTACGCAAAAAAAATAGAGTCTTCACAGTAATTCTTCAATTTCTCCAGATTCCCCGTAACCATCCATATGTGGTTTGACGTCGTATGATTTGAATTGTCTGGCAGGAACTTTCAATTCAAACATAACATCCAATTCCTCAAATGTTCTGTCAGTAGTTTCAGGTAATTCAAAATAGGCCCAGATGTAACAAGCGAAACATATAGCACCAAAGATGAAAGCTGTCTTACCTCTCAAATTGGCTTCATCGGTGTTAATCATATATGGAACTGCGACTGTGAAAACAATAATAACAATTACGACCGCGATATTGGACAATGCAATAATTTTCAGTCTTAATTTCGAAGGAGCCACTTCGGCAATGTAGACAAAAGTCAATGGACCAATGGACAGATCATAAACAAAAGTCCAAAGCAACATTAAAATTGATTGGGCCCAAGCATTAGATGATCCATAGTTCTTAGGAATATCGATAAATCCAATAATGAATTGTAACACTGTCATAATAAGCATTGGATAGATGTATAAATCTCTTCTACCAAATTTGTTCATTAGTGGCCAGGACAATACAGTTCCAACAAAACCAATGGCAGTTAAACCTAAACTCATACTGAAGGCGTCAGAAGAACTTAAACCAGCGTTAGTGAAGAAGTAAACACAGTATGAAATGATCAAGACTTGACCAGAAAGTGGTTGAATAGCAAAAACCATAGATGCAATAACTGTTCTTCTGAGATTTGTCTTCTTGAAACATTCCATGAATGAGACACTTTTCGTAACCTCTTCTTCGTATTTAATTGTTTGTTCCATAGCAGAAATTTCGTTATCAATTTCCTCTTCTGTTAATTCTGGAGATAATTTTCTCAATGAAGCCCTAGCTTGCTCAGTTCTCTCCTTACGAACCAAGAACCATGGTGATTCCGGTGCAAACCAAATAATTGCCATGATAAGTACTGGCCATATCCACTGAACAGCAAAAGGGATTTTGTAAGCCCATTTATCCAGTCTTGCTTCAGTACCTTTCAAGACACCTTGAGCAATGAATTGACCGATAACATAACCTAAATTGACAAAAGCAGTAAATATACCTCTTAAAGGCAAGGGTGCAATTTCAGAAGTGTAGACGGAAGTGATAACTGGGAATGCTCCAATTGGCACACCAGATAACAATTGACCAACAAATAGTACCAGAGGGGTCTTTGAGAAAAATTGAATAAAAATGGTCAGGGTGATGAAGACACTGCATATAGCCATTGAAATCTTGTTACCCCAAGCATCAATCATGTATCCAACAATCACTGAACCAATCAAGTTACCAATGGAACCACCATAATTGAAAGCACTTAACCATGAAGCCTTAACAACATATTCACCTTTGTACTCATAACCGAAATCTTTTCTGAATTGATCGATACCAATAACTGAAGAGATCACTGAAGGATCAAATCCAGACATGATAACGGCCAAGTTAAAGAATAAACCCCAAAACAGAGCATATTTATATTTTTTCAAAGCCAGATACCAAGTCAAGCTATGTTGTTGTTCTGCTGCGATTCTTGATTTGAGAAGTTTATCGGCTTCCACTGTTTGCACATCGACAATGGCTCTGTCTTTTGCAGATGAAGATGGTGAAACTGCTGATGTAGCGGACATTTTTTACAGAAGTAGTTCACTTTGTGGATTGGAGCACAAATCAAAATGAATTATCAGAGACATTCGGGGTAGCTTATATAAATCAAAAAACGAATCTGATATCTCCAGAAAATCAAATACAGGAGAAAAAAGAAAAAAAGTAAGCAAAGTCATCGATAAATTCCTGCAGATACCCACCTTGTGCCCTTTTAACGAGATAGAGATTTTAAAAAATCTTAGCAGGTCAATCCGCATCGCTGATAAGATATTTCCGGATTGAGCAAAATTGTGTTATGGTTGCACTGTAAATTCTATAACTTGAATAGCCTTGAATACAGGGACTTGAGTACGGCAGGGAAGCATTTATAAAAAATAACAGATGATTTCGGTAACTTGAAGCGAAGCCACTGAATCGAGTCACTTATGCGACTGCATCGAAGTTCTTGTGCACTAGAAGTAGCCAAGATTAAAAGATCAGTGTGTTTCATACCGAATGAGCAACGATTTATTTTTTATGCGTTCACCTCGATAGGACATCAAAAAAAAAAAAAAAAAAAAAAGGACAAATTGATAAAATCACCCACCTTTCCCCAACGGGAGACTCACTGCGATGATGATTAGCTGATTGTGGCAACTGTTCCGCCAATTGTGAAGAGAACACTGATTGCAATACCTGACATTAATAAAATCTTCAGCGTAGAGTTCAAATCATCTTGAAAAATCTTTAGATAAAATGATAAAGGTAATGTGATACATATCGTAAAACAGATAAAAGCCCCGAGGAAAGCCATCATTTTGCCAAAATTAGTGACGCAAATAGATAATATGGCGAAAAAAATAGAAATTGCAATCTTGATGCATATTTTTTTCAAATTAGATGACTCCAGTTGAAAAGTATTTTCCAAGTATATTATTATTGGTCTTGAGATTAACGGAAGTTTGGAAACTGGTAATAATCCTAATGCCAATGTTATTAAAAAATGACACCAATTTGGGTAACCTTCAGTGGTCATCAAATTTTGAGTAAATTCATCTTGAATCTCATTACCAAACATAAGAAATCCTGTTACTCCAATTACTAGATCAACAAAGAAGGTAAATCCAAATGAGATCTTGAAACTTTTTTCCAGTTTTGTAGAATCTCTCATATCATTGATAAAATCAGGTAAAACCGGGTGGCCTCCAAAATTTGACATAATAATAGAAATTGATATTAGGGCATTTCTGAAACTTGTAGGATAAAGAGAAGCAGTTGAAAACAATGGCAGGATAAGTGAACCTGGAGAAGAATGTTTGTAAAAGCCGCAAATTAATGTAATGACAATGATACCATTGGTGCAAAAAATACCAACCAAAGATAAGATAGAAAGTAATCTTAATGATAAGAAGTTCAATCCGAATAATACCACTGTGATAAGGATTTTTAAATATAATTTTTCAATTGATAAGATTGTATTAAAACTATCAGCAAATAATAAGATCAATGCAATAGTAGCTCCAACAAGATCCATGTTGAACAATATCAAAATGATAAAATTATATTTTTCTCCAATTAACTTGTTACCTAATGCATTATAATTTCTGTAAACGTTATCTTTGAGATAACATTTTGCCAATAATGATGCACTGAATTCTGTTATTAACCCACTAATTATTAAACTAATCACTGCAATTATTAATCCACCTAATTTGAACAGTAAAGGTAATGACAATAAGCCTATTCCAATTAAAATATTGATCGAATTAAATACCGTCTGGAAAAGAGTCGATTTCTTATGAGCATTTTGAGTCTCTAATAGTGGGGCCAACTCGTCAGACTCTTGAAGAAGTCCAGTGTCCATATTCTTTATCTATATTTATTAAACCAATTCACTTATTTACGGAGTTATCACCACCATTTAGTTTTTATCTTTTACAATTCACTGTCTGTTTTTTTTTTTTTTTTCAGATGGAAATTTTTTTCTTCTTTTATTAAGCATGTCAAAATAATATTATTAATTGGCAGCATTAAGAGGTCTATATCTTTCTGCAAAAGTCTATAAAGATATTGTGTTCTAAGCAGAATTACTGGTCCTGAGCTCTTTGAACTAATAATACAGTCCTCTGTCTCATTTGGCTCTATTACGTCAAACGTTTAAAAACAAATTTCAATCAGTCTGGCATATCTTATAAATTAATATGCAATAGCAGCAAGAATTGGAAAGGAAGTGAAGTCTCCTTGAAGTGATCAATTATTGTAAATAGTTCTTGAAATTGGTAGCAATAAGTACTGCTATCTTCTAGAACGTGGAAAAATGTTCGCTCTTTTTTCTTTTTTTTACTTTTTTGCTTCTGTTCATGTGATGCTTTTAAAAGTGGTTTTGTGTGTTGCTTATGACTTTACAAGTGAAGGGTTTCTTGTATCAGTAAAGCACGTTGTTATTGAAATGGGATCAGTTATGCACTAATGTAAACATAGTATATATCAGTGACAGATTTACATAGCAAAAACAAATTCCAGGCATCGAAAGGCTGAGATTTTTCTATGCAGTTCCTGGCATTATCTCCATCTGTACAAATTTTATTCTAACTTGCTGTTCTTTTCTGATATTGCCACAATGATATATATATATATATATATATCTGTAAACTTACAGTAATTTCAAATCTCTTGTATTAACTACTATATCAAAATGAATTTAATGAAACTTATTTCGTCTTTGCTTATTGTGAGTTGCACTGTGGCAGCTTCTGGTGGGAACTTAGAGATCGAAACTAATGAGAGAGCACAAATTTTTAATAGAGTCTTGGATTCCACTTTCTATACCGGTAGCAACATATATCAGAAGGTCGCCGGATATATGTGGCCTCAAGAAGCTTGCTCTTTAGTAGGTGATTGGAAAACTACTCAAGAAGGAGATAAGTATTATGAGATTCTGACTCCAGACAGGTCAAAAAATTGTGATTCTGAAGACCAGTTTGGACTGATTCTAGATAAATCAACTGAGTTTTTTACTGCTCATCCTACTCTTAGTGGACATCTTTGTTTAAAACATGACGAAAGGAACAATTGGGAAGCCTTATTATCGACGAATAAAAAGAAAGAGGTTTTTGAATTATCAAAATGTGAATTGTTGCAGATTTATGGAGCAGAGGAAATTTGAACTAGTGCTTTTGGTAATGCCGGTTGTGCCATGTATGTATAGATATTCAGTTAGTTCGAAGAATTACATAGAATGTTATTACTTAGGGGAATCCGAAACAGCCCTAGAAGGCTCCCGACCCCGGTGAACTGGTGATATCATTGAACAATTATTTTCTCATTACTGAATGAGACAAGAACTGCCATCTAAATATAAACCGTTATTGTAGGCGTATATTTGTAGATCTAACTGTCCTAGAAGCTTTTTTTACAAAAAAATTGCTTGTTCAATGATACATCACCAGTAAAGAGTAAAATAGTGCTTGTTCCTGTATCCAAAAGACAAAAAACCAGAAAAAAAAAATTTTTTTTTTAACCAAAAAAAAAAAAAGAAAAAGAATTAAATGAATCATTCATTATCTGATTAATTAAACATCAGTATTTACCACTATTATTACATTTCGTTTAGACATCATCATAAATTCATCTATCAAATTATTGTTTAATGTCATATAAATACATGGAGTTGATATAATCTTATTGAAGAAGAAGAAGCATTCAATACGTTATCTTTGTCTATCCATCCCGTCTTTTTTTTTTTCCACAATTGTTATAGAAGAACCAAAGAAAAAAAAAACAAAAAACACAACAAAAAAGCTCTCCTCAGCCAACATAGATAACACTTTTTAGAGACAATGGTATTGATTAATGGAGTAAAATATGCCTGTGAGAGGTGTATTAGGGGTCATAGAGTGACAACATGTACACATACGGACCAACCTTTGATGATGATAAAGCCAAAAGGACGTCCTTCAACGGCATGCGATCATTGCAAGAATGCCAGAAAATTGAAGAACCAACATCAGAAATGCACATGCAGTTCCAAACGTTCACCAGGTCAACCACATGAGTCTACATGTGCTTGTAAAGATGATGATTCATGTACTTGCCAAAAAGCCCCACATAAGAAGAAAAATGGGACAGTGCATACACCTTTGAAGAAACAAAACAGTACAAAGAAGAAACTACAACAGCCACAGCAGGTTACCCTGCAGATACTGCATCCACCTGTTGATTCTTCTGATTTCTCATTAATGCAAAGATCATCTTTATATAATTTAGATGATCTTAATAATGGTAATGATAAATTTCATTCATTTGATATGAATTTATCTGGAGGCTCGTTGTCAAGTGATATATCAAATTTGCCAACGCATACCAATAGTGTAGCATCAAATTTGAACTTATTACCACAAGGTAGAATTGGTATGGATTATCTTGCAGATTTCAAACCAACTACATCACCAATTAACTCTTCAAGGATAGGTGAAGTTACTGTGCCACTCGATGAGTACGTACAACCTTTACAACAAATGACAACAAATTTGAACAACTTGCTTTCAAGTAATAATGGTAATCATAACAATGGCATTAAGGAAGAAGATGAAGTGCCCTTGCAGCAGCAACAACAACAACAACAACAGGACGATTTTTTCAACGACATACCTGTTCCCTTCGGTGGCAATGGTTTATTAGATTTGTTTCAAGATACTTCTATCATGTCTAATTTAAATGAATCTAGTGCCTCGGTGAACACAACATCATCTTCAGTTAAATTCCGTTCCAAATCACCTACATTATCAGAATTATCTCCTTCAAATACTGGTTCCAGATTTCCTCCTTCGGCATCAACAGACTCAATGTTCCCATTGTTTCAAGTTGTTGGGTCTGCCTCTTCAACTGCCTCATTATCGCCTGCGTCATCATCTGATCATCCTGTATCACAGCAACTGACCCCTCATCATTTACACCATCATTATCAGCAATTACCACCACATCATTCAAATCACCAACATACACATTATCAAACTCATTTTTCTCCATATCCGGTTCCTAAAAGAAGTGAAAGTTTCTTGAGTATTTCTTCATCAACCACATCGGAATTACATCAACAAAAGAGACCTCCTATTAATCAAAGCACAGATTCATTAGTAAGCTTACATCAACAACAAACTTTAACAAATAATAATAATACAACGGAGGATCTCACACCACCACCAAGTGACCGTCTGGAGAATAATCTCAATAATGCCAATATTATTGAGAACTTTGATTTGTTTGATGGTAATAGCATTGATTCATTTCTTAATAAAACTAATTTTAATGTATAATTTTTTTTTTTTGACCCACCACCTCCCTGTTTGTTACAAAAAATTTTCTTTGCTTGATTTGTCATCAATTATTTTTCTTTTATCTTGTTATGTGTTCATGTTGACTTAATATAAATTTGGTATATCTATATATTTTTGTTATTCTTTATCAAGCAATAGGGCTTAATATTTTTTGTTTTTCTCGTTGGATTATCCCAAAAAAAAAAAATATATATATATATATAATTAATATTTATTTATTTATTTATAGACTGATTGATCAGAGTAGTGATCATCCTTTAAAACTCTTGTACAAAACATATCCAATTATGATATATGCCGTAATTAATCCCAAGCTTCTTACCCCGTTCCAGATACATTGTTTTCTGTTATGCTCGTGGAACTCACAAATTTTGGTCACATCCTGTGTACTTGTAGTTTCTTCTTCGGGTTCAACCATATCTTGATTTTTCTTAAAGAAAATGACTAAACTTATAAAAGTATTCATCACCCAAAAAAGGGGAAATACAAAACCTAAATAGTTGTAATTTTCTTGTCTCTTTGTGTAAGTGGTGCAAATTGAGCAGTGACAAGCATGAGAAAACTCTTCCAGAGGAGCTATGAACTCGTTATCTTTGATGTTTGATAATTTAATAGAGATCATAGTTTAGAATATTGAAGACATTACAACAAATTCTAAGAAGTGCCTTAGTGTTACATATATATAGGGGTTAGTTAAGTGGGAGGAAAAAAAAAAAAATTCACTTTTGTTATTTCCTCTTTTGGAATGGACAATAAGAGTTTCTTTCTTTTAAGGGGAAAAGGGCACAAAATTTTCCAGAAGACATGGGTTTAAACTGTTTAAAATAACTACATACGGCTGTATTAGTATGAAACAGTAGTGCTCTTGACCTCTACAGAATTGAAAATGATCAAAAGCAGGACACTACTTGCGAAAGTTTTTTAAATTGGAACTTTGTAAACCTTACATAAATTCTCAAGTAAAAATAGTTATCTTGCAGCATTCAAACAAGGGACTTTGCCTACAGATAAACCCTATTATTTCTCATAGTCTATGATATCATCGTATATTCAAATCCAGGTATATTGCAAGAAAAGTGACATACAATTACTAGAAGTTGACATCACTTGCCGTTTTAAGAATTTTTTTGAGAAATGAGGGAAATCTAGTTGTGTTCAATTGAAACTAAGTGTCTCGTAAATTAAAGTAGTGTGTGGTTGAGAATTAATTATTTTATTCGATATCCCGAGACACATTTTGAACAGGGAATTGCGCATATATGACTTGAACGCCTCGAGATGTACCCATCTCTCAGGAAACCAAGTCAGTATGTGGGAGAGAAGAGAGAGGACAGGAAAAAATTATTTTTTCCTTCAGTTCATTTTTTTTCTCTTTAATCTTTTTTTTTTTTTTTTTTTTTTTTTTTCGAGGCAAGAGAAAAAATTATGCCCCTAAATAATTTTTTTTACTATAGGAGGGGTGGATAGGGTGTCTGTCAACGCTTTTAAGATCCCTTTCTTAATGATATTTTATATTACAGAAAATGCAAAAAAAATTAAAGACCACTCTTTTAATTTGTTTAACAAGTATGAATTCTTTCTATTATGTTCCATACATATCTTATTTATTCTGTATTTGACCAAAAAGTTCAATTGCTCATTCTTCTTTATCTACATGCAAGATGAACTAAAAACATGTAAAATAGGCAAAAAAAAAGGTATATTGGAAACAAGCTTCCATTTCTTTCTTTCCAATCATCGTATTTAACTGATAGAGAAGTGAGGAGAGAGAGTCAGTGAACAAGGTTTAAACCAAGAGGCAAACGAGACACCATCTTCTATACTATAAGAAAGGAAATAAGGGGGATGGGGAGAGATAAAAAAGCAAGCAACAATTAATTGGTTCACCTATTTAACCATCGGTGCATCATTTGCCAACAAAAGATAACAACACTATATATATGCATCAATTAAATTTTCTTTCCCAACCAAATGTTTAAGTCGTGCTTTAGTCTGAGAAGAGAACAATAAAAAAAAGATGCAACTTGGGAAAAATTTAAATTCATACAAATAAATAGAGGATGTGATATACATTTAATCTGTCACTAATAGTTACTGAATAATTTAAAATATTGCAAAAAAATTGATTATTGATTAAAAATCAAATATACTTACTCCTATTAACTGTGCATTCATTGCTGTTCTTTTTTTCTTTTTTTTTTTGTCTTGCCCTCTTCCCCTGCTTTTTTTTTTTTTAATTTTTATCGACATCCTTCATGACATCTTCATCATCATCATCTTCTTGCTCTTGTTCCTCATCTTCTTGCTTTCTAGTATGCTCAAATTCGTAATCACGTCTCTTTTGTGTCTCTGTATCTTCATGTTCCAGTTCTTCTTCAATCTCTTCCATCTCACTTTCCTCATCTTTTCTATTACTTAATCCATATCTGCCATTCAATCTTCCCAGTGCTAAATCACTCTTGAATCTCTTCATTATAGAGTTCCACCTGTATCTGACGCTTTGCCCATCACGTTTTCCTAGTAATTCCAGATATTTGTTGTAATCTTGTTTTGGTAAAGTGTACATGATTAATTCTAAAAGTTTTAAATCATCTTGTGGTAACCAAGATGAATTTGTAGACCTCCGTCGTTTTACAAGTTTCTTCTTATTTATTAAAGGTGGAGCCAGTATAACCTCTATTGGTGGGAGGTAATTTTCAGAGACCTGCTGAGGTGGTGGTGGTTGGTGCTGTTGTTGTTGAACTGGAATAGGTGTAGATGTTTGTGGATGAGGTGGTGGTGGGTGTGAATAGTATGTTGTCAGGATATAAGGTTGCTGAGGTGGATAATAAGCTGACGGGGAATAATATATTGGCTGCAGTGGTGGTGGAGGTGGTGGTGGTGATATAACTTGATGTTGTTGATAAGATATCCCAGGTGAACTCATCGATATGCTTGGAGTATGAACATGTTGGTGCTGATGCTGCTGCTGTTGTTGTTGCTGTTGTTGAATTTTCCCCTGCTCCTGTCTTCTATCACTATGTCTCGGTACTGGCACTTGATGTTCTTTATCTGCTGTTTCATGTTTGGGATTTGTTTCAGTTTCATTTAGTAATAAATTCAAGTCTATTTTACTTGGATTTTTCTTGGGTTTTCGTTCGCTCATGGTTTTTCTTTTATTTTGCTTGAAATCACTGGGTTCATTATTATTGAGTAAATGGTTATAATTCAGGAACTTTAAAAAATAACTTTGATAAAATTGATAAAAAGATAATAGAAGAATTTAAATCAATAAAAATGCAAAAAATTATCGAGAAATTCACACAATAAGTGCTAAATAATAATAATAATAAACCAGAGGAAAATTACTTTTTTTAAAAAAATAAAATAAAATAAAAAAAAAAAAAAAAAAAAAAAAAAAAGAAAACTGCGACGGAAATTCAAATAAAATTACAATAGAACCAAATTTCTGAGAATAACCCTTCTATTGTGAAAAATAAGGAGTAATTTTCAATTGATCTTAATTTACAGATTAATGAAAATCAAAGAAGAAATTCTCTAGCATTTATAAAAGAAGTAGTTCAGGTGGAAAATTAAAACAGAAAAAAAAAATTTTTTTTATTATTGTTCGATTTTCTTAATAATATCTAGATTTTAACCAAGTGCCTGCTTGACATAATAGCTTTGTATGTGTGCCTGTTTGTTGTTGTTATTGCTGCCTCTGCCTCTGCTGCAACTTGCTTTACAAACCAACCAGAATCAGCGTTTTTTTTAAAAATTGTTGTTGTTTTGTTGGCAGAGTGTTTCAGGCAGAATTTGCTTCCGTCCAGATAATCTGTGCATGAGGGAACAAACCGAGAGACAAAAAAAAAATTTACAAGCAAAAAAAAAATATTTTAGAAAATTATCAATATTATTATTAAGTGCTGCGGATCGCATATAGTTAGATATGTAATACCGATGCATCAATTGCTGGCTTTAATATTATGGATCTCTCTTTTGTTGTTGTTAATTTTTTTTTATTTTTTGCATCTCTCACACACACACTCAATCTTTGTTTATTCGTGTTTTTAACTGTCTTTGGAGGAAAACAAAAAATTGTTTCACTCAAGAGTCAAACAAGATCCAGACATTTTGATTCTCTCACGAATCTGACTAGAATCAAGTCCAGCATGATATTTGAAGCTCGGATTAGTTCGCTATTGCATACGAGAGAAAGATCTGTTTAAGCAGATATGTGACTAAAAGGTTAAGAACACTTTCCAAACCAAGTTTGTGTTGTTCCTGTAATTATTTACTTTTATTTTGACTTCTATTTTTTTTTTTTCCTTGATGTTCTCTCTTAGGCTTAGTTCTATTTAATCTTCATGACAAACTATTCTAAGATCTTAATAGGTGAATGCATTCGTGTATGCAGGTTTCTATGGTTGATAATTGGATAATCCATAGATTTACTTGACTTCGTTCGAGTAAATCCGATCGATCTGCTCTATCCTTGACCAGTATTTGAATTTCATTTAAGAATTTCCGAATCGTATACAATGTAATCAGATTCGATACTTAATGCAACCAATATTGTAATGTAGCTTGCAGAAGTATTTTTTTTTCTTCATATCTGTTGCAAGAGCAGTCAATTGAGGTTTCATCAAAAAAACACAAGTGAGAGAGACCTTGTTGGAAAGAAAAAAAAAATGAAAAAAAAAGGCACAGGGGAGAACTAATTTCCCAAGGAAAATTAATTTTCTGTTCTTGTTGTAGTGTTGTGTGTAAGGGAAAAATGAACCCATTGGATGTTCAAATTGATAATGTAATAATCATACATCTGTAATGCAATGTGAAATGTAATATTTTAAGTTGTGCATGAACCTTCTTTTTCCTTCCTATTAAATTTTGTCAGATTTCCTAAAAAGGCAGTTCTCCCTGATGCCCTTCTAACCTGGTAATTCCTGACAGCCCTCAAATATTTAGCCTAAAAAAGTAAACACTTTCTCAAGGGAAAAAAAAAAAAAAAAAAAAAAAAAATGGAGTGAGCGAGCGAGGGAGAGAGAGACAGACAAGGCAAGTTGTGGCCAGTTATTTGGTCAGTTGGTGGAACTAACTCCCACCATTTTTTACCCTTGTCCAACTTTTACACTCTAACGCATTTACACAAAGTAAAGTAAGTAACATCATGTAGCAGAGTGCCCTAACCATTCCACCTTGAGTAAACTTATCTTAGGCACAAGAGATTTCAAGATGTTAATGGTATGTCTAATGAGGTAATACCCCCGTATTAATCATTTATTGTGATAGAGATATATGTATGAGAAATTTTATGGGGTAGAAAAAAATTAAAAAAATTAAAAAAAAAAAAAAAGTTTAAATTAGGCAAGATAGATCCTGGTCTTTTGAAACCAAGTTCTCGGACTAATTATTTTCTGACACCAGCTGATTATCTTCTATTATAGATTCCTCGAAATTACGATTAAGGTACCCGTTTTAGATACAGTTTTACTCTATAATTGTATCAAGTGTAGTGGTGAGAAGAACCTTGACTTTTTACTTTTTGGCTGCAAAAACAAAAAAACAAAAATTAAAAAAAATCCCATTTAAAAAAAAATAAATGACTTTTTTTAAAAATTGAACACCTTTTTTTCCTTGCTTTTGCTAATTGTATAAGATTAATTGAAAATTATCATCTTCTAAATAATTATCATACAAGACATTGAAAAAGAAAAATAAATTGAAATAGATATAGAGTGAAATTAATTAAAAAATTAAAGCTGCAACAAAAATATGTCATCATCTACTAGAGACATAAGAGACCATCTCCTTTTTGAAATAGCCACAGAAGTGGCCAATAGAGTCGGAGGAATCTATTCAGTCTTAAAATCGAAGCTGCCGATTACAGTTGCTGAATATAAAGACAGATATGCGTTAATTGGGCCATTGGATTATCACTCTTCGAATGTCGAAGTTGAGCAATTACCAGTTCATGATCCTGTCTTGAAAAAAACCCTTGATGCTATGTCAAGTCGTGGGATCAAGTATCTTTATGGACGTTGGCTTATCGAAGGAGCTCCAAGGGTTATTCTTTTTGATTTAAATTCTGCCGGTTATTTATTAGGCGAATGGAAATCTGATTTATGGAATATTGCGGGAATTCCATGTCCTGATCATGATCAGGAGACAAATAATGCAATCTTATTAGGTTATCTTTCACTGTGGTTCTTAGGTGAATTTACCCATAATGAGCAAAATAAGCTGGTTATCGTTCATGCACATGAATGGTTAGCTGGTGTCGTCTTACCTTTATGCCGTAAGAGACGAATTGATGTCACATCAATTTTCACAACACATGCGACTATCTTGGGAAGATATCTCTGTGCAGGTTCAGAGGATTTTTATAATAATTTGGATAAATATGATGTTGATAAGGAAGCTGGTAAACGTGGAATTTATCACAGATATTGCATTGAAAGAGCTGCAGCTCATTCTGCAGATGTCTTTACCACTGTTTCCCATATCACTGCATATGAATCGGAACATTTATTGAAAAGAAAACCTGATGGGGTCTTACCAAATGGGTTAAATGTTGTTAAATTTCAAGCTGTTCATGAATTCCAAAATTTGCATCTGGAGAAAAAAGAGAAGATAAATGAATTTATCAGGGGTCATTTCTATGGTCAATTGGATTTCAAATTGAGTAATACTTTGTATTTTTTCATAGCTGGAAGATATGAATATCGTAACAAAGGTGCAGATCTTTTCTTGGAATCCTTGGCAAGATTGAACCATAAATTAAAAGAATCCGGATCCAAGATGACCGTCGTTGCATTTATTATCATGCCTCTGCTGACGTCTAATTATACTGTTGAGACATTAAGGGGTCAAGCTGTCATTAAACAATTAGAAACCACTATTAAAGATGTCCAATCTCTAATGGGTAAACGTTTATTTGAATTTTGTCAAAATCCAGTCAATTGTCAATCATCTCAACATGTAAGATTACCTGAAATTGATAATTTATTAAGACCAAGTGATCGTGTTATCTTGAAGAGAAGAATGTTTGCATTGAAAAGAGATTCATTACCTCCGATTGTCACACATAACATGATTGATGATGCCAATGATCCAATTTTAAATCAAATTAGATCTGTTCAATTATTTAACAGAAAAGAAGATAGAGTTAAGATCATTTTCCATCCTGAATTCTTGAATTCAAATAATCCAATATTGGGTCTTGATTATGATGAATTTGTCCGTGGTTGTCATTGTGGTGTTTTCCCAAGTTATTATGAACCATGGGGTTATACACCAGCCGAATGTACAGTTATGGGTGTTCCTTCTATCACGACTAATCTTTCTGGTTTCGGTTGTTATATGGAAGATTTAATTGAAAATCCTTCTGATTATGGAATTTACATTGTCGATAGACGTATGAAGAGTGTTGAAGAAAGTATTGAACAATTAACTTCTCAAATGTTTGAATTTACTGAGAAATCAAGAAGACAACGTATTAATCAAAGAAATAGAGTGGAAAGATTATCTGATTTATTAGATTGGAAAAGAATGGGATTGGAATATGTCAAGGCAAGAACATTGGCATTGAGAAGAGCTTATCCAGATCAATTCTCGTCATCAACTAATAATCCATTTGACTATGAGTCGATAAAGATAACAAGACCATTGTCACTGCCTGGATCCCCAAGAGATCGTGATTCATCTGTTAATGGAATAATGACACCGGGAGATTTAGGTACTTTACAAGAAAATAATGAACTGGATTATTTCAATTGGAGATTGCCTGATGATGAAAATGCCGATGATATTGATGATGAATTTGAAGAAGAAGATAGAGATGTCACATTAAGAGGTTTAAGTGTAGCCCCATCTGTTCAAGGTGACTCTGATGAAGACTGATATATGTCTTTTATTTATTATTATTACTATTATTATTGTTTCAGTTCTAGCAGAAGTGTGATGTGCATTGCATCAGTATATTAAATTAGAAGTTGTTTTATGTTATTTTATTTTTTTTGTTGTTTCTGTTTCCAATCCATTTTGTCATGAATATATATATATCGGCTGTAGTCGGTCTCCTTTTTTCTCAACGTTAAGCAAAAAGAAAAGGACCGAATCTAAGCTCTGTGTGGAACTCCTCATAACGGTATCTTTCCACACTCAAGGAAATCGAATATAATTTTAACCCACTTACTTGTATTTGCAAGGAAAAGATCGAAGAAGTGGGGAGGAGGAGGAGAAGAGAGAGGAGAGACAAGAAGAGGAGCAGAATAACAGAAGGGAAGAAGAAAAAAAAAAAATTTTTTTTAGAGCAGTCTGGTGATGCACGCCACAGGCTCTTTAAACTCAAATCAGTACACTCACCCACCTCTTTATTATACTAAACAAATACAGATACACTAACTAATTAACCAATTATCTAACAAACAAATTTATATCACATACAATTATTAGCGAAGAGAATAATTACTTAATCTGTTATAAGATAAACTAGAAAGAGGAGGAATATAATAATAATAATAGGTTGCGCACACTATACATCATATATTTAAACAAACAAAAAAAAAAAAAAACAAATTACAGAAAAAAAAAAAAAAAGTATCAGGTAGACTTTAAACCATTAATTATTAGTCATTGCCCCCATCTTTTAACATCAAATTCATGAGTAATTAAACTCATTTATTTTTGTTTACTTTTAAGCTATGTCTGAGCAACACAATCAGCAAGATAATCATCATCTGCTGCTGCAGCAAAAAGATAGTGACAGAAAAGTTAGTTTTAGTAATATTTATAAATATCACGAATCAGCAATTGCCTCTTCTTCGGAGGAAGATGTAAGTGATACATTAACTTCAACAAATCAAAAAGTCCTTTTCAGAAAACCAAACTACCAACTTCCACAAACAAATCATGGCTCAACTGTGCAGCCTGCTCCTTCTGATCTTCCGGTTTTCAACAGCAGACCCTTGAACGATACACCTGTGGCATCGACTGTCACTTCTCCTCTGCAACACCCATATTCCCCAATTGAAGAAGAACCTTCATCAGATGAAGACAAGAATTTAAGTATACTGAAGGAAAATACTCAAAGAAATAAAGATATACCCTTATTAAACCTTGATGTCGATGTGCTATTGAGAGAAGATAAATTGAAACAAAAACTTGCCACCACTTTAGACATCCCGGGTCAAACAAGATCAAAAGTAAGTCCCGACGGACGTATTGCCAAGACAGATGTCGGATCTAAATTGGTGATAGTCATGGTTGGTTTACCTGCTCGTGGTAAATCGTATATTACAAATAAATTGACAAGGTATTTAAATTGGTTGCAACATAATTGTCAAGTTTTCAACGTTGGTAACACAAGACGTCGTGTAAATGCAGATGTTGGACCTGAAAAAAATCCATTACCAGATTCTCCATTACAAGTCGATAGTGGGCATACGTCTCCTGATTCTATGCATCCACAGCAACAACCTGTTCATGAAACACAACATAAACTGAGTTTTTTCAGTCCTGATAATAAATTAACCACTGCATTAAGAGAAAAATGGGCTATGGACACGTTGGACGAATTATTAGACAGTTTAATCGATGGAGATTTAAGTGTTGGTGTGTTTGATGCCACAAATTCAACAAAAGCAAGACGTGCTAAATTGTTGAACAAGATTAGAGAACGTTCTAATGGAGAATTAAAAGTTTTGTTTTTAGAAAGTATTTGCTCTGATCCAAGTATTATTGATGAAAATGTCCGTTTAAAATTATCAGGACCGGATTATAAGGATATTGATCCAAAAATTGCATTAGAAGATTTTTATGGCCGTTTAAGAAATTATGAAAAACTGTATGAAGAAATTGGTGAGGATGAAGAAAAAATTAAAGGTTTTAGTTATATCAAGATGATCGATGTTGGTAAGAAAGTTGTCACATTTAACGTGGAAGGTTTCTTAGCTTCACAAACCGTTTATTTCTTGTTAAATTTCAATCTTCTGGAAAGACAAATTTGGGTTACAAGACATGGTGAAAGTAATGATAATGTAATGGGTAGAATTGGAGGTGATGCTCCATTAACAGAACGTGGTATCAGGTTCTCGAAAGCGCTTGCCAGATTTATGTCTTTTAAGAAACAAGAATTCAGAAAAAATCAATTAGAACGTTTCAAGACAAGACTTGAAGTGAAAATTAAAAATCATTCATCAAATGGTGAAGAATCATTACCAGAAGAACCTCTTTTCACCGTTTGGACTTCGATGTTACAAAGAGCTATTCAAACTGCTCAATTTTTCCCCGAAGATGAATTTTTCATCAAGGAAATGAGAATGTTAGATGAATTAGGTGCAGGTAGATGTGATGGAATGACATACCCTGAAATACAACAAAAATATCCACAAGATTACAGAGCCCGTTTGAAAAATAAGATGACATATCGTTATCCAGGTGTTGGTGGTGAATCGTACTTAGATGTCATCAACAGATTAAGACCTGTTATCACTGAGATTGAACGTTGTACAGATCACGTGTTACTTGTAACACATCGTGTCATTTCAAGAGTCTTGTTAGGTTATTTCTTAAATTTGGATAAGTCACTTGTCGGAGATTTGGATGTTCCTTTGCATACAGTATATTGTCTTGAACCTAAACCTTATGGTGTTGAATATGTGATGTACCTGTATGATGAACACACAGATTGGTTTAAGCAAGTCGATATGGATACATTGGCTAATTTGAAAAAAGTTGAACAAGTTAATATCAGTTTTAAAGAAAGACAATATAGTGTCATTCCAACAGCACCTTCTGGTCAAATCTTTAAGAAAGTTGGTCCTCAAAATTACACAGATACTTTAAAAAATTCTAGAGGATTCCCAATGACAAAATCAACCAGTTCTGGAAGTGGGTCTTTGGAAGTTGATAAATTGACTGAAAAATTGAAAAACTTGCATAATTCGAGAGAATAAACTGTCTTTTTTCTATTTTGATTTCCCTTTTTTCTAAGAAATCTTTTTACTTCATATAACTACCATGAAATAAAAGAAAACCTTGATTTTTAATGATACATCAAGAAATAGAGTTAAAAGCTTTCATACTTACTATATAGAGATTTTTTTTTTTGCTTTTAATTTATTTATTACTCATTTGAGACATGTGTAGTGTAAGACTTCTGATTAAACACTGTGGGAAATGAAAAGGTGAAAAAAAATAAAAAAGAAGAAAAAAAAAAAGGCACAGCTGTCACTTAATACTATACAACGAATAAGGGATATGACAATAAAATTATTCAACCCTCCACTGAGCCCAGTGCATGCCCCAATATTCATCTTGCATGGGTCTTCAACATGCTCAAAATTCATCAAGACTGCTTCTGGTGTTGTATCTGAACAATTCTTTGAAATCAACCAGGGTTTTTTCAAATCGATATTACAATTAAATCCGGGGATTAACCAATTCAAGATTAGTAATGAACAAGAAACAGTGAATTTAACAATTGAGTATTCTCCACTTTTGCAAAATCCACCATTACACCTTTGCTTATTAGTTGCTAAAGATTCACCCCTTAAATTTGATTCCACAAGTTTCCGTAATAGTGAGGAAGGTAATGATATTAAAGTACTGATTAAAAAATTACAAATGGCTGGAAGAATGATGCAACTGTTTACTCAACAAGAGATGTTCAGAAATGGATTTGGAAACCGTGTGTTCAGATTTGCGGAAGAATTTCAAGAATCAAGTGTTTCAAAATATGATCAAGATCATCATTACAAGAGAGATGAAATCAAGATCCATGTATTGAAATCGGACAAAACATTACAGCAATTAAGGGATCCAAATTTGGCACAGCAGAATTCTAAAGGAAACAATACGGGTGGTTTATTTAATATTGCAATAGAAGAGTTACGCAAGACCCCTGAGTATAATCAGCTGAGACAGAGATCTGAACCTATGTACCTGGCTGTCATGTTCCTAGATACACATTGGGATAATAAGTTGAAACTTATACTTACACACGCGGCCTTGGGAGGTGGCACAGATGATGTGAAGCTTGCCATCTTTGGAAGTCATGGAATGTGGTCTTGGCCAAAACATATCGAGGAGATTGCTAAATATTTCACAGATGAAACCAGATCCAATATAAATGAGGTTGCCAATGATTGTAATGAATGTTCAACATCTTGGGAATGTCTAAATATCACTATGGGTGCTTTCTTGCACGAGATTGGACACTTGTATGGTTGTCCGCATCAACAAAATGGTATCATGTTGCGAGACTACGTCACTTTTAACAGAACTTTTTTGACACGTGAGGCTCATAGCGTTCGTACTGGTCGTGGTGCATGGTCACCTGTTCCTTCAAAAGATGAGTGCCATTGGCATAGATTGGATTTAATCAGATTCTTGTACCATCCAGCTTTTGCCTTACCACAGGATTTTAACGATAATGAATTCAAGCCTTTAGTGTTACGTGATTTAGGCAAGCTGAAATCACAACCTTTGAAGCCTGTTGTATTCCCAACTTCATCAAACTCTGCCACCGTTGAATCTCAAACAGGGGTATACCTTATAACATGTCACGTTGGTGAATGGTCAAGGTTCCATTTAGAATATATACCTAGATCTCTTAATGGACCTGGTCCTCAAAGAAACGTATTGCTTAATTATGATGAATTGCAATATAATTTACCAAGAGAATTTCAAAACAAGAGACTCGATATTGAAATCTTGACGAATGGAGGTGAACAAATGAGAATTGATGATTTTAAGAAGTTTTTACAACAAAATAATTCCTTCCCATTGACAATTGGCAACGGTTCCACTATCAACTGTTACAAATCATCATTAATGGGCAGACCAGATGGTAAAGAATTACCATATGCTATCCTTGAAGGGTTCCAAATAACAAAAATAAGAGTCCACTCTGGTTTGGCCTTGGATGGAATTGAATTTTTCGGTATAGACACTTCAAGGCCTCCTCCAATACCTCCTAGAAATTACTCATTGGGTTCAGCTATGCAAAAATTGAAATTAGCTTCTCCTTCAAACGAACAATTCATAGCTAAAATAGGTAACGTGACAAATCATTATTCGGATTTCAATTTATCCAACGATGAATATATCCAAAGTTTCAATGTGAGATCTGGTGCCTGGGTCGATGCCATTCAAATTGTATTGAACAACGGAAGAACTTCTCCAATGTACGGAGGAAATGGAGGTGGAGTGAGCCAGTTGAAAGCTCCGGAAGGAAGAAGAGTAGTGGCCTTCTATGGCCATTTGGGACAATGGTTGAATGGAATAGGAATCCTCTATTCATAAAATAGATAAATAGATAGAAAAGCCCCAGAATATGTCCATATCAGGAAATACAAGGGTTATGTGGCACTTGCCTTTTGTCTAATGGACAACAAACAAATAAAAGTCGTATAAAATATCTCAAAAATTAACAAATCAACAACGTAGACAAAGAAAGAAAGAGAGAAAAAATCAAAAAAAAAATCAAAAAAAAGCCAACAGTGAGATCCCATCGAATCAGTCAAGTTGAAATTTGTCATTGTTGGTATCTTTTATTTATTGAAATAACTGTTTGAATTATATACTTCAAGTATCATATATTGGTTAATTGGCAATTGTATTTTATTTTTCATTACAATACCATTTATACATAAATATTTCATACTTGTTTCAACAGGAAAAGAACAACATGTCACATAGAAATAGAAGAGCATACCCACAAGCTCAATACGAGCTTACTCCGGGACAGCAACCACAACAACCTCAACAGGTTCCAATTCCTGGTCAACCTGGTGTTGCTACTCCACAACTGCCATTCATTCCAGCTCAACAACAGTATTACCAACAATCACCTCAACAGCCTCAAGGTGTTGTCGATCAATTGACCCAGGGAATTGCTAACTTGGGAGGTTACCTGCAACAACTGCTACAACCACAACAACCACAACAACAATCACCATCACCATACCTGGCTGGTGCTTATGCTCAACCAGTACTGGCACCATACCAACAACAACAACAACAACAACAACAACAGCTGCTGTATGGAGGTTATGCTCCACCAGTTACCAGTGGACCTATTGGTACAGCTGCTTCTCAAATGGATGCCACATTAGCTGCATTGCCATTAAATCAATTATACCCAACTGATTTGTTGAGAGACTTGCCACCACCAATTCACGAATTATCTTTACCTCCACCACCTTTAGTTATCCCACCAGGTACCACTGTCACTCCTTCACCAGAGCTGAATTCTGCTGAACCATTCTTAAGATCTACGTTGAATGCAGTTCCAAACAATTCATCTTTGTTAAAGAAATCAAAATTACCATTTGCATTAGTTTTCAGACCATATACTTCTTTAAGAGATGAAGATTCGCAAATTGCTTTGGTTGAAGATACTTTGATCAGTAGATGTCGTCGTTGTCGTGCTTATATCAATCCATTATGTTTATTCGTTGAAAATGGTAGACGTTGGAGATGTAACTTGTGTAATTTACAAAATGATGTTCCACAAGGTTTTGATATGAACCAAATCACAAAGGAGAACTCTGATAGATTGTCGAGAAATGAATTAAATCATGCCGTTGTCGAATTTATTGCTCCTCCTTCTTACCTTGTGAGAACTCCTCAACCTTTGATCTATATCTTTGTCATTGATGTCAGTATTAGAGCCATGCAAAATGGTTTATTAGGTACTGTTACTAGAACCATCTTGGAAACCTTAGATAGAATTCCAAATAAAGATGGAAGAACCAAAGTTTCGTTCATTGGTGTTGATCAAAGCTTACATTATTTCACTATTCCTCCTGATGCCAAGGAAGGTGAAGAAGAAAAAGATGCTTCATTGTTGGTTGTTTCCGATGTTGATGATGTCTTCTTACCTTCTCCTGATCAACTTTTGGTCAACTTGAAAGATTCAAGAGGTAATATTGAAAAATTATTAAATAACTTCACTGGATTTTTCCAAAATTCTATCAATGAAGGTTTTGCCTTAGGTCCAGCTTTGAAATCAGGTTTGAAAATGATGAGCTCAATCGGAGGTAAAATTGTTGTATTTGGTGCTTCATTGCCAAATATTGGTGATGGTAAATTAACCTTGAGAGACGAAGAAAGTGTCTTCAACAAACCGAAGGAATCATCATTGTTATCCCCAAACAACTCTTTCTATAAATCATTTGCTGTTGATTGTAACAAGTCCCAAGTCACTGTTGATATGTTCTTGGCCTCTTCAAGTTACCAAGATGTTGCTACATTGGCAAACTTACCTCATTACACAGCTGGTCAAACACATTTTTACCCAGCCTGGACTGCAAGCAAACTGGAGGATGTCAACAAACTTTCAAAAGAAATTTCTAATCATTTGTCAATGGATATTGAGTTAGAAGCTGTTATGAGAATCAGAGGTTCATCAGGTTTGAGAATGTCATCATTCTATGGTAATTTCTTCAATAGATCCTCAGATTTATGTTCTTTCCCAACTTTTCCAAGAGATCAATCTTATGTTATTGAAGTAAGCATTGATGAGCAATTGATGAAACCAGTAGCTTCAATTCAAGCCGCAGTATTGCACACAACACTGTTTGGTGAAAGAAGAATCAGAGTTGTTACATTGGCATTCCCTGTTGTAAAAGATTTGAAACATGTCTATGCAAGTGCTGATCAATTAGCCATCGCTAATTTCTTCACTCATAAGGCAATCGAAAAAGTATTGAACTCTTCATTCAATGACGCAAGAGAATACTTGACTAAATCTATTGTTGAAATCTTATCAGTTTTCAAAAAAGAATTAGTTGGTGGTAATATCGGATCTGCATCACCTTTACAATTATCTACAAACTTGAGAATGTTACCATTATTGTTGCATTCTTTGACTAAGAACGTTGCTTTTAGAGCAGGTAGAGTTCCAAGTGATCATAGAGCCAATGCTTTGAACTTGTTAGGTTCCTTGCCATTGTCTCAATTGATTCAATATATTTATCCAACAGTGTATTCATTACATGACATGCCTGATGAGTGTGGTTTCCCAGAAGAAATTGCCGAGTCTGAAGATGAAGAGCCTGTTAAATTGGGTGAAATCGTATTACCAGATCCAATTAACTCTTCGTCTGAAGTTTTACAAAGATATGGATGTTACTTGATCAACAATGGATCAGAATTATTCTTATGGGTTGGTGGTGACAGTGTCCCACAATTGATAGGTGATTTGTTCGGTTTCGAAGACTTGGTACAAGTTCCAACTGGTAAGACCGAATTACCTGAGTTAGACAATGAATTCAATATCAGAGTCCGTAATATTATCAACAAGGTAAGACAAAGTAAAGATAGCATTGTTTACAAAACTTTATACATAGTTAGAGGTCAAAGTTCAAGTGAACCTCCTTCAAACCCAGGTGATGTCCTGGTTAGAGAATTGATGGCATTAAGAGTCTGGGCATTAAGTGAATTAGTCGAAGATGGAGTTCAAGCAACTCCAAGTTATAAAGAATATTTGGCTCGTTTAAGAGAAAAGGTCTATGCTTAGGTTGAACCTTGAATCGTTTCTGTGGACATTTCCTTATCTGCTTTTTTGTGGTTGTTTGATATTTTGCAGACCATCGTTATTCATAGCTGTTTTTTGTTTCTATTGTACCTTTTTCTATAATTTAAAAAAAAATTAGTATTAGTCTACTCTGTTGTATGTTACCTCAATACTCTAGCTATTCTTACAGGCTAATCTCGATCTTTAGTTATCTTGACATGATTTTTTGAAATGCTTGGTGGAGAGTTAGAATTATGAAATGATGACCCCTAAAATATTCTCAGTGTCTTGTTTCTCAGTAAACATCTATCAGATTTTTTATTCTATCAGTTAAGAGCTTTGAAATGAGTGAGAAGAATAAAAGTTTCCAACTTTTCAAGTCCAATACAGAAAAATTTCACAAAAATCTATTTCGTTTTCCAAATAGAAAAATCAAATGTTTTTTTAATGGATAAGGTACTTTTACAACATGTAACCGTGAAGAGATTCCAACAATAGACTCCAATGTTATTAACATCGGATGCTACTAGCAGTTAAAATTCCACCTCATACTGTATCTTTTTATGCAACTGCCAAGAATATTTTATAAAAATGCAACTATAAGTTGCAACACGTTAGCTTTAACCAAAGTAGCTGATAGTACAAGTAAATTCAGGATAACTTGAAATTTTGGAGTTCTACTATGAATTGGAAAGTTAACTCATTAAATTGGTAACTGAACCAATATTGCTCCTTGAAGACAAATTGATTTTAGAGTTCCCCCAATTAAGCTACCGGCTGCTTGGTCTACGCAAAAAAAGGGACCAAAATGTCAAAAATACTAGTAACAACAACAGAAAAAGAAAAAAAATTTAGAGGTGGGAAAAAACTCTTATCTTTCCCCTTTTGATCTTTTATCATTTTGGCCGCTTGAAAGAAAAAAAAAAGTAAAAAACTCTTGGCTTAATATTTAAGGTGTTGAAACACTTTAAACAAGTGATACCACCACCACTTTCATTACCACTCGATTAACAGACAACAATCTTCCGATCCAAGGCATTCAATCTCCTTATCTTTTTATCGGATTGTTGGTGTAGAACGATTCCATCAAAAACTCCATTTTTAGTCAAAATGTGTGTTTTTTTTTTGCTATCTGTTCAGGATAAGCAAAGGCCACAATAATGAATTAATCTGATACCACGAGACCCTGTCTCATGACTAGCTATCTTGTCAGCGGAAATTGCTACTACGGGTTTCCTTTTGTGTTTTCCTTTTTGTCTCGTAGAGAAAGTAATTGAAGTTTCGAAGAAAGTAAATTCCAAGCCGCACTCGAGATAAGAAAACTAAGATAAGAAAAAAAAAAAATATTGAAAATTGGCAAGACTTCGGCAGTTCGAAATACTTAGGATATATATAAAAGAGAAATTATCTCCATATATTAAGGGTCCTCATTATAGTCAATTGGTTTAGTCAGTATATTAAATAATAAAATATGAGTGATATATCCTCTTCTAAGGGAGAAAAACTTAATAGAGTTTCTATTGAAGTAGCTGAGGTTGGCTCTTTTGACAAGAGTTCCATCCCAGAAGGTGAAAATTATGTTCTTGTTGAAGATAGAACAAGATTGAGGCAAGGTCTTAAGCAAAGACATATTCAAATGTTGACATTAGTCGGTGTTATTGGTACAGGTTTATTCTTATCCTCGGGAGGAACCTTAGCTAAAACTGGACCATGTGGTATGTTCTTGAGTTATTTCTTCGTTGGTATGATTATCATGATGAACCAGTTGTGTATTGCTGAAACTTCTTGTTTAATGCCTGTCACAGCTTCAACAGTTAGACATTCTGAACATTTCTTGGATGAATGTATTGGTTTTGCTTATGGTTGGATCACAGTTTACTCTTCATTATTACCAACAGAATTAGCTGCTGCCGCAGTTGTCGTTACATATTGGACTGATCTGAACCCTGCTATCTTCATTACTGTTATGGCAGTTGTTGAAGTAGCCACAAACAGTTACTCAGTCAGATTCTACGGTGAAGTTGAGTTCTTCTTTGGTATCTTGAAACTTTGTCTTGTTATTGGTTTAATCATCTGTGGTTTGATTATTGACTTGGGTGGGGTCAAGGGACAAGAAAGATTGGGATTCAGATACTGGAAAGATCCAGGGCCTTTTGCTGAACATTTACTTACTGGGAACTTGGGTAAATTCCTTGGTTTCTGGAGTGCTATCAACTCAGTTGTTTATGCCTATGGTGGTTTACAAGGTATTGCCACATTAGCTGCTGAAACAGAAAACCCACGTAGAAGTATATGGAGAGCTGCTAAGCGTGTCTTGGTAAGAGTTGTCACATTATACTGTATTGCTGTCTTGATTCTTGGTATGTTGGTTCCATACAATGACACTCAAATCCTGACAGGTACAGGTACTGCCAACTCATCTCCATTTGTTATCCTGATTAAGAGAAGTGGTATTAAAGGTTTGGACCATGTCATCAATGCCGTTGTCTTGACTTCTGCTTTCTCAGCAGGTAACTTGGGTTTGATTCATTGCTCAAGAACTTTATTTGCATTGGCTGTTAAGAAACAAGCTCCAAAGATTTTTTTAAAGACAAACAAGAGAGGTGTCCCATGGGTTGGATTATACGCTACTGCAGCTTTCCTTCCGTTAGCTTACATGTCTTGTAGTGATCTGGCAAACAATGTCTTCTCCTGGTTCCAAAACATTAGTTCTTCCAACACTTTGCTTTTCTGGATCTTAATTTCAGCAAATCACATTGCTTTGACAAGAGCCATGAAAGTTCAAGGGTACTCAAGAGATATGTTGCCATACAAGACCAGACTTACTCCATACTTTTCTTGGATCTCAGGTTTCTTTGCATCTTTATTCTTACTCACTGCAGGTTACACAAACTTCATGAAAGGTCGTTTTGAATTTTCATCCTTCTTTACTTATTACTTCATTATCCCATTATTCGTGGTATTGGCATTGGGTTACAAGTTTATCAAGGGAACAAGATGGATTAGATCTAACGAAGTTGACTTAGCTACTTTGTTCCAAGATGTTGAAGACCATCCAGAACCACCATATGAGAAGCTTAAAGGTTTACAGTGGTTCACAGTTCTCTGGTCCTGATTTATTCTATTTTGATATAGTTTTTCTTTATATAGTTTATATTTTGGATTTAAACAGTTTTATTCAAGTATGTTCCCCAACATATCCCTGTCGCAAATAATTTAATCAGCCCCTACTTTATCTGTTTTCTGTCTTTTTGATTTTACAACAACGACTTTCTTTCTAGGTGTGAAAAGAAAAAAAAACTCTTTCTTCTACTTTTTTTAGTAGAGGAAAAAAAAAATTTTAAAAAGTCAACAACAAGTTTATAAAAGATAAAGGAGCTCAATAAAAGGTATGTATATAACTAGATTGTATATTTATATCTCTTGATATGGATATGTCCTGGGACTTTGACACAAGAATATATGAGATCTTGCACAATTGAGAAATTAGAATTCACTCTAATTTAATACAGTTAATTTTCCAATTGGATGTGCAAACATTAATTTTTAAATATTTCAAATATCATTAAATTCTTCTTGAGAGGGTTTACAAATTGAAAATGGTTAATGTTATCACATATGGAGTCATCACCGGAATGATACTGGGAATTATTGTACTTGTTTATTTGATATGATATCTCCTTTAAACTATCAATAAATTCAAGCGAATGAGAATTTGAATAATTGTAACATTTCAGAAAAAAAAATTCAAATCATCAAAGACCCCATCTTTAACACAACCAAGGTTTCAGAAGTTGAAGAGAATGATGAAAACATCCACCAGATACTGTAGACACAGATGGGGAATAACTTCTAAGAAGTTGAAAAGTCGTGTGTTAACTATGTGTAAAGGACCAATCAAATTGAAGAGATTTCTTTTACACTTTTTCTGTTTGGTAGTTTTCAACACGACTTTCTTTCAGCTGTATCAAAGAGAGAAAAAAAAAAAATAATGGTGTGAGATTTTTTTTTTTTTTTTTTTTTCATCAGTTCCTGGTCTCGTCATTTGAGGATCGACTTCATATTTAATAATCTAACATAGTCCCATATCATCTCATTGTTAATATTCTGCAAATCCACTCATTTTCTCATATTTATTTTGTGTCATTGGCTCTCCCCCCACAATATATTAATTAACTGAAAGTACTAACTTTTCATAATAGAAATTATTTATTATTATTCTCATAAAAAAAAATATATATAAAAAATGTTGAGACAATCATTTAGACAATTACCAAGATTAAGCCAAAGAGTTGGTGTCAGAAATGCTTCAGCTTTGTCAAATGCCACTGTTGCTAACTTGGAGAAGAGATGGGAAGACTTATCTTCTGGTGACCAAAAGAGTATCATCTCTCAATTGACTGATAGACAAGCTTTGCCATGGAAAGAATTAACACCTGCTGAAAAGAAAGCAGCTTGGTACATCTCATTTGGTGAATGGGGTCCAAGAAAGCCAATTCACTCAAAAGAAGATAAATTATACATCTTCTGGGGTACAGCTATTGGATTAGGTCTCTCTGCTGTTTTATTCTTAGGTTTCAGATCACAACGTAATATTCCAAAGACCATGAACAGAGAATGGCAAGAACAATCCGATGAATACTTGAAGTCAAAGAACTCAAATCCATTCACCGGTTACTCTCAAATTCAATCAAAATAAACTATTATTCAATCATAATTTAAATTATTAAGTACGTTTTATAGTATTTAAGATCCTAAATGAACTTTTCCTTACACATTTTTTAATTTAGAAGCTGAAAACATAATTTTATATTAAATATTAGACAAGTTGTCTGTACAAGTAGTAACGGTCTATGAAAGAAGTAAAAGGTCTTTGCTCCAATTTTTTTCTCTCAACAAGATTAGAAGGGCACTGATAACACCGATGCAAATCTTCCCGCAACCAATAGAAAAAGTTAACTCGTAAAGTCTCTGGAATCTTTTAATGTCCTCTAGTACTTTTGACTTCGTTTTACCAGGTTAGCACAGGTAGTATTTTTTATAGGCTATACAAAATGACTGACCATACAAGCAGATTAACAAAGTTTGTCCTATGCATGACTCTTTAAGTCGCATGTTCAACAGATGATGCTCTTACAATTTCACAATCCTATATTAGGGGTGGAAACATAATAGTTTTTGGTCAATCTCATCTCTTTAGCAAAAAAAAGAAAACTTCAAAAAAAAAAATTTTTTAAAAAATCTGTAAATTTTCACTGAAGAGATAACCAATAGTTTTGTAAGATGTCTTTCTCATTTGGATTTTCAGCTGATGATATCAGTGAAGATGAAACTTCACCATCCAATACTCAGAATCATGAAGTACAGTTTCAAGATCCATTGGAATCTTTTCAAGTTGAAGATGCCAATAACCTTCCAAAAGAATTGTCATTAGATCAAGTGCTCGAATCGTTAGTTGGAAACAGATTCACATTCAATCAGATAGATATCCAAGGAATCACAATTTTTCGTCGTGAGTTGTTTGATATCAAACATCAGTTGATGATGGAAGATGAGTCAAGTTCTGAAGAATTTCAAATCTTAATTGGAGAGACTCAAGAAGATTTGAAAAATCAAGTATATGAAGGTGGACTCAAAAGCTGGGAATGTTCAATAGATGCAGTAGAATATTTATCAAGGGGACAAAAAGAGCTTTTCAATGAGGAAAGGAATTTTATTGAGTTAGGTTGCGGTACTTCATTGCCTTCTATCTATTTGTTTTTACAAAAATTGAAATCACAGACTTCAGAGACATCATCAAATTTCATATTAACTGATTTTAATAAGAGTGTGCTACGATTAGTCACTATCCCAAATTTGTTAATAAATTGGGCCAAGACTCTTTCTCAGGACCAAATAGTATCTTTACAACGGGCATCAAATGATCAAATTCCTATTGTAGATGACGAGTTGGAAATAACAGTGGCCCTAGTGGCACTGTTCAAACAATCATTGGCACTGAACAAAATCAATTTCAGATTCATTTCTGGCTCTTGGTGCTCTCAATTTCTTCAAGTATTGAACTTGGGAAATCTGCTGCCAAATTTAATTATTTCTTCAGAGACAATATATTCACCATCCATTTTACCAATTATCAGCGAGTTAATTTTGAAAATATTGAAATCTTCAAGTAACAGTATTGCTTTAGTTACAGCAAAGGATATATACTTCGGAGTTGGAGGTAGCGTTAATGAATTTATCAGATATTTAGATCAAAGACAATCTCAAGGAGTTGACTTGAAAGTTGATGTTATGAAATTAAACAGTAACTTGAAAAGATCCATCATAATAATCGAGTAAGCATATAGTTGTATTTAATTTGATACATTCCTTGTATATTTCAAAATACAAAGCACTGTAAGGAAAAATGCCTTTTCATGGTTCCTTAATACCCCATCGCAGGGGAAACTTGAAAAAGAGGGTATTTTCTTTTCTTACTTCATTGAAAAAAAAATTTAAACTGGAAAAAAAAAAAAAATTTAGCCAAAGAGAAATAAGAATATCCTAAAGATATGTCCCTGATACGGAAGTAAGTGACACTTTTCTGGGGTTGTGAAACCTTTTATTGAGCATATATATAACTAACAAATACCTTGCTTTAGAATTTCAAGATCGGAAATAAATGATCTACCGTCTTCACTGAAAGAAAATGAAGATGTTCCTTTTCAATTACCACAATTAGAGTTTGATTTCATAGAGGTAGACCACCAGGAGGAAAACTCACAGCCTCAAAGTGAACCAGACGAAGTTGAGTTTCCATTGTTCCAAGTTTTGCCAGAGAGTGAAAACGGAGAAAGAGGGAGAACTGCATTACAAAAGATTTCATTAAGAGAGCCATCAGTTGAACGTATTGTTCAATCAAGACCTGACTCTTATTATTTCACAACGAAAGATGATGATGAGCACAAGAGAGTGCTAGAAGTTGCAATAAGTGGAGATGATATAGTCAAAAATAGTCAAATACGATTACCTGATTCACATCCTTGGAGGGTGATAGATTTGAAAGAACATAACGATAAGATTGAGCAGGAGAAATTGAAAAAAAAGACAAAACAGAGACCTGGGAAGAAGAAGAGAGAAAATATTATTAAGAGTAGAGAAAGGAAAGCTGAGAGATTGAAGATTAAGAAACAGTTAGAAAAAGAACTGAAGAGGAAATTAATGAAAAAAATTCATCATAAGAGAGGTGGTAAGAAAAATAAGAAGCTTAATAATAAGCCTGGGAAAGTTACAAAGCCAAAATATAAGACAGAATAAATTATCTTCGTGTATTATTTAAGCAGTTTATACTATTAAGCATCATTCTAACTTCTAAGCCGTCTTTTTTCAAAATTCCATTAAAATCGCTTTTAATTACATTTTCCTTAATACTTTCTTCAATTAATGATTGATAATTTTTCAAATTTTTAGAAACTGGTCCACCTTTATTGTAAATTTTTTTCAAATTTAATTCGAAAAATTTAGCAAGATCTCTATAGAAAATTGAAATTAAATTCTTATTTGTTATTGATATTTGATTTTGTAGAAGGTAGTATTGTATTATCGTAATGTATCTTGCCTGTTCCAGAATATCTGATAGTATATTTGGGAAATTTCTTGGGTTTGTAAGTGTCTTGATAAGATTATTTGAAGATATTGATACTTGATTATTGATAAATTCTAATATTTGTTTTTCCATTAAATCATGATTGAAATTGTTAAACGCTATAATCAAATTGTTGATAGATGAATCCGATAAAGTTGATATTTTTTTCAAATCTTGTAATAATACATCTTGAATCTTTAATTCATGTTTCTGAAATATCATTTCATATTCTTTGATCAATTTCAATCCTTTCAAGAAAACTGAATTATTATGCATATGTGATTTTAACTGTTGGAAATTTTTCACCAATTTTATTAAACCTTTTGTTCCATCAAGATTAGCAAAACTCTCTTCTAAATTTTGAACTAAGTATAAGAAAAATTGTACACTTCTCAACAATATGGAAGTAGTATGTATTTTTTTCAAAGCATCGTGTAACTCAATTGATTCATTATAAGGTTTCAATATCTCATCTTCAAGTTTCACAAAAGACGAGTTCAAATCTTTCAAAGAAGGTTGAACAACACCTAAAGACGATTTGACGTTGTCGATCTTAGTCAATTCCTTATATAATACTTCGTAATTGTCAGACGTCAACTTATTTATACGTTTATCTATTTCAATCAAATCAAATCCTAATCTCTTTGATGGTGTTGTTAAATCTAAAGATGAATCAACACTTGAGTTCGTGGCAAGTAATAATTCATTTGAGAACTCAATCGGTGAAAAATCATCTTTCAAGAATGCCTCGAAATCTTCTAGCTCATCAGACATCACGTCAATATTGGCAGTTTGTTCGTTGTTGTCTTCATTTCAGCATTTTTTTTTTTTTTCATAAAATATAACATAAAGCCCCAATTTGTAATTTTCAATCAAGGGATTAACAGTTAACTACTTAAAAAGTAAAGAGGAGACAGGCATTTAGTTTACTAAATAATGTTCTTTAAATAAATGTAAGATTCTTGTAACCATATAAAATTTACTCGTCAGGTGTGTCAACTATCAAGACAGCTTTTCTTTTCCATTTTCTTGTCCTAGTATATTTTGTCAAGCCATCGTAGTAACTTGGATATTTCCAATTGCTATCATAATAAACCCATCCATCGCCATCCTTATTTTTGTTGAACTCGAAGTCCAAAGACCAATTGTTCTCTAACCATCTCCAACTATGAGAAGAATGTAAAGAGGTGAATTCAAATGCATCTGGTGGCAGACATTCTGATAGAGATACTGTAGTAAAATTTGATCTCTCGTAGGGAAGTAGATATTCGCACCATCCGATTGCTATCCATCTTCTTTGATTTTCTAAGATTTCGAATTCTATTATCTTACCATTTTTGCCTGCTGAAATTTTTTTATCCGACAAGATTTTGAAGCTTTTCTGATCATAAGAATGATTTTGAGTATTAAATTTCAAGCCAGTTAATATGAATGCTAATTTTCTGATATATAAGCTTCTCCATAATAACCTCCGTGTGGCAATACACCAAGGGGAGTGGTAAGTTAATACTATAACAACAAGGCACACAACAATTTTTTGAACAGACACCACATAAGTCATCATAAAAATTTGAAGAGGAGTGATCCACAGTGTGCATAGAGCTAATCTTATTATATCACCCATGTTCAAGGATTTGAATGATTTAAAAGGTTGGAACAAAATTTCAAATCTGGTTGATATATTTTCCAAAGTGTCAAGTATTTCCTGTATTGTTGGTACATCCCTGTCGGTCTCTTCACCGTCATAATTAGCCCTTACAGATGTTTCATTGACAATTGACTGGATAGACCAGGCAAAACATGAAAATGCGAACGCGAAAAGTAAAGGCATTAGATAACTAATAACAATGTGCCATTTCAATACTATGGCCACTAGCCCTGATATGCATAGGAAATTATAATAAGGGTCATCGTTAGTCCAAGTGATAAATGATAGGAAATTATCTAGCAATAGCAACACTGGGAAGCTATAGTTCAATGCTGAAGAAATTATTGGAGACGTTTGCGACATGATGTTATATGCGGAGGACAGTTCTGGTTCTTTAAAACTTGGAGGTGTAAAATTAGAATACACTCTGCTAATTCCGGGTTTATTGTTTTGATTCATATTGATTCCATGACGAATATTATATCTCTAATACCCATTCAATTTCTTTTGAATATGCTAATTGATTCTTCATATGTCATTAATTTTGGTAGTGTGTTTTTTCTCGTCTTTTTTTGTTTCCCATTTTTTTTTTTTTTCTTTCCTTTGGAATTAAAAAAAAAAGTGAGGACTTGGAAGGCAAAAAGACAAAGGAACTTTACTTATCTACAATCACAATGTCATCTAAAGAATCGTTTGAAGAGAAAAAGCAAAAAGAAGTACAAGCCAAGCAATTCAAGTCTTTAGAAGAAGATGATGAATTCGAAGATTTCCCTCAAGATGGTAAGTTAAACTATAACTGGTCTTTTGATGGAAGATTACTAACATTATTCGTTACAGATTGGGATCAAAAGGAAACATTAGGAGCTGAAGAGCAAGAGCATTTATGGGACGAAAGTTGGGATGACGATGATAATGATGACGACTTCACACAGAGGTTAAAGTAAGTACTTTTTGTGGCATTTTTTGTATCTTTATACTAACACAATATAGGGCTGAATTGAAAAAACATGAAAAGCCAGCTAATTAGAATGAGGAGTTGCAGATAAGAGAATACTTGTAAATTAGAAAGAAGATGAAAATGGTGAAAGATTGTGAAGTTTTTTCCACAGTGTCTGGGAGTTTACAGAACAAACCATGTATGTTTCTAGAATGAATTGTGTTTGCCCTATATAGGATATTGAAAAATGAATATATTAAACCTTATATACATTGAGCATGGTTCATGATTTTTATTTAATCTCACTGTAGTAGATTGTAATGATAGCACTCGCAAAAAAAAATAAAAATAAAAAGGTTAAAAAAAGAACAAAAGACCAAAAAAAAAAAATAAACAAAAAATCAAAAAAAAAAAAAAACATAAACAAAAAATCAATTGAACTGAAGCTACCTTTACCAATACCAAGTACTTATTCATTCATTAATTTAGCTGTATTATATCTTTAGTCATTTCAAAATAATTCAATCAAATTGCTTTTCCAACTTTATTTTTATCACATATATATTAGCTAGTCACTATTTCACAGATAACTATTCATAAAACGCGAGTGAAAAAAAAAATATAAACAATTGATATCTTCTAACTGTTATAATGGAGTCCCATCAAAATAATAGGAAGAGGGTATTGAATTCACCATCTTCCACAGCATATACCAAATCATCTTTCAACTCCATATCGACTCCCAAGAATGATCAAGAGCTGCTGACTTCAACTCCTTGGAGTTTACCAAAAGATGATCATGTAAGTCCAAATTCAAAAGCATTTACAAAGAAAGCAGCATTGAAGAGAAGTGCAGGATTATTGAACTTATCTATAGAGAAGGACAGTAATGATAATGATTTCACTGCTAATGGGGTCACAAAGTCTTTTAATGATTTAAATTTCGACACCGATAACACCAAAGAAAATACTGATCCAAACCAAAAGGATTCAACAGAAAGATATTCACCATATATCAACAGATTGAAAAGACCATTGGCGAGCTCTTCCACCCCAATATCAGATAGTTCTTCACCTTTTATCATTCCACATGCATCAAATTCATATAACACTAATAGCAGTAACAATCAAAAACTTCGTGCTTTTAGTCAAGAGAATATTCTCAAGAACTCTGAGAGTCCGTTTAACAATTTCAACCATATAAGTCTATCGGTGGAACAAAATGAAAACAAGGAAAATGCATTTGCTGCTCCAACTAAGAGAGGCTCAACAGACGGTAACAAATCACCTAACGACTCACCATCAAAGCCTTTAAGACAAAAACCAAGGTACAATTCATCAGCTGTTGCTTCGCACATATTCAAGTCTAATAATAGGAATACAAGTACACCAATTGAAAACAACAAGCATTCATTTGTCACGCCTTCCTCATATAAATCAGTCAAACCTTTACAAACAGCATTTATGTCTTCTGGTTTATTGAGTAAGAAAACTGCTAAGATAACACCAATAATAAAAGCTATGCCAGAGACTCCTTGCAAGAGACCTTCTCAGCATATGTTAGTTGATACAAATGGATCTTTTTCAAACAGTATGAATACATCCAGTTTAGCCACATCTGTGATTAGTGCCACAGATCGTTCTCCAGCTTGTGATCATACACCTACCAGTGCAAGTAAACATGCTAACCACTCGATACATACAAGGACCAATAGCGGGAAATACAGTGCTAATAGTAGCGGCAAAAAGTCTACAAGAAGTGAAAGAGCTGTCAATACATCTGATTTACAAAGCTGTTTATTAAGATTTACAAATGAGTTTGATGATTTCTACGAGGAGGAAATGTTAGAGCCAGGTTCTGCAAATAAGGCATCCCCGGGTGCTGGTTCTAGCATATTCAGAGATTCTTCTAGACCATCGGCAATGGATGTTGATAATTATGATTATTCAGATGAGTTCCCGGCTACTCCGACAAAATTGGGCAATACTAGTAGTACAAATGATGATGATACACCTTCAAGAAGATTAAACAAGTCTAAAAGGAATTTCATGAGCTCATTGTTGGGTAGCTCTTCAAAGCCAAAGCTTTCAAATATCAACACAGAAGGTGGCAGTTCACCTGGGAGAAGATCTCTGAAGAGCAGTACAACACCAAAGACACCAATAGAGCCTGTTTTCAATGGAGACAATTCATCTACTGACTCATATAATACATCTTCGATGATGCTTTCTTCAAATAACAATACTTCTGCCACTGAGATCACATTTTCATTTCTTCAACCATCATCTTATTCACATTTTGGAAGTTCAAGAGCACCTTTTGATGATGAGCATTTAACTTCCAAATTCAAGAGTGTTCAATTAGTTGGTAGTGGTGAATTCTCATTAGTTTATTCTATGGAATTTGAGAATGTCAAGTATGCAGTCAAGAGGACAAAGCATCCATTAACTGGGCCCAAAACGAGATTACGTAAATTGGAAGAAGTTGAGATATTGAAAAAATTACAAGAAAATGAAATTAATGATTATGAAGGACATGAATATGTTTTGAATTTTATCAATTGTTGGGAATTCAATTCAAATTTGTATATCATGACTGAATTTTGTGAAAATGGATCATTGGATAAATTTTTAATTGAAAATGGGAAAATTGCCAAATTGGATGAGTGGAGAGTTTGGAAAATATTAACAGAGATCTTGATTGGGTTAAGATTTCTTCATAGTAATGATATATTACATCTTGATTTAAAACCAGCAAATATTTTTATCACATTTGAAGGTTCATTGAAAATTGGAGATTTTGGTTTAGCAACGACATTACCAATACCACCATATTTTGAGAGAGAAGGTGATAGAGAATATATTGCACCAGAAGTGATATCACATCAACAATATGATAAGCCTGCAGATATTTTCAGTGTTGGTTTAATGATGGTTGAAATTGCAGCTAATATTATATTACCAGATAATGGTGTGTCATGGCAAAAATTGAGATCTGGTGATTTAACAGATGCAGGAAAATTGAGTTCTACAGATTTGGCAAGTTACACTTCATCTTTATTCAATAATAATATGTCACTGGCAAGTAATCCATCTTCATATTCATCATATTCTGAACCGGTTGAGATTTTCAAGACAAATATTAATGCACCAAGTAGTAATACATCAACGTTACTTAGCAGCATAAAAGAGATTCCTCCATGGGCCCCAATCTTCTTAACTGATGGTAAAGGTAGTTTAGACCGTTTAGTCCATTGGATGATTAATCCTAATCCAAATTCGAGACCATCTGCAGACACCGTATTAAACACATTTGAGTGTCAATTTGTCGAATCCAGAAGAAAATGTGGATCAGTAATTTACGAGGGAGAATTTGGACCTGCACCAGATCAAGCAGATATAAATAATGAGACAGATTTGGTAAGAAATGGAAATTACCCAAGAATCTTAGATATAAGCAAATCGAGAAGTTCAATAGGTAGTATATCTGGACATCCCGGTTTGAAAATGGCAGATTCAAATGATACTTTGACTAAAAACACAATTGATAACATGCTAAGTTGAAAAGCACATATATCGTTCTTTCTATTTATATAGGAAATTGCATTATTTTTTTTTTTAAAATTCATATATACATATATACATAAAATGCGGAGTCTTTATGTTTGTTAAAACAATATGTAACAATTTACACGACTTTTCTGAACAAATTAAAAATGGTTTAAAAATTATTACGACCAAAGAAAAAAAAAAAAAAACATAACTACCACCAACATTAGAAAATTCAAATTCTATTCGATCTAATCTAATCAATCAATCGATATAGAATGTCATTAAGGCCAGTATCTTCATTGACACATCGATTTCTTAATTCGTCATGCGGTATAGGATTAATTAGATTACATTCAAGGAGATTTTTGGCAACATCACAGAGTGTTTTAAAACCGGCATCATCAATTTTATTAGCAGGTGGAAATGAGTCTACATCTTGGCCACAAGATTTCAGATTACCTAGGCCGAAGACATGGGAAGAATCGAATGAAAGTGCGTTGTCGAAACTGACAAAATGGTATTTATTATCAGAAATGTTTAGAGGGATGTATATTGTATTAGAAATGTTTTTCAGAGCTCCATATACGATTTATTATCCTTTTGAGAAAGGCCCATTATCTCCAAGATTTAGAGGTGAACATGCTTTAAGAAGATATCCAAGTGGAGAAGAAAGGTGTATTGCTTGTAAATTATGTGAGGCAATTTGTCCACTGCAACTGATCACAATTGAACTGGAAGAAAGAGCAGATGGTTCAAGAAGAACATATAAATATGATATTGACATGACTAAATGTATTTATTGTGGATATTGTCAAGAAAGTTGCCCAGTTGATGCCATTGTTGAAGGACCAAATACAGAATATGCAACAGAGACAAGAGAAGAATTGTTGTACAATAAGGAAAAATTGTTGGATAACGGTGATAAATGGGAACAAGAATTACAATATGCCATAGATGCTGATGCACCTTTCAGATAATCGCATCAAACTTATTTATTTATTTATTTATTTATTTATTTATTTATTCATTTATCTCTACTTTAGTTTATCTATTTATTTATTTATCTAACTATTTATTTTATATTTTTTTTCATCTATTTATCTACCTTATTAGGTTTTCCAATTACTTTATCTACATTTATTCAATTATTTATTTATTTATTTATTTATTTAAGAAAAAAAAGTCGTTTACTAAATTATCAAAAAACAATATTACTCTTTTAGGAAGTCAAGTTTCTTAAACCTTTTTTTTTTTTTTTTTTTTTTTTTTTTGTTCCTGAATTTTTTTTTTTCTCCTTTTCTTCACTTCTATATATATATATATATATATATAAATAGACACCAGTGTTATATGAGTCAAATATTATTCTGATATATCATTACTGATTTTATCATCACTCGTTGTTTATATTCTCATCTTTTTATAAACAGAGTTCAATTTATCTTTTTCACTACTCATTTTACCAATTCTTATTCTGTAACACTTTTAATTCAAGGTGGCTAGAATTCGTTTTTTTTTCTTATTTTTTTCTTTAATTAAACACACTTTTTGAGAAAAAGAGAAGGAAAAAAAAAATAAAAAAATACAAACATTGATCATTATTATATATAATCCATTACCTTCTATATATATATATATATATATATATATATCAGCTATATAATGGACTTGCACTACAACCCCATCACAAGGAATAACACCACTGATACCATTAGAGAATCCACAGCCACTTCTTCATATCTCACGCCTTCGGATCATAGTTTCAACAACAATCCAACATCAACAACAACTTCAAAAAATATGTCTTTAAATACACAACAAGGCGAAAAAAATAACTTGCTCCGGCTCTCACCAAGAAGACCAAGAAATATGAAAAACTTGTCCTTGGATCTTTCCACTCCTCTGTCGGCTGCTGCAACTACACATACCCTGCCTGATCAGGGACTTGAAAAGCCCCCAACTTTAAGGTCCCGTAGTGGATCAAGTTCATTACCATTCAGGCACCCATCATTATCGATACACAGAAATACCATATCAACGAATGATGATTTCCAGAAACCACAGGGTTTACAAAGAAGAAGAACCACGTTGGCATTAACGATTCCATGTAAGAATAATAAGAAAGATGAATTAGATTCTTCCGTACCGAAACAATTAGACCCATTCAATTCAAGTCCCATCTCTGCTTCTCCAGTGATCCCATCAACACCGGATGACTTCCAGTCGTTTGCAGCAAGGGGTAAAGATGATTTCCGTCAACAACAGTCCCTTTCTCACTCAATTAATGGTTTAAATTTAACTGATGATTTCACACCGGAATCTTTTAGAACTGGTGCCTATCAAGATGGCCCAGTATGCGTTTTTGAACCAAACTTGTATTTATATTCGGAACCAACATTAGAACAAATAAAATCATTTGATATAGTGATCAACGTGGCGAAAGAGTTGAATGACTACACGGATATTATTCAAAAAGATGATTCAATCAAGACAAACTACATTTTCGTCCCATGGACTCATACGTCACAGCTTTGTCAAGATTTTATCAAATTGGTACCAATTATAGAAAATGGCTTATCTCAAAATTCAAAAATTCTTATACACTGCCAATGTGGTGTTTCAAGGTCAGCTTCTTTGATTATAGCTTTTATCATGAAAAACCAAAATTTGAATTTAAATGATGCTTATAACGAATTGAAATTGAAAGCTCCATTGATATCACCAAATATGACTTTGATCTTCCAACTTATGGAATGGAATAACATCTTGAACGGCAAAAGTTCATCAAATGTTTCCACTCCAACAAGTACTGTGGATTCAAATTCAAATTCATTGAGTCTGTTTGTCCCACAGTCAAATAGAGATTTGGTCTCTTCACCAACTTTGTCTGAAGTGATGAACTAGTTGATGCTGCATTTGTTTGGTTATGATTTTTTTTTTTTTTCTTCCTCTGTTTGGTTAGGTTTTTTCATCTTGGTACTGGATTGTTGGTCTCATTACGGGGTATTAGGGGAAATGCATGTAAAACAAAAAAAGATTTAGTGTATATTTGCCCTTGAACATTATTTCATGTCTATTAGAATTGGCCATTGGCTTCTTTGTAATTAAATCTTATACTATTTAGTCATGTGATCTACTATGTAAGTTAAAATAAAAAAGTTGAAAAAAAAAAACTAAACAAAAAAATAAAAAAACTAAATGGAAAAAAAAAAAAAAAAAGGTGCTGGGAATTATTTATTATATAAATGCTAAACATTGCAATCACCCAAAACAAGAAGTAAACAAGGAAAGCAGCAATGTCAGACAGTCCCAGTGGTTCAACTAATAATACCAATACAATAAGCGATGCCAACAAACCAGCCCATAGTAATATCAATAATATTGCAAGCACTAAACCAACCCAAATTCCACAACTGATAAAAAAGTCATCTATATTTGGATCATCATCATCTAATAATAATAATAATAATAATAATACCCATTCATCTGGTCCATCTGTGGTGCGTAATCCTTTACAAGCTACCAAAAGTGGCTCTTCCTCGATTTTTATACATAAACCAAACAAAGATGATATCAAGAAGAGACCAACTAATATCCCAATATATGGAAGTAATGGTAAAGTTATAACTAAAAAGAAAGACGAGAATAAGGAATTACCAGAATTCAAGAAAGAAGATGATGATTTTTCAAAGAACGAACCTTCATTACCAATTTCAAAAGAAACAGAAGAAGATGGTAAGAAGGACACTGTAAAAGATTCGTCAACACCAGAAACTTCTGTGAAATCAGGTCTGGATGAGATCTTGAAGGATGAGAGTTCTGGTAAAGTGACAGAATCAGAAGCTCCAAAAGAAATTGAAAAGAAGGAGCAAGATGAGAATGTGAAAAAAAAAGAAGAAGAAGAAGAGCACCAACCAATGTCAGAAGATAATACTGATGCTGAAGAAGAACCACCAGTACCCACACATAAGGGAAGAAGATTAATAAGGAAAATGGAGTATGATGATCAAATCCAACGAAAAAGGGCTAAGTCTACAAATTCTGATGATGGAAATCAACATCAAGAAAGTGATTTATATGTTTTCAAGAGAAAAAGAAGTGAAAATGCATCTGATAGTAATAATTCAAGGTCTTCTTCACCTTCAAGAAAGAGAAATTTTTCTGCTAAAGATGCCTTAGGTAGGACAAAATTACAAAAATGTTGCATAAAAGGAAAATACGAATTGGCTGAAGAGTTAATCAAAGCAGGTGCCGATGTTAATCAACCAGATCATGCTGGTAATACACCTTTGCATGAAGCTGCTTTGAATGGGCATTATGATATAGCCAAATTATTGATTGAAAATGGGGCCAATGTCAACGTTCAATCTGGAATAGACGATTTGGATACACCTTTGATCGATGCCTGTGCTAATAATAGTGTTGATATCATAAAATTGTTATTGGATAATGGAGCTGATCCAACTTTGGTAAATTCTTCGAGACAAAATGCCATGGATTCCATAGATCCAGATCTTGAAGGTTCAATTGAGCTGACAAAATTGATAAGAAATGCAATGAAGAATTTCGAGAATTCTCAACCACTGCAGCAACATCCAAGCTTGCAAAGAAGTGATGCATGGATCGACCTCACTACTAAGGAAGGTAGAGAGGAAATATATCATAGAGCAGCGGATGGTGATGAAGGTTTTGTTGGTAATTATTTAGCCAATGGTGGTAAACCTCATCCTAAGCTGTTGATATTTGCAGCAAGACATGGTCATAGTAATGTTGTCAGTTTATTGTTGGCATTTGGTGCCAAAATTGAAAAAGGCGTTGAAGGTGAAAGTGCATTGATGCAAACAGTTGGTAGAGGTCATTTTGATACAGTTCAAATGCTCTTGAACAATGGAGCTAATCCAACAAGAGTGAACAATAATGGTACAAGTGTCTTGGATAGAGCGAAAGATCCAAATTTGATCAATGACCAAAGAGAAATTGATTTACTAGAAGAAGCTATCAAGAATTATAAGAAAGCTCCAACAACAACAACAACTAAGAACAATGAAGATGACATTGATGAGACGATAAGATCCCATAAACGTAAACAACATGGTGATGATAGACAAAAAGACCGTAAGTTGAAGAGGAAATTGGAATTGGAACAAGAAGCTCTGGAATTGATGTATTCCAACACTAAGAAAGATGTAAGATTTGAAAATGAGTCAGATATCGAAGAAAGAAAGAAACGTAAGAAAGATAAGCAAAAAGAGAGGTTGAAGTTGGAAAGATCTATTTCTCCAAGAACTGCCATTGAAGAAGGTATTATGAGCAGCAAAGAATCGACTCCAGGACTAGTACCACAATCACCACCACCTCCTGCTCTGCGCAAAAAGATAGATTCTCCAGTATCACCAGCACCTAAGAAAGTGGTTGTGGAAGCATCGCCTCCTCCTCCTCCAACACCTGTTGCACCTGTGTTAACCCCTGAAGAAGAAGAAGCAAAGAGGCAGAGAGAAATAGAGTTGCAAAAGCAAAGAGAGCAATGGGAACAACATAAGAAAGCACAAAGAGAGGCCAAGGCTGCTGATATCATGAGAAGTATTGAAGAAAACAAGAAGAGGAGAGAAGAAGAAGAGAAAAGGCTGGCATTGAAACGTAAAGAAGAAGAAGAAATGGCTAAGAAGAAAGCAGAAGAAGAAAAATTACAAGCGGAGAGGAAATTAAAAGAAGATCAGATCCAAGAAGAAATTGAAAGAAGAAAAGGGATTCGAGCTTATTATACACCTGGTTTACAAAATGTGAAATTTTCAGGAATTAGGACAGTTGATGATGCATTATTTTATCTTCCTTTAAATGTCGTTACATTGAATGATAAAGATTATGTGTGTGATTTACAACTCATATTACTATTAGGTTTAGAAACTTTCCATGACAAGTATTCCAATCTACTCAAAGTTGATATTTCAGAAGATGAGAAAACTAAATTGTGGAAATTTTTCTATCCGATTATAGGTTATGATAGACATCAACAATACACGACAGATGAGTTGGAGAAATTAAGAATTGATGGATTACTGAAGTTTCAAACGTACCGTTTATCTTGGATCTCATTAGAAGATGTCGAAAGAATACTAAAAGAAGATCAATTCAAATATTTACAAAAAGCCATTGATATTAGATGGATTGTGAGGATAGAATTGGGTAATGACGAACTGACCAAGATTTCACCGCCATTGAATAATAATGGAACTTCAGAACCGAAAAAATTGAAGGAATCTTCGATCCCTTTTAAATTCAGAGGTAATAAAAAATTCTATGATGTTATAAATGCTAGAAAGAAGAAAATTTTTTGAAAAAAAATAAATAAAAAGCTGTATAAATATTAATAACTATTTTTCATTTCTATTATATATATCTCACTTCAATTATTGAACTGATGTAGTTTTAAAACAGTAGTCCCAATTCAAAAAAAAAAGAAAAAGAAAAGAGTAGAGCTCGCACTCAGATTTGAACTAAGGACCAATAGATTTGCAATCTACTGCGCTACCACTGCGCCATACGAGCAATACATAAGTTTTCAAATACTTTTTTCACAACATACTTTGGCAAATTTTTGAGATTTTATTACCATTTTAGGAAGTCATATAACCGGAATCGGCTAGTTTGCTATTATTGTCCACTACTTATGTTGATCATAAATTTTTTCAAAATTGATCATTTCCTTTTAAAATGACATAAGAAAACCTCTTAATCTTTATAGTTTTGGTTTTGTTGAATTAATAACATTATACGAGTGATTGTTGATATATTTATAATCTGGCAAAATATTTTATATGTTATATAAATATATTAAATTCGTTATCAAAGATTCATTTTCCCCCAAATTTGGTCTTTAAATAATAGAAAGAAGTTGATTTTAAATATATTTAATGACAATTCAGGCATTAGCAAGAATAAAGGAAACAATAATTAGTCGATCAACTTGAGTTTTGTTTTTTTTCAGTTCATCATCTATAAATTAAATTTCAAATTCTGTTTATGTTCTTAAAGAGAAAAATAAATTTGTAAAATGCTTTTAGAAATTTAACAATTTTTTGAAAACTTATATTATCAAAAGAGAATCAGCTGTATATATATGCACTTTGGGAAGATTCTTATCTTTTAGTTAAAAAAAATTCATTTGCTTTATTAGCATCGTACCTCTTATCACATATTTGATCAATAATCTCTAAACAATATCAGGAAGCCAAAATTGAAACAGAAATATCTCTTATCAAATATTTCCTCCATAAATAACTTCCACAACTTTCTTGCTCTCCACTAAATCAGGAGACTTAAGGCTTCTGCTTCTCATCAGTCTCTTTGTCTTATTGCTAGCGCGTTCTTGGCTTCACTTTAATGTGAAAAACAGTGTGGTAATGCCATCTTGAACAATATTCAGCTCACCTAGCTCTGTAAGTATGTGTTCTGAGGATAGTGGGGATCCTGATGCCAATTAAATCAACAGATAGCTAACAGCTAATCTATCTCTTTCAAAAATCCTTCTTTTTGGACTCTTCGTCCAATATATATGATAATGTTTCTGTGAATTTATCAGAAGCAAAAAGGTACCAATAAAATCCAATGAGGTTGTAATAATCACTTCAACTGTAACTAAATGAATACTTCAAATTGAAGAAGGGCTTTCACCTAATTTAAGTCAATAAATAGTCAATCATGGACAGTTAACTACCATTTCTCTAAAAAAGTACCCCCTTTATCTTCTTTCTTTTTATCTCTCCTATTAAACTCATACCAGGAAGCAGTACAAGCTTTTAACAGTGATTGAGCAGAAGCTGGTCAACACAGTGGAGAACTTTTTCCATTTACAACAGTGTCTTCAATATGATAATTACTGTGAACGTAATATAAAGCTTGACTTCAAAAAGCAAAAAAAAAAAAAAGAAAAAAGCAAAAAAACAGCGAGACGGAAGAGGGAGCAATTTGGGATTAATTTTACAATTTTTGAGTTTCGAATTCTATTATTATCAAGAGAGTTTTGGGGTGGCTGCTTTGAAGTTCATTTTAATTTGAAGAGACGGGAATTAAATTCTTTTCAATCATATGGAGTGAGTATCTCTCACATTGATGATTCTAGCTGGCTGTAGCTTTGAGCATAAGGTTTCACGGATCCTGTACTTCCACTCAGTGATGAGTACTTCCGCAGGTGTGGATCCAGAGTTGGTTAGAAATTTTTTTTTAGAGCCTGTAGTAGGCAAAAGCAAATTGAATGTTCTAACGGGGGAATTCACATAAAAGAGGTTTCCAAAAGCCAGAGAGTATTCTATAAATAGACGATAGCTTATGATACCATGTGAATGAAAAACCTCACCATCGTGTTGACCAAAAACAGCTTCTCATTTTATTGAATTACTATGTTATGACGTAATAACTGTATCTGATAAATGCACGGCTTGAAAAAAAAAAAAAACGTACTGAGGGATTTTTTTTTTTCTGAAATATTGTTTGTAAGTGCCTTTTCTTCTTATTTCCTGCTTAAGGTGAGTTATTGGATGGGGGAGTTTTGAAAAATCAACTTATTAACTTCAAAGGGCGCAGGTAAGGGCAGTTGTGGGTTTTTTTTCTTTTTTTTTTTTTTTTTTCTTTTTTGGTTGATATTTTTTTTTTACCAAGAAAAAAAAACTGTTGCCAAGAAATACCCTTTATCAATACATAATAAGCTTAATCTTGTCACAAATGTATGTATCTTTGTGGGAAAAGAGACCCTGAACCTTAATAATATGTTTATATGATCATTTTAAGACCAAATTTGAGTAGTGTTTAATACTTTTTCCTCTGAACTTCTCCTCTATATAGTCGATCGGTTGCCAACTTGTGATTCTAAAAATAGCCGAACCACTACCATCTTCCGGACAAAAGTAAACCAACGACAAAAAAAGGTAAAAAAAAAAATGTATAAGGAGGAAAAAAAAAAAAGGCAAAACGGGATTACATACAGCAACAGTAGGAGTAACCTTATGGAATGGACAACTAAGAAGATTCACGATGACTGGTACTAAAGAAGAAGGAGAAGAACTTGCTGCCTTTCGCCAATCAGTCAAGCCTTGGTGCTGAGCTTTTTTTTTTTGTAACCACCATAAGTGGGAAAGGAAGGAAGAAGAAGAAAAAAAAAGTAACTCAGATATATTGTCCAACGCACAGTGTATTCGACGGGTAGAGTGAGACAGATAAGCTTTTCTGGAATAAATAGTAATCTCATCTTAGAAAAGGGGGAGAGTTAGGAGCAAGAAGGAAAAGATATTGAAAACGTGGTTGCTCTATGGGAAAGAGAAGAGCATGGATTCAAGAAAGTTTGAAACCTTATGCAATAGTAAGATATGGAAGGATATTGATTGCAACGAAGATGAAGAAGTGAACATGGAGATTAACTGTTTCGAGTAAAAAACCCTTCTCCCACATTTTGTGATCGCGAGGGCCAAAAAACCTTTGATATACGGATATTTGAGTGAGTGTTTTATGCACAATATGAAAAAAAAAAAGCTTTTTTTCCTTAATTTCAGAATTTGGCCCTTTTTCCTGTACGTAAAACAAAAAATTAAATTTTGAGGGAAATTAGCCTCGAACTCATTTTCTTTTATAAAAGAATCTGAATATGACGATTTTAAAAATTCTTTGTTTGTTTTATAAATTCTTTTCTTTCTTCTTGTTATTGCAATTGAATGTTCTTGTTCATATAAATTAGATGATCTATTAAACATATAAAGAGAATGACCACAGACATAGCATCATATCACCTTTTCAATGGATCTACTGGAAGACCAGATTCCACAAAAGAGCAAAGCAGATTACCACCTATTAGATCTATATTACAAGATGTTTCTTTCAACGATTTTAATCATAATCAACAACAGCACTACAATAACATTTCATCCTCATCATCTTCATCACCATCACCTAGTTCACCGGAATTCAATACAATATTGCCAAGAGCGAATAGCAATAGGAAATTACCAGCATTGATCCCTTCAGCTACCATACCACCAATCAGTTCAGCTACTGCTCCTTTAGTAAGGGCAAATAATAATAATAATAATAATAATAATAATAATAATAATAATCATAATTCGCCTCCTATACTAATGCAAATACCTTCCCCACCTTCTGAGCATTTCTATCAACATCATCATCATCATCACCAACAGCAGCATCATCATCTTATCACCGAACAGAGGCAACCAATTCCAGATCAACATAAACAAATCATTAAACCAAAAGCAGAGATTTACAATGCATCAGAAGTTGTTAGATCTTCAAGACCAAAAAAGAAGTACGAGTGTTCCATATGTTTCAAGAATTTTACAACATCAGGACATTTAGCAAGACATACAAGGATACACACTGGGGAAAGAAATCACATATGCCCTTTTGAAGGTTGTGGAGCTAGATTTTCCAGACAAGATAATTGCATGCAACATTACAGGACTCATCTCAGTAAAGGTAGCCGGAAGAAGAACAAGACCATCAATAGTAAGAAGAACTGAATAAAAAATAAAAAAAATTAATTGGGATCTGTGGCAGTGTCTTTTTTTTCTTGTTAAGAGTATAGTTTTTTTTTTTCCTCTTATACAGGAAGGAGTTTGAATATGTTTATTTTTTTCTTATTGAAAGATAATTAAATTAAGGGTGTTTTTAGTTTTATTTGACCTAGTAATGTAAATTTGATCATTTATTTGCCTTGACCAAATACTGATAAGTTTCCGAATATACTATATCTTGTCCAGATATTGAGGGAGAGTTACGGATCTAGATGGGGGAGATTTATTACCAAAGGGACTGCTGACTAGCCAAGGATTTTTTTTGGTTCAAGTTCAGGGAAAAAATGAAACCATTGATTCGGACGATAAAAGTAAAAAATATTTTTTCCTTTAGGGTTTACATGGAAACCCTACATACCCTTATCCGTTATGTATGGGATTGCTTTAGGATTGACTAGGGTTGTATAAATTTTTTTTTTTAAATTCCTTCGGAAATAGTAATAATTTTTTTTCTTGTCTTGTTTATAGGAATCACACATGTGTATAACCTGGCTATGTTTTATGTATGATTAATTCGGGATTAAATATTAAGGGATTGGTTGCAAAATGAAAAGAAAAAAAAAAAATAAAAACAATGTTGGAGGAGCAGCATTACAAAAAGACAAGACGAGGACTAAAATAAAAACAGAAAAAAAAAAACACCAAAAAAAAACAACAACAATTACTAAATAGGATGAATGTTGAAGTTATTGTAGTAAGATATAGGATGAAACGATCAACGAATTTACAACAATTAAAAGGAGGATAAGAAAAAAACAAAAAAATTGAATTTGACTCCAGAACCAGGTCAAGAACAAAAAAAAAAGGGTGAGTTCTAAAGGAAGAGACCCTTAAGTGTCAAATTTTTCTTGGCTTTTTTTTCCTATTACTGGAAACTCCCTTAATAAAAAAATTTTTTTTTTTTTAAGGGCACTCTCATCCTCCTCTTTCTTAGTCATTTTTTTCGGCTTTTTTGTCTATCGTACTTCCGAATCAAAAGAAGGAGAAGAAGAAGAAGAAGAAGAAGAAGACAAAAAAAAAACACATATTACATTTTGGTAAGTATACAATGTCCTTTGTTTTTTACTTATGTTATATATTAACATTGATTGAAATAGACACGTTTTTTTTTTTGTTTGTCTTCTGGTTTTTTCGTTTTTCTGTTACTTGCTTCCGAAAAAACTGCATCTTCTTATCTGGGACAAATACTCGGATTTCTTACAAGTTCTGCGGAAATAAATGCAATCTCTCTTTCTCTCTTCTTTCTTGCAATTAGACCCTTTTGATGAGAAAAGGGCAAGACCTCATATATCAGGAACACGTACGTAAGGGCAGATTTTGTTTCATCATACTCAATAGTTTAAAGGGTCTTACGGTTGCCAATACTTTTTTTCTTTTATTTGCCTATTTCTTGACTAGTGTTAGTACTTAATTTACCTTTATTACTTACTGCTAACTTCTTATTTATATATATACCACTATTACATCCACTTTACCTTTTTAAGATGAAATTTTTCTTTTTTTTTTTTATGCCTCTTTAAATAGTCTGCATACCTATCCCTCTCTCTCTCTCTCTCTGTATAACACCCACTCTTTATGTATTACGGTTATACTTTTCTTTATATACGTGTAATGATGTTAACCTAATTGTAAAATTCAACTCTTAAGATAAGCCGGGTAAAATTTAACAAAGGTTGAAGGTGGTGAAAAAAAATTGTATAAGAAAAAAAAAAATTTTTTTTTTTTGTGGTTAATACAATTAAACAAACAAGACCCTATTATCATTTAATCGAATGGGATCATAATGAAAGGATTTTAAAATCAATAAACAGTAAGTTTGATCTATTCATTCACACTTTCAATTATTCGTCAACAAAATACCCTTATCAATAAGAGGTAATATCTAATATTTTTTTAATGATGAATCTAAATTACAACTATTTGAATTTCTTCACCTGAATTTAATGTGGAATAAATAATTTTGAGCTTTTTAACCCTGAGAAATTTTTTAGATATGATGATTAATTGTTAGAGGAAATGTCGTCAAATTGATGATATACTAACTTTGAAATTGTAGAATAAGTTTACTTGTTTATCAATTTGAACATTCTTTATTCAATATATATATACTTTTTTGTTTCACAAAAACATACACGTAGAAACCCCTTTCAACAACCATCCGTAACTAATAGATCTCTTATATCTATTGAAGTAATTAGTGCATATGTCTCCGTGCTATATACTCTATACTCTATTAAACCCATATGAAAATAAATAACGGCAAAAAAAAAAAAAAAAAAAAAAAAAACTTAGTAATGATAGTATCTCATCTCATTTTTTGAAATAAACTTATTTGGACATGAATATACAAGAACAACCAGAGATACCGGCAGTATGTGACAGGTGTCTTGGACCTAATCCTTATTTGGAGATGGTGCGAGACTACAACGGAGCTGAATGTAAATTATGTACAAGACCATTCACAGTATTTGAATGGACACCAATAAAAGGAGAAAGAATTAAGAGGACGATAATATGCTTAACATGCTCTCGTGCAAAGAACTGTTGTCAAGTCTGTATGTTGGATTTGACTTATGGATTGGATTTACAAATAAGAGATTCTGTGATGAAGTTGGCAGGAGCAGATGAAGAATTTGATCAAGATACAAACGTTCCAGTTAATGCTATAACGAAACAGTATAAGGCTGATCAATTGGATGCTCAATATGCAAAAGGTTTGATCAAGAATGATGCCGAAGAAGATGAAAGCAGGTCGACTAAGGCAAGAGAATTATTATTGAAAGTTGCCCAATCACAGCAGCAACAACAAAAGAAAACACCACAAACTTTAAAGAAAGAGACTCCATTGTCAAAAGAAGATTTACTGAAATTGATTTCCAAATTACCATTCAATGGCAATTTAAAAGAGAAGAAAGAATCTAAGGAAAATTTAAAATCTTTCTTCATATTTGGGGTGACAGATGAGTTACCAGACTATGCAATTCAAAATTTTTTTGAGAAAAAATTCAATACAACTTTACAGTCAATGTCGATAAATCATAATGCAAGAGCAGGATATGTTGTTTTCAAAAATTCATCAATAGCATCAAATATAGCTTCAACAATATTACAAGATTTCATCTCTTCAAAACAAGAAATCTTGGAGTATAACAGACCAGTACTAATGGTGATAGAAAATGTTCCATTAAGAATATGTTGGGGAAAGACAAAAAGTTTAGGCATGACGAATAATGAGCACTACAAGATAGCAGCTGTTGTGAAAAAACAGATGCAAATATTAGCTGATAAAGATCTTAAAGAATATAGTTTAAAATAAATCAAAAAAGCAAAATGTCAAAATTAGCTTCGCTTGAATCAAATTGGAAATAAGTAAACAGCCTTCTTTCTGCGTGTGTGAAATTCACGTCTTTTCTATATGAAAAAAAATTTCTACAAAGAGGCAAAACCACCTAAAGAAAAACATAAACAAAACAAAACAAAGGAAAAAAAAAACAAAACAAAAAAAAAAAAATATCATCATCTACTTCAACAAACAAAACATTTGATTGAATATTGACTAAAGACTCATCGAACAGTCTCACTCCAGTTCATTTGGATATCAGAATAATAATTCTCACGTGTCTATTACTATATCAGACTACGTGATCTACTTAGAAAGAGTTATTCTTCACCATTACCATTTGAAACTTTTTGGAAATTTTGGAATAATTTTTTTTTTCCCTTTATATATATAAATAAGATCAATCACATTTCAAAGATCAATTGGACAATACCATATTGTCCCTCTGTCATTCATTTTCATATCAAGTCAATAATTGCATCAACATACACAGCTAATTTTTTCATCCCCCTTTTTCTAATTTTTTTTTTTTTGTCTCACACCATTTTTACAAATTAATAGTTTGTTCATATCATTTCATTTCCACATTTCTTTTGTATCATTCCATAATGCCATCAGCATCAACAGCAATAGATACTTCTTCAGCACCTACTTCATCTGGGTCAGCTTCATCAAGAAGCTCAATGATTGGGAAATCTAAACGTACTCATAGAGAAGTCAGGTTTGGTTCTTACGTGTTGGGATCAACTTTAGGGGAAGGCGAATTTGGTAAAGTCAAGCTAGGATGGAGAAAAGATGGAAAGACTCCATCACAAGCTGCTATTAAGTTGATAAGGAGAGAATCTATACCAAGAGGATCGGAAAGAGAAAGTAAAGTTCATCGTGAAATAAATTCTTTGAAAAGATTGGCCCATCCAAATATTGTCAGATTGGAAGAAGTCTTACAAAATGACAAATATATCGGCATTGTATTAGAATATGCGTCAGGTGGAGAGTTGTTTGATTATATCTTGGAACATAGATATTTAAAAGATACCATGGCTTGTAAATTATTTGCTCAATTAGTTTCAGGGGTTGATTATATGCATTCAAAGGGAATAGTTCATAGAGATTTGAAATTGGAAAATTTGCTTCTAGATAAACATAAAAACATTGTTATAAGTGACTTCGGATTTGTTAACAGCTTTAGAGATGGTAATGAGTTGATGAAGACCAGTTGTGGTTCTCCATGTTATGCAGCTCCAGAATTAGTTGTCAGTAGTGAACCATATGAGGCAAGAAAAGTTGATGTTTGGTCTTGTGGTGTTATATTATACGCAATGTTAGCTGGTTATTTGCCGTTTGATGATGATCCACAAAATCCAGATGGTGATAATATTGCAAGATTATACCATTATATTACACATACACCATTGACTTTCCCTGAATATATTCAACCAATGCCTAGAGACTTGTTAAGAAAGATAATTGTCAGTAATCCAAAGAGAAGAATCACTTTGAAAGAAGCTAGAGCTCATGCTTGGTTATCTCCTCATGCACCATTCTTGAGTGTCACTCCAACTGAATGGGATAGAAGTTACAGATCTGCCAGATCTCGTCTTCATTCAAATATTGATAGTGAAAATAGAAGACATTCCTTGATGGAAGGTAAAATCACTTCATCATCTGCATCACAAGGTTTCTTAATGAATCCTCATCATGCAAGATCTTATTCTACTCAAAACGTGTCTCAAAAATTATATTCTCATCCTGCTGCACCTCAAACTTCATCTTCTCATGCTATTGCCACTTTGCCGGTTTCCGTGTCATCACATGAAATTTCATCTCCTTCAAGATCTTCCACTTTTGCTAAAGGTCATTTTTCATCGCCTCAAACACCAACATTTGAACAAACTTTCACCATTGCAGGGCATCAAAGATCTGGCTCAACTTCTAATGCTTCAATTGCATTACAAGCTGTTGTCCATGCTGATGTTGTTGAAAGAAGAAATAGCTTATCAAGTGCTGATTCTTCTTCTCAAAATGCATTTGTGAAACCTGATTTGCCACGTTCATCAACTCATGCTGGAAATGTTCACGAGAAGAGAACTACTTTATACGAAAATAACAACAGTATTAGTCATTCATCATTGACTAATATTGCTGAAACTTCAGCAACAACCGATAAGATAACTCCAATGTTACCTCCAATAGCTCCACCAAAATCAAATGGAAGTGCTACAAGCAATAATTCTACTAGATTACCTGGCCCTCATGTCAAGCCAAGACCAACATCTTATCACCCGGGTTCTTATTCTGCAGGTTCTAACACTGATTATTACTCATTATTGCCGTTTAATTTGACATCATCTTCACAACTGTCCAAAATTTCTCCAATTTCATCATCTGTTGCTCTTGAAAGTCCAAAAGCATCATCGTCTTCAACATCACATAAGGAAAAGAGAAATTCTTGGTCTAAGATCAGTGAACCTCTTGTTGATATGAGTAGTGCTAACGGTATGTTGAGTACCACTGATAAATCAGAAAAAAGAAAATCTATAGCATTTGATACTTTATCTAATGCTATTGAATCAATGAATTCTAAAGAATTGAAAGATGAGCTGCAACAACAACAATCATCATCTTCTCCAACACCACCTGCAGATACAAATGAGAAACATGAACCAAGAGTTGATCAACAGCAACAAAAGACTGAAGAATCTATTCCTCTGCCCACCACTGAAGTTAAAGACACAACAACAAAACCTATTGTTGCTGAAATTTCTAGACTGTCAAGTTCAAGAAAGCCGCATTATAATAATCTGCATGATAACAAGGAAAATAAACCGGCCCCAGCATCAACAAGAACCAAGAGATTTTCATTTTTCTACTCATCATCTTCTACTGCTGCTTCTTCAGATCATGCTGCTAATACAACGGCAAAGATCAGCGATTTTAAACAACCATCATCAACATCTACATCTTCATCATCTTCTGGTAGAAAAATATTGGAACCAAGTAATGAGACCAATATTATTAAGATGAAACAAGACGAAATTAAGAAACAGAATAGAATGTCATCTATAGGTTCATCGTCAACAAGAGGAGCTAAAGAATCCAGTGCAGCTAAGAAAGTTGTCGATTTTTTCAAGAGAAGAAGTATGAGAGTATGATCTATCCTTTTTTTTTTTTTTTTTTTTTTTTTAGGGGAGAAAGAGAGTAAGAGTTACTCCAAAACAACAACAACAACAATAACGGCATATTATTTACTTATTACTTATTTATCATTTTGTGCTTGTGTCAATTTGTTGGCTTTTATTGTCTTTTTAAAGATACCATTTTTCTTTAAGTTCATTTCTTTTTCATATGCCGCATTTTCTTTTTTTACTTAAAATCATATAAAACTATATAATATACGAGAGTCATGTTTTTCTAATTATTCTACAATATAATAGGATTAGTAAATGTGTAAATAAATAAAGAATAAATAGTTAAATAAATAAAATAAATAAATAAATAAAATAAATAAATAGAGATAGATCATTTAGTTTGACCACCCATTTCTCTAATATATTCATCTTTCAAATCTTGATAGTATTCATCTCTTCTTGGACTGAATTTCTTAGCCATCTTAGCAGGACTATTTTTCATGATTAAATGCTTTCTCAATACCCAAGGTTTCCAGGTATTTGAATAAGGTTGAATTGAATTCGTCTTAAACAGTTCATCAGCTACAACATTATCTGATTGACCTCTAAATGAACCAGTTAATCTTAAATCTCTCACGGCAAAATATTTATCCCACTGATCAATATCATATCTATTTTTGATATAATGCTTTGTTTGTCTTGCTGTATCATCTTCATTTGTTCCGTAAAATTGAGATTTATCACGACTTGAAATTTCTCCCGTGATCCCACCATTCATTGCCGCACCTCCGAGTCCGAAGGCAACGAACATGATAGTATATGGAATAAGACCTTCAAATGGAATCATTGTCAATGATGAATGCTAATTGATGAATTGAATTGTTTAATTCTTTTTTTTTTATTTAGAATTGTATTGAATGGTCAATTTTGTTTTTTTTTATTATTATTTTTTTTGGTCTTTCTAACTACATTTTATTCCAACACTGACTTCCTATTGCAGTAATAATTGACAACATATATTGAAGACTTGTTTTACAATTTTAACTCAATGACTTAGAAAAACTTGATATGGCCTAGCAGTCTTCTCTTAAAAGAGAAGAAATATCTTTAAAGAAGATCAAGATTACAAAATTCTACATTGGATTTATCTAATAAAACCGATAAAAAATTTATTAAAACCTTTTAACATACAAGTTTGTGGATGGAATAAGGGGATAAGTTGGTGGATGAATTTTGATGACAAGGGTGTTAATATGTTATATTATTATAGTAGCATAAAGTTTGAGTATTTTGTAATTTTTTCATTTCAAATAAATATTTAAACTTAGATGTTACTTGGGTATAACATAATTCTAACACTGGCACCAAAAGTCTTAGCTGGCAAGTTTGATTTGAAGTTAGCTCTAACAACACCTGAGTTACCGTGAGTTCTTGTAACTTTACCCCAGATAACTCTGATTTTCTTACCGGTTGAAGCTCTGTAAACATAAGCAATTCTTTTACCTAAGTAGAATTTGGCATCTTCTGGAGTGAGAACGTTTTCAATTTTGATCAATGAAACGTTTGGGTTGTTGACACTCTTTGAACGTTGGTATGATAAATGTTTACCTTTAACGTATACTATAATGAAAAAAAGTTAGTATTTGTTTTCAAAAAATCTTTTGAAATGATACAATAAATGGATAGATATATATCTTTAATCTGAAGACTTCAAATCTTTTGGAAATACTCCTTGTTGTATCAGAACAATTAATATGGTCTTCAACTACTGGAATTTTTCCATTTTTAAAAAATTTTCTTATTACTTCTTTTCAAATGAATGAATGATACTTCTTTATAATAGATTTAAGATACAAATGTCGTAGATGGTTTTAATTCCCATTTACTCATCCATTTGTATATTCTTATGTCTTTCTTATGTTTTGTTCTTCAAACTTTTTTGAAATCTTTAAATTATTCAAAACTCGATGATAACAATAAAACTATTGAAATGATTTGTAAATCTTGACAATTAATGATATCTATCTACCCACTTATTGATCTCATTTGGTTATTATGACTACGTACATCTATGTGATTCAGCCATTTTATTCTATGTTGTTTGAGTAATATGTCTTTAATATGAAAATTCAAAAAAATATAATTCTTTTTTTTTTCTCTATTAACAATTTTTTTCCTTCACCAAACAAAAAAAAAAAAAAAAAAAAAAAAAACAAAGAGGTAGTGTCCCTACAAAACATTAATTCCCAATGCGTATTGTTCCACAAACAAAAGTGACGCATTTTATTAGAGAAAAATGTTTGCGCACTGTGTGACTGTCTTCAACATAAACCCTAACCATGTATGAGATCATGTGACTGAGGAATTGAAGAACATCATTACACCTTATTTGAAAAATATATTATGAGCCAAAGACACGACTATTTTGCAATCTTCCACAGAGTAAAAAAGAGAGAGAGATGAGATAATAGTAAATAAAAAAAAATAAAAAAAAAAAGAAAATTTTAAAGTGAAAAATTTATTATAATCTATTTATCTTAGATTAGTTGATTGCATTATACTTAAACAACATATACATTGGTGATTGGAAATGGCTACTATAATACCCCCACCATCAAAGAAACAAAAGAGAGAGGCACAGAAACCTAGGGAAGTTGATATAATACCTGAAGATTTACCCAATGTATTGATAAAATTTCAAGCATCAGATACAGGTGAATCAATCGGTGGAAGTATAAGAGTTCCAGGTAATATCACTGAAAAACAATTAGAAGAATTATTAAATCAATTACATGGCGAATCTGATGAGCCTGTTCCATATACTTTTTCATTGTTAGATGATTCATCTGATGAGAAATCAAATTTGATAGATATTAAAGATAACATTTATACATCTGTCTTAAAGCCAGGTATCAAGACTACCGAAGACTTTATGACTTTAGTCTATACACCAAGAGCCGTTTTCAAAGTTAAACCAGTAACGAGATCGTCTGCTACAATATCAGGTCATGGTTCAACAATTTTAGCTGCTCAATTTGCTCCAAACACATCTTCTAGAATGGTTACCGGTGCTGGTGATTCTACTGCAAGAATATGGGACTGTAATACACAAACAATTCAACATACTTTAGCCGGTCACAGTAACTGGGTATTATGTGTTGCATGGTCACCAGAAGGTGACGTTATTGCCACTGGTAGTATGGATAACACTGTTAGATTATGGGACGGTATTAAAGGTAAACCACTTGGTGATGCTTTAAAAGGACATTCTAAATGGATTTCGTCATTGGCATGGGAACCAATCCATTTAGTTAAGCCAGGTGAGAAACCAAGATTATGTTCAGCTTCGAAAGATGGTACAATAAAGATATGGGATACAGCAAGAAGAGTTGCATTAATGACAATGAGTGGACATTCATCTGCTGTTTCATGTGTTAAATGGAGTGGTAGTGGTAATATTTATACTGCTTCACATGATAAGACTATCAAGATTTGGGATTCCAAAGATGGTAAATGTACACAGACATTGAAATCACATGCTCATTGGGTTAATCATTTATCTTTATCAACAGATTACGCATTGAGAATGGGTGCTTATGATCATAAAGGTGAAAAACCATCATCTCCAGAAGATGCTAAAGCTAGGGCAACTAAGAATTTTGAAAAAATTGCTAAACAAAATGGTAAAATTGTGGAAAGAATGGTTACTGCATCGGATGATTTCACAATGTATTTATGGGAACCAACAAAATCGAATAAACCAATTTGTAGAATGACGGGACATCAAAAATTAGTTAATCATGTTTCTTTCTCTCCAGATGGGAGATACATCGCATCAGCTTCATTTGATAATTCTATCAAATTATGGGACGGAAGAGATGGTAAATTTATTGCATCTTTTAGAGGTCATGTTGCTCCAGTTTATCAAACAGCATGGTCATCAGACTGTCGTTTATTAGTCAGTTGTTCAAAAGATACAACTTTGAAAGTTTGGGATGTTAGAACAAAAAAATTGAGTATTGATTTACCAGGTCATTCAGATGAAGTCTATGCTGTAGATTGGAGTTGTGATGGTTTAAAAGTTGCAAGTGCTGGTAAAGATAAAAAAGTCAGATTATGGACTCACTAAGTAAAGAAAATTTAGATAGGAACGCGTTTGTATACTAATGAAAAAAAAACATACAAATACAAAAAAAAAAAAAATACTCTAATATCAATTAACCTTCTCAATCATGACAGCAACTAAACCACCAGTTTCAATAGTCGTAGCAGCATTAGTGCCTAAACTTGGTATTGGCTATAAAGGCACTTTACCATGGAAGTTGAAACAAGAAATGAAATATTTCAGACAAGTTACCACTACTACATCAACACCAGAAAAATCTAATGTGGTAATAATGGGACGTAAGACATGGGAAAGTATTCCTTTAAAATTCAGACCCTTGCCTAATAGAGTTAATGTTGTGTTGACAAGAGATCCAAGTAGGTTATCACTGGAGTTAAATAACGAATTAATATCAAGTAATAAAGAATCTTTAAATTTACTCGTTTCAAGATCTGTTCAAGATTCTATTGATGAAATATCATCCAAGATTGGATTACACAAGATTGAAAATATTTTTATAATTGGAGGTGCCGAGATTTACAATGATTGTATTACTCAAGGTATAGTTGATCAAATACTATTGACAGAAGTGACTACAGAAATTGAATGTCCAGTCGATACTTTCTTGAAGATAGCGATTTATGATCAAGAGCAATGGATTGAAGGTGATTTAAAATCTTACTTGAATAAGAGAAATATAACTGGTTTTGAAATAAATAACCAAGAAGGTGACTTTAAATATAAATTCAGTTTATTTAATAAGAAATAATAATTCATCACTCTATCAGTAGATATATCAAATCACGTGATCAGAAACTAAATGTATTAAAAACAGCCCCAGTTGAAAAGCCGATATATCAAAAAAAAAGGTCTATTTGTTAACAATATTATTAATTGACTAGAGCAATAGAATCTCTTATAGAACACTGACTAATACAGTACCGTTTGCTAACTATTTATATCACAGACACAGTAATTATAAATAACTTCAATTATCCTCAATAATATAGATTTTTTTTTCTTCTGCGATAATATATATTAAATATATTTTATACTAGACTACTGAAAAACACAATGTCTTCAATTCAATCGGGTCATATTGGGAAAATTTCGTGTTTACCATTATCAGAGATCAAGAGACCTATTCCTCCAGTATTAGATTACTCAAAAATCGACTCAATGGCTGCCACTTTAAATGGAACACCGACAATATCAGCAACTTGTCCAAATATAGATGATATAACTGCTGGTGAATTACCTCCAATAGATGTAATGCATGTTAGAGATAAAGGTAAAAATTATTATTTTGCATTTGGTGGATGTCATAGATTTCAAGCATATGAAAAAGCTGGTAACCCAGATGTTAGATGTAAAATCTTGCCGGCTACAAAGAAACAATTGAAATTATACTTAGGTAGTTCTGTTGATGGTTTTTTTGAAGAATAAAAAACAAGTTATGAATGTTTTTTTAATGTTAGTTTAATAGATAAGAAAATGCTTTAAGGAAATTTATTTAGTAACCAGACAAGTGTAGACAAGAATAACATTATTAAATATCTCTTCAAGATAAATGACAAAAAAAAAAAAAAAAAAAAAAAATCTACAAAAATAAACTGGAAACAATCAACATTACATCATCATGGCAGATACTATATGTTTTGTATCGTTGATATCGAAAGAAGTGAGTAATATCAAATGAGCACCTCATACTAAGCTGATACTAACCAGATTCCATAATTATAGAACAGTCCGTTATATATCCAACCTTTTACATACGATTTGACAAAGGAATCAAATGAACAATCAGATACATCTAAACTGCCTTCTAAAGTTGAGACAGATAAGTTACTAAAATATAATTTTTTAAGTCATATGTCACTTGATATATTTGAATCTCCATTTATTGATTCTTTAACACTGGATAATAATAATTTACTATTTGTGCAGGATGGAATTAGTATTTATGGATTTGAGACAAATACTGGGTTAAAAGTTGTTATTGGAACGGAAACAAAAGAAAATATAAGTGAGAAATTATACATTGTAAGTTATTGAATATCAAAGAAGAGAAAGCAAATTTTACTAACAAAAGATAGGTATTTCGTGCAATTCATAAATTATATTTAAGGATAATATGTAATCCTTTTTATCAAAATAAAGACACAAATGAGCCAATTAATAATGAAAGATTTGATCAAGAATTGAAAAAATTAGTACATGATTACAATAGTCAATAAAATAATAAACTCCCATTTCCCTAAATATAATGTAGATATAATTAACGTAATACAACATTTGCATTTCTTAAACCTAAATATTGTTGATCAACACCCGATCCCAAATTTTTAACAATATCATAAACTTCCAAATTGTAAAAATATAATCTATTACTTGGTGACCTGTAACTTGTTGGTAAACCTGTGATATCACAATATCTCTTTGTAGGTTTCAATGATGGTGGTGATTGAATTGTGAAATAATTGACTTGTTTATTTAATGGAATATCCAATGTTTGTAATCTTTTTTGTTCATCTGAAAGTAAATTTTTTAAAGGTTTATGACGCCTATTTGGAGCCTTCCATGATGCATTTTTGAAACTATGAGGTCTCGTTGTCAAATCCGATAATTCTATTAAATTATGTTCTGACATCTTGTTTGTATGTATATCCATATATTCAAAATCATTTTTCATGATTTTTTTTTTTCAACCTTTTTGCAAGATTCAAGAGAAAATTAATATTCAAGTACACACGTATCCAATCCTCTATATATTGATTATATAAATTAGACAATTTATCACTTGAAGACTCCTGCTAAACCTTGGTGGATTTTTAAACAACACTTTGTAGTTTCCAAAAAGCAGGGGTTAGAATTTGTCTAATACAGGAGAATAGATCTATCTATCTATCTCTCTCTTCTTAAAAGGGGAAGAAAAGGCATATACAATGGCATGAAAAATAAAAAATCTACTAAATTGATAGCTGTGATAAGCTTCCTGAATAATATGAGATATTTCAAATACCGCATGTTATATAAAAATCGTTTTGAATAGGATGTTTTCCATATATCTATGTAAAATTGATTTCAATGTTGGATCTACTTAGGTATTTTACAACAAATGCTGTCTATGTATATGGAAACGTAATTTATGAGAGTAGTATACTGATTTAGAAAATGATGAAGAGCAAGATCATCTATGATAATTTTTTAGAAATAAGGCAATAGTATCTAATCTGAATTTTTTTTGAAGAAATAATTAAATTAGTTGCAATAATAGTAATAATAGTTATAGTTAAAAACCCCAAATACACATCTCTCATCATCATCATCATCATCTAGCAAATTAACGTGTCACCAACAACAATAATAATAAACAAACAAGAAAGAAAGAAAGAAAGAAAGAAAAGAAGAAACAAAAAAAAACACACACACATAAAAATTAAAAAGATGAATCAACCGAGCCATACATGAAATGGTTTTTCTTTGCCCTTTGCTTCTTCCTTGGTTTTCGTTTTTCTGTAATTTGAATCAAAGAATATTCCATCTTCTTCACTTCCATTTTCCTTTGTTTTTTTTTTTTTTTTGTTTTCTATTTCAATAAAAAAAGAATATATATATATACTATAGCTTGCTTATAAGACAACACACTTCTTCTTCTTCTTTTCTTTCTTTTCCTTTGCCATCAAACTTGCCCTTGTAGCATTTTCGAAAACTTCTCTAACACCTTCACCGGTCTTAGCTGAACATTCTAAATATTTCAAAGCACCAATCTTATCAGCAACTGATTGACCTTCAGCGGAAGAAACTGGTTGTTGAGAAATAGCTCTCAACTCTTCAATGGTCTTGTTGTCGTGTCTTAAATCAACTTTACAACCGACCAAGATAATTGGAACACCTTGACAGAAATGGAAAACTTCTGAAATCCATTTTTCTTGAACGTTATCCAATGAATCTGGTAAATCAATTGAGAAACAAATCAAGATAACATTTGAATCTGGGTATGACAATGGTCTTAATCTATCATAATCCTCTTGACCTGCAGTATCCCATAATGCCAATTCAACTCTTCTTCCATCAACTTCGACATCAGCAACATAGTTTTCAAAAACAGTTGGGACATAAACTTCTGGGAAAGTACCTTTAGAGAAAACAATTAATAAACATGTTTTACCACAAGCACCATCACCAACGATGACTAATTTCCTTCTAATATCAGCTGGGGGTGGAACCATTTCGTATGTATGAATATATGAATTATTTATTTATTATGATCTTTTTTTTTTTTTATTGATTTTTTTTTTTTTTTTTTTTTAACTTAATTGTTTTGTTTCTAAAAACAGATTCTAGATTAGTATTTTCTGATCTTTTGGACTTTTTTTTTTTTTTTTTTTTCTCTGATTCAAATCAAAATGGTAAATAAAATTAAAGAAAAGAGAGAAAAAGAAGCAGCAGCATTAACAATAACAAGAATATTTCATTTGCAGACTTGTGATGATTGGAAAATGATCTCTAAGTCAGCTGACCCATGTAGTTTCGTTAAACTTTTCTTTTAGATCAAACAAAGAAAAATCTTGGAAGATGAAATTGCGCTTAAGGACAAGCTTCCAATTTCATAGCCTTATTGGAAAAAAAAGTAGAAGTAGTTGATCAAGACGGCTAAGTGTATTACCAGACAGTAAATGAACGATGTATTCAAACTGGTCCCGCTCTCTTTAGTAGAGTGTATCTTAATTGATTACATGTTTGATGATACTTTTGTTCTTAATTGTTGTACGTGTTTTGTTGTTATTGTTGCCCCTTACTTTGCTGACTTTTTTTTTTCTCTTTCTTAATCTCTCTATCTTCATGATCCAGAATTGCCAACATGATTTGAATTAGAATCCATATAAAATTTACTTACTTTCCAAATGAACTAAAAACAGACAATATCAGATAAAAAATGAATGATAATTCTATATATAATTTGATAAAAATATATAAGAAAAGGTTTATTTTATTTTGTTTCTCTAAGGAAAAAAAAAAAAAAAAAGTTGAAAGGAAAAAAACACAAGAAAAAAAAACAAAAACCACCAAACAGAAAAATTACGGAAAAAATATTTGATTTCTTACTACTTTGGGCAATCAGGGAAATAGGGGCTGTACGAAAAAAAAACATTATACACGACCTACAAGGTGATTAAATCTATCTGTTTGATGAATACCACATTCTGTCTTAACTTTACCTTTCCATCTACCACTTCTTTCATCTTCTCCTTCAGCTATAGGTACTGTGGAGTGGTAATCTCCAATACTTTTATAACCCAAATCTAATAATTCATTGTATGGAACACCATTTTCTTTAATATAAGAATGAACTTGATTAAAATCCCACGAGGCTAATGGATTTATCTTGATAATATTTGTTGATTTTTCAATTTCTATGATTGGTAATGAATCCCTAGCACCACCTTGGGATCTTCTTCTTCCTGTAAAGACAGCAGCTACTTGTAATTCCTTATAAGCTCTTTGAGCAGGTTCAACTTTAACTAAGAAATCATATTTATCATCATCTGTTTCCCACAACATATCCCCATATTTTTGCAGAAATTCTTCTTCTGAGTCACAATTTTTTGGTTTATAAACATGTAATTTGGCTTGATACTTGGATCTAACTTGATCGACTAACGTCAAAGTTTGTGGGAAATGATGCAAAGTGTCCATGAAAATTAAATCAATAGGATGATCAGGATTTGATAAACCTTCAATTCTATCCAATTTACTAATCATATCTAATATCACTAACCCTGTCAACCCAAAAGCTGTTGTTTGATATAAATTAGGAATGGTTATTATCGACCATCTCAAGATCTCTTGTGGTGACAAATGAGATAATGTCTTATTCAAATGTGATAATTGTTCGGGTGTGAAACTAACAATACTTGGTGTATCCGTGGTCATTTTTTCTTTTTCCCTTTTCTTATATATATACAATATGCAAAAAATAAATATCTGGGAATTGCAAATTCTATAATACAAATATAAAGATATATAAAATAACTTCAAATAATATCAAATCTCAAATAAAAACTTGAATATTTCTAATCAAGCATCGGGTTGTCTAAAATTTTTTTTTTTCTTTTCTAATGATAATGAAATGTCACATGACTTTGCAATCAGCCACAGCTGCCCTTGCCCAACGGCTCAGCAGTAAACCCAATAAGGTAATTAGGGGCTTTTAAGTTGAACAAACAAAATCTGAAAACGAAAATACAAAACATAAAAAAATACAGTTAACCAGTAATTTCTTTGAACTCATTATGACATCGGATAAATCAGTGGACCCATCGAATCCTTTATTTCAAACTCAAGAAAATCTTGCATCTATAGTGGGCACTTTGCTACACCTTGGAATAATTGTACATGATTTCCAAGGTACAGAAGATGCAAAAGTAGGATTGACAAGTTTAACGTAAGTGATCTTAATAACTTGATAAATTTTAGATAATTGCTAACATATAATAGGAATCAATTGATTGGACATTTAAAAGAATTAAATACTTCGGCCGATGCCTTGGGAGAGGTACCCATCCCACTAGACGTATTACAGTATATTGAAGATGGTAGAAATCCTGATGTATATACAAGAGAATTTGTTGAAAGTGTACGAAAATCCAATCAGTATTTAAGAGGTAAGACCATTGCTTTTGGACGTTTAAGAGATAATTTGAGTGACCAGATAACTAAGGAATTCCCAGAATTAGAACAAGATGTTAAAGGAATCGTGGAGAGAACTAGTTAATTTTAATACAGTCATATAATTAATGGAACCTGATGAATAGAAGTTGTAGATGAATGGTCCAATGACCGATAAACAGGTCGAGATCTTTTTCAACCTTTGCATGATAATCTCTTCCCAGATGATTAATTACGATTTCTTTTTCGTGGGTCATGGACAATTGAAAAATTTAATAAGCATCAATTAGGAATCTTACAGTTTTGTGCCAATCGCTTCTTCATTATGTGCAGTGATAAGTTCCAACTATGTATAGGATAAGAGTAAAGAAACTGATAGGAATATTATGTGAGAAAAAAAAAAAAAATTTTTTTTCTAGCAAAGTTTTAAATTTTTCAGATGAGTTTAAGATATTAGATATTCAAGTCATTTACTTTTGTTAAGAATGGGTAAGAAGAGAGGTAGTAGTGCTAAGATAGCTGCAGCTGCAGCTGCCTTGGAATCTAAAGTTAACCCAATATTAGAGCTTGAATATGATGATCCCATATTCACAATGGCAGCTCATCCAACTAAGAACTTGATTGCATCTGGTTTAGCAACTGGTCATGTTATTATACATTCATATAACCATGAAGAGCTTGAAAATGTTGCTTCTCTGAAAAAGGACGAACTTCAAAAACTGGCACTGAAGAAGTTGAAGAATGGTGTCAAACCAAGTAAGAAAATCTCTTGGACCAAGTATAATGTACAAGATATAGACGAACATAGTCTTGTGAGTACTGCATGGAAGACAAAGAGACATAAAGGAAGTTGTAGATCAGTAGCATTTGATCTGAGTGGTGAAAATTTATATACTGTCGGGACCGATAAAGTTATCAAGAAAGCTCAAACAGAGACAGGTAAAGTTATACTGAAAACCCCAAGTATTGATACCAAACAAGATTTCACCAAATTGGTGGTTGCACCTAATAAACCATTCATCGTGGTTGGTTCAGAATCTGGTCATATATATATATATGATACAAGAACTATGAAAGAAGTCAATAAAGTTTTCAATGTACATGATGATGCCGTTGGATCAATAGCCAATATGGCAGGTAAGAGTGATTATCAATATGTATCAGTTGGTTCCACAACATTGACTCATTTTGATATTAGGAAAGGTATAATACAACAATCTGAAAATCAAGAAGATGAGGTTCTTTCTGTTTGTTTTACAGATCCTACAAATTGTGAAACAGCAGTTGCAGGTATGGGTGAAGGTGTTGTTACATTGTGGAAACAAAATAAAGATGATTTTGTTGATCAAATATCAAGGGTGAAAGTTGGTAAGGACTCAGTTGATTCAGTTATTTCATGTTTAGAAGAAGATGGTGATACTATTTGGGCAGGAAGTGCCGATGGTGTCATTTCCAAGATCAATACAAGAAGAGGTAAAGTTATTGAAACAAGAATACATCATACTGAGGATGATGTTGCAGCTTTGGATATCGATTTCGATTATAGGTTAATCAGTTGTGGTATGGAAAGATTGAAATTATGGGGTAATAATGTTGAAAGTGATGATGAAGAAGAAAGTGATGATGAAGACCAGTGGTCTGATATTTCAAATGATGAGAATGAAGCTAGTGAGTCTGAAAGCTTGAAAGCTGAAGATTTTGATTCAAGTGAAGAAGAAGAAGAAGAAGAAGAAGAAGAAGAAGAGGAAAATAGTGAGAGTGATGATGATGATTTGCCTCCTTTGAAAGAGAAGAAGCAATCTCCATTATTAGCAGCTATTGCAAAGAACAAACAATCATCAATTGAAGAGGATAGGAAAATTACTAAAAAAATCAAACACCAACAGGAAGATGAAGAAGAAAAAGAAGAGGAGAAAGTTGTTAAGAAACCTAAGAAGCTGAAATTGACTGGTAAACAGTTGAAGAATTTACAAAGCCATGAACATGGTATCAAGAGATTCGAAGGTCTTTGAATATATATATATATAGAATTAGCATTAATAAAAAGGGATTTCATACATATTCTCTTGAAATCTGATCCAATTTTTCTTTGAATTTTTTATTTTTTTGTTCTTTCGTAAAAAAAAAAAAGTTAAATAAAGGGAAATCTTTTACTAGTTCAGATCATTGGTATTAAAGACTTGTGAAAGGGTTTACTCCAAGTTTACAAATTATACCAAGAGACTATTCAGGAGCTAAAGTGGCTAGAAAGGACGTTTTGTTCTATTTCATTTCATATTAAGTGAAGATTGCAAGCAGTTAAAAAGTTTTCAAGCACCTTCCCCTTTATTTACCAGCAAATACCATTTCTTATACTCTATTTTTGTTGTCTTTGCAACAAAACATTCATTGGACTCGGCAAAATCACTATAATGCAAGCAGTTAATGGGGAGCTCCAAGAAGAACCTGCAAAATTTGAAGTGACGTTATACTATAACGGTGATTATTATAAGAAACTAAATGCTGCTACAACAGTGACGGAAAGAACAAGAAGAAGATCAATGACAACAAGTTCAAAGATGGTTGCATCAGATATAATAGGTAGTCGATCAAATGTTGATGGTAACAAAATGCATGATGCAACGTTGCAACCATTCAGTACGAGATACTCGTCTAATCCATCACAGATAACGGAATCATTGGAAAATTTGAGAAATTATCAAGTGCATAAAGACCACGACGATATATCTGAACCTTCGTTGAAAGTTCTTCTAAGTGATGAAAATTGGAAACATGATTGTGATCTTGTTGCTGATCATTTAAATAAATACAGAGAATTTTACAAAATCTTGGAAAACAAGAAAAAACAATTAAAGAGAGAACAGCGAAATGGAGCCTCCAATGAAAATAGTGACGATCAAAAGTAAATGTATAGTGAAGTAGCATGTAGTTTTATATATAAAGAAGACAAAATACAATGGACTTTCAAATGGATAGATAATTTTTTTTGTTTGATGTATAAAGGTAAAGAGATTAATCGACAAAGTAACCATTCTCATATCTGGTTTCGGCTTAATCTATTCCTTCACGGCCAATCCATTGAACAGGTCTGAATAGATTTTGTACTGGTGTCCCCAATAAATAGTAGTGTGATAAAGCACTTTTTTTTTTTACTTAACAACTTTTTTTTTCGTTCGTGAAGACAAAAATAAAAAAAAAGCAGCAGTTAATGAACAGCATTTTCACTGTTTTGAGATATACATAGACAAATATTCCAATTAAGATGGCTATGAAAATACCTGTTTTCACTTCAGTAAGTTCAATTTTATAGATTATGTATTTTCTGTTTTTCGAGTGATAGAGATGAATATAAAGAGCCATAATTGGATGTATTTATATCAATTGGAAAAGAGAATGGCTGGAAGTTTACAAAGATACTAACAATGGGAAAACCATTTAGCCTGCTAAAGCATATTTTTGCACAATCATATCTGCTTTTGGTATTATTATATTATCAACAATTGCACATTTATTTTCCATAGGCCATGAATCAATGGTAGGATCAGTAAATGATCCCGAAGACGGAAAAGCGTAAGTATAATCTGTGAGAACTATTCCATATGGCTCTATTACTAACAATTACAGTGCTGCAAAAACTATATGGCAAGCTGTTCTTGTGTATGTTTGTTTCTTTGTTTTCTGTGGTTGTCAAATATTTGCAATCAACAGGAATTCCCGAATTCAATTATAAGCTAGATGAGACCTCACCATTACATTTTTTTGAATAATTTTGTCACTCGTAACATGTACATAATAACTTCACTCTGGTTAAAATTTAAATAAATGCATATCAGCTTTATTATGTAACAATGTTCATGAACTGTTTCAAAATCAATCCAAGTTCCCTCCTTACAGTTTATTTCTTTTATATACATTTATTTATCCTTGTTTCATTTTACATGAAAGTTTTCCTTTAATGCATTTTATTTGAATCACAATTAACTTGTAAATCAAATCCTGAAGAGATATAATGACTTAATACCCTCATGTTGAAATAGTCTGGACATTACAATACATTTCCAGATGATGAATATGTACTACAATGCCTAATGCCTTCCTGCCAGTTCAAAGTTTCATCCATGTATTATATTAATCACCGATAAAATCAAGAATGAACTGATGGATTAGATAAAAAAAAAAAAAAAAAAATTTGAAAAAAAAAAATATAATTTCAGAAAACTTCCCTGCCTGTACTAGTGGTCGATGAACATCAGCAATAAATGAGCCGAATAATAAACTTCACTTTGAACAAGACTTTTTCAAGTTCTTGTAAGATTGGAGTTTCAAGGGTTCAAATATGTCAGAAGAGGTATCTTGCCAAACTGGTAGGAAGTGGACCAAACGGATGTAATAATAGGTTCCCAACACCGGAACTTAACGAGGGTCATAACTCACTAACAATCACTGACCCATTATTAGTCTACAGAAATTATGTAGCTCGAGGAATATTGAAACCAGACGAGCAACAGTTTAGAGCCGCAGTGGAATTTCAAAAATTGTATTTGCGTGTGAAAGACTATCAACCACCAGAATCACTTTCAATTAGAATTAAGACTTTAGTACGAAAAATAGAGCAGAACCATGAATCAAAAATAAATATTGACAAGAAATTTGGCAGATTTAAGCCAAGATGGTTTGAGACAGGCTCGAAGAAAACCGAATTGATAAGAGTATTAACTGATGAAGAAGAACTCATGAATTTCCCATCACCTCAGGGGTTATTAATCAATGGACCAGTAGGCTCAGGAAAGTCATTATTGATGGATATTTTTGCATCATCATTACCACATGACTCTAAATGTAGATGGCATTATAATAATTTTATGTTATGGGTGTACAATGAGATTCACTGTATCTTCAAACGTCGATTAGTATCAAATCAAGAAAATCATACATATTTATCTTTAGAGAATGAATTTATCCTATTTGAGATCCTGCAAAAAATGATATCTAAAAATACAGTACTCCTATTGGACGAATTTATGTTACCTGATATCGCAGCTGCAAAAGTTGTCAAGATATTGTTCACATATTTTTTTAAATTGGGAGGGGTCTTAGTTGCCACATCGAACAGATTACCTGAAGAATTATATTCTACTGATTTCAATAGGACACAATTTGAAGGTTTTCTTGGAATATTAAAAGTCAGATGTCATTCATATGATATGTCCAATGATAGAGACTATAGAAAAATCTTAAGCGAAGAGAGTAAAGGTACCATTCAACCTTATTTAATTGTTAAATCTTCTCAAAAGGAACATGAAAAAGAATGGCAAAAATTGTTAAGAACTATAACCTCAGAAAAATGGCAGAAAGATGAACTAACGGTTTATGGCCGTACTATTCGTGTACCATGTCATACAAATGGGGTTGTGAAATTTGAATTTTCTGATATTTGCCTGGGGTTATATGGACCAGGTGATTATATCTCGATAGCTTCAAATTATCATACTTTCATCTTAGATAATGTACCAATAATGCCTTTGAAAATGAGAAATGAGGCAAGAAGATTTATCACCTTATTAGATGCATTGTATGAATCAAAATGTAAACTTATAATGAGAAGTGATGTTGAGTTGGACCAATTATTTTTTCCAGAAGTTAGAAGAGATGGTACGGGCAAAGCATTAGGATCTGTTATTTCGAATAGTGAAGATGTTCAAAATGAAGAAATGTTCTCAAAAACTGAAATGGCTTTATCAAATCCTTATAGACCAAATATTTCATCCTATGAAGAAGGTGACAACGATTACAAACCTGAGACACCAAAGACATTTGCTACAAATTTTAGAAATATTAAGAAATTCACAGGAGAAGATGAGATGTTTGCATATAAGAGAGCTGTAAGTCGAATGAATGAAATGACCGGTTCAGAGACATGGAGACAAGAGGGAAAATGGTCACCTATAGATAAGTCAATGAGACCCTGGGAGCATGGATCTTCAAACCAACAGGCAGTGCATATTGAAAGAAAATCGGAAACAACAACCAATACAAAATCAGCAACTGCTTTTGAAAGAGCACCTAGTTTCAAAGAAGTACATTTTTGGGCTTTAGGATTATGGAATCAGTCTACGAGATTTAAAGATGAAATCACAAGAAGATGGATAAGAGGCTATAAATGAAGAATATTGCTATAATATCCAAATAAATATTGTATAAGATTATTACAATTATTTTTCTACGAAAAGACTAGACATCAAAGTTTGATGAAAAATTGCGTTATTTCTATATTCATATGTTTTCGTAAAAACAACCATCAGCTCCCCATTTACCGATTATACCAGTTGGCATCCATCCTTCATCACCTTCGTCATCTGAATGGTCTTCTTTAATTCTTTGTTCTAACAATTTCCCAATATTGAAACCTCTACACATCAATTCACCTTCATCATTTTCAGCTTCAAAAGAATCTGTATCTCTAATTTTCAATTCTAAACAGTTAGCTGCAATTCCTAATTTTCTCAAAACGAGCTGTCCATTTTGTGAATCATTTTCAAGTATTCTATAATCAAAGAAATTGGTTTTTAAAATTGGTCCCAAGATTGGAATCTTAAATTTTTCAGTGACAATACGGGAAGTGAAAACGGTTTGTAAGTAATTTATCATCAGAGATGATAAATGGGAATCTGTAAATACCTCTGAGTAAATGATTCTCAAATGAGGGATCGAGGAATGGCTATACAACTTATTATGAATTCCTCTAGCAAACCAATTAGATGAAAGTTTGAGGTATAAACTTTGAACAAGACTTTGTCCGTTCAAAACTTCAGATACTTCACTGGAAATCACCTTTCGTAATGTATTTTCAGAGACAGCAAGAATGGTTGGCTTTATGTGATTAGTCAACTTAAGATTACAATCTCCAGTGCCAACGACAACAATTTCATTAACACCAGCGACTAATCCACTTAGAAGCTTGATGAAAAAATTCTGATTCATGAGAACGCTGTTAACTGTAGATGATATTTGACCACTTGTCTCAACCATAAGCTTATCATTTGAGTCCCACATATGTTCCATTGGTAATGATCTAAGTTGTGAAGCAATACAAGAGACAAAATTGACCTGACTGAATTCAATCTCTTTGAAATTAATTGTGTCAACTAATACAGTTTGAAAATCATCTTTCCTCGTATAGCTATAATCGAAAACAGATGGGTCAGCAAGACCATTATTTTCTAATAACTGCGAATAAGAGACAAAATCAGTTGAATCATCGTCAAGTACAACAAAACTATTGTAACCCAATTTGACAAAACTTTCAACATCTTTTGAACAACAACAGATCAATTCGATATCATCATTTTTCAATTGTGGGATCTTTGTGAAATTTTGAATCGTGTGATCTGTATAAAAAAATGCACTTAAAACCACAGTTAAAGTTTTAAAATTGTTCAACTCTGAATAAATAGCAATTTTCTTATCATCCCCGATCTTATTCAATTCAATTGATATCTTGTAAAAAATTTGATTCAACTCTTGGAAAGTGAAAGATTTCAAATCTCCCTCGTTTACAAAACTGAACTTATTCTTTGAATTATCCATGGCTAATTTCCAAATATCCTTCAAATTCCCATTACGTATCTTGTATACATCATATCTCACTTGAAGTCCAACTGTTAATGGTAATCCATGCATGACATCCAATGATCTGTAAACTGCCGTTTCCCCTGTCTTTCTTGTACTCGAAATTGATGATTGTTCACTTAGAGACAAATCATGAACATCTTTTAAACTTTCGAGATAAAATTTGTCATATATTATACATGAAGTGACAACAATAGCAAGCACAGTTAACACTATACTATCAACATTCTCCATTGTTATACCGATTCTTCAATTGGAGATCAATCCTGATTCTAAAAAAATATGTATATATAAAAAAAAAAAAAAGTTCTACAAAAAAAAACAAAAAAAAACTCATCAGACATTAAAAAAGAACACGGTTGATGACAGCTGATGAAGTTATCAATATATAATTTTAGGAATCTGCATTTGCTGTTCTTGTTTATCATTTGGGTATGTGCAGTATTATACAATGAGAGGATAGTGCCTAGGAGAGCTGCTAAAAATTGTCAATGGCCGCGAGATAAAGGCTATGACGTCTTGATAGTATCAGATCCTCAGTTGATAGATGATCATACGTACCCTGGAAGATCTACATCTTTGTTAAGACTTTCACAGCATATTACGAATAACTATTTATATAAAAATTACCGTGCAATATTGAAAAATTTGAATCCAAAATCAGTGGTGTTTGTTGGAGATTATCTTGATAATGGTAGATTAGATTTTGAAGGAGAAGCTAAAGGAAGTTCCATAGACAATTATGAAAGAGAGTTGAGGAAATTCAAACTCATATTTGGTGATGATGTTATAACGAATGTACCGGGGAATCATGATATCGGATGGGAAAATGGTGTAACATTAAAAGCACTTGAAAGATTCCACAAAAACTTTGGTCCGACAAATGTTGTGATAGAAAGAAATTCACATGATTTGGTTCTTTTAGATTCGTTGTCATTATCCAATAATGTAAATGAATCCATTTATGGTCCTCCTAGAGCATTTATAGGAAATTTATCGCAACAGGAAAAATTGAATCCAAGAATCTTGTTCACTCATGTTCCGTTATGGAAAGATGATCCAACAAAGTGTGGGCCCTTAAGAGAGTCTTCAAAATTTCCTATATCTAAAGGTTTCCAATATCAAACAGTGCTTTCCAAAGAGTTGTCTTTAGAGATATTGGAGAAAGTTAAGCCAGATATCGTCTTTAGTGGTGATGATCATGATTATTGTGAATATTCCCATACTTACACAAAAGACAAGAAGACTGTTCCGGAAATCACTATCAAATCAATGTCAATGGCAATGGGAATCAGCAGACCAGCAGTTCAACTCTTGACATTATACGAAAAACCTGTTATGTCAGGAAAGAAGTACCTGCACAACATCTGCTATCTTCCAAAACCGTACAACGAGGTGATTATCTATTGCTCCTTGGCTTTTGTCACTTTAGTATTATTAACGTTTGTGGTACTCATGAGAACAAGTTCCATTTTCGTTGTAATGAGAAAACATAATTATTATTCGAAAGAAGAGCCGGTTTCTTCTCGAAGATTGGATTCTTATCTACAAGATGCTGAAGAAGAACAAATCAACTTGAATTATTCAAGAGATCTCAGAGGTAGTTACACATATCACACTACTAATTTCCTCGAAAATGCGAATAGGAAAAAAAACTATGCAAGATTCAATTGGTTATTAACTCTGAAACACGCATTATTTCTATTTGCAGTAGTGTTTTTGGTATATTGGGGGTTCGTGAAAGAAGTACTGTTGATCTAAACAGTTTTCGTGCATATTTTCAATTCTTCTATTTTAGGGAATTGAAATTTTTTTTTAATTTTTTTTTTTTTTTTACATATAGCTTAAATATATAGAGATCAATACGAAATCAAGAGTACTTGAGATGGAGTTGGAGAAATTAAAGCAAGAAGTAGAGGATGCTCTGGTAGAGAGCACTGGTGAAAAATCCGAACTGGCGAATCAGGAATCAGGGGAAATACCCAAAGAAGTAACATATGATGTAGTAGATGAGCCAAACTATCCAGCAACAAGGGCACTTTTCATGGGTAATTTAATGCCTCCATTCGACAATGGTGAGTTGCAAAAAATGTTGGAAGATAATTTAAAAGATAGTGAAATGTTTATTGAGAGAGCTTGGCTTAATAAGAAGAGGACACATTCAATAGTTTTAGTTTCTGAGATTGAAGGTGCTCAACTGTTGAGGCAGAAATTAAATGGCAAGATCTTCCCAACTGTGGAGACTTCGGAGGCAAATCAAATTGTGAGGAGACCTTTATTCGTTGATTTTATTCCAGTGAAAGTGGTCCAAACATGGATTGACCAAGAAGATGAGGGACCAATTGATGCCTTGTGGAAATTAGAATATGAAATTATAAGAGATAGAGTCATTGCACAACATAGAATGATAAATTATTCAAGCATAGAACCTAAATCCAGTAAGTTTTACATGGATAAGAGAAGAAGAGATGAAGATAGATATCGTTCTTATAGGGATTATTCATACAACAGATACAGAGGAAATCACAATGGGTATTATGCAAGAGGAAGAGGGAGATACAGTAAATCCACTGCTGAAAGAGAATTATCTTCTTCGTATGTTCCCGGACAAACAGACGACAAAAATGAGCCAAGACATAGAAGATATGATCAATCTAGAGGGTATCATAGAGACGGGTACAGGAACAATTATTACGATAGAGGCGGTTCCAGGTATCAACCGAGAAGAGATAACTCTTTTAGAAACGAAGCATATGAAAATCCTCGTAGGACAAAAACCGATGATAGAGAAAGATCAAGATCACCAGTGAGACCAAGTGAAATGGACTGGGATTTAGACAATTAGAAATGAATTGAAATGAAATAAATTTTTTTTGTAAAAACTGTAATCTATATACACTTAAGCAGTCCAAATATTTTGAATCAAGTCGAATAACCCATTACTTTCAGTTTCTAAAACATAAATACCGTATAATCCAAACCAAGTACCCAGACTCAAGAGAACCATTGCCACTTTATGCCACACCCCGTAAACTCTTTTTGGAATATAATCAATAATACAACTTTGGAAACCTGCTTTACAATGCACTAATAATAATGTACTAAAAGTGGCATCTAACAAAGGGTAAGGTGAACCAGCAGCAAATGGTAACACGGCCATTGGAATCATCGCCAAAGTGACAGCTTTCTCATATGCCCAATGATATGATCCATGACTATGTTCAGGAAGTGGAGGAATATATGCATCATTAACAGTACCAACAATATATCCCGGTGGTTGTTCTTTTAATTTCAACTTTGAGAAATCTGGTTTCAAAGAGGGAAGTTTGAAAGAGATGAATCTCTTATTGACAAGTCCAACACTCCTAAGTGATTTAGAAGAAAGCATCATCTGATATGTTCTGTGTTTAATAATATGATTGATCTCGATTATTTATACAAAATTTTTCGTTTGTTAAAAAAAAAAAAAAAAAAAAAAAAAAAAGTCAAAAAAAAGTCAAAAAAAAGGTTAAAAAAATATGTTAAAATATCCCTATTACAAACAGCTGATGATACTTAAGTAATATTGAACTTTGCTTTATCTCTTGAGTTTATCAGGTATAAATGCACTGTTCTATTGTGTTGGACCGACATGTCCATTATGTCTCTTTATTGAAGTTGTTAAAGATGGTGTATTGTTCAACCAAGATGATACGTTTCGTGATTCTATCGAATATCCATTATTCATTAACAATCCAGATTCTTGCATTCTTGGCATCACTGAGAAATTTATCTTCTTGAGAGATGTTTTTCTGTTTTCCTGTTGTGGATTGAGCTTTCTTCTTTTATTGCTTGGGTTAATTGATCTTGGACTTCTTTTATAAACTGTAGGAACCTTGTCATCGATCATCAATTCTGATAAGAATCTGGACATTTTTGGGGATTTTTTAACAATTTTTGGTGTTTTATCATCTGATTTGGATGATATATGTGTGTTCTGAGATTTCTGTTTAATATTGTTCTTCTCTTTCTTAATTTCTACGTCCAGTGATACCAGTCTTCTGGAACGACTTTGCATTATTGCTGGTATCTCATCGTCTATCAGTAAATTTCTTAACAGCTTTAAATATTTGGAAGATCCAATAGACATGTCAGCTTTATCTAATGGACGAGTTGGTAAATATCTATTTGGACCATGGAATTCTGGTGATTTTGCTCGTTTTGTCTTTTTAATTTTTTTAACAGATCTCTTTGGTGTCCTGGTGATTGGTTCCTTTTTCACTTTCGTAGTCTCTTCATTTAATACAGTTCTCTCACCATTTTTCAAAAATTTTAATGGAATTCCAGCATCAATTGCAGATTCATTTTCTGCATGTCTTGTTCTTCTTTTACTTGAATTGAAATCTCCATTATGAAACATTGCTGCACTTGCAGCTAATTGTGCCATTCCAACGGCAACTTCATCAACTTCCCCAGGTGGAGCCATATTGATGGAAAGTTGTCTTTGCAGTCTCAATGGCAATGTAGTCATATCTAAGAAATCGAAAGCTTCTGAATGTCTATTGAGACGAGTAGAACGGGTTTTACGTGTCTCGTATGGGTTCTGTTCTTCCTTTGGCGTTGATTTTTTAATTTTTTTAGTTTTGTCCTCTGATCTTGGAGTTTGTATCAGTGGTGGTAATTGTGGTAAAATCTTATGTCTCCTGGTTATTTCATTTTTTGATTTCGTTAAAAGTTTTGGTGACACGGCTCTTGAGTTTTTTTGTGGACTTGAAGGGGTACTCAGCTTAGATGATACCGAGTCGGTTCTCTTGCCAATGTATCCAGAACATTTAAGTGCACCACAGAAACAAGGCTGAGGCTCTGCATCGGGGAACCATTCAAAATTATAATGATAAGTGATCTCATCGCCAGGTTTAATACCACTTGGACCTGCAAATAATCCAACTCTTGGTTCTCCATTGACAACCCATTTTTGGATCTCAGCATTTGGTTCACATGAATGATTGGCAAAACGTGCTACAGATCCTTTTGTCCCACCATCTATGGAAAGACCTTGTCCTATACTCAAGAAATAGAAATGTTTGTTAACTCCACCATAACCTTCATTCAATCTTCTCTCGACTTCTTCTTGATCTATGATTTCTCCCGTGTATTCGATGATCAAACAATGTGCAGAGTATGGCCGTATCGCTCTGAGACCACTACCTTTGTTACCAGTTGAAACTACTTCCACTCCATTGACATAACGATTATTTTGTTGCAATAATTTAGTCAATTTGGTGAAATTTCTATTCCCACAGTTGGGACCTATGCTACAATTGGAAGAATCACATTCAAGTTGGAAAAGTCTGTTGAAACAACTTTCACCACAATTATTACCTTTACAATCACAAGTTTCATTTTCCTTTGATCTTAATGCTTTAATAGTTTTGGAACGTTGTTTTGGATCTTGCCATATATTTTTCTTTAATGATTTCCATTTTACTATTTGTCTTTCACCATTACTTGGACAATATATGTTCCATGGAATTTTAAAACCTTTTTCTGAGTTGAGTAATTTTAAACCTTGTCCAGTTGGTAACGGAAATTTGAAATGTTGCCTAGTGGAATGTAAATGTTTTGCTTTTGAATGGAGCCCAGCCATGACCCATAACTTGATTGGCTTTTCATATTTATCAAAGAAATCAGATTTTTTTATCAATACCTTTGAGTTTACATGACCATCATTGTTTTCGCTCTGTTCTTTTGCCCTATCATGAGATCTAGGTTTGTCTGATATCCATTCTTCACAATCAGACACAGCTTGGAGTAAATATTTGTTACCCACTTTCTTTGATACTTTAGGGTGATTCAAGAATTCGGCCAATGAGGCAATTTGTGATTCTTTTGTTCTTCTTCTTGAGGCTCTAAAACCCTCATTATACTTGACGATCTCTTCGACGAATTTCAATTCATCATCTGCAGCCTCGATCTCTTTTTGTAGTCTAGACTTCGTCATTATAGTTTGTTGAAGCCTGATATTAAGAGGTGAGTAAATATAGAGTAATAAGCTGATCTAATCAACGTGAACACCACCGATTAATTCCATACAGATTTGAAAAAAAAAAAAAAAACAGAACACAAAAGCCTAAAAAAACGGTTGGTTCTGAAAGAAAAAAAAGTGAAATGGGTGAGATTGGAAATTTGAGATTTTCGTGTGAATGGATATTTACAATTCAATTGTTTCTTAAATTATCTTCAAGCACTCAATTGACTTATCTAATACGATATAAGAATCCAATATATACGTTTTACGTTTCAAGGAATTTTTTTTGATTTTTTCTATGATTTTTTATGCGTCTTAGGAGTAAATTTGTTGATCTATCGGTTTTTCTGCATTTTAGTAGAAAGAAAATCGTGTTACAATATGATTCTATATATACAAGATTGTGTGAAAGTCCACACCTCATTAAAATTCATCGAAATGATAATGGCAACAACAATAAAAAAAAAAAAATGCAAATAACTAACCCAATAACCATTCTAGGAAAATTCAAATAACTTCATCAACATCACCAGACACCTTTCTTGACACCTGGTAATAAACCATCCAAGGCTTGCATTCTAAATTGGTACTATAGGGGAGAAAAAGTTAGTAAATAAAGTTATGATAAATTGGGCTTACAAGATACTACTCACTCTGCAAAGTCTGAAATCTCTGATAGTACCTTTACCTCTTCCTGAATCGACACATCTATTTTTCACCTGTGTCATTCTTGTGTAATGAGGCATATTGGTCAATTGTAATTGTGCTTCTAATCTGGCTTTTGCTGGTAATGCAGTATTTCTAGCGATGAATTTCAAAGCTCTAGTGGTGACTTCATTTTCTGCTACTTGTTCTCTCTTGAAATTATCTCTGATGACTCTTGTATTGATATAAGAAGAAGGCAATCTTGAAGTGATACCTCCGAAACGTTTCATGTTGTATGTATACTTTTGATCGATGTACTGGAGAAGTTTTCAATGTTTTTTCTCTTTCTATTAAATTTTTCAATGGAGACTTTACTGACACATCTGCCAGATTCCACTGAGACAGCCCCTGTTTATGTAGAGTAGTGTACCATATGCACAATAATCACTAATTAGGAAATGGTTTTGTAATTTTATTAAAAAGCGAATTTTCATTGGTTGTAAATTTACACTAAGAGAATTTTATTGAAAAAAAAAACAGAGAAAAAAAAAAAAATATTCAAGTTTTTCCTACTTTTTTTTTTACCTTTGAAGATATCGAACTTCATCATCAAGTATATATATCATATTCATAAAAAAAGCTAACAATGCTCAGTCGTCGTTTTCTTTCTACCACTGCCAAGAGAAATGCTCAATTCACCACTTTGAAAAATGGTTTAATTGTTGCTACAGAATCAAATCCAGTAGCTAAATCTTCTTCTGTTGGTTTATACATACAAGCTGGTTCAAGAGCTGAAAATCCATACAACTCTGGTGTTTCTTCATTGACTTCAAGAGTCTTGATCGAAAATTCTAAGAAATCTGCTTACGAATCGGGTGTCTTACTTTCATCTTCAAATGCTAAGGAAATTACTGGTATCAGTACTCAATTTGCCAATAATAATTTAAAAGCTGCTGTTGATACTTTATCTTCAGTCTTGAAAAACTCTTCATCAACTTTGAACGATGCCTCATTGGTCTCTTCACAAGCCAAATTAGCTGGTGAATATGCTGAATCAATCGAACAAGTCCCAAGCAAAACCGTCTTGGAACATTTACACTCAACTGCTTTCCAAGGCACTTCATTAGCCCTCCCAACTTATGGTAAGTCAGACACTGTTTCCACTTTGGAACCAATGGATTTAACTTCTTTCTACTCAAAGAATTTCGTTGCTTCAAACGTTGCCATTGTCGGTTCAGGTGAGATTAAACACGAAGAATTAGTTGAATTGGCCAACAAATTAGAATTACCAGCTGGCTTGAAACCAGAAACTAGACCATCTTCATTCTTGGGTTCCGAAATTAGATTCAGAGATGACACTTTACCAAAAGCTTATGTATCTATTGCTGTCCAAGGTGAATCCGTCCACTCACCTTTATACTGGATTGCCAAAGTTGCCAGTGAAGTCAATGGTGAATACTTGAGACACGGTTTATACTCAAAATTCTTGGGTTCAAAATTATCAAGTATTGTTGAAGAATACCACTTGGCCAACACATACCACCACTTCAGTAACTCATACTCAGACAATGGTTTATGGGGTTTCTACACTGAATCAGATAACATTGGTAATTTCGATGATATGGTTCACTTCACATTAAAAGAATGGAATAGATTATCAGTTTCAGTCACTGAAACCGAAGTTGAAAGAGCCAAGGCTGCCTTGAAATTGAAAGTCTTGTCACTTTTAGAATCATCTGTTGCTCATGCTGATGCTTTAGCCAGTGATGCTTTAATTCTTGGTTACAAATCATCAACCGACGAAATCTTGAATAAAATTAATAAAATCACCGTCAGTGATGTCAAATCATGGGCTCAAGCCACCTTGTGGGACAAAGATATTGCCGTTTCAGGTACTGGTCAAATAGAAGCCTTATTCGATTACAACAGATTAAGAAACGACATGTCCATGATGAGATGGTAGATTGCATTTCCTATAATATAATAACACTAACAATATCCCATACTCCACCAAATAAAAAAAAAAATAAAGATTATAAATTCGAAACCAAAGAAATTTTTTTTCTCCATTTGAAATAGATAGAGAATTCATATAATGTAGTTTTAATATTTTTGTTATTCAAGATGTAAAAAAATTTATTTCAATTAATAACTATATCTATGATATAAATCTTGTTTATCAGTTAAATCAACATCCTCTTGGTAATCAGCAAGTTGTCCAGCATCTTCTAAAGACTGTCTTCTCTTGTTCTCAACAACACATTTCCATCTATAAGCCAACAATAATACCTCTGTAACTCCCCAAAAGACCAAATTGGTGATCAAACCTGTTCGATAAGTTGGATCCTTTGAATAATTCCACCATTGAGGATAGACAACAGCTGCTAAACAGTACCCGATGTAAAATGCATTGTTAACCACAGACTTCTTGGTATTACCTCTTGTATTAGAAGCACTCAATGATAACAATATGGAATAAAAACTTGTGATACAACTTCCCAACCACGATGCTACAATTACTCCCCAACTGTTGGACATTGGTAATGCTAATAACAAGATATTCCCTATAATTGGAACTATGATCAACACCATGACTATATAAATTCTTTGTTTTGGCCACATAGAAGTCATTGCAACACCAATCCATATAAAGAGTAATTGGACTGCTCCTGAAGGAGCACCATATTTCAACACATCAAAAGTCTTATAACCTAATTCTGAAATAATCAAAGAAGAGAAAATGATAGGACCAGATGTAACAGTGACCAAGAAACCCCACAAGAATGCCGAATAAGTGATCCAATCCAATTTCAAGCATTCCCATAATTGTTTCTTATCAAAACTTTTCCTTTCACCTCTATCACTCTCAGCCAAGATACGATGCACAGCGATTTGTCTTTCTCTATCATTTAAGAACCAAGCTTCACCGGGAGAAAGTGGTACTCCAAAGAAGAAAATTCCTCCAATAACCAAAGTCATTGCACCACATACCAAGAAAGTAACTTTCCATACTGAAAGTGCCAAGTTACCGTTCTTACCTATACCATAAACAAGAAAATTTCCCAATACTTGTGCCATTGCATTACATGAAATCCAAGTTGCAGTTCTTAATGCATGTTCAGATTTTTTGTAATAAACAGAAGTGATGATGACAAATGAAGGAGACACAGCACCTTCAAAAAAACCCAAAAGAGCACGAACAGCCATGAATCCTGGGAAAGAATCTGGTGCTGCTAAAATCATACACATTGCACCCCATAATAATACAGAAATACCGGTAACCGTCTTGATTGGGAACTTACTCAAAGCATAGGCATTCCATATCTGTGATGCTAACTGTGCTATATAGAATCCCGAAGATAACCAGGAATATTGATTACCAGTAAGTTTTAAATCCGTCTTAAGTCCAAAAACAACTGTATAACTCAAAATTTGCTTATCCAAGTATTGACAAAAGAAGACAAGACACATTATTGGTAAAACATAGGAATCAATTTTACGCACAACAGCTCTTTCTTCTTCAGGAGTGAAATCAATCAAGTCAACTGGCGCATGAACAGTCTCTGCAACGTGAATTTGATTTTTCTCTTTATCCGATCTGCTTTCAGTGTCTACTATACTATTACTATCACTCATTTTTGTGATCGTCTTGATGATAAATTTATTTAGTGGATCTTATTGTAGAAAAACAACAGTAAAAGCTGTATTTTACATTTTTATAATCGACCCCCGATGAGATTTTTTATTTTCCATCGGCCTGGATTTTTTGTATTATCTACCCCAATCTCACCCTTATCTTATCACGCAAAACGCAAAACGCAAAAAAAAAAAAAAACCTTACAATAGAAAAAGACTAAAAAATTGCTCTAATCATAAATGCGGATAGTTTGAGTTTCGAAGCTATCCATCCCGTTTCTTTATGTGATCTGCAATCGGAACTCAGGACCCGATTGTTTATAAATCATGAAAGAACAAGCGAATTTACAAAAATAGTACTCAATATGCGACGCTTAGATAATAATGAACCTATAATCACATAGAAATCAGTTCCAATCTCGCAATGATAAGATTGTTTTAGTAAGATTACATAGATAACAACTTACTTTGGCCTTCTGTTGAGTTACTGTTTCCGATGATTAACATAGCATCCCAGAGACGAGTCTTCCCGGTTTCTTGCAAATTGATCTTTTACAAGATGATAGGTAACAAGGAACTTTTTGATTTTCTTTTCTTGTTTGGAGAAGAGTTTAATAAACTGTTCAGGGAGCTTTGCAAATTGAAATCTTTATTAACCCTTAATGACGCATCCATACCTCATATTCTTTGCTTCCTCCTGCTTGTCTGCATGTACAATGGCTTTTTTTCTCTTTCTAATTTTTCGTCGTTGTTTTTTTTTTTTTTTGGTTTTTCGGCAAAGCACTTGCAAATTGATTATTTGTGGTTCTTCGAAACGTGAGATATTGCTATAACTATGCTAAGTAACTTAAAATTATACTCAATCTTGGTGACAACACACTTTTTGAAAATGTACTCTCTTTTGGTTGACTCTGAAAGAAAAAGACTCTGTTTGAAGCATATAGTGCTTATATTTATCAAAAACTAATAAAGATGTTTACCAGCGTGGATAAACATCTATAATGGACAGTATTAGTAATAACTACAATCACTGTATTTGTAATATTCACCAATGAGAATCAAATCTCAAGGAAATTATAGGGGTGCATGAAGGGAAAAAAAGCACAATTTGAGAAGGCTGTTGTAACAAACAGATTTCTCTTTTACCTCCAAATCTCATACTAAATATAGACAAAAATGGGTCATTTTGGTCTCATAATATCTGCAAAGACGAGCAAGAGCAAATTAACTACAATTCAGATGACTCCTATATCCCATTGAGCCATAAAACACAATTCTGCCATTTCTGCAAATTCTCTTACTTTGACCCGTGTCAATAATATTAGTCTAATATACACTACGGTTATTACCTTTTTGGGTCATTCGGTATTTAAATACACTATTAAAATTTATGCATAAATCTGCAAGCCCCTCGCGTATATATGCAACTTTAAACTTTATTATAAGCTCTTTTGTTTTCATCATTTTTTATTTCTCTATCATAAACAATATGAGTATGTCCTGATACTTCGATCTGATCTGATAAATGGTGGCGAACGAATTTGGTTCAAATGAGTGAACTCCTGCACTGTTTAACTGTGCTGTAGTTTATTTTGTTCCTCACTCAAGTTTTTACAAAGTCTTGTTCAAGACCAAGTAGCACTGGAAGCAAAAATCCTAGAATACGAAAAGTTTTCTAATCTCTTTCAAGATAAATGGGAAATCTCTAGATGTTCCAACAGGACTAGTCCTTGAAATTTCTGAAATTAGTTATTTAAATGTCCAATAAATATACATATATATATATTATTTTTGTACTGTTGTTTCCCAAAATTCATAATCCGTAAAATAGTGTTTACTAAAGTTTCCTTTTCTTTCCGTTGTATTTTGATTTTCCTCTTTGATTGGTGACTTGAATTTTTGATCTATTAGTTGCTTTTAAAATTTTGTTATTTTCTACAGACCAAAAATAACAATACATAATTATATAAAAAGGCAAAAATACCCCCACACGAAATTCTATGACCTACTAAGTATAATATAATTAAACATAATCATGAATCAAGAATTTGGACTTTTTCCTGACCGTCTTCTGTCAGAAACTGAAATGGAACTTGGAAAATCAACTGAAAAGTATTTAAGCTTCGGAAACGGCAGAAGATCTCAGGTGATTATTGTTAATAGTGAAGGTTTTTTATCTTTTATTGATCCCAGAAATCAATTCAATATTGCTCACCTTCCAAAGACGTCAATCGCAAAAATATTTGACCCCTTTTGGAGATATGAAATGACACAAGATCTCACTCCAGGCGAGACGCACCCAAAAGTGTTTCAAAAAGCATACCAACATGCAATTGATTATTGTGTCAGAGAGGTCAAAGCTTATCTGCAATTGGGCAAGTTAATGGGAGATGTAGTTCCATGGGTTTTCGCCTACGGTAGATTGTCTGATAAGGAAGTGAGTGTTGGTAAATTTTATATTCGTTGCACCGGTCCATACATTTTGCTTGAGAATTTGGAATCCCAAAGAGATCCAAATTTTAAAAAAGAAGATGTGACACAAGTCTTTATTGAAAAAAAAATTATTCCGCTGTTTAGAAGATTACATGCTGCAAATGTACTTCACAATGCAATCAATTTCGAAAACTTGGTTATAACAAGAGATAAGCAAGTTAAAATTATCAATTTTAGCCACTCTGAAGTGACAGGAAACCCCGAAAGTTTCGAAAATGAGATCAGAAACATCTACAGCTACTTCTTTTACTAAACAATCCTTTCAGGTTAGTATAGCAGGTCTTTAGCAATTTATAAACCTCTTTAAAAATTTTCCAATACCCGGATTTTCTCGGTCTCTTCTTGACCCCAAGTAACTCAAAAGTGTAAGATGCATTCTTTTTTGAAAAGGTAAATAAAGAAAAAGTGAAAAAAATAACACAAAAAAACAATAAAAAAAAAATCGCGTACATAGTAAACAAAAGCTAGTTTAGTTGACAAATAGCTATGACTTCTCATCAAGGAATGATGGAGAATGCTCTTGATGAGATAACGTCAGTTGTGGAAAGACTCCAGCGACATACATGCTCCAAATATGAGAAACGTGAGTCCCACGTATTTTTTTGAATGTGATGGTATTAATTACTAACAGATCTTAGAAATATTGAACTTGCAGAAAGAGAATGAGAATCTACGGAATATTATCAACCAAAGTAAAGACTATTCATATCAGCTGTTGAACAACAGATATATAAAAACAGTCAGTGATCACAAGAAGCAAATCGAAGATTATAAGTCAACTATTCAACAATTGAACAATAAGATAGCTGTATTATCATCTCGTAATGTGAAAACTAAGCAATCGACAACACTACCACAGCAGTCAGATATCCTCTCATTCATGAAACCAGCATTGCCAATAGTGAAGCAAGAAGAAGAGTCTATAAATTTATCCTCTCAAGAGGGGCCATCTCCGGTGCAGCATAATGAATTCCTATCACCAACGCAATATTCTTCATCTCAGACTGGATCACAACAATTTTTCACAGAGAATGTGCCACTATCAAGTAAAGAAGCAGATCTGAAATATGAGGCACCAAGAAATTCTTATTCCATTTTCCATAACAATATCGATATGGATTTTGATGAAGATGAAGGAGAGAGTCAATTTGAATTTGAAAATGATGATTCTCCATTGTCTCAACGGAAACGCAAGGCAACTATAGAAGATTCTCAGAAAGATTATGAGGAGTTAGTGCTACCACAGAGGAAAAGGGTGCCCTTGAGTGATATAACAAATGTGAAAAAAAACAGTTCTAGAAATGACAGTAATATATTGAATTTTGCCAAAAGTAACAAGATGATTAACTTGAGCAAAAATTTTTCCCAAAATAGGGATTGGATAATTGAAGATTTCAAGCCCAATCCAGCATTGATTGATGAATATGATGGCTTGTATACAAAGAAAAGATTTATCAGAGATCAACAGCAACCTGCACACAACCAACAACAACAACAACCGGCACAATGTAAATGTGCAAACTGTTTAAAATTTTTCGAGATTTCTGGGCAACCTTTGAAATTATCTAAAGAGGATAAGTTGAATAGCTTAATTTATAAATTTCATCATCGAAGCAGTGCTTTAAACTTGTTTAATTTCTCAATTGATGCTCCAGGTTTGAATAAATCGGAGTTTCCTAATACACAAGAAACAAAAGAATTCAAGATCAAACTGAAGAGGATCAACAAATTGAAACTGTTAATTCGGTTGATCAACAGCCTTGAAGTTGAAGAGACAATAACTGGTGTTAGACAGGTTGGTTTGTACGTTTTCAAAAATGATGAGTGGAATCTGTTTGTAAAAGAAAAAAAATTTGTTATTGATGATAGCGTATATCAAGAATTAGAAGATTTCTTGCAAGATAGAGAAAATGGGGTAGTATGATCTACGAATGCCTAATCGAAAAAATAATAATAAATATGATTTCATAATCTCATAATAAATAAATAAATAATCGTAATAAGTGATAAAAAAATAATAATAATAATAATAATAAACATAATTTATGAGATAAAACTTTTTTTTTTCCCCCGTAGATATCATGATGTCGTTAACGATGTAAAGCTTCTAAATAATCAACTTTATCAAATTTCAAATTGAATTGATTACAAATCTTGTTGATTTTATCAAAATTTTTCATAATTCTAAATTGTAACAAATTTTCTAAACCATATGAATAATCTTTGATATCTGTATTAATAAATTCTTTATGGTCTAAATTATTACCAATACCATAATAGTTGAATTTGTTTAATTTAGTGAATTCAGTATTACCTGTCAAATTAGAAATTCTTGAAGGATTAATAACAGCGATACTGGATCCATCTTCTTTCTTGTCTTTAGAACGGAAATTGCCAGATAATAATGCATCCAACGAAAAAGTTTGTTGCAAAAATTCATAACTCAGTAATGTGAAACCAAATTGTGGTGAAGATCTCATGATTCTTGCAACACCACCTTTGAAAAACAGCTTAAAACCTTCTTCTTTAAGAATTGTACTGGCACAATGTCTCATACCTAAATATTTGGTTTCATGTTGTTTTGTTTCCACTTGTAATCTGGTCTTTAATACATCAAATGGAGTGGTGAAATACAGTGCTGGCACACCAGCTAAGGCACCACTGATAAGTAATTGCAAAGAAGACAAATGCTGAGTCTTTGCCGGGTTTGTTGGATCGTAGTTGAAAAGGTATTTTTTCAAATTGGCATAAGTGGGGAAATAAATAGCACTAAATGGGACATCTCTCAGTAGACATGCCGTGGCACCTTTGTACAAACCACGGAATCCCAACTTATTAATGATTTGGAAGGCTGATTGTCTAACTTGTGATTCACCTTGAACTTGTAATCTAATTTTAACAATCTCCAATGGGTTGGTAAAGATAACTTGCAGTGCACCTGCTGAACAACCAGCCAGTAATTCCCATGGAACAGGAACATTTCCATCTTCCCTGGAACCAATTTTACGAACCAAATCATTAACAGTCAATTTGATCAGTTTCTCTGGGGCTACACCTATCCATTGTGGGATAATTCCTCTATAGAAACCTTTAGCACCTTCCATCTTGAAAACTTTAACAAAACAGTCAAAATAACCACTGTATAATTTGACGTTTCTTTGCAGTTGCATTCTTGTCTTAACTAAATCAATTGGATAAACCATTGTGGCACCAAAAGCACCTGCAATTGATCCTAATAAGAACGAATGCAATGATTGTAATATTTGCTTAGGAGAAGTAACTGAGGTGCTAGAAGAAATTGAGGATGAATTTTTTTCCAAAATTTTCTTTGTCGAATTGATGTCAAAATTACTTAATAAAGTTAAAACTTCCAACTTGTTTATATGATCTTTTGAAGTCTTTGCATTTTTTAAATGAGCATTTAAAACGATGGAGTTCCAATAAAAATACAAATCAATCTCTTCTAAATCGGTTAAAGTTTGTAAATTTGGGAAAAGATTATTATAGTCATTGACATATCTATAAAATTGGTCAACACTGATTAAATTATTTGCTGAAGTGCCTGTTTGATAAATATTATTGATTAAAAGATAATTGAATTTTGGTAAATTTTGTAAAAATTTTATAATAGTGGTACATTGTTGATAATTTAATTCCTTAGTACTTGAAAAATAAGGTAACAATTCATCAATTTTATCCAATATTTCAACTGGGATTTGATCTTTAAACACAAATTTTTTCAAAATGTTTTTCAAATCAGTAACTTGAATAGTCTTGGACGGTGTCTTTTGGAACTCATATTGGAAATTAATTATAGACAAATCTTGAACTAATCCGATAAAAGTTTGATAATCCAAGATATTTGGTTTAATTTCCAAATATGAATCAATCTTGTTGAAATTCTTGATATCGAATAATTTTACCAAATAGATGAAATTCTTGTACGAGATGGAATTTTCATGTGTATTTGATTTCTTATCAATGATTTCATTTTCTAATATTTTGAACAATTTGAAAACAAATTTGAACTCATCATCATTCTCCAATTCCAAGTTCTTCACAGATGCAATTCTTAATTGTTTATAATTCAAGTCATAATTGTTGTTCAAGAAAAGTAAATTCTTCCCAAAATTTAACCACTCATTCAATTCAAGGAAACCTTTCTTCTTTTGATCTGCAATGAGATACAACATTTCGACATTCTCATGATCGTTAAAGATTTGTCTAAACTCATCCAAAGTGATCTGTTTGTTTTCGTTCGAGTACTCAATGAAAAGCTTTGTTAAATTTGTATTTATATCAGTGTTAGACAATTTCAAAATCTCATCTTCTTCAAAAGTTGTGAATTTTAATAACTTGGGTAACTGTTTCTTGTTTATAGGCTTAGGTGTCAAGATATTCAATTGTTTCAGGTCTGACATGGTGTAAGCATTTGCCTTTGTCTTGGTAAAAAAAAGGTCTGTCTCAACTAGTTAACAATATGCTTATGATTTGAAAAAATCTTATTCACTAAAATTTTTTTCTATAGTATTAATTTCTTTTTTCCGTCAAAAAGTAAAAAAATCAGACAAGGGGGAAAAACACAAAAAAAAAATGCTCTGCTCGGGTGGCTAATATTAAAAATCCTCGTATGGTTTTTTCTTCTCCTTCAATTGAAAAGGATAATTTATTAGACAAGGATGATATTGACAAATATGGTATATACTGTATAGTCAGTCTTGTGTCTATATTTATAAAATATATGGAAAAAAAAAATGGAAATCTGAACTTTTGGTTATGTGAAATTGCTATTATAGTTGAATCACTGACGTGGTCTATATATATATATATATATATATATGAATATATGTGTATATAATATGTGTAATATATATATATAGGATGGATTATGGTATTCTTGTATTCAAGAAGGTATCTATAGATGTTGTTGATACAAGTAGATTAAAATTGATGGCGAAAAAAACAAAAGATCGGATAGGATCTTGTTCTATATTTAAATGAAGAAGAAGCAAAAAAAAAAATCATATGTTTGACTGCCTATTGCTACCTTTTAAAGGGAATTTCCGTTTACCGAGTGGAAATGTCCCTCCATTGGAAGAGGAGGGGAATGCGGTTTTCTACCTGTGTGGGGAAATTAAAATAATAAACAACGGAGTCCACCACCACCACCACCACACACGACCCGGGAAAAAGCCAACTAACCGAAAGAGGGGCTGTCTGGGATTTCTATTTACAGATATATATATACACTAGGAAGTCAATCGCTGTAATGATCATTCAAATCATCATCATAATAATCTTTGTTATTTGTTGCATATAATTGAGATTTTTGCTTTGCCATCCATTTGGATTCATACCCATTGGACCTGTTCACATTATCCCACTTGGGTCCCAGTCTGATTTGGAACCTATTAGTACTATATTTTGTCGATTTGCTTGAACTCAATGGTTTAAAAATTGATATCGGATCTTCTAAAGCATCAGTCTGTTTTGCAGTTATCACCGGTTCATCTCTTGTCTCAGTGGAGTTCATCACTATTACTGCATCTTTTAAATCATCTGGCTCTTTTTCTGTGTGTATTGTATTACTGGATATCGATTTCAGTTTCTTTTCTTTCTTCAACTTCTTCTGCTCTTTCTTAGACAAGTAATTCTTAGCCAAATAATTTTGTAATGAAGACATGATGTATCTTTCACCGATTACTTTACAGAGTTTTTTTTTTTTTTTTTTTTTTTTTCATTTTTTTTTTTATTTTGAATTTTTTCATGGACAAGGGCATATAGGCAAGAGAAAGTGCCCCCTTTGAGAAGATCATATATATCACTACAAGATTAAGCGATAAATTGCATATATACAAATATATTTTTATAACAAGTTGAAAAAAAATAATAAAACAAAAATTACATAATAAAAAAAATGGTACAACAACGTTTATGAAGGTGGTGGAACAGTCTTTACAGTCTTCTTCTTTCCACTAGAAGAATCAGCACCATTGCTAGGTTTCTTACCTCCTCTAGCGTTCTTGATACCTCCTCTTCCTCTACCATTGACGTGACCACCACGAGATGATGATGTCTCATGGTTAGTTTGTGATTGAGGTCTTTGCAATAACTTTTTAAGGGCAACCGAGTCTTGTTCATTAACTTGTGGTTGTTGCTGTTGCTGAGTAGGAATAAACTGTTGCTGTGAAGAATACTGTGGAGTACCCATAACGTTACCCATAACTGAAGAAAAAATATTTTGAACATTGGCATTAGTGTGATGGATAGCTGCTTGTTCGGAACCATTGGCTGCTTTACCATTTGACTCTTCAGCATTTTTACCACCTTTAATTAATGACAACAACTCATTCTTTGCCTGTTCTTCTTCCTTCTGTTTTGCCAGCTTCTTAGCTTTGATCAGTTCTTGCTTAGCTTTAGCTTTCTCGATAGCTTCCTTAGTTGATCCAGGTTTCTTGTTGGTCTTTTCAAATTTAGATTGATAGACCAATTGAGGAGTTGATAAATTCAACAAATTGGAAGAATCAACTGTTAAACCTCTTTGTGTTTTCAATCTACCATCCATGTCATTACCACTCATCACAGGGTAATCAAATAATACTTGAATTGAGTTTTTAGATCCAAGTGTCTTAATACCCACAACAGTACCTTTACTGAAAACTGGGATTTGCCCAGAACTTTGAACATAGATAACACGTTCACCCAATTTGAAAACTTGTTTTGATAAGGCTTGGAAGGACAATGATGGTACGAGAACTGCAGTTCTTGGAATACCTTTGATACCCTTGGTGTCGTATTGAAATTGTCTTGAAACAAATTGAGTAATTTGAGACTCAATTTTGGCAATAGAGATCTTGGATAATGATTCACTTTCCAAGGAGACAATTTGTAAATTGGAATTGACTTCTTTCAAGTATTTTTTAATTTCAATAAGCTCGTCTTTTGAAAGTCCCAATTCTTTCAGAGTTGGAATTGAACTTTGTTGAGAAGAGATTGGAATCAATTTGGTGAACAATTTTGGAAATTTCTTCAAATAATTTCTAATCAAGTCAATTGCCAATGCACTAAATTCCCAACCTCTATCATTACGTCTTGTATAACCCAAGACTTTTAAACCTTTCAGTTGATATTTCAACGTAATACCAATGTTTTGTCTCTTACCCTCATAGTCTTCAACCATAAAAGTTGAAGTAATCTTAGATAAAAATAATGGTGGGACATGTAAATTTCTAGCAGCCAGTCCTGAAGGGAAGTATTGAACAACTTTTGACTCCAATTGAGCTTGCTCTAAACCAAATGATGGTTCCAGGTCTTTGCTTATCTTGGAGATATGGACTGTCAATTTATCTTCACCATGTCCGACAATCTTAGCCGGAGAACCGTAAGCGAACGATCCCAAGAAGACAACTTGAGAATCAGCAGGGAATTCTTCATCAATTGGTAACGGAGCTCTCTCCTTGTATCTAAGATCTTCATTGACAACATCATCAACAACGGTTTGAATTGGGTAAACTTCAACTTCATCAGCATAAGTCTTGACATAGGCACCTCTTGTGGTACGGACTAAACCATTTACACGCTTGACATGAACAATACCTTCAATTGGCGACAATCTGACACCACGTGTTTTTAAATATTGCGACATCATATTATGTTTTGTCTTGGTGAATTCCTCTTTTTCAAAATGCTCTAATGGTGAGGCAGCAAAGCTAATAGATTTCTTTGCTGGATTTTTCAACTTCTCGTATCTGTTTATACCATCAACAACCTTGATAACCTTAGCTTCTCTCAAGATTGGCCAATTAGTATAGACAATCTCACCACAGAATTGCTTAGCATACTGTTCTACTGTTAAACCTTCATATACATTCTCCAATGTTAAGATCATACTTTCTTGCTTTGAAGGTTGATTGAAAATGACTACACTTTCATTCTTCAATTCTGCTGTGAATGGAATAGTATGCAATGTTGGGAAGCCAGCCAATGATTCCTTACCTTTCAATGCATTCTTACATAACCCACTGACATATGTTAAACCTTCCATGGAAGGTAATTGGTAAGTAACTTCTTCACAGTGGTTGTTTTCCAAATCAATGAAAGCAGTAGGTAATGGTGAATGATAGTAATTGTTGATTTGAGGATTGAAAATGAATTTCAAATCTTTACCAAACTCATTACGTTGTTTTTCTTCTTGGTTCAAGCTTTTCAACAATGGTTTCATAGCATCGATCAATCTCTTTTCATCAACAAATGACAATTTTACAACAGCTTCCCAGTCGGCAGTCTTACCGTTTTTATCAATTTCAACATCATCTGGATAGAAATCAATAATTGGTGAATGTGGATCAACCATCAATGTTCTCAAGACTTGAGGAATCAAAGCACGAGATCTGGCTGGTAAGACTGCCATCAATTGCTCGAAAGGTTGGAATGGTTTACCCTTTTCGAAATTTATCTTGGCTTGGAGACCTAACTTAACATCCGAAATTCTTGGAGCATAATGATATTTATAGTACCATGGCCACGATTGACAACCTTTGTAATAATAATAAAGCACCCATTGTAAACCTTCGACATAATTTTCAGCCAAGTCAGTTAATTCCTTGGTATCTTCAATTCCAAAACCAAATTTCTCTTTATAATAACCATCTTTCCATTTAATGAATTTTTCATCATAAGTATGCTTCTGGTCTTCAAAAGTCTCTTCATCTTCAACTATTATAGCCGATTGATATCTTTTTATAGTCTTTCTAATTTCTTGCAATCTTTCATCCAACTCATCTTCAGTTTCATTTGCACTCATTCCATCAATATCAAGCTTAGCAGTATAAGTGTCCTTTGATTTGCTATGAATGATGATTAATCCCAGATCAATCGCAAATCTTCTGATAAAGTCTAAGTTAATTTCAGAGCTTGAAATTAACTCAGTTGGTAAAGACAATGAAGGAATTTTTGAGTCATCTTGATTGAATTCTTCGATATTCAAACCTTCTGAATAAAGTTTTAATATCCATGGCTTGATTAAACCTACTAATTTCTTTTGTTGTTTAACCAATAATAATTTTCCTTGTCTTTCTCTCTTTCTCTCACCTTCAAGTGAAATATTCTCCAATTGCTTGTTAAACCACTCAACATCAACATTAACTCTTTCAAAATTCTCCAATTCAAACCTGGATAAAATGTCTAACCATTTACCAAATCTTTCCAAATTAATCTTACCATTTTCATTTAAATAACCATTTGTTGCCTTCATTCCTTCTTTAAAGGATTGAACTAATAATGGGAAAGCACCTTTGTTCAAATGAAGATCAGGTAAATTAGGCAAGAAATCATTACCAATGACGTACATTACCAAGATGAAATCATCCAATACTCTTTCAAAATCATATTCAAATGTAACTTCATCTTTCAATTCTTCAAATTCTAACTCCAAGTATTCTCTAACCAAAGACAAATGCAAAAGGAAGAATCTTTGAGTTGAAAGATCACCACTCTTGGACTGAGATTGACGTCCAAATGTAACTTCTTCTCTTAAAAGAGCAAAATGAGGGTCGTGTGCTGATAAACCCAACATGATCAAATCGGCATCTAAACCATAAATACAATGACGTAAGTTTGGGTTATAGTCTTTTTGAGCTTTCATTGTTCTAATGAACTCCATAATTTTGTGTTCACCTTCACCTGGAACTTCGTGACCACTAAAGATCACTTCAATATCTTGCCATCTTGAGTCGGTAGATATCTTTTGATGAATGAAAAATTTCAAATTCTTTGTTAATTTGGCCATGAATTCAGTGCCGGGAGTAATAGAGTTGGTATCAAACGGCTCTTCTTTTGGGATTGGTTCACCACTTTCGATAGCTTTTTTGTAATTCTTTTCAGCCTCAACAGCAGTTCTAAATCTTCTTGCTCTTTGTTGATTCATTTTAGCTCTTGGAGCAACACCATCAATTGCCATATAGAAAGTCTTCTGTGGCTTGATCGTATTGAACAAATGATCAATGTAGGCAAAAATAGCACCATACATTTGTTCATCCGATAGTCTTGTTATAGAACCATCGTTACTATGAGTACAGTTATGTAAAATTGAATTCATATCAAGATACAAATTGTCAAATTCAGGAATAGAAGTGTCATCAATCAACTGACTGATTTGTGGCCATCTTTCCGAAATATATCTGAAAAACTTGGGGATACCTAAGCTATGTTAGTAAACCTGAAATATTCTGATGAAGCTAGATAAATACGTACCCATGACTGTAAAATTATATATTCAAATGCAAACAAACTCTTCAATTGTACTTTTCTCCTTAAAAATGAAGTCAAATAACAAACAATATCTTTTCGAAAAAAAAAAAAAATTAAAAGCAAATTGTGAATATATATAAATATAGTATATCAACAATGGTTTAATATAATGTAATGATGTAGTATATGATATTTGAATCTATAACGTGTCTTTGGAGATATGAATATCAATGTTATATTGAATTTTTCCTTCTTTATGTCGTTGATTTTTTCTCATTACTCGTACTGGTCGTTGATGCACTACTGAAATATTTACATTCTAAAACAGCCCCCGTTTCGAAGTCGAGAAAAGTGAGAGAAAAAAAAAATTTTCGATTTCTGAAATAAAAATAAAGTAAACAACAGTATTACACAACTAAATCTCTTTAATGTTTGGAAGATCTGTGTCAACTTCTGGAGCTTCTGCTCCAGGTAGTGGCTTTTCATTTGGTGGTGGGGCTAATAATGCCCAACAAAACAATTCAAGTGCAGGAGGTTTGTTTGGTGCTAAACCAGCAGCAGCAGCAGCTCCAGCAGCAGCTCCAGGTGGATTTTCATTTGGAAATAACAGTAACACCACTCAGCAAAATAGTGGTGGGTTGTTTGGTGCTAAACCTGCTGCAGCTGGTTTTGGTCAATCGCAGCCTTCCAGTGGAGGATTATTTGGAAACACTAATAACAACACAGCTTCGTCAGGTGGATTATTTGGTAATAATAACAATAACACACAACAACAACAACAAGCCACAGGAGGAAGTGGATTGTTCGGCAATAACAATACTCTGGCTCCTAACACATCTGGTGGTTTATTTGGTAGCTCCAACAGACCACAACCAACAACAGGAGGAGGGGGCTTGTTTGGAAATAATTCGAGTAGTAATAATACAACTGGAGGATTATTTGGAAACAATGCAAATTCTTCAACCAATACCACATCAGGAGGACTATTCGGTAATAATAATAATAACAACAACAGCAGCAATACACTGAGCACGACAGGAGGATTATTTGGAAATAATAATAATAATAACAGCAATACTCAAACCGGTGGGTTATTTGGAAACAACAACCAAAGTTCAGGGGGTGGATTGTTTGGTACTAAACCTGCAGCAACTACTGGTGGGTTATTTGGAAACAACAATACTACTACTACTGCAACAGGGGGGTTATTTGGTAACACTAATAACAATAATACACAAGGAGGAGGATTATTTGGAGGTAGTAACAATTTCCAACAGCAACAGCAACAACAACAACAGCAACAACCTCAATTACCTCCATTATCATCTATGACAAGAGTCAATGAATTGCCTGAACTGTTGCAAAATCAATTAGAAGAATTTGATAATTACATTCAATTACAAATGACAATAGCAGATAATTTGAAAGCTGATGAGTTGAACCACAAGGAGTTGATTGAAAGTATACCAAGAGATATCAATTTCTTAGAGAGCAAATACGTTACAGTAAATCAAACGTTAAACAGTGATTTGAAATTCATTGAACAATTTAAAACAAGAGAGTTGGATGTATTTAACAAATGGGTTGAGAAATTGTTGAAATTATATTTACAAATAACGGGGGCAGGTTCAGCAAATAATAATGGACCAATACAATCTTTAGATGGACCAGTGGCTGCCAATGCCACTACCACATTAAATCAATTTTTCATCACAAAGATAGAAGAATTTGAAAATAAAATTGATAGTTATAAATCAATCTTACAAGAAATTGAAAATACAATAGACGGATTAGACAAGATTTCTATTGATGGATTAGATAAGAATCGTGGTACTGTATTAGCCTATAATACATTAAGAGATCAGTTTCAATTGTTCATGGAATTGGCCAATAATATGGCTGAAATTCATCATGACGTTAAAAAACTTTCAAGCTCTGGTTTAGCTTCATTATCATCAACATCGGCATCTTCTACATCTTCAAGATAAAGAATATAAACATTGAAATACTGGTGTAATTAGGGGGGTTTCAAAATTCCCACATTCCCATTTAGTTTCTAAAATTTATTCCTTATCTTTTAATGTCTTACGAATTTTTTCCGTACATTTTTTTTTTTTTTTTTTTTTTACTTAAAAAATAATTAATCTTATTTTAATAATTAATAGAGTATATTATTTGATATTGCCACCAATAACACATCAATCCATTATAAAATTTGTATTATATCAATAAGAAGTCACTTTATAAATCAAACTTCCCTCTTCATATCAATTTGGTAGCATCAATTTTTTGTATGTAATCTTTATTATTTCATATTTAATAACCCTTCTTTTTTTTTTTTAATTTTTATTGGTCTGCTGATCATATGCTATAGCATTTATAGTGGATTAACATAGAATTTAATGTATGGATTCATGTTAACAGGAATTGGAGCAGAAGGTTTATTCATTACAATTATTGTGAAATACTAACTTTATTTGATTTGGAAAAAGCATTTTACTAATAGATCATAACAGTTCGAGTTTTGAAACAGTAGAATTTAAAGCGGATAACAAGACAACTAAATCTAAAAACATTTTGTGATGTCTCAAGTTAAATCCAAGGTTGAGCAACATAGTTCTCAAGAAGGCGATAATGGTCTTGTTACCCCTTCCACGATCGACTCATCTTCAGAAAAAATCGAAAATGTCTCAAATAAGGACAATAACAATAATATTATCAATGTTGACGATAGTGATGATTCTTGGTCAGTTATATATTCATCAGATGAATCAAACTCTTCTAATGATTTTGAATCCAAATTAACCGAAAGTAGTCATGAGGATAACACTGAGAATGACCCAGAAGATTCTAATATGTCAATCGCCACAGTTAATCCTAAAGGGGCAGACGATGGTGCAGCATCTGTCAATACTTTGAGAAGAGATTCAAATGAACAATGGAATGGTTCCTTGTCTATTCCAAAACTTTCAATTAAAGATGAATCCGATGTCAAGAACACTGAAGAAACTATTAAAGAAGAGGATAAATGCACATCTTTATTAGATGACCTGAAGCTTTTTGCTTCCAAGGTTACTGGTACGGTGAAAAATTGTTCCACAGTTGTGGATGGATATTGGAAGGAGTTTTTAACATTTGTCGATACCAATACAGATGGTACATTGACCAAGGCTTCAAATGTTGCCTCAAGAGAGGTTAGTTGGTTCAAGAATGTTCCTTATTTGGAACAAGTTACTCTGAAGCAATTACTGTTGGTGGTTATCTTATTGGGATTAACTATCAATCAATTATATGGTGCTAATCCTCCAAATGTTAGTTTTCTTGAACAAAATAGTCCTAGTTACAATGATTATTCAATAGCACCGGATGCTAATTATTTGATGTGTGAGACTTCAAGATCACTTGCAGTTATTGAAAGAAATCCAGCAAGTTTTTCAATTGAAAGAGTTTATTTCTATGGTTCAAATTTGAAAGACACTCCTGTTAATTATTACAAGAAGATTATGGGATTTGAAAGACTGAAACCTTCAAATGATGAGATGATTTCCTTCATGAATGGTTTCTGTGGTGAGAAAATTCGTTCTGTTATTGGTGGACATCATAAATATTTTTACCTGAGTGGTAAAAATGATTTTGCACCAGTAAAACTGGCAAGGCAAATTATGATCAATGCACCAGATGTATCAGTTAAATCAATTGAAAAATTCACTGGGACCAATAAATTTGTTGTTGTTGAAGGCAGAACGTGTTTATGGGAGCCATTAGATCAGTTTAAGTCCTTGATAAATCAGAAATTGGAAACAGAGTCGATAAGTGCTTTAAAACAAAAGACTCTAGATATTTTCGGTACAGCTCAACAAGCTATGAGTCCATTATGGGAGCAAATTTCTAATGAGGCCCTGAAATTTGATAAACCATTTTTCCAAAATTTACAAAAAACAGTATCACAAAGAGGTTTAAAATTCTTGGAAATTGTTAGTACTTCAAGTGAGGGTTTCAAAAAAATTTCAATTACGGCAACTGGTAAAGCCAATTTAATTTTGAAAGATCTGATTATAGGACTGAAAGCCAAGACTGGGGATTTCAAATTGGAATTTGATGAATACATGCAAACAAGAGGAATTCCAGCTCTTATCAAAGGTCAAGAGTCTTTATACAAGATTTCAATCAAGAGTCTTAAACATTTAAGACATTTTGCAAGCAAGACATCTTTACAACTGAAGAAAAATTCGAATCAACTTATCAGTATTGTTCAACATGTCTCGTTTAAATTACAAAAATTTGTGAAAACAGATGGTGAAAGATATTTGAATAATACAGCAGTATTGTCATACAAATTATTTGATAAACTGCGTCAAAGAATAACTCAATTTGTGAGTGATAATTAATGAATTGTTTTTTATGTCATCAGGTCGGTGGAATGGTGTTGGGTTATCTTTTTTTAATATTTTCTCTCTTATTCTCATTCAATTCCTTTTTATATATATATATCTTTATAGTGATACTTTTTTTGGTTTATTTTTCTCTTATTTATTATCTTTTTGTGGATTATATGGATTTGGTTTTTATTATTATTATTTTTAAGTGTTTGTTATATCTTTTTTGGTTTTAAGTATGGGGACCTTTCTTTCCAATTTATAATTTAATTGTTCTTTTATTGTATTCTACTCTCTTTTCATTGCAAAAGTTTGAATCATTAACTTTACCTATATACATGACATTAAAAACCATCCCTCTGGTTTGTAATTTTTCAATTATTCTAAATACAATCATTTCTCATCTTTCCCAGTTTTCTTTGCCTCTGAATCAGCAGGTAGTCCTAATTTATCCCATGATACTCTATCCATCAACTCATGATCCATTCTACAATTCAAATAATTCTTTGCCAACATACGACAATTTGGAGCATTATCATTTTTAACAATTTTCATACATTTCAAATATTCTTGCATGTATTGTGTACATTCTCCATAATGATCCAAAGGGAATGAACCTCTTTCAGGTGGTGATGGAGACCACGATGAAAGCTTATTTCCAGGATTTGCAGACATAACTAGTTTGTTGTGTCTTTTACTTCTGTAACTTTTTCATTTTTACTTTTTTTTTTTTCTAATAAATTTTTCTCAAATTATTTAGAGATGAGATTGTACGTGAATAAAAATTAACTTTGAGTGGCCATATATAACACAAGATAATCTGCAATAAAAGTAGAACTAAAAAAAAAAATGATATAATCATAAAACATCTTATTAACAAAACAAAAAAAAAACTGACCATGCAGTTGTATCAGTATGAAGGAATAAAAAGCAGATACTTTTTTTATATATATATAAGTTCATTATCTCATTAAAAACTATTTTGATGAATTTTCCAATTTTGATAATCTTGATTCAAGATCCCTAATTTTGAATTGATCATTATCAACTTGTTTTTCTAATAATTTTATCTTGCTTTCCAAGAAATTAATTTTTGATGTAACATTTGAAGATTCAAAAAAATTTTGATGTTGAGGAAGTTCTTTTTCAGAAATACTTGTTGTTCTTGTATTCGACTGGTTATTTGTGATGTCGTAGATTGGAGTTTGTGGGAAAGATGAATAACTTGGATGGCGATCTTGCATGGCATTCGATACTTTGTTGAATTGTTCTCTTAAAGATATATCATTTGATGGTACTGACAGTTTCCAATGTACAGTCTCATAAGTTTTCTTATCGTTATTATCAATATCATTCTTCCCAATGATACTTGGTGATCTTGAAGTATCTGCTATTGGCATGACCAATTTTGGTAAATTAGTTCCAATGATACTTCCCGATGAACAACCATTTTTGGTATGCCTTAGTAACGCATCAGCACGGGCAAAACTTCTATCACATTTTGTACACATATGAGGTTTTTCACCAGTATGCATTCTTTGATGTCTTTTCAAATCATGAGATCTTTTGAAACCTGATTTACAAATGGCACATGTATAAGGTTTACTCTGAGAATGCACCAATTTATGTGTTTCCAAATTATGTTTTCTTGTAAATACTTTTTCACATTGATCGCATGAGAATAATCTGTTATTTAAATGATCTTTATCTTCTTCTTCATGTCCAGATGTTGTAGCTGTTGTTGTCAGATCAGATGTTGAAAGTGGATAGAAATTTTGAGCAGATACAGCAACAGCAGTAGGGTTGCTGATGACATTGTTTTCAGACATGTTCAATGATATATGGATGATAAACAAAGAAAAATAAAAAAGGATGGTGGCTGATTAATATACAAAAAAATTTCTTTCTCTCTTTTTCTGTATAAGAGAGAATATTAGCCAAATTGTGGCTGTTGTCTTAAGTGTGTAAAATACACGACCTTTTCCTTATTAGAGCAAATTTAAAGAGTGATAAAATTTACACGTGTCACTAAAACAAAGAGAGAGAGAGAGTTACCCTGCTAATTTAATTTAATTTAGTTTTTTTCTTTTTTTGCTTTTTTTTCTGATATTACATAAGCACAGCTATCAAAATGGACTCACAGTTACCCGTGATACAGTGTAACTCATGTATCTCTATCTTATCTTCTATGTACAGATATTGAAATACTATTATATATACACCCTACTAGTATTACTCCAAATATATATATAATCATACTACACTTCATATATATATATCATAATATATTATATTAATTTAATACATTTCAAACAAAGAAATAGAACAAAAATAAAAAAATAAAATAAAAAATTAAAAAAGAGGAAAAAAAAGAAAACAAAACAATAAGAGGAAATTAATAAAAAACCATCAAAAACCCATCATCAATCATCAATTCCAATCATTTCTTAATTTATATATATTCGATACTGATATATATATCTAATATATATATATATCGATTGATCTATCTATTTAGATATATCTATATCTATATATATATAGAGATTTTTACTACTATTTTTTTTTTTTCTTCTTCTTCTATTTTGCAATATTTTTCATAGCTTTTTTGCTATTAGATACCCCATCACAATTCTTTCCTTGTTTGTCAATCCAACTACTCCAGGTTAGATGATGCTAGAAATCAATAGAAAGAGACCAAGGGAGTACTCAAATAATTGGTCTCATGAATCTTCAGGTGTTTTCACCACCAATGAAGATAACACCGATAACAACAACAGCAATAGCAATAAAAATAATTTGGCAGATACCGGTCTCACAAACCCATCAAATTATCATCATCATCATCATCAGCAACAACAACATAATGGAAATGGAAATTTCATCGCTCAACCATCACAAGAAGATATCATCATATTAGATTCGGAAGATGAAAATTACAGTTTTGCCAATCAAAATGATAATAATAATGATAATGGAGTTGTCTTGGATGATTATGAAAACGACTCTGATGTTATGATCTTGGAAGAACGTAAATTGGACGACGATGACGATGACGATGAAGTGATTTCAAGTACATATGATTCAGCTGGGTTGGCTCCTCATTTCAATCATTCATTTTTTGATAATGACTATTCTTTGAATTTTGATTCAGCTGCCACCTCGGCTTCTTCAACTTCCTCATCAGCTGGTATGATGGGATTGCGGCCACCTTTGAAGAAACCAAGAACCAAATCTTTACCTCAATTACCTCAAACAAGGGTCTCTTATCATCCACCACCAAATTTACATCAATTAGTGACGACAAAAGTTGGTGAAATTAAGACTAATTTTGTTCCATTTACTGAATTGAATTATACATTTTCATCGCCATCAAATTCCGCTCTGCAGGCAAGAAGAATTTCATTTTCTGGTGGATCTGCTACGAAGAAGACAAATGGTTCAATATGTGATGATAAAGATGGTCATTATATTGTTAACTCTGGTGAGTTTTTCGCAAATGGACGTTTCAGAATTAAGAAATTGCTTGGTCAAGGTACTTTTGGTAAAGTAATTAGTGCCTATGATACAAAGACAAATGAAGTTGTAGCAATCAAAATCATCAGAGCTGTTCCTAAATATCGTGAAGCAAGTAAGATTGAATTAAGAGTATTGTCCACGATTAAAAAACATGATCCAAATAATCAAAATCATTGTATACATTTACGGGAGTGTTTTGATTATAGAAGTCATATATGTATTGTGACAGATTTGTTGAAAATATCATTGTTTGATTTTATGGAGAAAAATAATTTCAAACCATTCCCGGGATCTCATATACAGGCAATTGCTAAGCAATTGATCAGATCGGTGGCATTTTTACATGATTTGAAATTAATTCACACCGATTTGAAACCGGAAAATATCTTACTTCATGATGATTCATATACACGTAAACCATATAAGACAATCAAGGGAAAATCTTCAACTACAAGAGTATTAAATAATCCAACAATTCAAATAATTGATTTTGGTTCTGCCATATTTGATGATGAATATCATTCACAAGTTGTCTCGACAAGGCATTATAGACTGCCAGAGATTGTATTAAATATTGGATGGTCATTCCCATGTGATATGTGGTCTGTTGGATGTATACTTGTTGAATTAGCCACTGGTGAAGCTTTATTCAGAACACATGAAAATTTGGAACACTTGGCGATGATGGAAAAAATCACTGGAAGGCCCATGGATATTTCCTTGGTGAATAAATGTTTTAGTAAAAATAAATTTTATGGTCAAGATGATAATCAAAATATAATTCATTGTTTTGATAATACAACGGGTTCATTACAATTTCCTCAAAAAGCATCATCACAAAAATCGATTCAATTAGTGGAGTCTATGTTATCTCTTGATGAGTTGATAAGTTCTAAAATTGGATTAAACATTGATACGAAATTATCATTAGCTGAAAATTACATCATCAATGAAAATTCTTCAAAAGTACGTTTCAACGAATTTGATGATGATGATGATGACGATGATGATGACGACGATGAAAAGGAATTGGATCGTGATGAATTGAAATTTTGGTATAATTTCATCGACTTGATTAAAAGATGTTTGATTTATAATCCATCGAAAAGATTAAAAGCCTTAGATGCTATGGAGCATCCTTGGTTTGATTTGGGTATTTATGATGATGGAACTCTCGAGAAGTAATTATATATATCTATATATATATATATATATGGGCATTAAAGGGGATTGATTGGTTTGTGTTAGTTTTTTTTTTTTGGAAATTTTTGTTATTACGTTTTTTTAATTCGGTATTGTGTTTTGTTCGTTTCTTTATTATTTACTATTATTTTGTTATTTATCAACATTACTCTTTTTTAAACACATTGTTTTTTTTTTTGTCATTTTATGAAAGGAAAAGTAAATATACTTTTTATGCATTCATCTGATGTATATCATACATCTTAGGTGTTAATTATATATATATATATATTTAATGTAGGTTCATATTACAAAATTTTCCAATCAGATAGTATAAATGGGGGGTACTAATTTTGTTGCTTAACTTTTCTTTTTTTACTAGCCTTCGTAATCTATACTTCATTAATATATACTTATTCTTCTTGTTTGGCTGGTTCAGCTTCTCCTTCAGTTACAGCAGCAGCAGTATCTACGGGCAGCAGCACTGGTGTTTCTTCCAGTTCTTCTTCACTTGCTGAAGCTTCATCGTCATGATCTTCTAATGCGGCAAACATATTACTTGGTTCTCTTTTTGAATTTTCTCTAGTATTCAAACCTGATCCAGTTGAAGCTTGTGATGCTGGTGATGATGGTACTTGTTGTTGTTGTTGTTGCTGTTGCAATTGTTGTTGCAGTTGTTGTTGTTGTTGTTGTTGCAGTTGAGATCTTAAACTTGAAGATGATGCTGTTCTCATGTTATCATTGTTATTACCTCTCAAAGATTTGGACTCTTTGAAATTGTTCATTGGTCCAAATCTATCTGAGTTTCTTATAGTACCAACAGATTTGATCTCATTTTGTGAAACTCTGTTGGAACTTGAACCCCATTGTGATGCTAAATTTTGACTAGAATTACCTCCACGACTTGAATTTGATCTTGAATCACCACCACGTCTACTATTTTGACGACGTTCATTTTGTGATCTCTCTTCTTCTAACCTTTTTCTTTCAGCTTCACTATGAATTTCAGTTAAAGTCTTTGGACCTTTATCACCTTCTTTACCTTTCCATTTCTTATTTCTCAAGTCAATTAAATCCATCAATTTGAACTTTATTCTTGAAGACATCTTAACAGTTTCAATGATCTTATTTATTCTCTCAAAGACAGAGTTCATAAATTCAATAAAATTTTGATTTCTTGATGCATCTATCAATGGACCAACAGTGTTCAACAATTGAACCAAATTTTCCAAGACATCTTCTGAAGGATCTTCAATATTAGAAACTAAACCAGAGATACATTGAACAATAATCTTCTCTGATAGTAAACTCAATGAGTATAATTCACCGATAAATCTAACCAAACCTAAACCTCTTCTCTTAGCTGCTGCTAATTTATAATATTCATCAGACATCATTTCAGGTTCAATTGGAGTTCCATCTTCATTTGTTGGCAACTTATCAGTCCAACCTTTCTCATATTCAATTTGACATCTTGTTAACAAGTATTTTCTAACTAAGACACGACCAGTGGTTGGGCCTCCAGTGCTGGCATCAGGAATAGTGGTATCTTTAACTTCAGGTGAAATATCTGTAAATAACTTGGTACATAATTTGGCATAAACACTTGACCAATGTGGTTCATCACAAGCTTTGGCAAAAGTTAATTCAATAACTGTTTTCAAAGTCTTACCATCTTCTTCCCATTTGGATTGGTTAGCAATTGCAATAATTTCAGCAGAAATGACATCAAATAATTCTAATGTCAATTTATTCAAATGTGATTTAACTTTTCTGTTAATATCTTCTTCGTTCAATAACACAGTACCATCTGGAGCTGTCTTAACTTCCTCTTGTGCTTTGACTCTTGATCTTGGAACCCATCTTGATTCAGATTTGACCAATGGAGCAACTGGTTCAGCTGGTTCAGATGACTTGTCATCATCTTGTGCCCTATCTCTTCTCGAATTTTGCTTATTTCTTGATGATTTTTCTTTTGGATTTCTTCTCTTTGAACCTTGTCTTGATCCACTTCTCGAATTAAAATCATTTCTCAAATTTGTTTGAGATCTCATTTGAACTGGTCCATTACCAATGAATCCTTTACCAAATTGTGATGATGAGTTTCTAGAGAATGAACGAGCATTTCCCTTGTTAGCTGAGCTAGCATCTGGAATGACAATCTTGGCACCATATTTAGAATCCCATTCTTCATCTCTTGCCAAATTCAAAGGTTGTTGAAATTGAATAAGGAAAAGAGGGTCGTATCTAATTTTTTTACCACCACCCAATTTAGCATCTGGTGTAGTGACAGTTGACGGATACTTATGAGTGTATGGATTAACTGGTCTTGCAAATCTTAACAGGTTAAACAAGTTTGAAATTGTGAAACTTGGAACCTTTTCTTCAGGAATAGTTTCAGAAACAGGAGTGGTAACATTTTCTTCAGATTCTTGAGATGGCTCAGCAACTGGAGCAACAGTTGGAGTGGTTTCAACTTCCTTAGGTTCTTCCTTGATAGGTTCTGGAATTGTTTCTTCAACTTTTGGTTCTTCCTTAACAGGTTCAGGGATTTTTTCTTCAACTTTTGGTTCTTCCTTAACAGTTTCAGGAACCTTTGCCTCAACTTTTGGTTCTTCTTTTTGCTCTTCAACAGGAGCCTTAGTGACAACTTCTGCTTCTTCCTTCTTTGTCTCAGTCAGTTCCAGTTTAGGAGCAGAAGTTTCTTTAGCTTTTTCCTCTTTCAGTTTCAGAAGAGCGGCAGCTCTTGCAGCGATCTTAGCTTTAAACTCATCATTACGAGCTTTCTTCTCCAAATCAGAAATGGCTTTTGCAGATGAAGCAGCTGGAGCAGCAGCAGCAGCAGCAGCAGCGGCGGCAACAGGTGTAGATGGTTTAGTTGGTTGAGCTGGCGTACTTGGTAATTCTGCTGGGGCGGCTACTGGAGTGGCAGAAGCTGAAGATGGAGTGGCAATGGATGAAGCCGTTGATGGCAGTCTTGAATGTGTAGGTTTCTTGATCTGAATTTTGTTTCCTGATTTATCAGTCAATATAGCCTTATGCTGTTGTTGCAAATGTGGAGTTTGTGGTTGTGATTGCAGATCATGTGGATAACCTTGAGCTGAAGGAGGAGCGGATCCAGCAGGAGAAGCAGCTTGATAATATCCAGTATTGACCAGATATTGGTCATAAGGTTGCATTGGAACACCGTAGTAATACTGTTGCTGAGGGTAGCCACCGTACAAGACTTGTTGGTAATATGGAGAATATTGAACTGGCACTTGTTGATATTGGCCATCTTTATTATAGTTCTTTCTATATGGCTTATTACCGGTGTTATTATTGTAGTGATGACGGTTGCCTCCATTGTTATTATTGAAATTATTACGTGGATGAGCATTCGAGCCACCTGACGGGGTTGGCAGCTGTTGTTGTTGTTGTTGTTGCAGCTGCTGCAGTTGTGATGCTGGCGGAGCTTGCAGAGGAGACTGCTGTTGATTGTTCATGATGACAGCTTATCAATTATCCTGAATTGAATTAAATATAAAAAATTTAATTTATATCCTTTTCCTTCTTGAAATGAACTTATTTTTTTTTTCTTCGTCAATTCAGAGGAATCAAACCTTGATCAGAATCTTTCTGGATGAGTAAATATCACAAATATATATTTACACTAATTCAGAAGGATCAAAAATGATAGGTCCGGATGAATGAGCAGGAATGGGGTATTTGTTGTTGTATGTTATTGGAATATAACTCAAACAACGATGATTTTATTTGGAAAATTAAAGTGAAAATGAAAAAAAAAAAAAAATTTATTTTTCAACACTCAGAAATTTTTTTCTTCTTCATGTTTTGAAAAATTATCATTTTACACATCCGAAAACGGACTTTTTAACCTGTTCATACACGATATTTTATTATTACTAACTACTTTCTATTTGAATAATTTAGCTAAAGAGATAGCACCTTCATCGTTCTTGTTCATAACCTTGGCAACGGCCAATTCGAAATCCTCTTGTGTGACGTGGATTCTTCTTTCTCTTAAAGCGTACATACCTGCTTCTGTGCAAACACCTTTGACATCGGCACCAGAACATCCATTCATTTTTTCTGCAATTTTTTTCAAATCGATTCCTCTTGTCAAATTCATGGATCTTGAGTGGATTTTCAAGATGTCCGCTCTAGCTTCTACACTTGGTGGAGGGAATTCTATCTTTCTGTCAATTCTTCCCGGTCTTAATAATGCAGGATCCAAGATATCTAATCTGTTGGTGGCCATGATGATCTTGATGTTCTTGGTATTTTCGAAACCGTCCAATTGGTTCAAAAGTTCCAACATGGTTCTTTGCACTTCGGAATCACCGCCTGAGGAACCTTCAACTCTTGATGAACCAATGGAATCGATTTCATCCATAAATATAATAGAAGGAGCATGTTCTCTAGCCATGATGAATAACTCTCTAACCATTCTGGAACCTTCCCCGATGTATTTCTGGACCAATTCAGACCCAGATACTCTGATAAATTTACATTCTGTATGATGTGCCACGGCTCTTGCTAACAAAGTTTTACCGGTACCTGGAGGACCATACAATATAACACCTTTTGGTTGTGCAATACCTAAACTTTCAAACAATTCTGGGTGCTTAACTGGAAGCTCGATAACTTCTTTAATTTCCTTGATCTGCTTATCTAAACCACCAACCATGTCATATGTAGAATCTGGAACTTTTTCCACCATCATAAGAGAAACCAATGGATCAACCTTATTTGGTAAGATCTTGTGTAATTCATATGTATCACTTCTCAAGCAAACTCTCAAACTTGGGGTTATCTTCTTGATATCGATCTCTGGGTTCAAATTAACCACATATTTACCTTCCGGATGAACTTTTACCAATACTTTCTTCTTTCCCATAACTTTAACAACTTCACCAACATACGATCCTGGTTCTTGTAAAAGCTTCAATTCATCTTTCAAAGCTCTTACTTTAGAATTCAATGCATTACGTTGTGCTTCTAATCTTCTCAAATTCTGTGTTCTTGAGGTAATTTCAATCTCCAAATCTTGGATCCTTTGTTCGAAAAAAGGCTTGATACCACCTTCGTGAGTTTGTACTGCAGCCATCTTAAGTTATATGAAATGAACTAACAAGAATTGGGGTTAATTTTTATATTGTTGTAGGTTGTTGTTGTCTGTATTTTTTCTTTCAGTTTTCCAATTTTTTTCCTCTTTGTAATTTTTTGCCATCAGATTTTACTAATGGTGTGTAAAGAATATCAAAAATGATTTTTTTTTGATTTTGTTAGCCAAAAAGATATCTTTAGATAAAAAGTACTGGATATAAGTTATAAACAGGTCTATTCACCATTGGAAGAGATGAAATTAATATATTTAATTGCCTGTATTGTGCCGTTTTATATCCATTTCACATTGCTGTACCAGAGTTTTTGTAAATGTCAATGTGAAAGCTCATATAAGATCATCCCCATCACAAAAGACACCCTGGCTAGCAGTGATTGTTCGATGTGCAATAAAGATTTTTGTTATGATAACAAGTATTGTTCTAAAGAAGATGAAAAAGTTACAGTCAGTTGCTTTCAACGTGAAAGTTTCAAAGATAAATTGATAGTATACGGATTCCTAACAATTGTGCTAGGTTTATTTGGATTTAAAGTGCTATACCCGTATATAGATGGTATAATAGCTAAGAGATGAAAGTATCTATATAATATCTATTCATGAAGTGCAACTCCATTACCTTGTAACCAGTTTTTCGCATTTTGCTCGTCGTTAAATTGATTCACTGCACGGCAGCACCAGTTGTAAGAATATTGACCTTCTTCAAAAATCCAATCAGCCAAAAGTTTCCTCTTTGTCATAGAACTATCAACACAAAAATAATATGATGGCTCATCCGTACGTGAAATTGGTAAATGAGGGATCAGTGGTAGAAGATCTTGTTGTACGTATTTGATTATTTCACCCATTGATGAGAATTTGCAAAGTCCTGAGGATTTACAAGCTTGATTCTTACACCATGTAGATCCACAACCTCTTGAAAGTTGAATCACATACCTTCTTTCGAATCTTGACTGTAATTTGGCGTTTGTAGGATCATAGACATTTGAAAAAGAAGGACCAAAACACACGTCACATAATCCAAACTCATTTATATTACTTGTCTTAACACAATTCACATTTGAACATTTCTTTGGCTCGGGTCTAGAAATTCTATCCAAATCATGTAACTTCATATGTGATTCGTAGTCGATCAATTTCACCGGCTTCTTACATTTCATACAATCAACTGTCTTAGATCCACAATCATTTTCATGGTGCGACACTTGTTTGAAAACATCCATCGTAGTAGATTTACCCCTTGGAACAATCAAATGACAAAATTGACACTCATGTAACTTGAATTCACAATCACTGGCTCTATGGTAAGCATAACGTGGGTAGTCATAGAATTTTTCACCACATTCACAAGTATAATCAGAATGGAATATATTATTATGGTGCTCAAATGACTCAATAGAGTCACCAAACGCTGTACTGCATCTTTGACAGTGCCAGTGGCTTTCTGGGATGGTTTTATGGAACACTTTACCACAACCTTCTTTACATTTAACATTATTTCTAAAACAGAAATTCTCATGTAAAAATAAGGATGCCTTCGGTACTTTGGAATTACAATTTTGACACAAAGTTTCATTTTCTTCAAGAGTTATCTCCTCCAAATCACCAATAATTTCAGTTTTCTCGGTTACCTGTCTAATTTCAAAAATTGTTCTTGAATTCCATAAAAATGGTACTACATATATGAATTCCGGGGTTTCAAGATTTGCAAATTCAATTCTCAACTGAACAGTATCATTTTTTCTTATTGTATGATCTGCATCGAGTGTGGACCATAAGAAATTTTGTTTATCAACAAATTTATCATTAGAGACAAATAGATCTATAAAACTGATATCAAATTCTTGGTCTCTTAAGACTAGTTGGAAAATAACTTGTTGCTGTTTTGGAGCTATCTTGAATTTATAAGCATCTGAATCAACTTTGAGATCATTGACAATGATATCTCCTGTGAGTTCAACTGGATCTATTTTTTTGGTCCTGTTAGTCAGCATGGATCTGGCATGTTCATCATTCAAAGGCTGGATTGACAAGTCAATGTCTGTATCAATTATAGACACTGTTTGTGCTGGCTCAACTAAATCTATGAGCAATTTATAGATCTTATTATTGTCCTTTATGTACAAGATATCATCTTTTGTTAAGGTGGTGTAACTACTGTTCAACCTAGCTTCTAAAAAATATTTCCAGTCTGAGACATCATAATCAGGGTCCAATGGTTTTAAAACTAAAGAACTACCTTTTGGAATCTCGGGTTCTAATGATATTGTGATGAGCAGTTCCTCTGTAATCAGCGAAATCCCCAATTTCTCTTGAATAATATGAGGTAATACAATATAGTCTTCCAGTGCAGAAAACTCTCGCACACCAACAAAACAGGATTTCTTCTGATGTGTAGTGATCTTGAAAACCAATGGTGAAGGTAAAGATGTGAGTCCCAATGCCGACTGCTGTGATACAATATCATTCAATATTGAAGGAGGAAGTGCAACTTTGTCAGTGTAACTCCCCAATCCGGGGACATTGAACTCAGGTATTATATCATTAAGATTGGGATAAAATTTCAAATTTGTAGAATATCGAAGTTCTTTCATTATATCAACTCACTTGAATCATAGATAGATGATAGCAGTATATATAACAATATTTGCCACTTTGCTTTTGCCTTCTTCTTTCACTTTGTAATAAGCTTTCGAACTACAAAAAAAAAGAAAACACAAACAAGAGAAAAAGGAGAAGTTTTCTTTCTCCTAGTAAAGATGACATCTCTCTCCGGAGATGGAGAAAAGATAGATATACTGTTATGACATCACATCTACGTTTAATTACAAGATCTCTCTATCTACCTCTTGAGAGGAGGACATATCAGCCTATATAGTAGTATCACATTTATACACAAATAAAATAGGAGTCAATAATTATTTATATATATATTGCTTTGTAAGAAGAAACAAACAAACAAACAAAAAAAACAGTTCACTAACCAGCAAGGTGATTGATGAGAAAAAATGCACCCACAAAGAAAAAAAAAAAAAAAATTTAAAAAATATCAAATTTACACTATGGTAATGGACAATATCACTAATACCACCACATATCACTACCATATTCGTAAGCAGTTCCACTTATTTTAACCCTAGCATTTTTTATTTTTCCCAACAACAAGAAAAGAGAGAATAGAAAAAAGATTCAGTATTGTTCATCTTCTTCTTTGAAATATTATAATTAATCATTTATCAGGTACTAATCTTTGAATACAATACTCTTCTTGTTTGTCCATTAGTTCTGTTGATATATATTAGTCATATTTCATTTCTCAAAAGAAACAAATTATCATCATGCTGGTGGAGAGTCAAAAGCCAACTAAGAATAATGTCATTACTCATAGCACTATTCATGGCCATATCCATACTTTCGATGGGGACCATCGTCATATCCACGGACACATTCATAAACATCAGCACACTTTGCCTTCCAATATTGATGCAAGTGTTCTATTACAAACAGGAACAGACTCTTTTAACACTATATACAATCAACCAGTTGAAGAGTCAAGAGTGCTACCTTCGCCTTCTTCAACTGTGATATCGAACTCTTCAAATCAAAATGGAAATAATACTGCTACTGCTGCTGTTGCTGAAGAGAAGTTTGATTTAACACATTGTCAAATTCAACAAATTATCGATCAATGTTGCCACAATACATTAGATAACTGTTTTGATTGCACAGACAATGAAAACATTATTGAAAATCAAGGATTATTCAGTAGTGAGCAGAATTGTGGAGAGTGTTCTTCTGATATCGAATGTTGCAATGATGACAACTGTGACGATTCTTCAACACCTGATTCGCCTAGTAGTTATTATAGAGAGGCTTTACCAAATACTATTTTTCCTAACAGCAACAACAACAACAAGTTGAAAAATTCTGGATCACCAGTGGAGATTAAGACTCAGTTACAACAGCTACTAGAATATGAACAGAATTGCTTTGATCCAAATTGTATAGCAAATGAAATGGTACATCAGGCAGGGGATAAATGCTTTGAGTTTTGTGATTTTGATAACTTAGCAAAAGAGATCAAGCAAGAAAAAGTGGATGAAGTGGTGACAGATATTCCAGATTCCTATAGCATGTTAAGATCTATCAGTTCGGCAACTAAGATGAGTGACTTGAGGACCACCGGTTCAACTCAAAAGCCAGCACATAAGCATATCCATGGCCACGATGTACTTCATCATTGCTTACAAGATTCCTCATTGACACCGGAACCACATGTTCGTAAAAAGCAAAGAACTTCATCTAAAGTGGAACAATTCCATTATAATTGGATCAATTTGAATGACACTTCGATGGAAATGCCTACTTTGAATTCTAACAATCTCTTGGATTCGGTGAAACGTAAAGATCATTTACATTGTCTTTGGTCCAATTGTCCATCAAATTTGACTCAATATTCTTCAAACAAGGAATTGCAATCGCATGTATTGAAAGATCATATAATGAATAGTGAACTGCTAACTCCTGATTTTGATTTAAATGATGATATTGCAATCAATTCTTCTTTTTTGAAAAACCAATCGACATTTGAATGTGAATGGCTCGATTGTGATTTCAAATCAAATGATATTATGAAGTTATTAGAACATATTCCATCAGATCATGGTTTCAAGCAACCTTACAGTGACAAGATTGAAGAGTTGGATATCAAGACAGAGCAGAAACCTGTTGTTATTCCTCCTCCTCCTTATCATCATCACCATCACCATCATCATCACCATCATCATGTTAAGAGAAACACTGACGAAGATGTTGATGTAGATCCAGATCACACTTGTAAATGGGAAGAAACTGATGGTGTTTTTTGTAACAGGAAATTTGAATCTACACAAGATTTAACAAACCATCTCATCGATGATCATATAGGAGGTGGACATGCTACATATATTTGTAAATGGGAAAACTGTTCAAGAAATCAAAAACTTTTCAATCAACGTCAAAAAATTATCAGACATTTGCATGTTCATACAAAACATAGACCATGTGTTTGTAAAATTTGTGGTAAGAGATTTTCCATAGATCTCATGTTGGAACAACATATGAGAATACATACAGGTGAGAAACCTTATCAATGTTCAATATGTGCCAAGTGGTTCAAGACTTCATCTTCATTATCAATTCATCTCAGAATTCATAGTGGTGTGAAACCACTAGTTTGTAAATATGAAGGTTGTGATAAGAGATTCAACGAGTCTTCAAATTTAACCAAACATTATAAGATTCATCAAAGACTACTTAAATGTCACTGTTGTATCAAGACATTCAGTCATGAGAAACAATTGATCAATCATTTGAAACAGTATCATGATATGACAAATGATGCCATGTATCAAAAATTAAAATTGCAACATGGCGGATTTCGTAATCCAGATTACGTAGCTGATGCTGACCCAAAAAAATTACAAGAATTGAGTGACGAATTTGAATCGGAATAATTTATGTATAGCTTTAATGGAAAAAAAAAAAAGGACTAGTATATTAAACAACGGTGCATTCACCCCTCCTGTACATTTACTTTTGTCACAAACAAGCACCTGCTTCTCTCAATTCAGACCTATTATAGATTCACTACTGCTTAATTTATCCCGTCTTTGAAAAAAAGGTCACATTAGTTAGCCCAATAACACTTGTCACAGGATAAAAAGAATTAAGCTAGGCCATTTTGTGCAATTTCCGAATGTAGTGCACAAAAATATTTTTTGCTCAATTTGTTTCTCTTTATGACCCATTACAAGATATAATGCCGACAATATTTTTTTTTTTGCACTCTTTCATGTTAACTATGGGTTTCTCAGTCATCCACTGAGTCACATTTTAAAAGTTTGCACTCTGAAAAATTCTCATTCACAATAATGTCAGTAAAAGATAGTACCAAATAAGACCTAGATACATAAATTAGTAACAGTTTTTTTTTTTTGCTTAGACATCAAGTTACTGGTTACCATTTCTTAGGAAATTCAACACTTTGGTCTTATGTAAATCGAAGAACCGAGTGAATCTCTGATTGAATTTGTTCTCCATTTTGGTTAATGATACTCAATATCATGCAATTTGTATACATTTGATTAACAATAAGTTAGTTGGTTAGGGGTGTTGCGATTGTCTCCTTTTTTTTTTTTTTTTTCCCACGCTAATTTTTTTTTTGTTTTTTGTTTTTTTCCTTCATTTGTCATATTATAGTGGAAATATGTCCATTCCCCTTTCTCCTATAATTGCATTATAATTTTATAATTGAGAGACAATATCTGCACCTGATTCTACCAAATCATGTTTTTTTGTCACACTCTTTTTGCAGTAGTAGGAAAAAATCTTGAATTAATCGGAATTTTCACAAGGACAAAAACAAAAAAAAAAAAAAAAGATCGATTAGATCTACAGTCTTCAAGCATAAATCCTTTTTGAGGAACTCTCTAATGTTTTGTGTTTTTTCTTTTTCTTAATTGTGCCTTGTTTGCAACCAAATGTAATTTAAATGTTTGCATTTTACTTTTGCCAGCAGCGAATGTGTAGATTTGTTTGCCGATTGAAGATCTTCGGTGATCTTTTTTAAAAAAATTTCCTAAAACAACTAGAAAAAAAAAGAGGATACATCTTAATAGATTCTAGCGAAGATCAATTTGGCAAAATCATACATCAACATCTTTGTTCCATTCTTTTTTGATTTATTTCTTTTGTTGTTTGCAAATATAACACAGTTGATTAATAGATCTACATATGTAGAGATCTTCAAACTTAGTTATCAGGATCGACTTTAAAAAAGTCCTGGTATTCGAAGATTAAAACTCTTAATTGACACATGTTGTTGTTGTGTGTTTCCAAACAAAGAATTTTGTTTCAAAATAAAAGAAGATTTTCAAAACTGCAAGTAATGGAGGAATCGTGACTGTTATTCATTTCTGCAAGATTTAGTGTTCAAAATCAAACGAAGAAAGACTTGATCCACCCATCTATAGTTAAAAAAGCAGGTTTCTAACAAAAGTGGCTGGGTTGGGCTGCCTGATATACTTACATATAATTATACGAGGATTGTATTAACACACTAGAGTGTTGGTGATTTTAGGGATTAGCTTAACTAAAACTTAAAGCTTGTTGATTCTTGGTATTACACTCAGATGCTTAGGATTTATCAAATTGAAGAAGTGGACTGATATCGAAAAGAAGTAGGAAACTTGGCAATAACGAAATCACTCTACACCTCGAAAGATCAGATCCTCCATGAATACTTCTTCTCTTCTATGTTTTTGATGCAAGTTACTACCTAATAATCTTAGTTTTTTTTTTTTTTTGTCTTTTTTTCTTCGAAAAGAAATCAAAGATGTACCTGAATATTACTTGCATTTTTGTAGATTCGTTTGTAATCATATTCGTCTTTCAGTCTAGGTAATTTTTTTTTTCTCCAATGGCTTGACATTTTTTTTCCCCCTTGAAGTAATTGTAATACTAAGGTCTACGGCAATATATAATGAAGGGTCTCTAAGCTTTTTATTGTGACAAGGATTATAACTATAAGCTCAGAAGGAGCAACTCAAAGAGGTGTATTAACAGTTAGTTCTCTAATTCAATTTCTTTTTCTTATTATTATTATTATTAATAATTGTTGCTTATTTAATCTATATTGCTTTATAATGAAAAACCTGTCTTTCAATCTGTTTCGTGAATAGAGTGATTGTTGATGTCTCTAAATGGAGGAGGATATGCATGCAGAGGCACATAGCATTTTCCCGGAAAATAATAGTTTGCATTTAAGAAAAACAAATATTTTTTTCGTTACATGCGCATTTATCTAATACAAAATGCAACAACTGCTAAATTGAAGGTTATATTGTTAATAACACACACTCTCTTACTCTCGGTGTAAGCATCACAGAACCGTGAAAATATATGTAAGCTAATAAGAAGTCAGTTAGATGAGAAAGAGGAGACTGCTGTTTTTTTGGTGGGCAAAAGGCATAGCCCGTTTAATTAGATTCCCAATTTTGCATACTCTTTTAAACAAATCTCTTGTTCCTACAATTTTGCACATGATGATTATATCCTCGGTATTTATTAGTGTATACAATATCCAAACTATGATTATCTTTTTTTCGTTACTGTGACAAAACTACATTAAAATTCCTTCTTTCCTGACAAGCGAGAAGTAATAGTTCAAATTTCCTTTTAACTTGCTTATCATAAAAAAATCAAATTATATTCCTTAGTAATCTAGCAACTCTGTAAATCATTGTTACAGAGAAGAAGCAAACAATAGAAACTAACTACATTTTTTTATTTCTTTTGGGTTTCTCTTTACAATAAATGATATCTGATAAAGAAAGAGATTAACAAAGAACATGGGTTATGAATGTTGTCTAGTGGAGTGGAAACTTGCATGATATGTTTGTGTCTTTATCGGTGAACTTTGTTATCTTCCTGATGAGATCTACCTTGATATAGTCCATCATGAAGTTCTACTCAGATCGGAATATATACTATCAGAGATAATAATTTCCAAAAGATAGTATGAAGAACATTAAAAATGCAAATATGAACATATTTTCATATTTCACTTCCCAATTGCCCAATTCGGATTTCTGTTCTTCTTGTGCACACCACAAAGGAAAGAAAAGAAAGAAAAAAGTGTGGCTGGTAAAAGGGCAAGTGAAGATTGCTTCGTCGTTGTCCTGCATGAGGCATAATTAGGGCAGCCTCCTAAGGCTGTACATGCAAAGCCTATTGTAATTGCTTTGTGCATATACCATCTTCTGCAAAAGAGAACCAAAATTTTTTTTCCCTCGCAAAGACAGCGTGCATATTTAAACTTTCCTTATACAATAATTAACAATCAATCAATAATAGCTTTCCGTTTTTGTCTCTTTATTTTCTTTCTCTTTGTTCCTTTGACATTTCGTCATAGTTGTACAAACGGTTCATTTTTTACTTTTCTTCTGTTCTTTATTAATTTCAATTTTAAATCTTTTATTTTATTTTTTTTAAGATACTAGAACTTCACAGAAACTCAGCTTTTGAATAGAGCTCGTTTTCAATCAAAAAAATAAAAAAATAAAAAAAAAAAACCACATGAAAATAAGAAAAAAAAGCAATCTTCCTTCCCCTGAACTTTTTTTCATTATGTTAATATTATTATTATTATTGTAGTAATGTCTCTGGTTTTTTAACCTATTAGACATAAAGAATGTGTCAATGATGAAATAACTTATTTTGACTTGCTCAAGATCCAAAAAGATAGAGGAGAGCAGCTGTGAATAAGAACTAATTGATATACCGGCCGACTTTTTTTACAAAAAAGATTTGATAGTTAAAATTTAAAATTAAGCAAAGATAAGGAAATAGACAAAAAAAAAAAAAAAGCTAATAAACCTGAATAAGGGAACTATATATAATGTCAAGTTAAATTTTATCTTAGAATAGCAAAAGCTTGTCTAATTCTTCTTAGCGGCAGCTTCAGCCATTGCCTTCTTTCGCATTCTTGAAGCGAAAAATTTCATTGCAAAAGGCATCAACAAATTGTTAATAGCTATCCAAGCTATTAATATACCAATATTTCTACCTAATTCTCCTCTATATGTATCAAACAATATAACTTTATAAGCTTCAACTGAATTATGGATTGGTACTGCATAACCATATCTATAAAATCTAGAAGTTAAAGCTAATGCAGAAAATGTAGGTGAAATATTAAATACAACCCATGATAAGATCCAAAAACCTAAAAGTGGTGGGTATGTACAAAAACAAATCATGGCAACATTTTCATTAGCACCACCAACTGCTGACATTGTTAAATATGAAATCATCCAATATACACCAAAACCACCTTTCCAAGATTTATTAAAATCAACTTGGAAAGCCAGTGAGACACATGAATAACCTAATGAAAGAATTAAATAAGAAATTTGTGCCGAGATCATTCTGTAAACGACAAAATGAGAAATTTTTAAATGTTTAGCAACCATTTGATGAACCAGAACAAAGAAATTGAATTGGAAAAATGTTATAATAATAAGATAAATTGCACCAACTTGATATGGAGCAATTAATACGGTACTTGTTGAAGGTCTCATATCATCTAAAAACCAAAGTGGTAAAGTTGAAAGTAAATTTGGAGCACTAGTAATTAAATTTGTCTTTTGTTCATTTGTAAGTCTTGAAATCAATTCTGGGAAAAAACTCTGTGATAATGAACCGAGCCATATTGTTTGATATTGTTTAACAAATGGGATGACATATGACCCCATTGCTGTTAAATCTCTTCCTGTCTCATAGTACAGTGCTACATATGTCCCATTCGCATCAAAACTGGAATCTGCAGATCTGAAAGCTTGATAGTAATCATAAGTGGCATTTGGTCTAACATAAATGGCAGACCAGTATTTTTGATGATGAACTAATCTTTGAACTTCTTCTTCAATAGTGATTTGATGCTTATTTGCAGCTTCTTCTAAATCTGTGGAATTGATAACTTTCCAATTTCCAGTGGCTTCTATTTCAGGAACACTAGTCATATTGACAAGTGACATACCTAAATATGGTGGGATACCACCAACTTCTTGATAATCACCATTTACAACTAACATCTTTAAATTTCTAAATTTTGGAGTTCTATCATAAAATGAACCCCAATAAAATGAAAAAGCACAAAGCATAAATGTAATCATCATCACATAAACTTTAATAAATTGCAATACCCATTTCATTCTTTCTCTCTTAATCTCAGTATCGAAAAATCCAAATTTATCTTGAATCATTTGCGAAATGGAACTACGTCTAGATTGAGATCTTTTCAAATCTTCATTATTATTGCCAATTGGACCCTCATAACGATGAGCTTCTTCATCATCCCTGGAGATTTCATCAGTATGAGACATACTTCTCTCCATGTCACCTGGATAATAACCTTCTTCAGAAGCTGTTCTCTCCGTGTGTATTCTTCCATCATTCACTTGAGTTTTCCTCTCTTCACCGGTATAACCTTCAATTGACGAACTCATTGGAGAAATGGACTCTTTTGTGCTCTCAGGCATTCTATGATCGCTTATCTGAAATTTTTGTAACAAAGCACAAGTTAATAATGATGTTTGACTACCCTACGAGATGAGGATATTACTTATATTTATATTGAAATTCTTATGATTAGTCAACTCACTTTCATTTATCAGCAGAAAAGTACTGTTTATTATTAATATGGGATTTTATGTTTTTTCTCTCTCTCTCTTTAGTTTTGATTGTTTTAGGTATTAAGGGCGAGCGGTGGAGGTTTCCCTTTAGGGAAGACTGAGCCCGATATTTCGGTCTTAACGCGATGTTTTTTTCTGTTTTGCTCTAATTCGGTTTTGCCAAAATTTGACTTTGATGAATTTTATACCCTGTTTGACATCACTTTAATTCCAGGGACTTAACGAAGGGTTACTTTTTTCAATGGAAGAAACGGGATTAAATAGAGGAAACAACGGGCTTAACAGCATTTTTTTTTGAAATTGTTTTCGATTTTTTTTTTTTTTTGTTTATACTATATACACCCTAGACCCGTTTCCTTTTATCCTTTTGTAACTTTTCAGGAGACAAATTTCTCTTGAGGATAGATATGGGGCTACTGGCAATATCGAAACTAGTATCCAGTGGTGGCTCCGGGTGAGAATTAAATATCTCATTTAAATCATTGAATTCAACATCATTTGTATGTTGAGTTCCTGCAAACCCGATGACCGATTCAGGTACCACCGTACCATCGACATCTTCTATACCATTAATATCGGCTTTAAACCTTATTTTTTTTGTGGTCTTGATAATTCGACTATTAGGGTGTCTCAAGTCTTTAGTTATAGATGGCCTATTGAATTTCAAAATGGCATATGTCAACGTTGTGGCATCTTGAATATTCTTAATTCCAACTTTATCCTCTTGCCAATCTTTATATAAGAGAATTCTAGCTTCTAAGAGACCCAACCAAGGAGTTTCTTCGCCCAATGTTGGGATGAGTTTGGATTGGTATACCGTCTGTAACTGTCGCACATTCTCCCTCTTGCTACTATTAGATGATGTCTCAAGCAATAATTTTTGCGAAGTAGTATTCAAAGATCCAATCAATACTGTTGCCGATTGAACCCTCTCGTTATACAGCCCTAGTAATCCCAATATCTGATGCATTAATTTATTTTGTCTTACTAATAACGATGAACCGAGAAGAGGTACAATTTCCTTAGTCATGTATCTCTCCCCAACTGCTTCTCTGGCTTTTTTCTCTATTTCAAATTTTTTTTTCAACAGTTCTATCTCTTTCTTTCTCTTCATGATTTCTTCTTCCAATATCAAAAATGAATAATGTATAAGATCAGAAAATTCATTCACCACTATCAAAGAATAATTTTGCTCTTGAAGTTCTCCATTATTTAATTGCTTGAAAAGCACTATAAGTTGAATCAAGGAGTCAAGCCGAGTATATTGTAAATTATCATTCAATAATAATGAACTTTTAAACCCATTCAATCTTATCAACTCATGCAACGGGACTTTAGCCGAAGTGTCAATCCATAATACTCTTCTTCCCAGCAGCAAGAAATTATTGACGATATTTAGAGTTAATACCATTTTCCCTGAGTTTTGAAATCCACTTATTTCATATATGCAATTTGATCTAATCCCTCCCAGTATCAGCTCATCAAATGTCTTTGATCCTGTGGAAATTGGAGGTATCTCCGTAATGTGGCCTTGTCTGGAGATATACTGACTTAAAGTAGGACCTATATTGCTTTCAGAAGTCGTTGAAGAAGAGAATAATACATTTTCCATCCTTTTGTGTCCTTGTTTATCTCCCAGTTACTATACTACGCGTAAGTAAAAAAAAAAAAAAAAAAAAAGTAAAGAGTAAAAAACCAAAACTTCAGGGGCTGTCTCCCCTTGTCTCTTTTCTATGCCTCTCGCTTTCATGCTGGCTGTTTTGCTTGTCTCTTTGCTCGATGCTTAAGTGGGATGGGAGAACTTGTCTGCCTCTGACCCTTTAACTATCAAAAGCCAAAAAAAATGTTTGATGAGAATCACAATAGACTTTGACTGTTATATGTCTTAAAACACATGAACCCACACGATCCATGATATTGAGAACCCTTTATTTACCCTTTTAAGGAGTCCTAATCATTAAATTTTCATGTAGTAAATGTCTCAAACAGATCTTTTACCCTAATTAACAAGACATTGTGTAAAGTCTGGGATAATGAAACACACAATAGTTACGAGAGAAGGTGAACACTCTTTTAAGTTCAAATTAAACATTTGATAGTTTTTTTTTTTGTACCAACCAAAATGGGTGTTGAATAAGGGATTTGCAATAAAAGTGCATCACTTAACTTTAATCTCTCGGTTGCTGTTGATGTTCGGTAGTTGACAAAAAAATATAAACTTATTAGTGCAATATTAGTTCAACAAGTGTTTGTCCATCTTAACTGACGGAACATGTAAAGTGTCTTTAGGTAGAAATTTTCAGACAATTTACTTGGTTAAATGGGTGTGTGTGTTAAATTGAGTCAATCTGATAACGGGCAACAGAAAGGTCCATATCCTTAAACAGGTAAAAAAAAATATATAATATGTACAGATTTAATTTGAGACATTGATGTTCAGTAACAGTTATTTTTGCTATGAATAGATTGGAAGAGTTGAAGTTAATTTGCTTCAATATTGTATATATGATTTTAAATAAAATGGTATCATTTCTTGCTATATATAGATTCTTTCAATTTCTTATCAGTTGTCAATATTATTTACTACATTCAACGGTAGTGCATATAAAGGGTTTACATTGTAGATTATTATAATTACTTATTATTATTATATGATTAATAGTATATAGTTGAAAAAAAAGATTAACATAAAATAAAACAAATTATTCTTAGACAATATTATATAACCCAGTTATAGTGTTGAAAAAGAAAAAAAAAAAAAAAAAAAAAAAAGACTATGATTGTAAACCAATAGTAGTAATATTGATTAACAGTCAATGTTAAAAAATATTATCTCTATTACAAAAATTATAGCAAATGAATAATAAACAGCAAAGCAAGACCCAAACAAATAAAGAATACAATTCACCTGTGAAAATTAAAAAACTATTAACACCTTAGAAGACAATAAAAAACAATTTTGTTCTCAAGACACTGTAAAAATCCCCTAATTTTATTTGGAAAATTCAGGAATCTCAACGTAATAACTTTGTAAAGCTCTTCTTAAAGCAGGAATTAATTTTTCCCATTTCAAAATACGAACTTCTTTATCAAAACCTCTTGGTTTACGAGTCTCATAACCCATAATTCTTTGAGCTAATTCAATTCTAAAATCTCTTGAGGAATCAATTGGTGAAGATGAAGCTGAATGGTTCTTCTTTGATGAAACTGGTTTTCTTGACCAAAATGGAACCAAATTGGATCTAACTCTACCTCTTTCACGACGTCTATTAGCACCATCCAATGGTTGTGAACCAATTAATAATTCAACAATCTTAATTACTTCAACACTGGTAATGTAATATTGTGTCTTTGAACCACCATTGTTATTGAATTGTGTTTGGAAAAATCTTTGTTGTTCTTGTTCTTTCTTGATGATATCATCTTCTAATAATGTTTCATCACCACTGCACTCAAATGATTCATTTTCATAATCATCATAATTTTCATCAACAACAGTCTCTAAACATGAAACTTCAACAACATCAACACCTTCTTCAGCTGGTGCAGGTTCTGGATGATCAATTGCAGATCCAACAATGGAAAAACTGGCAACAATATTAGCACAGTTTTGTCTTCTCTCAATTCTGATAATACGTCTTCTATCTGCTTTTTCTAAATCATTCCAATTTGGATAACACATATCTTCAACTCCTGCAGATGCCAAATGTAATTTCACCTTGGCAAATGTTGATGAAGAATTTTTAGCTTCTTTTGGTGGCCTTGTAGCACAACCTCCGGAACTGACACCTCTAACGACTCTGAATTTTTTAATTTCAGTGATCTCTGGAATTTCTTCATTGACATCTTCATCTTCTTCTTTAAAGTATTTATTTGAATTGTTAGAGTAATAATTGTGGTAACTTTCTGATTCCATATTGAATGAGTCTACACTTTCAGTTTTAACCATGTTGTGGAAATTCAAGTTTTGTGATGATGGAATTAATTTTTGACTGGCAATTTCATCTAATGAACTGTGTAAATGTGGTAATGGCATATCAGACATAATTGGTGTTGTCTCAACAGAAGATAATAATTCTTCAGCAGTTGGTTGTGGTAATGGTTGAGCTAACATTTGTTGTTGTGCATTGAATTGTTGTTGTTGCTGATGTTGCTGTTGTTGTTTTAACTCAAGGTCAATCAATGACTTGAGAGGAATGGTATTTGCGGTATCTAACAAACTAGCCCTTCTTGAATTGAATTGTTCCATTGGTGGTGTACATGCATGAATTGATGGGAAACTTACAACATCTTGAGGATGAATAAATTGTAAATTCAAAGAATCCATATCTGAAGATGAAGTTGAAGTTGTAGTTGAGGTACCAGGAACATCATCTAATGATGGAGGAGTTTGTAAGAAACTATCACTGAAGAAATTGTTCATTGTATCCATCACAAGTTCTGGCTGTTGATGTGAAATATTACTGTGCATTGATGGGTTCATTGTGTATTGATAATTGGCTTGAGGAGCAAATTGACTCGAAGCTATAGTTGGAGTAGTATTAGAACTATTCAACAGTTGGTTCATATAAAGTTGGTTCACCATAACATTGAAGTTAGCATCAGTACTCTTCTGTTCCATATGGTTATCAAAATTATCCACGCTATTATTGGTGTTATCTATAAAACTGTTAAAGTTCAAATTGTTCAATTCCAATACTGGTGATGAAGGAACAACCCTTGAAAACATTGTAGTATTGGAGGGATATGGGATATTATGGAAATCAACTTTAAAGTCAAAGAAAAAAAAAGGGAGATGGTTTTGTGCAAGTGTCTTTTTTCTCTTTAGAAAAAATGTCTCTCACTATTAATTTTTCTCTATAGTTATTAAGAGAAAAAAAATTGTACCGGGGCAGGAAAAAAAAACACACACAAAGTATAAGTCTTAAAATTGATTGATATCCAAATTGAAGAACAATGTGAGTATCTGTATATTGAAATATTATTGAATGTTAATAATTGAATGATTTATAATTAATGAAGAAAGAAATTTTTACAAAAATGATGAGAATTCGATATCATATTTATAAAAAAAACACATTCAAACTTAATTTAATTCGAAATAAATAATATTTCGTCGTAGATCAACTATTTTGGTGCATGCAGGCTCTGCTTAAAGGAAGAATTTCTTTTTGCAGCCAGTAAAGAAAATTTAGGGGCGAAGAATTGATCATCTTTAAAAGGCTTGACACTTAGCCACTGGGGAGGGACAAAAAAGCTGCATCATAGTACAGTCTGCAATGCAATGTAAGTTCATGCGTGTCGGTATTTTCTTCAGGTGCAAGAATAAAAACAAAAAAAAAAAAATTACTCTTGAGAACTCCTATAGCACCAACGGCAAAAAAGAAACAAGGGAGAAAGAAGTATGTCTGTGCCTGTTATTATCTTTGACATACTATCTTGTTTATTAAACAGTTTTTGTTTTTTGATCTTGAATCCACTTTTTTCGCTTTTCCTTTCTTTGCTCTATTGATTAGCAGATAAAGTAAACCACGGAAAATAAGAACAAGAAGGACAATTCAATTTCATCAAACTAAGACATTTCTGAATTACAATTAAAAATAATAAAAACATACTCGGTGACGCCATCATTGAGTGGGTTTGAATAAAGTAACTAGGATTCTCTTTCTACTTCAACCACAGTAATTAATACCTTACCACTATTTACACTCCATTACCACACTCAAAGATAAAGCCTTTCAATTTAATGCATTCTCCGATGGCTTTTCTTTCAAAAGTTTTTTCTTTATTTTGCTTTCTTACTGCTCAATTAGGAATACCTTAAAATTCGTGTATCAAAAGGATAGGAATCAAAGTTTAGACTTTTTTTTGTTATAACTCCGCATACAATAATTGACTATAGAATTATTCTTTATTCTTTAAACGTTTACTAAGATCAGGCGGCAAGATGGTTCTTTAGAAGTGAAGAAACTCTTGCTTCTTCCCTGTCCAAGGATTTATCTGGAGTTGTGACGGCATACAGTAATTACATAAATGCAGAGAGTCTCCTAAAATAGAAAGTATTATTTTCTTGTTCTTGTTGATTTAATGTTTCTGGTAATTAATATTTCAACGTATCATCATGACTCTAGCTTTTTATTATTTAACTTAATTATCATGATGTGACTCGTCAGAGTAACTGATTCCTTCGTCACCAGACATTGTCTTCTCATAAACGTCAAGAATAAAAATATTATCTACCATCAAACAAAACAAAAACAAAACAAAACAAAAAAAAAAGAAAAACTCTATAGTGCTGTTGTATTCAAGCACCCCGTCATATAATACCATCTCTGCTAAATCTTCTTCAATTCATAAAAAGTTCGAGGCAAATCTACGGTAAACAAAAGAAAAAAAAAAAAAAAATATTACCTGTCCCCGCTATCTTCATGTTTGCTTATTGTTAAATAAAGGGTATCGACGTTTAGGTTGTAGTTTAGGTGTGGCAATAATCGGTAGAAGGAACTGCTATTTAAATTATAGCTACTTGCTTTTAATCAACTTACATATATTTACTGTATACAACATTTCGTTTTCTTGAAAACAAAAAAAAAATAAAAAATTAAGAATGTGTGTGTTTAACGCAAAAAACTCTATTCCGCCGGGTTCTTATCCACCCTATCTCCTCCATTTTCCCTTTATTTGTTTCCTTCACAGAAAGCTTTTAAAAATTTTATGATTAGTTTGGATCACATCTTCTTTTCCATCCATGGAATTAAATCAAACAGTTTAAACCAATTCGTCATATTGGTGCATTTGATTTAAAATCCCTGTTTATGCCAGACTGGGTTACAAACAGGTTCATCAATCCTTGCTGGTGTATGCTTCTTGCATGTTGACTTTTTTTTATTTTTTTTCTAAAAAAAAAAAAAACTTGCCTAGAAAATTTATACGAGTTACACCGAAGGTAAGAACAAGATTGACTAGACCAATGAGAGTAAACCGATACCCTTACAGCACATGCAAAATTGTTCTTATATTTTCTTCTTTGCTTTCTTTAAGCTAATAGACTAAATAAAAACGAACATTTTTAAAAACAGAGAAAGAAAAAGAAATCATGAACTAAACAACAACAATTTAGTCAATTGTACAGAAAGAAATCTATAAACAGTTATACATACAAGAGGGCATAGCAAATGCAATCCTACTTTAAGTAACGAACAAATATTTTTCAACTTGTTTTATCAACAACTCAATTCAAGTCTTGAAATGTTTATCGGTGTAGGAAAATAATTGCGACGGATAATATTATTTTTCTTTAGCTTGTAGTAAAATCCTAAGACCGACTTAGTTTAAGTTATTTAATAAAAGTAATTAATTAAGGTACTAAACGTAACAAAATCAATTGTAGCAAAGAAAAGAAAAAAGAATCAATCGAATATCATTTATGTATAGAAGGAAATGAATGCAATGTTGATCATTTAGAAGTTAGACGGAGTATAACTGAGAATTTATTTTCCACTGCTCATTTTTTAGCAATTCAAAAAAAAAAAGTCACTTTTACTTTAAAAAATAAAAAACGAATATTACTTTTCTTAACCCTCCTCGATAATTGGCTCTGGTCCATGCACGATTAATTGATCTTAAAGTGTTTGATATTTACAGCAATAATAAGATGCTGCTCGTAGTGAAATCCCAGTACATATTTTTTTGTTGTTGTTTTTTTTTTTGTGCTCAGTGAGAAAGAAAAAAAGTTTCCTAGTTCGCAAAAAAAAAACACCTAAAAATTAGTAGTAAATGCACAGAATAATGCCAGCCCAGCCTCTTGAAAACCTAAAAAACTGAACTGCCGGCTTCTCTTGCATATCTCATGCAATCGAAGACTAAAATGTTTGGCTGTGTATAGTGGCGGTTCGTTCTATGCATATTTTATTCATGCATCGAAGTTTCCCTTGAAAGGGCAGATTGGTTTGTTTTTTGAAATATTACGTCAGAAGTGAGACAAAGGCAAAAAAAGGCAATTCAAGAAAAAAAAAAAAAACTTTTTAAAGCTGACAAAATGCACTGCTTAAAAGGGAAACTCAATTCATAATATTAAAAATGGTCAAACTGGGACCTATTTTCTATGGAGGGCATCTCTTAAAATAAAAGAATGTCTCAGAAAGCAAAAATAATATCAACTTTAAATCTCAAGAGAAATCTGCAAAATGCATCTGGAAAACAGATTTCATTCTCCACCAATTCTTTTTAATTTGAAACCCCGAAGACCTATTTGATATCAAACGGCAATACATATTTTTTTTTTTTTTTGATTCTTATCTTTTCTGTAAAAGTCTCTTTGCTATATCTGGTTATCAAAACCAGGCGGAATTTTAGAAAAGGCATCAGTTTCCAATTGAGATATCACTGATAAGAACAAAAGCAATGGAATATGATCTTTTGTCATTAATAAGAGAAAGAAGCTATCAAATTTGAATCATGTATGTTTAGAAAGAAAAAAGATTACATAGGGGAAAGAGGAAAAAAAACGGTGGAGGAGGAGACACCGTATTTTTGCGACGCAAATTTTTAGTAGCTATACTGATTACTATTTAGGTGCTAAATGTTGCATTTCATAAGTCAGTTAGATTCAGCACTGCAAGAACTGATCATCAAAAAAAAAAAAAAAAGAATTATATCAAGATTGACGATCAATTTGCAAGATTGAAAATACTTTCTCACTATTTCCATTTATCTACAAGAAAATAATTATTTTTTTATCTTGCTGCTTAACTATGCAAACGGTTTTCTTTAAAAAAAAAAAAAAATTTTCTTTTGTCGTATTTTTCTGTGTCTTGTTTTGACTTTCGTTAGTTATAGTTTGTACATTATTTTTCATTGTAATCTTGTTGATCGTGTAATACTGATCATCACGAGTATATTCTATTCAAAACACACAAGCAGCTTTTGTTTTTCTTTTACTTAATTGTTTTTGTTTTGGAGTATTTTTGTTTGCATTTTGCTCTAACAACAACAAAATTTATGCTGAAACACTTAAATATTTCACATGAAAGAAAAACTGCCGTTTAGCTAGTAAATTTCGTTCATCTTTCTTTGCTACATTATTTTAACAGTTTCCATATGTATCGTTAATCTTTTAAACTGCAAAACGAAAAGAAGTAAATTAGTTGCTGATCATTAATCGGGCTTATCTCTTTGAGGCTAGTTGGTTATTACAGCAATTGGTGGACAATCTACAATAATTTTTTGTTGTTGTTGTTTTCGGACGAAAAAAAAAACAAAGAGTCAAGTGAAAAAGCTAAATTAGATCGAAAAGGTAAAAAAACACAAATGTAACTGAGGCTAAAATAATCTTACTTACTTCTTTTTCATGTCCAACAGAAAAACAATAAGGCGTGTCATGGGTTATTTTTGAGGCAAACAGTCGGTGGCTTGTAACAAAAAGTCCCTTTCCTCTGCTCCTCCTCCTTCTATTCCTCCCCTTGTGATCATAACAAACTTTGCCCCTTTTCTTAATTTGATAATATTATTTGGCTGTCAAAATGATCATTTCTTTTTTTTCCCCTTTCATGTTATCTTTTTAAAGTTGAATTTATTCATCTTGCTGATTAATAGTAGCAACACTATCAGCTTTTTCCAAGGCATTTAAAATGGCTTTCCATAAAACTTTAACATCGAGGTCGTATCCAATATACAGCCCTGACTTGGAATTCTCGTGATCAAGGTAAACTCTTCCATTCTCCAATTCGTCATCCACTATAACTTTCAAATTGTACCGATGGAATTTGAAATCCATTCCATTTGACCGATTGTACATTGTCAACAATACAAATACAGCTAACGGGTCGTGTACAGGTGGTCCTTTAACAAAACCTTTGTTTATCCTATAATTTTCAGCAAAACACATGATGATCTCGTAAAATAATTTCCTTAATTTAGTCTTGCTAGACAAGATCTCTTGTTGTATTTCAACATCAGCAATTGCTTTATGTGTCAAATCTGATGGAATCAATACAAGCTTTGGAGATAAAACCTCATCCATCAAGATATATTTACCAGCTTCTGGATCTGTTGTTATATTGAATTCTCCAATTTTCCAAGTTCTTTCACTAACTGCACCACCCATGATAGAGATGAATTTAACTTTAGATCTCAATTCAGGGTATCTTGTGAAGAAAATTGCCATATTGGTCAAAGGTCCAATTGCAACAATTGATAACTCTCCATTGAAAGTTATAATCTGTTCCAGTAAAGCTTTCAAAAATTCTTCTTCTTTGCCTTTCGCTGCAATTGTTGGAATTGGTAATAATTCAAACCCACCAATACCTTTAATTCCATGGATATGATGAGCAGTCTTCGCCTTGGCTTTTAAAGGCACACCGTAACCTTTATAAATTGGAACCGAGGATCCAAGTGCAGTAGCCAACGCCAACGCATTATAAGTTGTGTTTTCAATTGTTGTATTTCCATGAACTGTGGAAATTCCAACTAGGTCAAAATTGTCATCGAAGAGTGACAGCAAAATAGCTACAGCATCATCATTTCCTGGATCGCAATCAATCCATATTGGAATTTTACACATTACTTATAATCAAAGATCTATCTTGAGGGACCCTATCGAGTCTTAAATAATATTTTATTCACTTGGCCGAAGCCAAAAGAGTGATTTGGGGTTCTTTTTTTCTTTGTGTTTTTTTTTTTTGTCTTACCGTTTCCCAAAGGTCTGTGAGATTCACGAACGAATAGATTGTTTCTTGCATTCAGAGTAACAATAGGACAATAAAGTTTGGAAATTTTCTTGTCTTATTTAGAGGTAACAAGTATATATGATATATATTTCTTTATAAGAAAAAAAAAAAAAATATTTCTAGTGGAGTTGCTTTTACAGAAAAGGGGAAACAAGTGTTGAACTGAGAAATTTACTTATATATAGACTTCACTTATTTGCTCATGATCCATGTAACGATTGTCAAGTGTCTTCTCGGTTAAGTACTCTATACTGTCGAATACTTGAAAATAATGGTAATTTATCATACCACTAGAAAATGCTGGACCTTCAAATCAATCAAATGTATTGTATAACCGAAGAAACAGCCGATTTTTCTCATCATCAAATCAAATGAATCACATATGATTTTCCACATTGCCAGGGAGAAAAAAAAAATTTAAATTAAAATAAATTACCCTGATGAACACCACAGTAACAAAGAAAAAAAAAAAGTCTGGGGTATCAAGTAGATGTCAGACCTTAGAAGATACAATTGAGTTCTACAATACCTTCTTACAATAATTGATAAAAGAGTGTCATATATATTTATACATAGCCGTTTAAAAAGCATATAAACATTATATATAGACAAGTAATAATAAAAAAAAAAAGGTTTAAAAAACGAAAACAGTAAAAATTTAAATCATAGTAAAATAACTCACACGAGATCTTCCCCAAGTTTTATATAAATCAATTCAGCTGATTTATTTCTTGTCATATTTGGAATAATATTTGTTGAAAAGGAATCCATCCAAGATAACTAAACCAGTGATGATAGCAGCATGAGCTGAGATGGCAGATTTGAAATGAGGAGCATTAAGGATTCTACCTCTTTCAAGGAAGCCAACGTAAGCAGCACTTATTGCTCCAAGACCAATGGCTATTTGAGAAACAACGACTGGATTTTGAACTTCTTGTTTAGATCTTGTGGCAAAATTGCTAGTGAAACTGACAACAGCAGAAGAAAATTTATCAAAATATTTTTTAATGCTTGCTTCAGCATCTTTCAATTTATCTTGACCTTCCTTTTCAGCTTTACTTAATTTTTCCTTAGCTTCATCAATTTTTTCATCGTATTTTCCTGTTATCTTGTCAGCAGTTTCTGGATCAATAACATTAACATTGCCACTTGGGTTATCAGTTCTTTTAACTTTGGCAACTTCTGGAATTTTTGATGGATGACCAGTTGGGCCAGATGATGCTGCTGCTTCTGCGTATCTAATTTTAGATGGATTGAGTTAGCATTGTACTTTTTGAACCCCAAGACAAAAAGACACTTTCCTGATACCTGACTAGATAGATAAGAAAAAGTGTCAAAAAAAAAGGGGGAAGAAAGGGTGATGGTATAATACATACGACATGATTTAAATAAGAGTAATATTAGTTCGTGAGACGATTATAAAATGATGATTGAATATTATTTAATTCAAAAGTTGATAAGTAATAACCAATTTCTTAAATAATTAAAAGGAAATATTTTAATTTTAAATTAATTTGTGAGATGATTTTTTTTTTTTCCTTAATAGAGAAAAATAGATTGCTAACTAAGATATCTTGTAGTTTTAACGTGAAGCAAGTTAAATACAATGCTTGCTACATCAAGTCAAATTGTGCAAAGTCACACGATATTTAATATATTGATAAGATTTACACTACTACTCATCTCAACTATTTTCTTTCATTCAATTCCTTCCCGCTCAATATATGCTTCAAGTATCGGAAAAGTAAAAACCAACCGGAGAACTCTAACAGTTAACCTTTGCCCTTACCTAATTAACTACTCGACATATTTTTGATACTAAAGGAGATCTGCAATTGATCAGAAAAGTTACTACAAGACAGGTGAAGGTGAAGGAGAAAAAATTTTTTTTTCTCCCTTCTTCTTCTTCTTTTTCCCTTTTGTTTGGTTGCGTTGGCTACTCTTAATGCCTTTGAATCAATTTCAAATCTAATTTAAAGACTACGCAGAAGTACCTCTCATGCTCAATCTATATACAGCCCTTCTATTGCAGAGACACTAAAAGTAAAAAGAAATTGAGCTCAATTTTAGAGACATTAGTTGATTGTAGTGAAGTAAAGTTTGAAAAAAAATTTTCAAAATTTTCAAAATTGAGATATAACACACATAATGAAAAAAAAAAGGGCAGTACAAGTGATCAAGGTTCAAGGTATGAGAAACGTTTGCCAAACAATAAACTGTCTCTCTGCAATCGAAGATGTTATTGTCAACTGAATAAGAGACAAATTAAAAGACAGGAAAAGAAAAAAAAGAAAAAGAAAAAACAAAGAAACTACAACGCTTGAGTGTTGAATTGAATATGAGACACACACTTATCCCGCATCTCATCTCATCTGATCCCTATTTCGTCGAAGTGTGGGTTTTCGTAGTAGCTTTGATTCTAAGTGCTCTCAACAGTTTAAACATGATCTTTTTTGTCCGCATCAGTACCCTGATCCCCGAAAGGTGAGTGTATCGGAGATATTCAGGTTTAAGCTTTAAACTTAAAGAAAGAAGGATAGAAAGAGAGTGAATAAGAGTGAACTATTGTGCCAAGATAAACAAGGGTCTCATAAGGCTATGAGGCTTCTTCAACGGAAAATTTATGATATAGAACAAGCTATAAATAGATATAGAATTAAAGAGATGAAATTAAGCAAGATTTTAAAATGAAAAAACTATAATGTACCTTGAGAACTAAAAAAAGACAAACAGAGAAAATTTTTTTTCCTTCTTATTTTTTGCTTCCAAGCATCAATTGGGATCGATTTTCCGTTCCTTAAAATACAATAGAATTTTTTCTTCTATTTTATAACAGAGTAAGTAATATCATTTTATTCATCTGCCGTAAAAAGCAGCAAAAAAATAAATTAATTTATACAGAGGAGAATAATTTTCACTAAATAATATTCTAGCATAAAAGAAAAGAAAAAAGGGGCAAAGCAGCAGGCAGCATCAAAAAAGAAAAAAAGGGGGCTTGCGGAAATGAGAGAAGATACAAGAGGCAAGAAATTAAGCCGGTGGGAAATACAAACAAAAAAAAAAAAAAGTCTTGAAAAGGACTTGATTTTATTTAGTCCTTGAGACTAATATATAGTCACTACTATCTATCTACCAAAGTAGCACTGTTTTATTTGTGTAACTCAATGTATGCGGACAAGCTTATAATTGCGCTACCACATAGACGGTAAGCCGTCTTTAATAGCCTCTTCAGTGTATGGCAATAACCGTTTTTAGTCCAATACACATAGGAATGAGGAGATAACATTGTTTACAGCAAGCAAGAGAGATACAAAAGTAAGTGTATAGGGTTGTTAACCCTAATACATCAGCACACCAAATATAAAACAACTCTTTGAATTTTTGAGAACGACTTTTTACTTTTTTCAGCTCAGCAAAAAATTTTCATTTTCCAAAATTAAAAAAAAAAAAAGTTATCATATTGTATATAATTGATACTTAACGTTAATTTATTCGTCGATTGAAAACCACCCCCATCGGATTTCCACGTACATCCCGACGTAATTTTATATCATAATGTCAACTGAACAACAACAACAACAAGCTCCAGCTGCTGAAGCTCCAAAGAGATCTTTCGGTCGTCCAAACAGAGGTAGACCACAAAGAAGAGGTAGAAACCAAGGTGAAGAAAAAGGTTGGACTCCAGTCACCAAATTAGGTAGATTAGTCAAAGCCGGTAAAATCACCACCATGGAAGAAATCTACTTACACGCTTTACCAGTCAAGGAATACCAAATCATTGACCACTTATTACCAGAATTAAAGGATCAAGTTATGAAGATCAAACCAGTTCAAAAACAAACTAGAGCTGGTCAAAGAACTAGATTCAAGGCTATTGTCGTTATTGGTGATTCAAACGGTCACGTTGGTTTAGGTATCAAGACCGCTAAGGAAGTTGCCTCTGCCATCAGAGCTGCTATCATCATTGCCAAATTATCAATCATCCCAATCAGAAGAGGTTACTGGGGTTCTAACTTGGGTGCTCCACACTCATTGCCAGTTAAGGTCACCGGTAAGTGTGGTTCCGTTGCTGTTAGATTAATCCCAGCTCCAAGAGGTAAAGGTATTGTTGCTTCCCCAGCTGTCAAGAAATTGATGCAATTAGCTGGTGTTGAAGATGTTTATACTTCATCATCAGGTTCTACCAGAACTTTAGAAAACACTTTAAAAGCTGCTTTCGTTGCTATTGGTAACACCTACGGTTTCTTAACTCCAAACTTATGGGGTGACTTCAAATTAGCTGAAAACCCATTGGATGTTTACGCTGATGAAGCTTTAGCTACCAAGAAGAGATACTAAGTTATTTAATTTTTTGCATATATAGAAAATTAATAATATAACATGGAAAGACTTCTTTAATCAAATATCTGTAGTTGTAAATAGTCTACGTTATCTCTAAGTTTCAAAAAAAAAAAAAAATAAAAGTCAAATCTCAAATCTTTGCATAAGCTAAAAATGAGAATGACTATCAAAAAATCATTCATTATTCAAAAGAAAAAAAAAAAAAACGTAATAGTATACAAAAGAAATCTCTATATATATATTCTCTCTCAAGTAGCTTCTTGTGCAGGAGCATGTTCCATAATTTCATCTTCTGGTACAGCAAATGTTCTTTCACTTGTTGTTTGATTATTATTATTATTATTTGCAACCCATTTATTATTAGTACCGGCATTTCTTCCCTCAGGATGATTATAAGGACAATTAACATTCATACAATTAATTGCAAAACGACAATCCTCATCGATTGGATGTGTGAAATAACAATCTGGTCTTGTACAATTAGCACCTTCACGACATAATACTGGAGATGTAGCATGTCTTCTTGGACATTTATAATTTGTACAGTGGGCCCCATATTTACACTGTTCTAATGATTTTTGTTGTTTTTGTTGTTGCTCTTCTGCAGATGGTTGATAATTAGGAGATGGATGTGATTTTGGACATGAAGTATTTGAACAATTTTTGGCATCTGAACACCATTCTAAAACAGTAACTTGAGCCTCTTTATTTGCTGGAGTTGGATGAGCAAAAGGACATGTCTCCTTTTGACACATTGATCCAAACTTACATGTAGTAATTTCAGGTTGTTGTTGCTGTTGTTGAAATTTCTGAAATCCACCTCTTTGTGGATAAAATTGTTGCATTTCTTCTCTCTTAGCCAGTGTTAACAGTTTAATGTTTGTGATTTGTGCAAATAATGCATCATCTTCACCTGGATGTAAATAGTCACATGTACCTGGAGGATTAGTGCAATTTGGATAGGCAAAACAAAGCTTTGTTGGATGACTAAAACTACAATCCCTATTGGTACAATATGGATGTTGACGACATCTACCTGTGGCTTTCTTTTGAATAAATGGTTTTTGATTAATATTTGGTATAGCTTGACCTGGCTGAAAACCATTTAAACCAAGAGCTCTCTTAAAATTCAGTTCATTTTTCATGGCAAAATTTCCTTTCTTTCCTGGTCCAAAATTCTTACCTACACCTCCACCATTTGATCTATTAACAAATGATTTTGGCAGAGATGGAATCGAGGATGGACGTTCAATTGTCTGTTGTTGAAATCCAACTTGTTTATGAGGCTGTTGATCTTCTTGTTGCTGCACTTGCAGTTGTTGAGATATTTGTTGTTGTTGTTGTTGTTGTTGTTGTTGTTGTTGAGGCTGTTCCTGTTGCTGTGTTTGTTGCTGTGTTCCGTTTCTCAAATCCACAATATCAGAAAATATAGATTGAATGAATTCTTCATTTATGACTTCTCCAAATAAGTTTGAAAGTTCAACTACAATCTCTTGTGGAGTTCTGTTATTCGATATCAAAACTAATATAAAATCAGCAATATCATTTGCATCATCACTCAAGTTGATTTGAACTAATTTTTGACAAATATTAGACTTTAACTGTTGACCAAGTGGACTCTCTGGGTTGAAATCTGACATTTTTAATTTAAATCTTTAGTATTATTAAGAATAGTTTCAATGAATTTATAATAATACTCCTTTCAAAAAATTTTTTCTATTATTTTTTTTTTTTTTTTATTTTTATATTTTGCCTTCAATGGGGTTTTGTGCCGTATATACACGACCTTATCCATTATGAGTAAGTACATTTAATGAAATTAGATTAACTCTAGTTGATGATGGACTGTATCAGAAGAGTTGATAAGTCATTTAAGTGTGAAAATGGTACAATGACTTTAACATATAACAAAAAAGAATGCAAGAGGATACATGGACCTATTTATATATATATATTGTAGGCGTTAAATTTTCTACAATATAGGTTATTGAAAAGTCTGTCACAATTGAGTCTACAGTAATATTCAAAGTGGTATATAAATATTCTTAAATATAAAAAATGACCCTAGTGTATAACATATAAATTTCAAAATAAAAAGTTCTCATAATTCAAATGTTTCTTCACTCACTAAACCAAATAATTCTCCAAGCAAGTCGATTAACTTATCCAACTCTTCAGCAATTGTTGAAGTCACCAATATATAGGAGTATAATAAGATAACATCTTCATTTTTCAAGATTTCATAACTCCTAATTTCATTAAGCTTAGCTAACATTCTGTCTTTTGAATGTTCCACAGAAGCTGGCTTCGTAGGTATTGGGAATCCTAAAGCCATTGCAGATGATATCATGTAAAAAATCAAAAACACTCTTCCTGATAACTCATCTCTTTCAACCTTAGTGTATGTAATTACTCTTTCCTCGTTGATAGATAGTATCTTATCGACTTCTATCATTGTGTTCATATTTTCAAAAGAATCCAATATCTTACCAGTTGAAGATAAGATTCGAGAATAAGTTTCTTTCGGGAAAGCACCTTTCAATCTAGGCTCCTTTGGCGACTGTTTTAATAACAATTCCAACTCATTCATAATTGAAAAAAGTGAGACATCTTTAATCCCATCCAACAAATTTTCAGAAGTGACCGGGTCGTATTGATAACTCAATGGATCAGCATTCCATATAATACCCATTCTCAACCAAAGAATTGATAAACCTTTTCTCAATCTGGATCTTGCACTATTTGGTAAGAAAATCAAAGTCATTAAAACTGCAAATGAGGCACCTATAGTGACACCAACAAATCTATGAAATGCAATTTCTTGAATAATAGGTAAATCACCACCTTCAAATCCATCTTCATCATCATGTTGCGTCATACTATACGAGTACAATGCTGTAAGATTATAAGTTAACAAGATGAATCTACCAAATGCATTGACATCTGTCCAATTTAAAATGATATGGAAGGATGGAATTGAAATCAAAAATCCAGCAAGTGCTAATGCGATAACATCACCTTCAAATAATTTCCAAACCATGAAGGCAGCAATGGCTCCAATGAATGTTCCCAAGAATCTCCACGAAACAGTCATATTTGTACCGCCCAATGATTTATTCATGACAATACAAAAAGTAACAAGAACCCATTCGCCTTTCCATTCAATGAAAACGTCCCTCGTTCTATCCCAAAATGCAAAAGCTGAAATAATGAAAGCACCAACTCCAACTCTTATACCAAACTGTACATCAACTCTACGGAACACTCTGAGCAGGCACCAAAGTCTATAACTGAATGATTTTGATGAGGACAGATTATTTTTCAAACCATTGAATTTGGACAATGCATTATTCAATGAAAATTGAGATTGCAGTTTCCTAGTTTTCTTCCATTTCCAAAATTTCAACCATTCATAACTTTTGGCTTGGAAAGCGTCAGCACGTTGAGTTTTTAAGACTTGTAAATAGACAAGCAATTCTTTAGAAAACTGTGATAATAATGAGGAAAAATTACCACAAGCAGCTGCAACTTCTTCTTGATGAACTTTTGTTTCAATATCTGTATCACTTTTGAAGATTTCTTGATTATAAAGCTTATCAACAGCTCTTGTTTGATGTTTTTCAAACATTTCACTTGCCAATTTCAAAGATTGCTCGTACATTTCAGCACTAGCAAAATTGGAATCAAATTTAACACCATGCAAGATCTGCTTCATTGTCAATGAAAATGATTTTAAAGAAGGTCCAAGGTAATAAACAAATAATTGTGATAATTCCGCTGCATTCATGGCGACAATATTATCATCCAAATCATCTTCATCTTCATTGGAATTACCGTCATCACTGAAATTTGTTATCAGTGAAGTTCCAGTGGATTCCATCAACCTGTGTGACAAATTACTTTTCAATGTAAATGTATCACTTGTTTCTTGCTCATTCAACAATGACCATTCCATTTCTGCAGAAGTCTTCAAACCGGCTAAATTTCTTGCTAGCTTATGAGTAGATTCCACTAATTGAACCAACTTGTAATACTCTTTTTCCTGTCCAGTGATATAAAATTCAAACTTCAGTTCATCTAAAGAATTCTGTAACAGGATCAAATTCTTCTTTAACAGTTGATCTAAAGCAATGAAATCTGGCGATTTAATATTTTCCCCATTCAAAAATTTATCTGGGATCAAAATCAACATACGTGATAATAATTTAGAAGATTCATCAAGTTTAATTTTCAAATTATCAGTGGCATTTGTTGGCCAAAGAAAATAACAAACCAGAACTGAAATCAATACACCAAGTGAAACAATCATGAATATGGAATGAATTTTCTGGAATGGGATATTATTGGCATTCAAGCTTCCTTCTTTCACAACGACAGATATCACAGCAATTGCCGATAACGAGCAAGCCACGTTAAAATCAGCAGTATTAACTTTTTGTTTGGCAAAAGAGATTAAACCCAATGCAATACTGCTACCAATTAAATTCACACAAGCACTCAGAAAGAAATCATTTTCATCATAGAAAAAAGTCGCTAATAACATACATGATATACTGACGATGAAAGCATATGATATGGAAAGCAGCACATACATGATTGATCTTAACATGGATCCTTTAGTTCTAGCGCTATGGAAATAGACACATGTAGTACATACAACATGTTTACTATCACTTCTTCCTAATAAATTTGCAAATGGAACACAGTAAACTGCCAATGATGCTATAAAATAAGTCAATGAACATTTTAAAACAGCTTTCACAGTTGGATTATGTGAAATGTTTGATACATAATTCTTACATGTTTGATAATAGCCACCATGATTATTTGATTGAGCAGTGGGTATATTATAAGGTGTGGGCAATATTAAATTTTGAGACTCGTCTCTCCATGTTGAATCAGCTTCAGTCGATTCATCTCTTGACCTGTTGTTGTTGTTGCTATCAGCCATGTTTTGGCTAATATCATCTACTGTGCCTTTTTTTTTCTCTCTTCTGATATAATTTTTGTGTTTTTTTTTTTTTTTACTGAAGTAATATTATTAAGACACTAACAAGTAGGTATTCTACATCTTATTGTGGAAGAAGGTTTATATATTATATATATAACAATGCACTTTATATTCTATTATTATTTCTTACTTTTCTTCTTAGATTTAGAATCTTGTTTACTATCAACTCTTGATTTGATTCTTTCCAAGCTCATCTTGACGTCACCTTTTGGGAAATTATCCAAATCGTAATAAACTGGAGCCAATTCAACTAACCATTCTGGATTCACACTTGTCACGGTTCTGATATAGTTTTTAGAAGTCAAGACAAATTCATTATATATCACCCATTCATTTTCCTTTGCTAAGACAGTTGAAGGATGGATCAAGACATCTTGGTTATCTTTAACTGTTATGTAACCTTTATTACCGGATTTCTTCTTAGCCAGTTGCATGAAAAAACCTGCACATAAGGCTTTTCTAATATTATCCCAGTAACGTATATGTTCAAAATCGGTGGAGTTCAATTCTAAATCAGATCTTTCCATAATTCTTTGCAACTGAGCTCTAACACTATCAGCACTTTTCAAAGATCTGTAATTTAAGAAATGATCACGACACCATTGATGAACACCAATCTGCTGAGCATCATCGGATTTGAAACCATAGTAGACATTCAACAAGGTCAAATGATCACCATCTGGGTGAGCAAATTCCATTTTCAGTTCATCAGCCTTCTTTCTTGCAGAAGCTGGTCTAACGAATACGTTAGGAACAGACAACAATGCAACAATACTCAAGATTTCATTAGAACAATTGAATTCAGGTGATCCAATCAACATCACGGCTAACATTGGATCTAATGGGAATTGCGAGGTTAATCTACCCAATGCAGTTAATTCACCTTCATCATCAAGACACGCCAAGTAGTTCAATTCTTCCAAAGCTCTCATCATTGTCTCTGGGGCAGGAGGATCCATAAAATCGAAATGTACTAAGTCATCAACACCCAATTTTTTCAATTCTAACACAGTGGATGCCAAATTGGTTCTTAAGATTTCGGGATAACTTTGTTCGATCAATTCTTTCTTAAATGCTTCTTCTGTATATAATCTGAAACATTTACCTGGTCTTGTTCTACCAGCTCTACCAGCTCTTTGTTGAGCAGAAGCTTTAGAAATTGGTGATACCAATAATGACTCAACTCTTATTCTTGGATTATAAACTTTTTGCTTAGAAAACCCTGGATCAACGACATAAACGATACCATCGATGGTCAAAGAAGTTTCAGCAATGTTAGTTGAGATGATGACTTTTCTACCTGGTCTACCATTTGGTTTAAAAGGAGGTGGAGCAGGTTCGAAAATTTTTTGTTGTTGATGTGGAGGTAATGAACCGTATAATGGATAAACTTTCAAAGGACCACAACCTTGTTCTCTTATTAATTCGTCACCTTCTAGTGAAATTTTCCTACAAGCATCTTCAATTTCTTCTTCACCGGTCAAGAAAACCAATATATCACCTTCATCTTCAGTGGCATGAATTTGTAATACTGTTCTTATAGCAGCATCAAGATAATCTCTTTGGAATTCTGGTGTATAATAGATTTCAACAGGATGGGTTCTACCCGGTACTGCTAACAATGGAGCTTCATTAAAATAAGATTGGAATTTTTCTGCATCTAAGGTAGCAGACATAATAATAATTTTCAAATCCGGTCTTCTCTTTGTAACTTCTTTTAATAAACCCATCAAGATATCTGTAGCTAAAGTACGTTCATGGGCTTCATCCAATATAATACATGAATATCTTGATAAATTATGATCTTCCATAGCCTCTCTTAATAACATACCATCGGTTAAATATTTCAAAATAGTCTTACTACTAGTCATATTTTCGAAACGAATACTATAACCAACTTCGTTACCCAATTCTACATCCATTTCATCAGCTACTCTTGCTGCAACACTCATTGCTGCAACTCTTCTTGGTTGTGTACATGCAACCTGTGTTCCTTGTAAATGAGGCATATCATCATAAAGAACAAATTGCGGAATTTGTGTTGTCTTACCAGAACCGGTCTCACCAACAAAAACCATAATTTGAGTAGAATGAAAGATTCTTAAAAACTCATCTCTTTGAGCATGAACAGGTAAATTTCTTCTAACTTTCAAGATATCACAATATTTCTGTGAGAATTGAGTTCCAGTAAATGGATTCATTTCACCATCTTCCAAAATCTTTGCCTGTTTAGCAGTAGTTTGATGACGTACAAAACTCTTGAATTCACCGTTATCATGGTGTTCTAAAGGTATTACATCCCTTGGATGAGGATGTTTTTTCAATTCCTCCTCTGCTCTCTCAGCAGCGTGTTCAGGAACTGAAGAATCAACAGCACTCTTTCGAGAAGTACGAGACTTCTTTTTAGGTCTCTCTGTGTCACTCATAACTTATCACTGGTTGATCTAAACTATGTTTTTTAATCTCATCTTTTTTTTAAAAAAAAAAAAAAAAAAAAAAAAAATTTTCTTAGAGAACCCCAAAACGGAATAAATGATATTTCATGCACTTCACAGAAATATTTAAACGAATGAAAAGAAAAAAAAAATATTTTTGGAGGTTAAAAAAAACTGTCTAAAGCAAGTAGAACAGAAATCTGGAGTGGAATCTACCATGTCATTGGCTAAGAAGATATACGATTTGCTGGTGATTTCCTCGGCTGCTTCTAAAGTGGTTGGAGGGTCAATGAGTATAATTGGGAAAGAGTTTCAAAGTTATTATGATACTTCGATCTTGACGAAGAGTTGTAGAGAGTCGGATTTATTATGGAAAGAGACATATCTGAAAGTACTGGAATCTAGAAATGAGGTACATGATCATGACAAGACATATGATATCTTTGAGTTGGCGAATTTGAAAGCTGAAGAGGCTAGGGTGAAAATAGAGAAACACGAAGAAGAGCAATTGGATAATGGGTTAACTGGGATCTCGAAGAGACCAACTAGTCTGAGTAATAATAAACCTAAGAACATTAGAAATTTTTCAACAAAGAGGCCGAAACCAGATCTCACAAAGGTGGAAGAGATCAAAGAGATTACGACAGAAGACTTGTTATCACCACCTAAACCACCAATTCAAATGACTAGTTCAGCAGTACCAAGTTCTAGGCTTGAAAGGTTATTTCATTATGGAGCATTAGCTGCAGGAATGGGTGTTAATATTGCAGCTGAGAGTTTGAAGCATTATGCATCTGGCACAAAGCCTTCATCGACAAAATCATTAATCTTGAGTGCTTCTAATATCGAGAGAATGCTGAAGAAATTTTCGAGGATGAGGGGTGCAGCATTGAAAATTGGACAATTGATGTCGTTTCAAGATAATGCTATATTACCACCTGAGATTCAACAAATCTTGTTACGTGTTCAAAATAGTGCTCATTATATGCCACCGGGGCAATTGCATCAAGTTGTTAGTCAAGAATTGGGACAAAATTGGAGGTCAGATTATTTTGCCTCATTTGAAGATGTTCCAATAGCTGCTGCATCAATTGGACAAGTTCATAGAGCTGTTACTAAGAACTTGCAAAAAGTGGTTATTAAGATCCAGTACCCTGGAGTGGCAAATAGTATTGATTCCGATTTAAATAATTTGGCAATGCTATTAACGGCTTCAAGAATGTTACCTGCAGGTTTATTCTTGGATAAGACAATTGATAATGCAAGATTAGAATTGAAATGGGAATGTGATTATATTAGAGAAGCAACAAATATGATTAAATTTTCCCAGTTATTACAAGGTGATGAAGCTTTTACAATTCCTAAAGTGTTGAGTAATTTAAGTGGAGAGCATGTATTAACAATGGAGGAAATGATGGGTGTTGAGATTATTAAAGGAGAATGGGATCAAGAAACCAAGGATTGGATAGCATCTAATATTATGAGGTTATGTTTAACAGAGATTGCAAATTTCAAATTTATGCAAACAGATCCAAATTGGGCTAACTTCTTGTATAACTCAAAGACTAAGAAAATTGAATTATTAGATTTTGGGGCTTCAAGAGAATTTGGAGATGAATTTATTAAGAATTATATTGGAGTCTTGAGATGTTCAATAAGAAAAGATCGTGATGGTGTAAAAGAGTATTCTGAGAAATTAGGATATTTGACCGGATTAGAGACTCCGGCAATGACACAAGCACATATTGATAGTGTTATGGTATTGGGAGAGCCTTTTTCACCAGTGAATAATAAGGGTAAACCATTTGATTTTAGTAATCAAACAGTGACAGATAGAGTTAGATCTAATATTGGATTAATGTTGAATGAAAGATTGACTCCACCTCCCGAGGAGACTTATAGCTTGCATAGGAAATTGAGTGGTGTATTCTTGTTATGTGCCAGATTGAATGCTCGCGTTAATTGTGAAGAGATATTCAAAGACGTTGTTGGGTATTAAAACTTGTATATATATAGGATCAAAAAATAATAAAATAAAAATTCTGTTCAGGGGCTCTTGCAGGATTCCGTTTTGGGCAGAGATGAAAGGAACACGTAAGCTGGATTAAATAGAGACATATTCCAAAAAGAGATGAAAGCAAACTAAGACAAAGTGGAACATGACCCGATTAGGTATCTTGGGTGGTCTACCATATGAGGAGGAGGAGAAAGGGATATCCTTCATCTCTTTACTGGGAGGTAGGTCCCTGTCATTATTTAGAAAAAAACTTTGACGCATGTATGTGAGTGTAATGAAAACACCGACATATGTAAGTATTGTTGGAAAAGTCAAACAAGAACCCCCTTTTTCTGACCATAACAAGAGATAAACAATGTGTCATTATATCTAACAAGACACCATCCTCGTAGTGAGACATAAACAAAAGTGTAGTACAAGAGAGATAAAGGGGGCAAAAAAAAAAAAGAGCAAAAGAGAGAAAAATATTGAATTAGTACCAGGACGATACTTAAATACACACTCAATTATAGTCTAATGATATGCTAATTGCCATGAAATAAATCATGAAATTGTTAATATATTCCTTGTATTTAAAACAATATCCTTGAAAATTGTAAAAGTTTAAACAAAAAAAAATCAAAGAAAAAAAAAAAAAAAAAAGATTATCAAAAATGTGTCTGACTCTTTCAATAGACAGTGAAATTTAGTCTAAATTGGGCAATTCGAGGGAACAAATTACCTACTGTTATAACTACTACTACTACTACGACTACGAAAACAAAACACCATTTTTTGTATATAAACTGTATTGAGTCTATATTCCTAGATTATATAAGTTAAATAGGTAAAGTTCACTGTATTCCCCTATACAAAATTCACCATAATTTACTAATTTCTTGTTGTTGTGTTTAAAAAAAGAAAAAAAAAAAAAATTTGGCAGAGAATTTTTTTTTTTTTTTAATACCCAATATTTCCATATATATGTATGGAATTTTGCAATAATAATATATAATGCTTCCTCAACATATATACCAGAGTCAATATTCATCTCTGCAACAACATAATCAACAACAACATCAACAACTGCTGCTGCTGCTGCTGGCATACCACAACAGCAATTCGAATTCAAGAAAATCATCAACAGCATTGCCTTCAATGATGAACATGGAACACCACCACCACCACCACCATCAACAACAACAACAAGGTTATCAACACCATATACATCCTCCTCCACAGACACCATTTGATATGGCATATGGAGCTTCGATGTTACCTAGACAGTTGCTTGTTGGATCTCCATTTATACAAACTCCGATAAATGGATCACCTTCAAGAGCTCATTCAAGAGTAAACGTGGTGGATAATAGTTATTTTCCAAATGTAATAAGTGGTTCTCCATCTCCAATGAACTTGCCCGATAGAAGAAGAACAGGATATATGTCAAGACCACCCGTTATGAGATCACTTAGTGTCTCTTCATCTTCAACTTCGTTGAACGATTTTTACCATACCACGAAAAATTTATCTCATAGTAGGTCGGTGATAATACAGGGCTTGCCAAGTCAAACAAATTTAACCCAATTTTTGGATAACGTCAAAATAGGACCTATCGAGAATTGTTATTTTCTTGAAAACGATGATAATAATAATGATGCTGATACTAATGATGACGTAGAACATAATGATAAGAGTATTGTATTATGCTTCTTGGAAAATATACAGGCAAGAACTTTTTATAATCAAGTTACAACAAATCATAAATTGGCAATCGCATTAAATGCTCCAGATCTTAAGATCAAATGGAATTTCTCAAATGATGTATTAAATTTTGTTAAAAATGCTATCACAAATGATAGTGCTACAAGAAACGTGTACATTGGAAATTTACCAAATAGTGTTACAAAACAAATTTTAGAAGATGAAATGATCAATTATGGGAATATCGATACCATTGATTTCATTCAAGATCGTAAAATTGCATTTGTCCATTTCACAAATATTGCTAGTGCTATAAAAGCTGTAGAGCAATTACCATTGGAATCCGATTGGAGTCGTTGTAAAGTTTTTTATGGTAAAGATAGATGTTCACAACAACCTGTAAATGCTGCATCATCATCATCAAAAGTGAATGATAACACTTTAAGACAATTATCAGATTTAGGTCTGACTAATAATGAACTTTTAAATTCAACTTTAACACAAAATACAAAACTGGCAAATACATTACTGTCAAGCGGTGGCTCAAATAATGTTGGCAACCGTTGTGTTTACCTTGGGAATTTACATCCACAAACCACTGTTGAAGAAATTTGTAATGTCATTCGTGGTGGTTTATTACAATCAATAAGATTGATCATTGAGCGTCATATTTGTTTCTTAACGTTTATCGATCCATTAGCTGCAGTGCAGTTTTTCGCTTCAACAAATATGGATGGTTTGATTATTCATGGTCGTCGTTTGAAAATTGGTTGGGGTAAACATAGTGGATCTTTACCAAATAGTATTGCATTACTGGTCACTGCTGGTCTGTCAAGAAATCTTTATATAGGTGTTGTCAATGAAGATAACGTGGTTGATAAGATACCAAATGAAGCCGTGTTAAGACAAGATTTCAAAGAATATGGTGATATCGAACAAATTAATTTTTTCAAAGATGGATTATGTGCTTTTGTTAATTTCTTAAATATAACAAGTGCAATGAAATGTGTTGATGAATTCCATAAAAATGAATTCGAAAGCAAATTCAATGGACGTTATAAGAATTTCAAAATAAGTTTTGGTAAAGATAGATGTGGTAATCCTCCAAAACTGAAGAAACAGAAAAAATCAAATAAGCAAAAACTCGGTCATGAAAAACCTATTTATAACAATACTGATGAAGATGAGAAGAACAAGAGTAGTGATGCCTTAATATTTGCTAGCATGGGAATAACTTCCAAATCTTTAAATGTCGCATACACTGCTGAAGAAGAGAGAAAGAAACTGGAATCATCTGAAAGCTTACCAACAACAAAAGAAGAAGACGAGGATGATGATGAAGAAGAAGAAGAAGTTACTACTCCAATTAAGGAAAATCATATGCTTGAACAAGATAAGACTCCAGAAATTGGTAAAAATGAGGTATTGGGAAAATTACAAGAAGAAGATGAGGAAGATGAGGAAGAAGTTGTACTGCTTTCTCCTACAACTTCCATTCCTCTGGATTATGATACTTCAGATTCTGATTCAGTATCTATTGTTATTGGCAACGATAATATAAATGAGAATGGTGATATATCACCAACAACTTCAAAACCAAGCGAAAATAATACAGCTACATCTTCATCCACAACAACAGCACTGACCTCGATTAATGGTCCAAGAAATTTGAGTTCAAAGAAAAATTTCAACCAAAAAATCAATACCGCTACTCCGTTCAGATATAATAAAAACAATAGCAGATCATCATCATTTTCATGTGAGAATGGTAATTTGCCAAAATATCTCGGTTTCAATTCAAGGCAATCATCTAAATCTCAATTGAATAAGTATTACCAACAGCAACAACAGCAACAATTTGCCATGATTCCTCCACCTGCTCCATTACAACAAAATCAATTGAATGCTTTTGCCACTTCTGGATCACAAGTGATGGCTCAATATTTAGCCCAATCACAACATGAGAATTTATTATATGCTACTCATGTCTTGACAGAAGAAGATCAACAAGGTTATAATCCTTATCATCACCAACCTCATCATCCTCATCATCCTCATCATATGCTGTATGCACCAATGCATCCTCTGCATTATCAAAGAAGAAATGAAGTATCAAGTGATGTAGAAGAAGAAGAAAGAGAAGATGGAAGAGAACAAAATGAAGAAGATGATCTTGATTATGATGATGATGACGAAGAAGAAGATGATGATGAAGAAGGTACTGCAAATGCCGCTAATGCACATTATTATTACGATGATTACCCGAGATTTTATCCATACCCCGTACAACAAGTTCCATATTTCTTAGCTACACCAACAGCATCACCTGGAGGAGCCGCAGGTGCGGCAGCAGCAACTCCGATCCCTGCTACACTGTACATGCCATCGACGCCAATCATGATGGCAAGTAGTAGTAGTAGTGGAGGTGGAATCACTAGAAATGGTAGTAATGGTGGATTGATGGTTATGAATGGTGGATACCCAAGCAATGGGCGTCATTATAATAGAGGAAGTTACAGTAATAAGAAGAAGGCAAGTAAAAAGGTTTATACTATGGATTAGTTAGATATATTAATTAATTAATTAATTGTATGTGTGTGTGTGTGTGTTTTTTTTTTTTTCCTTCTCTTTGTATTCTTGACCGATAAGATACACTATAATCACCTAGAGGGTTCTATTTCCTAAAACAATCGAACATGAATACGAGTTATTAAATTATTCTAAGAACGTTCTATTGCTCATTTATTAATTATTAATCACATAGGAAAAAACAATTTTTTAACTCCTTAAATTTTAACAAGTAAAAAACGTATGTATGACTCAAATTCGTTTTCTTATTGCAAATCTTTCAGCCGTTTCGGTGTATGTAAACAGATGAGATGGAGTTTGTCTTATGTATATATATATCCTTGAAATCCCTGTATCTCTTGAATGTAGATTGTAATCGATATAGCCAAGAGATGAAAGAACCATCAATTCCTCCTTCGTATGAAGAATCAACTCATAGTGAGTTTGAAGATGACTCTATGTCAATGCAAGACTCATTGTCTACCAACAATACCTCTGTTTTTTCAAGAATATGTGATTTACAATTGACGAATTATGATATACTACCTTCTTTTTATATGCACCAATCGGTCTTGAATAGAAGTTTGTATATAAGAGGTGAGTCCGATATCCTTGATCCAGAGATGTTACCCACTTATGATCGAGTGGGTCCTGTAGATTCAAATCAACAGGAGACTGTTTGTGAACATTTATTATGTCTGACAAGGGATAATTCTATATTGGATAATATTGAGAAAGTACCAGAGACCGAGTCCCCAATTGAATTAAGTATATATTTGACAAAGAAACCCGGTTCAAGAACTAGTCCTCCAATGGAAAGGGAAAATGTGTTGAAAGAGTATACTTCTGGTGATTACGTGTATGGTCATTATACAATTAAAAATGTCTCTTCAGAAAATATAAGATTTGAGCAAATCACTGTGGCTTTGGAAGGTAATAGCGGTATTCAAACATCACAAGGTCATGAGTCACAAAATTTCATGAGACTTATCGATTTAGCTGCTAGTTATACCCCTTCTGGGTATCCCTTGAAATCACATAGAGAAATAATTGATGGAGTTTTAACTGATAAATATGATGGTTCATTGACTTATTTACCCAATGAACAAATATTGGAACCTGGAATCACATATAAGAAATATTTCACTTTCAAATTACCTGTTCAATTATTGGATCAAAGTTGTGAATCAAATCAATTATCACATTTGATGTTACCACCTTCCCTTGGTGTCGCACCACAATATAGAAGAGGGATCGAGTTTAACAAAGCTCTTGGTTATGGAAGAACTAATACTATTGGTGGTCCAGTGTTGATGGATGACTATGCCCCATTTGGTACTTCGATAGATTACTCAGTAGTGGTACGAATTGTTGGATTTAATCCAAACCATTCAAACCATCCGGAAGAGTTGATGTATTCTATATTGAAAAAAAAACATTATTTTATCAGATTTATTCCATTTGGGTTTTGTATTCCTTTTAATTATGAATTAAGTACCCAGAGGCAATTGGAGATTTTACAAAGAAGGATTCGTCATGAATTAGAAGAAGCAAAGAGAAGACTGGCTACTGGACTTGAAATTGGTGATGAGCTTCCAGAATTAAGTAGAGAAGAGCAATTAGAACGGAAATTGGAACAACTCACGATACCTGTTTTCCCTTTACCAAATAGCTCAAAAGAACAGTTGATCCAGAAAACCTCGTTGGATATTTTCCCAAAGAAGAAACTATTGAAGAAGAACAGTACTAGCAAATCAGATAAGATAGGTACTATTCATGTGCAATCAGACACTCCTGTTGAAGGTATTCCATATGTGATTCCAAGTTTTATTCATAAAATCAATGCCAAATCTAATATGAATCTCACGGGTAAGAACAATATTAATATTATGGATTCGGCATTGACTATGACTGAAAAGGCAAACTTACAAAATATTGAATTGGAATTGATTTTCAAACCTTCCAAGAATTGTACAAAGCCACCTTCTTTGGATTCAATTACTGCAGATTTGGAAATTAATACATTGTATTCATCAAGAAGTATTCCGTTTACAATTGATCAAGATTTCTTAACTTCAAAGGAAAATTTGAAAACAATGCAAAGAGAATTCAGCCAATTATCAAAAGAATTTAAAAAACTTCCACCAAAGACTAAAATATTAGCAAAGACCTTGACAGATTTAAATTCAATAATAAATATGAAATTGGTATCTTCCAAGATTCCTTTTTTCAAAATAACACAAAAGACGATAACGGATTGGGAAGCCAAGCAACAAGATGCAAAAGGTTTGCAAATAACATGGTGCAAAAAAATTTCATTACAATTACAAGTCAACGATGTCAAGAATTTAACCTTGGTTCCAACTTTCCAAAATTGCTACATGTCAAGATTTTATAACGTCTCAGTTGATGTATCATTTGGTGATTTTGGTAAGACAAATTTGAGTATTCCAGTAAGAGTAAGAAAATTCGATTGGAAAAATAATGAGTAAATCTATTTAATTTCATTTAACTTATATTCACCAGATTTAATACCGTAGAAAATTTTCTTAATCGCATACTCAGCATCGGCAAAATCCCGAACATGTTCTTTCCTCTTCTCTAACGGGTTCAGTCTCCCTAGTGGTGCGTATTTCTCTAATAAGTAATCGATATAATATTTCTTAATATTCCAAAATTTAAAAGGGAAAGTTGGTTTAGCAAGCCATGCTAATTGCTTGCCTTTCCGTGGGAGGTGTTTATGACCAGACCAGACTCCGGCTATTGCTGCAGCGTTCAGTTCATTTCTACTGAATAATAAAGGTAAATCGCTATTACCATTTAATGCTAAAGTTGGATCATCAATGGAAAAAATCTGTAAATAAAAATCAGTCAAATTTGCAGATGATTCATCGATAAATGGGAAATAACTATGATACCCGGTCCCCAAGATTACAGTATCGAATCCAGACTCGATACTACCATCAACAAATTCCACATCACCGTTGCTGTGAAATCTTGCCACTTCTGGCTTATTTGCAATCCCCAGTGAATAAGCAAGATGATCAACCCACTCGGCACGATCAGAATTTATCTTGGTTCTTGAAAGAAAAACAGTTTCCGGTTCATACAGTCTTGGGAAACAATATTGTATCAAATCTGTCGATGAGATACTACCACCGATGAACAAGATTTTCTCTTTCTGTTGCAAGAAATTAGGATTCGGGATCGATTTTGAATGGGATATGAAAATTTGTGGATTGTTGGCCTGGTATTCCAGAATGCCATCAAATTTAGGCACATATGGTATGGTTCTACCATTAGCAATGATCACAGCATCAAATTTTTCAACATACCATAAATCTTTATCATCTCTGGTTTCTCTGATAACAATTTCCCATTTCCCATTTGACTTAGATAATTTTTCAACTGCCGAATTTAATCTGATATATTGTCTCAATTCGTTTTGTTCAATAACATCGTTCAAATATTCTCCAACAACTTTATAATTCAATAAATTGCCTAAGATACTATTTGGCTCACGAACCAGCTTATTAGGTTCTTGATATGAAAAAGTCATGTACTTGTCACCTAAATTTGTAAATAATCCTTCATAAACTCCGGAATTATTCCATCTAATAGCAGATGATTTGGGTAATGATACCGGTTTCTCGTAACTAGCATTATCCAAAATTGGGATGTCAATTTTTCCATAAATCGTTTCAGCATTGTTGAAATCACCTTCTAGTTTTGGCAACAATGGATCTCTCCTCTCTTTACCTGCAAGTTCAAGATTCCAATGTCCTCCAGTAGACGAGTTCCTCTCAAAAAGGGTGATTTCTGGGAAAGCCAATTGATCAAGATATTGTGAATGCGGTTTCCCAACAATTGATGTTCCATCATTTAAAGTATGTAATAGCTCGTATAATGATGCTATGCCTGCTGGACCACCACCGATGATAGCAACTGACTCAACCTTTGTATCTACTGTCATTATTTGCTAGTTCAAAGGGAAGAAAGTAGAATTCATATTGTAAATATACCTAATATATATTTGATCTATGATGAGCCACACTAATTTTCTTTTTGGTACATTTTTTTTTTGTATGCATAACTTTGTAATTAAGCAGCTGCCAACCACAATTAATAATCTAACACTATTCAACAAGCTTCAATAGTCAGAGCAGTAGCCCGGTCTAATTTCCTTAATTCTCATTGGTATCTTATGGGGAGTGATTTATATATGAGACAGCTGGTTATTTAATCAAATAAAAAACTTTTGAGATAGATGTACAAATCAAAACCACTCGCTGTATTCAATTTAACTTCTCTTATTAGTCGATGAGAAACTAATCAAAGTAATAGAATCACAATCAGTAGATTATCTTACTGGATACCCCTGGATAATAAGCCAGCTTGATTAGTACTCCCGACTGGATTCACCTTTCAACATGTCCTACCCATTTCTTGAGCCAATAACTGTCCCTCATACATTATCGGTCGCTGCCAATAACGACAATGCTACTTGATCAATGAGATGACAAAACATTAAATTATTATAGGTAAAAAAAAAGGGAAAATGATTAAATAAAAAAAAAAAAAAAAAAAAAAGCAAAAGAGAGAAAAAAAATAGAAAAAGAAGAAATTTGGAAGGAGTTTAAAAAAAGTACTCTCTTCTTTATATTCAATCAAATGAAAACCAGTATACTAAGCCATAAGAGGGCTTCAATAAGGCCTTTCAGTGCTCTTACAACATGCTTGAATAGTCAAGTACATGTGCATCAAAAGATATCGAAGACCCCACCTCCAATAACACCATCATCACCAGTTTCTATCGATCAAACTAAAAGTAGTCAAAAAAAGTCAATAAGAAAAATATTCGATGATGAACAGTATTGGTCCGAGTTTAATGGTCATCCAAAGACTAGCAAGTTATTTGGTTTCAACTCAGTACCATCTTCAGGGTTATTTATGAATCCTTATCTTAAGTCACCTAAAGGTTTAAAAGAATTTGCCAATGAATCATTAGAGAAACTGAAATTGTTGGTTGAATATATGATAAACGATAATAGTGAGCAAGCTTTGAAGAACTATGTGAGGAATTTGGATAGATTAAGTGATATATTATGTCGAGTTATCGATTTACTGGAATTTGTCAGAGTAGTACATCCAAATAGAAGCTTTGTTGATGCTGCTCAAGATTGTCATCAATCATTATTTCAATACATGAATATCTTGAATACATCTTCAGACTTGTACGAGAAATTAGATTATGTTTTGAAAAATGAAAAAATAAGGTCACAGTTATCAAGTGAAGAAGTTAGCGTAGGTGAATTATTGCTAACAGATTTCTTAAGATCTGGTATCAACATGGACGAAGCAACAAAGGAAAATTTTGTTGAATTATCACAACATATATCGCTTATAGGTCAACATTTTATTAATGGTGTAGGTGCATCAGATAAAGACCATGTATTGATAAAACATGAAGATTTAAAAGATTTGGATCCTTCGATTTTAGAATTGCTTTCACAAAGTTCTGCTTCAAAAGCTTATAAGATTCCATTATACGGAAGAATTCCATTTGAGATCTTAAGATCTAGTGAGAATCAAGAAGTTAGAAAAATTATATGGACAAATTTGCATCAATCGCCTAATGAACAGATAGAATTATTAGACCTGTTCTTGAAGCATAGAGGTGTATTGGCACATTTATTAGGACATGACTCGTTCAGTGAATATCAATTGGAAGAAAAAATGGCCAAGAACCCTCAAAATGTGATGAGTTTTTTATTAAACTTGTTGAAAAAAATTTCCGGTGATGTTAATGGGGAATTAAGAGAATTGGCAAAGAATGAACCTAATTTGAGAAATTTAGGTGAAGATGAATTAATCGATAAGATAAAGCCTTGGGATAGAGATTATTTAACTTCAATTTATATGGCAAAGAAAAGACGTTCATTTGAGAATGATCAGGATATTTCTAGTTTTTTCTCTGTTGGTACTGTGATTGAAGGTTTATCTACTTTATTCAACAAGATTTATGGTATTAAATTGATTCCAATTAAAGCTGAGCCTGGAGAGACATGGTCCTCAGATGTACGTAAATTTCATGCAGTTTCGGAATCTGAAGGCGTTGTTGGAATCATCTATCTCGATTTGTTTCATAGGCAAAATAAGACTTTGAACCCGGCACATTTCACCGTTTGTTGTTCGAGAAAAATTTACCCAGAAGAGTTGCATTCAGATGATAAATTTGGTTTGAAACAAGAATCAATCCATACTAATACTTCAAAAAATGGAGAATTATTCCAATTACCTGTGATCTCATTGGTTTGTGATTTCCAACCTGATCCACACACTGGAGGTGGTGTCACTTTACTTTCATTGAATCAACTTGAAACTTTGTTCCATGAGATGGGTCATGCAATGCATTCCATGTTGGGTAGAACAAATTTACATAACGTTAGTGGTACAAGATGTGCTACAGATTTTGTTGAATTACCATCTATCTTGATGGAACATTTTGCCAAAGACCAAAGAGTGTTATCTGTCATTGGTAAGCATTACAAGACAGGTGAACCTTTACCAATCAGTTTACTTGAAAATTTCCAAATAGATAACAATTTTTTGAAAAATTGTGAAATCTTGGGACAAATAAAGATGCTGTTATTAGATCAATTATTACATTCAAATGCCGTCTTTGATAGACAATTTGATTTAACCAAGATTTATCATGACTTGGAAAAACAATTACGTGTTTTTGAAGATTCTGAAACAAGATGGCCAGGTAAATTTGGACATTTGTTTTCATACGGATCAGTTTATTATTCATATTTATTTGACAGAGCTATTGCATCCAAGATTTGGTACCATTTATTCAAGGAAAACCCATTAGATAGAGTTAATGGTGAGAAATTTAAAAATGGTATCTTAAAATGGGGAGGATCTAAAAATCCATGGGAGTTATTGGCTGATGTCTTAGACGAGCCTTTATTGAGTAAAGGAGATGAAAAAGCCATGGAGATAATTGGAGATGTTAGAAATATATAGCTTTAAATTATTTATAACCGCTATTTCATCTTGTGTAAATTGCTTCTATTCTAAAGATTCTTCTAAGAACAAAAAAAAAAAAAGCCCAAAAAAAAACGACTTTTTTTTTTTTGCCCAAGAAAATAAAAAAATACGAACTTTGATAAATTGCAATCAATTGAACACATATAAACCATAAACTACAACCTATAGCAATGGCTTCAGAAGAAATAAGTCTTACTGTCAAGTCCTCAGGTGACAAGAAATATAATGTATCTATCTCTCCGGATGCCAGTATCTTGGATTTAAAAGAGAAGATTGCCACTGAATCCGACATTCCTGCTGCTAATCAAAGGTTGATATATTCAGGTAGAGTATTGAAAGATGCAGACACCGTGGCTAATTACAAGATCCAATCTGGACATACAATCCATCTTGTTAGAGGAGGTGGTGCCAATAAACCAACACCTGCTGCTGCTGCTGCATCTTCTTCAGCTGCTACTGCTTCAGGCTCATCAAGTCAAGCTAATACTACTGGTGCTCCAACTAATATTGCTTCAGGACAAGGAACAGGAGCACAAAACCCATTCTTGGCTTTAACAAATCTCCAAAATATGGGTTATAATGTCCCAATGCCCTCGGAATCTATGTTTGGTTCTGATGGTGGATTGACAAGTATGCCAGATGAAAATACTATTGCAGATATGTTGGAACAACCAGGTGTGCAGAGTATGATGAACCAGATGCTTTCGGATCCTGCTATGATCGATATGATGATTCAACAATCTCCGCAATTAAGAAGTATGGGTCCTCAAGCTAGAGAAATGTTACAAAGTGACTATATGAGACAAATGTTGACCAACCCTCAAATGATGAGACAAGCTCTGGCAATGAATAGAGCATTTGGTGGAATGTCTGGAGGCGCCGGTGGTGCCAGCAGCAGTTTCCCAGCTCCAGGCCCAGCAAGTAACAGCTCTACACCTGCCCCTGAATCCAGCAGCAACACTGAAAATACCGCTTCCACACCTCCTGTGAATCCATTTGCTGCTTTATTACAAAACAACGGTGGTGCTGGTGGTGCTTCGAATCCATTTGGAGGCTTATTTGGAGCATTCCCACCACCTCCATCTGGATCATCCGACCAACAGGCCAATCCTTTCATGAATCCAGATTTGTTGAATCTGTTCTTAGGAGGACAACAACAGCAACAGCTGCTGCTGTCACAAGATACAAGACCTCCAGAAGAGAGGTACGAATCTCAATTAAGACAATTGAACGATATGGGGTTCGGTGATTTTGATAGAAACGTAAGTGCATTGAGAAGAAGTGGAGGGTCTGTACAAGGTGCCATTGAAGCATTGTTGAATGGGGATGTTTAGATAGTGTGTGTGTGTTTTTTTTGTTATCTTATCAATCTGAATGAATCTTTAAGCTCTCGTTTTAATTTCCGCTTCTTTTTAATTTTTTTCTTTTCTGAAAAATGTTTTTCGTAACAAAACGAAAATAAAAAAATTAAGTGTAATAAAAAAAAACAAATTAGACAAGAAAAAACGAAAGAAAGAAAGAAAAAAAAAAATAAACAACCATAACCAGAATAGATTTCTTTATATTCCCAAATGTTCAACAGCACAAGTTACAGAGATAGTACAAGTGGAGGTGGAGCATACCAACTGCTGCAACTGCCACAGCCTCTGGTACTGCTGCAACTGCTGCTGTCTCAGCATCAAGGACAGGGGTACAATGATAGTGTCAATCAAGGTATAGGAATCATCCAGAACAGCCTTCGTAACTTGTCCAATTTCACGCAATATTCTGCCCAACAACAAGAATCACAACGGGATTTGACAGCTGCTACTTTGAAAGATGGCTTTAGATCACTTGGAGACTCGCTAACGAATCTCACGAAGCAAATTGAAATCAGTAATAAGCTCACTTTGTTCACGTTGAATAACATTTGCAATAATAGTAGTGACAATAATATTCAAGATTCCGAAAATAGACGGGGTGACGAATTCAGAAAATTGGTCAATTACATTGGCAATGTGGATGGTAATCTATTGAAAGATCATCAAGGGTCGATGAATTCGCCTGCATTGCACAATAATTTGAGTAGAACGACGTCTAATAGCAGGGTATATCCATCGCTGCCAACATCATCTCAGAACCAGAATCAGAACCAACAATTTCATCATCAACAACAACAACTGCAACTGTTACTGCACCATCAACAGCTGCAACAAGTTCTGCGTGGGAGCACTAGTAGTGGTAGAAGAGAATTGTCTCATCATGGCTCGTCAACTTCTTTATCGGCATCATTGAAATCTAATGTTACCCCACCCAATCCTACAAGGAATCTTGCTGATAAGAGACAGTACCAACCACATTCCAGTTCTTCTCACTCTATAACCGCACCAGTACCGCAATCTTCAACTGCAAATTCACATCTGGCCCCACCACTGCAACAGCTGTCAACTCAACAAGCTCAATCACAACTGAGAACAAGAACATCATCTCAACTCGCCTCATTAGATTCTTCATCCCCAGATAATGCCTCAAAGAAACAGAAAAAAACTTATAAAGATCATGAACCAATTTATGTGTTGACTCAACCTTCTAAAGTTAGTATCAAAGATGCTTGGTTGGAATACACTGTGGGGCTCAATGGCAGCCCTGCTGTAAGAGATCTTGAGCACCAATACAAGACAAGATGGAGAGGTGGATCCAACCATACCATTTCAAAACAATACACAAATAGAATTGCTTTCTACAAATTTCTCGAAGATTTAGAAGCTCAAAACAGAGTTGATTACGGGATCCTGTTTTTAGAAGATTTCTGTGCTAAAAATGGTAATAAAAATTTAAGATGGTTACAATTTAATATGCCTCCTATCCGTCCTGATTTTGAAAACTATATGGCATCTCTAAGATGAGTTTCACTTCTTTTATTTTCTCAAGCCCAATGTCTTATTAGATTGTATATTTTAATTATATCTCCTTCCTTAATAAAAAAAAAAGTACTGTAGAAAAAAAAAAAACAAGAAGAAAAAAAAAATCGAAAACAACAAAAGAAAGAATACACTGGAACAACATTTTATCCAATCAAACCCCAAACAATGTCACAAGAAGCTGGTCCTGCTCTGGTTCAGGAGTCTGCTGTGGTGCCGATAGATGAAGTTGTAGTTGAGGTGCAGTCTTCGGGGGCTCAAAAAATTGATATAGAAGAAGAAAATGGTGATGATGAAAACAAAATTGAAATTGAAATTGAAAATGATGATAAAGTAGACAAGGAAGAAGCTGTGAAGGAAGAGACCAATGAGATTGAACTGAAGAAACCAGAAGTACCACTGTGGGCTATTTCAAACCTACCTAAAAAAAGACTACCTGTTTTCAACGTGGAAAGGAAATTTGAGCATATGGATGCACTTGAAATAGTTTTCCAACAATCAGTACTGGCTGTGCTTAAATCTCTAGATATCCCAAGCAATAGATTAGCAATTGATGGGATTTCAGAATTGGCTCTTGAGTACCTTCATGGCTTAGTTCATAATCTACATAAATTGGTAGAAGTTCAAAGAAGAAGAAAACCAGCTTTGCGAGACGTCAAGTTATTAATAAGGCAAAACAATTTAAAAATGTTGGATTTGTATGACGAATGCACTAGATCTAATGAGATATTATCTAAGGACAAATCAATGAAATCGCTCATAACTCAAATTTCCAAAACTACTAATCTGATATTAGAACTGAAATCAAATCCAAATTTCGAAATTGAAGATAATGATCCTTCTGCTCCATTATTTTATAATCAAACGTTTGAAATACTTGATTTAATCCCATCGACAACTTCTTTGCGTTTCCCAAAGATGTTTCCTCAATTACCTCCTGACTATACATATAAGAAGACTGGGAGTTACAACAAATTACTTGATGATCCTCGTATATTGAGAGAAAAATTGGTCGAAGAGAGCAGATACGGTGAAAAAGCATTACACAATTTACTCAATGGTTATAATAAGAAAATTGAAAATGAACATGATGACGATGATGGCGATGACGATGACGATCAAACCCTTGTTGGAGCAGGCGAAGAAATTGAGGAACCAATGGTGGAAGAAGAAGAAGAAGAAGCAAGAGCACTTTTAGTGGAGAATAGTGGTCTTCTTGAGCAATTACCTAAATCAGATGCTGCGTTGAATAATGCCACTAACCCTAAAAATTTTGATATCGAAGCTTTTGCTAAAAGAAGGATGGAGATATTGAATCTGAGAAGAGCTAAAATTGAACAAGAAATCAAACTGAAAACTGAAAATCCTATTCATAAAATTTCGTACGAGTTGGGATCATATACTGAAAAGCCGCCACTCAAACTCAAAGATGAATCTATTTCTTCTTTGATAAACAGATATTTGAAAGATGAATATGATTTGACTTTGAAATCAGTTAAAGTGAACACCAAGAAGAGACTGCTAAAGATGAGAGAAGAACGTAAAAAGAGGCTGAAGTTGTTACTGCAACAAGAGCTTGAAAGACAACAAAGAGGAATTGAACAGACATTTGAATTCGGAAATGGTGATGATGATGAAGAAATTGAAGATTTCGATTTCGAGTTTGAAGATGATAATCAACCAACAAATGGTGCTGAACAAGAAGAGCTAAAAGTGGAAAGCATTGAGCCAACCCCTGTTGTTAGTAGCAACATAACCTCAAAAGATATCACACCAGCCTCAAATGGGGTCGCCAGTGTAACTTTGGAAGAAACCAACACTGCGGAAGAACTCTCTAATGGAACTGAACCAATTAGAAATCCAGTCAAACTAGAAAGTACTGAACCAGCAATTACTATGGAGACTGAGCTGCCGAACGATGTGGGTGAGTCTGATTCTATGGTGCAACAGGAAGTGCCGCTGCTTCTTCCGCAAGATACAAAGGACGACAGTGTATCTGTAATTGGGACCTCACTGCCTAAAGATAATGCTGCAGATGAAGAAGATGATTGGGGCGATGACATGTTTGAAGATGTCTAATGAAAATGCTCGTTGGAGTCATGTATTACTACTGTATAAATGCTTTTTGTGCAAATAAAAAATTTAAATTTTTTTTTGGTGAAGAAAAAAAAAAAAATACAAAAAAATAAAACCATTTGCAAATACTAAACTTTGAATTGATGGCTTTAGGTTTGAAATAATTAGTAGAAATTGCCTAGCCTAAAACTTTTTAACAAAAAATATTTAGTTAGAATTATGGCTTCACAAACAACCACTGATTTAAAATTGCCGGACTCGATACCATTCCCGGTGACGGTGGTGTCAATACACATGAATCCTAATCAACAAATAAAGAAGCACACTACAATATTGAGTTATAAATACTGGGAGTATAGAGATGACCCTGAGCAATTGAAACAAAAAGAAGATAATCCACAATTGTTTAAGAATAAGGAAGTTGAAAAGATACGTATGGAGTTTGGGGGAAGTTATGAAATACCAATGGACGGAGAAATAAAAGGTATCAACATTAAAGTTGGTGATGAGATAGTTCATTCAGAGCAAATAATTGCCACCGTATTGGAGCCTTGCACTCATCCAATTCAGTATAGTGGGTTATGTGCTATATGTGGTAAAGATTTAGAAGAAGTGGATTATTCTGGTTACAATTTTCAAGAGAGAAATTCGGTTTCTGTCAGTTACGGTTCATCGAATATCAAAATTTCTATGAATGAAGCTGAAAGAATAGAACAGACATCAATTAAGAGATTAATCAAGGATGAAAAATTGATATTGGTAGTCGATTTAGATCAAACTGTGATCCATGCCACTGTAGACCCAACAGTTGCTGAATGGCAAAAAGACCCATCAAACCCAAATTATCCTGCTGTGAAAGACGTCCAGAAATTCTCGTTGGAAGAGATGCCAATTGTAGCCCCAGGTTATACAGGGCCTAAGCCTCAACCAACCATTTGTTGGTACTATGTGAAATTAAGACCAGGTTTAAAAGAGTTCTTATCAAAAATTTCCGAAAAATATGAAATGCATATATATACAATGGCAACTAGGGCTTATGCCAAGGCTATTGCAAGTATCATCGATCCCGATGGTAAATATTTTGGTGACCGTATACTAAGTCGTGATGAAAGCGGATCGTTGACACAAAAATCATTGAAAAGACTTTTCCCAGTTGATCAATCAATGGTTGTTGTTATCGATGATAGAGGTGATGTTTGGAATTGGAGTCCAAACTTGATCAAAGTTGTTCCTTATGATTTTTTCGTTGGTATTGGAGATATCAATAGTTCATTTTTACCAAGACAGCATGCATTACTAGGTCCATCTAAGAGAAGAAAATCTTTAGCAGATTTAGAAGAGAAATTGAATGCAGAAAAAGATGAAAAAGACTTTGGGGATCATACCCCTAGACCAGATGATGAAGATGAAGAGGTTGATGTATCAAATTCTGAGTCTGAAGCTGATGATTCGGAAGCTGATTCCACAATTGCCTCTGCTTCTCCTGTTGATAGAATCTTGGCACTTGGTGGTGGTGAAGATAATGCTGATCTTCTGGCCGTTCAGTCTTCGGAACGTAATGCATCTTTGGAACAACAACAACATGATAGACCTCTAGCTAAATTGCAAGAAGATTTAGATAAAATCATTGAGAAAGAATCCAGAAGTAACACGCCAAAGGGTAAAGAAAATGGTGACGAGACACCATCAGAGACTGACCAAAGTGAGTTGGAAAACAGAAATTTACTTTTCGATGATGATACAGAATTAGATAGTTTAAGTCAAGCTTTAGTGAGAGTCCATAATGAATTCTACTATGAATTTGAAAACAAAAACAAAAACCCACCTGATGTGAAGGATATCATGACTCAAATGAAACATTTTGTGTTCAACGGATTTACTTTCTTATTTTCTGGAATCTTGCCGTTGGGTTCTAGATTAGACAGTGCCGATATTGTTATTTGGTCAAGATCATTTGGTGCTAATGTTGTTCCAAATTTTGTGGAATCAGTTACCCATGTTATTTGTAAGACACTGGGAACATATAAGGTGAGATTGGCTAAAAGTATTAATCCAAAGATCAAAGTGGTACATCCAGATTGGATTTTCAAATGCATAGCACTTTGGGAACAAGTTCCAGAAGATGATTACCTCATAGAGGTTACTGATCGTGATAAATTATCAAAAGAAGAAGTTGATGAATATTTGAGGACACATAACATGGATGTACATATAGGAAACGATGATTTCAATCAAGATAGAACTAGCAGCTTTATAGGTGCCATAGATTGGGATGATCTTGATATGGGAGAGTTCTCAGACTCGGATGATGAAGGTAACGACGATAATGACGATGATGTTGATGGAATTGATAAAAGGAGTAGATCTGATGATGATGACGAAGATGAAGATGAATCAAGAAAAAAATTAAAAGCTGATCATGATGATGACAATGATGAAGATGATGAGGAACTTCTTAATGAAATAATGCAAGAATTAGAAGAAGACGATGATGAGGATGATCATTGATGTACATTTTACCCCCTTGCTGTTGTTTTATATTTTGCTCTGCTTTGAATGTGTAATAATAGTTTATATATAAATTCCAAAACAAAATTAAGGATATTTATTCTTGCATAAGTTATAAAAAAAATTACAGTTCATAGATTCGACATCATCCGGTATATATTTAGGATAAGCTATCTGCCGTTTCATCGACTTCCCCAATAGTCTCATTAACTAGACTCTTCTTATTGAGCTTCTCTAAGACACGATCCTTGTTGAATGGATCAACGTGTGTCTTCTTGAATTTTCTAGCATGAATTTTCATCTCAAATAATTGATCCAATTCTGCATAAGATCTACCTTTAGTCTCTGGTAATCTGAACCAACAATACGTTATTGAAATTATTGAAATACCACCCCAGAAAAATCCTGTCTTTGCTCCCCAGTTCCAAGCAGTCTTGTTCAATTGGTATGGTGTGATCACTGCGACAAATATTCCAACTAAATTAAAAGAACCTCTTGCTAAAATCAATGTCTTCGTTCTAAGTCTGTTTGAGCTCACTTCAGGGACTAAGCAGTAACATACAGCACCTATGGATACTTCAAAAAGAAAATGGAAGATAATTAAAAGAGAACCAATAGCACTTTGTGCAGCCTTGTTTCCCGTGATACATCCCAATCCACCAATGATGAACATAATACAGCACATGATGATAGAACCAAAGAAATACAAGTCAAATCTTCCAAGCCATTGTGATACGTACCAAGAGACCCAACAACCTATAAAGGCAACAGCGTACTCAATCAAGGACAAGTTGAAAGCCATTGTTGTTGAAATTCCAGCTGACTCATAAAAGTACGTTGAGTATGAGATAAGTGCTAAACCAGAAAGATTTTGAATAATATAAACTGCACAACCGATTTCTGTCCGACGTCTATCAACACCTCTAAAGCACTCCCAATATGAGATTTCTTTCAATGTCTCTTTTTCCAATTTAGTGGTTAAGTTCATCATATTGACCATCTTCTCTGCCATCAGATCGACATCTGGAACAGTTTCCGATTTGGTCAATAATCTTCTACAAGACTTTCTGGCTTGTTCAAGTTTCCCCTTTTTAACCAACCACCACGGACTTTCCGGAGCTAGGAGGATCCCAATGGAAATAGGAATTGGCCAGATCCATTGAATTGCCCAAACAATTCTGAAACCCCAATGTGATTCTCTATGTTGAAAAGCCCTCAATACTCCGATTGATAAGAATTGACCCATTACCCAACAAAGATTGACATATGTGGTTAAGTAGTAACGTAAAGCAGCTGGCATTACTTCTGCCAGGTAACTGATTGTCAAAGTTTGCATGAATCCCCAAGGTAACCCTAATAAGAACTCACCTGCCATGACTTGATTAACACTTTTGGCAAAGAATAGAATAAAAATAAAACAAGTTATGAAAAACATGGCAATGAGTAAACTTTTCCTGTAACCAATCTTATCAGCTACAATACCTGAAATTGCCAAACCAACAATTTCACCAACGTAAACCATCATTGCCAATGTAGTTTGAATATGGGCTGGAATAACATAGCTTCCATCACTTTGTAAATCACCATATTCTCTGTTAAACAGGGGGAATGCAAACAAATTTGCTAACAAATTTGTATCATAACCTTCCATAACAATACAAAGACTCAATATAAGTGACCAACATACAGCTTTTGGGTATGTCCTCAAACCTTGAATCAAAGTCATTGATTTTTCAGCAGCTGCAGCATCATTTGCATCGCTTGTCATTTGACCAACAAACCCATCAAGAAGCTCATCGTCGTCGTCAGATACTGAGTGAATTCCTTCAATATGCTGAGCTGAAGGCTTATTGTCATCAGTTGTAACTGAATCAAAATGTTGGAATGTCGGTTTAACGAATTCGCTATGTTCACTACTATTACTTGTCATTTTGTATATATATCTCTTATATAATGAAAAATTAGGTTTAGGCAGAAACTTTGTTTATTAAATATCACCAAAGAGGTAGAGGGGAACATTCTTTGACCCTCCCAGTTCCAAAGCAAACCATGAAAGTTCTTCCCAGTATATATAGTATGTGACCTGTAAAACGATTATCGGGTTTCATTCAGCCATGCCTAACATAAATATGCTTGAATATAAGTTGATATTCTTAAGCGGAGCCTATGCGAAAGATGCTATAATTTCCTGAAAAGGGATAAGTCATCTAACACAAGAGAGAAAAAGAAAGTAGCAAAGAAGTAAACAAATTGTTATTTTAGGCAAAAAAAAAAAATCTGGGGTAAAAAGTAAGAGAAAAAAAGAAGATGACATCATTTAAGTATTGCACCCTTCCACAAACATCAGATTGAATCCAATTTGAGTTCCCTCTTTTGCCATCGCTCGGTATAGAAGTGATTTATCTGAGATTTTATCATAAGCTATTAACAAAACTGGCAACACTTTTATCAATTGCACTCGGATTTCAAAGTTTTATTATACTCTCTTTATCTGCTTAAATTAAGAATATCAAAAAGCATAATTTAAGAGCAATCTACCATCTTTAAAGCTTCACCTGCAACTGGAATTTTTAAATATCATTTTGGGTTAGAGTATATAGGCTATCTCACATTTTTTCTAACTCGATAACATAAGAGAGCCTCTGGTAAAATTCTGTTTATTTACTATATTAGACAAATCATATCAAAAGAAGCGGCTTTAATGATCTTTTCGTTTAGCTAATACTTTTCATGACTTTGACAGATTAATATGCAAATCGGCAATCATAGAATATTTCTAATGCGAGTTGTTTGCTAGAGTTTCTTTAAGAGTCCTTTGGCGTCTCTACATACTTTTGCAACTTTAACTAAAAGCTTGAGTAGTGAACTCTCATCTCCAATATTAAAAGTGAAATATACAAAAACAAAAAAAAAAGTTCAAATTTGAAGGTATATAAAGTAATAATAATACAAGATACTGCAATACATAAAGTAAGCTGTTAGATAACATACGTATTTATTATACTCAAAATGATGCCACAATTCATAGCAATAATATTGTGTCCAATTAAAATATACCCTAGCTCTAGTAAACAACTTATATTCGATTCTGTCATTTTTGCCAAATTCCTTACTATGACCCGTGTCAATAATATTATCCCAAATTGCACGCCTAAATTACTATTTTCGGATAATTGATAAATGGTCCACTATTATGCAAGGGGCTTGCATATACGTGCGTCTAATTTAAGTTTGCCCTTCACTTTTTCTCTGTTTTTGTTACGAAGTTTGACTTACATATGCGACAAAAGGGGATGACTCCTGTTGGATGGTTTTTAGAGGATAGGTAAGATATATAATATCGATTTCTTAAAAGTTTATAGAGGTATTTATTGGTTGGCGATGCAATTCATGCTGAAGGAAATATGTCTTCTTCAGCTTTTGGACTCTCATCTTCTTAGTAATGGCCCCAAACATCGTGACCATAATTACTCAAAGTGTAGAAATCTATCATATTGAGTGAGTTCTAAACTGTATTTTAATATGTCAATTAAATCTGGACCTTGTAAAACCTATCACTTTCCTCCATATTTTTTTAACATGTTTGAAATAGTCTTCTGTATCGACAAGAAAATTACCTGCTGTTAAAATTGGATCTTTAAAACTGTGGTAAACCCAACTATTAGACTTATGTAGATTTGTCTGAAGTAACATCACCATTGACTCTTACAATAGATTTATATGCTATTATACATTTGTTTGAAAGCAAGTACCCAAATTGACATGCATGTCATCATTTTCAGGTTTCATTCCATGGATAGTGGCCTATGGAGACAAAGGTAGGCCAAACTTTGCAATCAACAAATCCGTAATTTCCAATACGAGTCTAACTCTACCTTCAATACTGTCTCCTTATATATCTGATCTTTTGTTACTACTCCTGTGTGAGAATTGATGGAGGAAATAACAGTGCAATTCAACAAAATCAAAACCTGCCCAATCAACAGCAAACTCAGCAGCTTACAGTCTTGTTTATACAGTTCGATGTCTTTCAAGGTCAATTATCTTAATGGTCAATGTTACCATGAATAGAATCAACTATTTTCTTCCAAGCCCCAGCATGTTGCTCAGAGTAAATACCAGGTGCTCTTGGCCAACCAGATGCACCTTCGGATATGAATGTACCTTTTGTGATAATTAATCCACCATTGCTTTTGATCTTTCAGAGTAATATTCAAACATATATTTTGTAGGGACACCAGGCAGCCCTGGCTCTTGTAGTTGGTGGGTAGAAGTTGACATCTTGTTACTATACAGGTATGGGGGTAAACGAAATTGGCAGAAATGCGTGTCAATAGTATTACTTGCACTACTTTTGTATTACCCGGATTTCACACAAAGACGCAAAATTTTTTTTTTTCATTTACATAAAAATTTTTCAGGAATATTTTTTTCAATTATTTAATAGAAACTGTTTTTAATTGAACATAGCATATCACTACTACTAAAATGGGTGCCTACAAGTATTTAGAAGAATTACAAAGAAAGAAGCAATCTGATGTTGCCAGATTCTTACATCGTGTTAGATGTTGGGAATACAGACAAAAGACTGTTATCCACAGAGCTTCAAGACCATCAAGACCAGACAAGGCTAGAAGATTAGGTTACAAGGCCAAACAAGGTTTCGTTATCTACAGAATCCGTGTCAGAAGAGGTGGTAGAAAGAGACCTGTACCAAAGGGTGCTACTTACGGTAAGCCAACCAACCAGGGTGTTAACCAATTAAAATACCAAAGATCCTTGAGAGCTACTGCTGAAGAAAGAGTTGGTAGAAGAGCTGCTAACTTGAGAGTCTTGAACTCATACTGGGTTAACCAAGATTCTACTTACAAGTACTACGAAGTCATCTTAGTTGATCCTCAACACAAGGCCATCAGAAGAGATGCCAGATACAACTGGATCGCTAACCCAGTTCACAAGCACCGTGAAGCCAGAGGTTTGACTTCCACCGGTAAGAAATCAAGAGGTATCAACAAGGGTCACAAATTCCACAACACTCAAGCTGGTAGAAGAAAGACCTGGAAGAGACAAAACACCTTATCTTTATGGAGATACAGATCATAAGCTTCTTAAGTTTTGTTTTTCTGACTTATCTTACAACATTGTCAAGTTTCTCTTGTATGATAATTGGGAAAGGTGTCTCTTGATTAGAAATTGATATAAGTTGGGTTGATCTGGATGTAGAGGTATATAGTTTATATTTTTGCCAATAGAACAAAAAAAAAAGATTTATACATTTTCTTCTCAAATTTTTTACAAACAGTAGTCAAAGGCTCATCTGATATCGTAGATCAACTAATACTGGAATCCTGACAATGCTCCAGGTAAAAACCATAATGAAATTTTTATAGTGAAAAATTTTTCAAATTTTTTTGACTTCGTTTTACTCTTTTTCCACAACTTCAATTAAAAAAAAAAAAAAAAAAAATCAAAAAAGTATTTTCTGAAATATATTTAGTTGATCAGCATCTCCTATTTTATAATATTTTTTTAGCCATCGATTTCTTTAAGATAGTTAAAATTATTCTATAGTATCAATTGTTGATTTATAAATAAGAAAACAAGATAGAACAATGTCTTCAAATTCGTATTCTAAGACTGCAATCTTATCGGTTTACGATAAGACAGGTTTATTGGATTTGGCAAAAGGTTTAGTCTCAAACAATGTCAGATTATTAGCATCTGGCGGTACTGCCAGATTAGTTAGAGAAGCTGGTTTCCCAGTTGAAGATGTTTCATCAATTACTCATGCTCCAGAAATGTTGGGTGGTAGAGTCAAGACTTTGCATCCAGCTGTCCATGCAGGTATTTTGGCTAGAAATTTGGAAAGTGATGAAAAAGATTTAGCTGAACAACATATTGACAAAGTTGATTTTGTTGTTTGTAACTTGTATCCTTTCAAGCAAACTGTTTCCAAGATCAATGTCACCATTGAAGAAGCTGTAGAAGAAATTGATATCGGTGGTGTCACTTTATTAAGAGCTGCTGCTAAGAACCACGCAAGAGTTACCATCTTATCTGATCCAAAAGATTATGCCAAATTCTTGGAAGAATTGAAAAGTGGTGAAATCTCAAAAGAAGCTAGAAACAAATTCGCATTAAAAGCATTTGAACATACTGCTGATTATGATGCTGCTATCTCTGATTTCTTCAGAAGACAATACAGTGAGAATGCCTCCCAATTACCATTGAGATATGGTGCTAACCCTCATCAAAAACCTGCTCAAGCTTATGTTTCCAATGGTGACTTACCTTTCAAAGTCTTAAGTGGTTCTCCAGGTTATATCAACTTGTTGGATGCCTTAAATTCATGGCCATTAGTTAAAGAATTATCAGCTTCTTTGAACTTACCAGCTGCTGCTTCATTTAAACATGTTTCACCAGCTGGTGTCGCTGTTGGTTTACCATTATCCGATGTTGAAAAAAAAATCTACTTTGTTGAAGATATTGAAAACTTATCACCATTGGCCAATGCTTACGCAAGAGCAAGAGGTGCCGATAGAATGTCCTCATTTGGTGATTTTATTGCGTTATCAAACATTGTTGATTTACCAACAGCCCAAATCATCTCTAAGGAAGTTTCCGATGGTGTTATTGCTCCAGGTTATTCACCAGAAGCTTTAGAAATCTTACAAAAAAAGAAAGGTGGTAAATACTGTATTTTACAAATCGATCCAAATTATACACCAGAATCTTCAGAGTCAAGACAAGTTTACGGTATCACTTTACAACAAAAGAGAAATGATGCCATTATAAATCAATCAACTTTTAAAGAAATTGTCTCAGCAAATAAAGAATTAACTGAACAAGGTGCTATTGATTTGGCAGTTGCCACCATTGCATTGAAATACACTCAATCAAACTCTGTATCCTATGCTAAAAATGGTATGGTTATCGGTTTAGGTGCTGGTCAACAATCACGTATTCACTGTACCAGATTAGCCGGTGATAAAGCTGATAACTGGTGGTTTAGACAACATCCAAAAGTACTTGCTTTCAAATGGGCTAAAGGTGTTAAGAGACCAGAGAAATCAAATGCCATTGATTTATACGTCACTGGTCAAATTCCAACAACAGAACCAGAAAAATCAGAATACGAATCCAAATTTGCTGAACTTCCAGAACCTTTAACAGCTGAAGAGAGAAAAGAATGGTTATCACAATTAACCGATGTCGCATTATCTTCAGATGCTTTCTTCCCATTCCCAGACAACGTTTATAGAGCCGCAAGATCCGGTGTTAAATATATCGCTGCCCCATCAGGTTCTGTTATGGACAAACTGGTTTTCGCTGCTGCTGATTCTCATGACATTGTCTATGTTGAAAACCCAATTCGTCTTTTCCATCATTAAAGCTTTTCTAGTCGTTGTTTTTTTCTGCCACTTTGATCGTTGATATATTTCAAACCTATTTAAATAAAGATTTTATTGATTTATATATATATATATATATATCATCACTATAAACGAATTAAAAGCAAGATCTCTAGAGTTGTGCTCTATAAATTTTCTCAGAGACATCTAAGTTTTGTTCCCAAAATGGATCTTCTTCAACACTGACTTCACCTTTATCATTCAAATATCTGAATTGTGTAATTTTTTCAGGTCCCCATTCAATATCTTTTAAATGGATGAAATCAATATATGGCTCTAACCAATTCTTGATTATTGCCTTTTCTTGCTCTGAAAGATTTTCAGCAAATGGGAAAAACCAAGTAAGCATATCATTAGAATGGATAACACCTGTGATATTATTGGAATCCAATAACTGTCTCATAAATTGTGGAACGAATGACATCCTATATCTGAAGATCTTTGATTCCAATTCAGAAGATTTCTTCAAACTATTGTGTAAGAAACCTCTCAAAGATGCATAAATCTGAGAATCTGCCAATGATTTACCAAATACAATTCTTAATTCTTCATCGTTTGAACTATTATCATATATATCAACCAAGGTTTGAATAGTTGCCTTAGGATAATAATTTTCCAATTGTAAAGCCAAATCTTCTTTTGTCTTTGGTGTATTCAAGAATGAATACATCTCTGGTTCATTATCAACTTCTCCTAACAAGATTCTTACACCTTTTTCATGAAGTCTTAAACCATAATCACCGGAATACATATCTGCCAATAATGTCGACGATACAAATGAATCATCGGTAATGGCTCTGAATGTATGCATCTTCATTTTTGGAATTGCCTCCATGAGAGTATCCGAGTCTATCTTTCTTAAAGCTTCAATTTTGTCAAATGCTGATAAGTTAGAGTCAATACCCAAGATTTCGACATATTCTTCAAACTGATCTTCAACTTCTTCTAAATATTTTGGTTGAACAATCAAACAGTTCGAAAACAAACAAACTTGCTTAATAATTTGTTTCTCTTTAGGATGATAAACCTCGTAGGCTAATTGGAAAAAAGTCGAATAAGATCCGGCACTTAATCCAGCAACAGTGATCTTATCTGAGTCACCTCCAAAATTCTTGATAAATTTTGAAGTCCATTCCAAAGCTAATCTTTGATCCCAAAAACCTAGATTACTGATACCATCATCGGCCAAGTGTTTGGTATGCAAGAAACCAATGGAGTTCAATCTATAGGCAGGAGCCACGATGATGAAGTTCTTATCAAAAGCAGATTGTAAAGTTCTTGGATCGTATGACGGAGCCTGGTTAGCATTCCCGTATTGCATCCAACCACCATGGATGAAAAATAACACTGGTAAGTCGGGTTTCGATAAATCCAGTGTAGCAGGAACCCAGATATTTAAATAAGCACAATCGTCATCGGTTGGATCATGTGGATTGATAAGAGCCAATTTCCCCGAGATTTTTGGTTGAGGACATATTGGCGAGAAGTCCTTATACTCTTTAGCAGAATAATCGTAATCATCAGGAATCAGTTGTGGTCTTGTCCATCTCTTAGTCAATGGTAATGCATATCTTATACCTGCAAATCTGTGGCATAATGCTTCCCCGGTTTTCGGATCACGAAATGTTATACCTTTAAAAACACCGATTGAAGTCGTTATTGTGAAATCAGTTGAACCTTCATAAGATATCTCTTGTCCCATTATTTCTTATTTCTCTGTAATTGTTGTGGTATCAATTGTTGTCCCACAAATTGCATATCCCCCCAAATTTATATCTCGAGGATATTAAATTAAATTTTGCCTATCATTTCAAAAATTAGGAAAAAAAAAATGAACGAATTCAAATCCGAACTTTTAATAGAAAATTTGACGAAAACCCTTAAAGGAAACTCTCTTATGCACTTCAAAGTTCAAAATTAATTATGTCTGACAAGATCATCTGTAGATACTCGGTTGTAAATTGTAACTATCTCTTTTCTATATAGCTTTCATTGAAATTTTTGGTTTTGACCAAAAAGAAAAAAAAAAAAGTCTTTCAAAGAAATCAAAAAGTGCTTTGGACTTCGAAAATGATTACAAGATCAGCAATTAGCAGGGCATTTCCGTTAAAGCAGTATAGGACTTTTGTGTCTACTGCTATTCAATGTGATTCGTTGAACCTTAGTATAGATACTGTGCCTTTAACATTTGACAAGCATCCATCTCCGGATAAAGATGTTAAAAACACACCGATCGTATTTTGTCATGGTTTATTTGGTAATAAGATGAATAACAGATCAGTATCAAAACAATTGGCTCGCCTCTTGAAAAGAGACGTGTACTGTGTTGATTTGAGGAATCATGGGGACTCACCTCATTCAAATAGACACGATTATCCATCTTTATCTGCAGATGTCGAGCAATTTTGCTTCGATCACAAATTGAAAAACCCAATATTGATTGGACATAGTATGGGAGCCAAGACTATAATGGGTGTTGCATTGAGAAGACCAGAGTTGCCTTCTCTGATTGTCTCGGTGGATAATGCACCTGTTGATAACACTGGTGGATCCACTGGGTTTAACATATTTGGAGTTTACATTCGTGAATTGATCAAGATCATCAATCAAACAAATCCTGTTATCAAGAGTTTAAAAGAAGCCGATCTGGCTTTAACCCCAGTGGAGAAATCTTTGCCTGTAAGACAATTTTTGTTGAGTAATTTGAAAAGAAAACAAGATCATAAGGATGGTGAACCAATTTTCACATCTAGAGTACCATTTGAAATAATTGGCAAGAATTTAGATAATATCAGTGCATTCCCATATAATGGTGTTAGATGGACAGGACCTTCGTTGTTTGTAAGAGGCGATATGTCAAAATATGTACCAGATGATGTATTTGACAAGATTGCCAATTTTTTCCCAAGATTTGAAGTAAGAGATGTTAAAGCTGGACATTGGTTGATAAGTGAGAATCCTGCAGAATTTATTAGAGTTGTTGTTGAATGGATCAACAAGATTGAAGAAGATCAAACATACTCTGAAAGTTTAGATAAAAATATTTTCAAATAAATGTATATATATAAATAGAATTAAAGAAATGACTCTAATATGTTGCGAGAATATAGTTTAAACGACAGGAAACATCAAAAAAAAAAAAAGAAAAGCACCATCCCAAAAGCCTTATTAAAAAATGATAGCAAGAACTTTGTAGAACCATTTATTTTTCTGTTCAGGTTCAACAAAAGTTCTTTCATGTTCGGCAACTTCTTCTAAACCAGTGATCAAGTCCATATCTTCCAATTTGATCCAACCTGTTCTCTTGTAAACTTTCCAAAAAATGCAAACTGCAATGACCAAGAAGATCATGAAATAGTTGAAAATAAAAGTACTGACATCCCACATTCCAGGTTTGAAAACGCCATAACCTTGTACGAAAAGCATGATGAAATTCATAAAAACTGCATACCAAGCATAGTAACGACTACCTTTATGTCTTAATGGTAAAGAAGAGTATGGAATACCTTGAACGTCTAATGCATCTCTGAATCTAAGATAAGCAGCATTGATCAATGTCATATAAAGTAATAATGAGCATGTGGAAATTGAAGTGAACCAATCCAAGACTTTAACTGAACCGGTACCTAATTGTAATAATGAAAGACAACTAATGGCACTGATTAACAAGACAGAACCAATTGGGGCACCATTTTTTAAGCAAAGTGTGAAAAATTTTGGTGCTTTACCTTCTTTTGCTAAACCATAAAGGGATCTTGTAGCACAAAAGAAGAATCCATTACCCGATGAATAAATAGTGGTACATAGGACAGCATTTACTATATGTGGGAAGACTTTAACGTGCAAGATTTGCATACCAATGATATATGGAGATCTAGCACTCTTAGTACTTGCATTCAACAAGTCATCATTTGTATATGGAACTAAGATGGTGACACATAAGGTACCGATGATGAAGAAGATGAAAAGTCTAATCAAAATGGATCTGAATAATGAAGGAAGATGTTTTCTTGGGTTTTGTAATTCACCTGCAATTAATGATAAATAATCTGGACCCAGCACTGTGAAGGACAGAATGATCAATGCATTTAAGAAACCTTCGAAATGCGATAACAGAGAACCTCCATCACCTCTATAATCTGGCCATATACCACCTTTCACGTCCCAATTTCTGAAACCGTAAACGTCTCTATCAGGGTTGGCACCAACCATTGTGAAAAAAGTGAATAATATTAAGGCAGTCATCAATGTAACTTTGAACAAACTCATGAAAAATTCAACTTCACCATATAATTGAATACCAACACATTCAACAACTATATATGAAATCAAGATTAATATAATTGGTAACCAGACGGGGAAATTTGTAGTCCAATATGGTAATATAGTACCACCAAAAGCTGTAATTTCATAACAAACCAACGTAGCTTCACCAATGGTGAAATTCCAAGCATTTCCTACCCCAACACCATCATCTAACCATCTTGTGATATAAACAATCCAAGATGAATCGATAGGCAAGTATACAGTCATTTCAGACAATGTGACATTTGTCGCATACACCACGGTACACCATATTATGTAACTTAACAAACAAAGAAATGGTCCACCAGATGAAAGCGCAGAACCTGTTGAGATAAAGACGGCTGTACCTATACAACTTCCAAGAGCAATAAGCTTACTAGGGGGAAAAAAAAAAAAATTTTGTTAGCACTTTTGAGTTAATATGACAAAGAGACTTTTACACTTACCTTTGACGTCCAGTTAATCTTCTTTGAGTATGTTGGTCTTTTGGAATCTTGAAGATTCCAAAGACATTAATATCTTCACCTTGTGCATTACTTGAAGAACTTGTATCATCTTCTTGTATACTTATTTCATAACTCTTAGCTTTTTCAAGCTCTGGTGAGTTGGCATACAGGTCACTTGACATGATTTTATATGATCTATTGTTTTTAAAGATAAAAAATAACTGAGAATTATCAATCTATTTATCCAAATCTTTTATGCCCTTTAGATTGGGCTTGATCATATCTTCAAATTTCCTTTTAGTTAAAAGAAAAAAAAAATTAGAGCAGGGCTGCCGCAGGTTTTCTTGCATTTCCTCCGTCCGGTCAGGAGCTAGTTAAAGAAATTTATTTTAATTTTTATCACTGTTTCCATTACGACATGATAAAATGACGTATGACGATGCTATGCTATATATACACTATGGGATCTATATCTCACTCACTCTATTTTTCTGTTTTTCTTGTTACTCTCTGACAATCCTTACAAAAATTCGGGGGAGAATAAGTTGTCCAACATCACAAGAAATTTTTATCAAGAGGAAAAAAAAAAACTTGCCCTTTTTTGGTTCCCTCTTATTTTTTTGTCTTTGCTTAATTGTTATCTCTGTATCTACCTATTCTCGATAAAATTAACCCACCCTGATATCTCTATATCTATCTAGTCCACTTAACAAAATACAACTGGAGTACGTAAAAAAAAAAAAAGTACAAAAAAAAAAAATGATCCTGCGAAATTCTTGCCGGATTAGGAAGTCGTTGAGCGGAATTTTCTGCACGGTGCTTAATGCGGAAATAATTTTAAATTTGAGAGACGGAAAAGAGTTGATGATACATGCGATGAGCGGAGCTTCAGACATGTTTTGCCAGGTTGATAAGATAGTATTTAGTGTCTTTTCGCTAAAAATTAACTCCACTATTCTCCAATATACATGTTCTCTACGGCTGCAATTACCAGATGTTAATAGATAAACGGGGATACATTTATTTTTGTTTTTATCTCTGAAAGCGAAGAAATCATTACACACACATTAAAGACCTTTCCAGAATAAGTCTTTTTCCACTTTGAAACTTTTTGATAATGGAACATTGTCTGAACTATTACCGACCAAGATTTCGTAATCGCCCAGTTCACTATGCCATTTATCTTGGTATTCATCGAAGAATGAAGTTGCATATTTCAATGAAGTGACCAATTTAATAGTTTCAGTGGATCCTGCCTTGATGAATTTTTTCTCGAAATTCTTCAACTCTTTAACAGGTCTTGTAATGGATGGTGCTTTTGGAGCCACGTACAATTGAACAACTTCAGCACCATCTTTATCACCAGTGTTTGTGACGTCAACTGAAACTGAAATTTCGTCATCTTTAACAGAGACAGCTAAATTGGCTAATTTGAAACTGGTGTAAGATAAACCAAAACCGAATGGGAATAACACAGGTCTATCGATTTTCTCGTAGTATCTGTAATCAACATAAACATCTTCACCGTATAAAGTCTCACCGTTATTAGTCTTGAAATTCAAGAATGCTGGATTATCTTCATTTCTAATTGGGAAAGTAATTGATAATTTACCAGATGGGTTGACATCCCCAAATAAGACATCAGCAATGGCATTACCCAATTCTAAACCGGTGAACCAAGCATTGACTAAAGCTGGAACTTTGTCAATAAAAGGTTTTAAAGTGACTGGAGTACCCGATTGGTTAACAATTACTGTCTTAGGATTAGCAGCTAAGACAGCGTCGATCAATTCGTATTGTAAACCTGGTAAGTCCATGGTTTTTCTGTCAAAACCTTCTGATTCATGTTCTGATGAAGTACCGATACACAAGACAACTTTATCATTTTCCGAGGCAACTTTAGCAGCCTTGGCAATTTCTTCTTTTTGATCCAAGATTTTTTGAACACCAACAGTTAATGAACCACCACCATTTGTAGAGACCAAGTCATTAGTTTCAATGGTGAAAGTTGGAGATGAACCAAATTCAATATCAATCTTATAAGTCTTTGACTTGGATAATTGAATAGTTTTCTTAACTTCAATGGTTCCGGCACCTAAAGTACCTGGACCTGCAATTTGGTTATTCTTATCATCGATGAATAATTTACCATCGATGAATAATTGAGCAGTACCTAAACATGAAACACCAAATTCATATTCTCCATCTTCTTCAGGTGTGAAAAAACCTTCTAAATCCAAATAAAACAAATTTTTCTTTGTCAATTTTTCATTCTTGTAATCGAATAAAGTCAAATTTGAAGATTCCAATGCAAATTCTTCGGCAAATTCACGATTTGAAGCATCATGTGGATCTAAGTAAGTCTTATTCCAGAAACCTTTATCACCATTCTTGTTCTTAACCAATGGTCCTAAATCTGGTAAATTGGAATTGATTGTGGTACCAACAGCATAAGCAGGTTCCTTGCTCAATTTCAGTTTAATTCCAGTGAAAGGATCAACAACATAGTAACTTAACATTGATGCAGAACCACCACCTGAGACTCTTGCAACTTTGGCATTTGGACCAATGACGGCGACCTTATCATCTTTAGATAAAGGTAAAATGTTGTTCTCGTTTTTCAAAAGAACAATTGACTCATTAGCAATTTTTCTCAATTTGGCAGAAGTCTCTGGAGTGTTGTTGTCGGTTGATTCAGGACCGTTTTCGACAAATCCATTCTTATTACTGGTGGCATATTTGACCAATTTCAAGACATTTCTAACTCTGTCATCTAAAGCATTAATATGAATTTCTTTTGAAGTTACAGCATGGGCAACTGAGTCATATTTTCTAATAACTGGAGGACCTGGCATTTCGATATCTAAACCACCATCGATGGCTTCTTTCAAACCATAAACACCAAACCAATCTGACATGATGGTACCGTCCCAGCCCCATTCTTCTCTCAAGATCTCATTTAACAAGTAATTTGATTGTGATGCATGCTCACCATTAACTTTATTATATGAACTCATTATAGCTTTTGGATCAGAATCTCTAATTGCCAATTGGAAAGGTAATAAGTAAACTTCTCTTAAAGCTCTTTGAGAAAGTCTGGCATTAGTAGAGTTTCTTTGATCTTCTAAATCGTTACAAACATAATGTTTCAAAGTGGCAGCGATACCTTTTGATTGCATACCGGATATAACAGAAGCAGCACTTAACCCACTTAAGACCGGATCTGGAGAATAACTTTCAAAACCTCTTCCACCCAATGGACCTCTTTGGATATTGACAGTTGGGCCCAAGATAACATGGGCACCTTTATGATTAGCCTCTTGAGCCATCAATTCACCAGCTTCAAAAAGTAATTCCTTGTTAAAAGTGGAACCTAATGCGGTACCATTTGGGAAACACAGCGATGGAATACCTTTGAAGAATTTGGTACCTCTAATACCATTTGGACCATCACTAATTGAAAGTTAGTAAAACCACATATAAGAAGGGACAAAAAAAAAGAGCCACGTACGAGAATCTCAATGATGGGATATCCAATCTATCAATCTTGGCCGTGTGCCAAAAATCGATACCTGAAATCAATTTAATTTTCTCATCTAAAGTTAATTTAGTGATAAGAGTTTCGATATCTAAGTCAGACATAATTGTATTATTCTTAAAAATTATTTTCAATTCAATTAATAATTAGAAATTCAAAAGAATTACAAATACCACCTGGAACTTCTGGGGAATTTAAATAATTTTTTATTTTTTTTTTTTTTTCGACGAAAATTTAAGTTTAATTTTTGTAGGGAAAAACTTTCTCCAGAAAAAGAGTTTCGGTTTAGATAATCCGGGGAATGCACGGTACGTCATTATTAACACCACAACCCATATTGTTGAAGATCTTTCTTCAACCTCCACTACACTGTGCTCCACTTTCACCTTATTGCAACTGGTATACTAAATAATATAGTAGTAGTAGCAGGATCCTCCACTCCGGTGTAGCTCTGATCCAACTGATAGGTAAAGAGTGAGACCAAATACAAAAAAAAAGAGACAAGAAAAAAAAACTGGGCCAAACTTGAGCCGAAATTGTTTGCTAAGAGAAGTGACTTAATACAGACAATTTTCCGTTTATTTTAGATACTTCACATCAACTGATTCGATGCTTCTCTTCTTACGTACGATTGACTACCTTCCCCCATAACATACACTTTTATTTGAAGTGCAACTAGTAATTACATTAATTTATAAAGAAAATATCTATACCGATCTAATTTTTTTATTGTTCTTATTAACAATATCATTATTTCTTCTCTTCTTATCATCAGCTTCTTCAGTTGCAGGAGGAGGTGGGAAAAATTCCAATTCTTGATCTTTGATCATTCTTTTCCAATCAAATTGTTTCCTTAAATATAAATCCATATACCAATTTTTCCAAACTAATTTACCATAAATTGAGTTCTTAATTGTATCTTTATTTGCAACAAATATAGCTGAAATACGTTCTTTATAATTATTCAATTTTGTTGTGAAGCCCCATAATTTATCCATTATATGTGATCCATTAGAATTACATGTTAATTCCACAATATTCTTATCACTTTCCATAAATTGATTAAGCAATTTTCTTCTTGTAATAATTTCAATTTTTTGGAATTTTTCTAATATTTTTTCAATTATATGAGAAAATACTCCATGTTTACACATATCTAATAATGTCTTATTTGAATCTAATGAAAGTAAATTTGTTATAGCATGATTAACAAATACCTCGTCAAATTCAAATAATTTTTCCAAAAATAATGCATTTCTACGTTCTTCCGAAGTTGGCCAATCATCTTTAGTATTACCTAAAGTTGATGATGAAAGTTTTAAAATTGATTCCAAAAAATCCTCACTTGGATATTTGGATAAGATTTGTTGGATTATTTCTTGTTTTTGATAATTCTTTCTTGCAATTGATGTATCTATTATTTGCTTCAATAGTTCTTGATTTGTCAAAATTTGATCAAGATTTGCAATCAATTCATTTAACATGCCAAATAAATTATCACTTTTCAATCTTGTCATCAACACTTGAATGATATATGAACCTGTCTTTTCTCTCCTGGCAATTTTCAATACACGCTCCTTGATATAAAAATTGAAAATTCTTTCTAAATTTCTCAGTCTTGCCTGTTTCAACACATTCTCCAAGAAATGAGAACCTATTGGATCACTAAGACAATATTCAACAAATGCTTCTTCTTTTGGATCCTTCTCACTATCTTGTTTGGCAAATACTAAATCCCAAAATGGACGATCTTTCAATGCTAAACCTTCAATTGAAAGTACTAATGAATAAGTTGGTGATGAAACTGCATTGATACATTGCTCTCTTAAAGACTTGGTATCTTGATTATTTAATAATACTTGTAAAATTGATTTTAATTCATCGAAAAATGATGATGGAATTTGAAATTTCTTATTAAAATCCTTGTTATCCTTAATTTCAATCATCTTTCTCGCAATCTTAGACTTCTTTGATCTTAATATAGAATTCGACTCAATAGAAGATGGCAATTCTCTTCCTGATAATATCATTAATATTAATCTTAACACATGAGATGCGTACTGATGTTGAGTCATCTCTTGTAAATATGGTTTCAATTCACCACACATATAAAAAAACATATTTTCCATCGATACATATGCTTCTTCTTCTTCTTCTTGCTCCTCAACAGTTGTTGGATTCAACATTTCCTTTTCGATTAATGCTGCTGATCTAACCAACAATGTCTCAATACAATGAGATGCATATTTATGATGTGATAATGAAGCAAAATGTCCGTTGAAAGTTTTGAAAAAATTTTTCAATTGAGAATCATTTGAATTTAAAATTAATCTTTCAACTAATTTGGAACAAATTTGATTTGTCACTAATTTCAATTCTTTACCCTTTGATTCCTCGATAACACTGGTGATGAAAATTTCTTTCTCTTCATTAGATTCAAAAGCATCTATATTCAAAGTTGACTCGGCAGTCTTGAAATAATCTAACTCATTAGAATCTACTAACCCAAAAAATGGAGTCAGAATTTGTTGTTCTGGTTTCGATATTTGAGCAGTTTCATCGTCGTTTATTATTTGTTCCAATTGTTTTTCATGCTCGTGTGCTTCCTTCTTCAGTTTCTTCTCCTCGCTATGTTTACTTCTTCTACCTCTTACTTTATCTTTACCCATTGTTGTATGATTTACCTTACAGTATCTGAATACTTTATCTTTTTTATATATGTAAAAAAAAATTTTTTTTTTTTTAATTTTTTCAAAATTTTTTTTTTCTTTCATACGCAAATACGCTTTTCATACAAAAGCGATGAGATATAAAAAAGAAAGCGTACGCAATAGAAAAACAATCTCAATTTAATCGTCTAGAAAGAAAAGAGACATATATATACGTGTTTATAAACCAGTTATAACTTTAACAAACTCTTCACCTTGGTTTTCAGCTAAACCCAATTCGATCTCGTTTGGTTGTCTTGAACCATCAGCACCGGCAAAAGTTCCCGCACCCCATGGAGAACCACCATGAATCTTCTCAAATGAAGTCAATAATGGGAAACTTGGTCCGTAACCCAATGGCACATAAACGATACCATGATGGGTAAGTGTTGACAAAGTGCTCATAACAGTGGTTTCCTGGCCACCACCTGGGGTGCCTGTACTGACAAAGATTCCGGCTTTCTTATGGTATAAAGCACCAGATGCCCATAACCCACCTGTCTGATCCCAAAAAGATTTCCATTGAGCTGGGAAATTACCATATCTGGTTGGAATACCAAATAAGAATGAATCATACTCTTTTAAAGTTTCAACAGAGGCAGTTGGGTAATCAGCTTTTGGTGTAGCATGCATTTTGGATAAGATCTCTGGGGACAATGTCTCTGGAACTTGGAAAATAGTAGCTGATCCACCAGCTTTGGAAACACCTTTTTGAACGGATTCAGCTTTTTTTGGGTTAGTTTTTTTTTTTTTTTTTTTCTAGCCTTTTTGTGGGGAAAGAATAGACATACCTAATTTGCTGATATGACCGTACATTGAGTAAATGATAATTGCGACTTTTGGTTGTTGTGGAGCCATTGTTCATATAATTGTTTGATTTTAATGATTTTGTAATAATTCACTATATAGGAATCAAAATAATATTTATACTAAATTAATAGAGCAAACATATTTTTTTTTTCTTCTTTACATAATACTGAGTAATGCTATGTAACAATTACTAATTTCTAATTAATCCAAGAAGGTACCCAAAAAGTTCTCTCTTCTTTATCTCCATCATCTATCCATAACATTCCATTACTAACCATATCATTTAATACAGATTTACATCTGATTAAATCCCAATTAAAATTTGCCTTAAGAATTGAAACAGATATGAACCCACCAATAAGTTCACATGTGTCTAATATTAAATTTTCATCATTATTTAAATCATGAGGTATAGATTTTAAATATCTCTTTGATCCAATTGTTACTATTTTCAATTCATCACCTAATATTTTCAATTTATCAATTGATATTACAACATCTTCAACATTTACAACCCGTGTTTGCCAATCATTTGTCTTATTATTCAAGATCTTTAATAATTCATCTATTGATATTATTCCTCCATTAATATCTTTTGTATCATGACAAATTTCAATAATCTTGATACATAACTGATAATAAAATTCATCATTCTTAACATCTAATGTTGATAAATTAGTCGATGATAAAGGATCAACTCCAAAACTATGGCAGATCTTGCTGAATTCTGATCTGAATTTGGGATTCTCAATAATCTCCTTGGAATGATTATTTGAATAATTTAATAATGCATTTTGGAAAACTTGTAATTGTGTAGATAATTCTTGTGATTGTTGCTCTATTATTGAATTCCCTAAATTCTCATATTGCTTTTGTGTCTCTTGAACATTATCAAATGATGATAACCCTATATTTCTACTCATCGTTATGCTCTTAAAGGCTTAATTTTATTATTTATTAATTTTTTTTTAACAAAAAAAAAAAAAAAAAAAATATTTCTTCATTTTATACATCTAAATAAAATCATAATCACCACCATCTTGGATATATTCAATATAATCTTGTTCTCTTTCCTTTTGTTCTAAATCATTCTTCAAATCCAAACGGTTATTACTCATTGGGAATCTTAAAGCACGAATACTATCGTTATATAATTGCATGGTGAATTTGATTCTTTGATCATATTCTTGTTGTGGATTTTTTGTAGAATAAACATCTAATAACTCTTTTGAAGACATGTATCCAAATTCATGATTAATTTCAGCATCTATAACTCCATCTCTAATGGCTTTTGCAACAATATATTCGGCACTCAATTCACTATCCAAGTGTAATTTGATACATATATCTTTTAATGAAATCTTGGTATAAGATAATGAGATAATTCTAATACCGGTCTTGATAACATTTTGTCTTAATCTCAACACCAAATTATAATTAGTATCTTTCTTCAATATATCTTCAAATTTCACCAAAGTCTCATTAAATAAATTCAAATCACCAACTCTAACCGCTCTTGTGACAGCCATATATGGAATCAAAGATTTTTCCAAGACTGGATCTCTAAAAGTTTTCAATTCTGGAATATCTCCCATCAATAACTCTATCAAGATGTTTAATTTTGTGGCATTTTCTAAAAATCCAATGGCAAATTTAGTTTGTGGAGTCTTTCTAATAGCACTTATAGAGAACTCATGAGCATTTGAATAATTTAATTCAATGGCATTGATTCTTGCCAAATAATAGTAGTAACGAGCAACTAATGAATTTGAAGCACTATCTGGGAAAGCTGTTTTCTCAACCAAATTAGATGCTTGATTTATATCATTTGATAATAAGTAATTTCTCAATAATAATGTAATTGTTGAAGCTCTAGTTTCTGTATCGTGTCTTAAAGTGGCAGTACGTAATGCTGCTAACAATTCTTGACGAATAGGTATCAAGTTTTCCAATAATTCATTAGTTCTAGCGACGTAAAACCAAACTTTTGATGCAATGAAATCTAGTGAACGACGATTATAAGACTTCAATGCTGTGATGACTTTAGCATTAAATTTATTTAATCTCTTGTACTCTTTCTTATCGTGTAAATAAATTTGAATCAATAAATGGGTGAAAATATCCAACTCTGGTAATATCTCTTTATCATCATTGGCGTTTTCATCTTCATCTGTTGGTGTAAATTTCAAAACTTCCAAAAGATATGTCTTATTTGGATGCGAGTCTGGATAAAGTTTGAAAATTGACTTGGCCAACGCATCTCTTGTCAATTTACGTCTCAATGGACCCAATTCACGGAATACCCTCAAGATGTAACGTGGATCAAAATTAATCGCTGATTGTTCAATCAATGAACATGCATTTCCAATTTCTAAAGTAAAAAAAAACAGTTAGTATCTTAAATTGTAAAGAAAAAGTTATTCAATTGAGTACCTACCATCTATTAAACTTGGTTCTTGTTCAACTGGCTTGCTAGCCTTGTTTGCTGGAGTTGTATCTGACATAATGTCTAGCTGATATAGTAATAACTTCTTTTGTTGGTGGCAAGAAAAAAAAAATATAATCGAAAACAAAAAAAAAAAATTCAGCAATATGTTTGATATTATATGAACGACCATATTCCATAACATTCTTATGGTATAATTAAACTGTATATGCCATTCTATCATCTTCCAGGTCACTTTCAAATGCTGAAGTGATAAATATAAGATACTTCTTCAATATTACATCGTTTGGATTTGGAGGGGGGTTTTTGTTCTACAGATATTCAACTAGTAAGCGTTCGGCCACTATAAAATAGGTATTAAGCAAGTACTAAAAAGAGCAATATTATACAGTTGCAATCACAACGTTTATCAAAGTTCCAACACACCATAACAAGATCATTGTTAACCCAACCCATCTATCAAATTTCCAATTATTATATGGGATAACTACCACCATGAAGATTAAATTGAAAAACAAGAACACACTTGAAATGATCAAATTAGTGTCAATTTCGATATTAAAATGGGTTAAATCTTTTGAAATTAACACAATAATTCCATTTAAGCCAATGCCCAATAATAAATTCAATAAAGGTCCTCCAAAACAAGCCAGCAATGCCATTAATGGGAATCCCATCTTAGCAATGGTGAAATTAGATATGAAATCACCAATGGAATTACCCATGGCAAATAATGTTAGCCCCAATATCAGATCACTCAAGTTTAAAAGATTAGCAATGAATTTCAATATACTAACTAACTCTGCAGCGATTATTGATATCCATGAAATTGAAGTGAAAAATCCAATAAATGATAGGGATAAATGTACAACGTTCTTCAAATTGGTACTATGTGATTTTTGAAGAATTGTAAAAGTTAAAAATGGGAATAAAACAGCAAACAAAATTGAAAATGCTAATGTAATCCACAATGATGTAGAAGAAGAGCTTCCAATTGTAGATAATCCAATGAGTAAAGGAGAAAATGTTGTTTGAATGAGTAATAAGTTTAATTCAAATTTCACAGTTTCCTTGTTGAAATCATCTAGTTGTCTCACTGGGATAGTTATTTTGAGTAAAAGATAAACAGGTAAGCTTATTGTGAGGAAAATTTTCTGTAACATGGAATTAGATTTGAAATCATCAATCAAAGGAAACAATTGAATAAGTTCATTTTTCTGTAAATTCAAATGGTATCTTTTCAGTAACAAATTTCTAAAACCGGAAGAATTATCAATCTCATCTTCAATATTTGAATTTCTCAGTTCGTACTCTGCAGTGGCATCATTGTATTCCAGAGGTGCAGATTGTGTCTGTCGAGTCTCGTCATATTCTTCCCATGTGGCATCTGTGGCTGCCACAGTGGCAGGCCTATTGTTCAAACTTTGTCTTATCAAATCCATCTGATCTTGATCACTGAGTCCACTCAAACCGTTAATTGCAAGTGATTGTTTTTTCTGTAAATCTGCTAAAACTGATTGGAACTCTAAAGCATCAAAAATTGATGGTCTCATCAATGTGGTGAAATTTTCTAACTTATCAGTATCAGTATCTTCAACATCGTGTATAACAATTTCTTCATCGTAATTGTACATATTTCTTACACGAAGGTCCAATTCTACTTGATCCTTGGAAATTTTTAAGATCCAATTCCAACAAATGATGATTGCAACATAGGCCAGATATAATGCAATCATAACAAGGCACTCCCATAATTGTAATTTCCCATCAGAAAGGAAAAAAATAACTAAAAGTACACTTATGATGAAAAAGGAAACATCTCGTATGAATATCAGTTTATCTTGAGTATGTGTCTCATCGTTATAAATTTTGAAAGGATTGATAACACACATCAGACCAATGACAAGTGATGTGATCAAAAATGCAGATCCCACCAACTCACCAACAGCCAAAGATCCATTATCAGACATGAAAGAAGTATATGTTCCCAAGATATCAGGGGACCCGTTGCCAAATGCCAATAATGTTAACCCAGATAAGTTATCCGGTATTGATAAGTAAAATGATATAGTTGATAAGTTTGGACATAAAAATTCCGATGAAGTTAACCCAAGTGAAATAAACATAATACATAATAATAGTAAAGTGAATGATATAGCCATAAATTTGAAAGCAGGTGATGTCTGACAATAGTACAATTTGAAATAATCTAAGTAACCCAATTTATGATCTTGACAATTGCTGATAACATAAGCACACTGATCCACAGAAGGTATTAAATGCAAATTATCACAGGTGGAATTCAGCGCTAAACTGGGTACTATGAACAAAGATAACAATGCTGTTATCACCCATATTTTCCTCATAGTGTTATCTAGCAATTACCCTTTAAAATCGAAATCCATTTTTTTTTTTTTTTTTATCAAGAAAAAGGTTCACAAAAACAGTTGCAGTGCCTGGATCAATTTTTTTTTTTATTTCTTTAGTAAAGAAAGAAATGATATGACATGATAAATTTCAGTTTGAAAAAATATGGTAAGAAGGAAAGATTCTTAGGAGAAGGAGTAACTGGTCATGTTGATTTGTATATAAAGAGTAACTCCGAACGATATGCTATCAAGACATATAACGGTAAAGAGAAATATGAAACGACAAAAGAATATTATCTAAGGACATCGAGGGAATATGAGATTGTCAAAGATTTAAAGAATGCACATGTTGTCCAGGTGTTTGAATTCATCCATATGAAAAGACTGAAATTGGTGATGCTGTATTATCCGGTGCAATTGAGAGATGTTGCAAAGACTAATGACAGATACAGGTATTTCAGGCAACTCATCTTTGGTATGAAATATTTACATTCCAATGGGGTATGCCATAGAGACATCAAATTGGATAGCTTGTTAGTGGATATCAATGACAATTTACGTATAATTGATTTTGGTGATGCTGTTAAAGGTAAAAAAGAATGTATCGGTGTTGTTGGAACTGGGCTGTATGTGGCTCCTGAAGTACATGCAAAATTCCGGTATGACCCTTATAAGAGTGATATGTGGTCCGTTGGTGTAGTGCTCTATTTCTTGAGGACAGGGGTATTGCCTTGGAAGTTACTGAAATTGCATGAAGACCAAAAATACAAATTTTTTATAGAAGATGGAGAAAATGGGTTATTTGGTGATGGTGAGAATAATGAGGTAGATGAAGTGATATTGAAATTGCTAGAAGTGGATACTGACAAAAGGCTCAATATCTACCAATTAGAAACAGAATTTAATAGAATCAATGTATAGTCAGTCATTCCTCGGTAGACTTTTATTCAGCCTCTGAAAATGAACCAGAAAAAAAAAATCGTTCAAAGCTTAAATAAAAAAAAAAAAAAAAAACAACAAACAATATAACGAACTCAAGTTACAAGAAAGAATGAGTAATAACAATCCAACTTCAACTATGTCTTCGAGTCCATCACAAGCAGATACAGAAACCACTGCAGTTGGTGCTGCAACAGCAATAAAGCCGGATTCGGTGCTGTTATTGGACAATGCAAAGATCACCAAGGTTTTAAATTCTGATAATTCGTTAGATGCCTTATTGACGAGGTTAAAACAGAGTATTATAACGTGTGATGAGTTGGCCAAGTTTATTAAGAAGAAACTGATATTTGAAGATGAACATTATAATCAGATGAAGAAAATTGCACGTAATACCAGGGATTTGTTGAAACATGATACAAGAGCATTGAGACAAGATTCATTTTTGAAAAGTTTTGATGAGATATTGGGATTTGATGAAAAATTGTTCAATGTTGGTAGTTCATATGTGAAGCTGTTGACCCAAATGTATGATCAATTAACTTCTTTGTCTACCACCATTTCAAGGTCTAGGAAATCTATAAAAGAAGAAGGTAGAAGAAAAGAAAAAGAGTGTGTTGAGGCAATAAGTGCACTGGAAAAACTGAAAACCAAGTACAACAATTTATGTATGGAATTGGAGAAATTGAAAAATTCTGATCCTAGTAAGAAGACGTTTACATTAAAAGGTTCCAAGACTTCATCACAACAAGAGGAAGATATTATGAAAAAAATTGAAAATTCAGATTTGGAATATAAGAATAAAGTTATAAATTGTAAGAAATTGAAAGATGAATTATTAAAATTTCATAGACCATCAAATTCAAAAGCTTTAAAAAATTTAATCTTAGAAATGGATATTGCTATAAGTGCTCAATTACAAAAATATGCTACGTGGAATGAAACTTTATTTTTAAATTCAGGTGTCACTATAAGTCCGTTGAATTCAATGCATTCTTCAATGAGAAATATAGCATCCAGTGTTGATAATGAGAAAGATTTGTACGATTATTTATTAAAATGTGGAGCACAACAAAATAGATCATTAGTTCCAGTGGAGTATCAAATACATCCTTCATTTGGTGGAGGCAAGAAAAACAATAGCACTTCTTTCAACGCTAATCCAAGAGTTCAACCTGCTTATACAAATAATAATAATAACACTAATATCAATACCTCACCATTAGCAGCACAAAATGGGAAATCACCACAGCAACAACAACAGTCAGTGCCACCTGCAGCAGCACAAGCACCACCACCAGTTGTGATTAACAATGTAACACCACAAAGAGATTATAATTATTCTTCATTAGACCCAGCAACGAGTAATAATAGCAAGATGGTTGGACCACGTCCATTATCATCAATAAGTGACTCCAACGATTCAAGTATCTTACCGCCAGGCACTACAATTAACGCAAAGACATTTGGGGTGCCAATTTCCTCATTGGCTTCATCCGAAGATGATTTGGTGCCTGATTTGGTAAATCAATGCATATCTATTATAGAGAAATATGGCTTGGACTTGGAAGGCATATACCGTACTTCGGCCAATGCTAGCAAGTTGAAAGAGTTGAGAGAGTTGATCGATAGTGACCCACTGAATATAAACAAACTAGGACCAATGATGAATACAAATATCTTGGACAGTGATATTTATTGTATTGCCTCGTTATTGAAATTATTTTTCGCTAGCTTGCCAGAACCTTTACTTACAAATGAATCATATATCGACTTGATCAATGCTGTCAAGATCCAAGATCAAAACGAGAGATACATCACATTACATCATATTATTTTCAAATTACCAGATGAAAGTTACTGGACATTAAGAAGCTTAGTGTTGCATTTGAGTAAAGTTGTTAGCCATAGTGATAAGAATAAGATGAATGAGAAAAACTTAGGAATTGTTTGGGGTCCTACATTGATGTTCAGTGATAATACAGAAGATATCACATGGCAAGGTAAAGTGATTGAAGAATTAATCTTGAATGCTAATAATTTGTATAGAGATGAGTGAAAAAGTAGTGTGTACTATGATCAAAAACAAGAAATTACGTCATTTTCTGTGCCCATAAAAAACAAAAAAACAAAAAACAAAAAACAAAAAAAAACTCACCCTTTTGGCAAAGAAAAAAAAAAAAAGAGTTTTGTGTTGATTTTGTTTGGTAAATTTCAACTTTTGAAATCCCAGTAATATAATTTGATATTTGATAGAATTGTCAATTACTTATTGAAGTAATATATCAGAAGTTTAGAATAAAGTAGAGAAAAGGATATCTGTTTTATATTAAATTTTTTTTTTTTTGTTTAGTTTCAACTGAACAACACATATAGAGAGATATACGATAGATAAATAATGACCACTACAGAAGATATACAGCACTCAGATTTAATTGATTGGACGATATTCAGCGAATTGCTTCTGATGGATGAAGATGAAGAAGGATTCAGTAAAGGTTTGATTACTACATTTGTGGACCAAGCATTAGGAATATACGATGAAATTGAAACAATCATAGAAGAATCGAAAGATAAGACACCAGAAGATGATCAATTGACAAAATTATCTTCATTAGGTCATTATTTAAAAGGAAGTGCTGCTCTGTTAGGTTTGAAAAAAATTCAATATCAATGTGAAAGAATTCAAAATTATGGTAATAAATTGAATGACAAGGATGATATAAAGATTGAAAATGGTAGTACTAATAATGAAGAATGGTTAAATTTAATCAAAGATGCTTTAAACATTTCCAAATTAGAATTTGAAAATACAAAGAAAGTATTAAGTGACTATTTCGGTGAACAGTTATAAGTGAGAAAAGAAAGAAAGAGAAAAAAAAAATTTTTTAATGAAAATGATGTAATTAAATCTGATTTTATCTATTGTATTGAAAGGTTTTATGGTTAAGAAAGGAGTATACAGGGTATTGAGTTGAGACAAAAAAAAAAAAAACTGATCAAAGATTGATCTAATAAATTACCATATTTTGTTCAGTGGTGATAAACCAATCTAAAGCAATCAAACAACCTTAAAATTGTAAAGATATCGGATAACGAAAAATTTCTTTGTCTCATTTTGTTATGCAAATCAACTGTAAATCTCTTATATTATATATATATATATAAATCTAATTAGTCAATTCGTATAAATCACCCAACTTGTCAGCAAAATATAATGGTTGTTGATCTTGTTGATAATGTTCAATTTTGTCAACTGTTTCAATTCCAGTGAGGACTAATAAAGTCCCTAATCCACCATCAAGACCAAATTTCATATCGGTATTTAAACGATCACCAACCATACAAGTTCTTGAAGTATCAAGTTTATGTTCAGCAACAATTCCTTGTAACATATTTTGACTTGGTTTACCACATGCTTGTGGAGTTCTACCGGAACATGTGGCAACACTTTGAATTATTGAACCTGCCCCTGGTAAAATCATACCTTTATTTGGATATGTAGAATCTATATTTGTTGCCACGAATTCAATTTCAGGTTTCAACAAATATTGTAAAGTAATTGCCATTTTCAAATAATTAAGCTTTGTAGTTAACCCAACAACAACGGCACCAACTTGCGGGTCAATTTTTTGCAATTGTGGATGATCCAATGAGTAATCACCATTTAACGAAGGATCAGTTCCTCCAATTGTCGTATACCCAAGTTCATGTAATTCTTCTTCAATACCCAGTTCACCAAAGACCCAAACTTTCTTATCTTTTGGTAATTTGACAATCTTCTCGACGTAAACCAGTGATGCATACGCAGATCCAAAGATCTCATTCTTAGCCACTGTGATACCAAATTTAGCAAACTTCTTGACATACTGCTCTCTTGAATTGGTAGAATTATTAGTGACAAAGATCAATTTCTTACCTTTGGATCTTAATAAATCCAAAGTTTCAACAACCGAAGGTAATAAATGCGATCCAAGCCATAATACCCCATCACAATCGAATAAAAAAGTGTCGTATTTGGAAAGAAATTCCTCAACTTGCTCCTTGCTACTGATCTTACTTGATCTCATTCTCTAATCTATAAAATATCTATATTGCTAATGAACAATCTCTTATTTATAACACCAGTTGATGAAGCAAAAAAAAAGTTCAAAAAAAAATTCCCACTTCAAAAAAGAGAAGTGTAAAATGTATCAATAAAAGAGAGAGAGAAAAAAAAAAAAGCCAATTGGAAACAAGAAGAAAGAAAAATTGACGATAATACTACAATTCATTTATTCAAATATGGCACAAGATTTACCACCAATTGGAGGATACGAGCCAATCCAGTGGAAACGTAACTTGCCTTCCCGTGGGTTCCGTCCCATCATATATTTCTTTGGGTTATGTGGATTAACTTCGTATGGTTTTTACAGAGTCATCATTGGGAATCGTGAAGCATATGAATTGAAACGTGAGAAATTATGGAGTCGTATATATTTATTACCTATGTTACAACTGGAACAAGATCGTGATGTTGTTAGAAGAACATTACTGCATTATAAGAAAGAAGGTGAAATCATGTCAAATATTCCGTGGTGGGAAGTTAAATCCACCTATCATGATGATACCGTTTTCCATCCTCCTCAAACTACATTGTTCGGTAAGAGATTAGATCTGAATTCGTTTTTGTATCATGCAAATTCAAAAGACAGATTTGAACAGAAAGACACTCCTAAAGAGTGATCTTTACTATTTATTTATTTATTATATTTATTTTATCTATTTTTGATTAAACTATACGTTTATCCATATTTATTTATTTATTGAATTAAGTTAATTCATTCTGATCAATGTATTTCGTATTGTAATAGAGTCCTTTTGGTATCAACTACACCAGTTGCCTCTCTGGTGGACACTTGATGCTGTTATGATGTATCTCACCAATATAACTCCAATAGTAACTTCTTGTTTGATATGCTGTCCTCGTTCTTCTTAAAATGTGTTTACAAAAATGAGAAAAAAAAAAACGTGAAAGTGAAAAACTGCACCAACACATCATTATCATGGGACAAATTATTAAAAGAACTTTACTATTATCGACAGTATTGTTCAGAACATATTTAGCTTTTAATGGTATAATATCTGATTGTGATGAGACTTTCAATTACTGGGAACCTTTGAATTTACTAGTGAGAGGATTTGGGAAACAAACATGGGAATATTCTCCAGAGTATGGAATTAGATCATGGTGTTTTCTTATCCCATTGAGTTTTATACTGAAACTGGCTCAGTCCATATTATCACATACTCAGTTGTTTTATCTATTGAGATTTATGATCACTGCATTCAGTGTGGTTTCGGATTTGAAGTTTTTCCATGAATTGAACAAATTAGATCAAAAAATCGGACCATGGTATTTACTTTTCCTGATTGTGATGCCTGGGATGTCACATAGTACAATATCGCTATTGCCTTCATCTTTTGCCATGAATTGTATCACATTGAGTAATTCTTATATCTTACAATACGTGGCTACAAACAATTTATCATATTGTTATAATATCGTTTTTTGGTTCACTATTGGTGGATTAACAGGCTGGCCATTTATCCTAGTATTAGCTGTCCCAATACTTTGTTACATCACATTAAGCAATATCGGACAAGGCAAATTGTTATTGAAATTCATTTCTGGATCACTGTTCATTTTTGTAGTAATCTTGGGACTCATCACATATATTGATTCCAAATTATATGCAAACTTCACAGTGGTTCCTTTAAATGCTGTACTTTACAATGTATGGAACAGTACTGAAGAGTCTGGACCAAATATATTCGGTGTCGAACCATTGAGTTATTATATCTTGAATTTGTTATTGAATTTCAATGTGGTTACTATATTGAGTTATGCAGGCTTGATCTTATTACCTTTGATAAATCTTGTCACCAGTGATGCGAATCTATTTGAAGATAATAAGAGACTAGTTACATTGATTTCCCCAATGGCAATTTGGTCAGTTATATTTGGATTGCAACCACATAAGGAAGAAAGATTTTTGTACCCTATTTACTCATATGTCATGTTGACAGGTGCAATTTTTTGTGTTAAATTATTTGATATCTTGAAAATGGTAATGTTGAAGTTGTTCAGGTACAAGAAAGTTGTCTCTGTATTACACAAATTGAGTATTGCCATCACTGTATTTATCATTTCTGCGTTGTCAATATTAAGAGTGTTATCATTGATCCAAAATTATTCCTCTCCATTAGCAGTTTATGCCCATTTGCCTCAAGCTGAAGCCAACGTATGCGTTGGTAGAGAATGGTATCATTTCCCAACTTCATTTTTCCTTAACGACAATCAGAGACTTAAATTCACGAAATCTGGTTTCAATGGGATCTTGCCCGGTGATTTCAAAGAATCTGATAATATTCTTGATTCTATTTCTAATGTACCTGCCAACATGAATAACAAGAACATTTTTGAAGCTGATAAAATTACAGAATTTAGTGAATGTGATTATTATATCGATATTAATAAAGACGTCGATTTGGAAAGTGGTGAAGAACAAATTTTCACCGATATAGATGGTATTTTACAAATCCATGATGATTGGGAATTTGTTTATTGTGACAAGTTTATCGATGTTGATAATAGTTATGGTATTGGTAGAATACTTGCATTACCTGATTTTATGCAAAGATTAACGAATTCTCATATTGAGTATTTCAACTACTGTTTAGTTAAGAAAAAATCTTAATCTGTTTATATATATAAAAGAATCTATATTTAAATTTGTTTACTTAACATGCTATCTCTACCTGGACCAGTACCGACCCATTGAATTGGAACGTTAACAAAGTCTTCAATAAATTTCAAATATTTTTTGGCGTTTTCAGGTAAATCTTCGTATTTCTTGATACCAGTGATATCTTGTTCCCAACCAGGTAAAGTGACATATTCGACATCAACTTTACCCAATTTGTATAAATCTTCTGGGAATGAAGCTAATTTCTTACCATTATAACTGTAACTAACACCAACTTTAATGTCTTTAAAAGTATCCAACACATCTAATTTTGTTATATTTAAAGAAGTGTAACCGTTTATCAATGTTGAATATTTCAAGACAACTAAATCTAACCAACCACATCTTCTCTTTCTACCGGTGGTGACACCATATTCGGCACCAATATTTTGCAATTTTTCACCATCTTCATTCAATTGCTCAGTTGGGAATGGACCTTCACCAACTCTTGTTGTATAAGCCTTCACAACACCATAAATGTTGTTAATAGATTTTGGTGGGATACCTAACCCGGTCAAGACACCGCCAATACCAGTATTTGAAGAAGTAACATATGGATAAGTACCAAAGTCTATATCCAACATTAAAGCATTAGCACCTTCAACAAGAATTTTCTTATTTTCTTGTATAGCAGTATGCATGAATTCAACTGAATCAACAACAAATGGTTTGATCTTATCTTTTAAAATTTTGTATTTAGCTAATTCTTCTTCAAAATCACAATCAAATTCACCATATCTTTGCTTTCTTGTATCAATTAATCTCTTCAATCTGGCAGCAAATTCGTTCCATGAATCTGGTTCTTCACTAACTAAATGATGAACTCTAATACCTGATCTCGACAGTTTTGTTGAATAAGTTGGACCAATACCTTTACCTGTAGTACCAATTGACTTCTTATTTTCACTCAACTCCAGTTCTTTCAATTTATCAGTTCTTTGATGGAAATCGAAAACCAAATGAGCTCTTGAAGATAAGAATAAACGGTCACGACATTGTAAACCTTTTTTTTCAATATTTTCCAATTCTTGGAAAAAAGAAGGTAAATGAACAACAACACCGGAACCAACCAAGTTAAGACAGTTAGGATTAACTAAACCAGAAGGTAACATGTGGAAATCATATTTCTTATCACCAACAACAATTGTATGACCAGCATTATTACCACCTTGACATCTTGCACATACATCGATGTCGTCACAAAGAATATCAACTAATTTACCTTTACCTTCATCCCCCCATTGTGAACCTAATACTACGTCAGCCATGATTTATATATTTCTCTTGTTATGAACGAACTGTTAAAGACGTTACCAAATCCAAAAAAAGATCCAAAAATTTTCCAAATACAAGAATTCAATCTTGAATATATATGAATTTACCAAAGGAAAAAAAAAAAATCAGTCAGTCATTTGCTGCAAAATTAACAAACACCAAAAAAAATTGACTCTGTTTCTTTTGTCATAAAATGCACGCACATCTCCGATTTTACAAGTTACTACAGTTTCAATTATCTTCTTACATCTTGTATTTAACCATATCATAATAAAAAATTTCAATTTCTAAACAATAAGAAAAGGGGGGGTATCCTAGTACATAAACAAATAATAATAATAAAAAAAAAAAAAGATATACCACAACCTTTAAACCATATTTTCAAATAAAAAAAAAACCTTCAAAAAACAGCTCTAGATGGAACATAAAAAAAACCAAATGAAAAGCGTAACAACAATAAATCAGGCACTGATTTTATGTAATAGAATTCAAAATAAAATATCTAGCAACCTAAAAGGCTGCGTAAGTAAAGAATGGGATAATGAAACAAACAAATAGATAAAAATGAGCTTAGTAGAAGACGAATTTGGCAGTTGAACCTGATGAGACAGCAACGGTACAACCATCTGAACCGCTTCCGGTGTATGAACCATCGACGTATGAACATTCACCTTGGATGGAACCAGAATCAGCAACGATTTTAACGTTGTAATTTGGAGCATCTTTGTTATTTGGGTTTGGAATCAAAGATAAGTAAGTGACACCGTCGGTGTAACCTGAACCTAAGACAACTGGAGCCCAGTTACCAATACCGGAACCGTCAGTACCCCAGATACAACCATCTTCAACAGAGACACCAGCATTGTTAACGTAATATTGAGCTGAAGTCTTCTTACCTTCCCAAACGTAGTAAGTTGATTCATCAACAACAGACATTGGTTTAGATGAACCAGCTTCAACCCAAGTTGGGACAACCATGTTTTCTGAACCTGGGTAATCAGTTCTACACATAGAAATACCTTGTTCAACTTGGTTAACAGCCTTGGCAGTTTCCTTACCCCATTCACATAAGTAATCACTGTCTGATGCTTTGTACAAGTAACCACCTTTACAGTATAAACCACCAACTGAGATACCATTTGAAGGTTGTTCAGATGGCCATTGGGTCTTTGACATACCAGCTTGACAAGCATAAGAACAGTAGTAACCATCTTGACATGATGAGGCAGTGTTTCCATCTTCATCCATAACTGAGGCCCATCCACCGAAATCTAACCAGTCTAATGAAATAACACCTTGACCTGATGGGAAATCTGAACATTTGATAGTACCATCTTGGAATTGTTCAGTTGGATCTTCGAAATCTGATAAATCACCAGAGATACCTGATGAAGAACCTGATGAACCAGTACTAGTTGATTGTGATTGTGATGAAGTGGCTGATGATGAAGCAGTGGTTTCCTCATCATCATCTTCAACAGCTGATGAAATTGCGGTAGCCCTGGTTGAAACAGTTGATAAAGTGGTTGGAGTAGAAGTACCTGAAGTTGAAGTTTCTTGTTGAGTTTGGATGTTACCGTATTGGTCAACGTAAACAACTTTGGTGACAATCTTGACAGCTGGTTCTCTCTTGTGGAAATGGTGCAGGTGTTCCATTGGAGCAGCTGCAACTAATGAAGCTAAAGCTAAACTTGATAAAACAGTAGTTGATCTCATTATTGTTTTTTTTTTTGTTAATTTCGATATAAAAGCTAATTAATAAGTAATAAAGGAATGGATTTAAAGTTAATTTTGGTTTAATAGTAATGAATGACTAAAAGTTAGATTAAATGAATGAAATCTACTTTAAATGATATATATTTGTGAATTATTATTGAATTAATTACTGAAATTGAAAAATATGATAATGAGACAACCTTTTTTATTTATAACTGGCAAAACAAAGAAAAAAAATTTTCGTCGACAAACAAAAACAAAATCACTACGTAATTATTTCTTTTTCCATTGTTTAAATTACTTGCATAAGCGCATGCATCATTCGTGCATCAGTTTCCACCTGCGCACTCCCGCTCTGAAATAGATCTAGACTTCGTACTATTTTTTTCCCACTTCACCCCCCCCCCCCAGATCTCTCATAAACCATCATGTCTAATTGCAACCTCGTTACCATATCTATAAATACGGCAATCTATATCCTCCTTCTTTATTCCATTTTCTTGCTCTAGGTAAAACTCTATTATTCAAACTCCTTCTGTAACCCCTTAAAATACTTTTTTATTTTTTTATGTGTATTCAAACTGCGCATACACACATCTGCGCATCAACCAATATATAAAAGAAGAGAAGGGCGTAAATTGGCAGACAAAAATGTTTACTCGTGTCATTAATCAGAAGCTTAACTAGGAAACTTGAATACAACGATAATCAATCTCAGGTACTAACTAAGTGAGGCAGTGAGATAAATAAATTGAGATATACTTGCTACTGTAAACAAAACAAACAAAAACTGAATCATCATATTTGATCTATCTCATCTTTATATTCCATGTATTCTTGTTATATAACATTTGCTTGTGTTATTAAATCGGAAAAGAGTTTAAAAAAAATCAGTTGTTAGGTGATTTGAATAAGATCTATAGAGTAGTGTAATCATTACCTAATAATTTTAACACCGTTTATTTTAGCTCTTAAAACCTTATAGTTGTTTCTTTTTTTTGGCCTCGTATTATTATTCTGCTCAATTTTTTTTTTTTTTTTCATCGGTTTCAACACCTGATTGAGGTTTTTTCGTTTCGTTAGAAGTTGTATTATAACTATTGTTGTCAAGTGACCTACTTATCCTCCTTCACTATCCTCATATTCCTTATTTCACTCCTCTTAACTACAGTTGAGATAGTTGCACACAAGTTTTTTTTTTTTTTTTTACCGTTTCTTGGTTGCACCGTTTTTCTTCTTCAATTTTCAGAGCCTTACAAGAATAAGAACCACAATTTTAAGCAGCCCATATCTTTTGTTCTAATATTATATTTATTTGCAGCACATATAAATTGATTAGGAATGTCCCAATTAGGATAACTTATTAATTTAAAGAGGTCACTTATTGCATGCCAATTCTCCTAATTATCTGCATATTGTAATTGAAAAATTTTTCTTCTTATTTGTTGTTTTCATGCACTACGCACTTTTGAGAAAGAAAAAAATGTGTGGTGCGCTTTTTAGTAAATTAGACACGAAAACTGTCTCACTCAACTAGTAACAAAACACCTTAGATTTAAAAGGAGTTGATTCTATTGTGTATTATAATATAGTGTTGATCAAACAACTTAAGGTGCACTTAGCAAGTATACCCCTTACAACGAAATTCCTTTTTAATGAATAGAGGTTGATCTACTTAATTAGTTAACTGAGCCAGAGTTGGCTATGACTAAAAATTTATGGTGCATTGTTCTTTAGTCATTATTGACATCCTTCTATATATATCCCTTTAGAGTGTTCAACCTGATAAATTACGAACATATCTCTTGATCCTGTTAATTAATTTCATTGCTGTATTTCTAGTATTATGTGACGTAATATCTGATTTGAGGGAAGGGATAATTCGGAGTATCCAGGTACAACTATCGCAACAGAGTCGAACATGTTTCACCTATACCGGACTCTACCAACACATATCTTAGCTAAGTGATATACCTTCCAATAACCATAGCCCACCAATACAATATGGATTGAATATCTCATCCGACGATTCATTCCTCCAATAGAGACATTGAACGATGGCACTGTCCTTTCTGAGAGAAATCTATAGCCCATTTTAATCAGTTAAATGTATCATTCACTGACCCCTTCTCATAGAATTAACAAAAAGAACGAATAGCGGGGGCTTTTTTGCCATACATAAAAAAGTGCCACTAGGGGGGTTTACCTGGAATAAATTTTAACGAATGGCCAATTATGTCTTTTACAAGAATGAAATATGAAATGGCAACTATCAAATAGTTTGACAGTGTAAGCGAGTAAAGTTGACTAGTCTCTTTAAACAATAAGATGATTAGTCTACTTCTTTCAATGTCATTTTAATTGATACAATTTAAACGATTTTTTTTTTTTTTTGTAAAGCAAGGAAGAAAAAAAAAATACAAAAATAATAGAAAAATCACTTCGTCTCAAGGAAACCACATAAAGCAAAATGTTAAGCAGAAATAGTCTTAGAATTCGTCAGTTGTCGTTTAAGACAATGACACATTACAGATCTCCAAAGTTAATATCACCAATGATTAGATCATATTCTTCAGAACCAGAAAAGCAAGGAAAAGATTTAATGGAAGTGTTAAAATCAAACGAGAAGGTTATGGAAACTTTAGAAAATTTTGGTAAATTTATGCAAGAAAAAGGTTTTGATGGTAGTCTGGGGGTCATGAAACAAATGAAATTTTTAACTGATCCAGAAGTTAGATCAGAATTGAAAAAAGTTGGTCAAGAAATGAAAGCTGCTGGTGTCAAACTCAAGCCTGAGGATATTCAAGCTTTCACCGATATGTTAAATGTTACAAAGAAATAAGAGTAACAAAAACTTATTAATTACTGTACATACTCCTTTACCTATATATACTTTATTTTTTTTTTTTTTTTTTTTTCCAATTATATGAGATTTTAACTCATTTTCCATCTATTACCACAATTCTCACATGTACAAAATGTAGTTAAAGGTTCATCAGCAGATCTTGTTTGTAATTGATAATATGAAACTTTTTTCTGTTTACATTTACCACAAGTAAAACTACTACTTATAGCTCTTTTTTCAACAGCACCTTGAGCATCAAATAAATTTTGTTTATGAATTTTTTCCATTTCTTTTTTCAAAGATTCAGGTGCCATGTCTTGTGGACTCATCTTGATCAATTCTGCAGGTTTGATATTTCCTGATAAGAGATTTGATCTCAATTCTGGATTTTTCTTATTTTTTAAACTTAATATAAGTGATCTCAATTTTCTTCTATAATTATCATTCACATCAAAATATTCCAGCTTGAAAGATTCCAGTTCAATATTTTTAGCAACTTCAAAAATATCTTGTGGGAACATATCAGATTCAAAAGCTAATGCTGTATATAACCCTGCAATTGAAGAATTTCTCGTTGTATTATCATAAAGATTTGTCTTGACTCCATCATTTTGAGGATTTCTTACACCTTTACTTACAAATTTCTTAGAATCTGTATTGGAAACTGTTGATTTAGCTGACGTAGTTGTCGTTGTTGATGTTGTTGTTGTTGTTGTTGAAACACCAGGTGAAGATTTTCTCTTAACTGCCTCTTTCCAAGATTTAATCGTACTTTTAACCAATGAAGATATCTCCAGGTTTGGATTAGATCTGAATTTATTCACAGTGATACCGACTTTTGTGTCCTATTATAAGTTGTTAATATTCAATTCGTCATTATACGAAAGGATAAAAAAAAAAAAAAGTCACATACTCTTAATAATTTCTCTGTTGGCACAACATCAGTTTTCAATATATTCAAAAGCTTTAAGATAGTTGTATCATCATTGGTCTTTTCAAGACTAGCAATCACACTCTTGATTTCTTTGGCATCCATGGCTTTTTGGTTTGTAATTGTTGATTATTATCTCTTAGTTTTTTTTTTTTTTTCTTTCGTTCTTTTGAAAAAAATTATCAAGAAAAAAAAAAAAAAAAAAAAATTACAATACTTGATATAAGTTTTGAGACAAGGAAATGGCTGTTACAGCAGTACCTAATAAGGTGATATATATTGGTGGTATACCTTTTGACCAAACTGAAGAACAAGTTTTAGAAATTGCAAGAACTGTTGGTCCAGTTCAACAAATTCAATTGATTTTTGACAAGGAAACAGGTAAATCCAAAGGTTATGGATTTGTCAAATATTATGATGAAGAAACTGCTGCATCAGCTGTAAGGAATTTAAGTACTTACACAATAGGAAACAGGACATTGAAATGCAGTTATTCCAATGAAGGTGCCATGGCAGATCCGTTTGGTAATCTGCAACAACAAGTGCCATTGTCACAAGACTTGCAACAACAACAACGTACAAATAAGACACAAAGGAAAAAACAGACAATTCCACCTTTACCACCAGGGATTGATGTCCATAATGAAAAACCAGGGGATGCAATAACAAGAGAGTTACAAAGAATAGATCAAGCCAGGTTGTCAAATATAATAAAAGATTCGATCAAGATGGCAAAGACAAATCCTAAATTAATGGAGGAATTATTGATCAAGAATCCGCAGTTAAGTTATGCCATAGTGCAAGCTTCATTAATGGTAAATGCTATATCGGAACAAGATTTAGCAAGTTTGGTGAAAGATATCCCAGATAGTATAGTAGAGCAAGAAGTTGTGGAACAACAATTAACAGAAGAACAAAAACTGTTAATCAAGCAAGTGATATCTTTAACTGATCTGGAAGTGGCATCATTGCCAGATGACCAAAAGAAAATAGTTTACCAATTGAAAGGTCAATATTTAGGTGTTATGTAAAGTCGTGTAAATGTTATATATATATTATGTCGAGAAAGTTTTTTTTTTTTTCTTGCTGAATGAAAATAAATAAAAAAAAAAATTTAAAGTATATATAAGACAACTAATATAAACAAGATGTCAAGACCCTTGAACAATGCTTCCTCTGTAGTGTATGTTGGATCTATTCCTCATAACTGGGATGAAGAAACGATAAAAAGTGTTGTTTGTGGAACTGGACGTGTAGTAGATGTTCGTTGTATGATGGAACTGCCACATAAGAACAAAGGTTTCAGTTTTGTTGAATATGCTACACCAGAAGAAGCAACAACTGCACTTCGATTAATATCACAAATACAGATATTGGGATCTAAGAGATTAAGAGTAGAATTGTCAAAAGAAGGGTTGAGATCACAGCCAGGCACAATTAAGCCTGTAATGCAATTGAATAGAAATTCACTACCTTCCGATGTGATACTACCTGATGAAGTTCTAAGAAATGGACCTGCACCTCCTCAGCAGCAGCAACAGCAACAAAGCGGGAACATATTGGATCAGTTACCACCTGAGTTTATACAATTGATGACAAGTAATGCACAATTCCAACAAATTGTAACACAGATGATAAGTAATGGAGTTGAATTACAACAAATACTAGAAGTCACCAGGCCATTCTTAAATAGCAGTAACAGTAATAATAATACTTCTAATGGGGGAACTCCATCGTTCCAACCGGCACCTTTAGCTTATCAACAACAACAACAGCAACAGCAGCAACAGCAACAATTACCAGATTTCTTAAGAAATGCATCAAGTTATTTACCGAAACAGCCATCTAAAGTTTTCCAAGTTGAAGATTCAGTTGACGAATCTTTGCAAAAATTTGAACCACCATTATTAATACAATTAATTACAAATTTGAAAGAAGTTGTTGATTCATCAAATTCATATAATGCTACACAAGTTATAAAAGATTCTCCAGATCTTGCCGTTGCCTCTGCTCAACTGTTATTACTCATGGGTTTCATAGATGCCGATGTTATACAAGAAGCCATGTCAGCAGCACTGCAATCACAAGATTCATCACAAAGAGGTTCTAATACTCAAACTCCAGTACCACAACAACAACAACAACCAATAATTGATCCAAATTGGGTTGGATTACAACAACATACGATACAAAAATTATCTAAATTGGATAAATCACAAGCTGATATGATCCTGCAAGTTTTGAAAATGGCACCAAATCAAATTTCAATGTTACCACAAGATCAAAGAACAATGGTTGAACAACTTCGTGCTGAATATTTATAGACAGCAGAGAATATATTTGTTGGTACTCTGGTTTATCCTAATTAATATATATATATATATATCTTTGACTACTTGTATGATCTTTTTTAACATTAACCAAATGAGGTATACTAACTTGCCCGTTTTTTTCGCTACAAGAAAAAAAAAAAAAAAAAAAAAGAGATCTGCCCCTATGTATTCTTATCTAAGAGTGCGGCTGATGGGAAAGGGCAGATACGCTATAACCTTTTGTCTTTATGCCATTTAACTATGTATTTAGCCAATAAATATATTAGCTCTACTCCTTGCTATTTGAAACTTTTTCATTTTCATGTTAAAGAGATGGTTAAGAAAGTTTTATTTTTCTACTTTGGTAGTGTTCAATTTTCTGGAAAATTTGTAAATTTATGAGAGATTTGATATTATCGGCATGTTTGGTAATTGATGCCCCGGGGTGTAATGTATGTATGTTAGAAGAAAAAAGGAATTGTTAAATGCAAATTGGGTTTGAAAAATGTAACAAGATAAACAAGAGTGATAGCAAAGATTCTCTGTAATAAGATGAAACAGGTCTAGATTTTATAAAATTTTCTTTTTTTTGTGTATGTGTGTTTTTTTCTTGTGTATCTTTAATTTTGTTGATTGTATTAGCCTGTTTCACACATTTATGAAATAGAGTAGTGTATGGACGTAGTAACAACTATAATTTAAAGTAGTGTATATTTGGTGATGGGTGATTGGTTGTGAGTGAAGGCAGGCAAGGTAAAGAGAGAAAGGCATGAGGTGGGAAAAAAAAAACGAAGAAAAAAAAAAAAAAGGAAAGAAAAAAGGAAAACAGGAAATAAAAAAAGATATATTACGGTTACGAATTGAAATAAAAAGCCTTGGGATAAGTTTCATTTAAAAAGAAGGTAAGAAAATAGGATAAGCAAGGGATTCATTATATATATATATTTGCAAATATTTAAATGTGCTTATTAAATTTATCCTTTTTTGCCTTTTTCATTTTTTTTACTTTTTTTGCCTTCAAGTGTTTTTTTTTTCTTTTTTAATCTTTCTTGTTGGGATACAGGTAACAGGGGATGGGACATATATATATAACACTCTATAAAACAAACAACCCCGGCAAGAATATATATATATATATATATATAGACACGAGTACAGATTAGTTACTAGTTAAAAAGTAAACCAATACAAATATAATTGCTAGATACGTTTTATGAAACATATTATTTTTTTTTTTTTTTTTTTATCTTTCTTCTTTCTGATACATTCCTGATTACAGGGGTTTCTATTTTTTTTAGTAAAAATAATAATAATAATTAAATGTACGTAAGTTTAAAAGATGATACGTAATTTCTTTGTTCAACTAGTGATAAAGATAGACAGGTATTAGCAATTCAATTGTCTACTTAAGCTATGCCAATTTAGAATTAAGAATCTAGAGTGGGAAGAGAGAAAGGTATAAAAAAAAGAGAGAGAGAAAAGATCGAGAGAATAGGTGAAAAGAATAAGTCTATTTTGGGACACAATACATGCCCTCCTTCCCCCTTTTTAAATACCTATATGACCTTATTAACCATACAGTACACTTTTTTTACACAGATTTCTAAAACATTCTTTCTTTATTTTTTTTTTTTTTTTCTTATTAATTTTTTTTTTTTTTATGACTTTTTTTTTTTTTTTTTGGGAAACCAAAATAAATATATATATATCATCATTCAATTGATTCATATTGTATTTTATATCTTTATATATATATATATACTTGTTTGATCTGAATAATTTGTTCAAATTTAAATATATATATATATATATATATACTTGTATTATTTTTTTTTTTTTTCATCCTTCTTCTTCATTTCACAACTTCATTTCACACACAAAGTAACTTGATTTGAGATACAAAGATCAATTGTCAAGTTTGTATTATATTTTTCTAACATTTTCAAGTCATCACCAAATTATTGTATTATTATTATTATCATTATCATCACTGTTATAGACTAGTTTGTCATCATATCATTCTAGTACTCCATATAGATATATCACTCATAGGTATATATATTGATCCAAGTTTAAGGTATTACTGAATAAGTTTTAAGAGATAACTTATTATCATACAACTGTACAAAGATTGAAATTATCAAGTTATACAGTGTTATTAAACATACTCGGATCACAAGAAACAACCAAATCCCATTCTCATACACACTCGCACACATAAATATTTTTTTTTTTTTTTAAAGTCGTTTCTTTAATTAAGCGCAGCAGCAAGAACAACAAGAAAAAAAAAAAAATGGTGAGTATTTTTTTTTTGCTTTAATTCAAGTAGTGTCAGCTCTGCCTAAAAAACTGACTTTGCTCGGCTGGGTTGAAGTGGGCTAGCTCTAATGCTGAGCTAAGATTGGGGCTCTCCCCCTTCTGTCTTGTCTTGTCCTTCCCCCTTGCCGTTGTTACTTCCTTCTATCCCGGATATATACTAACTAAAATTTATAGTTCGATTATGATCCATTGTTCCCATATCCACTGCAACAACAACAACAGCAACAGCAACAACAGCAGCCACAACCACAACAATATAATTTGAATGGTATTAACAACAACCAACCTCAACAACAGTCACACCTATTACAGAATCAATACTATACCACTCAACATCATTTCCCACAACAACAACAACAACAACAAAGAGTCTCTAATCATCAACAAAATTTGTCAATTAATTCAATTCAATCTTTACAATCGAATATCCTGGAACCTTTGACACCTCCTGACTTCACCAATTACCATACCAAGTTTTCACCTTGGAATAATTTAGCCAGTGGTGGTAGCAGTAGTGGTGGTGCTACTAATACACCTTTCAATTCAAGTGGAATGAATCATCATTACACTTATCAAAATGGCAATAATTATAATTTGAATGCTTCTAATTCAAAATTGGACTTATTATTATTAAACGATTTCCCAAAGCAGCAACAGCAACAACAACAACAACAAAAGAGAGTCATGTCAATGCCACATTTACAACCTGCAATTAATTTCAATAGTCATTCAACTACAGTGACTCCAACTCCATCTATTGCAAGTAAATCTGGTGCAGCTACTACTACTACTACACCACCTTCTGCAGCTTTGAATTATGGTAGATCAAATTCTGTTAACTTTGCCATGACAGATGCTAATAAGAAATCAATGGATAGGGATATTATTTTGAAATTGAATTCTGTTCCTTTTGAATCTTTACAAGATGAAATCTTGTCACTTTCAAAAGATCAATATGGGTGCCGTTTTTTACAAAAAAAACTTGATGAGAATGCCACAAAAAATTTCCCAATTATTTTTAAAGAAATTTATTTATACTCATTTGAATTAATGATTGATCCATTTGGTAATTATCTTATTCAAAAAATGTTTGAATATTGTTCAAATGTTGAAAAAAATTTACTTATCAAGAATTGTTCAACTAATTTGTATTCAATTGCATTAAATCAACATGGTACTAGAGCTTTACAAAAAATGATTGATTGTATTGGAGATGATGAAACTCAAATTGCAATGATTAGAGATTCTTTGAAAAATTATGTCGTTGAATTGATTCAAGATTTGAATGGGAATCATGTGATTCAGAAATGTATTAATAAATTTCAAAATCAAGATTGTCAATTCATCATTGATTCGATTTGTAACAATATTGTTAAAGTTAGTACACATAAGCATGGATGTTGTGTATTACAAAAATGCTTAAATAATTGTAATTTATCACAATTGAGACAATTAGGTGATGAAATTATCAATAATTCCATCTTATTGATGCAAGATCAATTTGGTAATTATGTGGTTCAATATTTGTTATCTATCAATAATTATGAGATTAATGAGAAATTGATTTTGAAAATTATTCCATCGATACCAGTATTATCAATTCAAAAATTTTCTTCAAATGTTGTGGAAAAATGTTTGAAAAATTCCACTGCATGTGGTAATTTCAAATTACAAGCTTTAATGATTGAAGAAATTTTGAAACCACAAAATTTGGCAATTCTTATCAAAGATCAATTTGGCAATTATGTGATTCAAACATCATTAGACGTATCAACTGATGAATACAAGTTGAAATTGATTGTTGCCATCAAGCCTTTGATCCAATCGATCAAGACAACTCCATTTGGAAGACGTATTCAATCCAAGATCTCAATGATTTTAAATTCAAATCTGAATGTGAGTCAATTATTGATGATGTCTCAAAATACTTCTTCACCATCATCAGTTATTCCATCACAACAACAACAAAATTATTTAAATTATATGCAATGGCAACAACATAATAATGATAACACTTTTATGAACCAAGTTCCAAATTTCAATAATAATAATAATAATTTGGTCCCCGCTAATAATACTGGTAACAATAATCCTGGATACAATAACATGATGATGGGATTTGCTGCTACTGCCGGTAATAATAATAATACTAGTGCTAACAATAATTATTACATGTAGTTTTGTTTAATGTGAAGGTGGAAAATATGGTACCAAAAAAAAAAAAAAAAAAAATTGAAAAAAACAAAAAAAAAAAACGAATGAAAAATACGTATAAAAAAAGCGAAAAAAAAAAAACTTATTTTATGTGTGTGACTTTTTTTCTGTTTAGTTATTATTTAATGTCTTTGTGTTTTTTTTTAAAGTTTACTTATTTCTTATATGTATATTTGTAAAGATATAGGATAACATTTTCTCTTATTCCTCTAGAACACCCCTTTTTTTTTTTTCCTGTTTGTTTTTCTTGCGCATTTCCTCGGGGGAAAAAAAAAAAAAAAAATGTAAATAAATAAAAATTTTGTGGAGTTTGAAGAAAGGGGTGAATCAGAAGAAAAAGTTTAAAAATTGCCTATTATGGAAGTCTTATAATATGCACGACTTTGATCCTGCTAAAAAGGGTGAAGTCTCTTACATTAGGATTTTCTCTACAAAAAAAATTTACTTTTCATATCAGGATTTATTAACGTTTTCTCTTAGCTCTATCCCAAGCACTCATTGGTTTCCTCTTTCTTGATGATGAATCATTAATATCACGTTTTGAATTATTAAACATACTGAAATCTTCACCACCAAATACGTTTAAATCTTGTTGTCTCTTTCTTTTCAGTGATTGTTTCTTATCTTGCAACATTGAATCACTTAATCTAACAAAATTAGATTCTTCATATTTTTGAATCTCAGATTCTTTTTGCTTATCATATGTCGTCTTAATACCTCCTCTACCATGTTGTAAAATTGTAGATCCAATACTTTCTTCAGCCATTGGTGCATCACTTTGTTCTCTTAAGAATTCTTCCATAGATTGTAATTTCCTTGTCTTTGATGATTTTGTAGATTTTTCTGGATCATGTACAGATGGTGGCAGCATTGGTGTTATTCTTGGAGGCTTATATTTCTCATTTGATGTAGCTTCGGTCTTCTTCTTAGTTTTCATCTCTTTTTGTAATGACAGTGCTAATGAAGAGGCATCTGGTCTATATGATGAAACATCTTCCTCGTCTTCACTATCTTCTTCTTCACTATCTTCACTTTCCTTCACAGAGGTGGCTTTCTTCTCTACCGTTTTCTCTTCTTCAATCATTCTATCATATGCTCTTGTCATCTTATCTAACTGATATGTCAATCTATTCTCCAAACCTTTGACACCTCTTTCCATAGTGACTCTTTGTACAATGGAACTCTTCACCAAATCTGATCTCTTTGCATTTATTACTTCTTCATTGTCACCTTCGATTCTTTCCAATGTTGTCAATATTACCAATATCAAATTATTCAAATATGACAACATAGAAGAATTCTTCAACGATAATAATGAAACTCCCTCTGGTAATGGAATATCCAACTCTTCTAATAACTGTTTAATCAACTGTGGATGCAGATTGTCTTCTGATATTATCTCTTTCAATTTACCAAGAGACGCAGAAGTCGATTCCGCGGACTCAGTTATCGTTGATAACACATCAGATACCTTCTGTTGAAGCTCAGGTTGTTCACTTGACATGGTGTTTTGTTCTTCTCCTTCTCTTCTCTTCTCTTTTTTTTTTTTTCTTTTTTTTTTTTTTTTATTAGGTGAAAATTTTTTTTTTTTAAAACAGAGAAGAGATAAAAAAAAAAAAAAAAATTTTTTAGGTGAAAAAAAAAAAAAGAAAAATATAAAAAAAATTTTATTAAGTATCAAGTCAAATTAAATAACATCTAAGGACATTAATCATGCCTCAAAACGAATATATTGAACAGCATATCAAGCAGCATGGTAGGAGATTGGATCATGAAGAAAGAAAGAGAAAGAAGGAAGCAAGAGAGTCTCATAGAGTATCAAAGAATGCTCAAACTTTGAAGGGTTGGAAGGGTAAGCAATTTGCTAAGAAACGTTATAATGAGAAGACTGAATTGAAGAAGAAGATAAGAGCTCATGAAGAGTCCAAGATCAATGGACCATCGAAACCTGCAAATGATAATGAGGAAGCATTACCAACTTATCTTTTGGATAGACAGACAAATAATTCAGCTAAACTGATTTCATCATCTATTAAACAGAAAAGGTTGGAAAAACTGGATAAATTCAGTGTTCCATTACCAAAAGTTAGAGGTATAAGTGAAGAAGAGATGTTCAAAGTTATAAAGACTGGTAAATCAAAGACCAAATCTTGGAAGAGAATGATTACAAAACATACATTTGTTGGGGAAAGTTTTACACGTAGACCAGTTAAATTGGAAAGAATTATCAGACCATCTGCATTAAGACAAAAAAAACTGAACGTTACACATCCAGAATTGGGTGTTACTGTATTTTTACCAATCTTATCAGTGAAGAAAAACCCTCAAAGTTCAATGTATACGCAATTAGGTGTATTGACAAAAGGTACTATTATTGAAGTCAATGTCAGTGAATTAGGTCTTGTCACAGCAGGAGGTAAAGTTGTTTGGGGTAAATATGCACAAATAACTAATGAACCTGACAGAGATGGTTGTGTTAATGCTGTATTATTGGTATGAAATTCTCAATTTTTTTTTATAGTTGTTTGAAAAAACGAAAAAAATTCCTCATCTGTGAAGTTATATATAATTTAATGGTTACAATTTTGATTTTTTTTAAAAAATTTAGGTACAGTTAAGCAAGTTGGTGTATTTTGTATTGATCTTAATTGATAAACATTGCGAGGCTTTTTTTTCACATATTTTTTTTTTCTTTTCCAGCTTAACTTTTTTTTAATATTCTCCGTCTTCAAAACTATAACCTTATTGGTATGTAATTGAAGATGAAATTTGCAACTGATATTATTTCATGATCTAATTGAAGTATTTATCCATGGCAAAATTGATACTTTACTTACAAGAAGAAATAGAAATAGAAAAAAAGTCAGCATGCAGGCTGTCATAAAAAATGCAACAATTTTTCGTCTGCAAAAAATGTTTACTCATCAGCTAAAAATCTCGAAATACATACTTTCTTCTTTCAAGGACTTATTTCCAGTTGGTACTGTGCTCAGTATAAGACACTCGGCAATAACAGTTTCTTTGCAAATACAGGCAATGCTGTTGTGAGCCTCACAGGCAAGATCTCTAAAAAAATTAAAGATAGATAAAATTTTCTCTCTCTCTCTCTATTTCGCTAGGAGTTCGATCTCTTGAACTATTTTTAGAGACTATATGTGTATAGTCTTTACGGCCATAAAGTTTAATGTTAGAACTTACATTTAAACCGTGAAAAAAAAAAGTACTCTTGCATATAAATGAAATGTTGTTTTATTTCGGAGTTGATGAAGAAATGAAAAAGGATGTAGGTTGAGTCTTTTTTCTGAGTCATAAGAAAACTGTCACTATCAACAAATCCAATTGCTATTGAAATATTTCCTATATGCTTCTCGAATTAAAATAGGAAAATACCTGGTATAGAGAGTGTTGAATCTGAGACATTAAATAGTCCTGAAATTCAGCGAAAAAACTGTCAGATGTAATTAGACTTAACCTTTCATTCTTTCTTTCTTTCTTTCTTTCTTTACTCTCGAACTGTTGGGCCATCGATTTACAAAACTGACTAATCATCTGTTGACAGGCTATAGATGGGAAATATAAAATCCCTTCTGATTCCCAAAAATAAAATAGCATCCCACGCTTCTCTTTCACCTTATATATAAATAACCCACCACTTCCCACCTTTTTCCAGCTTTAACTACTAGACCTACTGCCCACGCTATTTTATATATATATAGATATATATTGGTGTTTTTGTACACGCACTTTTTTACACCGAAACAGCCCTTGAAAAAAAAAAAAAAATTATTTGTGAGGTTTTCAAATCACAAAATAATAGGCTAACCCAACCAATAATAACACAAATCCGGGGTAAAATTAGTTACCAACATCAATTATTCAATCATATAACCTTATGCTTTTATCTGTACTTATATAACACCAAAATTGATAACCAACAAAAATATGGCATCGGAATCCAAAACAATATACAAATGTCCAGAACCTGGATGTGACAAAGAGTTCTCAAGAAGTGAGCATTTGTCACGACATAAATTGAATCATAATCCAAAGACTATATTTAAATGTCATTATGAAAACTGTCTGAAGACATTTGTTAGAAATGATTTGTTGAAAAGACATTTGAAAAGACACGAATTGCGATCAGAAAAAATCAAAAACAATGATCTCAAGAATATTAGGAAATTAGGAGGAGAACGTAATTATAAGAAAAATTATGATCAATTCTTTATGGTTGGTGATAATATCGAGAGTTTGAGGAAGAGAAATATCAAGATTAGTGAATTAAATGACAAATTTTCAGATGACATCTCGACGAAGAAAATAAAGAAAGAGTATGACTCAAGTCTATCTCCCTCATCTGCAATCTCAACACCTGACCTCTCATATCCACAACTGCGACTGCCACCACTGCCACCACCGGCAGCAGCAGCTGCTGCTCCATCTCCACAACAACAACAACAACTGCCAATGACCCCTTCAAATAATTTGTTGGATTGGATCTTCAACATTGAAACTGGTGCCAGTAATGTCATCAATGAACCTATTACAACTGAGTCAGTACAGCAAGTGACACCGTCTACACCTCAACTACCACAATCAACAAATCAAGAAATAGATTCAATGTTTTATAATAACACTAATAATTTCAATATAGAATCATTATTCTTAACAGGTGATGATGAAGAACAAGCAAAAGGTGATATTCAAGTTTCGCCAAATTCATTGTTACTTAATATGTTCAATGATCCGACTTTATTTCCAACAAATGGAGCAAGTATTTATACGCAATACAAGAGTAAATTGATCAAGATTGATGACTTGATATACACTGATATGATCAAATTAATACCACAATTATCCAAGAATCCGGATTTTACAATCTCTAACATTGAAGATTTGTTGGAAAATTACTGGAGATTTTTCCATCCATCGTTACCTTTTTTACATAAGCCATCTTTTACCACAGTGGAGTCACCAATCTTGTTATTATTATCAATGATAATGATAGGTACAAGGTATGTTGAATGTCTGTATTATAACATGAAGAAGTCAAAACTTGAAAATAAACTGATCAAATTCAAGAGTGCCTATGAATTAGGAGTCACTATAGCGGAGCCTTTAAGATGGTTGATTTTTTCTTCAAGAGAATTTGCTCCTCCTTCCACTTTATGGGTTTTCCAAAGTCTTATAATGTTGGAATTTTATGAAAAATCATGCAGTTCTAGAGTGTTGCATGAGAGAGCACATTTACATCATGGAACCATCATTCAATTATTAAGAAGATCTCCATCATTGGGTGGTAATCCAATCAAATTGGATAACAAGAACACTGCAGAATTGACCAATCATGATATTTGGAAAAGATGGGTCAATATTGAGTCGATGAAAAGAATCACTTTTGCCGTTTTTTATTTAGATGTTGTTGATGCTATAAGGTACGGTCATCAAGTGATGATTTTTGCACATCAAATTCAATTACCTTTACCTTGTGATGATGAATTATGGGAAAATATGAAGGTAAATAATGATGAAAATGGTACAGTTGTTCCAAAGCAGCCACTTTTCTTGGATACATTGAAATTAATGTTGAACGATAAGAAAGTTGATACAACCAATTTTGGTAAAGAGATTTTACTTGCCGGCTTGCTATCGGTGATGTTTCAACTGCAACAACGTGAAATGCAAATTTCGTATGGTTTAGAGAAATTTGACCAACAACAACAACAAAATAGAAATTGGAGAGATTACATTTCTTTGCTGTTGTCGATTTGGAAAAATGATATTGCAGGAAGTTGTTGTAATACATTGGTATCTCATTCGCATAATAATGAGCTGGTACAATCACCAATGTATATAGAGCAACAACAACAACAACTGCAACATACTCCAAATTCAACTGCTTCGATTTATAGTACTGACGAATTGGATGATTCAAATATTGTTGTTCCTCAATTCCTGCATCATGACTCAACATGTAAACATACGTCATACCATATTGCCCATTTATATATGAGAATCCCACATTACGATTTCATTATAATGGCTGGTGCACCATTTTGGATGAATGTGAGACCAAGTAGCAATGATCGTATTGCCATTCGTAATCGTATGGAATTTTTTTTCCAATCAAGAGATGCCAAAATTTGTCTCATACAATGTTATTTGTTACTTTGGGAAGTTTTTTTAAAACCACAAGATGATCCAGATGACCCACAAGGTAGGTTGGCTTATAGCACCAGAGGTGATTGTTTCAATAGATCAACCATGATAGGGATGAGTTTGATATATTTGTGGGATTATAATTACGTTTGTGAAGGTATTGAAAATACTGCATTGAAATTTGATCCAAGTAAACAATTAGAAGATATTAGAGAACAAGAAGATGGTTACACATATTTGTTACGTGTGAGAACCGAGTTGTCCAAGATTTGTAATAACCAATTTTTACAAGTACATCACACGAAGCAGTCAGGGGTACAAAATCACAAGTTGATGTTAGAATATGCATCAAAAATTGAAAAAGTTAAAAATAAACAATTGCTTGTTGGATTGTTGAAATTGATTTCATCGATTTTTAAAAACAGTGATAACGAGTTGACTAGAGAACATGGGAGGTTGCTGATTCATTGTGCTAGAAGAAGTTGTGGTGATGAAGTGGAAATATGTGAAAACATGTATCATGTTTATTACAATAAAAATTAGAAAAAGCATTTTTTTTTTTTTTTTTTTTCAATATTTTGCTCTTTAGAAAATTTGACATTTTTTGCAAATTAATTTTCCCCTTTTTAATCAAGTTTTTAGACTTTAATTCAATATCATGTTATAAATAGGCATTTCAAAGTAATTGAACTGGCATAACAATCAATAATGGTCTCGTAAATCACTTTTTTGGCAAACTTTATTTCATTAAGACTGGTCGAACTATATTCAAAAATTAAATATATTTTATATATTTCTGAAAAGATGATCAACACTATTCTAAAATAATTTCTAGTAACAGGCATCATGGATTGGATACCTATTTATTTTTTTTAAAAATTATTTTAATTTTACTGGTTTTGAAGGCTTGAAAGTAATTAAGAGCTAAACTAAGTTAAAGAACTTTAATTGAGAAGTTTTAAATCACCAGATCGTTGGCTCTGAGGAGAGTAAACTTGTACTTCTAATTGAAGTAGGTTTTCAACGGAAGAAAAAAAAAAAAAAAAATTAGGTGAAATTGGAATTGAAACTAAATTATCAGTAATTTGCTCTAATTATTCCTATGCACACTATTCTACCATTTGTTCGTATCATCTTTCTCACAAGAGATTTCGTAAAGGTGATACTTACATCGATAGAATAATAAGTGTTTAAAAAATTTTCTTGGAAAATAGAGTAACTTCAAGGAAGACTTTTCGTAAAATAAATATACCTTGATCTTTAAGCAGAATGAGGCAACAAAATCTCTTGATCTGTCTTTGCCATATTAGACGAGAAAAAATAAAGTGCTTATTCTGGTTTGATAGTTATCGCTATAGCAGAAGAGAGAGAAAAAAAAAAAAAAAAAACTCAGAGAAGGGGTGCCATTGATCTATCTTAAGTTTGAAGGATGAATAAACTTTTGTAGTTTGACAACAAATTAACAATGAAACTGCTTATTCCACTGCTAACCAGCTTTGTCCCTATAATTCTTTAATTGTTAGGATGAATAGAGAGACAATAGAGTGTGCTAATTAGAGAGTGATACAAAACCCAAGTGCTGCCTTTTTTTTTGTTTTTTTTTTTTTACCTTGCCTTTCATCAACATGGATTTGACTAGAGTAACTCTACTTTCAATTACTCAAACCCCCGTCAATGCATATACACAGATGTGCATAAATACGATAAAGATCTTAGCTCTAGCAAGAGGCAATACAAAGTTGCTTCAGAAGGACAAGAGAAAATAGAGAGAGAGAGAGAGAGAGAGAAAAGTAGAATAAGTTACGTCAATTGAGATAGCAAAAAAAAAAGTAGTTTTCAAACACATCAATTTCAATACTACATGGAAAAATTGGTACCTAAAAACTCCTGCTACTTAAGTTTTGATATCCACTTCTCAAAAAATCACTTAGACCCGACAACATCTGTTTTTTTTTTTCTTTAGTTTTCTGTCTCTCTGTCTCTCTCTTGCTTCCCTCTTTTCTACTGCAGATAACTTGCATCAATAGAAGGATCCTTGTAAGGCTACGCATGAAGGTACAGAAAGTTGCCGGATTTAATCCGAAATAAGCCAATAATGAGACACGCGTATTGGTCCAGTATCCAGTTCTAGTTAAACAGTTCTATCTTGAGTTCTTGTGAAAGCTCTCACTACGTCTTCCAAGATTCTTGTGTGAATTATGTATGTTCAGACAGCAAGAGAAGAAGTAGAAAAAAAAGAAATTTTTTCTTTGTTTCCGTGGCGGGTGCCAAAATTTTGAAAAGTAAAAAATTTTTCAATCCAACGTTTCCAGAAGTTTAGTGATTTTCTATAATATTTTTAGTAGTATGTCGACGCGTCAGTTCCATTTCGTACAAGCAATGGTGCCGAGCTTCTGCATCAGTGGATGGATAGTGTGTGTCGTCGGTAGATAGTGTCCCAGCCTCCTGTGTGTCCTCCTCCTCAATAGGCAAAGTCAAGAAAAAAAAAAAAAAAAAGTTGTAACCCCTGTCTTCAAGATGAAATACCTTTGTTTTATTTTTCTTATACGCCACTAGATACTGCTCGGCACAGGACAGACAAAAAAAGGTAATAAGGTTCTATAGGTGGTTGCAGTAACATACAATAGGGAGCTTCAGAAGATACAAATAAGATAAAGTATCATCAAGAGGGAAAGAAAAGAAAAGAGAAGAGAAAAGAAAAGAAAAGAAAAATTGACATATGATTTAATAGAGATATATTTTTCAATGTAGAAACTAAAGTTCACTATTGTGACGAATAACTGCCAGATTTCTAGATACCGGTAACTCTCAAAATGGATACCAATGAGATCCCTGGGCCTTGCCTTTTAAGGGCTGTTTCCACGTTGGGAACATGGTTGGCCTTTTGGGCAGCGAAAAAGAATTTTTTTTTTTTATTTCCAGCTCTTTTTTTCCTCAAAAATCCATTTATCCCCATTAGTCAACATGCGAGGCATCTTCTGTACATTTTGATTGTGGGGAGTCTAAAAACGGCAGTGTATGATAATTCCGATGCAAGCCATGGGGAAATAAGCAAAGTATAATTCTCTCAAATCTTTCCCTTTAAAGAAAGCTTTTGAAAGTAAAGAAATTAAGAAGTAAAAAAAACCTTCATAGGTCTCGGTAACTCTCTCTCATTTTTGTCACATCCAACTTTATTTTATTTTATTTTATTTTACCTTAATGCAACATGCGAGGCATCTTCTGTACACTGATTGTGGGGAGTCTAAAAATGGAAGTGTATGATAATTCCGATGGAAGCCATGGGAAAAATAAACAAAGTTTAATCCTCTCAAATCTTTCCCTTTAAAGTTAAGAAGTACTTCATAGGTCTTGGTAACTCTCTCAATTTTGTCACATTCAATTTTTTTTTATTTTTATTTTATTTTATTTTACCTAATGCAACATGAGTAGAAAATATTGAAAGATGGAATAAGAAAAGAATAATTTCAATTAAAACACCTTATCTATATTCCTTCTTACATGCTTGAACCTTGTTCCGAGTATTTTATTTTTGATCTTCTATGTGCATGATGGTGAAGTAAAATGTCAGCCCTATTCTAGAAAGAATATAATTTTTTTTTTTTTTTTTTTTTTTTTTTTTCTCTATAAACTTTTTTTAAGGTTACTTTTACCTTTTAGTTAAACTATGATGAATAACTTAAGATAGGAGCACTCAGATGCTTGAACCTTGTAAAGTCCCTTCTTGTATTTTTTTAATACCAAATGGTGGTGCTTGATCGACTTACAGAAAATATATATCTCGATCATGTTCTGCTTCGTTGACTTTTTTCTAAAACAAGAAAGAAAACTAACAAAGTGAAAATCATTTATCAACAATGAAACTGACATTTTGTGTTTGGATTCTATTGTCACTTATTTCTACGGTTTTGGCCATAGATTCATGTGACATAGAAGTATCTAGTATAACTGGTTTCAATGCAAATTTTTACAGTTTTTCTAGTGGAGATTCTTCTTCAGCAAATAGTGCTACTTACATGTCCTCTGGTTACAAGGCTAAGACATGGAACCACTTCTCGTCTGGAGTTACAAATCCTTATATCTCTTTCACTGATTCTCAAACTACAAACACCATTTATGGTTATCAGCTCACTGCTCAAAATTTCCTTGTTGAATTAACTGGTTATTTCAAGGCACCAGAAACTGGTACCTATTATTTCCAATTGAGTTACACTGATGATTCAGGTATCGTTTTCATGGGTGCTGATTCAGCTTTCCTGTGTGAAAGTGATACCACCATCGGTTCAACTGACTACTTGATTTTCAACGATTACGACAGTATAAATGCCAATTCTGTTATCATGCAATTAGTAAAAGATCAATACTATCCAATTAGAATTGTCTATCTGAACGTTGGAGGAGGTGCTCAACTTAAGTTTAACATGGTTCTTCCATCAGGTGACAGTGTCACAACCGATTGGAGTAACTATATTTATCAATATGAGCCAGAAGAACAAGAGTTCTGTGACTTAGATAACTATGGTCCTTCAAAAGGTTTCGACGCCAACTTTTATGCTTACACCAAAGATGATTCTACTTCATCTGCAAGTGTCACATACATGTCAAACACTTATAAGACAAACACTTTCAAACATTTGACAAGAGGAGTCACAGCTCCAAACTTCTCATTTGATGCTCCAAATCCATTGTATCCTATCATTGGTCCTGGTCCACCAACTATCTATGGTTATCAAACAGACGTTAACTTCGTAGTTGAATTGTCAGGTTATTTCAAAGCCCCAGAAAATGGTACTTATCTTTTCCAAATGAATCCTGTTGATGATTCAGCTATGCTCCTTTTCGGTGCTGGTGATGGATTCTCTTGTGCAAACAACTCCATTGGCTCAGAAAACTACTTGCTTTTCAATAAAGATGCCAACGCTGCTTACAGTCTGATGGAAGTTTCCATGCAAGCTGGTCAATACTACCCACTTAGAATCATTTACCTGAACATTAACGGTAAAGGTAACTTGGACTTCTCTTTGAGAACTCCATCTGGTTCTTTGATCTCAAGTGATTGGACTGGTTATATTTATCAATATCAACCACAAACACCAGATGACTGTGAACTTAAAACCATTGCTTTAGAGACTGGTTTCGAAGCCAATTTCTATAACTTCAAATCTGGTGATACTTCATCTGCAGGAAGCGTTGCTTACATGTCAACCACTTATAGATCCTCAGCTGCTAACCACTTATCAAAAGGTATCACTTCACCAGACTTCTCATTCACTTCTGCATCAACTACCAATACAGTCTACGGCTACCAATTAACCACTCAAAATTTCCTTGTTGAATTGACTGGTTACTTCAGAGCACCTGAAGATGGTAACTATCTTTTCACTTTGGATAAAGTTGATGATTCAGCCATGCTTTTATTTGGTTCAGACAAAGCTTTCCAATGTTTGAATGGTACTGTTGGATCACAATCATTCCTTTTGTTCCAAACACCAAGTAATACTGCTGCTAACTATTCACAAGTTCTCTTAACAAGAGGTGAATACTACCCAATCAGAGTAGTATACCTGAACGTTCAAGGTGCTGCAAGTTTGTCTTTCAGTGTCACAACTCCTTCAGGACTCAAAATTGAAAGTGACTGGTCAGAATATATTTACCAATATGATCCAGATGCTTTGCAATACTGTGAATTGGAAAACTTTGGTATTTCTACTGGTTTCGAAGCAAACTTCTACTCTTATACTTCAGGTGATACCGCATCACTTTCAAGTGTTTCTTACATGTCATCAACTTACAGACAACAAGCTTTCCAACACTTATCTCAAAACGTCACTGCTCCACTTTTCTCATTTGAAAAACCAAATCCATTATATCCACTTGTTGGTCCAGGTCCACCAACAATTTACGGTTACTACACTTCTGTAAACTTCTTGGTTGAAATTTCAGGTTACTTCAAAGCTCCAGAAAATGGTACATATACTTTTGAATTGGGTGTTGAACAAGATGCTACTATGGCCTTCCTTGGTGGTTCTACTGCTTTTGACTGTGCTTCAAATACAATTGGTTCTCAATCATATTTGCTTTTCCAACAAAACGGAAACTCTCAAATTCAACAAGCACAAGTATCATTGGCCAAAGATCAATACTATCCAATAAGACTTGTTTACCTGAATGCTGCTGATGGAGGTAGTTTCAGTTTCTCCTTGAAGACACCTTCAGGTAAGACAATCAGTAGTGATTGGACTGGATACATCTATCAATACAAGCCAATAACAGAAAACTCCTGTGATGTTCCTCTGGTTACCGAAAATACAGGTTTTGATGCTAACTTCTACACTTATACAAGTGGAGATACTAGTTCTGCTAATGATGTCACTTACATGTCATCCGGTTACAGAAACAAGGCATGGACTCACTTGACCACAAGTGTTGTCTCACCACTGATTAAGTTCACAAGTTCAGAAAACATCAACACCATTTACGGTTACAGACTTACTGCACAAAATTTCTTAGTTGAATTGAAAGGTTACTTCAAAGCTCCTGAATCAGGTACTTACCTTTTCAAATTAGGAGTTCTGGATGATTCTGCCATTGCCTTCATGGGTTCAAACAACGCTTTTGCTTGTAGTGATGACTCCATTGGATCAACAAACTATATTCTTTTCAACTCCTACAGTATGTCAGCTGCTAATCAAACTCAGGTCATCTTAGAAGAAGGACAATACTACCCAATAAGAGTTGTTTATCTGAATGTTGCCGGTGCTGCTGATTTCTCATTCTCGATTACTACTCCTTCAGGAATCGTTGTTGATAATGATTGGACTAATTACATTTTCCAATATAAACCAGCTGATACCGACGATTGTACATTGCAAACTGTTAGTGATGTTAAAGGTTTTACTGGTAATTTCTATGAAATGACTTCAGGAGATACTGCTTCAACTACAAACATTGCTTATATGTCTTCTGGTTATAAGGCAAAGAATTTTATTGCCCAAGCAACAAAGATTTCAAATCCAAACTTTTCTTTTGGTGTAAACGATAAAGTCAATACCATTTATGGTTACACATTATCAAGTCAAAACTTCGTTGTTGAATTGCTCGGTTACTTCAAAGCTCCAGATACTGGTACTTATATGTTCCAATTGAACTATCTGGATGATAGTGCAATGGTATTTATTGGTGCTTCAAAAGCTTTCTCATGTGTTAAGGAATCTATTGGATCTGACAACTACTTGTTATTCAATAACCTTAATGCTATCACTGCTGATATTGCCAGATTATCATTTGTTAAGGGAGAGTACTACCCAATTAGAATTGTCTACTCGAATGCTCTTGGTGCAGCTGATCTTGACTTCCAAATGACTTTGCCATCCGGTGCTATTATCGACAACAACTGGGCCGATTACATTTACCACTATCTGACCCCAGTTCCAAATTCATGTACAATGAACGATATCAGCAATAAAACAGGTCTTGTTGCCAATTTCTACACCTACCAAGATGGCGATGAAACATCTGCTGCTGACGTTTCCTTTGTCTCTCTGGGATACAGATCATCCCCTTCGATCTATTTTGCTTCCCAAATTCTGAATGCAGACTTCTCATTCACTGCTGATCAATACAACAACACTATTTATGGTTACACTTTGCAATCACAAAGTTTCTTGGTCGAATTATTAGGTTACTTCAAACCTCCTGTTACTGCCACCTATACATTTAACTTTGGATCAGTCGACAACACAGCTATGGCATTCCTTGGTAATGCAACTGCTTTCTTATGTAATAAGGAATCAACCGTTGGCTCCGATGCATACTTAATCTGGACTGACAGTGATTCAAGTACCAATAAAGCAAATGCAACATTGACTGCCAACAAATACTATCCATTTAGAGTTGTTTATATCAACACTGGAGGTGCTGCTAACTTTGGATTCACAATATCACCACAAGGTGGAGGAGTCCTTTCCCCATTAACCAACTACTTTTTCCAAAATGAAGACATTTTCCCACAAGAAAGTTCATCCTCTTCATTGAGTTCAATGACATCATCTAGCTCATATTTCCCAACTTTCACATATCCAAATAGCACAAACAGTGGATCATCAACTTTCTTCAGTAACTCATCCACTTCATTCTCATCAACTTCACTGTTACCAACAAGTTTCCAGAACTCTTCAACTATTACTGACTTAAGTAGTGTTATTAGCTCAAGCAGTGGATTCCAAAATTCATCAAGCACATTGAGTAACGCTGCTTCATCGTCATTGATCAGTAGTAGTAGTTCAGGGTTCACAAACTCATCAACATCTTCAATGAGTAATGGCAGTGGAAGTTCAAGTGTCACACTTTCAATGAGTTCAAGCGGATCAGTAAATGGAACTGTTTCACTGACCTCAGCAATATCCAGCCCATCATTGTCAAGTGCTTCGAACTCATCAGTCGGATCAAATACTTCAGCTGGCTCATCTTCCTCTTCTTCAGGTAACCAATCAGGATCCCCAAGTGCATCTGAAACCAACTCAGTCTCTGGTTCAGCTTCTGGTTCAGCAACTGGTTCAGCTTCTGTTTCAGTCTCTGGCTCAGTTACCTCATCTGGTTCAGGTTCATCATTGACAACCATCACAACCACTGATGCTTCAGGTAACCCAACTACTATTACCACCGAAGTTCCAACTGGTTCAGCTTCTGTTTCAGTCTCTGGCTCAGTTACCTCATCTGGTTCAGGCTCATCATTGACAACCATCACAACCACTGATGCCTCAGGTAACCCAACTACTATTACCACCGAAGTTCCAACTGGTTCAGCTTCTGTTTCAGTCTCTGGCTCAGTTACCTCATCTGGTTCAGGTTCATCATTGACAACCATCACAACCACTGATGCTTCAGGTAACCCAACTACTATTACCACCGAAGTTCCAACTGGTTCAGCTTCTGTTTCAGTCTCTGGCTCAGTTACCTCATCTGGTTCAGGTTCATCATTGACAACCATCACAACCACTGATGCTTCAGGTAACCCAACTACTATTACCACCGAAGTTCCAACTGGTTCAGCTTCTGGTTCAGTCTCTGGCTCAGTTACCTCATCTGGTTCAGGTTCATCATTGACAACCATCACTACCACTGATGCTTCAGGTAACCCAACTACTATTACCACCGAAGTCCCAACTGGTTCAGTCACTTCATCTGGTTCAGGTTCATCTTTGACTACTATTACTACCACTGATGCTTCAGGTAATCCAACAACAATTACCACCGAAGTTCCAACTGGTTCAGTAACAGCTCCAGGTTCATCATTGACAACCATCACTACCACTGATGCTTCAGGTAACCCAACTACTATTACCACCGAAGTCCCAACTGGTTCAGTCACTTCATCTGGTTCAGGTTCATCTTTGACTACTATTACCACCACTGATGCTTCAGGTAACCCAACTACTATTACCACCGAAGTTCCAACTGGTTCAGCATCAAGTACTGATTCCGGTTCATCATTGACTACTATTACTACCACTGATGCTTCAGGTAACCCAACTACTATTACCACCGAAGTTCCAACTGGTTCAGTCACTTCATCTGGTTCCGGTTCATCTTTGACTACTATTACTACCACTGATGCTTCAGGTAACCCAACAACTATTACCACCGAAGTTCCAACTGGTTCAGTCACTTCATCTGGTTCAGGTTCATCATTGACCACTATTACCACCACTGATGCTTCAGGTAACCCAACTACTATTACCACCGAAGTTCCAACTGGTTCAGTAACAGCTCCAGGTTCATCATTGACTACTATTACTACCACTGATGCTTCAGGTAACCCAACAACTATTACCACCGAAGTTCCAACTGGTTCAGTCACTTCATCTGGTTCCGGTTCATCTTTGACTACTATTACTACCACTGATGCTTCAGGTAATCCAACTACTATTACCACCGAAGTTCCAACTGGTTCAGTCACTTCATCTGGTTCCGGTTCATCTTTGACTACTATTACTACCACTGATGCTTCAGGTAATCCAACTACTATTACCACCGAAGTTCCAACTGGTTCAGCATCAAGTACTGATTCCGGTTCATCATTGACCACTATTACCACCACTGATGCTTCAGGTAACCCAACAACAATTACCACCGAAGTCCCAACTGGTTCAGTCACTTCATCTGGTTCAGGTTCATCTTTGACTACTATTACCACCACTGATGCTTCAGGTAACCCAACTACTATTACCACCGAAGTTCCAACTGGTTCAGCATCAAGTACTGATTCCGGTTCATCATTGACTACTATTACTACCACTGATGCTTCAGGTAACCCAACAACTATTACCACCGAAGTTCCAACTGGTTCAGTCACTTCATCTGGTTCAGGTTCATCATTGACCACTATTACTACCACTGATGCTTCAGGTAATCCAACAACTATTACCACCGAAGTCCCAACTGGTTCAGTCACTTCATCTGGTTCCGGTTCATCTTTGACTACTATTACTACCACTGATGCTTCAGGTAACCCAACAACTATTACCACCGAAGTTCCAACTGGTTCAGTCACTTCATCTGGTTCAGGTTCATCATTGACCACTATTACCACCACTGATGCTTCAGGTAACCCAACAACTATTACCACCGAAGTTCCAACTGGTTCAGTCACTTCATCTGGTTCAGGTTCATCATTGACTACTATTACCACCACTGATGCTTCAGGTAATCCAACAACTATTACCACCGAAGTCCCAACTGGTTCAGTCACTTCATCTGGTTCAGGTTCATCATTGACTACTATTACCACCACTGATGCTTCAGGTAATCCAACAACAATTACTACCGAAGTTCCAACTGGTTCAGTAACAGCTCCAGGTTCATCATTGACTACTATTACCACCACTGATGCTTCAGGTAATCCAACAACAATTACTACCGAAGTTCCAACTGGTTCAGTAACAGCTCCAGGTTCATCATTGACTACTATTACTACCACTGATGCTTCAGGTAATCCAACAACTATTACCACCGAAGTTCCAACTGGTTCAGTAACAGCTCCAGGTTCATCATTGACTACTATTACCACCACTGATGCTTCAGGTAATCCAACAACTATTACCACCGAAGTCCCAACTGGTTCAGTCACTTCATCTGGTTCAGGTTCATCATTGACTACTATTACCACCACTGATGCTTCAGGTAATCCAACAACAATTACTACCGAAGTTCCAACTGGTTCAGTAACAGCTCCAGGTTCATCATTGACTACTATTACTACCACTGATGCTTCAGGTAATCCAACAACTATTACCACCGAAGTTCCAACTGGTTCAGTAACAGCTCCAGGTTCATCATTGACTACTATTACCACCACTGATGCTTCAGGTAATCCAACAACTATTACCACCGAAGTTCCAACTGGTTCAGTCACTTCATCTGGTTCAGGTTCATCATTGACTACTATTACCACCACTGATGCTTCAGGTAACCCAACAACTATTACCACCGAAGTTCCAACTGGTTCAGTCACTTCATCTGGTTCAGGTTCATCATTGACAACCATCACTACCACTGATGCTTCAGGTAACCCAACTACTATTACCACCGAAGTCCCAACTGGTTCAGTCACTTCATCTGGTTCAGGTTCATCATTGACTACTATTACCACCACTGATGCTTCAGGTAATCCAACAACTATTACCACTGAAGTTCCAACTGGTTCAGCATCAAGTACTGATTCCGGTTCATCATTGACCACTATTACCACCACTGATGCTTCAGGTAACCCAACTACTATTACCACCGAAGTTCCAACTGGTTCAGTAACAGCTCCAGGTTCATCATTGACTACTATTACTACCACTGATGCTTCAGGTAACCCAACAACTATTACCACCGAAGTTCCAACTGGTTCAGTCACTTCATCTGGTTCAGGTTCATCATTGACAACCATCACTACCACTGATGCTTCAGGTAACCCAACTACTATTACCACCGAAGTCCCAACTGGTTCAGTCACTTCATCTGGTTCCGGTTCATCATTGACAACTATTACTACCACTGATGCTTCAGGTAACCCAACAACCATTACCACCGAAGTTCCAACTGGTTCAGTCACTTCATCTGGTGCAGGTTCATCATTGACTACTATTACCACCACTGATGCTTCAGGTAATCCAACAACTATTACCACCGAAGTTCCAACTGGTTCAGTAACAGCTCCAGGTTCATCATTGACTACTATTACTACCACTGATGCTTCAGGTAATCCAACAACAATTACCACCGAAGTTCCAACTGGTTCAGTAACAGCTCCAGGTTCATCATTGACAACTATTACTACCACTGATGCTTCAGGTAACCCAACAACTATTACCACCGAAGTTCCAACTGGTTCAGTAACAGCTCCAGGTTCATCATTGACTACTATTACCACCACTGATGCTTCAGGTAATCCAACAACCCTTACCACTGAAGCTCCAACTGCTTCAGCATCAACTGGTATATCATCATCCGAAGCTGCTCCAACAGGTACTGAAGGTTCCTCATCAGAAGTTGCTCCAACTGATACATCATCATCCGAAGCTGCTCCAACAGGTACTGAAGGTTCCTCATCAGAAGTTGCTCCAACAGGTACTGAAGGTTCTTCATCCGAAGTTGCTCCAACTGATATATCATCATCGGAAGCTGCTCCAACTGATACATCATCATCGGAAGCTGCTCCAACAGGTACTGAAGGTTCCTCATCAGAAGTTGCTCCAACTGATACATCATCATCGGAAGCTGCTCCAACAGGTACTGAAGGTTCCTCATCAGAAGTTGCTCCAACTGATACATCATCATCCGAAGCTGCTCCAACAGGTACTGAAGGTTCCTCATCAGAAGTTGCTCCAACTGATACATCATCATCCGAAGCTGCTCCAACAGGTACTGAAGGTTCCTCATCAGAAGTTGCTCCAACTGATACATCATCCGAAGCTGCTCCAACAGGTACTGAAGGTTCCTCATCAGAAGTTGCTCCAACAGGTACTGAAGGTTCCTCATCAGAAGCTGCTCCAACAGGTACTGAAGGTTCTTCATCAGAAGCTGCTCCAACTGAGACATCATCAACAGAAGCTGCTCCAACAGGTACTGAAGGTTCTTCATCCGAAGTTGCTCCAACTGATACATCATCTACAGAAGCTGCTCCAACAGGTACTGAAGCTCCAACCGGTACTGAAGGTTCATCATCAGAAGTTGCCCCAACAGGCACTGAATCTCCAACCGGTACTGAAGGTTCATCATCAGAAGCTGCTCCAACTTCACAGACAACTTCGATTCCATCTACTCAGCCATCAACCACTTTGGTTCCTTTCATTGAAGGTGTTGGTGACTCAGGAGAGCCAGTATGGTACGTCAATGTTCCAGGTGCTGTCGCAACATGGCAAAGTGTCACATTAAGCTCATCCAATTCCTCAAACTACAACTATGACTGTGCTGATTTCTCTGTTACTGTTGATGGAGTCGCTCTGTCTCCTGAAGATTACACTATCACCTGCGGTGATGGATCATTTGAAATTGTCTTTACAGGATCTATTGCTTCTGACTCGACACTTAGGGTGGAAATACCTGCCCTTAAACTCTCCGAGGAAGATAAGACATTTACTATTGGTGTATTGGTTTCAATAACCACTGGTGGAAGTTTGAGAAGAATGAAGAGAGCTGTTATGGAGTGGTTGTTGACCAACACTATAACCTTAACATCGCCATCTTCAGGTGTAACTACATCTCCAGCTACTACTGGAGCCACAACAGCTACTACAGGTTCTGAGACCGGCATTCCAACAACCATCACAACAACTGATGCTAATGGAAGCACTGTTACTCTCACGACAACAACTTGTCCAGAGAGTGACTTGACAACAACAAATGAAGGAGTTCCAACAACCATCACAACAACTGATGCTAACGGAAGCACTGTTACTCTCACGACAACAACTTGTCCAGAGAGTGGCTTGACAACAACAAATGAAGGAGTTCCAACAACCATCACAACAACTGATGCTAACGGAAGCACCGTTACTCTCACGACAACAACTTGTCCAGAGAGTGGTGTAAGCTCAACTGAAAGTGCTGTTGTCACCATTGCGACAACTGATGCAAACGGTAACAGTGTAACGTTGACCACTGCCAATCCACAACTGAATGAGAGCACCACTAAAACTGTTGATAACGCCACTACTGTTAAAACAATTGTCGAATGTCCAAAAGAAAGTACTTTCACAACTTCAACCATTGATAGCAATGGAAGCACAACTGTCGTCACAGTAACCAAGCCATGTACAACCAGCTTGACAACTTTGACTTCAATGAGAACTACCATGGAAACTTCAGTCAATGACCATGAGACAACACTGGCCTCTAACACAGCTGCTGCTGGAGTATCAACCTCTCCATCATCATCTGCCACCCCAACAGGTGCATCACAAATTTCGAGTGAAGGAATGGAAGGTAGTGCTTCCACTTTCCACCCAGGAAAATTGAGCTTCTTAGCAGCTTTGATCCCACTCTTCTTGCTTTTTTGATTTCTAACCGATCACTTTGATCATTCTTATTTTTATAAAGTTCGTGTCTTCTTATATTCTTGTACCTTATTTTTCCAATGTTTTTTTTTCGTTTTGATTTTTCAGATTAATTTTTTTTTCGATAAGGCACTGGCTTCAGAGTTACTGTTGAAAAGTCTATCGTTTTTGATAGATTTTGAGGTTATTGCTGATGATTATATTTTTCTTTTAGCAATTTAAAATTCTGGTTGCCAAAAATATAGTGTCTTTTTATATTTTTAAAGAATTTAAAATTTCGTTTTGTATTAAAAGAATACTCCAGTAGAACAGATCTTAATATTGGCATATATATGATATATTTGAAAAGAGAAGATTTTGAGTTCTGATCTAGTGTTTCAAAATTAGAATTATGAAGCTAATCTCTTGGAGCTTAGAAGATAGAAAAAGGATAGCTCATTTTTGAGCAATTAGATAGCAAGATCCATTTACATGCTCCACTTAAGGCCGTAAGGCGAACAAAAAAAACCAATTTTCACCAGAAACTTAAATTATCAAGAGAATCCCCCAATCTCCTGAGTTATTTCTAGTCACTGAGACTGGATCGAAAGTGTACACAGAGAACTACTCCAGCCCTTTGACTGCTTGCATCAAGAAGGAGATTTCTTCAACATTTGGCTCTTCTCATCTTGATGTGGCATACTTCCGATGCAAGGAAGTAGACATTTTCATTTAAAACACAGAAAAAGAAGTATCATACTTCTTATTCTTTAGACTTTAGTACGAAGTCAGATAATCTAATAACTGCTACCCAATTAACAATCTCACTTTCAATTGTCGTTCTCGAAATAAAGAGTGCCATTCATCACTTACGTTATGTGCTGAACAGACACCATGATAAAATGTTTATCTCCCATCAACTCTGAAATTGAACTGCGCTCTGTTAACGCTTTCAAAAAAGAGCATTTAGTCCGAGAGCTAGTATGTGGCACCATTTTCACCATGATAATGGTATGATATGGTGTTTACATTCATTTGAGAATGCAGTACCCATGTTCAATGAACCCAAAAAATTGGAAAAAAAAAAATAAAGAAAAAAAAAGGCTCAACAAAACTGTCAAAATCGCACACACAAAGACTTTAGAAACTCCGTTTCTTGACTTTGGCAATACCAAATAAACTGAAGTGGGGTGTCTCGTTTCATGAAATTGTAATTGTGAGGTTGCTAGTTATATCACTTTATCTTTATACAATCATACAATCTCATCAATTAGAAGGAATGCGTACCTGAAAAAAAGTCTTTTAGTGAACCCCTGCAAAAAGGGTTAAAATAACATTTTGATGGTATTCACCTCTAGTTTCCCCAATTGCGTTCTTTAAAAGTAGCTAATGCCTGAACCATGTTTTCACTCTAGCCATAAACCAGACGACAATTCCTTTTTGAGACGTGTTTTTGAAGGCATAACCGTGTTTTTTGCATAAAAATGCTTTCTTCACACCATTAGCTTGTATGCTCGGCCATGGGGGGTGAACGAATTACTATTACAAACACTTGTGGAGATGCTATATTTCTGCTTTTGATGCTTGAACCATGTCAAGATGTAATCTAAATTTGAGAACATATGAACAATTAGGTACTGGGAAGCATGTCCTGTAAGTCCCAGACTATATATTGGATAGCTTGTCCAATATTTCTTACTCACTTATTTCAAATATACCCAAAAGTAAAGGAAAAAGATGATACTAACTTCATATTTCTGGATCTTTCTGTCGCTAGCGGTATCAGCATTTGCTGTAGACTACTGTGACATAGATGTTTCCAAAAATAAAGGTTTTAATGCAAATTTCTACAGCTTTACAAGTGGAGACTCTTCTTCAGCGAATAGCGTTTCCTATATGTCTTACGAATATAAATCGCAGTCGTGGAAACACTATTCAACTGGAGTTTCCTCTCCAGCAATTTCATTTTCTGATAAAGATACTACGAATACTATTTATGGTTACCAAGTAACTTCTCAAAATTTTCTCGTTGAATTAACGGGATACTTCAAGGCACCAGAAACTGGAACTTATAAGTTTAAGTTGGACTATCTGGATGATTCTGCAATTGCTTTCATTGGTAGTTCTTCTGCATTTAAGTGCGATGATAATACCGCAATCGGATCTACCGATTATTTGGTTTTCAATGACTATGATGGCAAGACAGATACTACAGCTTCGATTGATCTTATCAAAGACAAATACTATCCAATGAGAATTGTGTATCTGAATGTCGTTGGAGGAGCTTATTTAAAATTTTCCATGACAACACCAAGTGGATTATCCATAGATTCAGATTGGTCTAGTTATATGTTTCAATACCAGCCAGAGGAGACTGCTTCCTGTGACTTAGATAATTTTGGAAAATCAGTTGGTTTTGATGCAAACTTTTACTCTTATGCATCAGGAGATGCTTCTTCCTGTCAGAGCGTTGATTTCATGTCTTCAACTTATAAGACAAAGCCCTTCCAACACTTGACTCAGTCAGTGACAAAACCAAATTTGGCATTTCCTTCACCAAACCCCCTTTGGCCAAAATATCCACCTGGTCCTCCAACTGTCTATGGATACAAGCCTGGAAATAATTTCTTGGTGGAATTGACAGGATATTTCAAGGCACCGGAAACTGGAACCTATCTTTTCCAGTTAGGGAAAATTGATGATTCTGTGATGATTTTGTTTGGAGCCTCAAAGGCATTCAGTTGTTCAAACAATTCAATTGGCTCCAATGATTATTTACTTTTCAATCCGAACAGTGAAAAACTGGCTAATCAAACAGAGGTATTTTTAAAAGCTAATAGCTACTATCCATTGAGGGTAGTATATCTGGACTACCGTGGAGCTGGAACTTTGGATTTCTCCATAAGAACTCCTTCAGGGGCAGTGATTTCTGATGACTGGTCTGGCTATATTTATCAATACCATTTACAGGAGCCTGAATCATGTGAGCTTAGCAAAATTTCCTCACAAACTGGATTCGATGCCAATTTCTATGATTTCCCGCAAGGGGACACAGATAAGGCAAGTAGCGAATCTTATATGTCTACCAACTATAGATCTACTGGTTTAAAGCATTTATCAACAGGAGTATTTTCTCCTGATTTTGGTTTCCCAGATAGTTCAAGTGTCAATACCATCTATGGTTATCAGTTAAGTTCTCAAAACTTTTTAGTTGAATTGAGTGGTTACTTCAAGGCACCTGAGAGTGGAACTTATCTTTTCAATTTGAATCCTCTGGATGACTCTGCCATGGCTTTCATTGGATCAAATACAGCATTCCAATGTTTGAATGGAAGTATAGGCTCGCAATCATATATTTTATTCAACTCATATGGAACAACAGTTGCTAATCAATCACATTTAGCTTTAGAGAAAGGAGAATATTATCCTATTAGAGTGGTCTATCTGAATATAGGAGGAGCAGCCTCTCTTTCATTTTCGATGACCACCCCCTCAGGTGCAACAATAGAAAAGGATTGGTCACAGTATGTCTATCAGTATGATGCTAATGCTATAGGTGTGTGCGACTTAATCAATGTTGGCTCTCCTTCAGGTTTTGATGCGAACTTTTATTCATACATAATAAATGATCAAACATCACTCTCAAGTGTTGCTTACATGTCTTCTGATTACAGAGAAAAAGCATTCCAATGGTTTACTCCTAATGTTACATCACCACAGATTCACTTTGACCAAACACCACCAACTGTATTTGGATATTACACTGCAGAAAACTTCCTTGTTGAGTTAACGGGTTACTTTAAAGCTCCAGAAGATGGTACCTATGTGTTCGAACTTGGACTTGAGGATGATGCCGCAATCGCCTTTATTGGAGCAGATAACGCATTTAAATGTTCAACCAAAGAGATTGGCTCAGAATACTACACTTTATTTCAAAAATTTGGAAACTCACAAGCTCAGCAAGTTGAAGTGACACTTACCAAGGGAGGATTTTACCCATTGAGGGTTGTATATCTGAATATGGTTGGCTCAGGAACTTTAGACTTTTCACTAAAAACTCCTTCAGGAAGAGTTATTAAGTCAGATTGGAGTGGACTCATTTATCAATATAACCCAAAAGAAGTTACTTCTTGTGAAGTGCCTCTGGTCACTGAGAAAACTGGTTTTGATGCTAATTTTTACAACTTTGAGAATGGGGACTCCAACTCTGCCAAATCTCTTTCTTTCATGGCCAAAAACTACAGGGATAAGGGTTGGACTTATATTTCTACTGGAGTCACAAATCCAACAATACACTTTGAAGATGATGAAAACATAAACACCATTTATGGTAATAGGTTAACTTCACAAAATTTTGCTGTTGAACTAACTGGTTACTTCAAAGCACCAGAAAGTGGTGTTTATCTTTTGGACTTGGCAAAACTGGATGATTCAGCCATAGCTTTCATAGGTGCTTCGAATGCTTTTGCTTGTGTTGATAGCTCAATAGGTTCAGAGAATTATGCTGTTTTCAATTCATATGATATGGATGCGGCAAATCATACTCAAGTTGCTCTAGAAGAAGGCAACTACTACCCTATAAGGGTAGTTTACCTGAATGTAAATGGAGCAGCTGATCTTTCGTTTTCTTTAACAACACCATCCGGTACCAAAATTGAAGACAACTGGACAGATCATATTTTCCAATATAAACCATCTGAATCAAGCTACTGCGAGTTACAAGACGTAAGTGACGTCCAGGGATTCGAGGCAAACATTTACGAGTACACCTTAGGTGACCTTCAATCAGTTGAAGATATCCAATTCATGTCTTCTGGTTACAGATCCAGAGACAAATTGTTCTCATCACCTATGATTTCCAATCCAACTTTTTCTTTTGGTGTTGAAGATACTGCAAACACAATATATGGTCACAGATTGTCTTACCAGAACTTTTTAGTCGAATTGACTGGTTATTTCAGAGCACCGGAAACGGGAACGTACATATTCAGATTAAGGTACCTGGATGATGCCGCAATGGTGTTTGTTGGTGACTCCACAGCTTTCACATGCTTAAAAGAGTCCATAGGCTCTGATTCATATTTATTATTCAACCACTTGGATTCAACAAGTGGAAGCTTAGTAAGATTGTCATTCACAAAAGGGGAATATTATCCTATGAGAATTGTTTATCTGAACGCACAGGGAGCTGCTGACTTTAGCTTCATTATGGAGTTACCAAGTGGTGCATTGGTCGAAACTAATTGGGGAGATTATATTTATCAATACCTGTCACCAAGTCCAAAGTCTTGTTCGATAAATAACATCAGTAACAAAAAAGGTTTCGTTGCAAACTTTTATTCTTACCAAGACGGAGATACCGTCTCCTCAAGTGATACTAGCTTTATTTCTTCTGGTTACAGATCACTGCTGCCAATTCATTTCTCATCAGAAATCTCAGATCCAAGTTTCTCATTTTCATCTTCAGAACATGATAACGTTATATACGACTACAAGTTATCTTCTCAAAGCTTCTTGGTCGAACTCACAGGTTACTTCAAACCTCCTGTTGCGGGAACTTATCAATTTAATTTTGGGGAAATTGACGATGTAGCAATGGCTTTTATTGGTGCATCCGTTGCTTTTGATTGTAACGACGAGTCTTCAATAGGATCGGAAGCATACTTAATATTGACAGATGGTAACTCAGATACAAATAACCTGCAAGCAAATCTAACAACCAACAATTACTACCCATTGAGAATTGTTTATATAAACACAGGAGGAGCAGCAAAGTTTCATTTCGGTATTGCACCTCTGAGTGGTTCAGAGTTTAGTCCACTTAAGGACTACATCTTTCAAAGTGAGGATATATTCCCACACAGCAGTTTCTCATCATCATTGAGTTCATCTGCATCTAGCAGTATCACAACTGAGAGTTCTTTCAAACCAACAATGAGTGACAGCACTGAACATATAACCAATTCAATGCCAACGATGAGCGACAGCACCGAACATATAACTAACTCAATGCCATCCCTGACAAAATCAAACACAGGGTCTTTGACAACAATCACTACCACCGGTACTGATGGCAAACCAACGACCATTACTACTGTTGTTCCAACTGGTTCACAAACCGACTCACAGACCGGATCATTAGGCTCAACCGGTACAGAAGGTAAACCAACATCTGGTACTGGATCAGTAACTGGATCAGTAACTGGCTCTACTGGCACAGAAGGTGAACCGACATCTGGCACTGGTTCAGAAACAGGTTCACAAACTGGTTCAACTGGCACAGAAGGTAAACCAACATCTGGCACAGGTTCACAAACAGGTTCAACTGGCACAGAAGGTAAACCAACATCTGGTACTGGTTCAGTAACTGGTTCACAAACAGGTTCACAAACTGGTTCAACTGGCACAGAAGGTAAACCAACATCTGGCACAGGTTCAGTAACTGGCTCAACTGGTACAGAAGGTAAACCAACATCTGGCACTGGATCAGTAACTGGTTCACAAACAGGTTCACAAACAGGTTCAACTGGCACAGAAGGTAAACCAACATCTGGCACTGGCTCAGTAACTGGTTCACAAACAGGTTCACAAACAGGTTCAACTGGCACAGAAGGTAAACCAACATCTGGCACTGGCTCAGTAACTGGTTCACAAACTGGCTCTACTGGCACAGAAGGTAAACCAACATCTGGAACTGGTTCACAAACTGGTTCAGTAACTGGCTCACAAACTGGTACAGAAGGTAAACCAACATCTGGTACTGGATCAGTAACTGGTTCACAAACTGGTTCAACTGGCACAGAAGGTAAACCAACATCTGGAACTGGTTCACAAACTGGTTCACAAACTGGTTCAGTAACTGGTTCACAAACTGGCTCAACTGGCACAGAAGGTAAACCGACATCTGGCACTGGTTCAGTAACTGGCTCACAAACTGGCTCTACTGGCACAGAAGGTAAACCAACATCTGGCACTGGCTCAGTAACTGGCTCATTAACAACCACCACTGATGCTCCTACAATTTCAGCAACAAGTGCTCCTTATATTGAAGGTGTCGACAATAACGGAGAACCTCTTTGGTACGTCACAGTGCCAGGCGCAATTGCTCAGTGGGACTCTGTCACATTAAGCTCTACAAGTGGAGAAAACTTTGATTTCGAGTGTTCAGATTTCACAGTCTATGTGGACGGTGCTCCAATGGACGCTGGAGATTACTCAATCACATGCAAGGCTGACTCATTCGATATAGTAGTCACTGAATCCATAGCTGAAGAATCTTCAATGAGAGTTGGATTGCAAGCTGCCAAGTCCTCTAACAGTGAAAGGGTATTTTCTATTGCTGTCTTAGTTTCAGCCAACTCCGAAAGCAAAAGTAAAAAAGTGAAGAGATCAGTGCAGCAGTGGGAATTGACTAATATCTTGGCTATCAATGGTACTCCATCCGCTCCAACGCTTACCACAAGCCCAACTCATCAAGTAACTGTAACTACTACTATTGTTACAACCAATGATATAGGAAGTACCGTTACAATTACAACCGCAATATGCCCAGAAACTAGTTTACTGCCCTCAACAACTGTTACTATAACCGTTACGACAACAGATATAAACGGAAGCACGGTGACAAGTACGACAACAGTTGTTCAAACTTTATCGGAAACTCCTTCATTAACTACAGCAACTGAGTCACAAACTGGGCCAACTACTGGTTCATTGAGCTCTACCACCAATACCAATGGAGAACCAACTACTGGTTCATTGAGCTCTACCACCAATACCAATAAAGAACCAACAGGATCGGTAATAGATTCCTCAACAGCCACCACCACTGGGGCTGATGACAAATCATCCACCAGAACTACCGAAACTCCAATTGAATCTACCACAAGTTCAGTTATCGATTCATTGACGGATACCACCACTGGTACAAACGGTACACCAACAATCAGCACTACTACTTCTCCGACAAACTCGGCAACAAGTGTTCCATATATTGAAGGTATTGACAATAACGGCGAGCCCCTTTGGTACGTCACAGTTCCGGGTGCAGTTGCCGACTGGAACTCTGTAACCATGAACTCTACCAATGCAGAAAACTTTGATTTCAAGTGTTCAGATTTCACAGTCTATGTGGACGGTGCACCAATGGACGCTGGAGATTACTCAATCACATGCAAGGCTGACTCATTCGATATAGTAGTCACTAAATCCATTGCTGAAGAATCTTCAATGAGAGTTGGATTGCAAGCTGCCAAGTCCTCTAACAGTGAAAGGGTATTTTCTATTGCTGTCTTAGTTTCAGTAAACTCCGAAAGCAAAAGTAGAAAAGTGAAGAGAGCAGTACAACAGTGGGAGTTGACTGATAGGTTGACTTTGAATGATATACCTGCTACATCAACCACTAGTGGCGAGGACACACAAACGACCACTTCAGCAGAAGTAATAACTACTGTTACTACGACCGATATACATGGAAGCACTGTAACACTCACCACAACATATTGTCCTGAGTCAAGTTCCACAAGTCAAGGAGTCCCAACAACAGTTACTACAACCGATGTACATGGAAGCACTGTAACACTCACCACAACATATTGTCCTGAATCAAGTTCCACAAGTCAAGGAGTCCCAACAACAGTTACTACAACCGATGTACATGGAAGCACTGTAACACTCACCACAACATATTGTCCTGAATCAAGTTCCACAAGTCAAGGAGTCCCAACAACAGTTACTACAACTGATGTACATGGAAGCACTGTAACGCTTACCACAACATATTGTCCTGAATCAAGTTCCACAAGTCAGGGAGTCCCAACAACAATTACTACAACTGATGTACATGGAAGCACTGTAACACTCACCACAACATATTGTCCTGAGTCAAGTTCCACAAGTCAAGGAGTCCCAACAAGAATTACTACAACCGATGTACATGGAAACACTGTTACTCTTAGTACAACATATTGTCCAGAAAGTAGCACCAAAGTTGGTACAGGAAGTCTGGTACCATCCGTTATAGAGCACCCATCTTCTGAAGTTGAAGTAAATGCAGCAACTCCTGCTACAGGTCCAACATCACCATCCACACAACCAGAGTCAAAATCTGGTACTAGAACGACAACAGTTGAAGTAAAGATGGTCACAACCGTTTCCGTATGTTCTGGTCAAAATAGTGATACTTGTTCGGAATCGATAACAACATTGACACAAACGATAACAATGACCTCTTTTGAGAATTCACGCTTATCAAGTACCCAGGCTAATGAAGCTCCGGCTATTTCGACTTCAGCTTCAAGCCCATCATCAGTTCCAGCAATTACAAACGAAATGGAAGGTAAAGGATCTTCTTCCCAACTAGAAAGATGGAATTTCTTAATTGCTCTGGTTCCACTTTTGTTACTTCTTTGATTAATTCAATGTTTTGATTCAACTGTTTTTACATTATAAATTTTCTTTCAGGACCTGGCGAAACTAATCCACTAGAGAAGTTTTTTTTTTTCTTTTTAATATCATTGATTTCGATGATTCATCCAAATGACTTTTTGAACATTTTCAAATGTCTTTTTTCAATCGGCATTCGGTCTTTGATACCTCATTTTCTTTCTCAAGAATGTCCACTCGTTTAAATCTTTTTCTATAATTTTTTTTTATGTTTGTATTGATATAATTCAAGTTTTTTTGATAAGTAACAAATAATCTTGATGATCTACTTAATAAACTTGATGATGCTACGACTGCGAATTCAAGATGTTGAAATAGTATTGGCGATTCCTAACCACTTTACTTTATCATTTGAAGTGAAGGGTATATGTTCTGATCTAATTAGGAAGGTTGGGGCTGTAAAACTGTAGGTAAAATTAATGATTACAAATATTTAAAAATGGGGTTTCTTTACCATTATTACGTCGACTAAAAATAAAAAAATGCCACGTACTTTAATCAATACTCATACTGCTTGGAAGGAAGGATTGAATCTTTTGACAGCTGGTACACCAAATGGGTGGAAGGCTACCATTTTTTTGGAATTGTTAGGATTGGACTATTATATGAAGCCTATTGATTTTATGAAGGCAAACGAAAATAAAGAAGATTGGTTTGTCAATTACAACCCAAACAGCAAAATTCCTACCTTGTTAGTCGTTGGTAAGGATGGGAAGGTCACTAAATCTATTCCGGAGTCTGCAGCCATCCTAATTTATCTTGCTGATACGTACGATAAGGAAAACAAGTTCCATTATCCATTGGGTCATGATTTACATTACGAAGAATTATCTTGGATTTTTTTCCAAATGGCAAGTTTGGGACCACAGCAAGGACAAGCTAATCATTTTAATTCTTTTTGTAAAGAGCATGTACCATATGGTATTAAGAGATATACAGATGAAGCAAACAGACTTTACGATGTTTTGGATGGACAATTGAAGAAAACTGGAACTGGATTCGTTGTCGGAGATCACTTGAGTCTTGCAGATATTCTTATTTGGCCATGGGTTCATGCTAGAAGTTATGCGAAGGTAAGCATTGAAGAGCGTCCCCACATTAAAAGCTGGTATGAAACTTTAGGTAAATTAGAAGCTTTCCAACGTGGTATCGAGTAAATTTTTATTATTACATTATTTTTATTCAAATTTTGATCTATTTATATATGAAAAAACACTCATTTTGTAGATGATTCTCTTTTTTCCCAAGAGATAGATGCAGGGGCCGATGGTAAGGCAACCATACTAGTGTAATCAACATCAGTAACTTTCCCAGTCCATTTGAAATTCAAAATGAAATAAACTAACAAGGTACTCAATTGACACATGGCAAAATGTTCTCCAATACATCTATGTCTACCACCACCAAATGGCAAGTAAGGTGATGAAACACCTTTCGAAATTTTCCCGAATCCATAATCAACCATTTCAGAACTCTGTTTTTCTTGCACATCCCATCTATGTGGATCAAAATCGTCTGCATTAGGGAAAAATCTTTCAGATCTTTGAGCATAACCCGGTGAGATCATAACAAAATCGCCTTTTGGGATCACGTACTTAGTATTTGGAACGTTCAAAGATGTTGTTACTTTTCTGAAGATAGAATGGATTGGCATATGTAATCTCAATACTTCTTTCAAAGTTTGAGTGACCAATGGCATCTTCAGGATATCTTGATATGTCAATTCTCTGCCTTGTAATACATTTGTGATTTCATCGTACAATTCTTGTTGTAATTCTGGTTTTTCACCCAAGTGCAACAAGAACCATGCAGAAGACGCAGCAGAAGTGTGTTGGCCACCCATAAGCAGACCAATCAATAAATTAGCTATTTCTTGATCAGTCATTTTCGTACCATCTTTATATGTTGAGTTAGTCATTAAGGAATCTACAAGGTCCCTTTGCTTGATATCATTATTTTCACGTCTGTGTTTGATTACAGACATATAGGTGGAGGAAATAGCTCTATGAGCATAATCCCTTCTTCTATACGAAGGTAATGGTAAGTTTGGAAAGACAAAATTCAACGGAGTAAAACCTCTGTCCAAATCTGTGTAATAACCGGCAAATGAGCTGTTCAATTTTGATCTAATCTCATCCCCCAATAAGGATCTGGATGCGGTATATATGGTCATTTCTGGTTGCGTTTCCATGACATTTGTGACACCGGATTCACCACCAAAATGCTTATTGAAATAATCAATAATTTCATCTTTGATCAAAGGAACATATTTGATAAAACTCTCAGTAGATAAAGCACCTTTGACAAATTTTTTTTGATCCATCAATTTCCAGTTTGGTGAATCATAAAGAACACCATGACCGAAAACTGGAGTTGTTAAATGTTTATAAGCATCTTCAGCACTGACATCAGCCAATTTCGCATTCAAGACAAACTCGTGACCTTTTGGTCCCAAATAAACCGTCATCATTCTACCCATTAGCATGAACGAGAAACAATCACCGTATCTCTTTCTCGATTTTTCAAAGAATTCATATGGTCGTTGTCCATAAATGACTGCAGAACCAAGCCATGGGATCCAATACTTAACCAAAGGAGGTCTATCAGGTCTCAAATTGTAAATCATTTGAAAAATCTGAGAATACAAGTATGGAATAGAGAATACTACCAAGAATTGCAGCCATCTTGGTAACTCGATGAAGATATTCCATAATTGGATAGAATAAAGTTGCGATAAATCTAGTATCTGTTTCAAGTGTGTCATTGGTGAATTGATTTGAATTTGTTCAAACCAGGTACCTATTGAGAAGATATTACACCATCTTTATACCTTCTTTATCTTCGTTCTAGTCGTATACAATCAAAAATCATCTTTAAGGGTAATTTTCTAAAACCTGAGCTGATTTTTTTTTTTTTTCCATCATTTCGAGATTTCTTGCATTTTTTGAGCTGGGCTAATCAGCTAACGAGATTTTGTAGATTTGTCAAACAACTGCCTAATTAAATTTATCGTACGGTTTCAATATTTCGTTTATAAATTAGCAGACACTTCTCTTTTCACAAGACCTCTTGATGGAATTACAATTTAAAATGGCTAAAAAAAAATTACCATGTTAATTAAAAAAACATATATACGTATACTCGTGTATTTTGTAAAACTCTATCAGCCGAACATAGTGGTCAAGTGCAGCTTATTTCTTGGTTGATTCAGCACCTTCTTTGGCACCGGTCAATCCACCACTTACGTATTCAACAGCATCACCTAATTTTTCTTTGGCAATGTTGACATATTCACCAGCTTGATCAGCTAAAGTTTGGTCACCAGCAGCCTTCTTCTTACCAGAGTCGACACTGTCTGAGATGGTTTGGCCCCATGATTTTTGAGAATCTGGTTGAGCTTCTTTGGCAAAGTCATCAACTTTGTCAGTGACAGATTCCTTGGCTTGTTCAGCATATGACTTTTCAGTATTTGGTTTTAAAGCTTCAGTAGCTTTGTCACTTAAATCTTTTCTTCCGACGTCAGACATTTTGTTAGTTGTTTAATTGATATTTGTATTATTGATAGTTTATTGAACTGAAGAGAGAAAATTAAACCATTGAGGAGGGGAGAGCAGGACACTATTTATATGAAAGAAAGAACTCCTAGATTGCTATAAATGGTGATTTCCCGGTTGTGTTGTTTGCTATGGTGTGTGTTTTACGTAATCCTCATAACATGCCAAAATAGCAATCAAATTTTCTCAACTATTATTTAAGTCATTGCGCATCAACAAACGGAACTACAGTTAGTTAGTTAGTTAATTTGAAATTTCCCCCGAATGACCAAACGAGGTTAGACTTGAAAAAACTACACGGTGGCGAAGTTGAGTAAAACCTTGTAGTATTACCAAGGTGCAGACTCTAGTTAGCTAGTTCATTTCATTTTTGCTCTTGTTATTTGCGCAATGTATACAGCAAACTTCAAGTTCAGAATACACACAATCATCCATTGGCTAATTTTGAGCAAAATGGTTTTCGAAGCAACAAGAGACCGGGGAAGGCAAGTATCAGTCAATTCTCTTTTCTTTTGAAAATCTAATCTTCGTTTGAACAAATAGCTTTATTGTTCAACAGTGTTGCTCCAATCTACCCTAATGTTCTTCGAGATTCCATAACAGTTCATTATGCTTATTCCTTGCTATTATCTCCTGGAAAGTCCCCACTTTCACTCTCTTTTTAAGACTTGCAGCTTTTAATGGCTCGACCTGTTAGTTTTCTTATTGTCTTAAGACACCCTTCCTGTTTTATGGTGCTAAAGGTGATCATATTTTCAATCTTCAACTTATTGTACCGTGGCTGTGACATACGATTTAGGAGACTATCCAGTTTTGCTATATTGCTGATGGGTATATTGCGAGTGCAAAAGAGGAATCTAGGGGCTGTCATTTGCTTGGTTTGAGTTGCTGTAACTAAACAAGCAAATAAAGATTAGTCAAAGAGAAACAAAATAAACAAAACAGCCACCAAATGACCTTATTGCGTCACATATGTATCAGGCAAATAGCAGTATATGAAGTAAAGCGTATATGTCATTTTCTTGCAGCAAAAGATAAACTGTAAAACCTGCCAATTAACTAATATGTAATATCGTTCAAACATTATCAATAATCGGCTTTGGAATAATTGATTTATTTCACACGCCATTTGTGTTATATGTAAGGGGTTTTGCAATTTTTATGCACCCACTGAAAACACTTCTATTAAGATAAAACTGTTCATCTAAGCCTATTCAGTCTCTTGAGTTAAAAGCAGAGAATCCTAAAGTAACCATAAGCAATTAAGCTCAAACTCTTTTTTGTTTCTTTAATTAATACTTGTCTTCGAGGATGAAAATATTAGTCTTCTGTATCAAACAAGGAAAGACCTAACAAGGTTAGCAATTAAGTCATTGATTCTAAGACTGTGTCTGGTGTTGACAGGAGAATAATTTCTATTTCTCTGGGTACCACTCTCAGATTATATAAACAACCTATTGTTTTTAATTTAAAGTCTCAAACAGTCCTAAGGAGTGGCAATTAAGTAGTTGAATCAATTTGAAGAAGTAAGGAACAACTGAACTGTTGAGAATGATAAGAATAGTAGCGATTTTAAGGAATGATATATAGGTAAAAATCTATTTAAGCTATGACTTAAGTATATTTTAACCAACAAGACTTATTATAATTTCAGATTTTTAAACTTATTAGGAATGGTATGAATTTTCAATAATCTAAAAATTTTTCTTTGTTGATGTTATCTAATCAAATGCTCTCACTAAGAAAGATCTTGAATTTATCATTGTTTCACTTCACAAAATTTGATTCATATTGGCAGTAGAGAAATTCTGATTCAAGTTCGTTTGGATAGTCCAATTTTAAGACTGTTTATTCCTTGTAAAGCATCTGTTTCAAAAAAGTGTTTCCCATTCAACTTGGTTTGAATCGTGTACTAAATTCAAATATTTCCATTTTAAGTAAAGTAATTGGAATTGTTTTCAAAATTCGCGAATTTGTTTTTTTTTTTTTTTGCAAGTGGGAAAAACCAGCCATTTAAATCAGAATCAGATCAAATATATCAATCCGATTGCACCTTTTTGCAAAAAAAAAAACACACTTAATCATAATAGTTTCTTGTTTGTATTTATCTTATCAACAGTTTGTGAAACGCGGTTTTTAGTTGATTGTGATTGCTTGCTATAAGATATTTCAATAAATCTTTTCACTACGCGTAATGTCATCATCATCATATAACATCCCAGAAACTCCACCCAGGTCTCATAGAAAGCATAAGAGAAATACCAGTATACCTTATGCTACACCGAAGACTCCATTTAGTCGTCACCAAGATATTTCCCTGGATTATAGGATATCATCAAAGACTAACTTATTGAAAACACCTTCTTCCACATCAACAAGACCTTTTACCGTATACCAGACTCCAATAACTCCAAAATCTAGCACGAGAAAGAGTGTTAAAGATGGTATTATAGTCACACCACCATCATTGCTACACCATACATCTACTGAACAACCAGCACAATTCAACGGGAGGTTGCTATTTCCAGCCAACCCAAGTAGAATAGGAAGTGGTAGATCACATCATAAACAGATAATGAAAGCTCCATCATTGACGACTTTACTCACAATGGCTGCTGTTAATAGCTCGGGTGAAGAACAAGATTATTCAGATAAAGAATCAGAGCCTAAGACACCAAGAAAGCAAACTTTCCAATATCCAAGGTCGTCACCTCCAAAATTACCTCATAAATCCAAAAATGACAGAGAAGAAGAAGATATTACTTCCACTTCAAAATCGAGTAGAAATCCTTTTATAAATAGCAAACCGGAAATCAAGAAGGAACTTATTTATGTTGATAAATATGGTCACAAGAAAATTGAGAAATTATCTGATGAAGAAGCTAGTCTTCTTCAAAAAACTAAAAGGAAATTAAAATTCGAATAGAGAAAGCTTTTCGCATTATTATTTATATTTATACAAGGTTGTATACTAGTTTTATCTTCGGGGGGAAAAATATATAGTTATCATATATTCAAATAATTTTTCGTTTTTTTTTTTTCAATACTATTTAATTTCATTCGTCTATCACAATAGGATTATTTGTAATTCCCTCCTTTTCATTGTTATCATTATGTTTCTCTTGTGTAATGATTGGAGGTAGATCTTTCTCAGAAGTGTCAGGACCTGAAACCGAACTCAGTCTACTATCATGGCTTGATTTTAATGGCTTGTAAACGGTAGAAGTTGATGAACTAGCACTATCAGAACTTGACACCCTTTTCTTGCCTCCTCCATTGACAGCTTTTTGTAATCTACTTTGAACAGTTGAAGATCTCGATAATGGTGGTGGTGTCTTATTTGCAGGAGATGGTAATTTTGGTAACGTCTTTTTAGATTGTTTCGATATTGATTTTTGACGTTGCTGAGCTTTCAATTCATCAAATATTTTTGATTTGTGTTCGAACAAGTCAGCCAATAATTTTGTTGCAAATAGATTACTAGTGAGTGTACCATGATCTGATCTTAATATTATTGTAGAAAATTCGTTTGAAAGATTATGAACAAAATTATCAATCATTTCCTTTTTATTTCCCTTATTATCAGCATCAACTGCCGCGATCATTCTAGTGAAATGAGTTAAAATTGAATCTAATGTTGCAACATTTGCTGTTGGTAAATTACTGAGAAAATTTGTTAAACCATTGATTCTTTTTAATTGTTCATCTGTACCTTGATATTGCTGATACAAGGATTTTATGATATCAAAATATTCAGATGGGATCAACGAATCTGGTAATTCCAATAAATATAATTTCAAAACAGATGCCACAACAGATGGTGACTTGTACTCATTGAAAATCTTGTGCATAGTCTTGATTGAATACTCCAGTGGATCTCCAGTGTATGCTAAGGCATTTAATTTAGCTCTGATTTCGTGTGTGATCTGTAACTTCACAGGAATTATCCAACAATTTAATCTAACTTCATCATCTTCCAATATTGGATACACTGAATCCATATACACCAAGATTGAGCTAACAATTATTGGAACCAGCTTCTTGTCAAATCTGCATCTTATACTTATATCAACACCGAATATCTGTTTCAAAGTGGATTGATAGAAATTATCGTATAGCAGCACTTTTGGTTGATAATATCCTGTTCTGTAGTTTTCCAAAAGAAAAATCAAGTCCTTTGCCGGTTGTATGCTCTCTTCAAAAACCATCAAGTTATCAACTGTGCTTTTCAATGTACTTATCTTATTTGAAATTGAAGCAACGAAATCTAAAGTGACTTTTTTCAACGCTTTCAATCTATCTAATTCACATTTTTCCAAAAATGAGTAATGGTCAATGACAACTTCTTCAAATTTGCAACGAAATTCATCCAAGAGCAAGACATCACGTAAGTATTCCTGGTCCAAATCTTCAACTTCTTTGAACAACTTCTTAACAGCCATTCTGTCCTTAGCATCTATCTTGGCGACATTACTCATTATATCATCAAAATATGTCGTCAAGTTGGCCTTATTTTTTTCAGTAGACTCATCACTCACTCCTGCAAACTCAAAACTGTAAGGTTTCCATTGGTAATACATTTGAGAACTGTTTAAGAAACTGTTACCAACAGATCCAACTAGACGAATATATCCATTTTCTATCAAGTCTTGGCCCATCAATTCTAATTGGTCCATGTTTGACAGTCCCAAGTTTGTCTGTAACCATTGAACAATATTTGAACCAGATGAACAGTTCTGATAGGTACCTAATAACGTGACTTTGTGAGACTTCTTTGGAATCTCCAACAACATTTTCTTTATTATTTCTCTCATATGATCATCATCGTATTCAAAATCTCCCAATTGGTTCCTGTTACTAGATACTTCAGGTTGATCTTGTATATTGATAAACTCCAACAACTCTTGCTCATTGGTAAAATTGGACCTGACATCCTCTAACATTCGACACTTATTGAAGTATTTCTTCTGTGACTTCTCGCTGTTGGTTTTAAGCTTGTTATATTCTCTCAATTTACCCTTCACGATTTTCTCACTATATTGGATTCTTTGCTTATGTTCCAGCGACCATTTGCTAAATGGAACCAACACCATAACTCTGATATTCTCCGCTACTTGGAAATGATATTCTCCCTCTTTACCCAACTCAGAGGTCAATCCAAGAAAACTAGATTTCAATGAAGCGCCTTCGTCTCTGGCAAAGCCCAAGGTGTTTGGTTCATGTTGAGCTGGTATAGTACTTAGCTTCTTGCCGTACAGACTTTCACATTCCATTCTTGTCGTGAATAAACCAATGAACTCATCATTCTCTATACATCCTTGATATAGCTTGTTGAATAAAAGATCTATACCAGTGGAATAATCTGAAGTCCAAAAACTATCAGCAAATGAAGGCATCTTGCTTGGACTGTTGAGTATTATAATTAGTTCAAAAGGTACGCTTTTTTTTTTTTTCAATTTTTTTGTACCTTTTTTTTTTGTTTTTGTTTTTGTTTTGGGGAACACGTAAAAAAAACAATCACGTATATTCACTATACTAGTATTTAGGGATTAGTCTGCTTCTTCAGCAGCCTTCTTGGCCTTCAAGGCAGTCACTCTTGCTATGTGCCAGTCTACACATTCTCCTACAGTGACAACATCGTATTTTGGAGCTTCTCCTTCTTTGATACATGTTGGTAATGGATTCATTACAGCTTTTCTTGAAGGGTATAAGAAGATTGGAATCGAGTAACGTTCTTGGCCTGTGGTATTGATAACTCTGTGAACGGTGCCCAAGAATTTCCCGTTGGTGTATCTGGTCAAGATATCTCCAACATTGACAACAAAAGTGTTTTCGATTGGTGTGGCTTTAACCCATTGACCTCTTTTGTTCAAGACTTGTAATCCACCAACTGAATCTTGTAATAAGAAAGTTAAAAATGAGAAATCAATATGGGCACCAATCCCATTTTGTTCTTCCAGAGATCCTTCTTGAGTTGGGTAATGAATCAATCTTCCACCACACATTGGATATTTCAAATCTTCTTCAAAATAGTCTTCTGGTAAATCTAAACCAAGAGCGATGACCCCACACATTTTCCTTGCAAGAGTTAAAATTGTAGCATGGTATTTGAAAACGTTTTCTTTTAAAACTGGATCGTCTTTTGGGAACTTGTTTTGATAAGTGAAATCACCTTCCAAAGGTGGTTGAGGTACTGGGTCGTACAGTCTTTCCTCACTGAAGTTCAACAGTTCATAACAGTCATTCAATTTACGTTTATGAACATTAAACTGTCCAATAGGATGATATCCCTCATAATTCTTGTCTCCATTTTCGTCGATACCTTCTCTGAAAATTTCCATCTTCTTTTCAAGAGGTTGGTTGAAAAATCTCTTTGCTTCACTAAAGATCATTTGCATTGTTTCTTTAGGAACATTATGATTCTTGAAATACATGAAACCAACTTTCTCAGCAGCCTCGCAAATCAGTAATCCAACTTTCTTACGTTCATTGATATCTTCACTGAACATTCCTCCAACATCAACTACTGGAATTCGATCAAAATCTTCCTCTATAACGTCATCGGCAGAAGTAGTTTCAACCTCTTTCACCGTCCCGTTTGATAAACGAACTATATGTCTATAAGTTCTTGGTTCTTCCGTTACCAGTGCTGTGGCCATTTTCTCTTTTTTTGTTACTCGTTAGAAAGTTATCCAATTTGATGACTGCTGGCCCTTTTATATATATTTGAAAAATCCCTTATCTGATAAAGATTTTTTTTTTTTTTTCATCTTCTATGCACTTTAGAAAAGATTTCGGCAAAACAACAGCATATTTAATTACCAAAAGATTATATATACATGACTTAAATGGGAGAATTGTAATATCTTAGCCGACATTCTTATTAATTTCAGGGACCTTGTAAGCTTTCAATTTTGTTACTTCGTTCGGATCAGTTCTTGATCAGCTGATAAGGAATTTTTGCGACAAGTAAATACAGTCTGGGGAACAATCAGATCACGGTGGACTCCGTCGGAGGTGATGACTTTAAGAAAAAAAGATGACATTTCAATTGCAAATCCTAACTCATTGCTATGGCCAAGCAATTTTGATCTTGAACCTTCTGTGGATTTTATCGATAGTGGAGTTGAAAAAAAAAAAGAAAATGAAAAAAAAATTTCTTGAAGGTTATCAATTACTAACTGTACAAAGTGGATATACAACGGCATGTCAGAGATAGTAATTTCTGTAGAAGCATTTCAGCTGGTGTGCAAGCTTCCCCAGATCAAAATCTCATACTGTGTCAAATGCAAATGGTCGCTTAGAGCAGTATGGTATCAACAAGAAATATTACAAACTTACACAAATAACCCAAAATTTCCACACTACCACATTCCAGAGATCTCATTGGTACCTTCGCTAACTCCTGGTACATTTAAAGTTGAGGTTTTCACAGATATAGGACAATTAGTAGGAAAAGAGTCACCATACTTGATATGGGAGAGAAAAAGAGATGGTGGATTCCCAGACAGCAAGATCTTGAAGCAAAAAATCAGAGATATTTTATTTCCTGGAGGTGAACTTGGTCACGTTGATGGGCATAAAAAGGAGAATGGTGATGGGAAATCAGATAAAGGACTATTAGTTGGCGAATGTGTGGAGTGTAAAGAGAATGAACAAAACATTTGAAGATTCTTTGGAAGGTAACTTACATAACTCTTTTAACCATTAATATGCCAATTGCAGGCCAACTTTATGCTGACCCTATCCAAAGACCAGAGGTCGAATTATGTTTTATTTTCAATGCTTGGAACAGATCTAAATGTGTTGGCAGCTAGAAGGCTTTCACTAGAGACGTGTGATATATGTCAAAATCTGTTATATTGAGAGCCAGCAACGTCACAATTTTAAAACCTTATAGTTCCAGTCATTGGTCAATATTCATCCTATAGAAATGAATTTATCAAATTGCATACTTTTTTACCACAAGATTCACGTAATAGTCTTAAGAAGATTTCTTGCAGTGAAAGCAATGAGAATCATTGTGAAATTTGGGTTCGAAATCTTGTGATTATAGACTTTTCCTCTTCAGAAGATGTCCTTGATCATCGCAATATATGGTTTTACATCACATAGTTAAGTAGTAGTGTATATGATGACATATGTCTCGAAACCGTATTTTTCCCGAGTTATCCCCGTGGTAGTGCTTCAAAAATCTATATCCCAATTAGAATAATATTCCGATAAAGTAGTGCCTACTAGATCATTATTAATGACACGGGGAATTAAATTTCTGAGTAAGGGATTTTGACAAAAATGGCAGATTTACAATTATCTCATTGAAAAGAGATGGAAATCACTTCAAATCATTCCCAAGGACTTTAATTGCTTAGTGCGTACCCTATAGACTTAAATTTTCCAATTTAAGAGCTTTTCCGAAAGAACTACAAACTCTTACACTTAAAAAATGGAGCATTTTGTATGGGATGGCCACTTTCAGAAGTAAATTACTCACTCAAAAATTAACAAAAACTGCTCAAATTAAGGTATAATATCACCATGTGCAATTTTAACAGGAATATTTACCATTTAGATGATCTCCTCGCTTGGCTGATCACTAAAATGCAATTCTGCCATTTTTTAAAAAACCCTACCGAAGCCAAAATATTGTACGTGTCACTAATATTGAGCCATATTGGCACGACCTTTGAAAATAACCGAATGTAGTAATTACCTTAAACAGGAGGTGTCGGAAACAAACACCACATAGTTCCGAATGCTGTCTTTGATTGGAGTTTTACTTAATTCTTGACGTCTTTCTTCTGGTAAATCTCCGCAAAATCTTATTGATAGAGCATGTGACGTTCAAATTGTTCGAATAGCAGTCATGGGAATCTTAATATTACCGAATGAACGTGTTTTTTAACAGTTGAAAGGTTCTTGAACTAGCATTCTTCATTCACATATATTGAAATATCCTTTCAAAGGAAGCAGCTAGCTACCTGGGCAGTTTTTCAGTAGATCTTGTGACCATGGAGTTTCTCTCATTTGCAATTCCTATGATAGCTTGTGTTACCGAATATCGGGGAAAATACTATTGATACGGGATCTTGACTAATTTCTGTTAACTTCATTCCAACTTGAGTTTTCAAGTTTGGAAGTTAATGGACTATCGACTTCACTTGAAGTCCAGTCATAGTTTAATCTTTAGTTCCACTAGCAAGTTCTGTAGATGGGCATTTGAAACACTTCCAACGAAAGTTATCCCGGGGCCATTCATGGACATCGATGAGCTTTCTCAATCATGTGTCATTTCAGAAGCAAAAGGAGAATATCTTATATACGGTGTCCATCTAGGGATGATATTTTTCAATATACTGCAAGTGCCTACTATCAACTACACTTGTGTGGAGAATAGCAACATATTACTCTTATCCAAGGTTCCCAAACCAACACATTCCCTAATAACAAGCTTTTTGAAGCAGCAGTAGTGCAGTGCTCTCTTAATTTAGTTAAATGCTGATTAATTTTATGCCTCTGTTAGGAAATTTGTTTTGGTAAACAAAATCAGGTAAAAACAAAAAAAAAAAAAAAATCAACAATTGAGATCCGTGTACTATTAGTAAGAACCATTTCTCAAGAATAATATATACTATTACTAGAAAAATGAGAGAGGTTATTTCAGTGAATGTAGGCCAAGCTGGTTGTCAAATTGGAAATGCTGGCTGGGAGTTATATTGTTTAGAACATGGAATTAATCCTCAAGGTTTTCTTCAAGAAGGTTTAGATAGCCCAATTGGAGGCGAAGGATTCTCAACTTTTTTCAGTGAGACTGGTATGTTTAAAATTTTGTTATGGACAGTTGGCATCGATATTTGTCTGCAAAGTATCAATATCGACGCGTTTTTGATTCCGTTCTAATTACTAACTATAAAATTTTCAAGGATCTGGTAAATATGTTCCACGTTCATTGTATATCGATCTTGAGCCAAATGTCATTGATGAAGTTAGAACTGGTAAATATAAAGATTTATTCCATCCTGAGTTCTTATTGGCAGGTAAGGAAGATGCTGCTAATAATTATGCTAGAGGTCATTATACAGTTGGAAAGGAATTGATCGAACCAGCTTTAGATTCTATTAGAAAATTGGCTGATAATTGTAATTCTTGCCAAGGTTTAATATTCACTCATTCTTTAGGAGGTGGTACTGGTTCAGGTTTTGGTTCTTTGTTGTTAGAAGAACTTGCTGTTGATTTTGGTAAGAAGTCAAAGTTGGAATTTGCCGTATACCCTGGTCCAACTGTTTCAACTTCAGTTGTTGAGCCATATAACTCTGTCTTATCCACTCATACCACTTTGGATCATGCAGATTGTACTTTCATGGTTGATAATGAGGCTATTTATGATATGTGCCGTAGAAATTTGGACATTGCTAGACCATCTTTTGAAAATTTGAATAGTATGATTTCGCAAGTTGTATCTTCTGTTACAGCATCTTTAAGATTCGGTGGTTCTTTAAATGTTGACTTGAATGAATTCCAAACCAATTTGGTTCCATACCCAAGAATTCATTATCCTTTGGTGTCTTATGCTCCAGTATTATCTCAATCAAGAGCTAATCATGAAGCTTCAAATGTGATGGAAATTACAAATGCCTGTTTAGAACCAACTAACCAATTGGTTAAATGTAACCCTAAACTGGGTAAATATATGGCTACTTGTCTCTTGTATCGTGGTGATATTGTCAACAGAGAAGTGCAAGAAGCTGTTGCTAATCTTAAATCAAAGAAATCAGTCCAATTAGTTGACTGGTGTCCAACTGGTTTCAAAATTGGTATTTGTTCTCAACCTCCAACTTTTGTTCCTGATAGTGATATGTCAGTTACCAATAGAGCTGTTTGTATGCTTAGTAACACAACTGCTATTGCTGAAGCTTGGTCCAACTTGACTCAAAAATTCGATCTCATGTACAAAAAGAGAGCTTTTGTCCATTGGTATGTCGGTGAAGGTATGGAAGAAGGTGAATTCACTGAAGCAAGAGAAGACTTGGCTGCCTTGGAACAAGATTACATTGAAGTTGGTGCTGATTCAATTGAAGAATCTGCTGAATATTGATTTCTTTTTTTTTTTTATTAAAAAGAAAATATTTACTTCTGTTTTTGCTTTTACCATATCCTTTGGATATGTCTTTGTTACTGATTGTTTTTTTATGTGTCTGTTTTATTTTTTGGAAGATTTTTCATTTCGTAATAGGGTGTTTTCTACTTTCTCTTTTTATTACTCTCTCTTTTATATGCTTCTTTTAAATTCCTTTTTATTTTGTGAAAATAAGCTGAAAAAAAAGATTATGAACTTAATTAACTATCTATGTAATTCCTGGTTTTGGTTTAATAAACTCCCCACTTGGCCATTTTAAAATTGCTGCTCTTGTATAATCACTATGCTTTCTTGTTGAGACAGATGCTTTGGAAACTCGAAGATAAATGCTAATTTCTTCACTGGTTTTCAAACTCTCTGAAACCATTTCACTCAATTCTTGATTATCCAATATCAACTGCCCAAAATCAATAAAGGAAGAGTTTCCCTTATAACGTTCTACATCATTGATTAACAATGAGTATCCATCTAATTCATCACTTGGATGCTGAATTTCTCCATCAATTACGTTTGGTAAATCAGTATGTTGATCCAACCAGCTGAGAACATTTGTGGACTTATCAAAGTCTGTAAAAGAAGGTGGTCTTATAACTCCACTTGGATCTGATCTTCTCAAGGCCCTGCTGGTCTCCAGAATACTGGCTAACCCCCAACGTGATGCTCCACTTAAGAAAAGGCCAACTAATAAGCCTTGAAATAACATTGCAGAAGACCCTTTCGTACCAGTACCTGGGATCAAAAGCATGGCTAATATGTAATGATGAATTCTCAATGTCAAACCTTTAATCTGTGAAACTACCACCAATAGAAGTATGAAACTGATATAAAGATATAAATAGGTTCTAAATTTACCAGTTTTCCAAATACGATATGCCTGAATTATGGCACAAACCAGGATGGTTATTATTATTGAGAGTATAGCTGTAAGTGAACCTGCCTGGGTCTTAATATCTTCCATGGTTAATCTATCAACTGGAAGACGATCAAATGTCACATTATTTAATACACCTAACCAAAATAAAGGATACCAAATGAATGTCTTGGAAATTGGGGAAGGGTTTATTTTTGAACTTCTTGGATCACTCAAGGTATTACCAATGGCAAAATGCCACAAAGTGTAAAGAATGAACAAAGTTGGCAAGAACCTCTCTAAACCCAAAGATAGCAAAGTTGGTAAACTTTCAGGATCCAAGACATTGATAATAATAGGTGGATCTAGAGCCAAACAAATCGTCCAGAATCCAACTGTTGTAATGATCCAGAATGCTAAAAATCCACTGCAAAAATACATAACAGGCAGGCCGAATAAGCAATTCAACAGAGTCACGAGTATCCTTGGGTCGTAACAATTGGAAGTGGTCCCAGTTAATTCGTCAAAAATATATGAAGATGGGAAAAATGAATTGAATTCAATAGAATCATCAACACCGTAATAACCTTTTGTAGATGGAAAAATTGGTTGAGAACCGACATATGTAACTTTGGCACAACCACCCAATAACGGGGACAATATACCAGCATGAGTAGCAGCACCACAAGGATATGAATCTGAACGATATGGATATGTCAAGCGACCATTTTCCTTTTTTGGTAATGCACCACCACCGACGAAGTAACCTCTGTATTTGATGTCATCATCACCTATGGGCATTGATGAATAAGTCCAGCTTCCTCTATCACAAAGAGCAGGACACCTGAAAACCACTTCTCTGTTTTTAAAAGGCATACAGTCTTCTGCATCAAGTCCACAAGCTGCATTTTTACCTTTCCAAAATGATCTCTCATCATTGCAAGATAAACTCACAATGTCTACCGTTTTCTTGTGCCCATCCAGATCAACTGTGGTGTAAGTTGGTGGTGATGTCAATGATGGTGAAAGTAATGTATAAACGGTAAGGTACCAGATAGCTATATATACCAGCTACTAGCATCTTAAGCTTGTATGGGTATACATTTTTCAATTTCTTAGGAAGCACTTCAAGCACAGCCAAGTATTTATTATTTATCTGTGGTGGTAAATCTTCCGGATGCAGGGGTCCATGCCAAACTCTATACCAAAATCTACTCCATTTCTCTCTTGGTGTGAGTAAATCCCAACTAGTTTCAAACTGACTTGACTCTGGTGACTGCTCATAGACATAATCTGATCTCTTTCTATTGCTGGAACCATGGTCAAGAAGATTATCTAACTCTACATCATTCAACTCGTCAAAGGAATCCCGGAATTCATCAAGAGATGATCCACTATTTATCTCAGTATCTCCTATGGATCTTGCCCCTTGTACCATTATCTTGAATCTTCAGTGTTTTCTGCTATCTTCTCTCCATCATAGTTCTGGATTTTCCTTTTTTTTTTTCAAAAGCTTAAAAAAAAAAAAAAAAAAACTATGGAAACTGCAATGTCGGTGCTTACGGAACAAAAAGGGTTCTTTGATCCGATATCGTGCATTTCATCTATAAATTCGATCTTTTTTGAAGAAACACATCTTGATACTGCACCTTTGGTTTCCTGATAGACTTCTATTATAAATTTATTATATTTGTATCTGAATGAATACTCAAGTGATCGGCATCCAACCGTTTTTCCCTACTTCGTCCCTGCTTGAAAAAGTCTTGTGAGACGGATTTGAAGCGAAAAAATAGTTCGAAAAAAGAACTCCAAAATCATAGGCAATGGACTCAGAAAGCTTGCCACAGCCCGTGGAACTAAAGTGAGCTGAGATATCATCACCTACAAGTGAATAATAATGATGGATTTTATATTCGGCTCGGAATCTAAACATTCGTGCACCTGACAACAAAAAATTAGAGGCACAAGACTTGATAACCCCTTAACCTTAATAAACCTTAAATGTCGATTCGTGTTACGCAAATTGCTGCTATTCTTATTGTCCATGTTATTGGACTCACTGGTGACCAAATTTTTCACAAAGTAATTCACACTGATCACCAATCGTTGCTTATCCCAGAAACCTGTTCATCTGAAAGGGGTGTCGGCTCAAAAAATGTTAAAGGTTTTTCTAATTTTTTGATGCATGTATATATGACATAGTTCTGAGTCTACAGTAACATAACTTGATCGGTAATATTTACAAGAAATGGTCAAAAAAAACTCTATAAACTAAAACAGGAAAACTTTTCGAGACAACATATATCAACCAGAGCACATCTCACAAGATTCAGGGTCATCAATAGCACAGGCAATAGAACCAGTGCTATATATATCATGATCTTGATTTGGATCATCTGGTGTTTCTATAGAAAGTTTGTCTTCTTCAAAGCTGTCGGTGACTGACGTATTTGGAGTCCCAACATCGGGAGACCCAACATCCGAACTTTTCTTGATCTTCTTATATACAGGTCTTTGTAAGCTACCCAAGGTAGCAATTGCTAATTCGGCATTTTTAGCTGATTCTTTATCAACTGTAAACTGAATTGCTGCAGATGCAGCTTGAGTTCTCAAATAATACATTCCAGTTTTCAAACCTTTCTTCCAACCATGGAAATGCATACTTGTTAACTTACCCATTGTGGGATCTTTAATATGAATGTTTAATGATTGAGATTGATCAATGAATGCTGCTCTATCTGCAGCCATATCTATTATTGTTTTTTGTGATAATTCCCAAACTGTTTTATACAAATCTTTCAAATCTTGTGGTAAATTTGGTAAATTTTGTATTGATCCATTATTAGAAATGATGTGATTTTTCATATCATCATTCCACAAGTTCAAATCAACCAAGTCTCTCAACAAATATGGGTTCACAATTTGAAATTCTCCAGCTAATACTCTTCTAGAGTAAATATTGGAAGTGAAAGGTTCAAAACATTCATTATAACCCAATATTTGAGAAGTAGATGCTGTAGGCATTGGTGCCACCAATAACGAGTTTCTGAGACCATATTTCAAAACTTTTTCTTTTAATGAGTCCCACTCCCATAACTCACTTGGTTTAACACCCCATAAATCAAATTGCAACAATCCTTTAGAAGCTGGGGATCCTTCAAATGATTCATATTTGCCTTCTTCTTGAGCCAATTCCAGTGAAGCTTCAACGGCAGCATGATAAATGGTTTCAAAAATTTGAATATTTAGCTCTTTAGCAGCATCTGAATCAAATGGAATTCTCAATAACATAAAAGTATCTGCCAATCCTTGAACACCTAAGGCAATTGGTCTATTTTTAAGATTTGACTTTTTGGCAGATTCCACTGGATAATAAGTATTATCAATGACTCTGTTCAAATTCCTTGTTAAAACTTTGGACATCAGATGAAGCTTCTTGAAATTATAAATGGAAACCCCATTCGAAACTTCTATGAAAGCAGGTAATGCCATAGAAGCCAAGTTACAAACAGCAGTTTCACCTGGCTCCGAATACTCAACGATTTCACAGCACAAATTAGAAGATTTGATTGTACCCAAATTCTTCTGATTTGATTTTTTATTGCATGCATCTTTATAAAGCATAAATGGTGTTCCAGTTTCAGTTTGGGCCTCCAATATCGCATACCATAATTTTTGGGCTTTAACTGTTTGTCTTGCCCTTCCATCCTTTTCATATTTTTCATATAACAGTTTGAATTCATCACCGTAAACGTCCAGAAGGCCAGGGGCTTCATTGGGAGAAAACAAAGACCAACTCTCGTTTCGTTGAACTCTTTCCATGAAAAGATCGGGTATCCATAATGCAGGAAATAAATCTCTTGCCCTAATCTCCTCCTTCCCATGATTTTTTCTGATATCAATGAAATCAAATATATCTGAGTGCCATGGTTCAAGATACACTGCAATTGCACCGGGCCTCTTGTTACCACCTTGATCAACATACCTTGCAGTGTTGTTGAATACTCGAAGCATTGGGATAATACCATTTGAAGTACCATTGGTGCCTGCAATATAAGTGCCAGTGCTTCTGATATTATGGATGTGCAATCCAATTCCACCTGCTGACTTTGAAATTAAAGCACATTCTTTCAAAGTGTCGTAAATGCCATCGATGGAATCATCCTGCATAGCAACAAGAAAACATGACAGCATTTGAGGTCTCACGGTACCAGCATTGAACAACGTTGGACTCCCATGAATGAAATATCTTTTGGACATTAACTCATATGTCTCGATGGCTTTCTCTATATCTTCACCATGGATACCAAGTGCCACTCTCATCAATAAATGCTGTGGTCTTTCAGCAATTTTGTCATCGATTTTCAACAAATATGATCTTTCAAGAGTCTTGAATCCGAAATAATTATAACTAAAGTCGCGATCATGCACTATAGCAGAGTCCAAGCTTCCTTCATTCTGTGTGACAATATCATAAATCCTCTTTGAGACCATTGGTTGATGTTTCTTCAAAATAGGACTGTAGTAATGGTAAAGGTCTGAAATGACTTCACTGAATCTACGCTTTGTTTGCTTGTGGAGATTCGACACCGAGATCCTCGCCGCTAGCACAGCATAATCTGGATGAACCGTTGTCATGTATGCAGCCGTCTCAGCAGCCAAATTATCAAGTTCAGTAGTGGTGACACCCTCGTAGACGCCATTAATAATCTTCTGTGTGATGGCGACTGCGTCCACATGTTTTGTATCCAACCCGTAACACAACTTGGATAACCTTCCAGTAATCTTATCAAACCTTACTGGCTCTTTTCGCCCATCCCTCTTGAGCACATACATTGTCACTTATAAGTCAATATATGGGAATAGTTTCTTGTTATTAGACATTTTTCACTCTTTTCTTCTAAGAGGAAATTTCTCATCGCAGCCCCTGAATTGTCGTGTCTGCCAAATCTCACGTGTCAATAAACCTCTGCTAACAAAATTTTCGAACCGTCCATTTTTTTTTTTTTTCCCAATTATACTGAAGGTGTAGCTAAAACAAGCAAGCAAAAGGAGAGACCATTGTGCACTTAAATTCTATAGCATATAATTATCTTTCATAGTGATCTATTCTAGATTGTGCAATACCTTTTGTTAATTGGCAGATTGCTGTATTATTTTGATAAAGATTATTTACACATTTTAAAAAAAGGGAACACCTGAAGTAAAGGTAAGTGTGTGTTTTTGTTGATATAATTAGATCGTTGACTAACAAGAAAGCAGTGAAGTTCAGTGTCTTTTGTTTTAAAGTTTGATGTTTGATACCAACAAAAACAAAGTACCACTTGACATCGAATACAACAACAGCTCGGACAACATCATTTCAAGAGATTTACAAAAAGTCATCTTCTCCCAGATCTTATTATTGACAACAGAATTATCAAACGAGAATTTTCAACAAAAGTATTCTGAGATCACAGCTTTGTTAAAAGGTTCGGTTTCATTAAATATCAAGTACCTTCGTTATTTAATTGGATTACTCTCGATCGACATCGAATCTAGTACTGTTAATACAAATTCTATTGCATTTATTGTATTACAAACTCAATTAAAATCAATCACAAATTCTGCATTAATCGACTCATTCCATCAGTGCTTGTTAGATAATCCTATTTTCAAATTCATAACAATCAAGGATTTTTTGGATTATTTTGATTTAGACATTTTTGAAAAAGTCTTTATTGCATTATCTTTAACCAACGAAAAAAATATCTCCAGAGATCAATTCGAATTTGTTCAAGACCTTGTTCCATCTTTAGTTGAATTTTTTGACAAAAATTTCATTGACAACGTTAGTGACGAAAAATTAGCAAAGTTTTTAACGTTTTTCTTAAAGTCTGATTGCTTCACATTATATCATAGATTAATTATCTTTGCAAAGATCACATCAACCAAACCTTTCGATCAAAAAAGTCTTTTATATCCTGTTACCATCAATTTCCTGTATTTATTAGAAACCATGAGTGCCCATAGAATATTTTCAGAGATCAACCCTTCAGAGTTGGCTCCTTCTGATATGTTGAGAGCCGTGTTAGCTTTCCAAGAGAACCAAAAATTAACAGATGCAGTCCTGTATTTATTGGTAGAAGTTCTAGCTCCAACATCACAATCATTAAATGGTAGTGAGCATACTGCTTTGACATCACCTGATATCGTCCAATCTACTGCTAAAGGTTCCTCATTGGAACAAATTTTCAGCCAACTCACAATATCATGGGAAGCTGTTATTGATCAACTTGTTTCGAGCTCTTTACAAGATCATCACAAGATCACTACTGCTTCTTTAAGTCAATTTTTTTCTTCATTACCAACTGAAAGTCATGGTTTAAATGTGCCTGATTATTTTTTGACAAAATTAACTAAATCAACATCACTTTCATCATTACAAGAGCAGGTGATTATAAACTTGCATGGATTGAAAAACTACATAAATAATGGTGGTGTCAATATTTTTAAATTAGGCTTAGAGCCGGTGGTCAATAATGTTACGAATTTAAGAGAATCCATCATTTTTTTCTTGAATATTGCAAAATTAGAAATCAAAACTATTGCAAATCTTCAGAAAGAAGGTAAACAGGTTTCAAACACATTAACCACGCAGTTTCATGAAGATTTTTCTGGTTCTCCTGATTACTTAGCTGTTGGAGCTGCCTCTTTACTCGAAGAAGAAACCATTGAAAACGAAGACCCAAATATTGCCCAGATTGCTGAAAATTTGATTGTCCCACTTCTTGACATCAACTCAATATTCTTGCCAATCATTTTTCAAAAACTTTCATCTTATAACACTGATAAGATGATCCATATATGCCGTTTGTATTTAGAATCTAACGGTGCGAGTGCTGCCAGCAAGATTGTCAAAGTGGTTCCTCTCGAAAAAATGGAGACTTTGATGAACTCAATGAAATCGTCTGATAGCTTTATCGTAGTTGCCCTCGCTGCTGGCAAAGCCGGTTGGACCAAAGTTGCTGATTATTTAACTTCTACCGTGAAATCCTATGATGATAGAAATGCAGCAGGTTTCATTGAGTCATTTTTGACTATTCTTACTGCTGAAGTTGATTTTAGTCTGGATCCTACGTATCTGGATAGGATTCCATTGCCATTGGCCTATGATTTAATGACATTATTTGACAACGAGGAAATATCACCATTAATGGGCCGTTTCAAAGCTTTAGAAAGTTATAATGAATTACAAGTCAAGTTCTTGCAAGCTTTTCCTAGGTTATCTAATTATGGTTTTGGTCATGATGCAGCCATACTTAGAGCAGAAGAGAACAGTAGAAGTTTCCCACCTGAAATTGAACTCAAGATGAAAAATTTCTTTGAACAAATGTATTCAAGGAGATATGAGATTAAAGATATAACAGACTTATTGGCAAAATTGAAATCATCTGACAGCCCACAAGATCAAGACTTGTTTGCTTGTATGTTACATTCTATTATTGATGAATATAGATTTTATCCTACTTACCCAACAGAAGCTATTGCTTTAACTTCTGTCTTGTTTGGTTCATTGGTATTTTTCCGTTTATTTGAAGGTACTACATTAAAAATTGCTTTGAGGTATATCTTAGAGTCAGCAAGGATGCCACCTGAAAGCAATATGTTCAAATTTGCTGTGCAAGCTCTTTTTGCCAGTAGAGCCAGATTGTCAGAATACAAATCATATTGTGCCGCATTGGCCAGTATCGAAAATTTGAAATCTCATAAAGCTTTGTATAATGATATTTCTGCTATTGCGGACGGTACATATACAGCAACAAGTTCTAGCACACCATTGCCACTGAAGGCTACAATATCAGATGCAAAGGATATTGTCTCCAAATATAACTCGGTGTATATTTCCAATGCTATTCCAAAGAATGTTACTCAAGAATCTCCTTCAGAAGAAGTCTCTGAGGCAATTTCATTCCTCTTGAATAACTTGAGTGAAAATAACTTTCAAAGCACTATCTCTGACTTAAAGGAAAAGGTCAGTGAGTATTTTTTCGAGTATTTTTCGAATATATTAGTCTCACAAAGAGCTAAACTCGAACCAAATTATCATAACTTGTATTTCAAAATTGTACAATCATTTGATAACAAATTGTTTGATGAACATCTTGTTGCTACCACATTGACTCAAACTGTTGCAATTCTTAATAAAGATGAACCTTCAGACACCGAGAGACAACATTTGAAAAATTTGGGTTCATGGTTGGGTCTCATTACTTTAAAAAGAAACAAGCCAATTCAAGACAAAAATATTTTGTTTGAATTATTATTAGTAGAAGCTTATGATATCAAGAAATTGGCCATTGTGTTACCATTTGTATCAAAAGTTGTCGCTGCAACAAAGGATTCACCTATTTTCGAATATCCAAATCCATGGATATATGGAATCGTTCAAGTGCTTTTAGAGTTGTACAACTTTGGAGGATTATCTTTAAATTTAAAGTTTGAAATTGAAGTCTTGTGCAACTTGTTAAAAATTGATTTGATGGAAATTGAACCTTCAACTATCATAAGAAATCATCCAGAAAGTTATGTTGCTGATTTACGTTCTGACATCAACAATGGTAGACTGGAAGCCAAGCAGGCCTTATTTAGTCCGCCATCTCAAGTTCAAGATGATCCACAGTTTACCTTGCCACAACAAGCTGCTCCACTGTCTAATGCCTTTGATATTTCCTCTGCATTTGAAGCTGTTGTCAGCCAAAGTCACAATCCAATATTTTTGCAAAGTGATAACATTAAGAACTTGTTCCAATTTGCTTTGACAAGAGCTATCAAAGAGAGTTTACCAACAATCGTTGAAAGGATTAATGCTATTGCAGTTCACAGCTCAAGGAACTTGGTATTGAAAGATTTCGCATTAGATCCAGATGAATCCAAATTATTTAACTCTGCTCATCAACTTTTGACGAATTTGATTGAGAATTTGGCTCCTGTTCAATCTCGTGATACTTTGAAACAAAGCATTTTAATTGTTGTACGTGCCACCTTAGGAAATGAATTCACTGTTGCCGAAGATCAACTCACTCTCGCAGCAGAAGAAATAACTCCTATTGGAGTTGAATTGATCAAAACAACAGCATTGAAGACTGCTATTGCGGACCTTGAAAGATTCTTAACTCCTAATTACCTTTCACGTCGCTCATACAGGGGCTCTCCACAGCAATTTGTTGATGTTAATGTTGCTTCGAGGTATGCAATTGGATTACCGGAACCGTTGGGTTTGAAAGCTGGTGGAGTTACAAGTCAGCAATATTCTGTCTATGAGAACTTTGGTAGACAGTCGTTAGCCATTTCAAGGAATAATCAATTGTTACTGCAACAACAAATTTTGCAACAGCAGAGAGCTCCAGGTGCGTTTGATCAACAGTTTGATGATCAACAACTCCAGCAATCTTCTGCTATTCCAAACACACCAGTCCAATCCATTGCTCAACTGCAAACTCCATTGGTTGACCCATTGCAACAAATTCAGCAGCAACAGTTCAACCAGCCTCAGGTTTTGGAAACAATGTTGGAACAAACTTTGGATAAGATTTTAAAATCAACTATTGAATCACCATTGACTTCTATTGAAGAGGTTACAGATGACAGTTCAATAAGATTACATATTGCCCAAGTTTTGGCTTTCTGCTTGAGAACCCCACAGAAAGATGCAGCTTTGTTAACTCTCGCCCAATTAGTTGTTCAAGCTCTTTTCACTTTGTGCGAAAAGAAACTTACCTGTGAAGTATTTGTTTCTCTTTTGGAAAGTGCATGTGCATTCTCTCCAAGTGCATTATATGATGTTAGTCATTGGTTTGTTCAAGTTTATGATGACCGTAAATTTAATAAGGATGTCATTATATGTTTATTGAAAAGTGGTGGTTTGATCACTTCAACTGAATTGGATACTTCTTTGTCTAGTTATGTTCTCCAAAAGAATGACAGTGCTACAAAATTTGCTATCACCTTACTTTGGGAAGTTATAAATTCTGACTCTATCAACTTGTTAAGATCTGAGTTCATTGGTATTATAGCTGCTTTAAAGACTAATGATTCACCAGAGGTCAAGAAGTTGATTTCAAAAATGAATGAAATTAAAGAAACCGAAAATATCTCATCGGAAGAACAATTTGGACATATTTTTGCTCAATGGGTTAAGATTTGTCAACACGATGTACTTCCAGATGCAGGTAAAATCAGAAAAATTTTTATCAAACAATTGCTTGATACCAATATTCTTTCTGAAAGGGAAACTTTTGTCCAGTTTTTGAGAATGGCTATCGATGTTTCGGTTGTTGCATTTAACAAGGAAAACGAATCTAAACAGGCAAAGGTTGATTTCTACCTTTCCACAGATGCGTTTGCTGACTTGGTTATGGAGATTATTATCAATATCGAAGATGACGATAAATTCACTCAAAGAGGTGTTTTGTTAGATTTAATTTTGTCTGTTCTTGTTTCCTATTTTGCAAATGATCATAAGAATGTGGATACCTTTAACCAGAGGCCATACTTCAGAATATTTTCAAGTTTGTTGTCCAATTTTTCTGAGTATGTGATTAGTAACCAACATTATGTTGACTTCCAAAAGAAGTTTTATTCGGTCATTGGAGATAAATTGATTGCAATGCAGCCATTAGCATTCCCTGGATTCACTTTTGCGTGGATCACATTAATTTCTCATAGATTGTTCTTACCAAATATTTTAGGATTACCTGAGAAATCTGGGTGGCTTAAATTTGTTACATTATTAAATGCTTTATTAAACTTCCAGTCAACGTATGTGATTGGAAAGCAGGTACCGGATATGTTGGTTCTTGTTTACAAAGGAACTTTACGTATAATGTTGTTGCTCTTGCATGATTTCCCTGAGTTATTAGTAGAAAATCATTATCAACTAACCGTTAATATTCCATCTTCATTTGTCCAATTGAGAAATGTGGTGTTATCGGCTTTCCCTAAGGATATGTCATTTCCAGATCCATTTCAACCTGGCTTGAAGATTGAGAGAATTCCTGAAATCACTGAAGCTCCTAAGATAAGCTATAGCCCTGCTATTGATTTAGAGCATGGTTCTCAAAAATCTTTGAGGAAGAACATTGACAACTACATGCGTGTTCCTTCAAAACCGATTTTGAAAAATATTATTTCTGCTTTAACCCTATTGGAACCAAAGGCTGAAGGTGGTATTGGTTTTACCAAGACAAAATACAACTTGAAGCTAGTTAATGCTTTGGTTTTATATATCGGCATGGTTGCAGTTAATGAGAAACAATCATCATTCACAACCAACTCTGACGAATGTGTCTTTTTAAGAGATTTAATGCTGGAATCACCAATCGAATTACAATATCAATTATTTGAAGCCATCACTAATCAATTGAGATTCCCAAATGCTCACACTCATTGGTTCAGCTGTGTTATAATCTACTTTTTCAGTTCACAGTCATTGTGGGGTCTGGAAAGAGAGAACGTGCAACAAGTAATTACTAGAGTTTTGTTGGAACGTACCATTGCCAACAGGCCTCACCCTTGGGGTTTGTTAATAACATTCACAGAATTGTTAAAAAATAGTGAATATGCATTTTTTGATTTGCCATTCACCAAATCAGCACCTGAGCTTCAAACATTGTTCGGGTCATTGTTGAGGCACATTAGCAATAGTGGAACAACTGTTAATACCCCAACAGCCTAATGAGTTCACGTTTGATCACACAAAATCGTTTTTGCTTTTAGTCATTGTCATATGTTATAAATTTCTGAGAATTATGACGTTCTCATTTCAATTTAAAACTATTTTTTTTTTCACTTGTTCGTTTGTGTTTTTGGGTATAAATTTGTACATTATAATTCAAGCTTTTCATCACCTTTTAATTGATTATTTTTTGTAATATACGTTATCTCTTCAGGAGATCCTTTAGCTTCTATAAAATTACTTATTCGAAGAAGTCAAACCACGTAAGGTTTAAAAACAGTAGAATATTTAATGTAGGAGAAAAAATTCTTATATATATTTTATATTTATATTTTGTTTAGAAAACCATTTGATATAAAAACCTTCGCTCCTTTGTTTTTGCTCACTCATCTCTAACATTTATGAGAGTTAGATCAGAATCACATCTCAAGATCTAAGGCAGTATTAGTAAAGGTTTGCTCAGTGACAGAGAACTATGATCACTATACACAAAGTAAAGGAATCAGCAACAATAAACTTTCGTGTATGCAACTCGACCAATAGATAATTGTCCTTCTCGCGATAATAACAAAAGTATCCAAAATCAAGAACGTTTTATCTATGGACTGAGTGTGAACCATTGTTTTCTGTAGGCTACGTTATATAAGGCTTTCAAACGCAATACATAAAAAAGTTGAGAAAATGGGTCAGACCCATCTAGATCTTGATACAGAGAGGCTGCCACTTTCGAACTTACATTCAAAGTTGAATACATATAACAGCATGAATGGAATTGGTATTTAAAATAAAGATTTGTATTTTACAAATCTGAGAAGAACTCTTCACGTAGTGTACCTAAAAAAAACCAAGTTCTTGACTATATTCATATCTAAAAGTTGATATTATACATCTCTACTGCATCCAGGTCGTAACTATGAACACAACTCTGAAAAAAAAGTTTTACTGGCCAAAAATAAAAAATGTCTTTATTGAATTTGTCATAATCTTTTGATTCGAGTGGTGCTAATGAGGAAGTCTTACATCATCTATAGAGCAAAAGAAGAATTTCTCTCCATCTTCTGAAACCTATGCTGGAGGATAGCCACTCCTTTGTTGATGCAGCTGACCACGAATAATCCAAGATATCTCAAGTATTGGAACTGCAAAAAGTGGAAAATAGTAAAAAAACTCAAGATTTTCAGTGCTCAATAGTGCCTCCCCTTAGACACCAAGAAAAGCCAAATTCAACTCCAAGAAATCCAGCATTCAGATCTTGTCATTGGTATCAAAATTGACACCATTTTAATTGGTCTAATGCTTGATATTTACTGATGAAATATTTGAAAAATGACCGAAAATGGCCAAAAATGAGCTTTCACAAAGTATTATCGTATCTTATCATCTTCCTCTCACAACATTTCAAAGTATTGCCATTCAGAAACCCACATTTGATACTATCCATATCCTCAATTTCAAAATCGCATCAATGTATTTGGCCGATTTATTAAACTTGAAAGTAATTTGAACATCCATTTTGCCATTTTTTTGAAAAAATTGCTGATGAGGTATCAGGAACTTTTACCCAAAAAACACCATATTTTGATTCATATACAAACTTTCATACACTATAATGGTCTTTACAGTATATCAATCGATAGTCCAAATCGTATTCTACATTATTGTTATAACTATATTTTCATATCACGTAAACTGCAGCCAGGAACCAATTTTGAAAATTTCTCAAAAACCACTTTGAAAAAAAAGTTTACTAGCCAAAAATGAAAAAAGCCTCCATTGGGATGCGTGTGGTCTTCTGATTCGAATGGTACTAATCTCATAGTCACTGCTGATCCGTGTAGTTGGTAATTTGCAAAAACAGTTTTTGCCTTGTTTTCGCCCAAAACCTATATCTAAGGAAAGTAGGAGCTCTGGCATTAGTGCTGACCTTGATTGGGTCATGCTATCTTTTGATTTGCAACTGTAATATCCATTTGAAGTGTGAAAATTCAATATTTCAAGTGTCGGTAGCGCTTCAACCAGCGGTCATATATTGATGTACCTCCTAGACAAGAATCTCTGAAATCAGAGCTATCTCCCCATATCTCTTTTGCTGAGATCCGGGTTTAGTAATACCTTTAAATCATCTGTTGAAATAGCTCAAAAATGACGAAAAATGGCCAAATTTGACTGTTTCGTTGATGTCCCAGTACGCTGTTGTTTTGTCCTCAAAATGCATCAGCGTATCACTATATTAAAATTCGCACCCGAAACTACCGATTCCCCGAATTGGAGGCCTTTATCTATGTATTTGGTCAAGTTATTAAACTTTGAAGTAATATGCATGTCCAATCCGCCATTTTTTTCGAAAAATTGCTGATGGGGTATCAGGAATTTTTGACCAAAAAACACCATATTTTGATTCATATACAAGCCCACATACGCTATAATGGTATGTATCATATATCAATCGATAGCCCTAATCGCCATCTCTATTCCTATTATAGCCATATTTTCGTATCATTTAAGCTGCATCCAGGGTTCAAATTTGAAAAGTTTTCAAAAACCACCATGAAAAAAAAGTTTACTAGCCAAAAATGAAAAAGGTCTCCATTGGAATGGGCATGATCTTCTGATTCAAATGGTACTAGTCCTACGAGTCCTGCTCGTCTGTGAGGCCAGTAATTGGCGAAAACAGTTTTTGGCTCCTTTTAGTCCAAAACCTATATCAGAAGAAAGCTATGGTTCAATGCTTAGTGCTGGACTTGATTGGGCCATTCCATCTATTGAATTGTGAGCCTGAGATGATTTTTAAGTGAAAAAAGTGAATATTTCAATCTTCAATGGCGCCACAACCAGAGTCCCAGTTTTGATGTAAGTTGGATGACAAGAATCTCTGAGAGCATGGCTACCTCTCCATATCTCTTTTGTTAGAGTCTGTGTATCATAATACCTTTAAATAAACTGTTGAAATAGCTCAAAAATGACAAAAAATGGCCAAAATTGGACCTACCTTCAATGCCTTCTTACACCCTGATCTTGTCCTCAAAATCCATCAGCGTATCGTCACGTTAAAATTCAAATCCGATACTACGTATTCCCCGACTTGGAGAGTTCCATCGGTGTTTTTCGTAGAGATATTGAACTTTGAGGTAAAACAGAGCTCCAATTTGCCATTTTTTTCGAAAAATTCCTGATGGTGTATCATGATTTTTTGTCCAAAAAACACCCTATTTTGGTTCCTAAACCGACAACCATAAACCCTAAATACATCTATTATATGTCAAACGATAGCCCCAACCTCGCTGGATCTTATCCTGGTACCCATATTCTCGTATCTTTGAGATTACAACAGGGAACTAATTTTCTAAGAAACCAAAAAACGACCTTGAATCATAAAAATGTCCGGAAACTATGCCATTCGATAATAATCAATTTGTTGAATTGAATGATACCATCTACACTTGTTCATCTTCCCTCAGGAGCCCGTAATTTAAAAATTGAAAAATTTCGACCAAAATCAAAATGCCTTGAAATCCGGATACAAATGTAGAGACGGGTTCTAGCAACGATTTGGTAATCGTTTCATCATTGTACCAAGTTGATTGCACTCGTGAGAGCCGTTTGAAATTTTGAGTAAAAAAAAAATTCATATCAGTTTTCCTTCGATTAAAGATGATCCATTGGATGTGGGATGCTGAAAATAGCTTCATTGGATTCATCGAGTTCTGTTCCATATCCCAGTGTCAATTGTGGAAAAAAGCTGATGTAAATAACATATCTATATGAATCGGGTCAGTCTTAAGCTATGCAGAGAAAGACGAGATAGGAAAAACAACAAATAATCATTGTCAAATGTTAAAAGCACACAAGGAATGACCAAGGAGAAATCTTCAATTATGAGTGTTTCAATTCAATTCTTTGATCTCTGAGATGGATTGAGTAGTTACCAACTTTCCCAATATTGTGTATATATATATACGTGTGAATAATACCCTGTGCATAGTTAAGTAATGCAATTTTATTTATCTAGAAAATAGCAATATTTCTGTAAGTATATCTAAGTAGATTACATAAATTGCAAGATTCTTATCCATTTCTCTCCTCGTGTTCTCAGATGTTGTCTCTGATCTGGTAACTATAATAACACTATACGTGTTAGGGCTGTCAGTATTAACCCATAATGATCTTTAAAGACGCACTGATCCTGACACTATCCATACAAGTAGACCATATCTCTATTCCAATATCACTGGAGATTCTAAAATATGGTGAAACATGTAAGCAATCGAAGATGTTATCAACACTAGCTTCTTCACTATACGAAACTTTCTATATGAAACTTTTTAGTATGAGAAAAAGAAAAACTTAGTGGGACGTGACAAAAAGCCAAATTGAAATCTCGATTACTAAACCAATTACACATCAAATTTCAATATTTTAACTTAAGCTGGATGATATACCTTGGATAAAAAGCCTCATTAAAGAATCAGAGGGTCTTGATAAATACACAACGAGATAATTACAATTCTGCCATTTTGTCAGAATTCCTTACTTTGACTAAAAACGGACCCGTGTCAATAATAATGATATTTAGTCCACTACTGTTTGCCTCTTTTTGGGCTTTGATATTAATGTCACGAACTTCGGATATATTTCCATTTTAGGATTTTGAAGTTTCGCTGACTATTTTAGTGAATAAGTCAAGAACAGTAACAGGAGTTACCACATCTAAACAGTACCATGAAACTGCTCAACTGTCTGAAAGAGTACTTGGGAGATAATTGTATTTGACTCATGGGAACAGACCTTGATGCAGTGGTTTGATATTTAGTGCATATGTTAATCAAGCTTGATTTCAAAAGTTCATGGGAGAGGGTACTAGTAGAAAAGAGCTAAAAAAACTTGACTACTAAACACTATGCTGCTCTTTAAATAGGAAATATTCCATCAAACTTTTTCCTCTTCAGAGCTCACACAATATCAGAAGTCATATTGATATTGGACAGCTATATCTAATTGTCTAAACTGCTGAAGCAAATTTTTGAGATCATTATTTCTTGAATGCTTATGGCAAATGAAAACTCAGAACATGAAACAGAGATTATGCCATGTCAAGCACAAGTAATGTTTGTATGCTTCATTTCTTAAGATTTCAATAATTGAGCCCATTAAATTAAATAAAAATAATTCGTGATAGATCTAAAATCATATCAACATATCAGCCATCAGATGGAATAATAGGCATAGGGCTTTAAGAGACTATAGCCTGACTGCTTCCGAGAAATAAATACAATCCAACTTATGCTCATTAAGAAAATAGCAGTATTCGTACAAGACATGATCATTAGAAATTACAAATTCTCAAGTATCCCCAACCAACACATATGCATCAACATAACAACATATAAGCTAAAAATATTTCATGTTCCATCGACTAACAATATTTTCAAATATATCACCTAATATATAAAAAAACATATTCTCGATGTGAGAGAAATAAACACCACAGAAAACAATTTTTTCTTTCTGAGAAATTTTTTGACTTCCTAAATAGGCAATTTTCATGTCCAAAAAAGGAAATTTTTCAGACAGCCCCTGTTTTTTCTTAAGTATGGTGAAAGTTGATTGTGCTAGGAAAAATGAAATCCTTAACTATGGGAAAGTGAGCTTAAGTATGGGAAAGTGGGATAATGGGATTGGTGATGAAAGATACATGGAAGACTTGTTGAAGTTGATGATGGAAATGGAAAGATATTGATATGGGGATTCATTTGAGCCATTTTGGAAGGTCTGGTGATAAGTAGATCATGTGGTATCAGAAGCAAATGAAGGTGAAAAATAGTGAAAATGACATCTTGTCAAGGTGATGATTGAGATATTGAAGGTATCGGGATGGATCCAAACGTCTGAGAAAAAGCATAATCAGGGCATCATTTTGACCCATTTTTCATCTTCTAGTCATAAGTGGATTGTTGTTCACAACAAATAATAGTTTTCATCATTTTTCGTAAATTGCTCAGGAAATTTCTATTTTTCGTGACAGCTTCCCTAGTACAGCTATTGAAGTGATTCCAAAAATCTCCGATACAGCATAATCAGGGCTTCATTTTGACCCATTTTTCATCTTCTATTCATAAGTGGATTGTTGCTAAAATTATAGACAAACTTTCATTATTTATTCGTAAATTGCTCAGGAAAATTTTATTTTGTGCAAAAAACTGGATTTTTTGTAAAATTGTTCAAAAAAAACTTTGAACCGACACAGCGATGGCACTATTGAAGGTATCAAGATGAATCTAAAAGTCTGAACAATAGCACAATGAGGGCGTCATTTTGACCCATTTTTCATATTCTAGCCATAAGTCTATTGTTGCACTGATAAAAAAGTCCATCGAAATTTCTTCAATTTTCGCTCGATTTTTCACTGGATTTTTTTTGGAATAATTTGAGTGTGACAAATTCCAATCAAGAACCAGCAACAAAAATGGAAGTTTTTGAAAGCCTTGCTTCTGGACTTCTTTTATCATAACAAATGAAGTTGACTGCATTTCTGTAGCTTTTGTAATTGAGTCTGGAGTGAGGATGAGTCAAAATCGTGCAAAAAACTGGATTTTTTTTGTAAAAATTTTCAAAAAAAACTTTGAACCGACACCATTGAAGGTATTGAGATGAATCCAAAGGTGGCAATAATATCACAATCAGGGTGTCATTTTGACCCATTTTTCATTATGTAGCCATAAGTGGATTGTCGTTGAAAAAAAATTATCCACTGAAATTTCGCAATTTTGGATCGGATTTTTTACTGGATTTTTTTGGAATAATTTGAGTATGACAAATTCCAATCAAGAACCAGCAACAAAAATGGAAGTTTTTGAAAGCCTTGCTTCTGGACTTCTTTTATCATAATACATGAAGTTGATTGCATTTTTGTAGCTTGTGTAATTGAGGATGGAGTGAGGGTGAGTCAAAATTGAGTCAAAATTTCGCAATTTTTCTTTGGATAAACTAAATCTGTACCTGATCCAATAAAGATCCAGTGAAGTGGGTACATTCCCTGGATAGACCGTTTTTCAATTCAGCGACGAGCATATGTTGAACGGTGATTCATATCATCCAATGACTTTTATTGATGAAGATGTGTCGAAATCAAGCAAAATAACCTTATTTTGCTCGACATCTCATATAAAAATGCAAATTTTTTGAAATTTGAAAAAATCATAAAATAAAATGGATTATTCCGATTCCAATGAATACTCCCTTGTGAAGATTGAATAACTGCAATGGTGATTTTTTTCACATTTTCTGAAGTTCCATTTTTAGCCACTTCCAGCTTCTCTAAATGCCTCAAAAATACTGATATTACCAAGCTTGAATGTCCCAGATGATAAGAAAATTTGGAATTTTCATACTCAATTGAAAGTAAGTCAATTGGATCAAAATTGAAGAAGTTGGCATTTCTCATCCACTTTTCTATGAGAGAGCTGGAGGTCCCAATAGAAACTTAATTTGATTCATTTTTGGTTTGGCTAATTCTTTGTAAAAATATCTACAGGAATGGATATCTTTGACATTGGTACAATTTAAAGTGTAATTGTGACATAGAAAAAGGAGCCATTTTTTGGTGATTTTTCCTATGTTTTTTGTGGAAGGTGGTCTTTTTTTTTTTCAGACAGCCCCTGTTTTTTCTTAAGTATGGTGAAAGTTGATTGTGCTAGGAAAAATGAAATCCTTAACTATGGGAAAGTGAGCTTAAGTATGGGAAAGTGGGATAATGGGATTGGTGATGAAAGATACATGGAAGACTTGTTGAAGTTGATGATGGAAATGGAAAGATATTGATATGGGGATTCATTTGAGCCATTTTGGAAGGTCTGGTGATAAGTAGATCATGTGGTATCAGAAGCAAATGAAGGTGAAAAATAGTGAAAATGACATCTTGTCAAGGTGATGATTGAGATATTGAAGGTATCGGGATGGATCCAAACGTCTGAGAAAAAGCATAATCAGGGCATCATTTTGACCCATTTTTCATCTTCTAGTCATAAGTGGATTGTTGTTCACAACAAATAATAGTTTTCATCATTTTTCGTAAATTGCTCAGGAAATTTCTATTTTTCGTGACAGCTTCCCTAGTACAGCTATTGAAGTGATTCCAAAAATCTCCGATACAGCATAATCAGGGCTTCATTTTGACCCATTTTTCATCTTCTATTCATAAGTGGATTGTTGCTAAAATTATAGACAAACTTTCATTATTTATTCGTAAATTGCTCAGGAAAATTTTATTTTGTGCAAAAAACTGGATTTTTTGTAAAATTGTTCAAAAAAAACTTTGAACCGACACAGCGATGGCACTATTGAAGGTATCAAGATGAATCTAAAAGTCTGAACAATAGCACAATGAGGGCGTCATTTTGACCCATTTTTCATATTCTAGCCATAAGTCTATTGTTGCACTGATAAAAAAGTCCATCGAAATTTCTTCAATTTTCGCTCGATTTTTCACTGGATTTTTTTTGGAATAATTTGAGTGTGACAAATTCCAATCAAGAACCAGCAACAAAAATGGAAGTTTTTGAAAGCCTTGCTTCTGGACTTCTTTTATCATAACAAATGAAGTTGACTGCATTTCTGTAGCTTTTGTAATTGAGTCTGGAGTGAGGATGAGTCAAAATCGTGCAAAAAACTGGATTTTTTTGTAAAAATTTTCAAAAAAAACTTTGAACCGACACCATTGAAGGTATTGAGATGAATCCAAAGGTGGCAATAATATCACAATCAGGGTGTCATTTTGACCCATTTTTCATTATGTAGCCATAAGTGGATTGTCGTTGAAAAAAAATTATCCACTGAAATTTCGCAATTTTGGATCGGATTTTTTACTGGATTTTTTTGGAATAATTTGAGTATGACAAATTCCAATCAAGAACCAGCAACAAAAATGGAAGTTTTTGAAAGCCTTGCTTCTGGACTTCTTTTATCATAATACATGAAGTTGATTGCATTTTTGTAGCTTGTGTAATTGAGGATGGAGTGAGGGTGAGTCAAAATTGAGTCAAAATTTCGCAATTTTTCTTTGGATAAACTAAATCTGTACCTGATCCAATAAAGATCCAGTGAAGTGGGTACATTCCCTGGATAGACCGTTTTTCAATTCAGCGACGAGCATATGTTGAACGGTGATTCATATCATCCAATGACTTTTATTGATGAAGATGTGTCGAAATCAAGCAAAATAACCTTATTTTGCTCGACATCTCATATAAAAATGCAAATTTTTTGAAATTTGAAAAAATCATAAAATAAAATGGATTATTCCGATTCCAATGAATACTCCCTTGTGAAGATTGAATAACTGCAATGGTGATTTTTTTCACATTTTCTGAAGTTCCATTTTTAGCCACTTCCAGCTTCTCTAAATGCCTCAAAAATACTGATATTACCAAGCTTGAATGTCCCAGATGATAAGAAAATTTGGAATTTTCATACTCAATTGAAAGTAAGTCAATTGGATCAAAATTGAAGAAGTTGGCATTTCTCATCCACTTTTCTATGAGAGAGCTGGAGGTCCCAATAGAAACTTAATTTGATTCATTTTTGGTTTGGCTAATTCTTTGTAAAAATATCTACAGGAATGGATATCTTTGACATTGGTACAATTTAAAGTGTAATTGTGACATAGAAAAAGGAGCCATTTTTTGGTGATTTTTCCTATGTTTTTTGTGGAAGGTGGTCTTTTTTTTTTTCAGACAGCCCCTGTTTTTTCTTAAGTATGGTGAAAGTTGATTGTGCTAGGAAAAATGAAATCCTTAACTATGGGAAAGTGAGCTTAAGTATGGGAAAGTGGGATAATGGGATTGGTGATGAAAGATACATGGAAGACTTGTTGAAGTTGATGATGGAAATGGAAAGATATTGATATGGGGATTCATTTGAGCCATTTTGGAAGGTCTGGTGATAAGTAGATCATGTGGTATCAGAAGCAAATGAAGGTGAAAAATAGTGAAAATGACATCTTGTCAAGGTGATGATTGAGATATTGAAGGTATCGGGATGGATCCAAACGTCTGAGAAAAAGCATAATCAGGGCATCATTTTGACCCATTTTTCATCTTCTAGTCATAAGTGGATTGTTGTTCACAACAAATAATAGTTTTCATCATTTTTCGTAAATTGCTCAGGAAATTTCTATTTTTCGTGACAGCTTCCCTAGTACAGCTATTGAAGTGATTCCAAAAATCTCCGATACAGCATAATCAGGGCTTCATTTTGACCCATTTTTCATCTTCTATTCATAAGTGGATTGTTGCTAAAATTATAGACAAACTTTCATTATTTATTCGTAAATTGCTCAGGAAAATTTTATTTTGTGCAAAAAAACTGGATTTTTTGTAAAATTGTTCAAAAAAAACTTTGAACCGACACAGCGATGGCACTATTGAAGGTATCAAGATGAATCTAAAAGTCTGAACAATAGCACAATGAGGGCGTCATTTTGACCCATTTTTCATATTCTAGCCATAAGTCTATTGTTGCACTGATAAAAAAGTCCATCGAAATTTCTTCAATTTTCGCTCGATTTTTCACTGGATTTTTTTTGGAATAATTTGAGTGTGACAAATTCCAATCAAGAACCAGCAACAAAAATGGAAGTTTTTGAAAGCCTTGCTTCTGGACTTCTTTTATCATAACAAATGAAGTTGACTGCATTTCTGTAGCTTTTGTAATTGAGTCTGGAGTGAGGATGAGTCAAAATCGTGCAAAAAACTGGATTTTTTTGTAAAAATTTTCAAAAAAAACTTTGAACCGACACCATTGAAGGTATTGAGATGAATCCAAAAGGTGGCAATAATATCACAATCAGGGTGTCATTTTGACCCATTTTTCATTATGTAGCCATAAGTGGATTGTCGTTGAAAAAAAATTATCCACTGAAATTTCGCAATTTTGGATCGGATTTTTTACTGGATTTTTTTGGAATAATTTGAGTATGACAAATTCCAATCAAGAACCAGCAACGAAAATGGAAGTTTTTGAAAGCCTTGCTTCTGGACTTCTTTTATCATAATACATGAAGTTGATTGCATTTTTGTAGCTTGTGTAATTGAGGATGGAGTGAGGGTGAGTCAAAATTGAGTCAAAATTTCGCAATTTTTCTTTGGATAAACTAAATCTGTACCTGATCCAATAAAGATCCAGTGAAGTGGGTACATTCCCTGGATAGACCGTTTTTCAATTCAGCGACGAGCATATGTTGAACGGTGATTCATATCATCCAATGACTTTTATTGATGAAGATGTGTCGAAATCAAGCAAAATAACCTTATTTTGCTCGACATCTCATATAAAAATGCAAATTTTTTGAAATTTGAAAAAATCATAAAATAAAATGGATTATTCCGATTCCAATGAATACTCCCTTGTGAAGATTGAATAACTGCAATGGTGATTTTTTTCACATTTTCTGAAGTTCCATTTTTAGCCACTTCGAGCTTCTCTAAATGCCTCAAAAATACTGATATTACCAAGCTTGAATGTCCCAGATGATAAGAAAATTTGGAATTTTCATACTCAATTGAAAGTAAGTCAATTGGATCAAAATTGAAGAAGTTGGCATTTCTCATCCACTTTTCTATGAGAGAGCTGGAGGTCTCAATAGAAACTTAATTTGATTCATTTTTGGTTTGGCTAATTCTTTGTAAAAATATCTACAGGAATGGATATCTTTGACATTGGTACAATTTAAAGTGTAATTGTGACATAGAAAAAGGAGCCATTTTTTGGTGATTTTTCCTATGTTTTTTGTGGAAGGTGGTCTTTTTTTTTCTCCAGACAGCCCCTGTTTTTTCTTAAGTATGGTGAAAGTTGATTGTGGTAGGAAAAATGAAATCCTTAACTATGGGGAAGTGAGCTTAAGTATGGGAAAGTTGGATAATGGGATTGGTGATGAAAGAAACATGGAAGAGTTGTTGAAGCTGATGATGGAAATGGAAAGACATTGATCTGGGGATTCATTTGAGCCATTTTGGAAGGTCTGGCGATAAGTAGATGATGTGGTATCAGAAGCAAATGAAGGTGAAAAATAGTGAAAATGACATCTTGTCAAGGTGATGATTGAGATATTGAAGGTATCGGGATGGATCCAAACGTCTGAGAAAAAGCATAATCAGGGCATCATTTTGACCCATTTTTCATCTTCTAGTCATAAGTGGATTGTTGTTCACAACAAATAATAGATTTCATCATTTTTCGTAAATTGCTCAGGAAATTTCTATTTTTCGTGACAGCTTCCCTAGTACAGCTATTGAAGTGATTCCAAAAATCTCCGATACAGCATAATCAGGGCTTCATTTTGACCCATTTTTCATCTTCTATTCATAAGTGGATTGTTGCTAAAATTATAGACAAACTTTCATTATTTATTCGTAAATTGCTCAGGAAAATTTTATTTTGTGCAAAAAACTGGATTTTTTGTAAAATTGTTGAAAAAAAACTTTGAACCGACACAGCGATGGCACTATTGAAGGTATCAAGATGAATCTAAAAGTCTGAACAATAGCACAATCAGGGCGTCATTTTGACCCATTTTTCATATTCTAGCCATAAGTCTATTGTTGCACTGATAAAAAAGTCCATCGAAATTTCTTCAATTTTCGCTCGATTTTTCACTGGATTTTTTTTGGAATAATTTGAGTGTGACAAATTCCAATCAAGAACCAGCAACAAAAATGGAAGTTTTTGAAAGCCTTGCTTCTGGACTTCTTTTATCATAATACATGAAGTTGACTGCATTTTTGTAGCTTTTGTAATTGAGTCTGGAGTGCGGATGAGTCAAAATCGTGCAAAAAACTGGATTTTTTTGTAAAAATTTTCAAAAAAAACTTTGAACCGACACCATTGAAGGTATTGAGATGAATCCAAAAGTGGCAATAATATCACAATCAGGGCGTCATTTTGACCCATTTTTCATTATGTAGCCATAAGTGGATTGTCGTTGAAAAAAAATTATCCACTGAAATTTCGCAATTTTGGATCCCATTTTTTACTGGATTTTTTTGGAATAATTTGAGTATGACAAACTCCAATCAAGAACCAGCAACGACAATGGAAGTTTTTGAAAGTCTTGCTTCTGGACTTCTTTTATCATAATACATGAAGTTGATTGCATTTTTGTAGCTTGTGTAATTGAGGATGGAGTGAGGGTGAGTCAAAATTGAGTCAAAATTTCGCAATTTTTCTTTGGATAAACTAAATCTGTACCTGATCCAATAAAGATCCAGTGAAGTGGGTACATTCCCTGGATAGACCGTTTTTCAATTCAGCGACGAGCATATGTTGAACGGTGATTCATATCATCCAATGACTTTTATTGATGAAGATGTGTCGAAATCAAGCAAAATAACCTTATTTTGCTCGACATCTCATATAAAAATGCAAATTTTTTGAAATTTGAAAAAATCATAAAATAAAATGGATTATTCCGATTCCAATGAATACTCCCTTGTGAAGATTGAATAACTGCAATGGTGATTTTTTTCACATTTTCTGAAGTTCCATTTTTAGCCACTTCGAGCTTCTCTAAATGCCTCAAAAATACTGATATTACCAAGCTTGAATGTCCCAGATGATAAGAAAATTTGGAATTTTCATACTCAATTGAAAGTAAGTCAATTGGATCAAAATTGAAGAAGTTGGCATTTCTCATCCACTTTTCTATGAGAGAGCTGGAGGTCTCAATAGAAACTTAATTTGATTCATTTTTGGTTTGGCTAATTCTTTGTAAAAATATCTACAGGAATGGATATCTTTGACATTGGTACAATTTAAAGTGTAATTGTGACATAGAAAAAGGAGCCATTTTTTGGTGATTTTTCCTATGTTTTTTGTGGAAGGTGGTCTTTTTTTTTCTCCAGACAGCCCCTGTTTTTTCTTAAGTATGGTGAAAGTTGATTGTGGTAGGAAAAATGAAATCCTTAACTATGGGGAAGTGAGCTTAAGTATGGGAAAGTTGGATAATGGGATTGGTGATGAAAGAAACATGGAAGAGTTGTTGAAGCTGATGATGGAAATGGAAAGACATTGATCTGGGGATTCATTTGAGCCATTTTGGAAGGTCTGGCGATAAGTAGATGATGTGGTATCAGAAGCAAATGAAGGTGAAAAATAGTGAAAATGACATCTTGTCAAGGTGATGATTGAGATATTGAAGGTATCGGGATGGATCCAAACGTCTGAGAAAAAGCATAATCAGGGCATCATTTTGACCCATTTTTCATCTTCTAGTCATAAGTGGATTGTTGTTCACAACAAATAATAGATTTCATCATTTTTCGTAAATTGCTCAGGAAATTTCTATTTTTCGTGACAGCTTCCCTAGTACAGCTATTGAAGTGATTCCAAAAATCTCCGATACAGCATAATCAGGGCTTCATTTTGACCCATTTTTCATCTTCTATTCATAAGTGGATTGTTGCTAAAATTATAGACAAACTTTCATTATTTATTCGTAAATTGCTCAGGAAAATTTTATTTTGTGCAAAAAACTGGATTTTTTGTAAAATTGTTGAAAAAAAACTTTGAACCGACACAGCGATGGCACTATTGAAGGTATCAAGATGAATCTAAAAGTCTGAACAATAGCACAATCAGGGCGTCATTTTGACCCATTTTTCATATTCTAGCCATAAGTCTATTGTTGCACTGATAAAAAAGTCCATCGAAATTTCTTCAATTTTCGCTCGATTTTTCACTGGATTTTTTTTGGAATAATTTGAGTGTGACAAATTCCAATCAAGAACCAGCAACAAAAATGGAAGTTTTTGAAAGCCTTGCTTCTGGACTTCTTTTATCATAATACATGAAGTTGACTGCATTTTTGTAGCTTTTGTAATTGAGTCTGGAGTGCGGATGAGTCAAAATCGTGCAAAAAACTGGATTTTTTTGTAAAAATTTTCAAAAAAAACTTTGAACCGACACCATTGAAGGTATTGAGATGAATCCAAAAGTGGCAATAATATCACAATCAGGGCGTCATTTTGACCCATTTTTCATTATGTAGCCATAAGTGGATTGTCGTTGAAAAAAAATTATCCACTGAAATTTCGCAATTTTGGATCCCATTTTTTACTGGATTTTTTTGGAATAATTTGAGTATGACAAACTCCAATCAAGAACCAGCAACGACAATGGAAGTTTTTGAAAGTCTTGCTTCTGGACTTCTTTTATCATAATACATGAAGTTGATTGCATTTTTGTAGCTTGTGTAATTGAGGATGGAGTGAGGGTGAGTCAAAATTGAGTCAAAATTTCGCAATTTTTCTTTGGATAAACTAAATCTGTACCTGATCCAATAAAGATCCAGTGAAGTGGGTACATTCCCTGGATAGACCGTTTTTCAATTCAGCGACGAGCATATGTTGAACGGTGATTCATATCATCCAATGACTTTTATTGATGAAGATGTGTCGAAATCAAGCAAAATAACCTTATTTTGCTCGACATCTCATATAAAAATGCAAATTTTTTGAAATTTGAAAAAATCATAAAATAAAATGGATTATTCCGATTCCAATGAATACTCCCTTGTGAAGATTGAATAACTGCAATGGTGATTTTTTTCACATTTTCTGAAGTTCCATTTTTAGCCACTTCGAGCTTCTCTAAATGCCTCAAAAATACTGATATTACCAAGCTTGAATGTCCCAGATGATAAGAAAATTTGGAATTTTCATACTCAATTGAAAGTAAGTCAATTGGATCAAAATTGAAGAAGTTGGCATTTCTCATCCACTTTTCTATGAGAGAGCTGGAGGTCTCAATAGAAACTTAATTTGATTCATTTTTGGTTTGGCTAATTCTTTGTAAAAATATCTACAGGAATGGATATCTTTGACATTGGTACAATTTAAAGTGTAATTGTGACATAGAAAAAGGAGCCATTTTTTGGTGATTTTTCCTATGTTTTTTGTGGAAGGTGGTCTTTTTTTTTCTCCAGACAGCCCCTGTTTTTTCTTAAGTATGGTGAAAGTTGATTGTGGTAGGAAAAATGAAATCCTTAACTATGGGGAAGTGAGCTTAAGTATGGGAAAGTTGGATAATGGGATTGGTGATGAAAGAAACATGGAAGAGTTGTTGAAGCTGATGATGGAAATGGAAAGACATTGATCTGGGGATTCATTTGAGCCATTTTGGAAGGTCTGGCGATAAGTAGATGATGTGGTATCAGAAGCAAATGAAGGTGAAAAATAGTGAAAATGACATCTTGTCAAGGTGATGATTGAGATATTGAAGGTATCGGGATGGATCCAAACGTCTGAGAAAAAGCATAATCAGGGCATCATTTTGACCCATTTTTCATCTTCTAGTCATAAGTGGATTGTTGTTCACAACAAATAATAGATTTCATCATTTTTCGTAAATTGCTCAGGAAATTTCTATTTTTCGTGACAGCTTCCCTAGTACAGCTATTGAAGTGATTCCAAAAATCTCCGATACAGCATAATCAGGGCTTCATTTTGACCCATTTTTCATCTTCTATTCATAAGTGGATTGTTGCTAAAATTATAGACAAACTTTCATTATTTATTCGTAAATTGCTCAGGAAAATTTTATTTTGTGCAAAAAACTGGATTTTTTGTAAAATTGTTGAAAAAAAACTTTGAACCGACACAGCGATGGCACTATTGAAGGTATCAAGATGAATCTAAAAGTCTGAACAATAGCACAATCAGGGCGTCATTTTGACCCATTTTTCATATTCTAGCCATAAGTCTATTGTTGCACTGATAAAAAAGTCCATCGAAATTTCTTCAATTTTCGCTCGATTTTTCACTGGATTTTTTTTGGAATAATTTGAGTGTGACAAATTCCAATCAAGAACCAGCAACAAAAATGGAAGTTTTTGAAAGCCTTGCTTCTGGACTTCTTTTATCATAATACATGAAGTTGACTGCATTTTTGTAGCTTTTGTAATTGAGTCTGGAGTGCGGATGAGTCAAAATCGTGCAAAAAACTGGATTTTTTTGTAAAAATTTTCAAAAAAAACTTTGAACCGACACCATTGAAGGTATTGAGATGAATCCAAAAGTGGCAATAATATCACAATCAGGGCGTCATTTTGACCCATTTTTCATTATGTAGCCATAAGTGGATTGTCGTTGAAAAAAAATTATCCACTGAAATTTCGCAATTTTGGATCCCATTTTTTACTGGATTTTTTTGGAATAATTTGAGTATGACAAACTCCAATCAAGAACCAGCAACGACAATGGAAGTTTTTGAAAGTCTTGCTTCTGGACTTCTTTTATCATAATACATGAAGTTGATTGCATTTTTGTAGCTTGTGTAATTGAGGATGGAGTGAGGGTGAGTCAAAATTGAGTCAAAATTTCGCAATTTTTCTTTGGATAAACTAAATCTGTACCTGATCCAATAAAGATCCAGTGAAGTGGGTACATTCCCTGGATAGACCGTTTTTCAATTCAGCGACGAGCATATGTTGAACGGTGATTCATATCATCCAATGACTTTTATTGATGAAGATGTGTCGAAATCAAGCAAAATAACCTTATTTTGCTCGACATCTCATATAAAAATGCAAATTTTTTGAAATTTGAAAAAATCATAAAATAAAATGGATTATTCCGATTCCAATGAATACTCCCTTGTGAAGATTGAATAACTGCAATGGTGATTTTTTTCACATTTTCTGAAGTTCCATTTTTAGCCACTTCGAGCTTCTCTAAATGCCTCAAAAATACTGATATTACCAAGCTTGAATGTCCCAGATGATAAGAAAATTTGGAATTTTCATACTCAATTGAAAGTAAGTCAATTGGATCAAAATTGAAGAAGTTGGCATTTCTCATCCACTTTTCTATGAGAGAGCTGGAGGTCTCAATAGAAACTTAATTTGATTCATTTTTGGTTTGGCTAATTCTTTGTAAAAATATCTACAGGAATGGATATCTTTGACATTGGTACAATTTAAAGTGTAATTGTGACATAGAAAAAGGAGCCATTTTTTGGTGATTTTTCCTATGTTTTTTGTGGAAGGTGGTCTTTTTTTTTCTCCAGACAGCCCCTGTTTTTTCTTAAGTATGGTGAAAGTTGATTGTGGTAGGAAAAATGAAATCCTTAACTATGGGGAAGTGAGCTTAAGTATGGGAAAGTTGGATAATGGGATTGGTGATGAAAGAAACATGGAAGAGTTGTTGAAGCTGATGATGGAAATGGAAAGACATTGATCTGGGGATTCATTTGAGCCATTTTGGAAGGTCTGGCGATAAGTAGATGATGTGGTATCAGAAGCAAATGAAGGTGAAAAATAGTGAAAATGACATCTTGTCAAGGTGATGATTGAGATATTGAAGGTATCGGGATGGATCCAAACGTCTGAGAAAAAGCATAATCAGGGCATCATTTTGACCCATTTTTCATCTTCTAGTCATAAGTGGATTGTTGTTCACAACAAATAATAGATTTCATCATTTTTCGTAAATTGCTCAGGAAATTTCTATTTTTCGTGACAGCTTCCCTAGTACAGCTATTGAAGTGATTCCAAAAATCTCCGATACAGCATAATCAGGGCTTCATTTTGACCCATTTTTCATCTTCTATTCATAAGTGGATTGTTGCTAAAATTATAGACAAACTTTCATTATTTATTCGTAAATTGCTCAGGAAAATTTTATTTTGTGCAAAAAACTGGATTTTTTGTAAAATTGTTCAAAAAAAACTTTGAACCGACACAGCGATGGCACTATTGAAGGTATCAAGATGAATCTAAAAGTCTGAACAATAGCACAATCAGGGCGTCATTTTGACCCATTTTTCATATTCTAGCCATAAGTCTATTGTTGCACTGATAAAAAAGTCCATCGAAATTTCTTCAATTTTCGCTCGATTTTTCACTGGATTTTTTTTGGAATAATTTGAGTGTGACAAATTCCAATCAAGAACCAGCAACAAAAATGGAAGTTTTTGAAAGCTTAGCTTCTGATCCTGATATGAACTAACACCTCAAGTTGATTGCGTTTTTGTAGCTTGTGTAATTGAGTCTGGAGTGAGTATGAGTCAAATTTTAGTGAAATTTGCGATAAATCTTTGAATCAAAATCTTGCTTCATCTAACGAAGCCATTAAAATAACTTCCCAATTCGTCGCAAAGACTAAACTCTATCAATATTTCAACCTATAATACAACACCATGGGAACTCTATATCTCGTAAATTTTACGAAAACCATTACCAAATCATGAATTTTAACCTCATTTTTGGAAAAACAAAATTCCACTTTCTACAATCCAGTGAATTATCAAATGAAAATATGACCATAAAAATGCATCTAGAAGTAAACTCAGAGCCTTATATTGGGATAAATTGATATTTGAAAATGATATCATGTAAATATCATGTATCAAATGACATAACATGCATTTTGACAGCAACTTTGTTTGATTTTGGATAAATCAATCAAAGTATCGATAAATAAAACACTTGCATTGAAAAGCCAGTATGTTTTTGTATCGGCTAGTATATCGTCGATGTCACATATATGTTTATTCAAGTGATAAATTTGAATTTAAGAATTTCATCAAATGCATAAGGGTACTGACTATGCTGGCTTGGTAGATAATATTGCAACTTTTGAAGTTTCTCAAAATGTGATCATTGAAATCAGATAATACTGATTAATGATATTTCATGATTGATTCGTCAATTAATTGATGGTTGTATCACTTTTGGTGTCGATGTAAATTGATATTATGTATGTATATGATTGTTTATTTTTTCAAATTTTTCATAGTAAAAAAAACAAGCAATTTTTGTCAATATGATGGGTTTGTCTTGTTTTACCTAACAACAAAAAGCTTCTTTGTCTTTGAGTGAAGTATCATGATAAACCGGGGGGAATTTAATAAATCGGTCAATATTATGCAATCATTTTAGTAGCTAGTACTTGAAAATTGTAAATAGGTCCTTCTAAGGTTTTGCTTTAGATGGTGTTAGAAATGATACCTATCATTTTGTAGTTGGTATATCACTTCACTACAAGTGTTGATTACATTAACTATAAGTGGAGTCTCTTATCTACATTTCAAATCGAAGGACTCAATTGAAAGTAAAAATTATTTCTTTGGATTTATATTTTACATATATCTTAAAAAGGGAAATATTATTTGACCAGAATATAATGCAATTTTTTTTGAATTCAAAGCAATTAAACTGCCAATGATTTCTTAAACACGATATGACTTTGAGATACTAATGTCTTTGAATGTAACAGATCTTATAAGTGATTCAATTCAAGATAAATGGTTCACAAAAACTTCGTAAATTGCTCAGTTTTTCACCTGTAAGTTGACGTCTTGCCTAATACAGACATAGTACAGCTATTGAAATGATTCCAAAAATCCTCGATACAGCATAATCAGAGCATCATTTTGACCTATTTTTCATTTTCTATTCATAAGTGGATTGTTGCTAAAATTATACCAAAACTTTCATTATTTATTCGTAAATTGCTCAGGAAATTCGAGTTTTCGTAAATTGCTCAGGAATTTCTTTGGTTTTCAACCTGTGACTTGACTTCTTGCCTATTACAGACATAGTACAGCTATCAAAACAATTCCAAAAATCTTCGATATAACATTATTAAGGCATCATTTTGACCCATTTTTCATCTTCTAGTCATAAGTGGATTGTTGCACTGATAAAAAAGTCCACTAAAATTCCTGCAATTTTCGCTCCATTTTTCACTGAATTTCCTTGGTTTTTGAGGTCAAAGAGAAAGCTCTAATAGAGATCCAGCGACAAGAATGGAAGTTTTTGAAAGGTTAGCTTCTGATCCTGATCTGAACGAAGATCTCAAGTTGATTGCGTTTTTGAAGCTTGTGTAATTGAGTCTGGAGTGAAGGTGAGTCAAAATTTAGTGAAATTTTCGACAAATCTTTGAATCAAAATCTTGCTTCATCTAGCAAAGCCATTAAAATAAATTCCCAATTCGTCGCAATAACTAAACTCTATCAATATTTCAACCTATAATACAACACCATGGGAACTCTATATCTCGTAAAAATTACGAAAACCCATTGCCAAATCATGAATTTTAACGTCATTTTTGGAAAAACAAAAATCCATTTTTCACATTCCAGTGAATTAATTAATCAAAATACCACCATAAAAATGCATCTAAGTTACAACACAGTCCTTAATAGAGAGCTGAATTGATATTAGAACATGATACAATGTAATTGCCATGTATTAAATGATATAAACTGCTAATTTGACAGCAATTTTGTTTGATTCCAGTTGCATCCATTAAAGTATTGCCAATTACAAGACCTTTTTTGAAGAGCCAGTATGGTTTTGTGTCGACTAGTATATTGAGAAGGTGATATAAGTGTTTATTCAAGTGATAAAATTGAATTTAAGAATTTCATGAAATGCATAAGGGTACTGACTATGCTGGCTTGGTAGATAATATTGCAATTTTTGGAGTTTCTCAAAATGTGATAATTAGAATCAGATGATACTGATTAATGATATTTCATGATTGATTCGTCAATTAATTGATGGTTGTATTGCTTTTGGTGTCAATATAAATTGATATTTAATATATACGATTGTTTATTTTTTCACCCATATAATTTTTTACAAGCAAAAATTGTTTGTGTAAACGAATTCTCTTTTACAAGAGAATAACATGATAATTAAGAAGTTTATTAAATTGATCAATCTTTTAACTTCATTTGATATTTTGGAATCTAAGGATGCCAAAATACTTAATAAACCCTGTGAAATAGTTAAATCCTCCACTAGGTTTCAAATTGATATACATGAAAGTTCCCAGATTAAACGAATTATAATAAAATGATAAAATTAGAGAGTTAATCATAAGTATTAAGGTCATAGAAATTAGTATAAAATTAAGTCATAATATAAAAGAATTAAAAAAAATAGGAAGAGTTAAACCTTTTCTTCGATATGTTCTGCAGCACCTTTATCTTCCCAAGCAGCATTAGTAACAGCTAATCTTTGATGTCTGTATAATGGAGGTAATGGAGCGACATTTCTTCTCAAGACATAAATTTGGAAATTTCTGAAAAGAGATTTTGTTTGATAATTAGCATGAGCAATACAACTGACGGAAAATACTTCATCTAATTCTTCCAATGTTAAAGATTTAGTTTCTGGTAAGAACCATAAGACCATGAAAAACCCAACAAGGTTCCATGCGGCATACCAACCAAAAGCACCTTGACTCTTAAAAGCTCTTAATAATGAAGGCCAAGTTAAAGATAAGATGAAATTGAAGAACCAACATGTTGCAGTAGCAAATGACATACCGACATCTCTTACAGATAATTGATGACATTCAGCAGAATAAGTAAATGGCACAGGACCCTCTGAGGTGGAATAAACAATTGTAAATAAGTAAATACCAAGAATGATAATGGCTAATCTACCTGGACTTGTATCACCAGGGTACCAAAAACCGAAACCAGCCATCAATAAGAAAAGACACATTAATGGGAAGGCAAATAATAATAAAGTACGACGACCAAATCTATCAATTGTGAAAACAGCAGGTAAAGCAAATACAGTATTAAGCATACCAAAACCCCATGAGGCAATTAAAGCATTTTGTTCAGTGAAACCACCTTGAATGAAAATTGAAGATGAGTAATAGGCAATGACATTAATACCACAAAATTGTTGCATAAACATAACAATCCAAGAACCTAAAGCAGCATTTCTATTTCTTCTAACTGTGAATAATTCGATACATTTTCTTGTATAACTAATTTTATAAGATTCTTCTTCCAAGAACAAGACATATTGATAGAAAGTATCTCTTGCAGCTTGTAAATCATGATTTCTCAAGATTCTATAAGAATCGTACAGTTCTTGATGCTTATCGATACCCATAAGCCATTTTGGTGATTCTGGACATTGCCAAATTTGGGCACAACAAAACAATGCAGGAATCAATGCGGAACCGAGCATTAATCTCCATTCTAAACCAAATGGGATGCCATGACTTGGAACTTTATAAAAAGCCAAACACATGACATAACCAAACATGATACCAAATGCAGTCCATAATTGCCACATCATAACTAATGAACCTCTAATTCTTGCCGGGGTACATTCTGCAGCATAAACAGGAATTGTAGCCGATTTTGGACCGATACCAAAACCTAAGAAGAATCTTGCAATGAATAAATGGTACCAAGTATTGACAAAACCTTGCCAAAAACAAGTCAGTCCAGAGATGAAACAAGTGATAAAGATGGTCCATTTTCTACCGAAACGGGCATTTAAAGGATCAGTTAACCAACAACCGATACATGAGCAACATAAATAAGGAGCCGAGTTGACTAAACCTTCCAACCATGAGTCTCTCTTTGATCCAGAAGGATTCAAGCCAAAAGCAGATGGCCAAAATAAATCGGCACCATTAATTACCGATTCATCCATACCTTGAACAGCAGCACCCATTGAACAAACAGCAATTAAATAAATCATTTTCCAAGGTAATCTATAAGGATGTTCAACTTCGTAATGTAAAAATTCCTTTTCATCTTGTGAAAGGAAATCCATTCTATTGAAACCGTTTGGATTTCTTGCAATAGCAGCAGCTTTACCGAAAATTTCTTGGTCCATACCATATTTTCTTGCATAATTTCTTCCCATATCAATAACTTGTTGTTCAGAATATTGACTCAAGATATTACCTTCTTCTAAATTTTCCTCCTCCAGTTGACTACTCTTCTCGACAAAGGCATCTGAAGAAGATGAATTTGTATCATTGTGAGCATTATTATCGAAAAACCCACCATTATTAGCAGGTTTTTCTTCAGCAGTAATATTTTCAGACATTTGAATTGTGAATTGAATAATAAATAAAATTAAATTGTGGGGATACCTTTACTCTTTATATAGCACATTGTTGATCATCTATCTAACCAAGAAAAAAAAAAAAAAAAGGGCAAATTGTTTACGTAATTGTGCATATAGAAGTGGTGAAGGAGGGCATAATAACAAAACCAGAAGAAAAAAGTTCTTAAATGGTCATTCTAACAATTGTGCACAGTGTGTTATCCGATTTGTGGAGAGAGGCACAATGGATTTTGTGGAGAGAGAGAAAGAAAAAAAGGGCAAACAAACGAGAGAGGGTCACACGAAATGGAGAACTTGATTGGTCGATCGACGGAATTCCTTTCTTCAACTAATATGAAGTCCGTTGGATGAGGAGGCTTGGATGTGTCATGTATTGATATCTGTATCTAGATAGATATCTAGATATGAGTATATATCTATTGGTATATATTGAATCTATTGGTATCATATATGTGATATATATTGATTGATTGATTGCTCACCGGATAAACTAGCTCAGAAGTGGGGTGTATATTAAATAGCAATCAAGCTTAAAAAAAAAATTGATTGCTATAAAATACTTGCCCTTTCCCCGGAAGGGAAGAAGAAGAAGAAGAGCAGAAGAAGAAGGGCATATGCCCTTTTCTTTGTTTCGAGGGAAAAGTTGCTCAAAGTTTTTCCAAATAAACCAAACAAACCTCTTAACTCCATTTCATTCATCTTTTAACACTGCTGTTAACACATCATTTTTTCTTGTGATCATGAATAAATCTTCTGGTTGTACTGTCTTTCTCTTTGCATGGCTAATTATATATTAGTAATCTCTCTCGTATAAGATCAATATAGATATACTCACTTGGCAAATGATTCTAAATCTTCTCCTAATGATACTATTTGGACGTTAGTATGTTATCTAATATATCACAATTCAATCACTTACAAGCTTGATTATAAACTAATTCAACTAATGTTGCTGTAAAATTTGGTGTTGCAGTGATTCCAAGTGTCTTTGTCTCTTGTTCCACTATCTTGGCCACTGTTAACCATAAATTTGCTTTTAAATGCTTGTATCTTAGTTAGTACTATCATCTATCATTTTATACTACCCACTTACACTAGCTGTCTCTTTCTCTTCACTTGTTAAATGTTTCATTTGTTGTTTAATAAATAAATAAATAAACAAATAAATGAAAAAAAAAAAAAAAGAAATCGCGTAGTGGGAAATTTTATCACGTAACTAAAATGGCTCCATTAATACCAATCCCACCAACATTACCACCATTCTTAGAACCGTATTTACCAACTCAACAAGAGAAACCATTTGTCACATTAACATATGCCCAGTCATTAGATTCCCGAATTGCGATAAAACCCGGTGTACAAACCGTGATTTCTCATCTAGAGACAAAGACAATGACTCATTACCTTCGCTCTAAACATGATGCTATCTTAGTTGGTATTGGTACTGTACTTGCTGATGATCCAGGTTTGAATTGTAGGTACAATGATCATAAGATAATCCCCGTTATATTGGATCCAAGTTTCAAATTTTGTACCAAGATTAAAAATTCAAGATTGATAAAGACGTTGATATCAGGGGAAGGTGCTGCTCCTATTATAATAATTGCTGATAATGTTCAAATAGCACAAGAAGATTATGATTACTACCATAATGAGATTGGTTTAAAATTTATAAGATTACCTTCAGAGTATGGTTTAATTCCATGGAAACTTATTTTCCAAGCTTTATCTTGTCTAGAAATAAATTCAATTATGGTGGAAGGAGGTGCAAAAGTGATAAATGATTTACTCGCATATAGGGAAAATGGCCAGTCATGTATCAATAGTTTAATCATCACTATCGGTCCAATTTTCCTTGGTTTAAATGGTGTTCAAGTTTCACCATTGGACAAGATTAATTTACAAAAAGTTACATGGTGGACAGGTTCGCAAGATAGTGTATTAGCTTCGCAAATTTCTTATAAGCAAATTCTATAACTTGCATAACGACCAGAAGTTTCTGATCTTCTAATAATCTTGACAACTTGACCTCTTTTCAAACCTAAATAACGTGCTACCGGATCTTCTCTTTGAATTCTAGGAAGTTGAGATTCTTTTAATCTGTATCTTTTCAACAACTCTTTCTTTTCGTCATTTGATAACCTAATATGTCTTGGAACTAATTCATGATGTGTAATATTAACAACTAGACTATTCTCTTCAAATGTCTCAATAGAACCTTCAGTGAACGTTGGAATCATCTTATTCGCAGATGAAGTGATATTTTGTTGATAAATAAATAAACCTGTACTGAATTTTCTTTCACTCATATTAATAATAAAATTTCTCATCGTCTTAACACCGACACTCGCCTCATCACAAAACTCAACCCACAATGCACCCAAATCTGGGAACTTCGCTAATGCATCTGATGTTGGTTGTGCTTGGAAACTCATCAATTTACGTTGTGGTATACCCATACCATCACAAATCTTAGATCTAAACTCATCCAACGACATATCAATCTCCTCTTGTGTAATGAAATATCCTCGGTCTTTGACCATCTCCTTCACCGTTCTGTATGCCCTCCACAAACGTGAAACTGTTCTATCTGTATCTTCCATTATTCCCTTTTATCTACTTTATCTAATCCCATAATCAATTAAATGAAAATTTTTTTTTTCTCTTATTTTTTTTCAATATAAATTTTGATACACAATTACACGACCTTTCTTCTATAATTCAACACAACATCACCACTTTTCTTCCAAATTCTAGCTTTCATCGTTGCCAAAGTCATATCAAATGGGATAACTTGATCGACACATACCAATTCAAGAAACTCATGGGCTTTAAAACCCGGTTGCTCCGCTTCTACAGGTTTAGAATCCAACCTCTCGATAATAAAAGATGCAATCTTATGAGCTCTCAATACACTAACTGCATTTAATTTGTTAGAAGACTGTGTTATAGGTGCCAAATTCGATTCATATCCTTTATATTCTTCAATGATAAAATTGATCTTTGTATATGCTACAGCTGGGAATTTACTCAACAATAATGCATTCCCACACCACCTGGGTAAGATTTTTTCGAAAACAATTAATGTTGATTCATCAATGTATTCATTTAAATTGCCATGAAATAACTCGTGTGTAGAATTATTGGATAACTCACTGATGATTAATAACGTGTTAGAAGCTAACTCAATAAATGGCAATTCCAATTCTCCAATATGTAATCCAGATTCTAATTTCGAATCATATTTAGATCTAATTTCTTGTACTAATGAATAAGTCGATTCCTGATTATGGTGACTCTCTGTAGTGACAACAGATGAAGCTGAAGACACTGGTTTATCTACTGTCGACGAAGTACTTCCAGATCTCGAAGACTTGCCGAAAAACTTGAATTTCCTCTTATGATCATCATTTGAAGGTTTTTTCGAAAGTGCAGGTAATGTCGCAACAGCAGCAGGCATAGTTGGTGGTGGTTGCACAGGAACTGATTTGGAAGCATCATTCGACATTATCGATTCAAGATTTTCATGACCTGACTTGTCAAGTGAAACTTCTGGAATGTTTAAATCCAACGTATTTAATCTTGAAATTGATGGCATCGATAAATCAGAATTTGATCGTCTCGAATGTCTATATTGACTATCTTGTAAAAGTTCTTCCTTAATAAATCTGCGGAAAATGTTTTTCAAAACCATTCTACCTAAATTGATCCTGCAACTTATCTTCTTATCTTCTAATTCTTCCACTGTATATTTTTGTGCATATTGTCTTTCCAAATATGGGAACTCAACTAATAACTGATCCAAATAAATCTCAGTATTACTAAAACTTGATTCATCTAAAGTGATAAATAATTTCCCAGATTTGATCTCAACTTTGCACCACATAGGTAACGTTTCATTTGTCTGATACTTATCAATAACTTCATTGAATTTATATTCTAACATATCCATCGGATCTTGAGACTCAGGTTTTGTAGTCTCCACCGTCTCTAATGCACAACTCTTGATCAAATCCCAAACTTTAATTGTTCCAGATGTATCCATAGTGACAACATGTCTTCTATCATTCAATAATCTATGTTTAACTAATCCACTTTGTCCTTCAATTTTTTGTATTGGATCCACGGCAATTGGAATCGTTCTAATCGGTTTTGGTGGTGAGTTATGTAAAATTTTAACTCTATCAACTTCTTCCTCATCATCATCATCATCATCATCATCATTATTAATAATGAATTCACCATTAGGTCCACCATTAGTTGACAAAAATGGTGATAAGAAAATATCATCATCATCATATTCATCATCTTTCAAATCAAATTGTCTTGTGGGCCTAGTTATCTCATCTAATTTCGAAACTTCGTATGTTGAATTATTCGACAAATGAGACACTAAGTCATATAAATCATCACTGACAATATTACTTGCCTGGAACGGATCTGAGACAACTGAAGTTAAGGACAAATCTGTTGGCTCACTTGTCATTGGTGTACTACCGTTATTATAAATACTCAAATTTCTCAGTAACTTAATAGACTGATACGTGACAAGCTTATTCGTACTAGGTATCGCCCATCTCTTGATAAATGCATTACTATCTTCATCTCTCGCAGAAGTAGACATCACCGAAGATGAACTTGACCATATCGAATTATCACCAAATTTTATTGAAAGAACACCATGTGGTTCTGAAGTTGTCTCATCATCATCGATTAATTGATTCGACAAATCAGCAATCACTGTTGATACGCCTAAACTTTCATTCAATTTCCCCGTGATTATCGAATTATTAGCATAATAATAATCATAATTACAAGCTTTTAAATCTGTCTTGATAATTAATCCATTTCTATCACCTGAATAAAAAACATTAAACAAATCATCATTTTGATTTTCTTCATCGGGACATTCAAGTGACCAAATTGATGAATCATGCATATCAAAAGTTCTCAAGACTCTATTTGTTCTTAAACACCATATCTTTACTGTGGAATCAGCAGATCCTGAAAGAATATAATTATTTTTCAAAATTAAACTCTTAATATTGCCCTGGTGTCCAGAAAGTTTCTTTGTAGCTCTTATTGAATTTGATCTAGAATCATATAACTTAATCACATTCTCTGGTCCACCTCCGGCAATCAAATTAGGTAAACATGATAATGCATAAACAGAGCCTCTCTCATTATCGGAGTCCTTGATACTGGCAACTTGATGTTGCCTATCTAAATCCCAAATCGATATAGATTTATCCAAACTTCCTGAAATTATATGTCTCGGATTTCCCAGAGTATATGCTAAACATCTCACGTAGTCTGTGTGATAACCAATGGCTGTGACCAGATCATTTTTCGACGAATCCCAAATCTTGACAGATAAATCGGAAGAACATGAGACAATTGATTTATCATCGTTCAACAACTTGATATCATTGATCCAGTCTGAATGCACTTGGGCATGGTTCGACATCTTGTAATTACCATATTTGGGCAGATGGAAATTTATACCTTTCCTTATCTGAGACTCCAAGAAAACCAATTCCGATTCGTTATCATACGAAGTCGATGCATAGTCATGAATTGACGTGTAATTGCTCAACTTATTATCAAGGTCATCCAATGGATAGTCTATTTCACCGAATTCTTCACTGGAACTCCATCCAGAGACAATTCCATCTCTGCCTGCCGAAAATAACCTGTTATCGGATTTGCTGAATTGTAAAGCATTGACACCCAATGAATGACCCTGGTGGAACTGTGTAGGTCCCAAGATATATGTGACAGACTTTTTTGATTTCTTTGCCACAGTCATAATGCTCTAACTTGAGCTGGTGGTGATATATATATGTGCAAAATGTTAAAAAGCAAATGAACGGAATCAAGCCCTCGCTTTTTTTTTTTTTTTTTTTTTTTCCCCCGTGTCTCTAAGAAAAACCCAACAACAAATAACAGTTCTTTTAACCAAAAAATCAAATGACAAAATATCTTCCTTCTATAGATGCTACTGTTCTTTCGTTGAATATTTCCTAAAAGAATCACTTCATACGTTTTTTCCGGTTGTCGAAGTTAATTTTTCAATTTTTGTTTTTTTTTTTTTTTTTTTTTCCATTCATTCAATTTTGGTTTTTTGCAAACGAAAAGTGGAGACACAACAGAAGGAGTGCAAAGTGATGTCTAGTGGTAGAATAGTATCATTAGCCAATGCTACTATTAGGAGGTTTGTGGATTTCAAACACAAACCTAAAATTTTCCCTTGTCCGATATCTTTTGAGATCAAGAAAAATGAGAAATGGGCTATCATGGGTGAATCCAAATTACCATTTATGCAAGTATTGGCCGGAAATTATATAGTTGAACCTATGGGTGCCAGAGAGTATCCGGAATTGGGGAAAGGGACATGGCCGAGTTCAGTGATTGAGTTGCTTCAATTCACCAATAACAATTATGGCAAATCTGCCGATGGTACTGGGAATGGAGGTTTTACGCATTTGGGTGCACGTTATGAGACTTTTAAAGATCTTGAAATTGATATCAAGACAGAGGACTTCATATGTGATTTATCGTATAATGCATCTCATCGAGTAGATCAGACAAGATATCAAAATTTGCTCGATTGCTTATCACTTAAAGGTTTAGAAGATAAGTTCATCAATGGGTTAAGTAATGGTCAATTTAGAAGAGCTAGAATTGCTAGAGCATTATACAGAGATACCCAGTTGTTATTATTTGATGATCCTTTCTTAGGCTTAGATCCAACTGCCACTAAGACAGTTTCACAAGTCTTGAGTGACTATACTCGTACAAGAAATATTGTTATTGGACTTAGAATTCAAGATGCAGTGCCAGATTGGATTGATCATATAGCTATTGTCAACGAAGATGGGATCATTATAAAAGGTAACCGTGAAGAAGCCCATGATAAACTTGCTGAACTTGTTGCCAAACACGATGCAGAGCAACACCTGAAAAGATTATCATATGAGAAACGTCAACTGGAACAAAAAAAAAAATTCGAAGATAGACAAAAATCAAATGCTAATAGTTCAGAAGTTGTTATCCAATTTGATGATATCGATGTCTCATATCTTGGTAGAGAACCAACTATCAAGAACTTGAATTGGAAAGTCCACCATGGTGAAAAATGGCACATAAGAGGTAATAATGGTACCGGTAAGACCACAATTCTTGCCCTAATTACACTTGATCACCCACAGTCTTGGAATAGCAAGATTTCACTATATGGTGCAACACGTAAGACAGGTAAGACCAATTATTTCGATAATAATGAGCAAATTGGGTTCACTTCACCAGAGCTTCATGCATTGTTCCCACGACATAGAACAGTTTTCGAAACCATTGGTAACGGGTACTGTGTGGGGAATTACTTACCACCAACTGATCTCTCACTGGAGCAAATTGATAACATCAATGCACTTATTGATCAATTTGGTTTCAATAAAGACACAAAATTCAAAGAACTCGGGATCAGTGACCAGAAAATTGTCTTATTTTTAAGGGCAATTGTTAAGAAACCAAAGATTTTAATCTTGGATGAAGCTTTCAGTGCAATGACAGATGATGCCATTGAAAAATGTAAAGAAGTCATTGATTCTTGGACCCACGGATGTGTTCTTGCAATTGGCCACGTCGACAACGAATTACCACAATGTGACAAGTACATTAGACTCGTAAACCCCGCTGAAGGTGAATACGAATCAGGTATCTGTGCCTGATATATAGATATATAGAAATATACTGTATTAGGAAGTTATAATTTGTAGTGTTTGTTGGTTTCAATTTTTTTTTTTTTCTTTGATGGCAATCTAAAAACATTTGCACAATATTCAATTGAATTGAAATTAAACTAGCAAAGATGGATGAAAATTATGATGTTATTGTTCTTGGTATGTGTGTTTTGGTAGGAATATGCATAGGAATTATACTAACATGTCAATTGAAGGAACCGGTAAGTTTTTAAAGATACTGAATGTTTTGATTGATGATACTAACATTCTTCTTAGGTTTGAACGAATGTCTCTTATCAGGTCTCTTATCAGTTGAAGGTAAGAAAGTTTTGCATATTGATAGACAAGACTTTTACGGGGGAGAAAGTGCTTCATTGAATTTGACTCAATTATATAGCAAATTTAAACCTTCTAAGAAACCTGATGAAGCTTTAGGAAGAGATAGAGATTGGTGTGTTGATTTGATTCCAAAATTCTTAATGGCCAATGGTGAATTAACTAACATCTTAGTTGTATGTATATATATTGTCTTTTCACTTTATTTAACAGCTACTAACCTATTTTGCAGCACACTGATGTTACACGTTATATCGAATTCAAGCAAATCTCGGGATCATATGTTTATCGTTCCGGTAAAATTGCCAAAGTTCCTTCTACACAGGCTGAAGCCATTTCTTCATCATTGATGGGTATTTTTGAAAAAAGAAGAATGAAGAATTTCTTGGAATACATTATTAAATATGATGAAGAACTTGTTGCAACACATAAAGGTTTTGATTTTGATAAGAGTACCATGGATGAATTATACACTTATTACGGTTTGGAATCAGGTACTAAGGATTTCATTGGTCATGCAATGGCTCTTTGGTCAAATGATAATTATTTGAAAGAACCAATTAGAGAAACTTATGATAGAATTATTCTTTACTTGAATTCGGTTGCCAGATATGGTAAATCTCCATATATTTATCCATTATACGGTTTAGGTGAATTACCACAAGGTTTTGCAAGATTATCAGCCATCTATGGTGGTACTTATATGTTAGATACACCAATTGAAGAAATCTTGTACACTGAAGATGGTAAATTTGAAGGTGTCAAGACAAAAGAAGGTACTGCCAAGGCACCAATTGTCATTGCTGATCCAACATATTTCCCGGAGAAAGTTAAGAAAACTGGTGATAGGGTCATTAGAGCAATGTGTATCTTGAATCATCCTATTCCAGGTACTTCTGATGCTGATTCACTGCAAATCATCATCCCTCAAAATCAAGTTGGTAGAAAAAACGATATTTACATTGCTGTGGTATCGTCTGCTCATAATGTTTGTTCCAAAGGTCATTACTTGGCAATCATTTCCACCATTATTGAAACTGATAAGCCCCATATCGAATTGGAACCTGCTTTCAAAATCATTGGTCCAACTCTCGATGTATTGATGGGTATCGCCGAGTTGTACGTTCCAGAACAAGATGGTAAGACCGATAACGTTTTCATCTCGAAATCATACGATCCAAGTTCTCATTTCGAAACTACAACAGATGATGTTAAAGATATATACGAAAGAGTCACTGGTAAACCTTTAGTTTTGAAAAAAAGGGCCACTGCTGAAGAAGAAGAAGCCTTAGCAGGTTTATAGATTCTTATTTCTCTATTAGTTTTTTTCTTATTATTAAATTACTATATATATATATATAAGAAATTTGTAACGAAATCAAGCTTCTTTCACCGAGACTTTGTCTTCCTCTTTAACTTCAGTGGAATCTTCATCAGGTGTTGGTCCTAACTGACTAACAGAAGTACGTAATGAAACTTGATAATCTGTTTCGATTCCTCTGAAAATGGCATTAAACAATGCAATAAATGAATGACGTCCCTGGTATAAAGGCACAATTATGATATAAGCTGTAGCAACTAGCAACCAAATCATCATGATAACAACCCACTGTCTGAAATAAGTCTTACTGAATGTGTAACCGGAACCCATCAAGGAAACTGGTAAGATTATGTAACCTCCAAATAATAATATACAATTGAGGATGACACAGAGTAATGAATATTTTTGTAACTTGTGTTTTTGTTCTTCTGTTACTCTCATAGCCTCTCTTTCTAATTCATCAGCATCATCACCTGCTTCAAAAGCATTGTTGAAACTCTTAAAATCAAATGGTTCCGGTTCTGGGAACACATATGAAAAAATGATGAGATAAAATAAAGTTGAGAATAACGAGACAAAATTGGCCACAAGACAAGGTTGAACATTTGAAACTGTGGTCTTATCGATAACTGGGTAATAAGCAGCAGTGGTTCCAATCCAGCATGCAATCCCCGTGATTGTCCCCAGGGGGCAACTTATAACTAAAGCCTTAGCTGACATCTTAGACCAAAAAAGAGTTAATACGATACTGAAAACAGCTGGTGATACAATGATACCTGTGAATGATAATAACCAACCCACGGTGACACCAATATAGTTAAAAATAACTGAGATGACAGCCATGAATAAACTGAAGCCTATCACTGCCATATGAGTCACAGTGACTAATTGTTTACCGGTGGCATCAGGTCTGATATAACTTCTATAGACATCATAAGTGGCAATTGATGAAAATGCAATCAATTCAGCCGAGGTGGCAGATGTAACAGACATGAATAACATCAATAATCCGGCAACAGCCCCACTTTTGCCCAAGATGGTACCCATTGCATAAATGACAGGAAGACCAGAATCTATTTCATTTTCAGTTAACAGGTTAGGATAAGTGAAAGATTCAGGTAATACTAACATTGCTCTTGTTGCCAAACCACCACATGTACCTAAAGCCCATGGGATAACTAACCAACAACTTGCACCCAGAACATAACCTTGGAAAATACCTTTTGGATCAGAGGCAACCAGTTTTTGTCCATATGAAGGATCAGCAAAGATACTACTTATACCAGAAGTCAGTACGGTATAAGTTAACATCATCATTGTTGGATTATCAAATGACAAATAGTTCTTCCCCGTGGCAGCAGGGAATTTTTCTTGTACTTCAATGAGTAAATCGTACATTCTATCGGGAGATCCAATGATTGAAGAACTACCAAAAGTTGTGAAACACATGACACAAATGATGAGATAAATGATCACTGTATGGATCCAATCTGAGATAAAAGTTGCGTTTAATCCACCGAATAAAGTATATATGCAAACACCCATTGGGAGTAAGAAAGATGCAGCAACGATATTCATTCCACAAGTACTATGGAAACCTTGACTTCCACCTAATAATAATAAAGATGACACTAAGACATTTGTTGCAGCACAATAGACCAAGTATACCCAATGACCTTGTTTGCCAAATCTGACTCTAACCAATTCTGCAATTGTGTGAACACCAGGTGCAACAATTTTCATTTGAAGCCCTAAAAACACAAATAACAAGACTTGAATCGTTCCACCAATAGCATACAAGAATCCACCAGAGACACCATGGCTATATGACCACTGACCAGAACTTAAAAGAGTCAGTGGCCAAGTCCATGATGAGACCGTCGCTGAGGCAATTAAACCGGCATTGACAGATCTAGAAGCTGTTGAAAATCTCTCTGAATTTTGTACTTGTCCCATATATTTCGACAAGATCTTAGTGACACCCACCATCATAATGGCAAAGAGTGCACCCAACCCAACGGCAAAACCATAACCGTATCTTTGTTCTAAAATAAATTCACCATGAGAACTCATTTTTCAATGTTTTATGGATTTCTTCCTGCCCAAAAAAACAGAAGTCTCCCAATATATATATATATATATATATAGGCCAAATATTTTTCCTAAAAAGAAAAGCTTTATCAGTTACTGCAAATCATTATGTAAGATAGCTTATTTAGTGATGTATATATACACCATTGACAGATCTGCTATGATTTTTTTTGCTAAGTGGAAAATTTTTCCAGACCATCAGGAGAGAAAGAGTACCTTTTGCCATGCAGGAAAGGGTGACCGTTGAACCTCTTGTCTTGTTACTCAGGTGCTTCCTTTCAGCCTCATGAGAGAACGACGGAGTCAAGAGAGGTTCTTGCTTGTGATGACTGTTCGGGGCTCTGAGTGCTTTTCCCATAAAGGGAACACCATATCTTTATAGCTATTTTTTTTAAAAAAACATTTTATGTACGCTTATTTCTAACTCTATACGACATTTCTCAGGAACCCATTATCTTAGTTCTCTCATGTTAATGCTGATTGTTGATCAATTAGGTCAATTAGGCGCACCCGACTCCCTCAAGGGAAACCGAGTTCCGTGCTTATCTCTATTTGCGCAGGAGATCGGTCAACGGTGGGGTGGAAAATAAAAAAGATAGATAAGAGAATCATTTAAATTCAACTTGATTTGCTGTTACGGAAGATGCAGAGATTGTTAAGGGAAATGCCATCAAAAGCTTTAGCTGTTAAGCCAGGAAGATTAATCGATACTATTCATAGTACTGCCAAATGGGGTGCTAAATTCCCATGGGGTCCAGATGCAACACAGACAGGTGTATGCCGTCTTGCATTGAGTGATGAAGATAAGCAAGTTAAGGACTGGTTTTATGAGGAGACAACTAAAATAGGTTGTGAGGTCAAGATTGATGAAGTTGGGAACATGTTTGCCATTTACCCAGGTAAGAACCCGGGTCCAGCAACATGTATGGGGAGTCATTTGGATACTCAACCGACAGGTGGCCGTTACGATGGTATATTGGGTGTCTTATCTCTGTTGGAAGTTATTAGGACTTTCCACGATAATGCGTATGTACCTAATTATCCAGTTGGTGTCATCAATTGGATGAATGAAGAAGGTGCAAGATTCCCAATGAGTATAATGGCTTCATCTGTTTGGGCCGAGAATATTTCAAAAGAAGAGATTTATGCCATGAAATCTGTCACTGATGTTAAACCAGTTACTGTGAAAGAAGAGTTAGAAAGAATTGGATATTTAGGATCAGTACCTGCCTCTTATAAGGAAAATCCAATTGCTGCTCATTTCGAATTACATATTGAACAAGGTCCAATCTTGGAAGAACAGCAAAAGGAAATTGGTATTGTCAAAGGTGTTCAAGCCTATGTTTGGTACAAAATCGTTGTAAAAGGTAAAGCTCAACACACTGGAACTACACCATTAGGTAGTAGAAAAGATGCATTATTAACAGCTTCACAAATGGTGGTTAAAGCCAATGAAATTGCTCATCTGAATAATGGGTTATGTTCAATTGGTATCATGGATATCTTACCAAAAGTTGTCAATGTTATCCCTGAGGAAGTTAGTTTCACTTTGGATGCTAGACATACCACTGATGAAGGTTTGAAAACGATTGTTGATAGTTTGAAAAAAGAATTTCAAATCATTGCTGAACTGGGTAATAAGACAAGTACTTCAAAGCCATTGGAAGTAGAATTCCAACATATTTACACATCTCCTGCCGTGCAATTCAATGCCAAGTGTATAGAATGTGTTTCAGAATCAGCTAAAGAGTTATTCGGTGAAGATCAATGTATCCCAATGATAAGTGGTGCTGGACATGATTCTTGTTCAACTTCAACAAGAGTCCCAACTGGTTTCATTTTCATTCCAAGTAAAGATGGTGTCAGTCATAACCCAGAAGAATATAGCACACCAGAACAATGTGAAAATGGATTCAAAACTTTATTAGGTGCTGTTGTGAGATATGACGAGTTACGTGGTGCTGGAGAAGTATAATTATATATTTATTAAAAAAACTCTATAATAAGACAGCAGCTAAACCGGCAACACCTGCAGCGAAGACACCGTATGAAGAACCTTGAACAACAGCAGCACCAATTGAAGTTGAAGTTGTCGAATTACTTGAATTACTTGTATTCTTTCTAATTTTTTTTTCAATTTCGAAATTTCCACCATAGATAATATTTGAACATGCAATTCTTGAATTATCGGCTTTGTGAATTGTCACTGATAATCCTCCGACAAAGGCAACATTTGCTGGGTTCAATGAAATATATTTCTCATTGTAACTAGTCTCTAATTCCATACCATTGATGAAACCATGTTTTCCTGATAAATCACCAACTTCACACATGGAGTCTTTCTCGGCAATGGCACATGGTGTAATACCTTGGAATGGATTCAAATGTCCCCCAGTGGCATAACAATCACCATTTGATGGTACAGGAAATTCATGAATATGATACATGAATGGACCACCTTCATCTGGTAATCCAGTTAATTTGACATCAACATTGACAGAGCCCGAGGAAGATGGCTCAAATTTAACATAACCTTTAATATCAGAGTCAAATTGGGCAATTGCATATGAATTTGAAACTGAATCAAATGATGCTGGAGCTTGTTGATAGAACAATGAGGCCAATGCTGGAATAGCAGTTATGACTTTCTGTGATATAGCAACCATTTTTGGTTTTGTCCTCAACTAAAATTGTAGCGATTCTCTTCTATATATACGTGATCCCAAGACCTGCATATTCGAATTAGAAGGTCAAAAAAAGAACGAAATTTATTATTTTTAAAAAAATTTTCCATATTTATGCAGCAGCATATTCAAATTGATAAATAAAAGAGGTGATCTCGAGGTCAATTACCGTTAACTCTCTCGGTGTAATAATGCCCACAAACTTGTTTTAAGTTGAAATTACCTGTTGCTTTTGTGAGAAAGATAATCCTGTATAGAATAGAATAGAATACAATAAATCAGAGCATTCTTGCAGCAACCACTGAGGCTTAACCTTCTTCTTATCAATATGATCTTGTGAAAAAAAAAAAAAAAAAAAAAATTTAAATACGTAAACAATTAAATACTTGATCAATTTATAGATATAGATATAGATATAGATATAGACAATGGTGAGTGAATTCTAAGCTAATATCATTTCACTCCATACTAACCACTGACAGTCATCAACTTTATACACATTCTCGGATGAGACTTTAACTCAATTGAAAAAATTTAGAATGCAAAGTGCCAGAGGCACATCAATGGAACTGGTTATATGTGAGTATATATATATATCTTTTTATTAAAACATGTGCTAACTGGATTATAGATCAAATTGATAAGACCACATATGAGATTAAGAGAGATGGAGATATAATTACAAGTTTTGAAGAGTTGAAAGATGAATTACCTGATAATTCTCCATCTTTTATAGTGTTATCCTACCCTTTTAAATTGGATGATGGCAGATTCAAGATCCCATTGGTCATGGTATATTATAAACCTGCAACTGCTACTCAGGAGACAAAGATGTTATATGCTGCTGCAACAGAACTTTTCAGAGAAAAAGCCGGTGTTTCAAAACTTATACAGATCGAAGATGAAGACGAATTTGATGAAATCCCAGATCAATTATAGATTTATAAACTATTTATCCGTTACACTAGATTCATTATTACAGTAGACTCAATTAGCTCTGGCTCATATGTTACCCCACTGATATGGTGTAGTGATGTAAAATAATAGGTCTTCAAACCCTAAATATATTATCACATAATACACTACCTTTTTCATAACTCGATGAAATTTTTTTTTTTTTTTCAGCTGAGAAATTTTATAATAGAAAAATTTTGTTATTAATATATCAAACTTTTAATCTATCACCAAATAAATAACTAAATAATCATTCAAAATGGGTCGTATGCACAGTAAGGTGTGTAACAGTTGGATATAAAAGTACATTACTTGGACTGAATGTGGTAGTGATGGCTCTTTTTTCATTTGATTCGATCATGGAATAATTTCATTTTGTCAAAGATATTGGAAACACAAGTGATGTTGTGGTCCTACTTATGAAATATCTTTTCAGAGAGAATGAGAATTCACTATGATTGAACAAGAGAGAAGTGCTCATCCGATATATACTGCTCGGTACCAGTTTTGTAAAATATTTTCACTGCTGAGAAAATTTTGGTAAAGAAATAGAAAGAGAGAGGGATATCATATTTACTCATCTTTACTATGGATTGAAAAAATGATTGAAGTAGGTTTGTTGAATTAATACTAACTTTTTCTTTTTTCTATAGGGTAAAGGTATTTCATCATCAGCATTACCATATTCAAGAAATGCTCCAGCTTGGTTCAAATCATCACCAGATGCTGTTGTTGAACAAATCATCAAGTATGCCAGAAAAGGTTTAACCCCATCTCAAATCGGTGTTCAATTAAGAGATTCACACGGTGTTTCTCAAGCTAAAGTCATCACTGGTAACAAGATTTTAAGAATCTTAAAATCTAACGGTTTAGCCCCAGAAATCCCAGAAGATTTATACTTCTTGATCAAGAAAGCTGTCTCAGTTAGAAAACATTTGGAAAGAAACAGAAAGGACAAAGATTCTAAATTCAGATTAATTTTAATCGAATCAAGAATCCACAGATTAGCTAGATACTACAGAACTGTCCAAGTCTTACCACCAACCTGGAAATTCGAATCAGCTACTGCTTCTGCTTTAGTTAACTAGATTTTCTTCCATTTCTATATATATTTAAATGGTTTTTCTTTTATATCTTTGTACTATTCATCTCTATCTAATTCAGGCTCAATAATATCAAACTCATCATTTTTCATAGCAAATAATACCTGACTGTAATCTTTTATCTTTTCAAATGTCTCTTGTTGATCTTCGATAAGTACTAATTCTTTCTTGCTATTATATATGGCAAATTTCAAAGAATCCAGATCTATTTCAATACCCCCATCTCCTTGATCAGTGGTGGCAGTGGTATTCCCTTCGTCCTCATCATCTTCATCACTTGAGTCAAAAGATGTCTTTGGAATCTCAATCTCATTCATTATATCTTCTATAGGAACTGGCTTAAGATTCTTAATAAATCCTCCTGATAAATTTATCACACTCGACAATTTCTCTGCTAGCTCATTGAACGTGGCCTTATTTGACATTGTCATGAAATACGTAGCAGCTCCATTCTGGAGTTTCAACGTCAATGGTATATTATTCGGCAGCATCTTCTCTCTTTTGAATGGCAAAATTTATAAAGTGTAATTTTTTTTTTTCACTTAACTTTTTTTTTTTCACTTTTCTTATACACCAAGAGAAGATCATAAATGATCCTAAGTGTTGAGCATAGACTCAGTTTATTGACCTTATATAGAAACTTGCTACGACATCTGACATATCTCCCGGGAAATCTTAAGAATGACACGTTAATTATTATTAGAAAAGAGTTTAAAAAACATAGAAATACTCCAGGACTAGGAATTAAAAAAAATATATTGGAAGCTTATCATTTTGAGAAACTGTTATTCAATTATCATACTGGGTTACAAGATATATCATCTGTTGAAGAAGTGGTGTTGAAATATCATCAGATATATGAGAAGAGCAAGACAACTATACGTATAAGACGGAAACCTTCGTTAGTTGAAGCAATTCCGAGACTAGATATCAAACAATTTGTCGAGTTACAAAATGAACAGAGATTGGAGAGACTTACTGACAAGTTGGTAAAGAGTGACCAGGCCAAATCCAAGATTCCACATAAATCCAAGCTTGATCCGCAATATATTAGACAAATATATGGTACAAGAGTGATACATATGAAGGCATCTCAATTATTTACAAAGATGATCCGACTTTTCGGACCAAATTCTAAACCATATGACCTGAAATATATATATAACGGTGGCGACAGATTAACCTTATTAGCTTTGAAAGTGCCGATGGGGAGTTTTAAGAAACTTGATAAGGAGTTATATATACATTCTTTGAACCATTTGAAACATCGCGAGGAAATTGATACATTGGCAGAATATAAAGGTACATATGGGAAATGGCTGAGATTAGAAGATGAATGGGAGAGAAATGTTGAACTGCAAAATTCCAAGGCAGGATATTATAAGTCCATTATTGATTGTGAAGTTGTTATAAAGAAGAAAAACAATCTGAGATTGAATTCAGAAGTTAAACTTTATAATAGAAAAGTGATGCTTTTGAAAAGTAAATTGAAACCGGTATTCGAGAAATATCATCAACTGAAACAGCAAAATTTATCACAGATGTTAGAATTCATATCACAAAATTATATTAACGAATTTAATGATTACTCATCAAGTTTATCGTTCATTTTAAATAAATTTGGTTTTAAATCAAAACTGAAATTTAATTTCACTGAATTCGATAATAAACTTGACCCAAAAGAGTTTAATTGGGAACCACCTATAAAGAAATAAGTTATTTAGTAATATAACCTTCTATACTTTTACCTTTCAAATATGCATCATCTTTATCATCAATATTAGAACCTGTTGATAGTCCATAACCGTCATCAATAATCATATGTTGTGAAGGTGGAGCCACGTCCACGTTCTCCACTATCTCGAAATCTTCAACTAAACCTACTAATTCACTTGCAGTCTCGTCAATTGATAAACTTCTCATGTTTTCTATTATACTGAGCATCGATTTATCTTTATTATTATGCATTTCATCTAATAATTCATCAAGGAATATTAAATTCTTATTCGGTTGGAAAAGATCTGTTCTCAAGAAAACTGCCTCTTCAGATAACTGTTTCTTGAAAAACTCATTACTCTGATAATGAATCTTCGAACAATACGAATTATCATAATAACTTTTCAAAAATTTCAAATCAGTTCTCTTATTATTAGCTTTGATTTTTAGTGGATCATTATTACCACATAATGGATACCCACAATAATGATTTATATTCCTCTCAGCACATAATTCTTCATATGAATCAAGGTTGAAAACACTCCACAATAACCTCATACCATCTTTATTCGTATAATTGTCCATTAATACTTGTACCACGATCAATACTAATCCATTTGCCTGTGCCGGTGTCAATAAATGTGTCTTTGAATTTTTTAATGTCAAATAATAAGGTTCTAGTATAGGATGAAGCTTCTCTGGAGTGATAAGCTCATCCTGTTGAGATATAAGTGGATTCATTATGCTGTTAACTTTGTACTTCTCATGTATTTAAAGAGATTTTTTTAGGTGGTGGTTTTTTTTTTTTCCATAATAAACAATTTTTATCAATAAATTAATCTATTTAATTCTAGATAAGTTGCAACTCTTGGGCAAGGATTCTCAATGCTAGTTTCTTACTGAAGTATCTAACTAGGGCCAAATTGCCACCAGCGTACCAGAAATTTTCATGACCGGAATCGGTGAAGATACCTTCCAATTCTCCTTCATCGTTCAAACCCCAGGCATTTTTCAAATTTTGGGCAACTTCATCACCAAAGATCCTTCTTGCTGTACTTTTCATGTTCAGGTAACCTGTGGCCAAGACTACAACTTTGACATTATCGATTTGGGAACCATCAGTTAGTTCTAGACCATTCTCTGAGAAGCTCTTGATTTCAACACCCTGTTTCAAATGGATCTTATCTTCAACGATCAACGAGGATCCACCTACATCTATATAATATCCACCACCTCTACGATAATATTTACCTTGTAAACCGGTGTGAGCATAACCTGAATCTAGTTTGAAACCTTTTGCAGTCAACTTCAGGATCATCTCTTTTTCCAATTCAACAGTTTGCCTAAATTTCTGTTGTTGCATCAAATTGACAAATGGAACAGGCATTGATTGTGATATTCTATCGGCTGTTTCAGTCTTAGGACCATCTTGAGAGAAGACTCCTTGATTATTCAAATTAGCTCCTTTATCAACGTTGATAACACAAGTTGAAGATCTTTGGATCATTGTCACATTGGCTCCTTGCTCATAAAAATCTTGGGCAATGTCATGTGCCGAGTTACATGATCCAACGACCACGGTGTTTTCACCATTATATTCTAATCCAGTGGTATGTTTTGAAGAATGATGTAATTTTCCTTTGAAAATTTCCTCATTCTTGAAATGTGGGATGTTTGGTTCTCCTGAATGACCCGTTGCCATAACAAGATGTTTAGGTTTAAGCACTGTGGCTAAACTATTTGTAGTGTTGTCAAATATTTGAATTTCCCAAGTCTTTGAGTTTGCATCAAATTTGGCTCCATTGACATATTTATTTGTCCAATAACTCAACTCCATTGAGTCAGCATAAAACTGAAACCAATCTCCAAGTTTATCTTTCGGAGTATAAACTGGCCAATTTTCAGGAAATGGTAAATAAGGTAAATGATCAGCCCAAACAGGATCATGCAACACCAAAAATGAATAACGATTTCTCCAATTATCTCCAAGTTTAGGATTTTTTTCAATAATTAAAGAATCAATTCCTAACATTTTCAATCTTGCAGCTGTGGCTAATCCACTTTGACCACCACCAACAATCAATACAACAGGTTGCTTATCTCTACCATATTCAAAATCTTTAGCTCTTTCTTCCAACCAAATTTTTCTACCAATATTTTGTCCATGATTAACACCTTCTGGTCTATTATAACCAATTGATTCTGGATGATTTGCCAATTCTTCTAAAGTGGTATAAATGGTCAACAGTTTCAAACAATTATCAACGGCAACTAATCTGAAAATACCTTTACCATACCCAAACTTGGTTTCGAAAACCACGTAAACGAGCAAATGCTCAATTGGAGTGTCCCCGTCATGCACAGTTTCTAATCTCACACCAAGAGGTGATCTCAGATCTGCTTCCTTATCGATTTGGAAATTCGATAATTGAGATATTGGTTGTCTTGCATTCAACTGTTTGGCAATATTTTCTGCATAATGCCATTGATGATGCTCCCAAGATAAAGCCAAATGATCTTTCCATGACGCGTGAGGCATGATAATTGGATCCCAATCTTGGAAATTCGAATTGACCAAATCGTTGAATTTTGCGATCCAAATTTGTGTTTGTTGTAAGATGTCATCTTGTCTTAACAATTTTGGGCAGGCTTTAAATGAACCATAGTATCTTTCATATGGAATATTTTCTTGAACTGCTCCATAAGTAACAGGAGGATGAATCTCTTGAGAGATATCGAATGGTTTAACGGTGGTTGAAGAAGGCATTTTTTCTCTCTATCTTTGATTCTACTGTTCTACTACGAAAAACAACTACTTAAATATCATTTTTCCTATTCATTATTACAAAACAAAAAAAAAATTAGCAATATAGCCTAACCCGAGAATCATCATGGCCGAGTTTCTTTCATCTCTCTTTGATGTATATGATGATGATTTGCAAGAAAAAGAGGGGCTACACAAGGGGGAACTGGACGGGGGAACCTGAAAGCGCAAAGCCAAAGAAAAAAAAAAAAAAACGGCCTCCCAAGGGGAGAACATAGACACAAGATGCCTAAATGGGAAACCCCAGACTAATCCAAGCCTAGCAGTTGCCTTTGAGATTGTGAATCTTTATCAAAAAAGGGGATCTCAGCTAATGAAGTGACTCTTGTTCCGTGTCTTGAACTCTTTGTACCATCACTATCATCGACGTAATCAAATATTGCCCGATGTTGACTGATACGGTTATCCCATATCAGAGAAGTTCCGTATCCAGGTTTAGAAGGTTTCCAGTTGAAGCGAACTTGGATATCGATATTATCTTCGTATAATTTATACAAGAAATCCAATATGACTTCACTTTCTTTTGGTTCTAGGCCAACAATTCTTCTTGTCATTGATCTGTTGACAAATAATGATTTCCAACCAGTGACAGGATGTGTTCTAACTAATGGATGTACTCTTTCAATTCTTTTGGGGCCAGATAATGGATCATTTCTATCCAAATATGAATGAGCACTGATATAAACTGCTTTCTTACCATCGATCCAATTTTGGAAAGCCGGAGAAAGCTTGTCATAAGCTGCATATCCGGATGCCCAAACGGTGTCTCCACCGACTTCCGGAATTGTGTCATTATGTAAATGGGTTATGCCTGCAGGTTGATGCTCATGGATTAAATCCGTATGCCATGTAGTATTATTAAATCTGTGTCTCTTGAATGTCAATTTTTGACTCTTGACAAACAGGTTTCTATAGTCATTCCAAATCACAGTGACACCTGGTAAACCTGGTACATGTGAAGCTTGAGGATGTTTTTCGACTTGCCCCCAGTATTCCCCAAGTTTCAATTGTTCTTGTGGAGCCAATTTTTGGTCTCTGAAAAATACAACAACTCTTTCAGCAACTAATCTGGCCAATTCATCTTTTTGTTGATCTGTCAAATCTGATAATTGCAAACCAACAATTTCAGTGCCAATATGTTTAGTTAAATCTTTAACCTCTGTGGCTGCAGCAAATAACAGTTTCTTTTCAGGATCAGCTTTTTGACCTCTTTCAATATATTCGAAATCTTCATTTCTTATAGCAAATGCTTCATCCAAATAAATTGGCACCTCCGATGGATCGGGAATCTCAGGGTAGCCTTTAGAGATATCAACTCCGGATTGTTTAAACCTCTCTAGTGCAGGTTTTGGTAATAAACCCAACCCTCTTGGATCCAGCCCATATGAAATCTTAGTGACATTCTCTTGGTTGGATTTGATCAATTCATGAAGTTGATCGTTGACAGATGTTGCAGTAAGTGATAATGACATTTTCTGACTTGGCTGTTCTTCCCATGATCGAAACAACTCATCCTTTTATATACTTTTGAAAAGTGTGGTTCATCTCTCTCGGATACTTGCAACCTTTTCTTTAAATGTATCCACAGTTTTGGGAGAGTCGTGTATTGTTATACCAAATACTATTTTACAATCTGGAAAAACAGTCAAAAAACTTGGAACATTAGATAAACAGGACAGAGAATGGTGGTGAATGGATCCCCTGTGAGGAGAGGTAGATCTAGATCATCAGTGTCTGGTGCCACAAGCAATAATGCAAGTAATCAAAATAGTAATATCACGTTATGGAAATTGTTATTGTTAGAATTAAATATTGAGACCAAGAATGTTGATCATCATAGTGATGATGATAAGATTGAGAGTGATATTTCGATGATTCAATTGGTTAATATTGTGAAGATTCCAGTATATTTGGAGAAATTCATGATATTTGGGTTGATGTATTGTACTAATGCATTTTTAACTTTATTAACAATAACACCGTTAAGATTAATGATGAATATTTGTTTAATGGTGCGAAGTTTTTTCATTTCAAAGAGACTGGAATATATCAAATTGAATTCGCTGGTTTTGAAAAAAGATGCAATTTTTGGGTTTTGTTTAGTGACAACATTGATAATTTTGAAAAATTTGGATACTTCCAAGATATATCATAATATTAAAAATGGTACAGCAATTAAATTATATGTTATGATGGGGATATTAGAAGTTGCTGATAAATTATTTAGTTCATTGGGTCAAGATTTACTTAACATCCTATTCAATTTACAAATATCTTTTAAAAACACCGCAAAATTTTTGATCATCTTGACTTGCAGTATTGGATATTTATTTTGCCATTCATATATTTTCATCTATCAAATCATGTCATTAACAGTGGCTATCAATTCTTATTCAAATGCATTATTAACTTTGATATTATCTGCCCAATTTAGTGAATTGAAATCTTCAGTTTTCAAGAAATTTGAAAGAGAAGGTCTTTTCCAAATAACATGTGCCGATTTAACTGAAAGATTCCAATTATTCACGATATTATTTGTCATAAGTTTGAAAAATTTAAATATCGAGAATACAACAATGTCATCATTGAAACCAAATTCATGGTATTTAAATTCTTCAAATTATATCAATATTTGGTTTGGTATAATAATGGGACCGACATTTGTCGTTATTGGGTCTGAAATCTTGGTTGATTGGTTGAAACATTTATACATTACGAAATTCAACAAGATCAAACCTTCGATTTATGATAAATATCTTCGTGTCTTAAGCATAGATTATATGGAGAGTTATAATTTCAACAATACTAATTCAAATATGCAAAATAATTTGGATGGAATATTACTTGTTAAGAGAGTTGGATTACCATTATTGACAATGATTATCGTATTTGTCAAGATGTCTATAATACCTTTATGTATATCAATTTACAATGAATTTCAATTCATTGCCGGCATGTTATTAATCATTTCGATATTTATGACAACATTATTTGTTAGATTGATATTGTCCTTGGTGTTATTGAAATGGTCAAATTCGGTATTAATCTCAAAGAGGCACCATCGCAATGACTTCATTCCAGGTCCTGCATCGACTTCATTAGTAGAGTTGAGTAATTCGATGAGAAAGCAACTTTATGAGACAAATGAGAAAATCCCACCTTCATTGGAAGAAATGAGGAAAAATGAAGATGATGAAAAATTAAAAGATGTTAGGAGGTACGAAATGGCATCAAAAAGAATATGGTAATATATAGAAATACAAAAAAATAGTTAACAACCGTTTAATTTATGTTTTGGGAATGAGTAACCTGCTTTTTCCCAACTTGTCAAATTATAATTCTCATAAGCATTTAAATGATCTTGGATATAATCATAAGTTGGATAATCTTCTGGATCACAAGTTACTGAGATACTGTCATTTGGTTGATACACTCTAACGTAATCAACCCTCATTGTAGATGGGAAATCGATGGAATTCCAATCGATATATGCCCAATTATTTGAGATACCAAGATTCAAGATCATCGACATTGGTTCTTTCGAGATTCTTCTCCAATCTATATTCCCGTTAGGGGCCAATGCATATGCATGCATCGTCATCGTTGGATCTTCACCAACAAACCAACGAATATAACCGGTATCATCATCATTTAAATATTCAAAAGCATATTTTTGAAATTCACCACCGGTTTTCTCATACCATGTAGGGTTCAATGTAGTTGTCAGTGATACAGCTTGTTGGAAAGGTCCACCTGTATAAGTATTCATTGTTGAGACCGAATCGTTATATAATTCGATAAATGTATAATCCGGATAATACCAGATATCCATTGGAGCAATTTGTAAAGATTGTGACGCGACACCAATTTTCAATTTGGTATCCAGTTCCACTTCAATGATATCAATTTCTGGAGCACCACGTCCAGTTCCAGCATTTGGATGATCTTCACCTTGACAAGTACATGAATTTAATTTTTGCCCCGGTAAATATGAAATACCATCTGGTGAAGATTGATTTGGTGTTATACCAGCATCACATGCTTCATAAGAATAAGGCCATGTGCCCTCCGTGGTGGCCAAATAACCTGGTCTACCAATATTACCCATTGACCATAAACCTGGCCACAAACCTGAGACATTACCTTTATTTGGGAACGATGCAGAGACTTCCATAATACCTTGAGTAAAACACATTCTATTCCAAGAATGGATCATTCCTGAACGATAAAATAAATTATGTTGCTTAATAGCATCCATTCTTAAATTCAATACCCCATCTTGTGTATACAGAGCATCTGGATCATACCATTCTAAATCCTGCGTTGCTGCATAATTTAAATCAGCAGCATACCAAAATTGATCATCACCATCATAAAAAGTACGTCCTTCCTTGTTAAATTCGTCACTGAAAACTAATTTCCAACTTGATCCATCTCTTGCCTTTCTTGTCATTGCACTTGATGGAGTATCAGGATCGACCAAATTGGTCCTTGCAGCTGACAATGTAGGGTACACGTAATCTGTCAATATGGTGTATTCTTGCAGCACTTTTGTCTTGTGTATTGTGACCCCTGTATACGTGACCAGTGGTAACACGACAAATAACAGCAATCCACCAAATATCAAGAAAAACAATCCAAGTAATCCACCCCATGATCTTCTATCAAGATGCTTGATATCGTACATAAATCTATTTTTGTCATAATCCAGATCCAGTATTGGATCTGGGTTATGTAAATAATCATCGTTCTCTTTCTCCTCGATATGTAAGGGGAAACTGGACAGTGGATACCCTCCAAATGGTGATATATCCAGATCTATATTGAGAAATGGGTTGTCCAGTTGTTGCTGTTGTTGCTGCAGCAACAAACTCTGTCTAGAAGATGAAACTGAACGTGTAGAATTTATATATGACGGATATCTATCATATTCACTAGGTTGCACTTTAACAGCCATCCCATCTGCTATATTAGTTCCAAACTCCACAGAAGATGAATCTTGTGGTGATTCTTTTGAATCGTAATCACCCTCTTCTTCCTCGTCATCATCCCCATAATTGATAACATTCTCTCTTGAATTGAAAGGATTATTCAAAGACAAAGAAGACGAGTCCTCAGATGAAGGAGTGATATGTCCTGTCAAATTCCTAATAGGTGGTGCCATCGTTCGTTGCTGTTCTTTAATTTAATTAAATTAATTTTACTGTTTTTGGATTTTTGTTGATTTTTTTTTTTTTTCTATCTCCACTTTTTATTTAAAAGACAATATGAACCCTGTCAATTCAATCAAATCACTTCTCTAATTGATAAAAGAGACAGACAGACCAGGTGATGTTGGTGTAATAGTGGGATGAAGTATAACGTGGGCTCAATTTTGTTTTGATTAATTTTTTTTTCCTTCTTCTCTTATATATAAATAACCAAATTAAAAGCCAAGAGTTGGATATTTATAGAAATACCAAGAGACAATGGATTCATTGATTGTTAAATATCAAGAGTTATGGGATAAATCTACCACTCATGCTTTAACGAATGAATTGGCTACTGGAGAGTTATCGATTTTCACATTATTTGTTTATTTAAAACAGGATTTCAAATTTTTCGATCATGGTACTAAGTTCTTAGGTAAGACTATCAGTTGTAATGATGATGCTAAGATCAATATCCTCTTGGGTAAACAGATGGGATTCATATGTGCAGACGAGAACACATATTTCGTCAATGTCTTAGCTGAATTGTTGAAACAACTAGCATTAGCACCAGCTGATTTACAAACTATCAGTGATATGTCGTTACCTTCAGTGGCAGGTTACAATAACTACATGCAAAGTTTCATCGACAGTAACACTGCCACGTACCCTGAACTAATCACTGTTTGGGCCGTGATGGAAAACTCGTATCTCGGTTGGGCCAATAAGGCTTTGTCTATAAGAGATGATGACAACTTGCCATGGTGGTTCAACGAATGGATCGTATTACATAGTGGAGACGATTTTGAAAAATGGTGTAAATTGCTCAGAGACGAAGTAGACAGGTACTACCCATATAACACCACCAAGATGGAACTGGCTTTCAAAAGGACAGTTGAATTGGAAATTGGATTCTTTGATGATTGTTACAATTTCAAGATCTGATGATTTTTTTTTTGTATAAAGAAAAAATTTTCTTCAATTTTTCAATAAATTAAATTTAAATCTCTTCAAGTGATGATGTCTTTGTGTAGGAGTCTGTTCTTCTTTTCAAGGAACAGCTCTATCTTGTCTGTGGTAAAGCATCAGCAACCTTTGTTCAGGAAAAATTTCAGCTTGTCTCCACGTATTACAAGACCTTTATTCAATATCAAACATTACTCTACAACAACTAGAAAACCGACATGGCCTTTGAATTCACATAAGTATGCCGGGTATTTATGTCTTGGAACTTCGTCGTTGGTGTTTGCTATAGTGGTGCTTGGTGGGCTCACGAGATTAACTGAGTCCGGGTTGAGTATCACCGAGTGGAAACCTATCACAGGTGCTATACCTCCAATAACACAATCGGAATGGGAAGAAGAATTTGTCAAATATCAGTCATCACCTGAATTTAAACAGTTGAACTCACATATCACTTTAGAAGATTTCAAATTTATCTTTTTCATGGAATGGTCACATAGATTACTTGGTAGAACTATAGGAATGGTTTTCGTGTTACCATCTTTATATTTCATTGCCAAGAGGAAAGTTAGTAAGACAGTGCTGTTACAATTATTAGGGATATGTGCAGGCTTGGGGTTCCAAGGTTTCATCGGTTGGTGGATGGTGGAAAGTGGGTTGGACGAAGAGCAATTACTTGAGAGAAATTCCAAGCCTACAGTGTCACAATATAGATTAACTGCACATTTGGGGACTCTGTTCATCATTTATTCATCAATGGTTTACACCGGATTACAAATCTTGAGAAATTTCCAAATCATTGCTAAACCTGAATTGTACCTGGAAAATTTCAAGAAATTGAACTCGATTAAGCCATTCACTAGAATGACGAAAATTTTACTGTTATTAACTTTTATCACTGCAATGTCCGGTGGTTTAGTTGCCGGTTTGGACGCGGGTTTAATTTATAACACATTCCCACACATGGGTGATGAAATTGTGCCTTCAAAGAGAGAACTTTTTTCACCAGTTTTCGCAAGAACCGATTCTGATTTGATTTGGAGAAATTTCTTAGAAAATCCAACATTGGTGCAATTAACCCATCGTGTCTTAGCAACAACAACTTTCTTCTCCGTATTGGGTGTTCATCTTTACTCACATAAGATCAAACATTTGATCCCCAAAAACGCATACACCACTTTAAGTCTGGCAATGGGTGTAGCCACATTACAAGTCACTTTAGGTATTGCCACTTTACTTTGGCTCGTGCCAACGGATTTAGCAGCTGCTCACCAAGCCGGTGCTTTAGGTTTACTCACAACCATGGTTATCTTACTACAACAATTAAGAAGACCCACAATGACAAACACCCTTCTCTTGAAGAAGATCTTGACACAATATAAGAAGTAAGATTGTATAACTTGTATATAGTAATTTATTTAAGCTAAAAAAAATTTGTATAGAAAAAAAAACTGGACAAAAATTTAAATAAAAAATTTTATCAACAACTAACAAAAGATGTTATTCTTCTCATTCTTCAAGACATTAGTCGACCAAGAGGTGTGTATTTGGGTATTCTGATATCCCTTAGATTAGTACTAACAGTTTTTTGCCACTGATTATAGGTCACCGTGGAAGTAAGTTGAAAAATATATATTCAGTATGAAGGAAGAACACTAACAGAGAACAGTTAAAAAATGATATTGAAATAAAAGGAACACTAAAATCAGTTGATCAGTTTTTGAATTTGAAGCTTGATAATATCCAAACGATAAATGATACGACAAAATATCCACATTTAATTGCAATAAAATCATTATTCATCAGAGGTTCCACTATACGTTATATATATTTGAATCCTGCAAATGTTGATACAAATCTTTTACAAGATGCTAGTAGAAGAGAAGCTTTAGCTAGTTCAGGTAATAAAATAGGAAGATAAATACAATAATTTTTTTAAAAGAAAGTACATAAGCTATTTCCAGTTTCTACCTTTAACTTCTTTCAATTCAGCTTCTGTCTTGACAGAACCATTTGTGAAATAACCAGAGGCAATCTTAGCATCAATCTCGACTCTTGAATCAGGTGGGATCATTTCATCTGGAATTGGAACTCTTTCAATGATTGGAATACCTTGCTCTACAATAGCATCATGTTTCATATTTGACATCGACAACATTCTATCAATTTTGGTAATACCTAACCAATGCAAGACATCTGGCATCAAGTTTTGAAATCTCATATCTCTTACACCGGCAATACATTCAGTTCTATGGAAATATTCATCAGCTGTATCACCTAAATTTTTTCTTGCATTGTAAACCAAATATTTGGTAACTTCACCTAATGACCTACCTTCTTTTCTAAAATAAACAACACATCCAACACCACCTTGTTGTGCTTGCTTTGCAGCTTCTACAATACCGAAAATCAAATATGGACGGCATGTACAAACATCTGATCCAAATACATCTGATGAATTACATTCATCATGAATTCTCAAGGCAACTTTCCTCTCAGGGTCTGCCAAATAATCTGGATTACCGAAAATGTAAACTGTTAATCCACCAATTGGTGGTAAGAAAGTTTTCAAATCTGGTCTTGTAATTAATTCCGGATACATACCATTTGTATCTTCAAATAATGCTCTTCTCAATGTACCTTCAGTGATACCAAATCTCTTGGCAACACCTGGCAAATACCAAACCGGCTCAACGGCAACTTTAACAATTGACAAATCACCGTCTTGATTAACCACAGTGGTACCATCAATTTTCAAATTACCCTTAGCAACTTCCTCTTTCAACTCAGACATTTGTAAATGTGCCTTTGTGACACTAATAGTTGGTTTAATCTCGACATTTTCCTTCTCCGATAAATTGGCAAATAACCATGGTGCTAAATGACCAAATGGATCCATTGACACAATCTTATCAACTCCACACCATTGTGATTTTTGCTTGAAATCATGTGGTGCTTCAGAACCGGTATAGTCAGCTTTATGATTGTTTTTCAAATTATTTGAAGCCACGGCCAATGCATGATATATCGAATATGGCCCTGAATGAGACCCGATAGTGTTATGTTTTAATAACCCATCTCCATGTCTAGTGGCCACAACGGGACCTCTGACAAATGGATCCGAGGCACCAAAATTCAACTCAATTGGTGCCACATCTGGATCATCAGAATGTGTAGTGAGAACAATCTTCTTACCAAAGATATTATCCATCTCCGAGAAATCCATCGATTTCTCATTTTTTAAACTGATATGATTGTGTGATGAACAATCATTATAACTAACTGCTGCTGGTGCCATTTTCTATAATGTCTTATAGAATATTCAAGAGTACGGATTCTAACCCATATTTATATCACCCATCTCCTTTACCTTGTTATACCGTAATCCTGTTTGACACAAATAGATAAGCAAAACAGCTGCCGTCGGTCAACTTAGGTATTTGTACTTCTGTGCACTACAATTTTTTCATATAGATACAAAACCGTCGGATTAGTGTGTATTTAAGGGCTATTTAGACTCATCGGATGTCGCAGTTGTTCCAACGGTGGAGGAAGGTTTATATTCAGCTTTATTATCTGTTTCAACGTTGAAAACTCTGTATAATAATTCATAAGTTTCTTGTTTACTGACCATCAAATTCATATTAGATTTACCCTTCCATAAAGGTAAAAACAAATCTTCTTCATGTTCACCTCTATTAACACTGATGAAGCAACAACCTTCTTGTAAATCTCTTATCTTGCTAACAAACTCATCATCCAAATGTTGTTCTTCAATCTTATTTAAATTTGGGAAATTTTCTTTTAATAATACTAATAACACTTTTGTATTACATTCAAAAATTCTCTTATTTGATAAATGATTCTTGATGATTTGTAAACTTTCATTTTGTGCTCTCCATGGACATGTCTCAGCGTTGTACTCCGTTCTTTGAGTGACAAATAATTTGGTACCTGTATGAACTATTTTCAATTTTGATTCATTTGTCGTGATTAAATCCTTGATACCAGGTGACACATAGTAAATGATTCTTATTGGTTCTCCAGTGGCATTTCTAACTAATGTAGAGTCTTTCGCGAATGTGTCTTTAAAATCATAAAATTTCCAACATTTGGCTAATTGTTCTTGCATTGGATCTAAAAAGATAAATGGTTCTTCATTGGCATCTCTTGGTAATTTTTCTTTCTTTTGTTGAACACGTTTAACTTCATCAACCTTAAGAGTCTTTGTAACAGGTTCTGCCTTATCAATTTCAGCTTCTTCTGCATTTCTCTTTGATGTATCAATTTTTTCAAAAACTGTGATGAAAAAACCTCCAGTATTTTGTAAATGTGGATAAACTCTCATACAATGTTGTAAATTAAATGATTTGGCCTCGTCTTCACTTGGTGGGAAACAAGTAGCTGGTACAGACTCATCACCTCTTTCAACTAATTCCATTGACTTATTGAAAACTTTCCAATCACTAACACCTTCTCTTCTCACTAAATTTGGTAATCTATCTTCACAACTGACTAATCTAATTTGATCAGTGCCAAATTTCTTCAATGCTGCTGCAACAACTGCTTCATTTTCAATTGGTGACATTGAACATGTTGAATAAACTAATCTACCACCTTTTTTCAACAATTGTAAACCTCTATTCAAGATATTTAATTGTAAAGGATGTAATCCCAATGCATCACCAGTGGTCCATTTTGGCCAAACATTGATGTTTTTCCTCATTGTACCATCACCAGAACATGGAACATCACATAAGATTCTATCATATTTCAAGAATTCATTTTGTAATTTCAATTTAGGAAATAATTGAGCATCATGATTAACAACGACAAAATTTGCTGAATTTAATCTCTTAACTTGATGTACTAACATATGAGATCTCTTATAATCAGAATCATTAGCAATGACAAAACCTGTTGGCTCCTGGTCATTATCATGCAATGCCTCAACTAATTGAGCAGTCTTAGAACCTGGAGCTGCACACATATCCAAGACATGATGTTCTGGTTTAACATCTAATACTAAAGGTGGAATCATTGATACAGCTTCTTGTCTAGAGATATTACCCACTTCAGTTTCCACAACAAGAAATCTTTGTGTCTTTGCAAAATTTTCATTTTTCTTAATAACTGTCTTTGGCAGATCGATTTGCCAACCTAAATCATTTGGATACCACGGTAAAGATTTTGGCAGTGAATAATTTTCAATATCAATATTAGCTAATTGAGGTAAATGTTTTTCAACAAATATAGTCTTTATCTCATCGGCATGTTTCCTGGAACCAGTGATACGGAAAGTTAAAGGCAACGGATCTTGGCAATGTTTCTTGAAATTATCCCATTCATTTGCAGGAATCAAATCTTGTTGCTTATAATACAGTTCCCATTTGGCATTTTCTCTTGGAATGTCCTTCCAAGCACCACGTTCTCCATTCTCTCTCTTACCAAACTTGTTTCCTCTTCTACCACCTTTTCTGCCTCTACCCATTTTATTCAATATATGTCTTATCTTGATTAATCGAAAAGGTTTTGCCAATTTTGAAAAATTTTTTGAAATTTTTTAAAATTTTTTTTTTTTTTTCTCAAGAGATGAGACTGTTTTAGGAAATTAAGGGCTGTTTCAGTATAATAATTGTATAGATTTATATTAAAGTGTATTATATATAGCTTATTTCTTTTCAGCAGTTTGTTCAGCTTTCTTACCGTCATCCAAGTATGAACCGACACCTAATTTATCAGCATAGTTCTTGACAGTTTCATTTTTCTCAGCTTTTTCAACGTAGCCTTCTAATTTTTCTTCACCACCAACTTTGTCGGCATATTTCTTGAAATTTTCTTCACCAGCAGCTGACTTGATTTTATCCATTAAACCCATTTTTGTAATATTTATATTAGTTATCACAAGAGAGCAACAAAAAATTGGGAGATTTGTTGAGATATTTATACAGTTGAAGAAATGATCTACATTGTCGTGTGTGCTGTTCAAACCTTGTAATCAAATTTCAGGTTGCCCAAAACAGAGATAATGCAGCACAGTAATTTCAAGTGTTTGTCTGTCAGAATTTCAGATAGATAGATAGATAGATACACGGGTAAATATAAAAAAATGCTTTCAAAAACTTTTCAAATTGATCCATATTGACCATTTTCTTCAGCAGAGATTAAATTCTCTTCTTCCTCATCGTCATCATCGTTGTAAATGAAAAATTGAACAAAAATGACAAAATCTAAAAATAATGTACCTAAACTACCAGCTAACCATGAACTGTTAATTATAAGATATTGTTTTGATGTGTTAACAGATAAGATACTAACAACATATGTCAAATTTCCTAAACATGCAAATAAGAAAAACATAAATGAAATGCCATCACAAGATTTTCTCTTAAAATTTAACAATATTTGTGGAATTCTTGAACCAAGGTACAAGACAGCACATAACCAACCAAATGATTGAGCTAATGGATCAAATTTCAAATCTGGTTCTTCATCATGCTTCTTATGTCTCTTATTACTTAAATACCATCCTCCAACTCCTGCTATAACAACTAATGAAACCATTAATGTATTATAAAAAATCAGTCTCGAATTTTTCTTATATGTAAAATCTTCACCATTTGTATCGATAAAACTTTCTAAATCTTCTTCATTACTAAAACTATCAAGATCATTTTCATCCTCATGACTTAATACATTCTCCAACACATTTTCATGTTCATTTAATGGATTTGCAGGGCTTAAATGAATAGGATCAACTCTCTTTTGACTACCATATAATAAACATTGCCATAATAACACCACATCTGCTAAAGTATAATAAATAGCTAATATTATCATAGTCGGTAATACTCCTTGTAAGATAGCTCCCAAGACATTGAAAACATCTCCAGCAAGCCATAAGATAACAAATAATAATGATAACCCATCCGAAGATTTTCTTATAAAATTTTCATAAATTTGTGGGGCAAATACTATGATCCAACATGCTAACGATATAGATCCTGTTATCCCACTTACTGCCTGAGCATCTATACTTATAGGAGGTGGTGGAGCCATTATCTTGTGTCTAATTTTACTTATTAAAGTTATGTTGAAAATTTTTTTCTGTCATTTTTTCCTCTCAAGCAACAAAAAAAAAAAAATTAGTGTATTTTTGCTATTTAAACCCCTGTTAAAAGATAAGCTATATATAAACGAATGTGTGTGTTTTTACTCGGGAAACGGTGATATACTTATGAAGATTTCTTCTCATCAGTGGCAGGTTCTCTCTTGACAAGATCATATTTACCGATAAATTTGATCTTACTCTTAATAATCAGCCAATATTTCTTAATTTGTACAGGTACAGAAGGATGACTAACTAAACCATCGATTTGTACTTCCAATTTACTGAAAAATGATCTGATATAAATTGAGTTCATATATCTTAATTTGATGAAAATGACATAGATGAAAACCATTATCCAATTTTTCCAAAAAAAAATTGATTTGATCAATATGATAATAAAATTGAAAATCTCGATAAATGAAGATAATTTGATCAATTTTTCATTATAATTCTTGACAAACCAATCAATTGACGAGCCAATCTTGGTTAAATATGGAGATTGTGAGAAATTTGGTAAAATCAGACTCTTAAAATAATTCAACGAATGGAAAACAGCAAATATTAAAAATGGCAATATACTTAATGAATATATAATTGGACTGATGAATAATAATCCCAGTATAACAAAATATTGGAAATTGTCATCGTGGATCAATTTGGCAATTTCAAAACTCTTATAAGTTTGATATAATATAATGCCAAAACTTTCTAATACTGATACATAAAAAAACCGATAACTTATTGAATTAAACCATGTTGTCTTGAAAGGACGATAAGATAATATATACAATATTGCAGTTAATATACTAATCGAATGTCCCATAAACCAAGCAAATTGCATTGTCTATTCATTAGTATGTGTATACAGATAAAATAAGAGTATGGGCAAACTCACTTTAATCAAGTCAATTAGACTTGTTTCTTTCTTCTTAATTGGAGTCGATGACATTGTTTCTTTCTTCTTAATTGGAGTTGATGACATGGTTTACAAATTTGATTATAATAGGAACAGCAACCTCCTTTTGTCTTATATTTATACATTTCATAGCAAATTAAAAAAAATTTACCACGTATATTTGATAAAAACAACACTACTAAGTTAAAAAATATAAAAAAAGCCTAAATACCTCTCATGAAACCTTTTCTGGTTTTTTGATGAGTTTGTTGTGAAGATGAAGATTCTTGACGTGTACGTGCTTGTAATTCTAAACTACGTTTCTTATCTTCCAACAGTTTAATATTCAGTAATAATTTATCCTTCATCTCTTTATGTTTTGTGAATAATTCACTTTCTTGACTTTGTAATTTTTTCTCTTTTGCAGTGACTTTACTTTGGAAAATGGATTTCAAATCTGCTTCCATCTTTGCCAATTTGGCTTCATGTAAAGCTCTTTCTTCTTCTTGTCTTGTTGATGGATCAAATTCTCTGAAAACTGAATTATCCTGTTGAATACCTAAATTTTTCAATTTTTCAGTTCTATATCTTTCATATAATATTTTTGACGTGGTTTCTTTTAATTCACCCATGAAATTTCTAATCAATAATTGACGTAATTTGATAAAATCACAATGATTTTCATTATCAACTTCAATAACACCCCATGGATAACTACGACCTCTAACATGTCTTCCATCTGGTGTTGTAACTTCAATTGTAGAACCAACAATGGCAAATGGAACTTTGGACATGATTTCTTGTGTATTTAATATTGTTTCATCGTCATCATTTTCATATTGTGGTGGACTGAAAATCTTGATACCTTGATTATTAATATCATCTGTAATTCTTTGTTTAAATTCATAAATTTCTTCTTCTGTTAAAGTATCAGATTTGGCAATAATTGGTATCAAATTGGCCTTTTCATGTACTTCTTTCATCAATTTAATATCCAAAGGCTTCAAAGAATGACCAGTTGGTTCAATGAAATAAAGTAAAGCATGAACTCTATTATCAACAATTGTTTGTCTATTTATCTTATTTTCAGATTCCAAATAAACGTTGAATCTGTTATTAATTTCATCGACAATTGGTTTCCACGAATCAACATTATTAACAGCTTCACCAAATCCAGGAGCATCAATCACAGTTAAATGTAATTTAACTCCATTTTCTTCAATATCAGCTGACACTGTTTCAATATTGACATCATTAGTGATTAAAGGTTCACTTTGTTCAGAGACAATGGTACTTGCGTTCTTAGTTGTCTCATTAGAAGGATATAAATCACGATTAAATAAAGTATTGATCAAAGTTGATTTACCTAACCCACTTTCACCAACAACCATAAGATTTAAATTGAAACCTCTTCTAATAGATTTTCTGTGCCATTGCTTTGGTAAATTGGCAAAACCAACATAACCTTGTAATTTACGACGAATAATTTTCAAATCTTGTTTTGGGATAACTGGTTCCTCAACTTCCGGAGTCAGAGGAGTAACTAAACCATTTTGTTCTTTAATAGGTTGTTCTTCTGGTGTAGCAGTAGTGGTAACTGATTCTTCAACTGAATCATTGAAATCCTCCTCTTTAGAGACAACTGGATCTTGTTGTTTTGTAATTTCAGTGTTGTCAACTTTTTTTTTTATATAGTTAGTATATTATCAATATATATATATACAACAGATACAATCGATTGCGAATCATCCTATCCACAATTAACAGATACTTACTCTCACTCATTGTTAGTAATCAAAGATATATCCTCCTTGTTCTCTCTTGTTTCTAATCAACAACAAAACAAAACAACAAAACAAAAAAAAAAACTTTTTTTTTGAACTCAGTAAATTTTTCGCGTCAGTGCTGAAAATTGCCTAATTGGGAAGTCTAACACATAGCCCTTGCTCAATTGCCTAATTGGGTGTTTTTGATATTTCATACACTTTTTTTTATTTTATTAAGAAAAAAAAAAACAGAAGAAGAAGAAGAAGAAGAAGTGGATTACGCGTAATTCAGTACAGATTCAGCAATGTCTAACTATTCTAAACTGATTAATGATCTATTAAATGATGCTTCAAAATTGTATGCATCTAAGAATTACGATTTGGCTTCACTGGAATACGGTGAAGCATGTGAATTGTTTTCAAATGAGAATGACGGAAGTGAAAATATAGAATTACTTTTCTTGTATGGTAAATCACTATTTCAAAGTGGTGTCTCCAAATCTGAGGCATTCGGTGGTGAAGGAGGAAATCAACAAGACGATGAGGAAGAAGAAGAAGTGAAAGAATCGGATAATTTCCAATTCAATGAGACTTTAGCTGAAGAAGAAGAAGAAGAAGAAGAGGCAGATGTTAAGGAAGAAGTCAAGCAATTAGAAAAAGAAGATAGTGAGAATGAAGAAGTTGAGGAAGAAGAGCAAACTGATTTCGAGTTGCTGTGGGATATACTAGATTTGACAAGATCTTTGATTGAAGATAAATTATCAGAATTTAAAGAGGATCAAATTCCAAAAGAGACTCCATATCTTAAGACAGAAACTCTTGAACCAGCAGGATCAGATCCATATGTAAACCATGTCGAGAAATTATCAGAGACTTATGATTTATTAGGAGAAGTTTCATTAGAACTGGAAAATTTCCCACAAGCTGCATTAGATTTAACAAAATCACTTGAATTGAGACAAAAATTATTCCCACCACATTCCCAATCCATATCAGAGAGTCATTATAAATTATCTTTAGCATTGGAATTCTGTGTTGAAGATCCGGATTCAAGAGTTAAAGCTGCTGAGCAAATGAAATTGGCATTAGACATTGTTAAAGCTCAACCAGAGAAAGACGAGGAATTGATCAAAGATTTGGAAGTCAGATTGGCCGATTTGAGAAAAGATCCAGCTGAAGAATTACAAGCTGAAAAGGAGAAAATTATAAAGGGGATATTAGGTGAAAAAGTCGATGAAGAAGATGAAAAGACTATTTCTACATCACTGGTTAATGATTTGACAAATATGGTGGTCAAGAAGAAAAGAAAGAGTGACAATAAGAAAGTGCCAGGCCAGAAAAGACAAAAACAGTAAGGCTTACACCATCTGGTGAATCCAATTTGTATAATAGATCAAATGAAAAAAAAATTTTCACACTATGAACTGATTTTTTTTTTTTTGGGTTTTCTGAAAAATTAAAAAATAAAAAACTTTTAAAATAGATATCATCTCATCTCATTCAAGTATAGTTGACTATCAAGTATATAATGGCTCCTGCTTCTGTAAATAAGAGATCAGTAGATGATACTGAGACACTAGCTTCTAAGAAAGCCGATTTCACCAAATCGCAAAGTCCAGAGACTCCAGAATTAATCAAATCATATTTCAATGATAAGGTTTTCGATACAGATTTCAAACAAGTTTTAAAACAAGAGATCTTGGATTCTCAACCATATAGATGGGGAACTATAAAAGAGCTCATGAATGATGAATTATTGAGATCTGTGAGAAAGGAAATCTTATCTGAAATTCATTTCACTAAGAAAGAGACAGATATTTATAAAGTTTATCAAAGTGGTGATTTAGCCAATTTATCAGGTTTAAATTGGGAAGATTTATCCAGATTACCTTCGTTATACAAATTGAGATCTGCCATATATTCTCAAGAATTCAGAGATTTTGTATCATTTGTCACTGGATGTGGGAAATTAAGTGGTGTTAAAACCGATATGTCTGTTAATACTTATACAAAAGGTTGTCATTTACTTACACACGATGATGTTATTGGTTCTAGAAGAGTTAGTTTTATATTGTACTTGCCGGAACCTGATAGAGTTTGGAAACCACATTATGGAGGATCATTAAGATTATTTGATTCTATAGTTCCAAATGTACCAAAACCAGATTATCATTGTAAATTGACTCCACAATTTAATCAAATTGCATTTTTCACTGTGCAACCTGGCTTATCGTTCCATGATGTGGAAGAAGTTAGAGTTGATAAGCAAAGGTTATCTATTCAAGGTTGGTTCCATATTCCTCAAAAAGGTGAAGATGGTTTCATACCTGGTGAACAAGAAAGAACTGAGGCAAAGAGTACTTTACAACAATTGGAATCGAAAGAATTAAGAGAATTCGATTTCCCAAAGACCATAAGAAATGATATCAATGAAGAAGAAGTTAAAGTTTATAAGCAAATGGATCAATTAACAGATCAAGATTTCAAATATTTATCGAAATTTATAAATCCAAGTTTATTAACTCTTGAATCAATAACCAAGTTAAATGAAATCTTTGTTGAAGAAAGTGTCGTTGATATTCACCTGTTTTTAAACGATGAATACCTGTCTTTACTTATGAAAATATTGCAAAATTTTGAATTAAATGAGTATCCAAAGATGCCAACTACACAAGCCGAGGTGAAATTTCCTTGGAAACAAGCAATTCCTCCACATAAGCAAAAATATTTATATATAGATGGTAGAAATGAGGAAAACATCGATGATGCCCATGCAATCAATTTCGTCAATAACGTGGCACCACAAGAATTACCGAATTTCAACTTGATGTCACATATAATTGACAAAGACATTGAAACTGATAAAGATAATGGATTAGTGTTATCTTCAAAATTATGTGAACTTTCATCTTTCTTAAAATCCATCTCTTTCAAGAAATGGTTAGTTTCCATAACAGGGCTCGTCTTAGTGAAAGATCAAATCTTAGCCAGAAGATTTAGACCAGGTCAAGATTTCATCTTGGCCACTCAACTTGAAGAACAGACAAGCTCAGATTTATTGGATTCCATCTTGGAAGCCACTTTGAACTTGACCCCATCCAAAGGCTGGGAATCTGGTGAAATGGGAGGTTACGAATTATGCATGTTAGTCGATGAAGATGAAAAGGACAATGATCTGGCTATTTATAAGAAAATCGAAAATGATGATAGTGTCTTATTCACATCACAGGCAAGTTGGAACAAATTAAGCTTGATGCTAAGAGACTCTAACGTGTTGAAATTCATCAAATATGTGTCTTTCAATGCTCCAGGGTCCAGATTCGACATCAATTGTCAATGGAACTGTTTAAATGATGATGACGAGGCTGAATAAATCCGGGATGCAACGGGGGCTGTATAGAGAATTTTTTTTTTTTAATAGTAAAAAAAAGAAAACGAATAAAATGAACTTTTTGTGAACAACAGTTGGAAAGTAGATTAAAGATATGGTTAAAGACACTGAGTATTATGATTTGTTAGGAGTTGCTCCTGATGCTTCAGATGCTGATATCAAGAAGGCGTACAGGAAGATGGCATTGAAGTATCATCCTGACAAGAATCCTGGTGAAGATGCACAATCAAAATTCCAAGATATTGGTCATCTGTACCAAGTTTTAAAAGATCCTGGACTTAGGAAAAACTATGATGAATTCGGGAAAGAAAGTTCGGTTCCTGAAGAAGGTTTTGAAGATCCCTCTGAATTTTTCGCCATGGTATTTGGAGGTGAATCATTTCAAGATTGGATTGGTGAATTAACAATGATGAAAGATTTAACAGCAGCTACCGAGATTTTTGAAGAAGGACAAGAAGAAAGTGAGGTTAGCGAAAGTACAGATGTTGCACATAAGGCAGAGTCAGTACAAGGTAAGCATTCTGCAGAGCCACCATTGGATATGAAGAAGAAGATAAGTGCAGAACAACGTGAAAAATTGATTCTGTTAAGGGAAGAACAAAAGAAAGCCAAATTGAAGAAAATTGAAGAATTGAGTGACAAGTTATTATCAAGGATAAATTATCTTATTGATAGTGCTCAAGGTAAAGAAATCAATGAAAATTTATTGAATAATTTCAAGACACAATTATCAAAAGAAATCGATGATATGAAAATGCAATCTTTTGGTTTACAAATGTTACATCTTATGGGTAAGACTTATATTTTCAAAGCTTCGTCTTTCATCAAATCACAAAAAGCACTCACTGGTAGATTTTCCAAACTATTCACATCGGTGAAACAGAAAACAACAAATGCCAAAAGTTATATCGATATTCTTTCTTCGGCAATTGATGCCAAATCCACTTTGGAAGATTATTCAAAATTCCAAGAAACCGAGCTTGATGATTATCAAAGACTGGAAATGGAAAGAACAATGACTGGGAAAGTTTTGGCCACTGCTTGGTCCTCGTCAAAATACGAAATCACGACAACTTTGAATAAAGTTTGTGACAAAATATTGAATGATAAATCTGTCGAGTCCTCGGTTAGACTCTTGAGGGCAAAACTGCTTTTAATCATTGGTAATGAATTTAAAACCGCTAAGAGAGATCAAGAAGAAGAACATGAAGCCCAGGTTTTTGAAGAATTGATGAATGAAGCAAAAGATAAGAAAGGTAAAAAACATAAAAAACAACCACAGCAAAAACCTGTTTATGTGTACCTTGACGAAAATGGAGAACCTTTATTTAGTAAAGATGCAGAACCTGCAAAATAAATTTATATATTAATCTAATTCTATTTAATTATGTACCTGATGATCCAAATAATTTTGACCATTCTTCAAATTCTTTTAAATTTTCTTGTGATACAGAAGGCTTGATGAATTTCAACGAAGCTTCGAAATCAATCAATGCAATTGGTCTGATTTCATTTTTGCTAGTCAACAATAATTTATCACCTAACAGTCTTAATGGACCCATTGCTGCATCTTTTGCCAATGCCGTAATATCACTACCTGAATAACCTTCCGTCATTTCCACAAGCTTGTCAAATTCCAAATCTGTTAATGTATGTTTTTGGTATCCTAATAATTTGGCAAATTGAGCACGTCTTGTTTCATACTCGGGTAACGGTATATACTGTCTTCTCACAAATCTACGTCTTGCAGCTTCATCAATAGCCCAAGGTAAATTTGTCGCAGCCAATACTAAGACTCTTTGTAAATCTTCTCCACTGTCCCTGCCAGCAGCTGCTTTTGTAAGATCTGACCATTGTACCAAGAATTCATTTTTAATACGACGAGATGATTCATTCTCACCTTCATTATTTCTCGAAGACAACAACGAGTCTATTTCATCAACAAATATAATAGATGGAGCCAATTTCTTTGCAAGTTGAAACAATGCCCTAACCAATTTCTCAGACTCTCCAAGATATTTCGACGTCAATGACGAAGCAGATATAGAGAAAAAAGTCGATTTCGATTCCGTGGCAACTGCTCTTGCCAACATCGTCTTACCAGTTCCCGGTGGACCAAATAATAACATACCTCTTGCTGGTTCTCTTAATCCACTGAACAAATCTGGTCTTAAAAATGGATACACCACAGTCTCTTTTAAAGAAGTCTTTGCACCGTCAAGTCCTGCAATATCATCCCAATGTACTTCGTCCCCGTGAACAACAATTTCGTTCAATATCTGCCTTGCGGCCATTGGATCAACACCTTTCAAAGATTTGATCAATTTTTCATCATCCAGCTTGGTGGAATCGATATTTTCCAAATTCTCAGTTTCCTTTTCAGTGGAATCTTCTTCAGTTTCAAGTTCAACTTGCTTTGGAACCGGTTTCCTCTTCAGAGGCGATGGAGATGCTCTAGTCGGTTGTTGGTCTCTTGTAATTGATCTCTCACGTCTTTCATGTGGTTTAGGTTTAGGTTTATTTATAACAAATCTCGGTATTTGTGGTTGCTTATACTGGTATGGACTAACAGTTTTCTTTAAAGGTTGTTGTTGTTGTTGTTGTGGCTTATTTAGACGTAAAATGGGAGTGAAATTTTTCTCAATCTCATCTAAGCTATCATCACTCTTATTTGAATCCAGTAGACCACTTCTATTCAGTCTTGAACTCTTGCCAGATTGTTCCAACAGCAGTAAAGTTTCATTTCTAGTTAATTGTTTTGTGGTATCAAAAGTACTGAAATCTTCAAATTCATTAGTGATATTTGATGTTGAATAGGATTTGGCTTGATTATTTATGCTTGTTGATGGAGCCCAATTCGATATCTTGTCTTCATTATTCCATGATAACGAAGCAGCTTTTTGAGCACTTTGTTGGTGTGAAATTTGCTTTTGTGGTTGACTTCTTAAACTTTTCATCATTGGTTTATTTTTCTTTTGCAGTTGACCATATTTCATTGGATGAGGATCTTTAGTCCTTAGTGTTGGAACATTAAGCCTTGATGAAGAGGCTAGTGTATTTGAAGGTGATTTATTATTGCTCGATGTTCTATAAATAGAATCCATTTTCAATTGTAACCTATCCTTATTATCATCACATCTGACTTTCAATAACATTATCTCATCTAATAAATTTATTTCTTCAGCTGTTAATGAAGCTGTCTTGATCTCCTTGTCAAGCGAATCGAGTTTGTATAATAACGAAGTATGAAGTGATTTCCAACCTTGTAACAGCTCGGACGGCCTATTCGTTTCTTCTAAAGATATATATAATAATGACGAGTTGGCAATATCATTATACAACTCCAGTAGTTTCGTTGATAATGGTTGTTTCTCTTTCCTTCGAGAGAACATATCTTATTCTAAACTGAAATTTTGTTTTATCTTGTGATGAAAAAAACCAAAAACACACAGCTTTCCCCAAATATAAAGATCAAAAAAACAGGAACAATTGGTGGAAAACTTATCAATGAGAGGGAGAATTATGAAGGGATAGAGTATATGATCCTTGTATATTCTCTATAAATACTTTAAAAGCAAACAATTTTATTATTAGGTTTTTTCTTTGTTAAAAAAAAAAAAAAAATAACAAAAAATCCATAAAGATCAAATTGATAGAATCAGGTACAATTGGTATAGTCATATCTTGGACTATTTCTTAGGCTATTCTTAGTGAGGACTCAAGAGAATGAGTAGATGTAATCTCAGAAGATGAAAAATCTAGTATTTTATAGAGGAATCTGGAATAAGTGTAGATATATCTTAAGGAATAAAGTAAAGAATAGAGGTGTAGAAGGGAATGTTTTGATCATACGGGATACAGTGCTATATGCTGAGACACCATATTCTTTATAACCATTTTTTCATCTATCCGAATTTGTGTCAACAACTTCTTAACATTAGAAAGGACTCGATCAAATTCAAAGAAATTCCCTAAATTAATAGCGGAATTCAACATCAAATAAGACCATAATGAGCTTCCATTTTCAAAGAAAAGAAACTTCTTTTCCTCTCAGAAATTGCCAAATTATTCGGAGGTCAACTTTCTGAAGAAGAAGAAGAAGAAGAAGATAATTGAAAATTTTTATTGAAAAGTTTTTTTTCTTTTATAAACTTTGATTATTTTTACCCTGCTTTATCTAGTACACTAGGGCTAGTATTCAACCACCATATCCATCATCAATATATATATATATATATATGTCTCTATAGTTCACTTGTGTTGTTGTGCCGTTTTGATATTTTGTTGTTGTTTTTTTTATATATATATAAAATTTGCAATTTTCCAAAAAATTTCAAATTATTTGAAGCAAAATACGTGTTATGATGAAGGATCGAAATATCGAGACCAGCTCGGCAGTTGGGGCCACGATCTTGATGTTAGGGCAAGTGTTCACCAAGTTGATGACATTTGTCATCAACCAGTTGTTGATAAGGTTCATCTCAGCACATATATTTGGTGTCACAAGTTTTATGGAAGTGTTGATATCCTGTGCTTTGTTTTATAGTCGAGAAGGGATCAGACTCACGTGTCAAAGGATTAACGATGAGAATAATTTGAAAACGGACTCGTCGAGGAAAGGTAAGATCATGGCTGGTACAACACTGGCTACACTACAATCGATCCTCAATTTGTCTTTACTCCCTGTCATCATTGGGATACCCACAACTTTAATCTTGATTACTCAATTACCATCCCTCTCAATTTACAAATATCATACCGTGTCTACGGTACTCTTATTCGTGTCAACTATAGTGGAGTTGTTGTCTGAACCTTTTTACAATTTCAATCAGTTTAAATTGAATTTCAAAATGAGAACAAAGATTGAAAGTTTGAGTTTGGTCACCAAATGTATCTCACAATTTGGTATCACTATTTATTTGACAAGATACCAGTATTTGAATAGTGGGTATTATATATTGGCATTTATCATAGCACAGTTTTTATATTCATCAACCATATTGGTTTCATATGCATTCAACTATTATTATTACAAACAAGATACCACAACAACTCCCTTTATATTTATCAAAATTTACACTCAGGACAATAATTATTACTATTTTGATAGAGATTTAATCAAATATTGGGCAAGTTTAATCTTACAGTTATTTTTCAAATATATGTTAACAGAAGGGGATAGATTCTTATTAAGTTATCTTTGTTCCACAGATGAACAAGGAATTTTTGCCTTGATCACCAATTATGGGTCACTTATTGCCAGGTTACTTTTTGCACCAATTGAAGAAACTTTAAGAATTGTCTTGACCAAATCATTTGCTAATAATAATGATCTTTTCAATAAGAAAATTCAACTCTTATCAGTGTTGAATAAGATTTTGAAATTTTATATTTATTTATCATTGATTATAATCATTTTTGCACCTTTAAATTCCAAATTCTTATTAAGCCGTTTAATTGGTGATAAATGGACCTCATCAAATGATTTACTTTTCCAAACTTTTAAAGCTTATTGGATTTATATCCCATTTTTATCTATTAATGGAATAATGGAAGCTTCTTTTTATTCAATAACTTCAGATCCAAGAGAAATTTTCAAATATTCTAAAATTATGGTATCATGTTCCATTGTTTACTTTCTGGTCTTGGTAATTAGTATCAAATATTTACAATTATCATTATTAGGATTAATATTTGCCAATATCTTAAACATGTGTTTAAGAATCGTTTACTGTACTAGAGCATTAAACAAATTCTTAGCTGTTGATAATTTGAAATTATCAAGCATTATTTCCGATACGAATTATATCAATGCATTAATATCTTCCCTCGCAATTTATTGTCTTCATATAAGATTTATTGGCAATGAAATTACAAATTTACAAAGTCTTGTCAAGAGTGGGTTTTTAGCTGTCTTGTTATTATCGAATTTCTTACTCATCGAGAGAAATCTAATTTTTGATACCGTTAAGCCTATACTAAGAAACAAGAAAGATTAAGTTATGCGAAGGGGAAAAAAAGCTTACTAATTTTTTCTCTCGGTTGCATCAGTTAAAGCTGTAGAATCCCATTTACGGTGGGTGTTTTATGGTGCCAGTATACATACATAGACGTCCGGAAAATCCCATTTGTACGAAGTATTTCTAGATATCTCACTCCTTTGATCTTAAGGTATCCCTCCCTTGGTATATAAGGGATCAAAGAGTACCTCATTTCGAGTTTATGATGGAACAGAGATATATAAGAGTTTATAGAGAGAAAGATGTCAGTTTCAGTTGCAGTTATTTATCATTCCACTTATGGCCATACTAAAAAAATAGCTGAACATATTTTGAAAGGTGTTAATTCTGTTAGTAATGTTAAAGCCACATTATTAGAAGCTTCAGAAGCCATTGAACAAGTTGATGATTTAGTTAATTATGATGGTTTTGTATTAGGTTCAGGTACAGCATTTGGAGCTTTAACTTCGGATTTTAAGAAATTTATCGAATCAACAAGTCCATATTTTATGAAGAGAACTTTACAAGATAAAGTTTGTGGTGGATTTACTTGTTCTGCATCATGGGCTGGTGATAAGCAAAGTGTATTACAAGAACTTCAAGTGTTTGCTGCACAACAAGGTATGTTATGGGTCCCATTAGGTTTACCACCTTTATATAACACAGTTGATGCTTCAGCTGATACTATGAATAGAACAGGTTTTTTCGCTGGGTTAGGAGCTCAGGCTAATGTTGATCAAACTGCAGATGTGGCTCCACCAATTGCTGATTTATTAAGTGCTGAATTTCTCGGTAAAAGAGTTGCTAATTTTACCAAATACGTTGAACTTGGTAAGAAATCCCTTGAATAGATTATAATATAACTAACTACTTCTAGCAACATTAAGCGATTCTCGGCCAGGGTTCGAGTGTAGTATGTCTTTTGCTATACATAAAAAAAAAAATACGTCACATTATAGCAATATTAGTGAAAGCAAAGGTAAAAAAAAAACTAAAAATAAGCAATTGTGTAGACATTGCTTTAAGCAATCCCAAAGTGATATAAAAAGGGTCCTGTATTCCTCAATTTAAGTCATGTTACTCTATATATCATAAACAAACAACTATTACAATGTCCGACAATTTAAGAAAAGATTTCACCGATAAAGCATCTGAAGCAATTAAACCAGATTCAGAAAAATCTTATGCTGAACAAGCCAAAGAACAAGCTACTGATTTATATGACAAGGGAGCAAAACAAGTTCAACCAGATGAATCAAAATCAGCTACTCAAAAATTATCAGATATCTTGGGTGGTGGTGATAAGAAATAAATAGTTTTTTAAGAGTTTATTCAATTTTAAATTTAACATTGTAGAAGGAAATCTCTGATAAGTAGGGGAATGATTCAAATTGATCCAATTGTGGACCAAAAAAATTCAATAATTGGTATTTATACAGATTGAAAATTGGGGTCTTGTGATAATTGTAATGTAATAATCTGTTAATATTTGCACTTGATATATCATCTATAATAACACTGCAATTGACATTATTTTGGAAATGTCTTAACAAATCATTGAAATGGTGTGATTTCTTACTGTATTGATTAACTAATTTCAAATTTTTTTGTAATAAATTGATGAAAATCGGTAATCTATCATTGGTAATTGATAATTTTTGTAAACTAAATTGATGAGTTATTAAAAATCTTGGATTTGTTAAATCATAATTTAAATGTAACAGTTTTAATGGTGGAATCTTATTCAAGAAATTATAAATTTGCCAATCTTTACCAATATCATTACTGAAGATAACATCAAGTGATAATATTTGTAAAAATTCCAAATTTTTCGCAAATTTATTCAAAAAAATTTCATCATTAATCAATATATTACTCAACTCCAACTCTCTTAATGATGATAATTCAATTGTTCTTGTCAAAATTTCAATATCATTGATCAATAATTTATCTAAACATAATGAATTTAATTTCAATTTTGGTAAACCAAATTTCAATAAAGTTATCAAGATTTCAATCCATCCATGATTATTCACCTTCTTTCTCAATTTCTTTCTTGTATTATTTGGAGATATAGCATTCACCATACTTCCAGAAATTGTCAATCTCTTCACTTTTACCCAAACTTGTCCATATACTAATAACTTGGTAAATAATCTGATATCATCAACATTTTCAATTTCATCGAGATTTATAATTAAATTCTCAACGTTGGAGAAACTCAATACTAAACTATCACATTGCAAATTAACCGTGGAAACTCCAACACATAAAGTCCTGATATTTGATCTAACTAATGTCGGAATTATTTGGAATTTAACAATAGGTAATCTTGGCCAAATCAAGACTTCAATCGCAGTTAATAATGATGCTGTTAAATACCAAGAATCATTAATACTATCGCCCCATGATAAATTCGCAAGACAAATCAACTCCTTCACATACGTTGCAATACTTGGATCACCTAATCTAATAATATCGAGACATGAAACAAAATTTTCAACATTGATAATAGTTGCATTTCGACAAATTTCATTTTGTAATGATTTAATCTCATTGACAATAACTAGTTTCTTATACAACTGTTGTCTTGTCACATCAATGAATCTTGAACAAGTTAACATCAATTGTAAAATCGAATTTTGATCAAGATACGATACGATCTCGGATAATACAACATCTGGTAATTCCAATATCGTTTTGTTATCAAAATTATTGATAAATTCATCAATATAATCTGATATCGAGATATCAAGGGAACTGAATGAGTTCATGATGCCTTTTCTCTATGAACATGGCATCTTGTCTGGATATATATATATATATATATATATATATATATATGTTTACTCTTGTTACAAATATGTTTCAAATTACTTTTTTTTTTCTTTCTACAATTTTCAATTAGGTTTCAGTACAACAAGACAATTTATAACCAGATAAAAACTTAAATAAAAGACAATCAAACTATCTATTATATATATTCTCTAAATCTTTATAAAGTATTAAAACAGAAAGCTCTAATAGTGTTTAATAAAAATCTCATAACAATTAATGCAAATTTACTTTTTTCCTCCCCCCGCTTAATCAACTTCTTCAACAGTTGGACCATCAGCACCTGGAGCTTCGGCACCGGCACCTGGGAATCCACCTGGAGCACCACCTTCAGCACCTGGAGCACCACCGTTAGCTTGGTAGAATTTCATCATGATTGGGTTTGAAACTTGTTCTAATTCTTTTTGTTTATCACCAAATTCTTCAGTTGTAGCAGTTTGGTTTTCATCTAACCAAGTAATAGTTTCTTCAATAGCCTTGGATAAAGTTTCTCTTTCAGAAGCTTCAACTTTCTCTTCAAAAGCTTTTTCAGAAATGGAGTTCTTTAATGAATAAGAGAATGATTCCAAACCATTCTTAGCAGCAATTCTAGAAGCTTCCTTTTCATCTTCTTCTTTATATTTCTCAGCTTCAGAAACCATTCTTTCGATATCTTCTTTTGATAATCTACCTTTATCGTTGGTAATGGTAATCTTGTTAGTCTTACCGGTACCTTTTTCAACAGCAGAAACGTTCAAGATACCATTGGCATCCATATCAAAAGTAACTTCAATTTGTGGAACACCTCTTGGTGCAGGTGGGATACCTGATAATTCGAATTTACCTAACAAGTTGTTATCCTTAGTTCTAGCTCTTTCACCTTCAAAGACTTGAATTAAGACACCTGGTTGGTTATCAGCATAAGTTGAGAAAGTTTCAGATTTCTTTGTTGGGATAGTTGAGTTTCTTGGGATCAATTTGGTCATGACACCACCGGCAGTTTCAATACCTAATGATAATGGAGCAACATCCAATAATAATAAATCTTGAGTCTTTGATGAAGTATCACCTGATAAGATAGCAGCTTGAACAGCAGCACCGTAAGCAACGGCTTCATCTGGGTTAATTGATCTATTTGGTTCCTTACCGTTGAAGAAATCAGAGACTAATTTTTGAACTTTTGGAATTCTAGTAGAACCACCAACAAGGACTAATTCATCAACTTGTGATTTATCCAATTTAGCATCTTTCAAGACTTTTTCAACTGGATCTAAAGTTGATCTGAATAAATCTTGACACAATTCTTCGAATCTGGCTCTTGTAATTGAAGTGTAGAAATCGATACCTTCAAATAAGGAATCAATTTCAATTGAAGTTTGAGCTGATGAAGATAAAGTTCTCTTAGCTCTTTCACAAGCAGTTCTTAATCTTCTTAAAGCTCTTTGGTTTGAAGATAAATCCTTCTTATTTTTTCTCTTGAATTCATTGATGAAATGGTTAACTAATCTGTTATCGAAATCTTCACCACCTAAATGAGTATCACCGGCAGTTGATTTAACTTCAAAGATACCATCTTCAATTGATAATAAAGAGACATCAAAAGTTCCTCCACCTAAATCAAAGATCAAGACATTTTTTTCACCTTCATCTTTCTTATCTAAACCATAAGCGATGGCAGCAGCTGTTGGTTCATTGATAATTCTCATAACGTTTAAACCAGCAATTAAACCGGCATCCTTGGTGGCTTGTCTTTGAGAATCGTTGAAATAAGCTGGAACGGTGACAACGGCATCAGCAACTTTGTCACCCAAGAAAGATTCAGCAGTTTCTTTCATCTTAACCAAGATCATAGCTGAAACTTCTTCTGGAGTGAAAACTTTGGTTTCACCTTTGAATTCAACTTGAATTTGTGGTTTACCAGCCTTGTCAATAACTTTGAATGGGAAATGCTTGACATCACCTTGAACTTCAGCATCGTCGAATTTTCTACCGATTAAACGTTTTGCGTCAAAGACAGTGTTAGCTGGGTTCATAGCAGCTTGATTCTTAGCAGCATCACCAATTAATCTTTCTGAATCGGTGAAAGCAACAAATGAAGGAGTAGTTCTGTTACCTTGATCATTTGCAATGATTTCTACTCTATCATTAGCAAAATGAGCAACACATGAATAAGTTGTACCTAAATCAATACCAACGGCAACCATTATATAATATTTCTATATTAGTATATTAGTGAATAAATATATATTTTGTATAAAAAGAAGGATATTCATTTATATATTAACTTAACCCCTTGGAAAAAAAAAAAAACTCATCGACGAATTTTTTTTTGTTCTATGAGCTTCTACAGGATTTCCTGTTTAGGACTAATTAGGTATTAATACACGTCTTTTTTTGACAACAACAACAACAACAGATCAACAACTATATCTTCATTATATCATATTCACTCTATCTAGTATCATCTATATATCCATTGATTTGTTTTAAAGAAGAAAAAAAAAAAATTTCAAATCAGACACTAGAAAAAAAAAAAAAAAAAACAAGGCAAAAAAAGGAAAAATTTTTCAACTTGAAGACAAAGACAAGAAGGACCCAATGAGTGACAAGGAGGCAAGAGATATTGTAGAGGAGGAGGAGGTTAGTGAAGAGACGAGGGGAGAGGAATCGCGTCAGCAGCAGAAGAGGAAAGAGATGAATATTCCTGAAGGGATGTCCAAGAAGCTGTGGAAAAAACAACAACGTAGATTGAGATGGGATGAACAAAAAGAAGAATTTAAACTGCAACGTAGAGAGAAGAAGAAAATATTGAAACAACAGAGGAAAGAATTTATCAAGCAGGCTATTGCCAATGGTGAGGAGTTACCAAAGAGAGAGAAATTATATAAACTTGAAGAGCAAGAGGCACCAATTGCCAAGATCTTGATTGACTGTGAATTCGATGATATGATGAGTTTAAAAGAAGTTATATCATTAAGTTCTCAAATCACCAGATGTTATGCTGCTAATAGAAGAACAACAAAACCAGTAAGTGTTGATGTCTCAAGCTTCGATAAGAGATTAAAAGAGAGATTTGACAATGACCTACCACAGTATCATTATTGGAATCAAAATATCAAATTCCACGAAACAAATTTGGAATCTCTTATTAAAGATCAGGATATCTCGAAAATGTGTTACTTGACAGCTGACACGGAGGAGACATTGGATATCTTAGAACCAGATCTGACATATATCTTAGGAGGAATAGTGGATAAAGGTAGATACAAGAATCTTTGCTTACAGAAAGCTCAAAATTTGGGAATACCGGTAAAGAGATTACCAATAGACGAATTCATCAAGTTGAGTGGTAGAAGAGTGCTTGCCACTTCACATGTTTTTGAATTATTAGTTAAATGGTTCGAACTAAAAGATTGGAAGCAACTGTTCGAAATGGTCTTACCTGAAAGGAAAATGCTAAAAGAGGCTGAGAAAGAGAGTGAGATAACTGACCAAGAAAGTGGATAAATAAGGCAAATAGCTTTTCTAAAAATTGTCATCATTTAAAAAAAAAAAAAAAAAAAAAAAAGATAAAAACCGAAGTAAAAAAATTGACAAGAAAAAATAAATTAAACCGTTGTTCAGTTTGTTGAATAAATAAATATATCTATAATGTCGGATAAATATAGTGTAAGTGTTTGATAGAGAAAGAGATTAAGGTAAAGTACTAACATGAGAGAAAGGCACCGGGAAATCCTCCACCTTCATATAATCAAAATAGACCTTCACAAGGTGGCTCAGCTGCAGAGTTCTACAATTCAGGTTCTGGTCAACAATATCAGCAACCACAGTATAATGGCAACACCAATGGAACAAGAGGTTATAATGAACAACAGTACCAACAACCGGGTTATCAACAGGGTTATCAGCAACAAGGTTATCCACAACAGGGTTATCAACAACAAGGCTATCCACAACAAGGTTATTATCAACAACAACAACCAATGTACGTACAGCAGCAACAACCTCAATCCGGGAACAACGGTGACTGTCTTACTGCCTGTTTACTGGGTATGTGTCTTTGTTGTACTTTGGATATGTTATTTTAATAGAAAGAAAAAGAGAGACACTGAGATCCGATTATCTTATCTATGATAAGACAATATATAATTTATACAAAAATAATGATAACACAAGACTAATCTATTCCTATTACTAAATTATCTCTTCTATTCCTTATCATTTGTAAATTATAAGAAATTTGTAAAACCGAAAAGTTAAAAAAAAAAAAAAAAAAAAAAAAAAAACAATAAACAGTAAATTGATAATGGATTCTCTGAGTAATATGGGACTAATGAACCATTCTCTGAGAGCTTCGATCACTGAAGATGCCATTGTCTTGAAAACGCAGGTTCATGAACAGACAGAGGATGGGATATCTTGTTTTTCATGTGTGACGAATGCTGATACCAGTAATGGTAAGTACACTTTTATGGTTTTATTCGAATATGGGCTAACAATTTTCTCCAGATTCAACTGTGATTCCATTTAGTAATATCTTATGGGCTAAGAGAGATGAAGATGATGACGATGATGGGGACGTTGAAATAGATTTCGTTATCAAGTCGGCATCATCTTTAAAGCTTAAAAATTTGAAAATTCATATCGATGAACCATTTCAATTACCCATTGACAAATATATAATGGATAAAGCTTACCCTGTACAACAAAAATTTTATGAAAAGAAGATGTTGATCTTGATTAATCCTCATGGTGGCCAAGGTAAAGCTGTGGAATTATTTGAACAACATTGTAAACCAATCTTGGATAAAGCTCATTGCCAATATGAATTTGTCAAGACTAAATATCATGGACATGCCACTGATATTGCCCGAGACTTGGATTTGGATAAATTTGATTATATCATTTGTGCCTCAGGGGATGGTATCCCACATGAAGTTATTAATGGATTATATCTACGTAAAAAAGATAGAGTCAAGGCATTTAATAAATTAGTCGTGAGTCAATTACCTTGTGGTTCTGGAAATGCAATGTCATTATCATGCTTAGGGACAGTGAAACTGGCTGAGCTGACTTTACTGTTGTTGAAAAGTTTTGTTGTGAGAACAGATGCAATGGCCGTGACTCAAGGTTCTGGAGATAAGCAAATGACAAAATTATCATTTTTAACACAAACTTATGGTGTTATAGCTGAGGCAGATATTGGAACAGAGTGGATGAGATGGATGGGACCTGCAAGATTCGATCTCGGTGTCACTACAAGAGTCATTAAGAAGACAAGTTTCCCTTGTGAAATTCATATCAAATTTTTAGCAAGACAAAAAGCCCATGTTGCCACTCATTATGATAATCATTATCGGAAATATAAAGACATAATATTATCAGAAGACTCGTTCAATTTAAAATACCCAAATTTACAAGACCCAGTCCCAAAAGATTGGGACTTATTCGATCCTGATATCTCAAATCATCTTGGAATTTTTTACGTTGGTAAGATGCCATACATTTCAAAAGATTGTAATTTCTTCCCACTGGCTTTACCAAATGATGGATCTTTAGATTTAGTCATAACAGATTCAAGAACAAAATTCTTCAATATTGCTCAATCTTTACTCAGTCTAGATAAAGGCACTCACGTACTCAGTGAAGACATTCAACATTCTAAAATTTTGGCCTATAGATTAGTCCCAAAAGTCCATAAAAGTTATATCTCAGTGGACGGTGAAAGCTTCCCTTTTGAACCTCTACAAGTAGAAGTCATCCCAGGCTTATTACAAGTCCTAATGAAAGATGGCTGTTACACTGAAACCGGTTTCAACAAGTAAATAGAAAGTAGTTCTTAATATATCAAAAATAATACTAATAAAAAATTCTCAAAATAAAAAAAAAAAAAAATTTTTTTGATGTTGAAATTGAAAAGTTTTTGTGAAGATTAAAGAATTAAACAAAGATGTCTGATCAAGATCAAAACGTTGATAAATTAGCTGATAATTTACAAAATTCTCAAATCGGGGAAACTCCTCGTTTCAACCCTAACAATGCAGCTGCATTCCAACCAAATCAATTCGGTCTGCAACCACAACAACAACAACAATACCAACAATATAATCAGTTCCAGCAATATCAAGCTCCATCACAGCAATATAATCAGTACCAACAGTATAACCAGTACCAGCCTCAACAACAATACAACAACAATTACAATAACAGAGGTGGTTACAACAATTTCAATAACAGAGGTGGTTATAATAATTATAATAATTACAACAATTACAATAACTACGATCAACAACAGCAACAACCAGATCCTCTGCTGCCAAAGGCTATGACTTTAGAAGACTTCCAAAAACAGAAACTGGAAAAGCAACTGGCTTTGAACAAGAAACCAGCTGTTAAGAGAACTATTAAATTAGATACCTCATCTTCAAGTATAAAGATTGGTGGTGCTTCAACAAAGAAGGAAGAACCAAAGAAAGAAGAACCAAAGAAGGAAGAGCCAAAGAAAGAAGAACCAGTTAAAGTTGAAGAACCAAAGAAAGAAGTCAAGGTAGAACCAAAGAAAGAGGAACCAAAGAAATCTGAAACCACTGTTTCTTCAAAAACTGCTGATCTGATAGTAAAAGAACAAGAAGAAGAAATTGATGAAGCCGTTGTCAACGATTTATTCGGTGGTAAAGATCATGTCTCGATTATTTTCATGGGTCACGTTGATGCTGGTAAATCCACAATGGGTGGTAATATCTTATACTTAACAGGATCTGTTGACAAACGTACTGTTGAAAAATATGAAAGAGAAGCCAAGGATGCTGGTAGACAAGGTTGGTACTTATCATGGGTCATGGACACAAACAAAGAAGAAAGAGCCGATGGTAAAACCATTGAAGTTGGTAAAGCTTATTTCGAAACTGATAAGAGACGTTATACCATTTTGGATGCTCCAGGTCATAAGATGTACGTCAGTGAAATGATTGGTGGTGCTTCACAAGCTGATGTTGGTATCTTGGTTATCTCAGCACGTAAAGGTGAATATGAGACTGGTTTTGAAAAAGGTGGTCAAACTAGAGAACATGCCGTATTGGCAAAGACTCAAGGTGTCAATAAGATCATTGTTGTTGTTAACAAGATGGATGATCCAACAGTTGGTTGGTCAAAAGAAAGATACGATGAATGTACCACCAAATTATCCCAATATTTAAGAGGTATTGGTTATGCTAAAGATGATATTGTTGTTATGCCAGTTTCAGGTTATACAGGTGCCGGTTTGAAAGATCGTGTTGATCCAAAAGATTGTCCATGGTATAAAGGCCCATCATTATTAGAATACTTGGATAACATGAAGACTGTTAATCGTCTTATCAATGGTCCATTCATGTTACCAATATCAGGTAAGATGAAAGATTTAGGAACTGTTGTTGAAGGTAAAATTGAAAGTGGTCATGTTAAAACCGGTTCTAAATTGATCATGATGCCAAATAAGACCAATGTTGAAGTCTTGACCATTTATAACGAGACAGAACTGGAAGCTGAATCTGCATTCTGTGGTGAACAAGTAAGATTAAGATTAAAAGGTGTTGAAGAAGAAGATGTTAGTAATGGTTATGTCTTAACTTCACCAACTGTCCCAGTTAAAACTGTCACCAGATTCCAAGCTCAAATTGCCATCATTGAATTGCCATCAATCTTATCAAGTGGATTTTCATGTGTCATGCACGTTCATACTCTGATTGAAGAAGTCACTTTTGTCAAATTATTACATAAATTTAAAAAAGGTACAAACAAAGTCTCCAAGGAACCTCCTGCTTTTGCCAAGAAAGGTATGAAGATCGTTGCCCTCTTGGAAACAAATGAACCTGTCTGTGTCGAGAGATATGCTGATTATCCACAATTAGGTAGATTCACTTTAAGAGATCAAGGTACTACTATCGCTATCGGTAAGATCACAAAATTATTATAATGATGTTATATAGCTTATATATATCTGAAACAAGTTTTTTGCGTTTTGTTTAGTGTTTGATTTGTATCAATGTAAACTCTCATCTCATCTCATCAATGGGCTTGATAAAAAAAACTTGGTCAATTTTTTTTTTTTTTTTTTTTTTTTTTCTCGACAAATTTTTGTAAATCTTCAACATACATTGAATGGTAATTAGATCAACTTTAGATCAACTTAGAATATGAATAACTGAATGAGAATGGAGCAATCAGAGCTCATATATAATGCTAGTTTCAAAGTGCAAATTTTTTTTACTCTTATCCCAATCTTCATAAGAAAGAAAATATATGATATATTATATATATAGTATCTCTAAAAAAAGAATACATAGAACTAAATAAAACACATGTGAAAATGTTGAACATATAAAGCTTTACATCTCTTGATAATGTCACTCAACTAAATGCTCAATTAAGCTCCTTGGATAGAATGGAGTTGATGGATATGTTCTTGGGATCCCTTTTTTATAACAAAATTTTTTCCATAGAAAAAAAAAAAAAAAACAAAAGCAAAAAACTTAAAGGGTTTTGTACTTAAAAAATGAAATACTTGAACAGCGATATCGATAGATAACGTAAGTTTACAGAAAGAAAAGGAGATCTGCTAGTAAACTGAGTCCCATAAAGCACCCTCATCTGAAATGGGAACAACTAAAAGTTTCTAGATCTCATAGTGGAACACTTCTAGTGAGGAAAATACAATTTTCTTTCAAAAACAAAAAAAAAAAAGGCAACATTAAAAGCTGTTATTTGTAAACACTGATTTCTCTTAGAATTCTGACCAGCCAGGCAACTTCAGCTGGGGCTTTAACCCACTGGGATGAGGTTAAAAAATTTTCAAATTCAAATAACACGTAGTTTTTCTAAACATAAATGAAAAACTTTTTTTAAAAGAAATCAGTGCTCAAAAATGCAAATACCAATGCCAGAATAAGGAGATAATTTCTTGGTATAGCTTTGATTCTTGTGATTTATGGGAATTATAATAATAAATTTCATTGGAATAATACTTTATAGTCTACATTTTTATATAAACTCAAAAAGAGATTTTTTTTAATCAAAAGAAGTTTGATAAACTTTTACAGAAAATTGCAAAACTTTTTTGAAAATATTTGATAACCTGTTCCCATAAGAAATTTCCTCTCACATAATCGAATCTCGTAAGACTTAATCTTCCAATGATTACAATAAATGTTTTTATAAATTTCTTATTAATTCATACAGGAAAGAATCATTTTTTTTATTTATTTTTAAACAACAAATCTAAAAAGAGGACAAAATTTTTTTTATCATTTAAATAGAACTATTTCTGAGGTATATTCCAAAGTACTTGAATTCTTGTTAGCAGAACGGTGTGGCTTTTTTCTTTGCGAACTTTCTCTTAAGATAAAAACTAAAAACAATAAAAAGCAATAAAATTTTAAATCGTTTTCTTTTGCTATAAGATTATCTTTAATTTGTTTGATTTGGGAAATAAGCTAGGGTAATTTATTAGTTAGTAGTTAGTTAAGAACGACTATTTATACAAAGTTCTGTCGCCGGTAACTTCTTCTTCCACTGTCTGGAAATATCATTCTAATTCTTTTTTATACAGATCTTATAAAAATTTGTTTTTCTTTTGAAGAGCTTTTAAACTAAAATGTTACAAATTATTAAGCTTTTTTCCATTTTTATATTTATCAGTCTCAACTTTAACTCAGTTATAATCTTATCTTCTGTTGTCAGCTATAACTATATGTCTCTTATATTATTTTGCCATTATCGCAAATACATAAGATTTAAGATGTTAAATTTTGCATCTTTTGAAAACTTGAAACATCCCCCCTATTTTTTAAGAAAATCATTTTATTTCTAATTCTTTTTGAACTACTAATACACTATTTTCACTATGAGTCAATCAGGATGTCATTCAATGTATGCCATGATTCAACAAGTCATTATAAAGTCAGGTAAAATTGTTTATAAGATTAATTCTATTTGATAAATCGTATATAGGTGGATTCAAATACAAACATTTTTTTTATGTCAAAGATAATTGTGTAGAAATTTTAGGAAAGAAGCTTTCCTTTCTGAAATGATTCAAATAATAAAAGGAGGCTCTCTCTTATTTCACGTGAAGAGAAGTTGCGAAGGATTGCAGAAAATAGTTGTAAAGCTAAATTGAAGCTTTATAGACCGAAACTTCTCTGCTAGATCTTTTTAAACTCTTCAATAACTTTCTGAACATGTTGAATCAGATTTACTCTAGTAGCATACATTGAATGATCTCCTAATTGGTTCATAGTTAAATAGTGTAAGATTGTTGGTTATTATAAAATATATAATATATATCTGGATATCCAACTTCTTTTATAATCTTTATATTCACATTCCAAGACTTAACAACACAGCCTTTGATCTACAATCCTCGTGGTCGAATTAATACGTCGGTATACGAATTGCATGATCATTGATTGACGATACTCGTAACTCTCGTACCGAACATTCCAGTCTCAACACGTTCCAGTCTCAACAGAACATTTTTCAAGAACTTCTTTTTAGCTAAAATAAAAGAGATCTCTCTTTCAATTCTTTCTTTTTTAGTAAAGCTCTTTTTATTATAAATAAATTAGCGTAGTCCTGATAGCGAAGGTGACTTTTCTGGTCTTTTATTTTATTCTTGATAAAATATCACGTAAAAACACCTAAAGGCTTTCGAATCGTCTTCAGATCACATATTCAACTTGAGTTTTTACGTATAAGAGTTGAAACAAGTCTCAAGCCCAGAATAAGATCACCAGATATTACCAACCATTCAAATCCATAGAAAAGCAATAATTGCAAAAGTTAGATTGAGTTTTTCAGTATGTCACTAAGATTTGTTCATTGTATTTGACTTTTTCCTCTCAGATTCAGTTTTTATTCAAGAACAGACTCAGATAATAACCTGTATTCATACTATAATAATCATAAGTATTACTTACTTTTGAGAAGAATGTAATAGAGGTCTTGAGATACTCAGTAACACTAGAGGTTGATTTCGATTCAAGGGAGATTGGCTAAAGAACGGATCGACTATCTTGAATAGAGTTTTCCCTTAAGAGACATATAAGATAAATTATAATTTAAAAAAAGCGAAAACAAATTGTTTTATAAATTCAAATATAATGTTCCTTTGTTCTTAATAAATTGATGTTCTGAATCTTATTGAGTAAGGGATAATCATAGAATGAAATTTAATAAGTCGTTTTTTTCTCAGGCCGCGGAGATTCTATCACAAGAAGAGGTCATTTCACCGATAAAAAATATCTGTGATAGGAACAGTGCCTATAAGTGTAGAAATAGTTAATATGTTCTGGTATTAGGTTAAGCTTTAGGGACTATTAACGAACGATGAACAGCTGTCATTTTCTCTCTATATAGAATTAATTATTTCTATTAGTGGATAGAGACTAGAATTGTCTATACTAGATTTACGGGTATCTTTGATTTATGATCATGCAATTCGTATACCCACGTATTAATTAGACCACGAGGATTGTAGATCAAAGGCTGTGTTGTTAAGTCTTGGAATGTGAATGTAAAGATTAGAAAAGAAGTTGGATATCAGGATATAAATTATATAGATGTTTTTAGAAAGTAACTACCAATCTTACACTATATAGCTATGAATCAATTAGGAGATCATTTAATGTATGCTGCCAGAGTAAATCTGATTCAACAATAACAAGTAATGATTATTACAATACTCTATATCATTTTAAAAAAAAACTTGGTGAAAACGTTTTTATCTTCTAATAGATAACAATTTTTCTATCTTTAATTGAGATGCATTCTTTCTTCAATTTCTGCAAAAGACTTATCATGTGATTGACTTTAGTTTTCTTCACTGGTCTAATATACCTTCTTCTGACAGAACCTAAGAGAGAAAAAGACTATCAGACTTTATCTATTTGCCAAAAATCATATGATAACGATATAGTGACTGTAGCTGATGATACTTGAAATGAAGGAAGATAAAGATACCCTATTTACCTCCATGACACTCAAGTAAGTTAGTGGATCAATGTTGTAGGGGATATAGTTAGTTAACCTGATGATGAATTTTTGACTTTCTAAGCAAAAGACCTGCACTTTTGTTCTTCTCCAGTTTGTATTTGCTTAAGTCATTTTATACTAATAGTTCAGTAGAATATATCATCATTGTTGAATCAGATTTGCTCTGGTGACATTGAATGATCTCTTGATTGACTCATAGTGTTGAATCAGATTTACTCTGGCAGCATACATTGAGTGATCTCCTAATTCATTCATGATCATATATCAAAGACAACAAAGAACAAACCCAGTCTCAATAATCAATCAAATCTGTCACTGTAGGAGGGAGTTGTGAAATATTCTTTAAGCCTAATTGGGGTCCTTCACAACCACCTGCATCCTTTATCTCAACTTCAGGCTTACTCTAACTAAAAGAGAGGTTTAAAGTCTGACATTATAGTGCTAGTTAGATGATCAGTTCGATATGATCGATCTAATTTCAGGCGATATATATTTTGTATTCGTTCGCATCACATAGAGCCCGTGAAGTTAAGTAGATCAACATTGACAATTGAAAACTACTTTTGCTCCATTTATACTTTTATCTTTTAGTTGACGCCTAAAGGTGTCAAAATCATCTATTCTTTCTATGCATATCCCTTAGCTGGAAAAATATGGACTTTTCTATAAGAATATTTTATGAAACACTTTTTTTTAACCAATTAAAAATTTTATTATTGAGAGAGTAGTCATTCAACTTAAAGGAATCTTGAAACATATGAAAGAAAACGAAATTCAGAGACCACTCAGCCTTTTATCTACTAGACTAGGTCCATAGATTACGACTAAAGCCATATAGAGGGCAAACCAGATAGACTAAGCTCCAAAATACTCTCTTCTCTATCTTCTTTTAGAATTATCATTAGAAAAATTTGAACTGATGACGAGACAACTGGAAAAGTTTATTGGAAAATAACTGAGTAAGTACTATGATAGATAATTACACCGATAGTTAAAGTATTAAAGATGAATGGGGTTAATTTTATGAAAAATGAAAATAGAAAATTTAGTATTCTTATCAGGAAAACTTCTGAGAACATTTTATTCAAGATCCCTAATAAAACTTCCTGCACCATTTCAAAAATAAACATAGAAGAGTATCATTAATAAATCCCACTGCTTCGCTTATTCAATTAATACTTAGAAGACTCATAGGAGATTATTTTGCAACTGTTATCGATGATTCAACTTCAACTATGCTTAACAAAAAAACCCATTTCTGACATAGGTTTTGTATTTCTATTACTGAATTTTTTTCTCGTTTTGAAGAGTAGAGAATGGGACATTGTTAATGAGTAATTATTCTTCTTTTTCATGAATAATCAGTAAAATCACAGATTGTTTCAATTTTGTTTGTCTATGTCTAATTACCAATGTTCTTGCAATAGAGAGAGAGACCTTATGTAGTAGAAATCACAGCAAATCTGCTGTTGTTTTCAGTAAAGAAAAACAGAATTATAAATTTTCGACTTCATTGTCCCCATGGTCTGCGAAACCCTCAAAATAATATTGCTTGTATCCTCACAACTACTCGTGACGCTAACACAGTAAGTGGTCTTTTTAACAAGGGCAGATCAAAAAATCAAGTTTGGCCGAACCAATGGAAATGAGAAAACTTTTTACAGGCAACAGTTGATGATTTTTAGTGTGTACTATTGTTAATATATTAAAAAAATTGTAAGTCACATTGAAAATTATGAGTTAATATAACAGATGGAATCAGTCTGGATTGAGGAGAAGGTTCAAATTCAATCCATAATTTTACTTGTCTCAAATTTCTCAGTCAGCTAATAGAAAAACTATTTTTATTGATAAAACCATATACGTCAAACTTCATCAACTTATAAAGATAAACGGAAAAAGTAAAATAAGTAAATAGAGGTGTCTGACAATTTTTGCTCAATATTCTGTTCAAACAATTTTATTGTAATCTACCTCACAAGTCAACGCTTCTTTATTTTGTTATAGAAGCTTCCCAAAAAATTGGAACTAGTTTTGAGTTCCTAGATATTTTTTAAGCAAGAGTGAGTTAGCTAGATACTGCTGTATACTTTCTTAAGAATCAACAGAAAGTAAAATATGAGTAAGGAAAACTTTAGTTTAAAGTCGTAGCCAAAAGACTATTGTCATTCTAACCTAGTTACCATTTGACACAACAGGCAGCTCCATAAGTTGAGCAACCACTTGCGCACCTTGGTGTTATATATACATAGTTCATGATAATGTCTCCTGTCTTTGATCAGGGTTGAATTGCTGAATATAGAAAATAAGTTTTTAAATATATACAAATATTCGTATATATATCTTTGATTTATTTCTTTTCATTTTCGAAATCAATCATCCTATCCTCTAACATGCATGTTAAGTCTTGGAATGTGACTGGAAAGATTATAAAAGAAGTTGGATATCCAAATATATATTGTATATATGTTTTTTTAGAATAACTGACTAATTTACACTATTTTAACTATTAGGAGATCATTCAATGTAATATAATATACAGATCTAACTTTTCCCTTTTCATTTCAGATGAAACCCCTATGGTCCTTAAGTATTAAGGGTTTATTTACAGATAGCATTATTTATAACGATAGAGATATTCTTTAGAAGCAACAACAGTAATCCTCAGAGAAAGGGTTCAAAAAATGAGGAAGCGACATACAATACTTGAATTAAGAAGCTAAAAAACAGAAAGTAAAGAATAATTCAGCTTCTTAACGGCCAAGAGAAAGAGCCTATATTGCTTTTCAAGTAATAATAGATATTAAAAGCTGTCTTTGTTAGATAGTCTGAGTTGGAATATTGGAAGCTTCCCTTCGTAGAGTAAAGGAAGCTGTTATAAAACATCGATAGAGAGGGAATTTGCTAGCGTTTACTTTAGACTTAAAAGATACTTTTTAACTAAAGGAATTCAATTATCAGAAAGTTCCGAAATTTCAAAAGATGTGTAGAAAGTGGAGACTATAGACTATTTATGTTGAATCAGATTTACTCTGGTAGCATACATTGAATGATCTCCTAATTGGTTCATAGTTAATTAGTGTAAGATAGTTAGTTATTTTTTTTTTTTAAAAACTTCTATATAATATGTATCCAGATATCCAACTTCTTTTATATTCTTTAAATTCACTTTCTAAGACTTAAAAAGAACAGACCATTGCCTGATATATGGTCTTGGCAATGGTCTGATTAATGGTCTGATCAAATGCAAGTTTGCCGTGATTACATGATCATATCTTAGAGACATCCAAGGCATTAGTCTCAACAATTAGTCTCAACAATTTAATTCAATTTCCTGAATGTTTGGTTTTATTCTCGGAAACTTTGATCGACCTCTTTCTATTTAAACATTTGGTTGAACTTACAAGAGAAAGAATTTACTTTTATAAATAATTATCAGTTATGTTTTCCAGATAACAGCGGATCTTTAACTATTATGATGATCTTTACTCATTAATGGTAGACCAGAAACAAGAACATTAGAGTCTAGCTTCCCGGAAACTTCACCTATGATTCTTCCCCATTTCTAACCCAATTGATTTTTGAAACAAAGACAAACAACAATAATCGGTCGTTCATGACAAATTCTATTTAAAGAATAATATTGGAGAATCCGCTACTTTATGATAGGAACAATGTAGTTAATTAAATTTTCAAGAATGGATTCTTCTGGTATTGCTGTTCTTCATCTCTCGTCCTATCCTAAAAAGCTATTTCTCTAGTTTCTTTAAATATTCTAATAATCTATATAATAATTCCTGACTTAGCTATTGATCGTCTAATGAATTCGAAGCGTTTTACAGAGAAGATGTTCATTTCGGTTGAAATTCAACTTCCTCATCACTTGAGAATAGAAGAAAAATTGATTCAGTACTAAATATTAACTAAGGTGATCTAATTTATAAACATGATTCAAAGTGCTCGTTCTAAAATGCTCAATAAATTTCATCATATTTCCTGGCTAAGAATCATAATCTTCCAATGGAGAAGGATCTTTTTTAATAAAACTTTTTCTAAAAGTTCAATTGAAACATGATAAAAAACAAAAATTCAATTTAAAACAAGTAGTAAAATTTAATTCTCATAAAGATGACTAACCAGTTTTTGGTGGCCAAAACAATCACTTCATACTGCAAAAGACAGCAGGGCATTTTTACTGGTATTCTATTGCTTTAGTATTCATTTAAATGAAAAAGCTTTGCTTAAAACTCTAATTATGATTTTTTAAACACACACACGGGCCAGTCAGTTTCTATATATTTTCTTATTTATAAGACCAAAAGCTACATGTAGTGACTTTGAAAGAATGTTGATACATACGGGTTCTATCTATCAGATAATCATAAATATGGTCTGATTGATTCATAATTATATAAGACAAAGTGTTAATATATAAAATATAATTAATTGAAAACAAAGAAAACTTTTAATCTTTTATATGTATCGTCAAACAAGAATAATTATGAGGAGCATTCACAGCTTTACTTTATAAGTCCTGAATTGCTGGTGAAGCTATAGAAAGTAGTATTTATCTCAACAAGGACTTCAAGTAATTCATGAGGTCGAAAGTTTTCAAGCACTCTCTTAAATTAGTCTCCAAAAATCAAAAATAATTTTTAAAGTACAAAAACAACTAATGTGATGTAAATCAGCAAATGGTTTGTGGTTTTATATCCAGTTTAAAATTGAAATCGCCTCTTCTTGTTAGTCTTGTCTTTTTATTGCATCGCTTTTTTTGTTTTTTTCTTTTTTTATGTGAGAAATAATAAATAGAGGATGGTTCATGAATTAATTAAGAAAAATCAATCTGTGTATCACTTATAATTAATTCTCAAATATATGTAGCTATATTTATAATTTTTTTGCTTTTAATTTAAATGAATTGTTTATAAGATTCAGTAAAAGCACGCTAAAAAAAGTTCAAAAGGTTATGAAAAAGAGTTACCTTCAGAGCTTTTTTGATATATATAGGCTAAATAGGTTCCTTTTTCCAAAATTTTTTTGACATTTTAGACACCAAATCGCTTTTCAAGTTTCTATAAAAGGAGTATTTTATTTTTTTAAATTAACAGAATTTGGTCTCAAAATTTAACAAAAAAATCAATTATTCTAAAAAGATTCCAATGTTACCTTTAGAAAATTAAGCCAAAGTCTATGAGGAGAATTCTGAACATTTAAAGGAAACTTTGGTTTGGTCCTTCCATATTTTTATTAGTTTGTTAAACCTCTATAAGAAATTGATAAAAACTTTTGAACTATAGAAGAATATGAATCCCATTTCAAGCTAACATTTAAGTTCATACTGTAAAGAGTATTTAAGTAGAAGTCTTATTCCTTTAAATTAGCAGAAATTTTGTTTGAATCAGGCTATATGATTCTCACTTAAATGAGAAAACAATTCAAGCTATACCAGATTTTGAACTTGAGAAAAAAATCCAGCATGTGTTTACTCACTTTTCTAACATGTGCCAAAACAATATTCGGAGATCAACCAAGGCTCGGTGGATATCTTGATAACTCTTAAAAAGTGTTAGTTACTAGGTGTAGATTTTTTTTTTTTTTATTATTTTATTTTTTTAGTTAAAATTTCAATAACTTCTTCTACTTTCAAAGATTAGGAAGAAGTTATTGGAATCACTATTGGAGACTGGGATTTGGACTCTGTTGCCTCTTTTCAGCCCTAATAATTTTCTTTGTAGCTAGTTGATTGAAGCTAATTTATTAAAAAAAAAAAAAAAAAAAAAAAAAATTTTTAGTCATCCCCAAAAATATACTTCTAGGTTTGATATCATGGGGCAGGGAGATAAAAGAAAGGTAAACTTTTAATTCCGAAATGCACAGCTGTCCCATTTAGATCATATGATAATCCAGTTATTCCTTAGTCTCCAATTCAAACTTAGCTATAAGTTATTGTTCAAAAGTAACCCCTATTTTTTTTGCTTTTTCTTTTTTTTTTTCTTTTTTTTTTCTTTTTTTTTTTTTTTTTTTTTTTTTTTTTTTACTCAAGAGAGATAGAGAGAGAAGAGTCAATTTTCATTGGAATATTTCTTTGGAAAAATTGAATTGAGAGTCATATCGTCCTATAATCTAAGCCTGATTGTATCGCTTCTTGCTTGTTATTGAGTGTTGCGGTTATTTAGAACAATTTTCTTGAAGTACATATATAAAAGATATATAACATATATACTAGCTTTGAAAAATTTGCTAGTTATAGGTACAAATATTTTTTTTTTCATTGGAGGAGATTGTGAGACATACATTGATCTCCAATAATTAATATGCTATGAGGGTCTTTTTAGAGCTTGACTTGACCTATAGATAAAGTGTGTACAATCCATGTACACCGTTGTGCTCTCTAAATTTCCAAGAAATCTAAAAATAAAAAAATAAAAAAAAAAAAAAAAAACAATAAGAAAGAGAATTTAAACTTATGATCATTTGCATTTATTGGCCAATAAGCCAAGGTAAACGATAAGCCAAGCAAAGAGGGTTATTATATTTGACACTCCACTATGATGTTAAAAGGATACGGTGCTTTGAGAGCCTGTTCTCTATATATATACTACAGATTTCTGTTTTAATTTTTCCATTTTCCAATATTGATTTAAGACAGAAGCAAATGAATCATTCACGGGCTAGCTAATGAAAAAAGAAAGATAGGCCCTGTTTTCTAATGTTATCAAGATGTCAAGCAGCAAAGAAGATCACGAAAGAACTACCAAAAACCAAGCTTTAGAAGCTTATGAAATGACACAAATGCAGATGGAAGTTTCGGACTATGAGGATGGTGATACCAGTTCAAATGTATCAGTAGATGGTTCTATGGGAGATTCACCGTTCCCGGCTGTATCTTTCAACCTTAATGGGAAGTCGGAAGACACAAACTTGATGAATTTTGAGTTGCTTGAAAGATTTGTTAGCGAACCAAATTTTGACACTTCGTCAAGAGGTTTCAAGAGTCATCAACATGATGGATTTGATGGTCAAAGCAAGATAGGCGACGAGGTTGAAGATGGTGCTCATAGAAGAATTCCATATGACAGATTCAGTGTTTTTTTCCCAAATAGAGAAGAGACTATGCAAGGACCTGACTTAGGCTCATTGAGAAAAGATGATTTTTCAGTGAACGAGTTATTGACAAATGAGAAGGAAACTTGGTGGTTAGATTGTACTTGTCCTACTGATGAGGAAATGACGACTTTAGCTAAAGCTCTTGGAATTCATCCTTTGACCTCGGAAGATATCAAATTACAAGAACCACGGGAGAAAGTTGAAATGTTTCATAATTATTATTTTGTCTCATTTCATAGTTTTGATGCTGATGGTTCAAATGGGAAATTTTTAGAAGCCATCAAGATGTATTTGGTTGTTTTCGAAAATGGAATCTTGTCAGTTCACTTTGCTCCTGTTGATCATATCACGAATGTCAAGAGACGTATAACACTGCTTAGAGGTCACATATCAGTATCATCAGACTGGTTATGTTACGCAATTATTGATGATATCACTGATGGGTTTGCACCTATTATTCAGACCATTGAATATGAGGCTGATATGATCGAAGATACAGTATTTGTTATACGTGAAACTGACTATACCCATATGATTCAAAGAGTTGGTGAGGCTCGTAGGAAAACCATGAAGTTGATGAGATTATTATCTGGTAAGGCAGATGTTATCAAAATGTTTTCCAAAAGATGTCAAGCATTGGGTGATAATACTCCGTTATTTGTCTCCGAAGTTGGACTGCAACCTGGTGCAGAGATTGCATTATTTCTTGGGGATATTCAAGATCATATTGTGACAATGTTTCTGAATTTGACAGCTTATGAAAAGATTTTCTCAAGATCTCATGGTAACTACTTAGCTCAATTGCAAGTTGAATCATTCAATGCAAATTATAAGATAACTGAATTATTATCAAAGGTAACAATTTTAGGAACTATTCTTCTTCCTATGAATTTGGTCACAAGTATGTGGGGGATGAACGTCACAGTTCCAGGAGAAGCTAGTTCTCCAGGGTGGTTCTACTTAATCGTTGGTTGCTTGTTGATCTTTGCCATTTCTGCTGCCCTGGGTGCAAGATACTACTTGAGAAATCTTGATCATATCGCTTCAATTCGCCACCCAAATATTTACCACTCCACAAATTAGTTTTCTTATATAATTATTATACAATTGCCGTTTTCTTATTACAAATCCTGTAAACACTCTTTCTCTTGATATCTGTAGGTATTCCCATATATAAAAACTTTGAGATGAGAAGAAAATTTTTTGTTTTTTCTTTAAAAAATATAAAAAAAAAAAAATTAAAATTAAAAAAATTTTTTAACATTAAAAACTTCAATAAATCAACTAGAGAGATTCATGACTGATTCCCATTTGAAGGTCGCAGAGGAAGTTCTCCCAAAGATTCTTGCCACTGTAAGACAGTCAGTTGGACTTGCTGGTCAGGATATCAAGTTTTATAAGTCTCTTGATAAAGAAATCCTGACAGAGCTGGATGAAACTTCAGATAGAATATTGGATATGATAAAAGGATTGGTTAGAAATATTGATGGAGATGTGAATAGTGGTATTGAAATTGATTCTGAGAACATAGATAATTCATGGAAGGACATTTCAGATGTACTTGATGGGTTATTTGAGAAATCCGATATAGCATACGATGATTTTAAGAGATCTAAAAATCCCAAAAATGACAAACAAACGATGACATATTTGGAAGATACAACTTCACAGGGGAAATCTCTGTTGAAGAGGATAGAAAAACCACAGTTAAAATTCAAGAAACCAATTGACAATTCAGAGAGTCATCCATTCAAGCCAAAACTTAGTTCAAAACCTCATTCAATTGAACCTTTTGAAGAATCCATAAAGATGGTTCTGGAGATACCAGATTTCCCTGCACATTATAAACAGCCATATGAAATTGAAATTGAGAAACAAGAATATCCAGAAGATATCTTAATCGTGAGTGATCCTATTCCCTCAAAAGATTGGCACAAGACTGAAGCCACATGGGTAGATAATGTTGATGAGCTTAATAAAATGGTTCTTAAATTAAAAGAGGCAAAGGAAATTGCTGTTGATTTAGAACATCATGATTATAGAACTTATTACGGGATTGTTTGTTTGATGCAGATCAGTGACCGTGAAGATGATTGGATTATAGACACTTTGGCATTAAGAGATGATTTAGAAGTTTTAAATGTTGTCTTTGCCAACCCTAATATAATCAAGGTATTTCATGGAGCTTTCATGGATATAATATGGCTTCAACGTGATCTTGGCTTGTACATTGTTAGTTTATTTGATACTTATCATGCATCAAGATTATTGGGATTCCCAAAACATAGTTTGGCTTATCTTCTAGAAACATTTGCACATTTCAAGACTTCAAAGAAATATCAGTTGGCTGATTGGAGAATTCGTCCTCTACCCGATGCGATGTTATCATATGCAAGATCTGATACCCATTTTTTGTTAAATATTTTTGATCAATTGAAGAATCAATTAATTCAACAGGACAAATTGAAAGATGTGTTATACGAGTCAAGAAAAGTATCCAAGAGAAGATTTGAGTACACTAAATACAGACCAGATGTGACTTCGGTTTCTGTGGTGAGTCCAATAAATGAGAAATTGGAACCTTGGAGACCATTGATGTTTCAATATAACTTACCAGAGTCTAAGAGACATATATTGATTGACTTGTACAATTGGAGAGACTCAATCGCACGTAAAAATGACGAGTCTGTCAGGTATGTGATGCCAAATCAGTTGCTTATTTCATTAGTTGCTGGAGCTCCAACGGACTCTCATGGTGTATTAGCCTCCGGGAACTATATTCCAGATTTTGTTCGTATAAACTCTAAGGAAATTGCAAATATTATACAAGCAGCTGTTAAGAGATCTGATGATGAAGATTTACAACTGATGTCAAATGCCCATGATGCCTATGAAGAAAATCCAAAAGAAACAGAAATTGATCTCAGTTATATCCAATCTTTGCATAACAATTTTGATATTTTTTTGCAAAAAACTGAAATGGATGCAAATAAATCATTGATTAAGAAAGCTACCGGTTATATAATAGACAGCAAAGCTGATCGTGATGATACATTTTCATTGGAATACAAAAATGGCAAAATTGTTAAACATGTATCTCAAACTCCACAAGAACGTATGAAATTGATTGACCAAGAATTTTCTTCCACTCAAACACAAGAAATTGTCGTTGCTGCTGCTGCCGTTGAACTGCCTCAAGAAGAACCTCAACTGGAACAGCAAGAAACTGCTGAACCTCCAGCAAAGACAGATCCTAACGAAGTGATAACTTTGAGAAAAAACAACAGACAGAAACAGATTTCAAATAAACCATCCACATTGGAAGATGAACAAATATTCGATTACTCTTCAGCCAAGAAATTGATAGGTGAAACCAAGGAAAGAACAAAGAAACACCAAAAGAAAAGATCCTTCGACCCTTACTCAAAAGAATCAGAAGGTCCAAGGGCCCCAAAGAAAGTGCAAAGGATGAATATGGGCAAAACTTCTTCTTTCAAAAACAGAAAATAGTGCACTAATTTACTAATTCTCTATATATAAAAAAAAGCTTATGTAATCCATCGCCTTTTTTTAAAAAAAAAAATTTTTTTTTATAAGAAAAAAAAAAAAAAAGATAAAAAAATTTTCCTCTATAAAATTCAATTAAATCAAGAAGAAAAGATGTCGCAATATACTTGTAACTCATGTGGGTTAGTGTTTTATTCTGTAGAAGATCAGCATGCTCATATGAAATCTGAGTGGCACAGATACAATTTGAAGAGAAGGGTTGCCCAATTACCAGCAATTTCAGAAGATGTATTCAATTCAAAAGTCGCTAGTCTTAAACTGATGGAAGAAGCTGAGGCCAAACTAGTACAGCAAAAGACTTCTAAAGGAAGAAAAGGTGGAAAACTGGAAGCCGATGTGCAGAAAACTGTGACAAAGAAAGAGCAAAGAAGGAGAGAGAAAGAAGCTATAGCTGAAAAGAGGAAAGCTCTTCTCGAGCAAGCTAGACAGGCAATGATGAATTCTACAGCAGATAAGATACCACAAGTGCAGGTACTGGTGGAAGAAGAAGCTAGAGAAGAAGAGGCAACAAAAGAAGAAGAAGAACCCGAATTAACAGAAGAACAGTTGATGGAACAAAAACTTGCAACTTACCAGAAATTACCTGAAAATACATGTTTGTTTTCAGGAAAGTCATTTGATACTTTCGAAGAGAGTCTTACATATATGTTCAAGAATTATGGTTTTTATATACCCGAGCAAAAATACTTGGTTGATAAGAAAGGATTGGTTGAATACTTGGCTGAAAAAATTGCATTGGGTAATGTCTGTCTTTGTTGTCGTTATCAAGGTAGATCTTTGGAAGCAGTAAGGGCTCATATGATTTCAAAACGTCATTGTAGAATTCCATATGAAAGTGAGAATGAAAAATTGGAAATTTCAGAGTTTTACGATTTCAGTTCAACTTATTCTGATGACGAAAAAACAGTTTCACCACCATCATCTGTTACTGGCGATGATGACGAGGAAGAATGGGAAGATGTTGATGATGATGAAGCAGATGAGGAAGAAGATGTTCCACAAGAACTTTCTTATGATACTGGTTACGAATTGATTTTACCATCAGGTGCCGTTGTTGGTCACAGATCTTTACAACGTTATTACCGTCAACATGTATTACCTGAGAAAGTGTTATCTGAAGGTCAAGGTACCGTTGTTGCAGCAGAGACAAGACGTATGGCTACCACTTACGATAAGAAAGAACTTGCCCTTAAGAAGAGAACTTGGAAAAGAGAAATTAAATCTAATGACATTAATGATAGAAGAGCTGCCAAGTTTATTAATAACCAACCTCATTACAGAGATCAATTGTTACAATAGTTTTTTTATTTTATTTTTTTGCATCTATATACATATTCTAATAAAATGCTATCAAAACATAGGATAAGATTAAATCAACACCCAAGTTCATAAAGATATACCAACTGGCAAAATATAAAATTTTTGGACTGAAAACTGTCCAAATAAATAAATGGAATCTAAGTGAAATGCAAGCAGCCAATAAACCAATACCAATGATTGAATAAAAAGTCATCAGGATTAATAATTTGAAATAAAGTAAATCGTATTTGTATTTTTTCAAAAATTGTGCATTCTCCAATACAAGAATCAAATAACTTAACGACCAAAAAATTGGTGCCGCCCAATTAGCACTAAAAGTTAATAAACCACAAAAAATTAAATCGTAATCTGATAATCCGTTAAATGCATTTGTTAAATCCACTGTTGATAATGAATTTGTATTTCCTAAACTGAAAAAGCTAAAATGTTGTATCAATAAATTAAATGAAGTGAAGATCAATGATATGGCAAATATGTTTTGAGTTTTGTTTGTGTAAAGTGATTTCAATGTCATTCTACCAATTAAATATCTGATAGTTAAAAAAACAGCATATATGAGTACATTCTTGGGAGCTGTTTGATTTAATAAGAATACAGTGAAAATATTTGTGAAATCACTGAAAAATGTTGTTTGATGAATTTTTGGATCCCAAAAGCTAATGACAAATCTTAAAATCAAGAGTGCGAAGAAAATATAGTAAAAAACGATAAAAATTGGATTTAAACATTTTTTCAAATCATCAACTTGTAAGATTTCTTTTGGCCAACTGATAACAGACAATATGAAACCATTAAATTTTGTCACGTTGACTACTTCATCTTCGATAAAGCAAGCGATCAATTTTGCCATTAAGCTGAAACTGAATAATGTGAATATTGGTAAGAAGATCAAGATTTGATATTCTTTGAATAATGAGAAAAATCCACTTTTTTTGAAAATGTAAAAAAGGAATAAGAAATAAAATATGACAATTAAATTAACGTTATAGTCATTTGAATCAAGAAATTTCCCAATTTTCAAATTTGATTGAATGTTGAATTTTTGTCCAGAATTATTCCAACCTCTAATTAATCTTAATAAGCAGAAAATGGAGGTGAAATTTAATATTAAATTAGGTGGTTTTAAATAACTGATCAAAATTGTGACAAAAATTGTGATAAACCACCACCAGATTTGATATTCTTCTTCAATTAATGAAGACCCGAAATTTGAAATCGATAACAATATTGCAAAAATGAGAAAACATGTAGACATGATTTTATTTTGTGTTGATATTCCTATGTGACAAAATGTTGATATAATCCCTATTGAACAAATTGCAAACAAAGAAACACCTTTAAAGATTTCTTGATAATTATAATTTGTTGCAGATTCTGCAAGTTTTGACTGCGACATTGTCATAAAATTTTTAATATCCAATTCATCTCTTGTTATTTGTAGTTTAAACCATAATTGTGAAAATTGATCAAAAGATGTAGTATTTGTAATAGTTTCTTCAAATTTTTTGCCAAAAGAATGTTCGACAAGCTCTTTAAGCTGATAAGCATTAGCCATTAATATATCTTTATAAGACTTGTCGTTGTATAAATTTTTGAAATCATCGATGAATATTCCAAGATTGTTTTTCGGAATGGCAAAATTCAACAAAGCTGCCAATGTTGGAACCAAGTCGATTTGCTGAATTCTATTATAATATGTGAATTCATCATTTACAGGCAACGGCAGTTGTGTTGGTTTTTTGAATTTACTTGAGATTGTTAACATTGCAGCACTTGTTTCACCAATTGAAGATCCACCATGATTACCAACTTCATTCATACCATGGTCCCCCAACACAACAAACAATGTGTCCTGGTGAGCTTCCACATATTGATAAATTTCTTTAATGATATCATCCATCTCCAGTTGTTTTACTGGCATATTTGACGAATCAGGGCCACCTTTATGACCAATATGATCTAAGCCTAAGTAATGTAAGATTAAACAGTCCCAGTCCTGATGCAGCAGTAATTCATCATTGATATGTCTGGTAACGTTATTATCAACTTCGGTGAAATCTGACACGTAAAAACTACTTGTACCTTCATATTTGTTGAAAAAATTTGGAAACAATTTGATCCAAGTATCATCCCCGTACATATGGATTGATTTACCTGACAAATGTAATTGCCTTATCCAACTATCCTGGTCGCCCAACGTGGATGATGTATCATCTTCAGCTATATTGAGTATGGCATCGAGGAAATTCGGGGTTGAACCTGTAGTGATACCTTTTAATCTTGGTAACGTTACCGTTGGAGGATTACTAAAAGCAGTGAACCCAAGAGCCTTACCATCCCTGATCAAAGAATGGACAAATGTCATCTGCGAATTTTCCGAAAACATGAAATCACTTCTCATGGCATCAACAACCATGAAGATCAATTTGTCAAATTGTGCTTGATCTTGATGGAAATTGTTCAAACCAACACCAGGCAAGACAATTTTACTTGGGAAAAACCCTTTCACAAAGAACAAGAACCCAATGACTTGCAATACCACTAGTGTGATGAGCAAGACCCATCTTCTCCATGACACCAACATATATGCTCCTTGTTGTTTTGAAAAACACAACGGAAAAAAGCGAATTTTTTTTTTTTTTTTTTTTTTTTTCATACAAAAAATTCAATTAATTAAAGTAAATTAAATCAAAGGAATATTACAAAGATGTTTAAGATATCTAGAAGAACTATAACAACCACGGCATATGCTTTGAATAACAGTTCATCAAAGAAATTTTCACCATCTTTTCTTAGCAACACCAACAGTAAGAACAAAGGTTTCTTATCACAACAATCGGGACCACCTAAATTACCGGAAGATGAGCAAGAAGAATTCGAAAGACTTCAAAAAATTGCCAGTTCACAGGCAGCTATTGATGAATATAATGATTCTGTGATGAAGTCACCCACAAACAGTGATCCTGATTTCTTAGCGAAGCAGCAAAAACCAAATTTACAAAATGATGTCGGTGGGTTTTCACCAGAATATTTCAAGACGATACCTGAATTTGAAGGTGATACAAATCCAAAGACAGGAGAAGTTGGTGGACCAAAGCAAGAACCTTTAAGGCATGGCGATTGGTCATTTAATGGGAGAGTTACAGATTTTTAAAAAAGAATAAAGAAATCGGATTTATCTGATATAACTTTAAGATTGAATTTTCAAAAAAGAGATCAAGTCTTCCACTTCCAAGATATCATCACCTAATGCAGATCCAACGAAATCAACAAGTTTTTTCTCTTTTAATAATTTGTTTTTAATTTGATTATAATTGCCACCAATGGATTTCTCATTTATACCATTTGTATGGATAACATTTTTAATAAAATTTAATTGTTGTGTATATTGTTCATATTTCAATTTTAATGATTCAAGTTGTCTTGTGAAAAATTCAATTTGATTAAACCAATTTTTCTCTTCTTTTGAAAGTTGTAAATTCTTGGTTCTCGATGATTGTTGTTCAAGTAAAATTCCAACTTTAACATTTAAATTATTCAATCTCTCGATAGATGTAGTTTGCTTAGATATGATTTCTTCTAATCTTGAATTCATTTTCTCAATTTGTTGAAATTTCAAATCCATCTTATCATTATTGAAATCTTCAACTAATATATTTAATTGTGATGTTAATTCTTCATGTTCCATTTGAATTCTAAAATGCATATTAAGTCCAATTCTTTGTAATGTGGAAATTCTCTTGACGAAAAAATTGGCCAATTCTCCCATATCTTTTAAAGAAGTTTCATCTTCTATAGAAATTGGCAGTCTTGTATTGGTATTAAGTTTGAAATCATTACTTAGTTTGGCAGTTTTCAATAGATCAGTCAATTCGGTAAATGGCCCAGCCAAAAAACTTTGATGCTGTCTTGGTACCACCACCACAGTTTCTTTCAATTTCTCACTTTTTAATTTAATTTCATCATCTCTTGTTTCGTCTTTGACTTCAATAACATCAACATTGTCTTTACCGAGTTTAATTAGATATGTATTTTGAGATGTTCCTAATACGGTAAAACCTTCAAAGAAACTTTCATCGGATAACAACGAGAGTTTAGATTTCACAACAGTGTCAAGAAATAATGAAGAATCACCAGACACAATAGATTTATTCAACAAGTCACCCCATTTTTGGAAATCCACATTGATCAATTTAGAATTTTGCAATACAATGAAAAATTGGAAAGGTGTTAGCACAGAGGTACCAGCAATTTGTATATCAGATTCACCTTTTTCAGTGACTTGAATGTATTCTAATGCAGTTAAAGTCAATTCCAGATTATATTCATCATTTTCTATACCATTCCATCTCATGATAAGTTCTTGATCTTGCATAAGTAAGAGACAATTGCCGTTACTCCAAGTGGTCAATATTATATCTATGTCGCCACAAGGTATATGATCAATTCCGACACCATCGAAATTGTAAAGCACGTTTGGGAATGGAGAAATGCTGAAAGGACCTTGTAATTTCAGTGAAGTTTTAAGTCTTGGAGCAGGAATATGAAATAATTCTTCCAGATTACCTTCGATATCGATTTTGATCTCTTTTTGAGCTATTTCTAAATTTTTCAATAAAGTGGAAACGTACTTGAGTTGTTGTAATAATTCTAATTTGGTCGACTCAGATTCACAATTTTGTAATAAGAGAGTTGTTTGATCAAATAATTTCATAACAAATTCATTTGTCACTGTGAGACAAGTTGGAACAAAGGGGTAAATTGTGTAAATATCACCATCTGAATTGAAGATGTATAAAGTTAAGCATGCAGAAGGGTTTTGTTGACTTGTAGATCCAAGGCAAATGGATACTGGATTTGTCACGATATTTGTTAGCCCAAAAGCATTTGAAGTATGTGACAAGTTCAATTCAAATTGTGGCACTTCAGAGCTCAATGTCAAATCAAAAGTCCTAATATAGTTATCTGAAGATAATATGACCAATTCTGAATCATATCTTGCCATTGAATTGAAAGACAAGTCCAATATATCCTGATCAATAACAATACGGTATGTCTTTACAGGTATTGTATCTTGAGAGAAATTTTCCATAAAACCTGGAGAAGGTAAGGTGGAAATCACCACTTCATGTTGATTATATGCAGCTATCAAAGTCCCTGAATCGTTGATTTTGAGTGATTCAATTTCAAAATTAATCTCATCAGTGTTGAGTAATTTATAATTTGTCCCATTACAATCACAACATCTTATTTTTTGTCCATTGGCTATGAACAATTCATCATCTCCACGAGATGCAATTTTCTCAAGATGTGATGAAGAGGTGACTGATGATGTGCCCTGGAAAACAGGATGATTCGATAACTTCGGCAAGAGACTCATCCTATCTAGCTTCTTGTTCCTTTTGTTATTTTGGAAAAGGAGGAAAATTTTTTAATAAATTGTTTTTTTGTTTATTTGTTTTGTTACACGACTTGATTTCTATATGATAGATAGATAGGTAAGTGGATAGATAGATAGAGATAAATAGATAGATAGATAGATAGATATATGGACAGATGATTAAAGTGTGTATGTATATGTACAAGATTTGATCAACCATTCAATTTGGCTGTGAAATTGTTCAGTTTGATTTTGGCAACGTTTTGCTTTCTTAGCAGTCTCTTGGCTTTTCTTATAGGGTCGGCATCCAATTCAAGCTGTTGATGTTCAGCATCTAATAATTTCCATAACCATTCAGGGTATTCTTCATCAGCTAATGCCACTGGCTCCTTCCCCGTTTTCTTCACTTTCAAATTCAACACTGATCCTTCTTTGCAGATAGACTGATATACAGCATTTCCAGTGGAAAACGTCCTTCTGCTCAGCACAACATTTCTTCTTAATATATGAAACATTCTCTTTCTTTATTCTCTCCCTTGTTCTCTCTTGTTCGATTAAAAATTTTTTTCAACTTTTTTTTTTTTTTTTCATCAAGAAATAATTATACAGCCCCTGTTTTATATAGTGGGAAAATAATTTGAAAAGAGAAAATCGCGTTATAGAATATATAGAGGAATATAGACGATGAAACAGCCTTTGAAGAATCTCAAGTTTTGTTCAACTTCTGTGCCCTCAGATATAAGACTAGAAATGGTCTCTAAGATCAAGGCTATGGGTGGAGAGCATTTCAGTCATTTGATGAGTGATGTTGATATTCTTATAGTTGGAGATCGAGATACTGATAAATATAAATACTCTGTGAAAAATAGACTGGATATCAAATTTGTGCGACCTAAGAGTATTTATGCGATGTATGACAATTGGGTAAAAGGTGATGACGTGTCTATTGACGAGTTACCTGTATTTGATGGTTTGAATATATGTATATCGAGAGTCACAGATTCTAGACAGAAAAAATTGGTGATGCACTTGATAAAACAACATGAAGGTTTATTAACAGATTCTTTAACTATAAATAATACTTGTGTTATTGCTAGTGAAAGATCAGGAAAGAGATACGAAAAAGCATTGGAATGGGAAATTCCAGTGGTGCATCCTCAATGGATAATTGATTCTGTCAGGAGAGGTGCTGCATTGGAGTATACTTACTATGATATATCTCAAGATAAGGAAATTGGTGTTGGAGCCTGTTTATGTTGGGATGCATTAGATAAGCCATCGAAAAGAACTTTAGAAGAGGAAGAAGAAAGAACCGTTAAAGTCGCTAAGAGAGAAAATAAGATTTGGAATAATATAATGGGCAATGTTAAACCTCCAACTTTAGAAGCAATTAGAGATACTGCATGGGATGATGCAGACATCGAATTAGATGATCACTCGATCAACAAATTCCAATTAAGAAAAAGACCGGAACAACAAAAACCAGAAGAAGAAGAAGAGAAATCACAATTGTTTTTAGGTTTCAATTTTGGCCTATATGGTTTTGAAGATCCTATTCAGATAAGCAAATTGAATAAAGTTATCCGGTCACATAGTGGTGATGTCACAGAAAGAATTGAAGAAGATGTCTCGACAATGACACACCTTTTGATCCCATCAACTAAAACTCTAGATGTCACAAATATAACTCGCAATTACGATATCAAAGTGGTAACAGAATGGTTTATTGAGAGATCGCTTCATTATAACACTATTAAGCACGACAAATGGGGGTTACCTTTAAAGCATTTGGACTTAAAATTGAATTTGAAAATTTGTATAAGTGGATTCACTGGGATAGAATTATTACATACCATAAAATTGATCAAATTATTGGGATGCGAATATTGTGATACTTTAACCCTGAAGAGAGATTTATTGGTGATAAATTTAGCAATAATTGGATTGACAAGAGATAATTCTCCTAAATTGTTTAGTTACAAATACCCGGAATTGATTAGTTGTTCTGATTCAAATAAAGCAGGAATAACATCGACTAAAAATAAGATAAATGCAAGCAAGAAGTGGAATATTCCAATAGTTTCATTAGCATTTCTTATGGAAGCCACTGATACAGGCTTCTTACCAGAGTTATTAGATCATCAATGGTGTATATTTGCCCCAAGAGATTTGGCCAAACCAAGAAATTTGATGGAATATGTCAAGAAATTAGGAACAACAAGAGAAGAAGAAGATTCTTTGACTGTTCCAAAATTACCTTCTCCTATGAAGAAAAAGAAGAAAAATTGGGGAAGATTGATCGGTAGAGCTCGGGAATCTCAAATGGGTAAAGATTTCTTGGATAGTGATGCACTCGATGAGCCATCTCCTGCTCCTGATCTGTCAACACAGATCTCATATAACTACAACGAAGGCAATGATGGCAAAAGAGCCAAGAGAGATACAAGAAACCATTTAAAAGAGTTGAATCATTTATAGGACATTTAAGTAGTGTATAAATATACCAATTAAAAACTTGAGAAAAAAAAAAAAAAATGAAAGAAAGAAAATGGAAAACTCAACACAATCAATATTAATCCAAGATGTCAGAAGGTCAGGCATATAGACAAGATTATATATGTAAAGTAAGATATCAAAATGACTTGCCGCCACCTCCATGTCCACCAAAATTATTGAAATATACAACTTTTGATACAAGAAATTCATTGGCAGATCCAGGTTTGTTGAGTTCGTTATTTAGAAAAGATAATTTCAAGAATTTGATACCATTGAATGACGATTTAGGAATGCCATTGGATTTGCTCAAGATCCCAGGATTGATTGAGAATAATAATGAACAACATTTGTTGGGATCTAAGAATGGATTTGAATTACACCCAGATGATCTGTTGTTGTTAGTAGATCCACAATTCACAAAAACTGCTAAATCACAACCTGTCAGTTTCTTACGTAGGACACAATATATTGCCGAGAGATCTTCATCTCCGGCAGCAACAGCAAATGCGGCAGCATCCCCTGAAAAGGCAACTTCTATACTGGTGAAGAAGAGAAAAGCTGATGAAGAGACAAATGCCAGTGCTCAAGTACGTGCTGTGGAAAACACTTTTGAAAAAGCTCTGGAAATTGAAAATATGAATTTATCAGAGATTCGTCATCCAACGAGAAAAACTTTGAAAGCCAATAAAGTGTGGAGTTTCTTACCAGATGTTTCAATAATCGATAAGAATTTTATAAGTCTTAAATTCAATGGTAGTGCCTCGGTGACACGTTCTTTGAAACTGGAACAAGATTTACCTGAACAATTCAAGACATCAATTTTCAGGCCTGTTAATACAGAGCATGGTGAAGAATGGGTTTCTTTCTTTGCAGCATCAAATCCAATTTCAGGAGAAGTGAGACAGAAATTGGATGATACAAAAGAGAATATTCCAATTGATGAGGCATCATTATTGGATGAACTGACTAACAAGTATCAATTTGATCGTTTAAGAGATTATGATATGGTTTTTAAAAGATTTGAAAATGAGAAAGAAGTTGCTTTAAATTTTGATAAAGATTCCAACACAGCATTTTTCGCACCAATAAATGGTAAGATTGATTTAAAGAGAAGACGTATTACAGCTGCATTAGAGAGAATTGTTAAAGAGCATACTATTGATAGATTAGAACTCAGTATCAGAGAACCTACAACCACAGAAGCTATAAAGAGAGATAATGCAAGATCGAGATATGATCCAATTAATTATATTGATCATGATGAAGCACCAGTAGATGAATCATTTGAAGATGGAGAAGAATCTAAAACTGATGAATAACTTATATAATGTACTATAACCATTTCAATTCTTTTGCAACGATATTGTAAATACTCTTATCTTGGTCAATTCCAATGTCACTAATAATTTGATCCAAATCTTGATGCTTATTTAACATCACATTTAATTTCTTTGTCTCTAAATAAACCAGTTCATTTTTAACAATTTGCTTTTTTGGTAATTTTGATGACAGTAATAATTTCTTCCCAACAACACCATTCGAAGCGTGCATTATTGCAGCACAATATGTCAATATATTATTCAGTGAAGGTAATTCAAGCAAATTTACTGGTGTTCTTGATAAATTTTTGGCTGAAGCTCTTAAATGATATTTACATGGATCATTCTCAATATCTGAACAAAGTTGGAAAATCCAATTCACATCCAATTCACCAAGTGTTAAGAGCTTCCCATAATCACTCTCAGCTATTAATTCTAATGACTTCTTACACAATGAATATTTTGACGTACCTGCTGGGTATCTATCGTATAAACTTTGCTTAAAATACAGTGGTGGATCTGGGAAATTTCTATAACGTATTTGTAATTCGTAATCGACCCATAAATTTTTCAAATCCAATTTGTACAATACCCCCTTGATACTTCCCCAATGACTGAAACATCTGGTGGCATTATAAACTTCATTTGAAGTCAATGCCAGTTCTCCAAATAATTCTGAAACTAAATTTCTTAAACATAAGCCTTCAATTTTCTTTGATGCTGTATGATCAGTATGGAAAAAATTTATCTTTGAAGCACACATCATTAATAACCCGTTATTAATATGCTGCTTTGTTATCTTTGAAGCAAACTTCAAAGCTTCAGATTTTAAAGAATATGGCTCATAAGATGCATTCTCAGGTAACGTGACACATACATCTGGATCAAACCATCTATTCAATTCAATTTCTCTTGCTGCTCCCATAATGGAAAGACATAATTCTGGATAATTCTTTATGACATTGTCTATATTACTCAAGATATAATAAGATGATACTAATGAATAATTCTCTTTCAAATCGTTGAAATCTTTAGAAACTATCAAAAATTTATCATTTTCTCGCACTCTTTCAAAACTTTCATTATTAATAAGTTTATATTTTCTACCATTCTTAACAAATTCGCTCGTTTGTGAATAACGTTCAGTATCTTTCAAGATCTTATCTGCTATATTGATCAAATTTTGTGATATCTCTTCTAAAACCATGTTTCGTTGTTATAGGTGAAGAATTATTTCTTCAATCTTTTTTTTTTTTTTTTTTTTTTTATCGTGCCTCGATTGGAAATGTAAACAAAAAGATATGAACGAGAATTCATCGTACACTTCAAGAGATTTAAAGAGATCAAAAGTCACCGTGTAATGTTCAGGTATGGTGTTTCAAGTAAGCTAAAATTCATAGTACTTCATGGAGGATGACATGTTTTGTGGATAACGGCTACTTGAATGCCATTTTGAGACGTGTTTTATCATATTTGTAAAAGTATGGGCCTTTATCAATTCTTTAAATGCTTTGATCAATATCTTGCTAATGAATTACACTGACATTTATCTAACGAACTGAACCTCGATCTTTCAAGCTCCAATTGACCAAATCAAACCCCAGGGTTAAGAATTATTACGTTGTTATATCATGAGGTCATGGATCACATCGTATATCATTACAATTACTGGATCACCGGAGAAATCTAAAGCCAATCGCAATAAGAAAGCAAGAAGATATATGAGAAGATAATGATTCACCAATATCTGGTTTTCCAATTCATTAATTTGAGATTGGAAATGATATATCGTATTACGATACCCAATTAGGAAATTATCCCCATTGGGAAATAAGTCGTGCACAAAATATCAAGCTAAAACGATCGTGTACATTTTCACCAAAATCCAAATTAGGAAATAAGTCGTGGTTAAAACATCAATTTGAAATAGTCGTGTGAATAAATTTCAAAAAGTACCAATTAGGAAACTTACCAAATTTACACTACTATTTCCTATTTTAGATATTTGTATCTTTGGACACGACAAATTATAAATGGTACGTTAAACACGACTTATTTCCTAATCTGGATTTTGGTGAAAATGTACACGATCGTTTTAGCTTGATATTTTGTGCACGACTTATTGCCTAATGCGGAGTTTTAATAATTATTTACACGATTGTTTTAACTTGATATGTTATGCACTACGTATTTCCTAATTTGTATTTTATATAATTATTTACACGATCGTTTTAGGATGATATTTCGCGCACGACCTATTACCCGATATAGTTATTTGGCCAAGTATACACTTCCACGGAGCGGACAAATAGCTGAATTCAGAATTTGGTATTTTTTCTCACTTATTCGGAATTAGCATTAAATGATCAATTGGTGCGCTAAAGAACCTAATACAACTTACTATATCATCTACATCATAAAAGACATGAACTACACGTAGAAGCCATAAGAAGGGAATAGACGATCTGTCTTATTATGTAATACGATATAAAGCCAAGAGTGGGGAGAGCCTCACTTATACACACTAGTTCAAATTGCGAGTCCGGCTCCGTTGCGCAAATGCATCTATAGATAGATAAAATAGATCTTATGTATGTCATTTGATTCCCCTCGAATTCATTTAGATGAATAAATGAATGACAGGTACGTAATGACGATGATTAGCAAGGTCTTATTTGTTCTTTAGACCAATGAAACCATCTAATATTGTGGTTTTTCGGTTCCAATTGATGTTAAAAGTAGTGTATTTGATCAAAAAAACGTTATTAAACCCTAAATCCTAGCTTACGGCTAACTTCTGCATACAACCGTACCATAGTTTGAAATTTTTTTTTTTTAAAAATAAAATTTGTACCTATCTATATATATAGATGTATATGACTCTTGTGATTAGGTATTTGGCACTCCATATATATTAGATCAATATTAATCTTTTTTAAAAACATAAAGAAGATGAGTACAACAGAAAAAGAACCACAACAACCACAACAACTGTCAAATGAAGATCCTGAGATGCAGAAGACAGTATCAGATAAGGCCCTTGATGAGAAATTGAGTGATGCTCATTTGAATATCTTATCGGGGAAACAATTAGTTGTGGTGTTACTTGGAATGTCTTGTGCCATTTTTTTCGCATTTGTCGATCAAAGTGGTATCACTGTTGCATTACCTGATATTGCTGAATCTTTGAATGCACAGCGAACAATATCTTGGGCGAGGCACCGCTAATTTGATATCTAATACAGTTTTCCAAGTCTTATTTGGAAGATTTTCCGATATTTTTGGTAGAAAGGCAACACTTATTGGATCATTGTTATTACTTGGGGTGAGTGATTTGATCTGTGGATTTTCTCAAAACGGAACAATGTTATACATTTTTAGAGCATTTTGTGGGATAGGACAAGGTGGTGTGCAAAGTTTGACAATGGTTATCGTGTCTGATATAACCACATTGCGTAATAGAGGTAAATATCAAGGTATTCTTGGTGCATTTATTGGGTTGGGTAACAGTCTTGGACCTTTTATTTGTTCAGGTTTCATTGAACATTCGACTTGGAGAAATTTCTATCACATGTTGGTACCTTTCTTCTTTGTTGGTGCTGTCGTGGTCCATCGGATAGTACCAGGTTCAAAAGCACCAATTTCAAGAATCGAGAAAATCAAGAATATTGATTATATTGGATTTTTCTTCAGCACTGCTGGATTGATTTTACTTCTTATTCCAGTCAATGGTGGTGGTAATACTTATAAATGGGATAGTCCTTTAGTAATATCAATGCTTGTTATTGGACCTTTATGTCTAGTGATTTTCTTACTTGTTCAATGGAAAGTTTCAAGATTACCAATGATACCATTGAGATTATTTAAAAATTTATCATTATCCATAATTTTCTTGCAAAGTTTCCTCTTTGGATCAACTTTTTTCGCAATGCCATATTTTTTTTCATATTATTTTGAAATTGTTAGAGGTTGGAGTACCATCATTGCATCTTGTTTTGTCATGTGTATCTTGCTCACACAGTCAATTTCAAGTATCATCTCTGGTCAAATCTTGTCAAGAACAGGACATTACCTTCACGTGGTGAAGGTTGCTTATGTGTTAACCTCTTTAGGAACTGGTTTACTCATGAAGTGGAACACAACAACAAATCTGGGTGTATGTGCCATCGAACTTATCTTGATTGGTGCCGGCAATGGTGGTATTTTCCAACCAACTATGGTCGCTGCTCAAAGTCATGCTAAATTAGCAGATAGATCCGTGGTGATCTCAACAAGAAATGTTATCAGATCATTGGGAGGTGCTGTCGGGTTAGCCGTATGTTCTTTAATCTATTCAAACACTTTGCTTCAAAAAGTTAACAGTGACACTCATTTAACACTGGCAACAAAGACATATATCAGAAACAATCTTTATTCCAAGATTAACATCAAATCTCTTAATTTATCGGAGTCAGAAGTCGTGAAAGGCTATTATATGGACTCTTTGAAAAACATTTTTTACATGTGGTTCCCATTCATGGCATTGTCCTTGATAGTGTCATTCTTCATCGAAGACCACGGCTTATGTTGCATTGATCAAATTGAAGAATACCAAAAAGAACATAGTAAAGAAAACAGCTCTGAAGAATCAGAACAACAGAAGAATAATGATGAGAAATAAATAGGTTTATTATAGAGTAATTTTTAATGTTTAAAGTCCTATACAGAGCCGCATTGCTTCCTAAAAGACGGTCTTAAGCAAAAAGGGGGAAAATCACCTTAACGCCGCCTCTTTAATTTCTGGGGCTGTCTCAAAAATCAATTTGTTAAAAAAAAACAAAGAAAAAAAAACTTAAGATTGAAAACTAGTTAAAAGATTTATAATAGTATGAATTCATATAATCTCTAATCACTAGATACTAAATGTCATCACCTACTGGTACAGTGTTGAATAAGACTTTGAAGAAGAAATCGCTTGTGTTGGAAGATGGGAAAGTTTACAAGATTCAAAAAGTGAGGCAGAGGAAAATCTTATCTTGTATCCCGTGCCATCAAAGGAAAATCAAGTGTAGTAGAGGTGAAGTTTGTGAACATTGCTCTAGAAACAATTTATCATGCCAGTATTTCATTAATGATAAGTTGAGTAATTTGAACAAAAACGAGGCCACTGTTGGTGGTGATCATTATAAGAAATTGGCTAAGAAGACTACGACAACAGGGGACGAGGAAGTACCCTCATCCCCACTGAAATCAGATACAACGTTATCACCTTTGTCAAGTTCAAGGAATACTAGCGTATCGACTCCACTGCCACTGAAACCTATTTTGCTGGAACATGATGCTAGACCGGAAACACCTATAGCGTCTCCTCAACAACCAATGATCACAGATGCAAGATCATTTGCTACATTTAACAAGATAAAATCAATATTCACTGATCTACCAACTAGGGAAAGATCAAATCTGTTGTTGGATATATATATCAACACGGTGAACCCTATATTGCCCATCATCGATATAATGTCATTCAAATTAAAACATGAAGAATATTGGGACTCAGGTTTGAATTTGATATCAAATGTCGAATTATTGTTTCTGGAGAAGCAAATTTTCAATGGATTTGATAACATTAATGAATTATTAGAATTTTTATGGGTTTATTTTGCCATCTACTATGCAGCACTGATGTCCCAGTTTGAAGAACAGTCTTGTCCAACAGATACAAATTTGCTTGTTGAATACGAAAAATATCTTTTAAATTTCCATAAATTGAACGATATTTATTTGAGGAATTTGAAAAAACTTGAAACTTTATCCTTCCAAGTCAATGTATTGGTATTGTCTTTTAGTCATTTATCCAGTGATAAATCATTATTGGAAGTGACAAAATTGATAAAAATGGCTCAATATTACCAGTTAGATCATGATCCGGTGGTACACCAAAATTTGAACAATAAATCTTTAGTACAATTGAAAAGATTGATATGGTGGCAGATTTTCAAATTGGATGATATAGTCTCAGGATACCAATTCTTGTCATCAACAATCAAATTACACGAGTTTGACACTTCACTACCTGCCGAAAGCTCTGATCAATTATTACCAAATGTTGATTCCAATATCTCATCGCCTTTGTCAAATTTCTGCAATTATGCATTATGTTTTCTGAATTCTAAATTCAGATATTATTTATTACAAAATGAGTTAAACAGACTTTCAAATGGGTTGAACGCATCTTTAAAAGATATTGATATCAACAATTTGAAAAACAAAATTAATGACTTATATATTTTCTGTTATTCATCAATAATAACACTTCAAAATACAGAAAAATTCATCTTATTAGAACAACAATTGACACCTTACCACACACAACAATTGAAATTCATAACATATGCCAAATTTGTCTTGAACATGTTGGCAGATAAGATTTTGATCAAACTTCAACTTAGAATCTTGTCGACCCCAACAAGTGTCATGAATCAAACACATCAATTATCATCACATGACAAATTTTACAGTGATAATTTCCAAAGTGACAGAATCAATCGTGGCATTTATGCTCAACAGGACTCATATAAGTTGAAACTCAAATTCATGCTGTTAAATTTGAATTTAATTTCAAATCCAAATTTAACAAATTATAACTATAATGACTTATCAACCAACCTCTTACCATGTTTACTCCACCTAGTGAATGAATTCATCAATATTTGTGAACACAAAGATGCACACTCTGAAGAACAATTGAACTGTTTCAATTGGGAAATGAGAAATTACCTTCCGTTAGAAGAATTGATCTTGCTTACTAAAATCATCGTGGTCAATTTGAAAAATTGCAACGTGAAAGATTTATCCGGAAATGATGATATCCAATTGAAAGCATATTTAATCGATAGATCTATAGAATTGATGGTAATCCAATGGTTTGATAAACTTTCTGGAATCAACAAATTTTTAAGAATCTTACATTCTGTTTGGGCCTTAGTGAAATTTAAATACGACTTGGACCCTTTCCAAAGACAATATAGAGTTCCACAGCCTTCATTATCACCTTCTGCAGCAGCAGTGACTCAACCTTTGGATCCACTGAGAACTAGAGTATCTTGCAGTGAGATTGCTCCAAGAACAATGAGATCTGTTTCAAATCATGGATCTTTTCTTCCAATGATGACATCACCTCTTCAACCTTCTTTCTTCCCACAGAGTCCGCAAACTACAATAACCACTCCAGATTTCATGAACGGTGATCAACAACAGCAATTGACACCAAAGTCCCTCAGTGAAGAGATCGTCGATAATGATAGTGCAATCATGTTAAAGAAATTGCAAGATGATGTCGAGTTTGAATTCCAGTCAACTAGTGTACAAGACCTGGAGGATGAAGAAGGGGAAGATGAGTATTATAAGGCTTTGAAAAATGAGTTGAACGATTTGTACAGACTCTTACTCATATAAACATTAATAGATATATCATGAACCTTTATGCCGCCAGCAGTTGTATGTCTTTCTAAACGCTATTGACAGTGTCAACAAAAAACACAAAAACAAAGCAGTTTCTTTGTTTACAAAATTTGGGGGAAAATTCAGCGTCTAAAGAGATTAAAAAAAAAAATTGGGGGTATTTTTTTCACTTATATTTCTATTACTTTCTCAAGATATTTATCTTGTACCGAAGCTGATATAAATTAGAGTTCCCAACTACTAATTACACGTATCAACTTCACTGACGAACGAAAGTAACTTAAAGAGAAGCTACTCATCGATCGTCGCCCATAACTTGTCAAGTTTACTTTTTAAGCGAACTTCACGAGTTATACACAAAGCTTTTAAAGTTTCCAAACAAACTTTAAGAGTTTTACCAACCCACCCACTCCCAGCACCAACCTTTCAACTCCCACTCCGACCACCACTACTTCATCAGAACAAAGAAACACACACCACACTCACACCACCACCACTTCCTACCACCAAGCGTCATTAGATTATTGGTGGAAGGCGCCATGACTACTAGATTCGAAATGTTCAGGTTTAGAGCTCACCAAAAGAAGGAGGACCTCAGATACAGAGCTCATTGCAGACATGAACATTTCAAGACTAGTGTCTTTTTGATCCCATCAAAAATGGAAACATTCAGAAATAATGCCCGTTATAAGAAGGATTTATTCGCTTATAAGGCTGAAGACAAAAAGGATCAAATGAAAATTGAAATGCGTGAAAAGGCACATCGTTTCAGAGAAAGAGCTCATTACAGAAAAGAACGTATTTGCAACTCTTTCAAAAGAACTTTTCACAATTTGGAAGAAGAAGATGATTTTGAAGAAGAAGATGATGACATTACCGTTGGTGCTGTTAAATTAACTCCACCTCAATCAAAAGGTAATGACTTCAGTTCAGTCTACTCATTCCACAGAGAAAGATTTGACCCAGTTGAAGCTGATGATGTTCACTTACCAGATTCATCATCATCTGAGTTATCATTCGATTCTGCATTAACACCACCTTTGACTTTCGACACCGATGATGGTTCAATTCGTTCTATTTATGAACAAAGTTATATCTCTGGTTATGAATCACGTTTAATTTTAGCAGATGCTGTTGAAACCAAATCGTTAGTTCCACCAAAGACTCCAACCATCGATTACAGTTCAATTCTCTCTTCATATGAAGATGATTATGAACAAGATGACGAAAGTTTGTTAGAAGACATTTATGCCTTATTGGTCCCATCAAAGACCAAAGACGTTACTGCTGATGATATTCAGGAATCATGTTTACCAGAAGTTGTCACTGTTGAGTTAGTTGCACCAAAGGCTCAAGAAGTTGTTGACATCGAGGTTGATGGTTCAAACGAAGTCAAGTCATCAGAAGTTGTCACCGTTGATGATATTCAGGAATCATGTTCACCAGAAGTTGTCACTGTTCAGTTAGTTGCAGCAAAGACTCAAGAAGTTGTTGGCATTGAGGTTGATGGTTCAAACGAAGTCAAGTCATCAGAAGTTGTCACTGTTGATGATATTCAGGAATCATGTTCACCAGAAGTTTTCACCGTTGATGATATTCAGGAATCATGTTCACCAGAAGTTGTCACTGCTGATGATATTCAGGAATCATGTTTACCAGAAGTTGTCACTGTTGAGTTAGTTACACCAAAGACTCAAGAAGTTGTTGACATCGAGGTTGATGGTTCAAACGAAGTCAAGTCATCAGAAGTTGTCACTGTCGAGTCGGTTGCTTCAAATACTCAAGAAGTTGTTGACATTGAGGTTGATGGTTCAAACGAAGTCAAGTCATCGGAAGTTGTCACTGTTGATGATATTCAGGAATCATGTTCACTAGAAGTTGTCACTGTCGAGTCGGTTGCTTCAAACACTCAAGAAGTTGTTGACACTGAGGTTGATGGTTCAAACGAAGTCAAGTCATCAGAAGTTGTCACTGTTGATGATATTCAGGAATCATGTTTACCAGAAGTTGTCATTGTTGAGTCGGTTGCTTCAAACACTCAAGAAGTTGTTGGCATTGAGGTTGATGGTTCAAACGAAGTCAAGTCATCAGAAGTTTTCACCGTTGATGATATTCAGGAATCATGTTCACCAGAAGTTGTCACTGCTGATGATATTCAGGAATCATGTTTACCAGAAGTTGTCACTGTTGAGTTAGTTACACCAAAGACTCAAGAAGTTGTTGACATCGAGGTTGATGGTTCAAATGAAGTCAAGTCATCAGAAACTGTTGAAGATCAAGGATCAAGTGCTGCTTCAGTTCGTCCTATCAACCCCAATCCTTATATGCAAATCTTGGAAGAAGCTATTCTGAACCCAGGTGTCTTCAAAACATTCAAAGGAGTATCTTGGGCTGATGAGACTGATGATTATTTGTTTAGTGCTGATTACAATATCAACAATGAAGCTTTATCAACAAACTTGAACGAGCAACATGATCAGAACAAATATAATGATGAACGCAAAGTCGAACAAGAAGCTGAATCAAAACCAACATCAGAATCAAGTTCTATTCCAGTTCATCCCATCAACCCCAATCCTTATATGCAAATCTTGGAAGAAGCTATTCTGAATCCAGGTGTCTTTAAAGCATTCAAAGGAGTATCTTGGGCTGATGAGACTGATGATTATTCGTTTAGTGCTGATTACAACATCAACAATGAAACAACCTTATCAACAAACTTGAATGAAGGAAAGCAACAGAACAAGCCTGACCAGAGACGAGAACAGCAACAAGACATCATGACTCCATGGGGTTTCCTGGTTATCTTTGAAGAAGAGGAAGAGGAAGAAGAAGAATATTTCCATCATAGAAAGAAATCAGTTCAATTTACTTTTTCTCATCTCAAGGATACTGCTGTTGAGGCCACAGATACCAAGAAAAACATTTGCAATGGACCAGCAAATTTATTGGTATCAGAGACCCAAGTTGAATCTGCCATTGAAGAAGCTGAAAGTTTAACTGAACCAATTAGTTCAATTGGTATCAGTGGAAGCTCCAAAATGTTTGATTCTGTTGGGTTATGTGAAACTGCAGCAACGTTGTTTTCAGATGTTGGTGTTGGGGCTATGGAATCCATCAAACCTTCAACATCATTATCGGATACATCTGACTCAGAGAAACTCAATTCAACCGATGCAACTATATTCGACAAGTATGCTCACTCTAATACAGCTGACAATGAGACAAATATCATCTCAACAGTTAATAAGTATCTGGAAATGTCAACTCCAGAACTTATAAAATTGATATCAATAACTGATGATGAAGCCGAGTTAAATTTGTTAGTTCAAGAGAAGCATGCCAGGGACATTATCATGATGGAGACATTAAACGGTGAACTATAAGTCTTCATGACTAGGGGAACAGAGATTCATCCAGAACCGACGTTTTCTTTTCCACTTACAACATCAAGCTGTTTATTTACTGAAGCTGGAACAAATGGAATTCAATGGTGAATCAGATCATATTCAATTTTCTCAGACTGGAATATATTAAGGTAGTTGTTAAAGTTAAGTTGTTTTCATTTGGCCCATGAAAGAAGGATCATCAATTTGTTATGATATTTTGGGCAAAGTGACGTCCGTCCATTATAACTGACAAAATTTCATGGGCCTTCCCAACTTATGAAACCTTTCTTCAATATTCCAGTTATGGATTTGTTCTTGGACGCAAGGATTGCCATATCGAGTTAATTGAATTATCTGAGAAATTCATATTACCAATTGAGCATTTAAGGAAGTACGGTGACCAGAGATGCTTTATGTGTTTGTTGAATGTTAGGTGATGCTGATCAGGCTGAAGGTTTTATGTTCTTGGGCTTGTGGAAGATCAAAGGTTGAAGTTGAGGAGATGAAGAAGGAATTGAGTGGTTAATTGGATAAATGGGATCAATGAAAGGAGATGGTTCACAAAAGAGATGCTGATGATTTCAGAAATGGATTACAAAGATGAGATGAGGATTTCTCTCTTCACCTTTTGGGAGTGTTCAAAAAGAGACAGATGGATGAACTCAGAATTGGATTGAAGATGATCAAATGGTATGGTTGGTTATGTTTTTGTCATTTTTTTTCTCTCATTTCTCTTGTTGATGCTGATGAATCTTTGATGCTTATTGGATTGGACATACTGCGAAGGGCTGGATGATTCCGAGAGTTGATCAGTGCATTCACGATCCCCTCTTGTGTTCTTGTTCTTCTATTCTTTATGACCAATTACAAAAAGTATTCAAAGGATCAATTAGCTGAAAAGGAGAGAGAAGAAGGAAAAGATATGAGGAAAGATAATCAATCATACTAGTTGTGAATTGACAATACCAATTACTTGAGTTTTGAGATCTGTCTCCTTTAGAACCCGAAGAAAGGGTTTATGGGGAATCCAAAATCGATTCTTTGTATGAAGTAGAAGAATTCAGAAGCTGATCTTTTGTTGAATTTATCTTCCTAATTGACTCTCCTTTATCTTTTTAACACTTGATAACTTTGGATTCCACTGATGCTGATACTTTTTATCTTTTCACTTGTCCATGAACAGAGTCTTCTGTCTTGTGATGTTTGCTTTTACATTCTTCTTCCTGGTTATTATTATTTTTTTTTTTTGCTCTTTTGGTTTTGTGAACTTCACCGTTGGAGAAAATGATGTCTCTATTATTCATTTTTCTTTAAGAATTCCACTTTGTTTCATTTTAACAGTTTTGTTGTTGCTTGTCACTTTCTCATCAATTGCCTTTGGGTAATCGTTTGATTCTGGATTCTTCGTCTCCCTCCCCTGCCGTCTGTTGTGTCACCCGTCTGTCTCTTGTAACTTGTTGTCTTTGGCTTGTCACCATTTGTCATCATATTTATCGTTGCTTAATGTTGAATGGAACGGTTGCTGATTAAGGTCTTCGTAACATCTTTTTTTGGTTATGTTTCTTCACTATATGGATTTTTTTATTATTGTGACTTTTTTTATAACAAGATATTATTATGGATATATATATATACAATTATAACTGTAAGCAAAACTGTAGTTTCTATTGAGTGGTTTGAACTATGGTTTACAATTTAGATGAATATCATTGATGAATATAAGATTATGTTATACACTACATTTTTACAAAAATTATGATTTAAAAGGTGTGATTTAATTTTTTATTCATTACCAACAGATCCACAATTTTATCAAGATTGTATTAGATAAAATCTAAATTGGAAATTGGTTTAATTGTAAATGGTATATTAGAATCTGAAGAAGAAGATGAATTTTATTGATTTGAATTTAGCCATGGTTAGAGAATGCAAGCTTGGGTATGAGAACTTGTAGCTAGTTATTCAATTCACCATTATTGTAACAGCATTATATAAGTCCAGTTAGCAAACCTGAGGTGGTAAAGTGCATGAATTTTGAGTGGATATTGACTTGAAAAGAACAAGCTAACCTTATCAGGATACGAGCTAATTCAATACGGATTCATCATTGTGAAGATGAACTGGGAATGCTTATATTTACCCACGCAATTTGCATTCTTCGGAAATACCTGCGGCTTCCAAGTTTTCCTGCGGAACAAGGAAAAATGCTGGAATTGGCGTCAAATCATGGATATTTTCAAAAGGGGCGATTAATTTTTTTTTTTGGTTATATTTCTGTTACTTTCCCCAAGATAATTATCTTGTACCGAAGCTGATATAAATTAGAGTTCCCAACTACTAATTACCAATATCAACTTCATTGACGAACGACAGTAACTTAAAGAGAAGTTACTCATCGATCGTCCCAAACTTGTTTAGTTTCCCAAACTTTACGAGTCACCCCCCTCAATTAATAGTTTCTGTTAATTGAATACCCGCTCCCATATCCATCCACCCACCCCAAAACAACACCACCACACAACAACAACAACAACCACAGCTGCTGCCACTAACGGTTATCATTCTTATTGGTAGAAAAGCTGAATCTGAAATGCCTTCAAAAATGGAAGAATTCAGAGCTAGAGCTCATGAGAAGAAGGAACACTTCAGATCCAGAGCTCATGAGAAGAAGGAACACTTCAGATCCAGTGCTCATGAAAGCAGATTACGCTTCAGAGCCAGTGCTCATGAGAAGAAAGAACATTTGCGTGACTCGTTCAGAAAGACATTCAAGAGAAGAGAAGATGTCGATGGCGACGAGTTAGCACCAGTTCAAACCCCTGACAATGATTCAATTGCTTCTTGTTACAGAGAAGGTTATGATCCAAAAGAAGATCAAGAATCATGTCACACCCCAACCCATGTCAACAGCAACGTTTATGCAATTTTCAACTACGACTCAGCAATCCGCCCAGGAGTCAAAGTTGATTATTCATTCATGCGTCCACCACCAAAGGACATTACACCTCCAACCAGTGCCGAAGTCAAGGATCTTATGACTAGTCGTCCTTATGATTATTTTCCAAACAGTTACTCTCAAGCAACTCCTTGGAAGTATGATAAGAACTCGCGCTTCTATGATCCAGATGGAACTCTTGACACTAAGAAATTCACAGAGATTGAAAGAGATCGTCCAATGTTCACTTCAAATGTGACTTTTGAAAGCATCAAGAAAGATGTCTCATCAAATGGTGAAGCACCAACATCATCATTCTCATTTAATATGGGATTCTTGGGTTTTGCTAAAAAGCTCACAAATATTGGTAGTGGTTCTTGTGAAGTTAAAACGATGACTCCAATTGAAGAGGAAGAGGAAGAAGTTGTTGAATCTTCAGCTACACCTGAAGTTGTCGAAAGTTTAACTGAACCAAAAGTTCCACAAGCACTTGAAATTGAAACTGATTCTGCTTCTGTCAATTTAGGTCCTGTCAATGAAAATATGAACGTTGAATCTGGAGCTAATACTATTGTCAAGAGTTTCAAGAATTGGATGAGCTGTTTCACTGGTTCAAGTGAAGTCAAAGTCACTGATGCACCATTAGAAGACAATCAAATGTCTTCTGCTGTTGTCGATAGTTCTCCTGAACTTGCTGAAATGGAAAGTTTAATTGAAGCAGGAAGTTCAGATGAGGAAGAAGACAATGATGTCGATTCAATCAAAACCATTTTTATAATGACTGAGAATTTGCCAGCAGCTGATGATTTTGAGCCACTTCAAGAATTGGATATCAATGTCAAGAAACCAGAAGGTAATCTGATTATCAAAAGTTTCACTGACTGGATGAAGTCCACTACCATTGGTTCTGGTGAAGACAGCAAGTTCAATTTCAATGGTGATAAGAAGATGAGTGCAGTTGAGTCTGTCAAATTTGAAACAATTAAGCAAGAACCTGCTATTGAAGAGGTTGAAAACTTGCTGACGGATCCTCTGAGTTCATTTGTTGTCACTGGAACTTCCAAGATGTTTGACTCTGGAGGGTTATTATGTGAAACTCCAATTACATCATGTCCCATGCAAGCACCAGACACAAGTGTTGCTTCAGAAAATATTATCAAGGAAATTGCAAGCAGATACAACCATTATACTGGATCTGGTGAAATTGAAGATGATGATGATGATGAAAGTGTTTCAAGCTCAGATTATACCAGACTGTTTGATGTACTTGCCGAATATGAAGCGGAAACCATTGAGACATATGACACTGCACAAGTTGACCAAAAAATTGTGGATATGAGAGCTAGGCTTAAGTACCTTGATGAAATTTGCAAACAAGATGAAAGCATATCAATGGTCACGGCTTCAAGCAGAGATCCATGGGAAGGTGCACTTGATAACAAGAAGGAAGAGTTCATTGGTGAATATGCAGATCCTGGTAATAAATTCATGATCAATATGATTTATGAACTGGAAAAAGCTGGAGTTGATTTAGCTGGACATCCACCACTGCCAGCAAGAGATGAGCCTTATGATCCTTCCATTGAACCTTATTGTTATAATCTGCATCTGTTGGATATTTCATACAAGATCCAAAACAAGTTACCATTGGTCAGTGCCGAAGAAGAAGCTGCAAAGCTGGAAATGTTCGAACCAAATATTGATGAAATGATGGAAGAAACTTCAAACAAAGAAACAAAATCAGAAGCTATTCCAATTGTCAAGAATTTCAGAAACTGGATGAACAATTTCATTGGAACTGTTGATAAGGGAAAAGATGCTTCAAATGAAGATTTATTGGATCTGCTTATCAGTTGTGACAATAACAGCACTTGTGATTTATCATTATCCATTGCACCATCATGTATGGAAAGTCCTTTGGCCGTCGTGGAAGAATCCAAGATTCCAAAGATTGCCTCCGTTGAACCAATTGTTTCATCAATTATGGTTGATAAGTACCTGGGGATGACCAGCTCAGAACTTATTAAATTGATATCAATGACCACAGATGAAACTGAGTTGAATTTATTGGTTCAAGAGAAGCATGCCAGGGACATCATCATGATGGCAACATACAACAATGAATTATGAAGGAACAAACAGACTGGGAAAGGGATTGATTTGATTGGATGATTTGAGGTTTTGGTTTGCAATTTTATGATATCTTGAAAAGTGACGTCGGTTCAAGGTATCATAAGAAAACAGCCTAAAGAGAAATACAAGCAAGATGGGTTCTTGGACGCGAGATTTATCTTTCTTGTATTTCTTGCATCTCAAAATCATTTAATCAATCAATCAAGGAGTTGAGACGGTTCAAAGAGATGTTTGTCTTTTCATGGATATAAGGGATTTCAAAAAGTGGAAGTGGAAGAAGATGAAGAAGTGATTGAGTGGTTAATTGGATAAATGGGATCAATGAAAGGAGATGGTTCATAAAAGAGATGCTGATGATTTCAGAAATGGATTACAAAGATGAGATGAGGATTTCTCTCTTCACCTTTTGGGAGTGTTCAAAAAGAGACAGATGGATGAACTCAGAATTGGATTGAAGATGATCAAATGGTATGGTTGGTTATGTTTTTGTCATTTCTTTTCTCTCATTTCTCTTCTTGATGCTGATGAATCTTTGATGCTTATTGGATTGGACATACTGTGAAGGGCTGGATGATTCCGAGAGTTGATCAGTGCATTCACGATCCCCTCTTGTGTTCTTGTTCTTCTATTCTTTATGACCAATTACAAAAAGTATTTAAAGGATCAATTAGCTGCAAAGGAGAGATAAGAAGGAAAAGATATGAAGAAAGATAATCAATCATACTAGTTGTGAATTGACAATACCAATGGCTTGAGTTTTGAGATCTATCTCTTTATTGAACCCGAAGAAAGGGTTTATGGGGAATCCAAAATCGATTCTTTGTATGAAGTGGAAGAATTCAGAAGCTGATCTCTTGTTGAAATTATCTTCCTAATTGATTCTCCTTTATCTTTTTAACACTTGATAACTCTGGATTCTTGTAATGCTGATACTCTTTGACTCTCTTCATGAAGCTTGTGCTGTCTCTTCTCTTAACTTTCCCATATGTTTCTTCATAATTCTTTGTTATTGTTGTCTTTTTGACTTCCCAATTCGGTTATTTTCTTCTTCATCATCATTTTGATTGAAATTGTTGCTTATATTATACACATTTTTTGATATTTTTTGTTTAATTACTTATGGGGCACTTATTATATACATTTTATTGACATACTTTATACTTTTATACCAATATTGTAGAATTTTGTAATTAACATCCATTAAAGAAAGTCAAATTTTCAATTAGAAAAAAAAAATTTCTCTCTAAAAACCAGCGAAAAATTAAAAAAATTAAATAAAACAAAACAAAACAAAACAAAAGGTAGATAGATACTTTTTGACCTGTATAAGTCATGACCATATCGAGTGATGAATTGAACTATCTTATATGGAGGTATTTACAAGAGCAAGGCTTGGAAGTGTCACTGTTTGCATTGAAAGATGAGACGAATATTGACCAATATGATGACCAGTATAATAAGAGAATACCATTAGGTTGTCTTATAAATCTTATACAAAAAGGGATATTGTACTGTGAAGAAGATGAGTTAGTCGATAAGGAAGGAAATATAGGTAGCCTTACAAAGAAGTTCAATTTATTTGATGCTTTAGAAAAGGATAAATTGACAAATCCAACAACAACAATAAATAAATTAGTTGTTGAAGAAGATAAGAAGGAAGAATTTAGAGAGCCATCACCAACTCTGTCCGAGACTTTCACCACGGTATTGAACAAGTCATTTGTCTTTAGTAAATCTCAGACGAATGATTGGAATCCAAGATCTAGTGCTGTACTATCATGGGGTGAGAGAAATTCATCGTCTATTATTGCGGTACTTGATGATTCTGGTGATGAATTGAAGACATTATCCAGTTTGAAATTGGATCATCCTTCGTTATCTTTTGCCTCTGCGACATCGGATATAACTAATGTTGCATGGTCAACAAATGGTGATATGTTATTAACTGCTTCTGAAACTGGAGAGTTAAGATTATGGACGACAGATGGGAAATTGAAAAATGTTATGATGTTACATAATTTGCCTATTATAACTATCAAGTGGTTTCAAGATTGGATATTGACAAAAGATTCTAAAAAAACAATAATATGGGATTCGAAGACTGGATTAGCATTACAACATTTAGAAGAAACTCAAGGTGGTATAGATGCATGTTTTATTGATGAGACCAAGATACTGTTCCCAAGCTCAGATTACTCGGTGATTATTTATGATTTGATAAATTCTGTGCCGTTGTCAAAATTGAATGGACATTCAGATAATATTTCCACGATCAATTATTCTCAATCTCATAAGATGATGTTAACTGTTTCAGATGATTTAAGTATAAGGATATGGAAGGGCGAATCGATAAATCCAACACAAATCTTGATGGGACATTCACAATTGATCACATATTGTTCTTGGTTGCAATGTGAAAATTTTATCGTCAGTGGTATCGAGATGATGTTACTTAGTACCTCATTGGATGGTTCAATACGTATTTGGAATATCTACACTGGTGATTTATTTTTCATTGCAACAAATTCTGAAGGTTGTGCTATATTGCAAGCCTCAATATCTCCAGATTTGAAATGGTTAGCAACAGGAGATGTTGATGGTATAATTACTATATGGGATATCTCAATAGAATCATTAAATAAGAATTATGAAAAGAGAATGAATGTTGCCACGATTAAAAATAAATCACAATATCAACCAGATAAGACAGTTGATGATAATTATATTAGTTGTATTAGTTGGAGTCAAGATTCTCAAAAAATAGCTGTAAGTTACAGTGAAATAGATAGTGTAATACTTTGTGTATAAATATATATAATCAACCTTTATAAGGAATTGGATCAAAATCTGGTTCTGATAAAAAGTAATCATCATCATGTGTTAATTCATCCAAATCTTCATTTTTCAAAGTGAAATCGAAAATTTCAAACGTCTCTTTAGCATGTTCAGGGTTAACAGCTTTATAAATACCAATATAACCTTTTTGTAAAGCATATCTTGCCAATATTTGAGCAGGAGACTTGGAATATTTCTTTGATAATTTAACAACAGTGGCATCATCAAATTTCAAGCCTCTTGTCAATGGTGAATAAGCTTCTAACAAGATTTTCTTCTCTTCACAGTACAGAGATAATTCTTTTCTTGTTAACCATGGGTGTAATTGAATTTGATTAACTGCAGGAGCAATTTCAAAACCTTCAAATTTGTACAATTCTTCTAAATGTTGAATTCCATAATTCGAGACACCAATACTCTTAACTTTGTCCTTCTTGTGCTTGATGGTATCTTGTAATGCTAACCATGACCCGACTCTTTTCTCCTTATTAGATAATGGATTATGAATCAAGAATAAATCAATATATCCAATTGGATGAGCTTTTAATATAGAATTTTCAATTGCCTTCTTAGCAATTTCAAAACCATGATTATCTGGAGAAGCCAATTTTGTAGTGTAAAAAATTTCTTCTCTCTTAGTACCTGTCTCCTCAATGAATTTGGCAATTCCACGGACAACTTCTGTTTCATTACCATACAATTGAGCAGAGTCAATATGCCTATACCCGATTTTCAAAGCATTATAAACTGCTTCAGTGGCCTTTTCAGGTTCAATACAATAAGTACCAAAAGCGATAACTGGGATCTCTGATCCTGAATTTAATTTGAAAGTCGAATGTTGATTTAATGACATTTTTTGTTATTGTCTTTTCATAATTTGAAATTAGGGACGAGATACCCTTTTTTATATCTAGTTTGAAAGAGCAATTTGACATAGTAAATGGTACATATTGGCATTTTCAAAGCTTGCTATTATAGCAAAATTAACATTTTTCTTGCTTCTAGCGAGAAAGTTGAAATACACTCTATCTAGTCACCAATATATAAACTTAACTAGTGCAACCGATACAACAAACACTTGCTCTTTGATGCACTTGATAATAACCTCAATAGTTAGTCAAATTTTTTCATTATTTTTGCTTCATTTTTGCTCCAATTTTGCTTCGTCTTTTTATGTAAATCAGTTACATACAAAAGATGTCTCGGTGAATAGCTACTTCTGACCCTGAATAAGTACCCATTCTCCAATTAAGCTTATTTTCCAATTCGGCTGGCTGGTGCGGCCCTATCTCCGCTCCTAAAGCCTTATTTAAATCCGATCTTCTTTTTTTTGCAACGGTTTTTCTTTAAAGCAAAAAAGCAAAAAAAAAATTTATATATAAAGAGCTCATCTCATGAACAGATGAAGACAGGGATCGCGTGATGGATGAATCAAAAATGGCATCTCATGAATTGAGTGTTGAAGAAGAGATCCCATATTCTGTGCTAACATCGACTGAGAAGAAAATTATAGTATTTTTATGTTCGACAATTGGATTATGGTCGACACTTTCGATGCCCATTTATTTCCCCATATTGCCCGTGATAAAGCTGAAATTTCACACCACTGATGAGATGATGAATTTGGCAGTGGTGTTATATTTGATTCTCCAAGGCTTGTCACCAACGATATCGGGGAATCTTGCCGATTTGATTGGAAGAAGACCAATGATTATGATCAGTTTAGTGCTGTATATAGGTGCTAATATTGGCTTGGCATTAGCTGACACGTATTGGTTGATCTTATTTCTAAGATGTATTCAAGCTGCTGGGATAGCACCAGTGATTGCTATCAATTCTGGAATCGTTGGTGATATTACAAAGAGACATGAACGTGGATCATTTATGGGTGTTGTTGCAGGGATTCAATTAGTTGGACAAGGTTTTGGCGCATTAATTGGAGCTGCTCTTGCAAGTAGTCTTGGTTGGAGATCTATATTTTGGTTCTTGGCTATCGCTGTCGGGGTGGAATTAATTGTTGTAGTGATTTGCTTGCCAGAGACAAGAAGAACAATTGTTGGTAATTTGTCTGTAAGACCAATTTCCATTATCAATACAGCACCAATCTTATTAACACCAAGATTCAGAAAGAGATTATCTTTGAACCAACGCGAGTCATTAGAACCCAAAACCGTTTCAAATTTTAATATCTTGCTGCCATTTATCATGTTAACTTACCCTGAGGTTTATACATGCTTATTCTCAACAGCAATCATGTTTACAACATGGACAATGGCACTAACAACTTTCACAACAATGTTAACAGATAATTATCATTATGGAACGATGACTGTTGGATTATGTTACTTGCCAAGTGGTATTGGTGCCTTAGCAGGTGCTTTGCTCAGTGGTAGAGTATTAGATTTCTCATATAAACGTATGAAGACAAAATACGATCAAATTAATGACACACAAAAACCAGATTTCAACATCATCAAGGCAAGATGTGGTTTTTATTATTATCCATGTTCTGCCTATGTGCTGTTTTTACTTGTATTTGCATGGACTTTAGATTATAAAGTTCACATCTCGGTTCCAATGATTGCATCTTTTTTCGTTGCATTTTCCTGTATGTTCCCCATGACAATGGCACAAACAGTGTTAGTTGATATTTTCCCAACAAAATCTTCAACATCAACTTCGATCTTGAATTTAACAAGATGTTGGGTTGGTGCTATATTTATTGCATGTGTCTCCAAGATGATGCTGTCAATGACAGTTGGAGGTTGTTATACATTTATGGCTGCATTATGTCTGTTAACTAATGTCCTGATTTATATCTTGATCAAGAAAGGTGGTGACTGGATCCAAGATAGAGAATTTAAAGAAAAGGAACAAGATAAAAATTAGCTTTTTATATAGAATAATTTAATAATACATTATTTTCCCCCTTGTAAAAACTATACACCGAGAATTAAAAATCATTTCATCTTACTTTCTTCCAGATTCTTGAATCCTGAATTATTATAACCTTCAGCTGCAACTTCAGCTAATGCAGCTAATGAAAACAACCCTCCTCTAGATGGTTGTTGTTGCGGTGGTGGTTGCTGCTGTTGCTGCTGCTGCTGAGGATATGGATTCAAGATATTATTCAACGGATTAGCATGTGTTGTTGCTGGTTGTGGTTGAGACGACGCAAATGGAGGATCACTATTCAACAAACTCATAATTGAAGTTCTTGAAGGTGCTGCCGGTGCTGCTTGTTGAGGCACAGGGTTCAAGACATTGACATATTTCCTCTCTTCATCTTCTCTCTTCGCAGCAGTAGCAATAATTGGCTGTTGTTGTTGCTGATTATTATTAAATGTTGGTGGTGATGGTGATTGGTATTGTAAAGGCCTATTATAAACATCTGGCATTCCATGTGTGATATCTTTCAAACTTGGTAATTTCATCGATTGTTGTTGTTGTTGGAACGAAGATGGTTGTTGCTCATATAAATCTGAATGACCTGTTCCATTTCTTCTCAGATCTGCCTCTCTCGCGATAGCAACCCAATTATTGACATTATTTGCATTCTTACTATAATAATTTCTAACCATTGTAGTAGTCTTTGTTTGAATTTTCTTTGCAATTAATTGCCATTGTGTTCCAAATTCAGCCAATATACCTGGGAACTTATTTGCATCATTAATACTCCAATATGAAGTAATATGAGGTGGCTTCTTATCTTTCTTTGAAACTTTAACTTGCGTTGGAGGAGGAGGCGATGATATTTCCTCTTGTTGTTGAGGTTGAAATTGAGGTGGTAATGATAATTGATCCGTTACTGGTGGTTGTTGTTGTTGTTGTTGTTGTTGTTCTGCCGGGAGCGCAGCGGTGGCATAAGATTTCAAAAGTTCCAATTGATGAGCAGCAACACCTTCGGTACCAGATTTATCTTCATCTTCAGTGTCTTGTTTCAAATCTTCTTGTTCTTTGATTTTTTTCTTACTAATACGTGGTTTCTTAACTTTTGGTTCTTCCGCAACTGTTGTTGCAACATCTTCCAATTTCTTATTGACATTTTCCAAATTGATAACTCCATTAACTGGTTTCTTCTTTTTATCTTCTTGTAACAGTGAATCGAAATTTGGTGCAGCAGCTCTTTTTCTTCTTCCTGTTTCCGTGTAAAGAACTTCTTTCTCTTCTTCTGTTTCAACATTATCTTTACTGGATTCAATTTCATCATTTTTCAAATCCGAAGTTGGCAGCTGTGAATCAGAATTAGTTGCAAAATATCCATCAGTAGATTGTTCAGTTGCCACTGGAGTTGACACAGTAGTCTGAGTTCTTGATTTGGTCTTTCTTCCTTTTCTTCTCTTATTTTTGGCAGCAACCAATTGTTTATAATTAGTTTCTCTCTTTGTTCTATAATAATGTAAGACACATTCTTCTGCAGATCTTCTATTTTCCATTACAGTGGAAATCTTACCAAATCTCTTTGGATAAGAAGCATATGCGTCACAAAATTGTTCATGTTCCAGTTTAGACCAATTATCAATCTTATCTGTATGTAATCTTGATTCCCATGAAACTAAATCAGTGACCAAGTTATTTGTAGAAATAAATTTATAAGCATTTTTCTCAATTTCATCAATTATTTGTTCTGGGATTGTAGCTGCCGCTTGTCGAGCTCTGAATAAAGGATCATTTTCTTCTTCTTCTTTCATTCTTTGTAAGATCTCTGCAAATTCAGCTTCACTATTAACGATACCTGTATTTCTATTTCTACGACTGGAAGTTGATGTAATGGAATCTTGAACAATTTCAGATGTGTTGTTTGCTGTTGTTGCTGTTGCTGTCGTGATTTCATCACTTGAAGATTGTGAATCTCTTAAATGAGGATGAAGTATCAGTAATTGGTCTTCCATAATCTTGACACGATTTTGCCATTGTGATTGTTTTTCATAAAATTCCAAAGTCAATTTCTTACCTTTAACATTGACAAATTTTTTGATAATTGAGAATTTTGTCAATAATTTTGGTCTTATTGCTTGTTCATGTATCAAGATATTTGTCTTGAAAAAAGGATATTTGTTGAAATCATTAACAGGTTTATCCATCAAATAAGGTAATTGACTTCTAATTTTTAATTTAGAATTTTGTTTTAAATCCCAAAGTTTTGATTCCAATCTATTCATGGGGAAAATATCACCTTCAATTTTGGGTAAATAATTTTCTTTCAAATTTTCATTTAAAACCAGTTTTTCCAATTCATCATCAACATCTAATTCATCAATATCATCTCTGATACTTGCAATTAGTGAAGAAGGTTTAATTTCTTTCTTTGCAGGCTCTATTTCTTCTTCCTTTGAAATTTGCTCTTGCTTTGGCTCAGGCTCTTGCTTTGGTTCAAGCTCATGATTTGAAGATTGCTCTGGAAGTTCTTCTGGTGCTTGCTTCTCTTCTTCTTTCTCTGGTTGGTCAATATCCATCTTTGTTGATTCATCTACAGTTGATTCAGCTGTTGAATCCTTTATCAATTCTTGTTCATCAGATTCTTTCTTTGGCTCGGGCACTGGTGGTTCTTCATCTTCGGATTTCAGATGCAATTTTGGTTTTATTGAGCCATAAATCAAATCGTCATCTTCTTTTTCTTTATATTTATTATGCTCATTTGATACTTTCCTCTGGTAACCTCTATATCTATTATTATCGTATCCATTATCTCTATTATAACCATAAAATCTGTTTGACCTATATGATTCTCTGTTATTATCATATGAATAAGGCAGATTTCTATTACTTATTAAATCACCAGACCTCTTATTATTGAATTCATTTGAATCTGGCAGTGACCTGTACCTGTTGAAAGGTGGCAGTGATGAAGGTGGTGGTTGTTGTTGTTGTTGTGTTTGTGTTGTGGGTACTGCTGCTGCTGCTGCTGCTGCAGTAGTAGTTGTTGTTGTTGTAGTAGATGGCTTTGAATGATAAAAATGTTCTTGGTTATTGACAGATGATGATGAATTTGAACGATATGGACCATACCTCTTATTAGCATTATAACCACCATACCCATATTTGGATTCATAAGGATAACGGTTATATGATGAAGAATTATAATTCCCAGTTGAAGAATTTCTCATTTTCAGATACAGACCAGAAGAAGATCTTTGGTCTGGGTATCTTCTATTGGGCAGTGATGAAGAATAATGCTCATTGCTATTGTTATTATTGCTAGTTTGATTATTATTTGATGAACCATATCGGCTTCCATATCTCCAAGAAGATTCATTGAATTTCCTTCTATCATCTGAAGAAGAAGAAGGAGGCCCCTTCCTTTCAGACATGATTTGATTTTATTTAGTTTAAAAATTTTTTTCTGTTGTATTCTTTTAAAATAACACGATAAGCAGATCAAATACTTTTTGATTAGATTGACTTTAATGTGATAAGTTGTATATCTTCCTTTCCAATTAAAATACAAATTCTTCTTTGTTTTTTTTTTTTTTCTCCTTTGTCTTTTTGGTTTTTTGTCAATTTTTTTTTTAACAGAAGAAAAAATTGTATTTTTAATAAAAATCAAATTAGGTTGTTTATTCCTAATTAGGAAGTTATACATATTTTATATACACAAATCTATTCATTGTATATATATGTATATATATACATATTAGATATGTATATTAGATATGTATTAGATATTTGTGAGATTTGTATTAAAAAAAAAAATTAGAAATAGAGGAAGAAAAAAAATAATGCCTTCAATCAGATTCGAACTGATGATCTCCTCATTACTAGTGAGGTGCCTTACCAACTTGGCCATAAAGGCTGTTTACATTTGTATTAAATTTTTGCCTTTTTCACATTTCTTTTTCCTGGGTGTCTGAAAAGTAGTGTATTTTGGATCAATATACACTAAATAAGTAATAATTCGGTATTTTAGTACCCTCGGAATTCCACACACAGCCCTTGTTTGTCCATCTTCCTTGAAAAAAAAAAACTGTATAAAGAAAAGCCATCTCCATCCTTCTAATTTGCCATCATATATATATAAAATAGATAAAATAGATATGAATTTTATAAGACACACATCAAATTGTTCTAAGAAAAACATAAGAGAAGTTGATCCAATTATACTAGATGAGATTTTCCAAAAAAATAAAAATTCTATATATAAACAGAAAAAGATAAGGTCAAATGATTTATCAGAGATTGATAAGAATTTACAAAATTTCAAATCCAACATGCCAATAAATTTCAAGTATTATCTTAGGAATTTATCAAATTTGAATAATTTCAAACAATTACCATACAAATTTGGTGAAAATCAGTTAATTGCAAGTACAAAAGAAAAAGAATTACAATCGATATTATGGGAATTTAATGCTCCAATAAGATATTCATTTGGGTATGGTTCTGGTGTATTTTCTCAGGGACTGGATAATAACAAGCCTTCACAGATCGATTTAAATTTTGTCGTTACATATCCAGATCATTGGCATTCATTAAATATATCACAATTCCCACAACATTATAGTTTTATCAAAAGATTTGGCTCTTCAACAGTGTCTTTTTTACAAAAAATGGGTGCCGGTGTTTATTTTAATCCATATGTTAAAAATTTAGGTAATAATAAACAAAATTTAATCAAATATGGTGTCTCTTCAATTGATAATTTAATAAGTGACTTGGTAAATTGGGATACTTTGTATCTCAGTGGTAGATTACATAAACCAACATTGGTGTTGCGGAATTCGGCAAATATCTCATTATTACAAAATTTGAATTTGATTAATGCTATAAAGCTTTCAATATTGTTACTCGATAATAAGAAAATTACGGAGTTACAATTATACGAAATGATCACTTCATTATCTTATAATGGAGATCCAAGAATGCAAATCGGAGGTGAAAATCCAAATAAAGTTAAAAATATTGTTAATAATCAGTTATCAAGTTTTAAGAAAATGTATTTACCATTATTAGAAACTTATTTCCATGATTCAATTATCATTGACAATGATTTTTTACAAATTGACTTATCAACTGATTTTAAAGCTGGTATTATACTGGAATTACCATTAAATTTCCGTCGAAAATTATTTCAAAAATATGAATCTAAATTTAATAATGAATTATCAAGTGATATCATATCACAACAAGTTTTGAATCCGGTGACAACTATAAAGCAACATTTACAATTCAACGATTTACAAAATGTTACCGATCTTTCAGATATACCAAATAGTGATTTTGAATATTTGCCAACATCGATGAAAAAAACAAAATTCATATCACTGATTGCCCAAGATCCAATGTTGAATTATAATTTAAACAAGACTTTACAAGAAATTATTTTTAAACCTGCTTTAATTCAAAGTCTTAAAGGGATACTGACTGCTGGTTTCATCAAGTCTTTTGATTATGCATTAGAGAAAAGATTAAAATATAATAAATCAATTAAATAGTTAAATCATGTTGTCCATATTTTTGCCTAATTATCACTAGACACCATTTGTAACAAACTAAAGTCTCTTCATCACTGACAACTGATACAAGTTTTAGCAATTTCTTACCAAACGATCTCAAAATTGACATCTCTTTATAACTTAGTAAATTCGGTATTATTAACATCGTGACAAAAATCCATTCGATAAAATTCTTGCTCAATTTTTGACAACTCCATCGTTGATATAACGAAATTAATTTGAATTTTTGTAATAAATCTAATTGGAAAAGTAACGGCAAATTCGGGGCATTATTAACAACAAGTTTTTTCCAATCCAGTATCGTGGGAGGTAATATCTCATTTGACTGATACTTCTCTGACATATTCTTATATTTGACAACTAATATCTCGTAATTCTCCATCACCAGATTCTCCCATTCGTTTCCTTCTTCTTCTTCCACTTCTTCTTCCACCACTTCCTTCTCTTTTACTTCACCAAATTTAACTGTCTCGAAATCGGCACTTTGTTCCAGTTGGTATCTGACAAAACTCAAATATTCTTCAACACTAGAAACTTGTGATTCGTCTTTTTGTAACTCTTTCAATCTCTCTTCAGATATCTTGGGCACTTCAAACAGTCTCTGTTGTCCATACACAGCATCTTCGTTCATTACTTCATACTTTCTCTTCATCTCTCTCATTTATTAATTTTATTTTATTTTATTAATTTTTTTTTTTTTTTGCTATACAAATTTCTTCTTCTTATTAAACAACGGCTTCAGTTTCAACTTCTTTATAACAGATTCATCAAATGCTGAGTCACACACGGGGCACTTATGATCATTTGGAACGATACTCAAGATGCAAAGACAAACACTGCACACGTATCCAATATTAATTATCTTATTTGTAATGAAACATGAAGCTCTAAAATCGATTTTAGAATCTGTTGGTAATACTAATACACCTCTTAATGATGGGTCTATGAAAAATGCACTGCACAAGTACTGAATCAAACCTTTTGGTTTGTGGATTAATTGGTAAATGCCACTTGTAGAATCACTTGCCTGTTGTAAGAAGATTGAAGATGAACCCAATTTCACCACATCTATTGGAATTTTCATCTTTTGTGCTGCAAATATACAATTCATCGTTGATATATACGGTAACGTGTTATCATCACTCACTGATATGATCAATACTCTTGATTTTATCAATTGATCCTGGCTCTTTGAAAGCTTATTTATATAGCTCAAAGCCATTGATATTGCTCCAGACATTGAGTTTTTCAAATGCAGTGTGTCTGCCACTTGCCGAACGCTTAGTAACTGATTCAACTCATTAATGATAATCTCATCGATCATCTTAAACTGTCTATACATATTTGCATTAAACTTGGAATCATCATTTATCTCGATCTGATTTGGATTAGGATACAAAAATTTCAGTCCATCATCATCGTTGAAATCATTGGCCACCAACACCGACACTTTGTTAGAAGAATTCAACAGCAAGTGTGCATTCAACAGAATACATATAGATTTTGTCACTTGTGCAATATCCACCGATGAGTTCAATTCAAACCATTTCAAAGGGTTGATATCTATTATCACTGTAAGCAAAGAAGGAAGCTCATCAACTAATGAAGATGCTGTGGTTTTTTGTAGATCTTCCACCGACTGGAATGCCCTATCTGCTATCTCGTCCATTCTTCTCTATCTCTTCATATAAATTTATTTTTTGCAATATTTTTTTTTTCAAGAAGAAAAAAAAGAAGAATTTGTTCAACGACATTAAATAATTCAAGATGGCACCATCAAATAAGATCAGAGAAGATGCCGTTGTGCCATATGTGCATATTCCAACAGCTCCAAGATCAGGCTCAAGTAATATTATGTCACAAAGTATGCCAATGGCCGCGATGTTTTTGAAAAATAAACCAATTGCCTGGTCATCATTATTCTTAGCCGTTCAAGCTTATTTAAATGAACCTAAAAACAAGCCATTAGAAGATGCTGCTGCTGCTGCCTCCGGCGCCCAACCTCCACTTTTCCAAATCATCTTTGCCGTTATCGCATTACTGACATGTTATATGGACATCGTTTTCCCAGTTGCTAGTCCAGCTGATAAGTTGAAAAAAGATATTGTTGAGACTGTTACAACAGCTATTGCCGAAGCTACAGGTAAATAAGGTCTTATAATTTATCTATTCTGTTCTCTTCTGGATCGATTTTGAAAATCTTGTCAGGATTGAACAATCTATAAGGATCCAAACTCAATTTCAATTTTCTCATCAAATCAATACTTTCTTCACCTAATTCTTCATTCAAGAAATCTCTCTTACCTATCCCAATCCCATGCTCACCACTACAAGTTCCTCCATACCTGATCAGTCTTTGTGCCATTCTATTAATCACTTTCTCCAGCACATGTAATTTCTCTGGTGGGAATATAACTAATGCATGGAAATTCCCATCGGCCAGATGAGCAACCACCGTGGTCAACAACCCGTGATCTTCTATATCTTTCACGGTTTCCTCGATGGCTTCTGTTAATTTACTCACTGGTACTGCAGAATCTGTGGGGCAAAATTTCATATCAGGGTTTTGTCTCTTTGCCCAATCAATTGAAATCCATAATTGTGATTTTCTAACATCCCAAATATCTTGCTTATCTTCTTCTGTATAGGCAACTTCGTAATTTGAACCACCATTTGCATTACAAATCTCTTTAACTGCTTTAACAGTATCGGCCAATTGATTCTTAGAGCCTCCAAATTTAAATAATAATAAATTCTTATCGGTATATTTTTTTCTTGTTACATCCATCTCATGGATAACTTTCATCTGTCTTGAATCTAATAATTCACATGATGTCACTTGAATTCCTCTTTTGAAAAGATCGATAACTGAATTTGTTGCATCTTTTAAAGTATCAAAATTTATCATTGCAACAATTTCATTCTCAGGTTTAACATGAAGTTTTAAAGTGGCTTCAACAATGATCCCCAATGTTCCCTCGGAACCGATAAATAAATTGGTTAAATTATAACCAGCAGATGATTTTCTTGGTCTGTTTTTAGTCTTCACTATCGTACCATCTGCTAATACAACTTTTAAAGATATAATATTATCTTTTGAAGCACCATATTTACAAGCACGAGTCCCCGATGCATTTGTTGCACACATGCCACCTATCAATGCACCAGTACATGCATCAGGTCCAAATATAAGATTATAAGGTTCCAAAAACTCATTCAACTCATATGCATTGATCCCAGGTCCAACCACAATATCCAAATCATCTTCATGGAACTCTATAATCTGATCCATTAAGCTGATATCAATGGCAATACCTTTCTTTGTTGGGATCATATGACCTTCAATCGAAGTCTTACCGGCAATTGGCATCATTGGAATCTTGAATTTATAACAAATCTTGACAATTTTTTGCACCTCGTCTATTGATGTCGGATATGTGATCAAATATGGTCTTTCATCATCATTTGGCTTATGGAAATTTGATGAATTATCTGAATGATCTAATAAATCTGATTCTAAATTAGAGAGCCTATCTTCACCGATAAATTTCTTGATCTCATTGATCGCCATGGCCACATCTTTAGGTGAGCCATATTTTGGACTTGATAATTCTTGTAAACTCACAGTCGATTTCAAATTCGTATTTTGATAAACCGTAGCACCATACCAACCAATTGCACTTGCCAGCATTGCAGCACCAATTGACAGCAGAATAAAAGGTTTCCCACTTTTCACAGTGGCAGTGGAATAACATCTACCTCTCCAAGAGACTCTTCTGACACTTCTACAAAACATCTTCTCTTGTTGAATTATCAAAATTCGTTGATTATTTTTCACTTTTATCTGTTTTTTTTATCTTTTTTTCCTTATCAGTTTGCCCATTTTCGTTATCGGCAAAGAAAATTTATACAGTCTATTTATTCTCCAATATCTTCAAACCATTCAGAAGGTTTTTCTTTAATGAACTTATTCATCAAATCTTTGCAATCTTTGTTTTGTAAATTAACAACTTCAACACCTCTTGATCTTAAGTAATCTTCACCACCGATAAAAGTCTCGTTTTCACCCATGACAACTCTCTTGACACCGTACATCAAACAAGCACCGGTACACATATCACATGGACTCAATGTAGTGTACATCTTGAAAGAAAGTTAGTAAGTGTTCGCAAGAAATTCATAATAATTACTTACTGTACAGTTCTTGTATGCTTTACCCGGTAATCTACCAGCATTTTCCAAACATGACATCTCGCCATGTAAAGTGGCTGAACTCTTTTGGATTCTCTGATTATGTCCTCTACCAAGAATTTCTCCATCTTCGTTAATTAAAGCAGCTCCTTAATAAGGCTGTTAGTACTAAATATGGTTCCCACTCTTTTGAACATCACTTACCAATTGGAATGCCACCTTCACTATAACCTTTCAGATAGTTAGTATTATAAACCTAAATAAACCCATTAACAAAACTCACTCTTTCTTGCTTGCTCTAAAGCAACTTCTAACCCTTTCTTATCATCAAATGGCATTTTGTGTAACTAAATCAATATTGAATTTGAAAAATTTTTTACTGTTTTTTTTTTTTTTTTTTTTTCAATTTGAGAATTCTTTGCAGAGTAATTAGAATATACACTATATAATCATAAATCGTTACCTTTCTTCCTATTAAGAGTACTATAGTCCTTTGGACTAACAACCAAACCTTTACCTTTCCTGGCACCTCTGTAAATGGTCTCTATTATATCAATTAATTCTTGCTTATCATTCAAGACAAAATTCAACTTGTTATTATTACCTGTACCGAAATCACACATCTAGAAATATTGTTAGTATCATCCTGTGATATAGATTAGAAATAAAACTCACCATATGTTTATTTCGGAAGAAAAACATGATCGTCATCGGATCGTATAACTCATACATCTATGTTGTTAGTATATTCATATGAATTGGGGTAAGAAGAAAACTTACTTGGTTGAAATCAGGTACTTGGTCAATATCACATAAGTAAACAACGGCAAAATTCTTGATCTTTTCTGCAATGCTGTATAATAATTCATCCATCAACATACAATCTTTATCATAATCTCTTCCAAACCTTATTATCACTAATCTTTCATCCTCAGCAAGAATAGCTTGATCAACATGCCTGGGATATTACGTTAGTAAAACAAACACACTCTACTATTTGATAAATTGACTTACCATCCTGTTTTCAAATGTGTTAAGAATACACTTCCCATTCTATTACTCTTCCAATTGTTTTACTGTGTTGTGTTTTTGTAAACCTTTTTTTTTTTCATTTGATTTTTTTTTTTTTTTTCAAATCACTGGAAAATACAGCAAATATCAGACATAATAGTCGTTATCGCACATATTTGAGCTGGTCAATGATCTCTTCTGATATATGTAGCCATTAAAAGCCAAAAAAAAAAAAAATGAAAAATATCACATAAAGTTTTTATGTATTTCAAAAAATAATGCCTTCAATCAGATTCGAACTGATGATCTCCTCATTACTAGTGAGGTGCCTTACCAACTTGGCCATAAAGGCTTTAATTGTTGGTTTTTTATTATGTCTGAACCATACTGACATACAATATAATTTTCCCACTTCAAGATCCAGGGCTTTTAGTTTGAAGAGAGTAATATCATGATAAAATTCAGGAAAAAATGAATGCATTAAGTTGGAAAAAAAAAATATTTGTCTAAGAAAGTTTTGTATAAAATGAAGATTCAAAATTATCTATCCAAGAAATACACAAGACGCAATTAATGAGCAATTTACAATAATCTTTTGGAAGTTGGTTTCTTTGAAAATGGGGGCCATTCATAATATACAACGAATACATTGTTTTCTTATTATGATATATTGAAAGCTGTGTTCTTCTTGTGACTCAAAGGAATTATTGGTGATGTATAATGGATATGCATAATTACAGGTGTTATAGGAAGAAAAAACTCTTTATATATATTATATCACTTCCATACATAAACTTTACCCTTGTCATCTCCACAAATTATTTCAGCTTTACCAATTTTTCTACCATCATCATCATTGTCTGTACTAAGAATCATCTTTACTGCTGTAATTTCTCTTCTATCATCATCAAGCTTGAAATTTTTTAATTTATTCAATTTCCAGTCACCTTCTGTACTCAAGATTTCAATGATTTCAAGTCTATCTGATATTCCAACAATGAGAATTGTTGATTTCTGCCAATACTCATGATGAATGGTAGATCCATGCTTTGGTAATAACCAATTTGATTGAGCAAATTCCAAACTGCTGATACCATCTGATAAATTTCCAGCAAAAATCAATTCCCCATTTATTGTCAAGAGAGAAATCTTTTCTTTGGAAGCAATCAGTATATTCCCTGTATCGTTAGCAATTGAAATATTCTTTACCTTATACTCAATGGATTTCGTAGGTATAATTCTAATCAATAAAAATCTAACAAGATCCCAAAGAAGCACGTTACCTTTATCATCCAAACTTAATGCAGAATTAAAAGATGGGGCAATCTTAATATCAATAATTGAACTCATATGTCCCCTCAAGACACCTTGGAATTCAAAAGAGTCATTTTTCAACTCTAAGAAATTGCTCATTGTTTCTTTTCTGCTGACTGTTATATTGGAACTAGAGAAATTTGATCTCACAATGTATTTCCACACATGGATAGTCCCATCTTTTGAACCAGTTAAGAACATTCTTTGTCCAAACGGAACAAGAACATTTATCAGAGATGAATGTAAATTCTCATAAATACTGCCATTTATGAAAAGGGATCCAACAACATCTGATGATCTAATACATACCATATCTTCATTGGAAAAAATATTTGGACGTCCTTTCCAATTCTTATCCTTTGTACTAAGTTCTAAATTCTTAACAGCAATTTTTGATTTAGATTCTGTCACTGATATAGGATCTGTTGAAATGGATTCTAAATTCAATCTAGGATAATGAAGTACATCTCTTGAAGGATGTGGCTTGCTGAACAATTGAAGTGGTGTTTGTCCAAAATTATGAATGATTCCTGTCATTGCTCTTCTCTCAACTTCATCTTCAATCTTATCAAGATCAATTGCACCATTATAACTCAAATGATGGAACACATTTGTAGATTCGACAGCTGCTTTACCATTTTGCTTGAACCCAAATATTAAATCGATCCACTCATGCAAATGTGATGACACATAGGGACTCTCTAATGCCTCTCTGTTTTTTTGAATAAATATTTTTGGATCACCTTTAGCCCATGGTGGCAATATGACATCACGAACGGTTTCTCCATCTTGCAATTTACCAAGATCAAAATTACTCGAATTACTTAAAAATTCTGGTAAGTAGAAAAATTCTGGGATAAGCTCTCTCACATCAGTGGTATTTTCCTTTGCAGCAGAGTTCCATGCTTTCCCAATAGAATAAAACAATCTGTCAGCATGATCAAATTTCCCCCCTTGTAACAATAAATAAGATTGCACATATGGCTCCAATCTTATAAGAAAATGTGTTACAATCATTGCTGATGAATAATGGGTCCCATAATGGAAAGGTGGAGCATTTGGATCTTCCAAACTTGCAAGGGCTTCATATCTCTCTATAAAAGTTGACTCTCTCTGAGAACCTTGACCTCCCATAGGTCTAGTCAAATCTCTGAATGTCTTTGGGTCGTTCAAATCTAACTCTTCACTGGTATAATCAGCAATCACCCAGGGAAAGACAGGATATTGGGTCAAGTCATTGAAAGTTCTTCCAGCTAAGGTATTAATTATGATCAAATAATAAAAATTGGAAATTTCTCCATTTTGCCATTTTCTTGTCGTTGGTAATGAATTTATAGAATGATTGGAGAAAGCATTTGAAAAATTGAAACCAAATATCTTTGGTGCACCATTCCCATTCATCAACGATGAAGATGTAGCTAATTTTAAAGCCTGTGATAAATCCAGATCGACGCCTTTACCCGTGGCAAGATGAGATGATTTTGAATAGATAGTATCCCTAACTTTTTGAGTTATACAAGTGACCAAGAAGCTGCTTCCATCACTAAAGAAAAATTCAAGTGCAACATCTCTAAGTAAAAACTGCCTTTTCGAAACAGATGTTAATTTATCTAAATCCCAAGATTTTGTTATTTTGTTCCTCTTATCTCTTATTGACTTCTGTTTGGGACCAACAATCAACTGCATATATGGATCTCTTTCATTTATAGGAGCATCATCGATATCCATGATCTCACCATTGGTGGCATGGAAATAATTTTCAACAATATACAAATGACTGTTACCCAAGATGAAAATTGACTCAACAGACTCCAAACCAATAATTTGACTGACGTTCCATAAGTCAACTATCTTATCTCCAACATATAAACTCCTGAGAACCTTTCTGTTTTTATCTTCTTGATTTGCCTCTGACTCTGCTGGATCTTCAATTATCTCAAAACTTTCTTCTAATTCTATAGATGATATACTTGAAGAGCGAGCCAGTGATGTAACGGATGGCCTCTTAACAGCATTTTCAGGCACATCCATCCTCTTGGATAATTCATTTTCCATCAGAACTTTCTTGTAGTTTGAAGCCGATTGTTCTGGGACAATTCTTCTTCTCATTCTGCTATCACATTCAATGGAGTCAACAACCCATTTCATATCAAGAGACTCGAATCCGAAAAGAAGTCTTGAAGATTCACTCTTCATTTTGTTGTAAATGGTTATATAAAACTGCAAATTATCCTCATAATCTTGTATATGACGGAAAAACTTTGTTGATTCAGAGGCGAATATTGCAGATTTCCACCTATTGTTATCTTCTGTAAAAGTAGAAACAGATTTCTTATCTTTTATAATCTCAAAAGAACTACTATGCTCTTTTAATTCTTTTAACGGATCTTTTAAATCATCAATACTGCAAGATTTTTTGAAAATTTTCAAAAACTTTTCATTTTTCATTTCTTGTACAATTTCATTGTCACTGGAAGAAAGCAACTTATCAAAGAAATCTTTCACTTCGAGTTGTTCATTCTTGGATATCAGCTCAGTTATTCTGTCTAAATCATCTTGACGATATAAAAGAATCATCCTAAGAGCATTTATGGAAATAGATTGAAGTTCACTATTATCTAAATCATCACATTTGCCGTAAATGGTTTTAATCAATTCAGCAATATTTTGACTATTCATAGAGCTTCCGTGGAAATACACATCTTGTCTAAAGAGAAGCTCCTTGGTTAGTCTTATAAGATGAACTGGATCTGACAGGTTCTGATATTCTTTCATAAAGCTTCTTGAAGCTAATTGCTTCAATTTTATAACGTTCTCTAATTCAGATTTCTTACCTTGGTTGATCTCAATTATCACAGTGACCACTTTAGTGAAGCCAATGTATAATTCAGGATCGTGCTTGAAATGATCAAGATATCCACAGAAACTGTCGACAAATTTCAAAAGGTTTCTTTTAAGCCATTTCTGCGAACTGAACAATTCTGGAAGCATGTCTTTGAAGTTCACCAAGTGGGATAGTACACCTGGGTAGATAATCAGATACAAAATGGCCATTTCCTGGTGTCTTTTATTGAACAAGCCAATGAAGTCTTCGAATGTTATACCACCAACAGATTCTTTGAACAACAATTCTATGGTGAAATTTGAAAATCTATCAACGAGTGAGGTTGTTGAAGAAAGTATTTCAGAAGATTTCGCATTTTCCGGAAGTAATGTTAACCTGTTTATTATTTGCAAATACCCAGTAATCCAATTGAAATCTGAGGAGTAAAAAGTTGAAAGACAAGGTACAGTTTCATATGTAATTTCGAAACTATCAATCAATGAGTTCAAAGAAGAAGCTAAATTAAATGTAACATTTTCATAGTTTTCCAAGTCAGAGCTTTTGCTACTCATGTTTTCCAGAGTCTTAATTCCGTGTAGTAATAAGTTGTTGATTAAATACAAAAATTCTGGCATCACAATTGTCAATCTGTTTCCTCTCTTGGATAATCTTCCTGCAAAATGACCCATATCAGAACCTAAATCTTGAATTTGTGAAATCCCAAATGCACCACTGAACAAGAGAACACTAATTTCACTATCATCCCACCATTTCTGTAAACTGGTAGTAAGGATGTCTAGACCATTATGATGCATGAAATTGTTATAATATTTGGCCCCTGCAATTGATAACATTCGAATCAATAATCTCAATGCCAATTTCACCACTTTGAGATTTGGATCATCCAATAATAAAAGAACCCACCTGACAGATATAGTCTTGGCCAATTTCTTATAAAAAAGATTAACATTGGAGTTGCTAGAATTAGTTGCAGATGCCAAACTGGAATTGACTAAAGATGAATCACATATATACGATACAAGAACATCAAGTGCGCATAAACCACATGATCTTTGTAAAGGTTCATTTTCCTGAGATGTAAATGTGGGGTTTCTCTCTTTATTTAATGCATAAATAATGTACAATGATAATGATTTCATAATTTCAGAACTTGGATTAGCTTTTATCAAGATAAGCAATGAGCTGTAAACAACTGGTAACATATCTTTCCCAAAAGATTCAAATTTCAAAGCTTGAATAAACCTTTTTAGTACTCTCATTTTAACCAATTTGTTAATATTATAAAGATTGTATTTACTTTCTTGGAAGAACACGGTGAATTGAAACAATAAAAATTTGAAAGTTTCTCTATTGGCCACTGTGTTATCGCCATCAAGTTTCCAAATATCAAAATCTAAGATTAAAGAACGATATGCAAATGGATTTATCAAGATTGAATCGATTGGTGAATTATAATCATACCCGATGAATTTCAATATCAAGTCAAGAACTTTCAAATCTATCAATTGCTTCTTAGTCTTCAAAAGAGTAGCTAATAAATCATAACCGTTTCTCATTTCGAATTCTTTTAAATTTCTCCAGTCTTTCGATATGACTTCAAAAAGAAACTCAATTGACATACATAAATGGTCGTTAGTTTCAGAAGACTCTATAATTTTGAAAGCGATAGTGATTCCTCCTATAGAGTAAAAAACTGACTGAATAGGTGAAGAGCTCCACAACGAAGGTTTACCATTTGAAACAGCAAACTCCTTACCATTGTAAGGTATCATAAGAGACTCATCGTTAAAATAAGACTGTTTAGAATTGAACCACAACAAAATCAGTTCTTGATCGAGGTTAAGTTTGCCACTTTTCACTAACAAGCTGTGTATCTGTTCAAATTTCAAAAGTTCTTGCCTTGAAAAATCTTCAAATTTATGCAGTCTTCCATTTGTATTACCATTTTTATCCAATGTGCTATGTATATATAACTCCTTCAATTTCAACTCGAACACATTCTTAGATCTATAACTTAATGTCTCTGTCAAGTTGTTATCTCTATAATTTCCAGAATACTCTGGAGACAAGTAATATGACAATAATATCCATTCCAAAGGTTGCACTTCATTGACCACTATCAAATTCACAAAATCAATCGTTTTGTCTTTAAAAGGTCCCTCATTACATATTTTAGCAATCATCTTATTTTGATTATTCGGATGGATATCTGAATTAAGGTGAATCGATTGAATAAATTCACCATCAATGTAAAGATCGAATTTTGAGCCTTGTCTTTGAGAAACACTATTTTGCACAAGTACAAGATGATATGGAGTGTTTATATCAAAATTGAAACCATCGAATACTCCGATTTGCTCATGAGTGGCCTCGTCTCCCGTGGTCACCACTAACTTGTTTCTTACAATACTTAACGTTAGAAAAGAAGATAAACAAAATATCACTAATGAATCATCTTCCTTGGGGTCATTATTGTCATTATCATTATTATTATCATTAATTTGCAACCATGTTTGAATAGTGAATTGCTTCCGTAGCTTCTTATTTATTGGAAATTGAACCGAATCTCCGTGATGAAGCGAGACATATGTAGAAGTTATCGAATAATCATCAATTACTCTGAATAACACACCCAACCACTCAGTAGATTCAATAGACAAACGACATAGATTCGAAAGTTCCTGCTGGTCAAAATTGACATCTTTCAAGCTCACATTACCCAAACGTTGCACTATATCAGCAGTATCCTTTTCAATTGAGTTTGATTGTAAAAAACTATGCAATTGCGCAAGAACATCTCCTTCAGAGAACGACTCACAAGCTGTTTTATCCATTGATAAACTATTGCCACAATATTGGATGCTCTGATAAAGTGGAAAGCTATTAAAGAGCCAAAGTATGACACTTTATGGGATGATTACCTTGTTCTTAAGCCTTTTTGTTTTTTAAACAAACAAAAAAAAAATATCAATACAGAAACAGCCCCCATTTGAACTTCCTCCTATAATTTTTTTTTTTTTGCGACAACAGAAGAGAACAAGTTAACTAAGAAGGAAACATGCCACAAGAGAGTGTTATTACGGTCATTGGATCTATCAATTATGATTTGGTCACTTATATAGACACAATTGCACAAGCAGGAGAGACCAAGGCTGCAAATTCGTTCGAAACTCATTTTGGAGGTAAAGGTTTGAACCAAGCAATTGCTACTTCCAAATTATTACCTAAGAACTCTGCTGTGAAGGTTCAGATGTGTGGGAACGTTGGAGACGATGCTTTTGGACCAATTCTCAAAGATTATCTTAACAAGGAAGGTGCCAGCACCGAGTTTGTGAAGACAATGGATAACGAGAGTACTGGTGTTGCCGTGATAGTTGTTGAAGAACAATTGAATGGGGAGAACAGGATCTTGATCACTGCTGGTGCCAATGGCAAGCTTCAACCTTCCAATGCGGATTATGATAAATTATTTCTGCAAAATTATACTGGTAAACAGTTTGTCATCTTGGAAAATGAAACCCCTAACACTTTAGATACAATTGAATGGCTTAGTGCCAACAGGCCAAATGTCAACATCTGTTATAATCCTTCACCTTTTAAAAATTTCTCTAAAGAAGTTTATGAGAAAATTGATGTCTTGATTGTCAATGAAACAGAAGCTTTAATGTGCTCAGAGAACATGTTGACATCTTCCGATTTGAAAGGGTTCCAAGATGGAATCTTGGAAGATAAGATTGAAGGTTTTTCTAAATTAGCACAGAAGTTGGCCAATTCGATCAACTCTGCAAATTTGAACTTGTGTATCATAACACTAGGATCCAAGGGGTCTCTCTTTGCCACTTCATCAGAATCCAAATTTTTCGCTTCACATTTAATCCCAAGAGAGCAAGTTGTAGATACCACGGGTGCTGGTGATACATTTTTAGGTGGTATTGTTTCTCAATTGAGTTTAGGAAATTCTATTAGTGATGCTATGAAATTCGCATCAGATGCAAGCTCTCTAACAGTGCAAGCCAAAGGAGCAGCTGAAGCGGTTCCTTATTACGATGACGTTATTAAACTTTCTAGATGAAAAATTAATTCTATTACGTAGTATATAAAAATAAAATAAATAAATAAAATAGAGACATTTCAATGAACATTTTTGAAATCACTTTCAGATATTTCAGATCTCTCACACATTTGCTGGAAAATCCCACCTTGAGTCTTGAACAAATTCCAAGGAGTATCGAACTCTGCAACTTCACCTTTATCCAACACCAAGATCTGGTCATAGTTGATAATTGTCTTCAATCTATGAGCAATACAGAGAATTGTACAAGAAGTGAATTCTCTGGCAATTGCAGCTTGAATCTTGGAATCTGTCTCATAGTCAACAGAAGATGTGGCTTCATCTAAGACCAAAATTTTAGAATTCCTTACAACGGCTCTTGCTAAGGCAATTAACTGTTTTTCCCCCAATGAAAAATTTGTTCCTTCATCTTCAACGATTTGTTCCAAATGAAACTTGTGCAAGTTCAGATCAGATCTAGTTTGGTACTTGACTTTTTCGAGTTGCTCACCAGGTATCAAACCACTTCTCCTCAATGAATCCCATAATGCCTCGTCATCAAAATATCCAAATGGATCTAAATTCGATCTCACAGTTCCAGGAAACAATACTGGGTCTTGTGGAATAATTGAAAGTTTTGAACGTAAATCACGGAGCCCAATTTTACTAACATCAACACCATCAATTATCAATTTACCACTTTGTAATTCTGCTAATCTGTATAAGGCTGTCATTATGGAAGATTTCCCTGCACCTGTTCTACCACATATACCTATTTTTTCGTTTTGTTTCACTTCAAAAGAAATATTTTTCAAGACAAGAGGTAACTCTGGTCTATAGGACAATGAAACGTTTTGAAATGAAATACATCCTCTCTCTGGCCAAGTATCTCTTGGTTTTGTCTCTGAAATCTCAAACAGAGCCTCAGTTTGCAAGTCATAGGCATACTCATACATTCTCTCAGCTGAATTCATATCTATTTCCACTCTGGTGGAAGATCTAATTAATAAAGACAACTGATTTGGTATTTGTAACACATATGAGACCAATAAACCGGTAGCTGAAGCAGATATTTTAAATTGTCTTGTAACCGATAACATTGTAATAAGGAAAGTGAATGCTCCACTGATCAATGTCAAATTAACACCTAACCATCTTTGATTGGCAATTGTGATAAAATATGCTTCATTCATGTTATCTGTCAGGAAACTGTTCTTCTCTAAAAACATTCTATCAGCTTTATAAGCTTGAATAGTAGCCATACCGGTCAATGTCTCGTTAAAATTATTGTAAACAAAAGATCTTTGAACTGCTTCAAGTCTTTTCACTTCTCTTGAAGAAGCTTGATAGAAACTTGCCATTGCAATATATATCAGTAATAAAAAGGGAACGGCAATGGCAAACCAAGGTAAATATATGATACAAAGAATGATAACACCAATGATATTTGCCCCCTGATAAATAGTTAATCTCAATTGTTCAACAATTTCGTTATCTAAAGAGTCAGTGTCTTTACTAAACCTGTTCAAGACTCTTCCCATTGGTGTGACATCGATGTATGACATTGGAACTTTTAAAATTTTTTCAACTGCCTTGATATTGAGAAATTTTGATGATCTATTTGCCGATGAGACAAGTAGTGAAAACTCTGTGACTATCAAGATAACTGTTAAAAATGTGAACATGATATATAATCCAATGTAGAAACCCTCTGGTCTATCAAATTTTTCAGAAGCCCAAAATGAAAGCCAGTTATTGGTGAATATTTGAGTGAAAGTGGCCAAGACAACAGACATCACGAATACTGGAAAGAAAGCAGGACCCAAGAAACCTGAGCCAAGTTGGACATATTTCCTGTAAACGTCAAATTTAATACTATTGACGGCTCTTTCCTCTTTTTTAACAAGTCTTCCATCAACTATTGTAGTTTTCTGTTTTTCACTACTTTCTTTTTCATCAATCTCAAGAGATTCATCATCACCAGTGCCTTCTTCTTCTTCTTCATCTTCATCATTTTTCGAATTAGTTTGACTAAATTCCATCAACTCTGAAAATCCTTTATTCCTCAGAAGCATTTCATTAAAAGTACCAATATCAATTGAACCATCTCCGTTCAAGAAAATAATTCTATCAGCTGACCCTATTAAAGATAACTGATGAGTAGCAAGAACTCTTGTCTTATTTTGCAAAACTCCTAGTAAGCAGAGATCGACTATATCTTTACCGACTTTAGCGTCAACAGCACTCAAGACATCATCTAATAAGATAATATCCTTCTCAGCGTACACTGCTCTAGCCATATTAATTCTAGCTTTTTGACCACCAGACAAGGTAATACCTCTCTCACCTATCTCTGTCATATCACCCAGAGGTAAGACATCCAAATCAGGTTGAAGACAACAAGCTTTTATAACCAGTTCGTACTTCTCCTTATCATAAATGTTACCAAATGTGATATTTGCCCTCACTGTGGCATTTTGAATCCAAGGCTGACCACATAATAACAATGAACCATTGATCTTGAGAGAACCTTCTTCTTTATGCATGAATCCTGCAAGGGCATGCAATAGAGAGGATTTACCACTTCCAATTAAACCGGTAATAACAATAAATTCACCTTTTTTAATGTCAATATTAATATCATGCAATCCTGAAAATTTGACACCTTGAATAATTTCAGAATGCTGAGATTTCAGGGTTACTTGTCTTTCCAATTCGGTATCATCAAATGTTTTCCATTTGAAAAAAGCACTTTCTGTCTTTATAGAGAGGTTTTGTTCTTTTAATTCAGAGATATCTTCATGTGATACCAGAATTTCTTCTTGATCAATTTCACCACACTCTAAGAATTCTCTAACTCTGAAAATACCAATAAGAGCATCTGAACCAGTGGCTAAGATAAGTGGTAAATTATTTGCCTGTTGAGCCAACACATTGAACAAACTTAAAGAAGAGAATATTTCAGCAGAGTTCTTTGTACCACGTACAGCATACATCACCAAAAATGAAACCATTGATGAAACTTGAGGTAATGAGACAGCAACTGCAGTTAACGTACTTCTTAACATTTGCATTTTTAAAGTGAACTTCATTTCTTGGTTTCTAACTTGTGAAATTTGTTGGAAATATGATGGTTCCCAAGAATAAAATTTGATGATCTTCATATTACCAAGTAACTCTTTCATATAACCAATTCTCTTATCTGTGAATTTAACAACTTTTTTTCTCAAGGCAAACAATTTTGTAGAAGAGTATAAAAGGACGGAAATAGCAACGATCAAGAGAGCAACACCTGTGAGACCGGAGACACCGATGTTGACAATTAACAATACAATGGCAATAACGAGCAGTACAGGGAACGCAAACGTGATTGGCTGATAACCAATAGCCAAGTCGACTCTTGACAAATCGGTGGTCATTATAGAAGTGATTTTCCCAACAGGGTAGTTATGTCTACTTGTTGAATTCAATTTGAAAGATTTTTCCAAGATTGCCTTTGTCAAGACAGCTTTTGCCTTTGCACCAACCATCATAGAACTATGAACGAAATGGTTGTTAACAATACCAGCAAATATCACAAGTAAAGTACTTCCAACTGCGTAACCAATACCTCTTCCTAAATATACATGTTTACCAAGAGATCTGTCTTCGACAAAGTTAATCAAAGCTCTAGCTATGAGAGGGTTCAAAGTCAAAGTGATATTGTTGAGTACACTGCAAAGAAGGGCAAAAGAGTATTCCCATTTAAAAGTATCCCACAAAGCCCACACCACAGAGTACTTGGGGAAATGGTAGCCTTCATCTTCATCGGAATTGTACAATCCTTGCTTTTTCAATATCTGGATCTCCTTGTAATGCTCGTCTCTCGCTTTCCCGGTTCTCCTATCTAGATGCAGTTGAAACCTCTTGTACAATGTTTCTACTTGGATATCTTCATCCAAGTACCACAAATCTTCAGGTTGTAAAGTTCTAGTGTAACCAGTCTTCATCACCGGTAATATCCAAGTGAAAAACATCAGTGAAAAAACGTTGGCATGGTATAAAGGGTACGGCTTCCTCTCTTCAGGTAAGGGCAACGGTCTGATTTTATTCCCAAATAAGAAAGAAAAAAATCTCTTTTGAGGAATATAACCTTCACTGACCCTTCCAGATTTAGCTGCTACCACAGTATCCGACATTCTCTCAGCCAAAAAAAAAAAACTTCTAGCTATCCAAAATCTCTTTCGAAGGTACTAATCCATATATATACTGATTTTTTTCACCTTTTTTTGTATTTTTTTTCAGCTCATCTTCGAAAATTGTTGTATAGTGGATTAATTCCTATTTCCGATGAAGAAAATACGACAGCAGGCAAAACAGTGACTGATCCACTAGATGGACTGGCTGGGAAGAAGAGACAAATGGCTTCATATGTGTATGTATATTTATATGATCATTTGTTCCCAAAGTACTTTCAAATGTGTTGCTGTTGATGGGGTTGGTTGCCAAGCCGTTGTCACCTGCACGATAAGACAGTATCTGAAGCAATATATATGTCCGAAATCAGTAAATGACAGATGCTAGTCATTTCCGAACCTTCAGCTAACACTTACTTATTTTATAAAGTTGTTTATAGTTGATCTTTGATATGTCCGCATTTTACTTATTAGGGAAATTAGATAAGATAAGGGAATCGGGCAAAAAAAATAAAATAATATAATTATGGTGTTAGAAGATCCTAGTTACAAATACTTTTAGAGCAACAATTAAATGATGGAATTGAGTTTGAAAGATTATAGATATCTGTTGCTGTGTTTAGCGATATCACTTGTGTACTTTTTAACTGTGACGTTTATTCACAAGGGGGCTTCAAAGAAGAAGAAGCAGAATGGTTATTACACTGTAAAGCAGAATTCACCCGAACCTACTCCTTTGTATATAAGACCCGAGCAAGTTGCAACGTATGATGATAGGCCATGGAGACCTTTCAGATGGCCGTACCACCAGACAATGAGTATTTTCAAATTGGACGTCAATCACTGGTTAGATATGGATAAGTATTACGTGCATTATCTTAAAGAGAAGGAAAGAATTTATCACAAGTACGGGGATCTGAACTTCACTTGGTTACCCGAGTCTAAGATGGCATGCGAAGAGTTATTAGAAGTAGTCAAGGAACATATGCTCAAGAGGTACCCTTTACTTTTCACTACAAAAGATGGTGGTGCCCACGTGAAAAATGAACTTACTGGGGAAGTCTTGGATTTCACTTCACCATTGAGAGACCATCCTTTAATGTATGTTTCCAAGATGGCCAAAGAGGATTTTTACATTGTTATGCCAAGGGAAGACGGTCATCAGTATTTGGTTGCTGCTGCTGTTCCGTTCCCAGGTGGTGGGTTTGGCATAAAGGGAATCATTGGCAAATCAATTGACTCAATCCATACAAGTGTTCCATATTACCAAGAAAAATTACAGAAATCTTTAGAAAGATGGTTAAATAGAATGCAGCCACATGATATGGTAGAGAGGGCCTCATGGCACATGACATGGGATCATAAATTGAGGTCGAATGATGTTTACGAATTGAAAAGAGGAGACAAGATTGATTCCAATATTCCACCGGATCAGTTCAATGTTAGAATTGAAAGACAAGCATTGAGGAAATTACCAAATTCTGGAGCAGTAGTTTTCACAAATCATCCAATTTTTTATTCAATTGATGAAATGAAAGATGAACCTTTTGTTCCATCTATTTTAAGAAAAATCGTATGGGATGCACCAGAGAAAATCGTTAAATCCAAGCATTTTGATTTAGTCAGGGAGAGAATCGATGAATATTTACAAATTTTGATTCAAAGACAAATATCTTTGGGTATAATTGAGGGAGACGCTAAGATCAAGACATTACCAAGTTATCCATTTGCCCATTTTGTCACAGATAAGCATGAGGAATATGGTTGGATAAATCCATCTGCTGATACACCAGAGACTTATAATTATTTACAACAAGCTGAGAAAGAGCTTCAAATTTAGATTAAACTATATGCATAATTTCATTGTAAGAGATGATTAGCTCTTTCAATCCCAAGACTAATTGCCCTTTTTATGTCTTTATCTTGAATTATTGTATCACTGGTCCCGTTGATAACATTCAATGCCTTAAGACCACCTTTTGTATCGACAACAACATTTATCCTTGACGTGGTACATGCTTCTTCTGCATCTCCTTCGATATCTGCTAACAATATATTATTAGTAGACAGTTTGTCTTCATTTTTATAATTAACAACACCAAAGGTTACTGACCAATTCAAATTTTCTTGTAAAATTTGTAAATCCTTTGACATAGTTGGATGGCATAACAATTTATGGTTTTCCTGGATTATAGTTGATCTATTTTTCGTTTTCACTTTCAAATCTGAGACGTTTTCATCGATGTATATTACTGGTAATTTAACTTTTCTTAAAGCTTGAATTACAGAACCATAACATAAGTCAAATAATGGACCAGTCCTAGAGAAAACTTGTATATTAGCATACAAGACAAATGCATAATTTTTCTTATTAGGAGAAAGCTCTTTTAATAACGAATCTGTCTCACTAAATATAATTTCATCTTCTACTTTAAACCCAACATCAATATTTAACGAACTGGTCGGTATTATCTTTGATTTCAAAAGTAATTCATGAATTTGCTGTCCAATAATCATCTCTTCATCAGTTGGTGGTCCATTAATCTTACCTCTGACAACTTCCACCACTGGATACACAGTGGTATATTCCCCACCAAATTCTTCATCTTCAGTTTCAATGATGCCTCCAGTGATGGTACAAATAATCGAGGTTGGTCCACATTTTATCACAGAAGAGCCTAATATAGGCGATTCCACATTGTCAGCACTTCTTGAAAGTCCATCTCCTATTTGGAACTGGATATTTTGAAACTCTTCAAATCCTCTTAAACTTGGTCTCAAATTTAAAGACAAGTGTCTCTGTAATGAAATATCTGGAGCAATAGCATTCAAAACCACAGGTGGGAACTGAATAGGCTTCAAACTGATCTCTTGTTCTCCTTCCATCGTTCTTTAATCAATCTTTAATAACAACTTTTCCACAAATTTTTTTATATGTAAAATTTTTTTTTTTTTTTTTCACCGAATGGAAAAAAAAAAGAGACCAAAAACACTCAAACTAGTTAGTTGAAATAAAAGCAGTAGCAAGTCACTGGATGGTCATGGAACAGGACAACTTGCAACCTTTGACTTGCAGCAAAGGACAGACTGGGTTGACTAATTTAGGTAACAGTTGTTACATGAATAGTGCTCTTCAGTGCCTTTTGCATATACCTGAGTTGAACTATTATTTTTTGAGTGGCTACTATAGACAAGAGATTAATCGAGATAACCCATTGGGAAATGGTGGAAGAATAGCGGAGATATTTGGCCAATTGGTGAACAGTCTTTTCAATTTGAAAAGAGCACACCCTGCCAGCTTTTCACCTAGAGAATTTAAGCAAACTATTGGTAGATTCAACTCTATGTTTTCGTCTTATCATCAGCAGGACTCACAAGAGTTTCTCAGTTATCTCTTGGATGGGCTCCATGAAGATTTGAACAAGATTATGGAAAAACCTTATACGGAAAAACCTGAATTGACAAATACAGAACATGCAGAGCTTGAACAAATCAAAGAATTGGCTGGGAAAAGCTGGGATACTCATAAACTTAGAAATGACTCAATCATCAATGATTTGTTTGTTGGTTTGTATAAGTCTACATTGGTTTGCCCTGAATGTAAAAAAATAAGTGTGACTTTTGATCCTTTCAATGCATTGACTCTTCCATTACCTTCTGATCAAAGATGGTCTCACAAAGTTTTAATCTTGCCTGATACTGGCTATCCAAAATCTTTTGAAGTTGAGCTCACAAAGAAGGCAACTTTCACCGATTTGAAAAATTACTTGAGTGAGAAATTATCAGTACCGGTGACGGAATTGATATGTATGGAAGTGTTCAATCACCAATTTTTCAAGAATTATGAATCTAATGATGCCGATATTGGGTACATGCCAATAGATGGGTTGATTCAAAAAGATGATCTCATAGTATTTTATCAATTAAAACATTCACCTGGAGACCTTGTGGTACCAGTATTTAACACATATGCCAATGATTCAGGATCGGAAGTGAAACCTTTTGGAATTCCATTCTTCATCACTTTATCTGAAGAAGATAGGTTATCATTTGGAAGCATCAGAGAAAAATTGGAAAGAAGATATGATCAACTTTCGACATACAACTATTTCACTCAAGTTCGTTCAAAGCAGAAAAGTTTGCACACTTTAAAAGATTTCCCAGTATTGGAAGAGAAATTTGGTCATTTTTATAAAGATAAAGCTCAACTGAAGGAAAATGTGGATCCAGAAGGGTATGAATCGGATATTTCACTTGCAAATCCTGATATCCCTGGTGACTATGCGTTCAATATCAAGTTATTTGACAGCTCAATGGAGATGAAACCTAGATACAGGTATGCTACGTCATCATATAACACCTATGATGATGACGATGACGATGACGATGATGAATTATGGGTTCCCAAGACATCAAATAATTTCAAAGATTTACCTTCCTTGCTAGACAAGTTATCAGAGGGCAAAAGAAAATTTTACACTTATAAAGAGAACATGTTTGAAGATTCAACTTCGACTCAAGGTGAACTACAAGTAGAAGAAGAATTTCCAGGATTGGATGAGGCAGTAGATAATATGGATAAGTCACCAACAAATGAAGATGATGAAGATGAGGAAATGGCATTAGAACCAGCAGTTCATTCTATTTTGGATAGCGACTCAGGAAGCACCAATGTAACACCATCAACTGGATCAGTGACGACACAAAATAATTCAACTCCCGATGAATTGCCAGATCTGGAGAAACCGAAAGAACAAGTACCTTTAACTTTAGTTGGTGAAAAAGTAGCATTAGTCTGTGAATGGCAACAAGATCTCTTTGATATTTTTTTCACTGGTATCGAAGAAGAAGGTGAAGGTGGAAAGGAAACATGGCTTAACCCAGAAGAGATTCCTAATCATGAAGTGATACAAAAAAGGATACAAGAGGAAGAAAGAAACAAGGAGTCAAGAAATATAACATTATACGACTGCTTGAGATTATTTGAGCAACCGGAAGTATTAGGAGATCAAGATTTGTGGTACTGTCCATCATGCAAGAAGCACACGAAAGCGACCAAATCGTTAGAGATATGGTCTACACCAGATATATTGACCGTTCATTTGAAAAGATTTGAAAGTCAGAGAACTTTAAGTGATAAGATTGATGATGTCGTGGAGTTCCCGATTTCCGGATTGGACATTGCGCCATACGTTGTAAGTGATGATGATACAGACACCATATATGATCTTATAGCAGTTGATAATCATTATGGAGGATTAGGTGGAGGTCATTACACTGCATTTGCTAAAAATTTTGTGGATGATAATTGGTATTATTATGATGACAGCCGAGTTCGTCCAGCTGATCCAGAAGATAGTATAAAAGGAAGTGCTTATTTGCTTTTCTACAGAAGAAGAACAGATTCAAATGTATTGGGAGGTGAGCATTTCAAAGAAATCATCGAGAAAGAAAGAGCAAGACAACTTCAAGAAGTGGAAGAAGATCATAAGAGAATTGAACAATTAAGAGCAGAGTTTGAAGAGAAACAAAGAATTGCTGCTATAGAAGAAGAAGAAAACAGAAAGAAACAAGAGGAAGAAAGTAGCAAGCTGGAACAAGACGGTGAAGATGGAGATGATGAATCCGAGGAATCCAAGCAAGCGTCTTCTGAAGATTCATCAACTTTCTCTAATTCCGATTGCCTTACACTGAAACAATCTAATGATGTACCATCTTTACAAATTTCTCAACCAACTACTTATGCTTCATCTATTTCAAATCCGCCACTTCGTAAAAAGAGGAAAGGAAATGTCTCATCTCCAATTCTTGCCCCACTTCAACCAATTGAAGATTTCCCACCAAATCAAAATATGGCTATAAATGGTGAAAGTGATATAGAGTCTTTGAGAGATGGCTATTCACCAGGTTTGGTGCCTACTACAAGTAGTAGAGTTTTCCAAAGTTCAGGTTTGGTGGACAGTCCTGTTTCTACTTTCGATAATGAAGATGAAGATGATACAGGATCACCTGAGAATGATTGAATTTTTTGTTATGTATACATATATTTAGCTGCTTAGCATGTTTTATTCTTTTGACTTTCTCCAAATAAAGCAGTAGATGGAAAGAAAATCTAATAGAAAGTAGCAATCACCCGTCATTGATTTGAAATTTTTGGAAACACTAACAGATGTACTAAAATTTTGTTCTGTAAAAAAAAAAAAAAACTATATATAGGGGGAAAATTTTAAAACCCCCTAATTTCAGTATTACTAGGAATAATAATTACCAAATGACAAAATATCCACAGCTTGAATTAGATGACAAGGATTACCAAGTTCCAGAGCTCGACTCTGAACTTTCAAGGGAGCAAGAGAAAGCCTTAAATGAATTGTCAGATTTGGATAGAGCTAAACTTTTTTTTCAATTGCCCTTGCCATCTTTTGAACATACGGCAAGACGTCACTTTTATCGACATAGTGATCTACCAGAAAATTTTGGACTCGTTAAGTATAAGACGTCCAGTGGGGTCAATTTTTCTATTTCAAGACAATATTACCAAAGCTCTCCTAAATACAGTTGTATTCTTAAACAGACTTCTTCCTTTACAGAAGAAGAATTCGAAAGACAATTTATAACAGGATTTTTGGATAATATAGAAAAAGAGTACGAAGAGAACACGTCATTGACCTTTCATTCAGTAAGTCAGAAAATTTATTCGTGGAGAGATGTTCAGAAATTACTCATGCAGTATTTATTCCTGGGTATCAAAAAATCACTAACTTTTGCTTTGGAGAAGGACAAAGACATATTTTTGAATGATTACCCTGAATTTCTAGTTCCTAAGGGAAAAGAATCAATAGTGAAAGCTCTGGCTGTTTTGGATCTTGAAGGAAATTTATATGAAGGAGACAACAGATCCACATTGTTCCTCGGGGTTTTCTCATTCCCGAATTTATGTGTTGGCCATTCTTTTAGCTTATCCAAAAGGTTGGAACCAGTGATTTCACTTTCAGTAATTGGAGAAGTGCAAACTCCTGCTCTCAAGATAAAGGAAGTATACGATTGTATTTCACAAAACCCAGAAGATTTAAACCTGGTTTTGGAAGCTGGAGAACTTGTTGAAGCTCATGAAAAATTTCAAAAAGCTCTTCAGGTTTTACTTACTAAAGCCATAAAATTAGGTTGTCAAAAACTGATATTGACCAATGGTTATTATTTTTTGTTGATTTATATTGATTCAGATTTTATTGACGAGGACTCTTCTGGTACTTTGTTGAAATTCAAGAAATCTAAGCATTGTTTGTTAAGTGCTCAAGACCCATATATCAAATTGAAAATAGCATCATTCATGTATTTCAACCGAACTCTGGGAGAGGAACAAAAAAAATTGAGAACAAGAATCAATGATGAACTTAAAGATGGTGTAAGCAAATATTTAAAGGGAAATCAGATGACACCATCAACAACATCAAATGAAGAAATTCAAAGAAAACGAACCAGAACCCCTGAATCCGAAACTGATGTAGAAGTTGAATTACAGACACCCTTACACAAATCATCACATATCTTTTCTCAAGAAGAGAAAGAAGATCATCTTGGAAAATTCTATGATGATTCAATATCAAAGAGTCTTGATAAATTTGATGAATACACGTTAGCAAATTTTTATGAATTAGAATTTCGCAAAATGGTCAAAGCTTATGTACAGTTTCGGTTCCGTCATCAGTCTTTAGTGTTCTTAGTTGATGCATTAAAATTCTCACAAGAGGTACCTTTAAGGTTGGGCCCTCAACCTCCTGTCGATGTGATGGTGAAGGTTTATGATGTTTTCTGGAAGATTAATGAAGAGATGGAGAAATCATATTTTGTAAGTGAATATCAAAGATCAGCTAGAAGGGCCGAACAAGAAATAAATAGTTATATCAAATTAAAAAGCTTACAAGGTAGATTAATCCCTAAGCTATTTGGATATGGTACATTGGATGATATAGAACCTTCAGCGGGAAAAATTCATATCAGACCATTTGGTCCATTCATTTGTGTTGAAAGTTTTGAAAAAGATGATGATTTTACAATGACAAGGCTGTTTTTAGAAGATGAGGTGATACCTGCTTTTCAAGAACTTCACAAATTGAATGTTGTTCATAATAATGTTAATGTACGAAACATTATCGTTACTAAAGACAAAGATGTGAAGATTATTGATTTTGCCGATACCGTGTTTACAACACACACTTGGCAATTTAATAGAGAAATTGAAAATTTATACCAAACTTTCAAGATCCCATTGCATCAATGATAGCTATATAGTTCCATTAAAACGTTTTTAAAATCCAAAAAGGCTACTGCAGCTCCAACTTGAGTCTATGCAAATAAAAAACCTTTAAAACTTTTTATTAAATTCTTTTTCTAATTCATCAAATGTGACAACTGTATTTTCGGCTCAACACAAACTGCTTCTTTGGGTCTGTTATTTGATTACTCTCATCTATGACTGAGTTAATTGGCAATATCACAACAATTTTTTCTAAATCATTATTGATAAGATCATCCTTTAATGGGATCTCAGTATAAAGTGTCGGGAGTGTGACCAGAGACATCTCTATTACTGATTTGCTCTTGTTTCTCCCATTTGTTAAAATTTCTTGTTTAAATTTATAATTTTGTTCTGTAACATTAAAAAGAAAAAAGTATATATATAGGGGAAAATTTCAACCCCCCCTAATTTCATTATTGCTAGAAATAATAATTACCAAATGACAAAATATCCACAGCTTGAATTAGATGACAAGGATTACCAAGTTCCAGAGTTCGACTCTGAACTCTCAGGAGAGCAACGATCGGCTTTATCTTACTTGTCAGATTTGGATAAAGCAAGACTTTCTTTTCAATTGCCCTTGCCACCTTTTGAATATGAACCTGAACCTGAGCCTCATCCAACTTATGATTTCTCAGAAAATTATGGCATCGTTAAATATAAGACATCCAGTGGGGTCGATTTTTCTATTTCAAGGAAATATTACCAAAGCTGTCCTAGATACAATTGTACTCTTAAGAAGACTGCTTTGTTTACAGAAGAAGAATTTGAGAGACAATTTATAACAGGATTTTTGGACAATTTTGAAAAAGAGTATGATGAGAATATGTTCGTTGTGCTTCATTCAGTACGTTGGAAAGTCCGTTCGGAAGTAGGTGTTCAGAAAGCACTTAAGCAGTATTTATTCATGGGTTTTAAAAAACCTATAAAAGCCGCTTTAGAGAAGTACAAAGACATATTTTTGAACGATTACCCTGAATTTCTAATCCCTAAGGGATATGAATCAAGGGTAAGAGGTCTGGCTGTCTTGCATCATGACAGTAACCATTTGTATGGAAATGGTTTCAGATCCACATTGTACCTTGGGGTTTTCTCATTGCCTGATTTATGCATCGGTTATTCTTATCTTCTAGATGATCGTCTGATACCAGTGATTTCTCTTTCAGCAATTGGAGAGGTGAAGGATCCTACTCTCAAGATAAAGGAAGTATATGACTGTATTTCAGAAAGCATAGAGGAAGGTGATTTAAACCTGGTATTGGAAGCTAAAGGACTTGTTAAAGATCATGGAATCTTTCAGAAAACTCTTGAGGATTTAATCACGAATGCCATAAATTTAGGTTGTCAGAAACTGATTTTGTCCAATGGTTATTATTTTTTGTTGATTTTTATTGATTCAGATTTTGTTGAAGAAGAGTCTTCTGATCCTATGGTGAAGTTCAAAAAAGCTAAACATTGCTTGTTAAGTGCTCAAGACCCATATACCAAATTGAAAATAGCATCATTTATGTATATCAACCGAACTCAGGGAGAACAGCAACAAAATTTTAGAACAAGAATTAATGATGAGTTAAATGTCCAAGTAAGCAAATATCTAAGAAAATCTTCAACCAATGAAAGAAAACGGACCAGAACCCCTGAATCTGAAACTGAATCTGAAGTTGATTTACAATCACCTTCACACAAGTCATCACATATCGCTCATCAAGAAGCGAAACAAAAAAAACTTGAAAAATCCCATGATAAGCTAATATCAAAGAGTTTTGATAAATTTGATAAATACAGGTTAGCAAATTTTTATGAATTAGAATTTGCCAAAATGGTTAAAGCTCATGTGCAGTTTCATTTCAGTTTAAATTCTTTAGTCTTCTTAGTTGACTGTTCAAAAATTTCCCAAGAAATTCCGTTAAAGTTGGACCCTCAACCACCCATCGATGTCATAGTGAAGGTTTATGATGTTTTCTGGAGGGAAAACTTGAAGATGACTGAAGCACATTTTGCAAGCGAGTATCAAAGATCAGTAAACTCAGCCGAGAGGGAAATTAGAAGTTATATCAAACTGAAAAGCTTACAAGGAAATGTGATTCCAAAGCTACTTGGATATGGTACATTAGATGATATAGAGCCTTCAGTTGGTAAAATTCATATCAGACCATTTGGTCCATTCATCTGTGTTGAAAGTTTTGAAAAAGATGATGATTTTACAATGACAAGGCTGTTTTTAGAAGATAAGGTGATACCTGCATTTCAAGAACTTCACAAATTGAATATTCTTCATAACGCTGTCGATCCCCGAAACATTATCGTTACTAAAGACAAAGATGTGAAGATTATAGATCTTGCCCATACGACATTTACAACAGATAAGGAACTGTTCAAAAAAGAAATTCGTAATTTGTACCTAAATTACGAAATCCGATTGCCTCATTGATGAGAATTTCAGCTATATGGTTCAATTGAAAATTTATGCAATTTCCAAGATTTTGTAAAATCCAGAAAGGCCCACCACATCTACAACTTGAGTCTATGAAAATACCTTTAAAACTTTTTATTAAATTCTTTTTCTAATTCATCAAATGTGACAACTGTATTTTCAGCACCATCAATTTGTTTAATAATCCATTGATCTTCTGACTCTTTTATAGTCTTGACAACGTTTAATATGATAATATAAAGAGATCTTAAATCAAAAGATTTATTATTCAGTTGTTCAGTACCAGTTTTTTCAAATTTGTTGATAAATTGATATAATGCTTCAGCAGCACCTCTCTTATCGTTGAAACTTAATCTCCATGAGTAAAGAATCTTGTAATAATTTAAACTGTTGATTAAGAAATCCTGTTGCCTTGCCAATTCCAATATTATAGAATCAACAACACTAATATTCTCTTTGAAATTGTATTGAAGTAATGTGCCAATTGATTTTGTATCTAACAAGTGCAATACAAATATTCTAATAGATTTCAATTTCAAAGATGGTGACAATTGATTAATGGTCTTGAAAGATCTGTCGTAATCAGATAATTTCAAAGATAGTTGAAACAAATTCCAATACACAGTATCACTATCTTTCAAATCTTCATCATAATCGGCATCATAATTTTTAATAGCCAATTTGGCCAAACTATAAGCATTCTTGATGTAATTATGTTCAATAAACAAATTGGTCAATGTTACATAATATTTCATGAGAGAAGATCCAAATACTAAACTCAATGAAGAAATCAGATCAAGATCATTGGCTTCCCTCGGGGACAAATTGTAATTAACAAATGTTTCAGCTTTGCTGGTTAATATCTTGAATGCCTTATCATCTTTAGATAATTTCAGATATGTTATTCCTTTAAGGAAGACATGAATTGGTTTATCATTGGATAAGAAATTCAATATGTCATATTTTATAATCTTGTCAACTTCGCCCTTTGATAATAATTGAACTATGATATTGATTAAAAATGAATCAGAAGTTAAGACATAACTGAGTATTGAAGAAAGAATATCATTGAGAGTATCAGAATCTGATAATTTGAAACCTTCAACTTGGAATTGTTTGAAAATTATAGAATTGAATAAAGTTTCATCCGATAAATTAACCACTGTTGAGACCAATTTAAGAGATTGGAACTTGGTAACAAGTCTTGTGAAAAATGTCTTAACTTGATCATTATTTTCCATGACCAACATAATCAGTATCAACCCCAATGTAAATTCTTCGTATAATATTACTGCATTTTTAAAAGATTCATGTAATAATGAGGAACCAAAATTGGACAATTTGCTGCTAACAAATTTGTTTATTTCGTGTACGTTACTGCAAAAAAGTTCAATGACTTCTAACACATTAGATATAGAACCTAATCTGGCTAATAATTGATTTATCAAGTCTTCAGATAAATTTGGAGACAAGATTTCATCAAACATTGAAGCCATTACTGAATCCAAATCTTTCTCATCAAATTGTGCAATACTATATTTAAGTTCATCTAATGCTTCATTTGCGAAAAGTGACTTGAAGTCACGAGCCAAAGTTACCAATTGTGATAAATTTGTTGAATTCACCGACGTATGTGAAATATTGATGAATTCACTTGGTAAATGTGTGTGAGGGTTATAAGTGAGGAGTTCAATAAATGAAGATTTCTTTAAGACTGAAATTCCATATGATTTTAACACATAAATCATATCGGCCTTTCCATTATAAACCAAATCAATTGGTTCATAACTTTGCTTCAACAATTCTTTGCAAGAACCATCGAATTTTGACCATTGATTTTTCAAATTGACTAAGTAACCTAAACTTTCTGGATCCAAATTGTACTGAATGACATCCAGTATTCTGCTTGACAACAGTTTGCTGTTTGAACTGGTGTACTGATAGTGTGATTCGAAAATACCTAAAACTGTGTTGAGAATGATACTATTATAATCTTTTGAAATTTTGGCAAGATAGTATTCATTGATTGATTCGGCAAAATGTAAACCACTGGCTGGATCAGGTTGATCAACGATCAATTTCTCTTTAGAAACAATCCATGAATATTCATTCGTTTGTAAATTGACATCACAACTTAAGATTTTTTTCAAAGTATTTGATCTCCAAAGTAAAAACAATTTCAATTCATTTGGAGATACTTTATATATTTGATACGACTGTGTAAGCCAGTTAGTTTCATCTCTCTTAGGAGGCAAAATTTTGAAATCTTCTTGTAATAAGCATTGATTATTAGAAATAGCCAAGCTCCAAATGATGATTTTTCTATCTTTTAATGGGATCAACGTTGCCAATCTGAATTCATTAGTCGATGGAGAATCTATAATTTTTATTAATTGAGATGGTTGTAAGTCAAAATAAGAACCTGATGAAATCAATTCTTGTTCCAAAATTGTTGTATTTGTTTCAAATGACCATATTTTTAATTTTCTATTAATTGACAAAGTAACCAAATATTGGTCACTTAATAATGCAGCACTAATCACAGTCCTTACGCTTATCTTATTATCTATGAATTCATTATCTGGAGTTTTCTTGAAGAATTTGGTAAGACTATCAAGATAAGATGAATCTGTGAATGTGGTGGTCTCAATTTGATCAAATTTTGAATGTCTTCTCATTTGCAATAATCCACCATCTATGAATGGAACAATGGTTAAATTTTCACTAAGAGTCAATATGCTATGAGGTTTTCTTGTATCTATTGAGTATGGCATATCGTATTTCCCCCATTTTTTGAAGTTTTCCAGCGAAATAGAAGTTGTTGTTGTTGTAAAATCTTCTGATTGGAAACTTAAAGTGATGAATAAACCTTCTTGAGTCAATATATCGAGGATAAAAGTATTATTATCCAATTTAATTGCAGATATACAATTTTTCAACACAAAATCAGGTAATTTCAAAATAATCTTGCATAATTTGATGTTCAAATTATTATTCAACAAGATAGGTGACAATTCTATTGTCTTGAAATCGTTCAATAATCTATATGATACTTGTTCAACAATACTATCAACGAATTGAATAACTCCACCACCCCCTGTTAATTGAGAATCAAACTGCTTCTTTGGGTCTGTTATTTGATCACTCTCATCTATGACCGAATTAATTGGCAATCTCACAACAATTTTTTCTAAATCATTATTGACAAGATCATCCTTTAATGGGATCTCAGTATAAAGTGTCGGGAGTGTGACCAGAGACATCTCTATTACTGATTTGTTTATTATCTCTTGTTTCTCCCATTTTTTAAATTTTCTTGTTTAAATTTTATTCTCTCATGATACACTACTATTTTTCTCTCATAATACAAGCAAACGGATGTTAACAAAGCGTAGTAATAATGATTATTTTAATTGCCGAACGATACAAATTTGCAACAGCATGGTATCTAGTTATATCTCTCTATTGTGTTAGAGAAAGTAATACTATATACATTTCTCCATATATTTGAAAACCCCTAATTAGATATATAGTATTTGTCCGGGTAACTTTTTTGTTTTCAAAATGAAAAAAATGAAAAATTTTTCCAATTACAAAAATCTGTTTTTTCATTTTTGAATTATATTTATTTATTCATTCATATACTCGATGAGAGAGTTAACAAATTACAAGAATCCAAGATTGGTTATGCTACCTTATTTCATGTTTTTTTTTTCTTTTGTTTCTGAAGAATAATATTTTTAATATCCTGATGATCCAAATTAAACAATTCAAACTAGAGTTTGTGACGATATGAATGATCGGAAAATTAATAATGCATGGCTTTCTGAACTTTGAAAATATTATTCATTTGTTATTTTTTTTATTTATGAAAAGGAAAAGGTTGTTGTTCAGAGTTCTGAATTATAATCAATTTTGGTTTCTTGTATAACACTAATTGGTTTTAAATTTTACCCTTTTTTTTCATTTTTTGACACAAATGTGATCATATTGTTTATTTTCCATTATATCTCTTTCTTCTTTTTTTCATGATGACTATTCAAAAACATAAGCTGGAATTACTGGCAGAACTTATACTGTTGAAACGTTTTTGCACATTGACTGATTTTTTTTTTTTTATATATCAAAGAAAGAGAGATGGAAATTAAACAAGATGAAATATTACAGATGTCTGTCAGGAGACTAACTATTGGAATATAGAATTGTCTTATTTTTCTTTATTTTTCTTGGGATCCATATGAGGAGACATTGCACTGGGCACTGATATTAAAAAACTGCATGAGTGACACTGCATTTTATGGTGGGCCTCAGAAACCCACCGTGACTGATAACATCCCTTTCTTTTATCTCTATCTTTATATATTATTAGTTGATTTTAATAAAGATAGTATTTTTTATATTTTGACCATTGAAAAATACCAACAATTCCAAAAGGACCTTTTTTTTTTCTCACTATTTTCAACTTTGATCGAAGATGATCCCTTTTAGATGACGAGTCTGATTTCGTGATTCACGCTGAAGACAACATCTTTTTAATAACCATTCATGCTTTTCTGAGATTTGCAAAGTTGAAAGTTTTTATATATTTTTTGGTCTTTTAATTATCAAAGGAATTCTATCAACAAAATGACAAATTTTAAGGTTACAGTTTTTTCTTTTTGTCTTAGTTTTCCAATTAAAGAAAAGAAGCAAACGATGATTCAAAACAAAAATAATGACAAGCATATGTCCAAGTTTTAATTAACAAAGAAGATAAATTTGTTCTTATGTCTGATGCTTTTTCTCTTTTATTTCTTTTAAGCTATTCTTTTAAATTTCAAAAGGTTTTTGGATTAAAAGAATCTTGTTTTCTTTTTTAATTGGGTGTTAACTTGTTAATGATGATTATTCCACACTCACGACGGTCAACTGCGTCCTTACAAATGTTAACGTTTGGACTTTGATGATAACTCGGCCCTGACAGGCCGTGGATCCTGATTGACATAAACACCTTTTATCTTTTTTTTTTTCTTCACCTAAAGGAATTTTTAGTTAAAACTTTCCATTCAAACAGTTGTTTGAATATTTTTTCATCTATTTCTTCCAATTTCTCTTCCATGTGACCAAAATACATACAAATTTAAGATGATGATTGATCTACCAATTTTTGAAGTGATTTTATAGATGACCATTCAAAAAAAACGATTTGCATGTCAGACTGATTTCATTTTATGTATTTTTGGTTACATTTCTCACCTGAGAGAACTCACCAAGTGATGTAGCTTCGAACTCAAGAATAAGACATGTTTAAATCAATTAATAAAGCAGTTTTATAAAATAGTCGTGTATAGAAGTACTAAAATCACAGTTTTAGTAAGAAAGCTATATTAACAAAATCCCATATCTTGATTAGAAACAGCTCGTATGGCGCAGTGGTAGCGCAGTAGATTGCAAATCTATTGGTCCTTAGTTCAAATCTGAGTGCGAGCTCTTTCTTTTTTTTTGCTTTTTTTCTAGTTTTTTTAATTAACTCTTTCAACAGTTTTATAATCGAATGCATAAATACCAACTTGTTTAGATAGTAAAACACGACGTGGGGCAATGCTGGAGGTACAAATGCTAATAGTATTTATTTATTTATTCATTTGGCAGTTCACTATCACATAAATTTCCTTTTCTTACACTACTTTTTCCACTTTTTTTTTTTTTTTTTTTTTTCTTATTTTTTTTTTTTTAAGTAATAAAAATATATGTAGTAGTGAATAATTCCTTATTGAGACTTGGATAAGATACATTTCAAACTGCAAAAGAGTGTATAGTACAGCAGTATAAGTGATCAAATAAGTATTCTTGGGACCTTCAATAAGTTGATATCATAGATAAATTGCAAAAAATTATAGAGGTTTCAACAAGGAATACAGGTTTTTCTTCAACAAAGGAAAAAAAGAACAACAAAAACAAACATATATGTATAATAATACCAATAGTGGAGACAGCAAGTCTCCTTTTGCTAAAAATAAAGTGGCATCAATCATCACACAGTTTGATAGCTCTGTCACCCCAGTGAAAGATAATGGTTCTAATGGACTCAGCTTGCTATTTGAAGTTATTAAAGAATTTAATGCAAGATTGGGTGATGAATTAGATTTAAAAGTTGGACAAAAAATACAAGTTATAAGTGATGATAGTGAATACAATGATGGTTGGTATATGGGTAAGAACTTAGATACAGGAAATGTGGGTCTTTATCCTAAATCTTTTACACAGATGATACCAAATAATTCATCAAACAATGGCCTGTCAAGTCCTTATCCTAAACCTTCTTTATTGAGGTCCAGGTCAAGAAGATTGAATAGTCCTTCATCACAACAAAATAGTCCAGTGACTCCTTCAGCTCAGCAGGCATCTTCTTTTGCTCCTCCTTCAGCTGGATTGAGCATCCATAATGATAGCTCAGCATTATCTTCATCTAATGACTCCTTAGTTCCTCAACGTACTGCTACAACCACTACTACTACAGCAATGAACAATGGTTCTTCAACAAGACAATCATCTGTGCATAATAGTACGATAAAGGATATAGATAATGCTCTTGCTGAATTGACATCTGTTGGAGGTGACTTGGATCCTGCACAAGTGGAGACATGGACCCCTGAACAAGTCTCTTCATATTTCTCTTCAATTGGTGTTGATATGGAAAGTGCTGGGCAGTTTGCTAGGCATAAAATCACTGGTGCCATATTATTGGAATTGGAATTGTCTCATTTGAAAGAGTTAGATATTTCTAGTTTTGGAACAAGGTTTGAGATATTCAAAGTCATCGAAGCTTTGAAAATAGAGTCAAGAAATAAGAGCTCTTCAGGAACTCCAACAACAGGAATGACATCAACTCCAGTTCATTCTTCCTTGATGCCACCACCTTCTGTGAATAGATCTGATACTGCTCCTTTGATGGGCCATCAAAGAAAAAGATCTCAGTCTTTAGATGATATCAAGATGGGTGAAGATCATAGCTTCGGCACTCCAACCCAGACAAGATCTAGACAAACTTCTTCAAATCAAAGACAGTCATATGTCTTTAAGCTGCCCGTTGGTGAGTCTGTTTCTCCTGTTCCACCACCACCACCACCTCCTTTAAACCAACTTTCAAACACAACATCATCATCATCGTCTTCATCTGGTTCATTGAAACAGTTGAATGACCAACTGTTTTTGTCTCCAAGGAAAGCCCCTGCTCCTCCAATGGATGCTCAGAAATTGAACACATCTTATAAATTTGGAGGTGCAGCCACTCCAGATAATGGAGTATCACAACAATTTTCAAGGCTCTCAACTTTACCTGAAAAAGAAAGACAACAAAGCACAACAAGCAGACCAACTTCTTCAATATACCATTCAAGATCAAGTTCTATTCCACTTGCCAGTTTGTCACCAACGAGGGGTCATAAACATAGCAATAGTAATGCTAATAGAGATAAGCATAAACGTCATTCATCAGTATTTTCATTTGTAAGTGGTGGAGGATCAATCAATGTTGGTAATGATCCATACAAGGGTGCAAATGGAAACAATGGTAACAACAGTAACACTTTGAACAACAGCAGAAGAAACTCACTTGTCAATTTGTTAAGCAGTCCATCTAAGATCTCTTTATTGAAAAAGAAGAACATCAATGAATCTGGAGATGAAGAAGATGATGATTTGACAGACTTATCACCAGTAAATGATTTAGATACCACACCTGTGAAAGCCAGTCAAAAGAGTCCATTGAAAGATAAGATTTCTTCTCCATATAGGAGATCTGTAAGTGCTCAAGTTGCAAGTCCACAACAAGAAGCCACTACTACTCAACAAAAAAGAGCAACTTCAGAAGCTTCAAGAATGAAATCTTTGAGGAATGCATCAAACACTCATTTACAAAATCTCACGGGAAGGTCTAAGACCAAGACATCACTGTTTAAAGAAGGTATCCAACTGGTGTCCCCTGACGATGCCATCAAGACCGCAGATCATTATGGGTGGATGTATAAGAAGGGAAGTTTGAATTTCAAAAAACGTTATTTTACACTTCATGGAACAAGATTGTCTTATTTCCAATCTTTGAAAGATACTCATGAACGTGGGTTGATCGATATCCAAGCACATAAAGTGTTACCTACTGACAGCAATGATTTAAAATCTATGTTACTGTCATCTACAACAACTGGTCGTTATGCTTTCAAATTATTGCCTCCAGCTCCTGGTTCAAGAAAAGGTTTAACTTTCACACAACCAAAAGTACATTTCTTTGCAGTATCTACAAAAGAAGAAATGAGATCATGGATGGCTGCATTGATGAAAGCTACTATTGATTTAGATGAAACAGTTCCAGTGGTGAGTTCTTATACTTCTGCTACGATATCATTGAAGCAAGCACAAGTATTACAACAAAAGACATCAGAGAGAGCAATGTTGTTAAGTAAGAACGGTGTTCCTGGTGCCGGTGATGATACTATATCTTCATCCGATACTAATAATACAAGTTATGAAACACCAAAATTACAACAACAATCAAGATTATCGTCAAGATTCTCAACGAAAAATGATTCTGAATTTGATGAAAATTCTAATACTTTAACCACTGGTGATGATAATGAATCTGGAGGATTTGATTCTCCTTATTTATTAGCATCTGGATTGTTATCACCTAAGTCACCAAAATCAAATCATAGTGAAGACCATCATAATAACCACAATAATAGTAATAATAGTAACACTAATAGCAATAGTGGAAGTATCAATAGGCCTGGTGTTCAAAGAACTAGAACTTTTGGAACTAATCCAGTACCAATGATTACCAATTTAGAAAACGGTACTACTTCTAATAGTTCTCCTGCTGCTATTGCTGCTGCTAATGGTGCTTTTAAGAAGAAATGAGTTAGTCATTTTTCTTTGTTTCCCCTTTTTGTTTGTATCAGCTCCTTTTCTGTTCCTGCCCTAATTTTTTTTTTTTTTTTTCTTTTCTAGCTTAATTTTGTAACATTAGTATAATAACAAATTCAAAAAATCTTTTTTGTGTTTTTTCACTTATATACTGACCAAGTCATAATGAATTGGTGCATAGATCATTCTATAATAAATCATGAGTCTCTATCTTATAATATAAGTAGAAAAAATGGCAAAAAAATAACGTCACAGACAGGATTCGAACCTGCGCATGCAGAGCACAACGCCTTAGCAGGGCGTCGCCTTAACCACTCGGCCACTGGGACATTACCATAGTAAGTGTTAACCTAAAATGTGGATCATATGTTGATGAAAATTGTAATAGGCCGAAATTTGTTTCTTTTGCAATTTTCAAGGTTTAATGAACTACTTTCTTGAAATAATTAATAGCAGTCTAAATAATGAAGTCCAAAAAAGCATTTGAGTACTCAATAATTAGGATTCTGACTTCTGCTGAGCTAGAATTGAGGCAGTTTCATGAACAATTTTTTGAGTATGTGACAAAAAAGCTCTCGAAAAGTTGCCGCAAATTGAGAGAACTAGTTGTCTCATACATCGATACTAATCTTCTTAGGATGATCTTCAATTTTTGATAGCCATATAACCTATTAGATCTCTATCTATGTTATTAGCACTTAAATATCTTTGAAAATCTGCTTCATTTGTATTATTTTTATCTGATTTATGATTAGTCACTAGCTTCTAACCGCAGTTCAGTAAGAGACTATGATTTCCATTCACTACCTTTTAAGAAAGCTGCCATGTTATATAGATTTCTTATACGAATAATTCAAAAAGATGTTCTCTTATATTCTACCAGACGAAATTTGTCATAAAATTTGGGGATTTTCATCAGACAATTTTACAAATTTTATAAATGATGGGGACCAGTTAGAATAATTTTTTGAAGAGAATTTCTGTGAAAGGGACATGAAGTGGTATCATTTTTGTGGTTTCTTGTTGAATCTATCAGCTTTAATTAAAGAAGCAAATTCAAAATTCAAAAATGGAAGACACACCAATTATCAGAGTTGAAGATTTGATGCGTTATCTAGAAAGGCAGAGAAACCGGATTTAGATATCCCCTTACTTTTGCCTCTAAGAGCCAAATGAGACTGAGGCATTGTAGTTTTAAACAAGGCCGGTCGGTGTCTTTTGATCTCAGGAGATAAGATCTATTGCAGCAACAAGCCCGCATCAACTGTGTGCTTTTTTGCTCATCAGTTGTGGTGGTGGTACTTCTCATTCACATTTTAAGATTAAATCCGCATTTGCTTAGATAACTCCTTTTTTTAAATGCAATATAGCAACAGTGACTATGCTGCAACATCCTTCTATACCGTCGGTCGACTTTCCATTTTAAACTATCGGCAAACTGAGGATTTTCTTCCCCATTTTTGGATTACCTAAATAGGAAATATAATTGAAATTCTGCGGGAAAAAAAAAAATTTTATGCTCTGGAACGTTTTTTAAAGATAGATCCAGGTGAAGAGATTGCAACACATTCATCATCTGTGAACTGTCTGAGTTGTTCCAGTGAAGTCTACTCTCCAGCTCCATCTCTAATGTAATTGTCGTAGTTCATCTCTAAGATCCGGACAGGAAATTGTTAATAAACACCTCAAGATAAAGAAGCTTCTTGCTGAGTCATTTTTTTCTGTCTGCATAATAAACTTGCGGTGGTTATCAAAAGAACCTGGTGCAAAAAGTGGGTGTCTGATGAGTGATATCAAACGGCTCAAGATTTGAAAATAAATAGTGCAGAATCCGCACTTTTATAAATCAATTTCAAATCACTTGATCGGAACTTTATATTTTCACATCAGCTAACATAGGGGTTTGGGCTCATATATTACTATTGCATAACATATAAGATTAATGATTCACAGAGTGCCTACTACTTAAATTTCAGCACTTTTAAAATTCTAAAAATCATGAATTTGCCAAATGATCAATCCAAATATGAGAGATTGAGAACTAATCTTCTCACACATTACAATTCGCTCATTGTTCCCAAGTTGGGTATAGTTTTTGCTCTCTTGTCACAGTTATTCGGTTCCATCATGGTACTATCATCGAAGTTATTGGAACAAGATAAAGATTTCCCAGAGCCTTTAAATCCTTTTGAAGTTATATTGGTAAGAATGGTATTGACTTCTATAGTGACAATGACTTATTCATTTTGGACTAGACCAGCAGATTTCCCCTTCGGTCCTTCTAATGTGAGAATTTTCTTACTAATCAGAGCTGTCACTGGTTTTACAGGTATATATACGTTATATTGGGCTATACAATATATTAGTATGAGTGCTCAAACAGTGATTAATTTTTTGAATCCTCTTTTCACCTTGATCTTACTGTATATTGCCTTAGGTGAGAAATATACAATTTATGAAGGGATTGGTGGATTATTTTCCATCATTGGTGTCACTTTGGTGGTACAACCTTCTTTCTTATTTCCAACACCTCGTGTCAGTGATAACTCTGGGGTAGAATCTTCTGACCCTCACATGAGAACTATTGGTTTACTAGTGGCACTTATTGGTTGCTTTGCCGGGGCTTGCTCAAATATAACTTTGAGATTTATCGGTAAGAGATGTGATGCCGTAATTTCAGTACAAATTTTCAGTATTGTCTCTGGAATTGTATCTCTGTTTGGATTATTTTTCGGACCAGGAACAAGTTTCCAAAAATTAACAACTTTAAGACAATGGTATTTATTTGCACAATTGGGAATCTCTGGTTTCTTAACTCAATTTTTTTGGACATGTGGTATAGCAAGAGAAAAAGCTGGCAGGTTGGTGTTATTAAGTTATTTCGGCATGATTTATTCCATATTCTGGGAATTTCTTATTTGGGGTCATGCCCCAACTTCTACAACTTGGTTCGGTTTCAGCATTATAGTTGCCAGTACAGCTGCCATAATATATTTCAAACCAAATGAGATCGAACTTGAAGTTCAAGAATTGGAAGATCGTTTATCTGAAGAATTCTTAGATGAAGAAGGAAGAAGAAAAATTGATATAGAAATGAAAGATTTCATCATCGATGCGGAGGATGATGATGATGAGGAGGAGGATGAAGGTTCAAGTTGTCTGAACTCGGTTAGGTCAAAGGTTTAAAATGGGATTTTTTGGGGGGTTTATCTAACAATATAAAATTACTTATAATCATCTAGTTCATTAATTTATTAATTTTTTAAATAACATATTTTTTACTATCCTCTATTAGTAGTATTACCACTTCCCTTGGCATTTGCTTCTTTAAATTCGTCCCATTCTCTTTGCTTATAAGTTTCCAGGTCAACTTCTTCTTCATTATCTTCATCTAATTCTTTCTCCTCCTCTTGTTTCGAAACCATTCCACCATTTTCCAATTCTTGCTCTAAGAATTCTTCAACTGTCATTGATGGCAAAGTTTGACCAGTTCCAAATACTTTTTGCTTTATTGAATTCCTATTTGGTAAAATTGTAAATGGTCTCAAGATCTTACCTGTCTTTGATAACAATGGTGTGGTTAAAGTCTCCAACTTCTCTGTGTATAAATAATTATTTGACAGTTTTGGTGCTTCTCTATCATCTTTAATTTCTTCAATCTTAGGTGGTTGTGATGGGAAATTCAGTAACAATTCTAATTCCATTATAATAGATTCAATACTCAGAAATGACTTCACAGAGTTAAGTCTCAATTGGTCTAGGTATATGCCACGGACTATTTCATCATCCAAATTATCTAAAACCGTTGTTGGATCATTCAAGATCTTCAATTTGGTCATCAACTCTTGCTCATATTTGAAATTAGCTATTTTCTCTTCTCTTCTCTTCACAGGCTCATCGGGTCTTATCTCTGATAATTTAGGATTAAATGAATTCTCGAAATTATCCATCTTGTTCAATTGATCTCTAGAAAGTACTTGATAATTTTCCAAATTATGCAAAAATTGTAAATACAAATTTTTGGAAAGTCTTAACTTATTCTGGCGATCATTCATATTTAACGAACCCGAATTCTCATAAAACTTGGCTAAATAAAAATCAATGTTTAAATATTGAATCTCCTTTGTCAGTAATTCATCTAAATCTTCATTATCACTAAATAATGATAACTGTTGGATTCTATTTTTCAAATCAGTCAAATCTTTTTCAATATTCTTGGCAAGTTCACGAAATTCCTCTGAATCCTTCCTCAATGGGGAACTATCTAACGTGGAAAGACTCAGTATACTGTCACTGAATCTCTTGGATAATGGTATAAAATCAGTCATCTTTTTGGTGGTCTATCAAAAAATTTTATCTTTCACCTTTTTTTTTTTTTTTCACCTTCATTTTTTTTTTGTCAAAAGAATCAAAGATAGTCGAAATAAATAAGAATGCTGGTAAGTATATTATATATATATATATAAATATATAGAAGATTAAGCTGTAACGACTATATAGAGAGACATATGAGAGATAAGTGGGGGGGGCAAACAAAGAGCACAAGCAAGGAGTGAGTATGTATTTCTCTTTTTATATTTAGTGACCGGGACATTGAAGTCATCGAGTCAAATAATTTGATATTTGAAAAGATTCAAATTCCAAATGAGTTTCTTTTTGTCTCTTGTAAAATTAAAAAAAAATGAAAAGGAATAGGAGGACAGTATTGGAGCCCTTCCAGATAGCAGAAACACGAAATTATCTTTTGAGTATGAATAACAGAAAAGAAAGAAATAGGGGGAAAAACAACTCAAACAGTGTCATTGAATGCAACTTCAATAGGTTTATCTATCAAACTGGCATGACCAAGAATCAAGAAGGCACTAGAACTGATCAACCAAATTATTGTGGAAATTGGTGAACTGATGAATAAAATTGGTAATCCAATCAAGAGCAACGCTGTATATAATTGAGAAGAAGTCAATCTTATTATTTTCAAATCCAAATCTTCACCATTCAATTTAGAGATCCCATATGAACCCAGTATGATGAAAATTAAATCAAATAACAACCACAAATTTGTGAATAAAGTGTAAGTACTCAACACAAGGAAAATAGCCAAATAATTGGAGTTGAAATACCCTAAATTGAAACTGATCCTGTTTTGCAACTCAAAAATAGATGCTGGTTTCGAGAATCTCTTGATATCAAAGAAATCTTGAGGTGATCTCAATTTACTATATTTTGATTTGATCGTAGACATGTTGTCTGCAGCCAGCAAACTCTCGAAATTAAAATTCGAACTGAAAGATGAAAATTGAGCAGGAACAAATGAAGCCATGATTACTATCCTCTTCCCAATTGAAATTGTATCTTGTCTTGGTCTGTTTTTGAAATCTTTCTTCATATGTTGATTTTTCCTTTTTTTTTTTTTTTACGTTGGTGTTTTTTTTGTTTTTTTTTTTATGTATCAGATGCACTACATCAAAAAGCTTAAAATATATAGAGATTTAATTGGCATTACCGTCTGTATAACTGATAACAGCCCATTTACCACTTGAGCACCATAATTCGCCAACTTCGTTGCCCAAGCTCTTCCAGTATTCGCATAATTCTTCATCTTTACCTTCAGGTAATCCTAAGACGACATCGGCTTTACAAGTTCTCAAGGCCAAAATTTTCAAGCCACTGGAACTCAATGGACCAATACCTTTTTCAAAAGGTGTTGTCCTTGGCCACTGCCTATCACCTGTCAATTTTCTGTAATTCAAGTCACCTTTAACAATGATCAAATCTGATGGTTTCAACAAGTCATAGACTTCGGAACCACCATATTTGGTTTCATTTGGAGAGATATTCCAGTAATCCAAGCCAACAGTCCAGAATTCATGTTCAACAAGTTTCAAACTCTCAAGATGGCTGTATTTAGATAGTTGACTCACAAGGAAATTGATTTCTTCACGGTGATCTGGGAACCAAGTCAAATTGGATAAGTCGTGTAATAAGATACCGAAATCCTTGATCATTGTATCACTAACCATCCAAGGTCTTGTCTTGCAATGGAAAATGACTTCATCGGCCAATCCAGAGTCTAACAAAAATAATGACAATATTAAGTCGGTGTAATTTTCAAAACCAGCATTGTCCAAGATAAAATCAACTCTTTTCCCCTTACTTCCAGGCTTCGTCAATTGGTCCCAGGCTTTCGACAAATCATTGGCAAGAATGTTTTTTTCAGATTTCTTTCTAGCCTCGGCTCCTTGAACCGACTTGATATCTTCTAAAGTGGCATTGGCTAATAATGATAAGTCAGTGGCATTCCCCCATAATGAAATATCGATAAATTCAGTGAACAATATTTTCAAAGCATCTTGATCCAAATTTTGCTTGCCAATCTTAGTGAATTCATCGTGTAATTGCTTATATCTGATCGCCAATTCATAAATACCAAAACTCGAAGATTTGAAAGTATCTCTTTTCAGTTTTTCAAAAATATCATAATTTAACCACTTAGATTGCTTCACAAAGAAAACATTGATCTTTCTATATAAATAACATTCTAAAAATAACCATGGCCCTGTTAACCATGTCACTGGTGGTAAATTCTTCAAAATTTCATCGTATGAATCCAAACCAGGAACACTTGGCTCATTAAATAAATGGATTTCACCATCGTTGATCAAATCATTTTTCAATTGTGTCAATTCACTTTTAATCACATCACCTTGCTCTTTTGTCTCCTCATCTGTTGACTGTGCAATCTCTTCAGAGATATCATCAATGGCATTCTGTATAAGAATTGGCCAACGCTTTTGACAAGTAGAGAAGGCAAATGATGTAGGATCGTTGTTGTAATAAACTTTAGGTAAGGACATAACTGGTTTCTATAAAGAGATTTACCAACTTAAAACGAGACAACCTTATATATATATATATATATATCTAATATGGAGTCCAATCGTCCTGTGGAGCTGTGTATTTTTTTTTTTCACTCTTCAGATTTCCATCACACAACCGCAACGCTAACAAAAAAAAAAATGATCAGGAACCGGGGCTGTCCTGAGTAAAAACCCCTGGAAACGAGAGATTCAGAATGGGGGAACAGCAGAACCCTTCCGGTATGTGTTATTTCAGGACAGATTGGGGGAAATTCCCCCGGAGTAAATGATATCTACAAGAGAGTTAACAAAAACGAAGAAGCAATAATATTGAGATAGTAATAATAATTAAAAAAAGAGATAGATCACACTTTTTGTTGTTCCCTGACGGATTCTTTTTCAAGACTTTCGTTGTCATTTTCGATATATTCGACTCTGCCACCTTTCAAATCCCAATCCTCGTTTGTGAAGTCCTTTGGTTCTTTAACTTGATGTCTTGTAATAGAGTCGATTGTGGTATGGTCTGGGGCCAATTTATTACCACGTCTACCAATGAGGTACCATGGCAAGTTGAACAATTCTTCCATCGATTCCAAACTTCTGTTTGACAATTCTGGTAAGAAGAACCATGCCCAGAGGATTCCGATGATCAATACCACTGCGAAAAATAAGAAACAACCCCAGTCATCCATGGCATGTAACATGGATGGAACAGCTTTGGAGTTACCGTATTGGTTCAGGAAATGGAAACACATGGTGAAAGATGTAGCAACAGATCTCAATCTCAATGGGAAAATCTCAGCACCAATCAAATACTGAATTGAGTTCCAACCCATAGCCCAACCAACACCTGATATGTAGATCAGTGCCATACCTGCTTTACTTGCACGTAATTCATTTGGTGTGACTTCTCCAACACGGTCAGCTGGGTAAACTCTCAAATAGACACCAACGTATAATAATGAAATGAATTGGACAACCATTCCCGTGTATAACGATTTTCTTCTACCAAGGAAATCGATCAAGAAGAAAGCACATAAATAAGCAGCTACAAATTTGACAATACCCAAGATTGCAGTGTAAACAAATTTGTTTATCTGACCTTCGATACCCAATAATTCAAAAATTGTTGCCGTGTAAACAGTTAATGCATTAGCTCCGGACCATTGAGAAAGCACTTGAGAGGCTAAACATAACAAGAATCTATATCTATTCGATTTTTGGAAGATCAATTCTTTAAAAATGGTAAAAGTGGAAGTACCTTTAACCAGTTCAATTTCCAGATTCAATTGCTCATAAACATCGTTCAATTCACCAACAACATAGGCATGGTCCTCGGGTAATTTTCTCAATTTACTCAAAGTAGATAACAGTTGTTTGTTTTTACCAACTTTGATTAACCAACGTGGACTTTCATAACACCAAAATGAGCCAATGAAAACCAAAAATGCCATCATCATCTTGAGAGAAGTTGGAATCATCCATTGAGCATTATTTGTTCCAGAAATATGCACAGCCGTACCTAAATTTGTCAAATACGCCAACATTATTCCAAAATATACAGCACCAGAAAAAATACCACTAGCTAAACCTCTGATTCTTTTTGGAGCAACCTCGGCAAGATAAGTAGGCCCAATCACCACTGTTTGACCAATGGCAAAACCTTCTAATAATCTTCCAGCATATAATTGTCCCACTGTTTTCGAAGTTATTTGAATAATGGTGCAAATAACCCAGGCAATACAGACTTGTTGTAATGCTTTGACTCTTCCAAGTCTATCATTCGTAAAACCTCCGAGTAATGCACCACCAATGGAACCTAATTGAACCATGGCTTTGATATTTGAAATCAAGTTTCTCAAATAACCTGCAGATTTTGTTGGATCGTCAAGTTTGAAAAGCAGTTTAAAAGAAGTTTGTGTCGTGACAGCACTGATGTATCCCTCATCATAACCTCTGAAACTTCCAAATATACCAAATATAAAGAGACAAAACCACAATCTGGCATTGTAGATCTCTTTTGGAGTACCTGAAGTATCATACTTAGATCTGAAATTGTTTTTGAAATCTTGAAAAGTCATTATTTGATTTGATGATATTGAATTTAGCAAGAAACTACAGGAAGTTGTAAAGAAATTTGAAGATACATTTATATGATATGAGAAAATCCCCTCAACCGTAGATAGCTGTAGAAATCCCTTTCAAATGATCATTCATAATTTGACACCTTGATAATTATCTCGTCCCACTAAACCAGTAAATGAGACCCCACAAAGTTTATCATGTTTCGAAAGAATCAGAATTTCGGATACGGACAAAAGAAAGTTTCTACAGAAGTAGGAATGGTGCTACTATTACCAATCCCTTGATAGAAACTGTGGGGTTCGTATGCCAATAAAATGAAAGTAATACTCACAGAAATATTGTCTGGGCATTTTTGTTTGAAAAAATACCAAGACTTCTACATTGTGCTCACCAAGAAATAAAAAAATTCTTGTTTGACAGGTTAAGCACTTTGTCAGATGCATATTAGTTTTATTACTTGTATATTGTAAAATATAGTATTTCTCATAAGATCTTTGGTGGAAATTTGATAAGATGTCAGGGTCCAGCAGTCAAATCTGTTGATAAGATTAAAAGAAGAAATGGCAACCAATTAACACTAGTCAACAAGGCTGAAGCAAAAGTGGAGGTGCAATCGTTTTTTAACTCTCCTTACCTGAAAAAATGGTTTCCAAAAGAGTGGGGAATTGTTGACCCGATTTTCCCCTGAATAAATTTTTAAATGTAATCGTGTAATAGCCAGTTACGAAAGAGAAAAAAAGATTTATTATAGCTTTAGGTAAAATTAATGGCAACCTTTGAGAGAGGAGAAGATAGCTCTCCTCTCAATATTGATAACAGATAAGACATAAAAGATTTACACCAATGTACCTTATTGTCTTCAATAGCAAAGTAATATGAATACATGTCCGGGGGTATCAATTATATCCGCACTTTAAACTCACTTTTGAAGATCAACGCACCTTTAAATACATACAGCCCCTGTTTTGAAAAAAAAGAGCAGTTTGATATTTAGTGAACTACTTTTGGTGATGTCTAAAAAAGGAAATAGATAAATAATCATAATTTATCTAAAAAGAAAAATTTCTTTCATTCAGTTTGAAAACTATCACACTCTTACATTACAAAAATATCACACTCTTTTCAAGATCATAAAGAGTTCAGTATCCATATTGCTCTGAAGTTTGTTAAAGAATTTGCATATATTATATCATGGCATATAGTGTTCTAAGTCCAAATCACAGATTCAGTAATCATAGCAAATTGTTTTCACCAAAATTGAATGTGGTGACCAGAGATTGGACAAAAGATGATTCTACCATTAATTCAACAACATCTCAGGATAACACAATTACCACCAATTCAAGAAAAGATCGTTTCTTACCTACAATTCTGAAACCAGCAGCCAAGATCACGATAAATGAATTTGAAGACATTCCATTACCATCTGAATCACCTTCAGTGCATTTGCAAGCACAGAATAATATCATGTATAAAGAAAGCGTTGCAAGTGCCTGTGGTATAGATTTGAATTCAAGGATATTAAATTTTAAGCAAAGACAAGATGCATCATTATTACCATCATCGGCATCTTCAAATTCATCAGCAGGGTCCAATTCAATACAAAAATTAACGGCAGTTAAGTCTCGTTCAAGAAGAATGCCAACAACTCTGGAGAAGGTCTTAGACGCTCCATCGTTTTCAGATGATTTTTATTTGAATTTGTTATCTTGGTCTCCAGATCAAAATTTGGCAATAGCATTGGAAGATACAGTTTATATTTGGAACTCAAACACAGGAGACGTGGAATCATTACCACAATCGGACAATTTAATAACTTCTGTGAGTTGGTCCAATGATGGTTCGTACTTGTCTATTGGAAGACAAGATGGTGCCATCGATATATGGGATATGGAATCATTGACTAAATTACGTACCATGAAAGGTGTTAATTCAAGAATTGGTGTCCATAAATGGAATGAGCATTTGGTCACTTCCGGTTCAAGATCAGGAAAAATTCACAATCATGATGTCAGAGTATCGAAACATATTACATCAGTATTATCAAATCACTTGTCAGAAGTTTGTGGATTAGAATGGAGACAAGATGGAATGAAATTTTGTTCCGGTGGTAATGATAATATTGTTAACATTTGGGATCTGCGTTCAAGTGTACCACAATTCACTAAGACCACACATACAGCACTGGTTAAAGCCATCGCATGGTGTCCAACTCAAACTTCCTTGTTGGCCACCGGAGGTGGTTCAGCAGATAGACATATACATTTCTGGAATACTACAACTGGGGCCAAATTGAACTCAATTGACACTGGATCACAAATTTCATCTTTGAATTGGGGTTTTGCCAATGGTATTGGGAAAGAGATAGTGGCAACTCATGGTTATCCAGAAAACTCAATAAGTGTTTGGTCTTATCCAACTTTACAAAAAACAGGGGCCATTTTACAAGCCCATGATTCAAGAATCTTACAAGGTGCCTTGAGCCCAGATAATGTAATGTTAGCCACAGTTGCAGCAGATGAAAGTTTGAAATTTTGGAAAATTTTTGATGTCCAAAAACAAAAAAATAATAACAATTCCCAATCAAGTATTGAAAGCATGTTAACAGTTAGATAATATCTGTATTAATATCCATATTTCCCATATAAATTCATTTTCAACAACAAAAAAAAAAAGTTATAGCAAGTCATTAACATAATAACAGTCATGTTCATTTCCTTTTTGTCTTTCACTTCAAGTTCTCTTCCTCTTTTGTCTTAAATAGTATTCTTAGATTTGTGTTTTTTCCCCTTTTTGCTCTGCTTGCACTTTTAATAATAATAATTTTGCATCTTTAAACTTATACATTGTATTAATTCAGTTTAATAAATATAATCCAGCTCAAAAGCACAAAGATCTCATAGAGCAAGCGTTATATTATCTGAAACTTCAAGTTAAGTGATCAAAACAGAAAAAAAAAAAAAACTTATAAGAAAAAAAACAAAAGGGGCATACTGGGAATTGAACCCAGGGCCTCTCGCACCCAAAGCGAGAATCATACCACTAGACCACACGCCCGATTGTTGGAAATTTGACTCTTCTAGGTAATAATACGTTGGTAAATTTATCCAGAATTTTGCAAATATTCGGGCGAATATGGTAAATGAGCTTCATCTTGAACAACATTTCAATTTTTGAAGCCATTTAAACTATACCTATGTATAAAAAAAATTGATTTTTATTAAAATTTGACATAATATAAGATCACGATACAAGATGTGCTCACTATTCTTGGTCATATCCAATTCATTTATATTTTGAACTTTATGAATATGAATATGTTATTAAGGAGAAATATATATGACAAGATGCTTTCATTTTTAAAAAATTCTTGAATTACCTTTCCTTTCTTGTTTAAAAAATTTAACTTCATCAGAGAGTAAAATTTTCAAATCTTGTAATGAAGTTATATCATTCTCAAATGAAAAATCAAAAGCATTATTAGTAACAGGCTCTCTCCGTTTATCTCTTATGTTTTGGAAATACCTATGAGACAAACAATTATCAGCACTTAATCTCTCCTTTGCATCCCAACATAATAAGGAATCCAATAAGTCATGTGCCTCCTCGCAAGCATAAGGATAAATGTGACTCCATGGTACACGATTGTATTGTGGCTTAGGTGGAGAGAACACTTTGAATGAGACATCTGTAAATGATCCAAATTTCAGTAATACATCTCTTGGTGGTGTTCCTAATACTTTCAAGATTTCAATAACTTGTTGTAACTGATCATTTCCAACAAACAATGGTCTACGACCATAAAATTCCAGTAATATACAACCAATGGCCCACATATCAACACTCTTGGAATAACTTTTTTTCGATAACATTAACTCTGGAGCTCTATACCAACGTGTGGCAACATAGTTGGTGATATGGTTGGATTTTGAAGTGGTTCTACTTATGAATTTTGGTGAAATGCCTCTTGCCAATCCAAAATCACATATTTTCAAAATCCCTTGAATAGTGACCAATATGTTCCCAGGTTTCAAATCTCTATGAATGACTTCTGCAGAGTGAATATAGTTAATACCACAAATGATCTGATAAATAAAACTTTGAATATGGAACTCTGAAAATTGAACATGTGAGTGTATAACTTTGGCCAAATCATAATCTGCAAGTTCTTGAAAACAGTATAATCCGTCAAATGGTTTAATGTAAATGATATCCAAGTCAATTAAATTGATAATCTTATTTTGGTCAGTATTATCCAACACTGCGGCTGATAGGAAATACACTTACATTTTTATGACCTTTGAAAAATCTCATGATTTTCAATTCTCTAATGGCCCTTTTCAATAAGACCTCTTTATTGAAAATATTCGACACTTTCTTAATCAGTAATGGAGTATGATCTCTTGTACTCAAATCAATTGCTGAGACAACGGTACCGTATGAACCTTTCCCCAAAATTTCTTGTAATTGATAACGCGAATCCAAATAAAATTGGGCTTTGTCATAGACAACATAATTAGGTTTACCGCCTCTTAATACAGAAGTAGTGTGACCATTGGTGATACCGTAATTGGTTTTTGGTAAGTTCGAAATCACGTCCATTGTTTGTTGGCGGTGCTTAGTTGAAATTTAAAAGGGATTTTTTTTTTTTTTTTTACGTCTTTTTTTTTCTAGTAGTGCTGCATATATTACAAAACCCTTAGATAATACATTCCACTGCAACTCTCGACAAGACAGCTAATTCGTTCGTGTTATCATGCCTACGATATGAGGATAATGTATAAGTATGTATATTAAAGAGGTTTAGCTGTATAGAAAAGAAAGAAAAGAATGCGACAATTTATTGGTAATGATACAGGGGGAAACAGCCTGAATCTGGGACATGCGATAATTCCAATTGTTGAAATCTTTCTGATGACTTATGGAAATATAAACCAGTGATGGAACCAGTTAATTGATTAAAGCATATGTAATAAAAACCAGCAAATGAGGCACCTCTTATTGTTGTAATTTTGGCATCTGGAACAAGGAAAGTTTCTTTCCATCTCATATATAAGTATTCTTGGTTTAAAGCACCGTCATATATTTCTTTATTTTTCAGGTCATTGTTGACATCCACATTTAAAGCTCTCCAGCATTGGAATCTACTCCAATGTTGAAGATCATTCTTAGGACTAGATCCCCATGATTCTTTCTCTGTGAAGAAACTATGAGTGTTCCCAACAATTTCGCTTTTGAAAAAAGTGGTGATCTCTGGGTAGTCTTCGGTCAAACCTTGAATTTTCAAGAACCCCGATAACTCAGATTTGGACAAATCCACTTCTTTTAATTCAACGATAACCTCGTAAGTGGATCTACCAGATTGCTGTGATCCAACAAAAGTGGAACCCGGTTTCAAATATGATGTGGTTCTAGCAGTGGAAAAATTATTCCGTACTGGATATGAAGATATATGTGGTGTAGATAAGGATGCACTTCTTGTTTCTTGATCATCAAAGAAATCTTTATATCTATTAAATTTTAAACTTGGAGCTGATGATTTCAAAGATGAAGATGAAGATGATCTTGATATCAGTTCTTCTTCTTTTTTATATTGTTCTTTTAATTTCTGTATTTCTTGCTTTGGATCTGTAAATGTTGAAGATAGTTGTAAAGATTCAGGTACCAGTAGCACATTCTTCAAATCTGAAGAAGACGACGAAGTACTCGATGTGTCATTTGAGTATATATCGTTATGACTTGGCATGGTTATTCCTCTGGATAAAAATTGACACTCTACTGGATGGATGACTATCTGATAAACCTCTTTTTTTTTTTTTTTTTTTTTTTTCCTTCTGTTGATTTTATTTCTTTTTTTCTCGTGTTTGTTTCGTCTTGTACGCTTTAATGATTTTAAATCCCAATAAGCTTATCTATAATTTTTGAAGTGTATATTTAATTAATTCTAACTATTCAAATGAAATATAACTTTCAACCATATTTCATATATTTATATGAAATGAATCAGACAAAAGCAATAAAAAAAAAAAAAAAAAATTAAAACTGTCAAAAAAAAGAAATGTGTTTGATGTCGTGTGCACTACTTTTATCCAAAACAGGCAATTACTCTTTTAGGAAGTTATAGATAACTTTTTTTTTTTTTATCGAAAATTTTTTTTTTTTTTTTTTTTTTTTGTAAATATTGAAAAATTGGATTCAAGTGATCAGAGAGATCATTATTTGGTAAGAGAAGGAGAAACTTACAAAAGTTCAGATTAGTATGTCAGCTGAAGAATTTTCTACTCAATTAATAGACTCTCCTCCAGAGTCGGATCCAAACAGAGTTCTGAAAGATCTCTTGGCCGGTACCATGGGTGGAGTTGCCCAAGTCTTGACCGGGATGCCATTTGATACAACAAAAGTTAGATTAGTTGAAGGTAATTATAAAGGACCAGTAGACGTTATTCAACAGTTGATCAAGAATGAAGGTGTCCTAGGTTTTTACAAAGGTACTTTAACTCCATTAATTGGTATTGGTGCTTGTGTTTCGATTCAATTCGGAGTCAATGAATATATGAAGAGATTTTTCGGTAATTATCATGTCAGTAAAGGCTTGGATATCAATACGCCACTTTCGATGACACAATTTTATATATCTGGTGGTGCTGGTGGGTTTGCCAATGGGTTCTTGGCATCTCCAATTGAATTGATCAGAATTAAATTACAAATTCAAACCGGTGATGCTACAAAGAAATTATTTAATGGACCAGTTGATTGTTTTAAGAAAATTTATAAAACCACTGGGTTCCGTGGTATTTATAAAGGTTTAGGCCCAACTTTGTTAAGAGAAAGTCATGGTATTGGTATTTATTTCTTAACTTTTGAAGCTCTTGTTAAGAATGAAGTCTTGAGTAAGAAAATTTTAAGAAAAGATATCCCAGGTTGGAAATTATGTATGTTTGGTGCCACAGCAGGTTATGCCATGTGGTTAACCGCATACCCAATCGATGTCATTAAGACCAAATTACAAACCGATGATTTGACAAAACCAAAATACAAAAATTCGGTACAAGTCATCAAAGATATTTACAAGACAAGTGGACCAAAAGGTTTTTTCAAAGGGTTCTTACCAACAATATTAAGAGCTGCTCCTGCTAATGCTGCAACTTTCTATGCATTCGAATTAACTATGAGACTGTTAGGTTAAAAAAACAATTTATACTGTATATTTCATTCATCTTCTAATCTCCTCAATAAATAATCAACCTCAACTTTCTTCGTCAATGGAATGATCCAGTCTTTGTAAATCTTGGCAATCACAGCAGGATCAACTTTACTCTGTGGATTTTGTGAATATTTCAAAGTTGGGTCAATACCATAGGCCTCACCTTTTTCAATCAATCTTAATAATATCTTCTCTTCCACTGCAGAATTTGTTATAGCATCTTCAATACCTCTTATATCTTTCTCCTTTATCAATTTAATAAATCTTTCTTTCTCATTTCTAAATTTCAGCTCTGCAACAAATTTACCAAAATGAATTCTTCTTGATAATGATTGTAAACATTCGATATCGGCAGAACATGTAGAACCTAAATTCTCAGGCTGTTCACCATTTCCAGCACTAATCAACGGTGTGATATTTTCGATATAATAGTTTTTAATCTCATCATTAACATTGATCTCATCAGTATATGACAGTAATACATTAGGATAATTAATCGAAGGTAACAATGATGGCAACAACTCTTTTGGGAAAAAAGGAGTCTCATCAGGTGCCTCATATCTTCTTATCTGAGAATGGATTTTTTCCAATTGTAACAATGTCCATTCCAAGAATGATCCACTAAAATTTGGAATTTGGAATTTATCAACTTCATAAATCGATGGTGTTTGGTAAAATTGAGATCTCTCAATGAAATTGAACACTATAGTGTCCTCCATACGCACTAAAGACTCTCTTATATTATTGAGGTCCAACACAGTCTCCGGTTTCATAAAATCCATCTTTTGTAAGTTTATCTATAAATTTTTTGTTATCTTTGAAGGTACAAATTTTTTATTTGATTAATTTTTTTTTCTTGTTTTTTTGTTTTGTGTCCAAATTTTTTATTCTCAGGGTAAGCAAAAAACGAGAAATAGATAAACCCCCCCCCCCCCCCAAAGAAGTTATAATTTCTTCTTATTATTTATATCTTGGAAATAAAGTGTTTGGAATTTGAGAAATCGTAAATCTATGTTATAGTCGATTTTGAAGATTTCAACTTGAGTGTTCATTAAACAGAGAAAATCTTTCAATTGGAAAATTGGTTTCTTTAATTCGACACTCTTATTGTTCAATATTTTAATTTTGGAAGTGAATAATGTGGTTAAATAAGTTTGTAAAAGATGATGAGGGCTCAGTGTTTGTGAGAATATTTGGCAAATTAGTTGCGAATATTTCACCAGCACCATGAAATTCTCGATGAAATAAGTTTCAATATCATCCAGTTGTAAGAAAATTTTATTCATTGAATTGTTTATCAACTCATCACATCTCTTGATCACCAGTTTTATAAAATCATCATCATTGTATCCTAATAACTTAAAACAATCATAACAATCTGTAATCATTTTCTCATTCACAAGATCCAAGCTGTTAAACTCTTGCCATACTAATTCATTGATTTTATTGTTGAAATTTTGGAAGTGTGTTAATTCTTCATTATACTCTGTTAAAATGGGGCCCGACAACTTCTTGTTCAATGGGAATTCTTGGAACCTTCTCAGTGACTCTTTTATACCTTGACATGCACATTTATAATTTCCATCACCATATTTATAAGACATGACCATGTAATAACCTGAGATCTCATTTAACTCTTTCCTATAAAGATCTTCCTCTGCCTCTTCTTCTTCAAAATAGCACCCCCAAAAACTTTCTAATGAGTCGTTATCACTAGATATCGATGTAGAATCTTCAATTAGAGAAAATTGAGACTGTGGGGATGGTGAGTCTTCCGGATCTTGTTTCTTTAAAGATAACTTATTAAGAAAAGTTTTCAAGTATCTTGTGTTGTTCATTGGCTGGTTATTTATCTTCTATGATTATCAAGGATCTTTTCAAAATCTTATATGAAAACGAAAACAGACTGGGAAAAAGGCTCCTGAATTTTTGATCTGTTTTTATTTAAAAAAGGGATTTTTTTTTTAAAAAATATATATTATAGAAAACCAATGACAACAGAAATAGATTACAATTTGAAGAGATTAATAATAGGTCCTTCCTCATCGGAGTTAGTCCTATTTAAGAGACCAAAACAGTTAACATGGTTTGATGAACCTAGTCCTATCCAAGTTATAGAACCAAAATTGGGGGAAAAAGACAATTTAGCAAATTACGAATATTGTTATGTCTTAGAAGGGGACAACTACGTTGAAAAATTACGATTTAAACCGGAAAATACAAGGATTGGACAGTATAGTGGGTCAATTAAAGGTGAGAGTGTTTTTTTACAAAGTTTAAATGTTGAAGAAGAGACAGCTAAGAAGTTGAAGAAGAAGAAGAAAATGCGGGAAAAACATGAAGGGCATGATAAGATGATTAAGAAATATATTCAAGCAGTGAGAGATGAATATAAAGCAAACAAGATAGTGAGACATAGTTTCAACTATATCAAGGAAATGAGTGATATCAAATATCGATACAGAATTGTTAAACTTGAAGAATTGTGTACAGTTAGTGAAATGACCAATATAGATGCAAGATATTTACCAATCTTAATGAGACAGCATATTATATTTGGTGATATAGAAGCATTATGTCCATATTGTTCTGAGATCAATTATATCAATTTCCAAGAAGGTGAAAATAAGGAGTACGAGTCACATTTATTTCTACAACACAAGATTTGTCTTAAGAAATTGAAAAAACCTATAATTACCATGAGAGATTTGAATAATAAATTAGTATGTTATATCGTGTGTCCATACGAAGAATGTCACGGTGAGCAATATTTCCAAACAGCTGAATTAGAATACAATGACGAGATCGTAATGTCTATGGATGAATATAACAAGCATTTAGTAGATCTGCATTTGGAAAAAGGGGAAGAGGGGAATCATGCAAAGTGTGTGCCCCGAGTTCAGGCGCCTGCAACGGCTCTTAAATGACTTTTTTTCTTTTTTGGCCCGGGAATCTACAAAAAGTGTTTTAATAGATAATAGTGGAGTTGGTCGAAGTGGGTTAAAGATAGCATTGCGGTAATTCTTTTTCTGTTATATATAAATATATAAATAATCAATTGTAATCAATTAGATTGGTTTATCTTTTGATCAAAGAAAAATCTTAAATAAGGAAAAAAAAATCAAAAAAAAAAAATTTGCTGCTGTTGCTTAATTGTTTATATAGAATTATAGAAAGAAATGTCAGAAGTTACAAAGATTGAGAAGAAACCAGTCAATTTCTCCAATATCTTATTAGGAGCAGGTTTGAATCTCTTTGAAGTCACTACATTGGGACAACCTTTAGAAGTGACGAAGACCACTATAGCAGCTAATAGAACATTGACATTACCACAACTGTTCAAGCATGTTTGGTCAAGAGGAGGATTTCTTGGTTTTTATCAAGGTTTAATTCCATGGGCATGGATTGAAGCTTCGACAAAAGGTGCTATATTATTATTTGTCAGTGCTGAACTGGAATATGTGCTGAAGACATTTGGTGCGTCGAATTTTATTGCAGGAATCACTGGAGGTGTTAGTGGAGGTTTAGTACAACTGTACCTGACAATGGGATTTTGTACATGTATGAAAACAGTGGAGATTACAAGACATAAGCAACTGGCATCTGGTGTTGCAACACAGACTTCATTTCAAGTTTTCAAGCAAATTTATCAAAAAGAAGGTATTAAAGGTATAAATAAAGGTGTTAATGCCGTTCTGATTAGACAAATGACAAATTGGGGTTCCAGATTTGGGTTTGCAAGATTACTGGAAGAAAGTATTAAGAAGATCAGTGGTAAATCAGAAGATGACAAGTTATCAGCTATTGAGAAAATCTTTGCCAGTGCCATTGGTGGTGGACTTAGTGCTTGGAATCAACCAATTGAAGTTATTAGAGTCGAGATGCAAAGTAAGACAGCTGATCCAAATAGACCTAAGAATTTAACTGTGGCAAAACTGTTTAATTATATTTATCAACAAAATGGTATTAAAGGTTTATATAGAGGTGTCACTCCAAGAATTGGTTTAGGTATTTGGCAAACAGTTTGTATGGTTGGTTTAGGTGATATGGCAAGAGAATTTGTCGGTAAATTAACTGGTCAAGTTCCTGTTGCTAAACATTAAAATTGGTTAAATAAAATTTCACTTATTTGTCTCCACCAAAGAAACCTATTTATCCTCGAATTCTTATCATTCCCCATACCATAATTTTCATACAGTTTTTGTAAATCCTTATTAGATTTATCTGTCAATTGCGACCGTACATTAATCTCTTTATCCAGTAATTCTTTTATCGACACTATTTCAATAGCAGCTGCAATGATCATAACCAGTATGACCCCTGCCAATATTTGCCATTTATTTTGCTCTAAAGTTAGTGTATCTGATGGGGATCCATTTTTCATACGTTGGAAATCTTCCCATGTTCCAGCAGAATAATACTGATATTCTTTAAAATTTGGTGCTGCTCTAAAAGCGTTGGCATTCTGATACTGATTTTGTAAAATCAGACTATTACTTCCCCACCCAATCTTATACTCATCATACATCATTTTCTGTCTTGGATCTTTTAACAATTTATAAGCACACAAGATTTTTTGAAATTTCTCATTCTTATCTACTAATAATGGATGTTGATGCTTGATATCTGGATGATAAATTTTGGCAAATTTATTAAAATTTGCTTTCAAAGTACGTTCATCAAATGAATGATACGAAATATTTAATATCTCATACGGAGTTGGATTCGTATGTACCGGATATGACTTAATCAATGATATCACTTCATGATCTAACTCGTTATTTGGAGTGGTATGAGCAAATCTAATCAACTTTGATCTTTGACTGAAAGATAAGCAACACCTTGGCTTAAGCAATATCATGAATATTATATATTATCGAATATTAGTTGAATAGTTAAGGAATTAAAGTTATCTTTTTTTTTTTTTTTTTTTTTTTTTTTTTGCTATTGCGGTTTTTGAATGGAGAATGAATTTATATCGGGGTTTATTTTACATTAAAGAATTGAGATAACATAAATAGATGTATATATATGTTTTATATATATATATAAATAGGATAAAAGAAAGATGACATTAAGGTCATATCTAAATAAAAAAAAAGAGAGATATCAATAAGGTTTGACACCAATGTTGTTGTGGTTTCTAAACATCTTGACACCGTTGTCACCATCGACAAATTGACAAGATCTTGCTGTCTTGTATAAAGTGACCCACATATTTTCATCTGAATGTCTATAGTGTTCACCCATAACTTCTTTAATCAGTTTAGTACCTAATCTACCGTTATAAAATGGGATTCTTGAACAATAATGATGTAAGACATGAGTTTCAATGATATCATGGAAACAATATTGGCCGACCCAACCGAATTCTCTATCAACAGTTGCTGCAGCACCACGGGCAAAAGTCCATTGTTCAGCAGTGTAATGAGGTATATTACCTTCAGTGTGTTGTAAATAAGTGATAAATACCAACCAGTGATTGACAAGAAGATATGGAACTAACCAATACATTGAGAAATTGAACCAACCAAAAGTGTTGACCCATTTATAAAGGATAAAAGATTGGATAATGACACCTAAATCACTTAACCAAATGTACCAGTAATCTTTCTTGTCAAATAAAGGAGATGTAGGAACAAAATGATTTTGTTTCCAAGCTGGTTCATCAGGGTATGGTTGACCAGTGACATTTGTGAAAAGATGCAGGACCCAACCAGCTGATTGTTGCATGATCAAAGTATATAAAGTGACAATTGGTGAATCTTCACTTAATTCTCTTAAATGACTAACACCCATACTTTCGACGTATTGTTCCTTCGTTAATGGGACATAAACCATATCTCTTGTTAAATGGCCAGTGGCTTTATGATGTTTACCATGAGAAAATTTCCATGAAAAATATGGCACCATCAAATATGAATGCAAGATCCAACCAACGGTATCGTTAACGATACCATAGTCACTGAACAGTTGATGACCACATTCATGAGCCATGACCCAAATACCAGTACCAAATAAACCAAGAATCCAACAATTCAATGCCCACAGCGCACCTCTTAAATATTGATTTGATAACATTGGAATAAAATGGTGAGCTGTGTAACCTGTAATAACCATAGCTGCAATATCTCTAAAGACATAGGCAAACGATTTCCACATAACACGGTTATAACATTCTTTTGGAATCAGATCCAAAATCTCTTTAATTGAATAATCTGGAACTTTAAAAACGTTTCCAAAAGTATCAATAGCAGTTAAATTTTGTTGTGGTTTTAATGAGGTAACATTTCCTTTCTTCTCAGTAGTAGTGAACTTATTATTGTTATCACCAGAATTATTTCCAGTAACAGTGACAGCAGACATTTTGGGATAAGACTGTATTAATTTATCTCATCAATATTAACCCTGTTTTAATATAAAAAAAAAAAAAAATTAATAAAAAAAATTTTGACAAGAAAAAAAAAAAAGAAAAAAGGGCCAAAAACGAAAAATGTTGATCAAATTGATTTAAACAATTGAATTGATTGGCTGATTCTGTGTTGTTATATATATTATCTATATTACCCTGAATATAGAGAATATCTAAACTAGTCTTACTAAGCTAGTCTCATAATATCGAATTATATTCTTCATAAAATGCTTTTTTTTTTGTCTTTTTTCTCAACAATAAGAGAAGCCCAACAAAATTATACACTTATACATTTTAGTATACGATACTCTTATACTATTATATAAGTATTAGATATAAGTATTAGATATAAGTATTAGATACAAGTATTATATAAATGATTCATACTTATTACAGTTCTACATTCATCTATTCCTCTTAATTCCATTTTATGTACCACATTTCAACGGAAATGATTTTGATTTAAATATACACTACCCTACTTATAGATGCCCCCTTTTTTACCTTCATAATGATATTGTCTTACATGGCGACAATAACTCTTATATCTATTTGGATCATTCACGGGTAAGTTTTTTTTCAATTTGATTTGTGCTTGACACTGATACGGACATTGTACTGTACTGTTATCACTCTTATATGGATTTCTGATCTTATTACCATTCGAAAAGACACCATGATTTATTATGAGATGGTGTAAATAAGCTGACGAATTGATATCGTAAAATCTTATCTCATGACAATATGGACATAGCCCTTCAAGTAGTCTCTTGCCATTGTGTGATGATCTCTTCATCACTTGTGGCTCATACAGAGAATCCGATGGTCTGTATTCGTATCGTGAATCGTAAGCTAAATCACTTATTTGGATATTATTAGCCACTCTTATAATACCATCAAGCAAAATTTCTGTTCTATTTTCAGGTACCGATAGTAAACGTGGATCAATAGTCGTTAATCCTTCACTAGCAATTGCAGGATCCATCTTGATAGGAACCCGCCTTACTTCATAAACAAGAAACAAAATCCTCACTTTATCGATATAAACTCCTATTTAGGACATTTTGGTATCCAGATACACGATCATATTTTACTATTATCACTGCTGTTGCTGCTTTATTCACTATAATAGTTTCATTTTTTTTGTCTCAGTCTTAGCTCTTGTAATACAACATTAAAATATTAGATAAAGTACTCAGTTCAAAAGACTTTGGTCCATCCATTTTTGTTGTTGCTCTCATTAAAGAAGAAAGAAAAATTTTTTTTTTTTTTTTTTCGCTTCAGTTGTTTCTTTTTCCAGATCGAGGAAAGTGGGTGTTTTCCATTTCTAAATTTAATCATATTTATATCACAATTAAAGTTTATACAAAGTGTCGCAACCTTATTCAGTTCAAAATGATCAGTACTGTGCAGAACAACTCCACGTCATATGAGCAAACAACAACGGATAATTTCCATCAACTTAACCATATTGAAGAAACTAGACCAAATGGTTTCCGTCGTTTATCTTTAAGACCATTACCTTCACAATCCAAATTGAAAACCACATCGCATAGATTTATACCCAATTTAGATTTCAAAATCATTTGTCTATGCTTACTTTGGTACCTGACAAGTATTCTTTCAAATAATTCGACAAAACTGATCTTAAGACAATTTAAACATCCAATAACATTAACGGAGTGTCAATTTGTCATATCACTGGGGTTTTGTATCTTGACACTTTTCTTGTTAAAATTGAAACCTTCAATGGCAAAGAAATTCCCACAGGGCACATTCCCAGATTCAATATCTATTAGAAAACTTGTCAAACCAACAAGCATCATCATATTATCAACTTTACCAATGGGTGGATTCCAATTTATTGGTCATATAACTTCTCACAAAGCCACCTCAGTGATACCTGTATCATTGGTACATACAATCAAACTGTTATCACCAATAACAACAGTTTTCATTTACAAAATTTTGTTCAAGAAAAATTTCAATTTCAAGACATATCTCACTTTAATCCCATTAATCATTGGTGTTATGTTATCATGTTTAAAGACAAATTCAAAGACAATTAATTATGATGAAAATTATGAAAAAGGTTGCCTATTTGCATTCTTATCAATGATAATTTTCGTCTCACAAAATATCTTTGCTAAAAAAATTTTATCAGCATCTTCAGCATCAACGCAGAGATTACCAACAACTAATATGGATACATCAAATAAAATCATTATCGATAAATTAACAATATTATATTGGTGCTCTGCAATTGGATTTTGTTTAACATTACCTATCTACATATTATCAGAATTCTCATCATCAACAACAACAACAACATTTTCACAAATAAATCTCAAAATTTTCAATTTATTATTGATCAATGGGTTTTCGCATTTCGTGCAAAGTTTATTAGCTTTCCAAATCTTAGGCTTAATATCGACAATCAATTATTCAATTGTTAATATTTTGAAAAGAATATGTGTTATCTTAGCTTCAATCATGTATGAAAAACAATCACTCAATGGTGTTCAATCTATAGGCTTGGTGTTGACCATGATAGGTTTATATAGTTATGATAAATGGGGGAAATGTTGAGAAATAGATTTTTTTTTTTTTTTGTTTGTCTTTTCATTTGCGTTTTCAATTAATAAAAGTATCATCAAATACTGTGCTAGTGTAAGATCAAAACAGTAGGCAAGCCGTTTTTTTTTAAATTGATCTCTCCTTAAAAAAGTAAAAAAAGAAAAAAAAAATAACGTCACAGACAGGATTCGAACCTGCGCATGCAGAGCACAACGCCTTAGCAGGGCGTCGCCTTAACCACTCGGCCACTGGGACATTACTACGCTTGTGTTTGGAGAAAAAGTGAAACATACTCGCATAAGAAAATATTGAAAGGTTGAGTCTCGGATGCACGACCATATATTCACCTTGAATTCGACATAAAAAGATGGAACAATTAAAGAATAGAATGTTATTATATAAATATAATGAAAAGAATTCTCCGATTGATAGAAGGAAATCAACATCTTGAGTCTATATATGACGATATTGAAGATGAGATAAAAGCAATTGACAAGTCAACAGAGTATGGGGAAATACAATTCAAATTCAGCAGAGTAGCTTCTTCTCTAGCTTTATTACAACATTATCAATTCAACAGAGCATTGGATTATTTTATTGATAACCAACTTGATCCTAGTATTATATAAATATAAAGAGAAGAAAATTACCTATAAACATTAATGCAACCACTTCTATCAGCGACGATGATCATTTCATAAGGGTTTGTGATGAATTTGATATCATTGATCTTATCAATTGGAGCAATAGATTTAATAATTTCGTCATTTGAGTTGAAATGATAATTCCAATTATCATTTTGTTGAAATTCTGTGAATTTTGCCATCTTGTTACTGAATAATAATTTTGAGTTTGTTTCAATTTTCTGTAAATTCCAGTACAGTAAATTATTTGATAAAGTTGAAGATAATATGTATGAATTTTTGTGATGATTGATGAATTCTAATTTGTTGATACTGGTTTCATCGATATCTAAAGATTGTTTTGAAGAGTTGAACTTGGCAATATCAAATATACATATATCATCACCATATATCATCACCAGTTTCCTATTTTTAGGTTTATTTAATTTATCACCAATTGGTAATTTCAGTAATTGCACTTTCTTATTGATGAAATTTTTTTTCAATTGAATTTCAAAACGTAAATCCCATAAATCTAAGAACCCATTTGATGTAGACACTATGATCCAGGATTTTTTCAAAGTGGTGTCAATGACAAATGAAATTGGAATTCCATGACTTAAATCATTTTGTAAATTGAAAACTTGATTTAAATTTTTCAAATCAATTCCAATAATACGACTCTTAGAAGTGATCATCACTATTAAGTCATCAACGATTTCCAATTGTATCGAAAATTCATCTTCCAGTAAATAATATTCTCTTATCAAATTCAATTTATTAAACCTGTTTTTACCATTTTTCTCAAATGCAATACGATATGTCTTTATAGCACCATTTCTTAACGCAACAACAAGGCAATCTCTATTTGGTAAAAATTTGATACACTTGATAGACAGGTTCAAATTCACAGATAATGATGAACTTCCAGTGACATTTCTCTCCAATCTTAACAGATCCCATATTTTTAAAAACCATCATTATCACCGGTGACAAAATAATTATTATCAGGGGACACAGCAATACAATTACAACTAGATTTATGTTCCAAGAGATGAGCCACAAGAACACCTTTTGGGATCCATTGCTGTTGCTCATGTGAAACTGCAGTCTCGATATTGATCTGTGGTCCAAATTCAATATAATCATCCAATTGTGGTTCAAATTTGAAATTTGACAAAAATTGCAAAATATAAGGGTTCTTACCTTTATAATTATGCTGAGTTACAGTTAATATCTTACTTATTGTAGCACTGTCATCATCATCATCATCATCATCTGTTGATCCCGCAACTGAATGCTGAGTTAATACTGACACATTATCATTTCCACCAATGGCAAATGCATTTCCTTTATCTTCATGAATCGATGGAGCCAGTTTAGTCATTTTTCCTAGTAGTAATGGTTGTGATGGGTTAAATAATGAAGAAGGAGGAAGAAGAGGAGGAGGAGGTGATCCGTTTGCTATTAATGTAGTTGTTGATTCTGCAACAGGAGCAGGAGATTTTTTCTTAATCACAGCAGCTTGTTCTAAATCCGATTTATGTATCACATCGAAAAACAAAGTCTTTGGTAATACACCAATTTTTTGAATTTCAAAATTGCCATTAATTTGTAAATTGGAATCATTTTTTTTGAAATTCAATTTCGAGATACGATAAATATAATCTCTCAACGTTGCCAATTTCCAAAATTCTGAATCTTGTAAACCTGAATTTTGTAATTTTAATAACCAAAGTTTATCTTCTGCAGAGATTGGGATCTCATTATTACTTATAACAATACTATCACTTAAATTAAAATTTCGTTGATTATTCTTAGTCTTAATCATGAATGACAACCCGGCATTACCAAATGAATCAATGTTAGTGGTAGCTTGCTTTTGCCAAAACAACGATTGATCAACATTACAAGTTTGAGACCAATTGATCAGTAAATTATACACAGAACGTGATAATGGTTTCAACAAACATGGGTATAATGAATCATAAGTGAAAATGGTAACATCATATTGGAAAAAAGGTCTAATGATAGGGTACAATATGCAATATAAATCAGCTAATGACAATGTATCACAAATTGAAATAATCAAAATCAAAGTTGATTTTCTAATCCATTCATTTGGATGTAATACTAATTTGATAACAATCTTGACAAGATCCCATATATAATGTTTTTTCAACATCCCTAAACGACATAATTGATTAAAATTTTGCAAGATTTTGAAAACTACTAATTCATCTGGATCATTTATAGTTTGCACCAATAATGGTAAGATATATTGTTCTAAAGATGAGATACCGGTGAACATTGATAATGGTAATATACTTTCGATAAAGCAAACCCTGAGATATGGATCTTTGTCATTTAAATATGTGATAAGATGGCTCAAGATTAAATCATTTGTCTTATCTTTACCAAAGAATTGACAAACCTCGGTGATGTTTTGTAAAAAAGATATTTTCACTTTGGCATTAGAATCAGTTAATAAATTGATTGTGAAATTTTCAAATTCTTTAATTAAATTTGATTTATCAAATAATTTATTTAACAAATTATTATTTTTTTGTAAAATCTTGGTTAAATTATAAAAATTTAAACTTTCTTTCATCAAATATGGTAAATATATGGCAAATTGTAATTTTAAAAAATTTGAATCCTTCGTTTGTTGATTTAATTGATTATTGAAAATTGTTAATTTTGGTAAGATATACTCTTGCCATATCGAAATATTTACCACTGAAATGGAATCACACATGTGTAATAATTGTGTTATAGAACGTAACAGGGCAACTTTAACATCACAACATGGGTCTTCTAATAAATACATCAAATAAGGTAAACATCTATCCAATTTGGCTTCATCATGTAATTTTTCCAGTAATATGATAATCAAATCACACGATTTGATTCTAAAAGATGAATGTGTTGTATTTCTCACTGATGCGAGTACCATATTTAAAAATAATAAAGCCATTGGATTTAATTTCGAATTTGCCGTTGACTTTGGAGAATAATTTGGCAAACCAGGTAAATTCAAGACAATTGGTATTGGAAATGTGAATTGTGATGATGATGTGCGAGCAGTGTAACCTAAATTTTGCGAAATGATATCAAATTCGTTATAAATTTTGTCAATTCTATAATCACATTCTTGAAATCTATCTCTTGTTGAAGAAGAAGATGAAATTTTAAAATTTGAGAATTCTTCATAAAATGGGTATACAAATTGATAAAATTGAGATGGGAAAATTTTGGATTCATATTTGTTCAAGATATCTTGTAACGATAATCTTGATGAAGGATCCAATGCAATTAAATCTTTAATCATATCTCTTATGGAAACATCATCAATACTGTTTAAATTAGGTTCATATTCCAATTTCTTATATTTAAACAATTGAGACAATGTGAAAATTGGGGACCCATCAAGGTATAATTCCGCAAGTAAACAACCAATGGCAAATAAATCCATTTGTGGAGTCAAAATTTGTTGCCACATTTGGTCATCGTCGAAATCTACAAATCTCTCAGGGGCCAAATAACAAGTATTTCTCTTTGAAGTATCGAAATAAAATGAAAATTGTGATGAATTTGTTGGTAAATAAGTTGGTTTAAAATTTTCAAAATCTGTTATTAAACACCAATTCCATGATGTGATTAAGACATTTTCAGTTTTCAAATCTCCATGTACGATGCCTAATTGATGACACTTGTTTAATGAATGAATTAATTGAAACAGTATCCAATTTTTTTCAATTTTCTCTAAGAAAGGTCTTGTCGATAATCTATCAAATAAATTTGTCTTTATAAAAGGTCGTATCACATAACTTGCTCTCTCAGTTTCTATTATCTTGGTAAATGGTAATGTATTTGATATGTTTTGTAATAACTGTTGTTGCTTATCCAATTTCAACAATATATCAGAGATTTTTAATATTGTATCAGTCTTGATAAACACTTTGATGATAATAAACCCATTTGTATCTAAACTCTTAATAGTTTTCAAAAACCTTGAAGATGTTATTGTCGAAGAGTATTGAACATTGGGTATGATATCAATATACGATTGCAACGCAACAGTCGATGCTGTTGGTGTCAGTAATGATAATTGTGCTCCCATATACCTTTTATACGGGTAAATTGTATAAATAAATATAAAAAAAAAACAAAGCAAAAAAAAATTTATACTAAATTGAACAATATTAATACAAAAAATGGTATGAATATTTCAGTACACTATATCAGTTCATGACTAACTTTTTTATAGGATCATTTAGCTTTCACTTATTCGGCTTTAGCAGCAGTTGGAGGAACTGCGGGTTTCTTGTAAGTATCTTTTTGTTAACTATAGAGAGAGATTTTTACTAATCAAGGAGTAGACGTAAGGGATCAAAAATCTCATTGATTGCCGGATTATCAATTGCTGGGATATTTGCCGGATCAGGTTACTTATTGAAGAACAATATGGAGTATGGAATCCATTCTGCGTTATTAGGAACTTTGTTAATGGTGACAGGAGGTGTTATGAGAGGTTCAAAAGCCGGATTCACGAAACCGATCCCACTGACTTTGGTCTTGTTAGGTAGTGCCGGTACAGCTTATTATGCGAAGAAATACACAGAATTTTATTGAAAAACCTATAATTTTGGGTAAGATTCATCGGCCAGTTGTGATAAGTCGTCGGCAATTTTGGAGATATCACCACTCTCAGTGATATAATGTCTTATTAATTTATAATTTCTCTTATTAATTGATTCCAACTCGTCATTGTAAATATCAGATTTCTTAAACAACTCAATTGGAGGGATTGTATGTCTCTTATTTTTAAAAATCATCTTGGAAATACATAAGCAACATAATTTGTCACCTTGCACAAAACGCGACAACACAAAGAACCATTTCTCGTCCCATGCAAAGATTTGACTCTTGATATCATAATTTGTAAAAGGTTTAATTTCCTTCATAAAATGACAACTCACTGAGGCAACAGGTATTATTGGGAACAGGCCTTTTTCATTTTTGCAATACCAAAACAATGGTTTTAATTTTTTCGTGAATAAATCACTTCTTGCCATATCTAAATCACTTAAATAAGTCGAGTTATTTTTATGGAAATAAAAATCAATTTCTAATAATGAAACATGAGTCTTATAAATAGTTGGTTTAAAAACTGTGAATTTATCTTTAATATTTGTCAAATATTTTGGTCTTGTAAAATATAAATTTTTAACAGTGACATAGTAAAAACGTATCAGATGAGCTAAAGGTAGTCCCTTATAAGAAAATAAGATGGTTAATAAGATTGGTAAATACTTGATAAATCTCTTTAATTCGATCATTGTTTATTCATTTATTAAACAATTTGAGTTTTTTTTGTATCTTTTTATATTCTCAGAGGTGGAGAAATTTAGAAAGTAGTGCATATATTTATCTATTCTATACCTAGCTATATATAGACATATATATATATATATATATATATATATATATATGAATAGATAGATAGATGATATAGATAGATAGATGATAGATAGATAGATAGATATCTAGATATCTAGATATATATCTAGATGATATTAGTTCAAACTATTTTAAACTTATATTACATCCGAGGTTATAAAATTGTCGGTAATTAATAAATTTACCGATCTGTGTAATAGCCGTATTGTTCCCTTTTTTTACAAAAGAATCCCGCCTTAATCCTTTCAAATAAAACCCTAATAACCATTTATTTTAAAAAATCTATACAAATTTTATACAACCGATTTCCCACATTTATTACCATCATCACCAATATGCAATCTTAACCATTCATCAACATTAGAAAATTTCATTCCACACATTTTACATTCACCTGCAACTTTTGATCTATCTTTTTTCTTTGTACCTAATGGGTATTGGAAATGTAAAGCTTTTAAATGGTTTTTAAAAGTATCACATCTACTAAAACATCCATTTGAATGACATTCGCCATTGTAAAAAGGACATTTGTATAAGAATTTGCCAACATCTTTTAAATGCGAATTTTCATGTCTAATTAAATCATTTGCTCGAGCAAATCCACGATGACATTTAAGACAGATATGTGGTCTTGAATTGATCGATAAATGTGTCGACTTATGTGTAGCCAAATTACTGAAATATAATTTACAATCGGGACATTGTCTTTTCTTCCGTACCGTTTTGGGAACTTGTTGTGGTGGTGATGAAACCGATGACGGAGGTGAATCCGTTATATTCTCTTCTTCTTCCTCATCTTCATCATCATCATCTATATGTCTCTTCAAACTCACTGGTTCCGGTAACACATTTGATCTTGTGAAAGCTGTAGAACTTGGGATATGTATTGGTGGAAGGTGATATGTCGTAACCGAAGTGTTTATTAATAACGGAGGAGCCCCTGAAATTGCCGGAAGCTGTTGTGGTGGCTGTGATGGAGGTGGTGGTGGCGAACCACCATATTTAGTTATACTAGGATAAGGTAATGGTAATATTCTACTACTTGAATTCTCAAACATCATATATTGATATTAATTATTATTATTATTATTATTATTACAAACTGGATATCTTCAATGTCTTATATAATTTTTTCCCCTGTTTAAGCAAGAAAAAAAAAAATTAAAAAAATTTCTCGCTCAGTAAAATTTTACTAAAATTTCTACAACAACAAAAAATTTGAGAAAATCTCTCGGGAATGAAAAAGTCGGTTCTTCTCGGACTTTATAGTAATATATACACCCTTCATGCTTTTCTTGATGATCTAACTCTATTAGCAATTGGACTATCATTTATCTTTTTAGTTGTTGGTTTTGATTTGTAAACTTTGATATAAAAACTGATGAATAATACCAAATAACTTGTCAAGATTAAATAACCGTACAGTGCCAGTTCAGGAGTACCATGACATGTACCTTTATTTGGTAAAACTTTACTGAAATATTTATCAGCATAGAAAGTATAAGTACTGAAATAGACAAAGATTAAATCTAATACAAATTGTAAAATTTGGAATCTTGTTACCCATTCTTTCCACCAAACTCTTATACCTCTTGAAGACAAGTAATAATACCAGTACATGACAACATGAACAGCAAGGTTTAATGCAATTGGGACCCATTCCACCGTGGTATGACCAACTAATTGTGTGAAACATAATAACAGTGTTGCACCATGATGATAAGTATGTAAAAATAATAATTTTTTCTTTCTCAAGACTAAGAAAACTGTATCTAATAATTCCAAATATTTGGTTAAATAATTTAAATAATACAAGATGACTAATTTCGAAGTGTACAGATCAGCCGAGCAAATCGAATGAAATACGCCAAATTTGATAATAATTGGTACAATTTGTTCCAAAATTAATAATAATAAACTTAAACTAATAAAAGTTAAATTCAAATTATGCAATTGGAAAATGAAATTCAATTTAATTGGTGACATTTTCTTCATCAAAAATTGTCCACCAAATATTACCAGATAATATAAGATCATCATCGCAAACACATCTTGATAATTTGACATAAATGTCTCGTCTTTAACAAATTCAAAATCATAAGCATTATAACCTTTACACTTGTGGAAAAAAAAATTGAAAATTGGAAATAATTTGATCCCAAAGATATTATCCAATGTTGGTCTGGAAATTTCAATTGGAACCGATTGCAAGTGATACTTGATTATATCAACTGTGGTGGACATCCTTCACTGGTCTCTTAATTCTTGTTGTTGTTGATGATGAAGTTGTGAAATTTCTCGTGAAAATAATAATAAAAAAAAAACAACAACAACAACAGAAAATTTTTTTCTTCCCAGAGCAAAGAAAATTTTCGCAGGGCTCACAACAAAAAAAAATGATGACACCAACGGAACTCGGATCAAATGGAAACAAAATAATTTTATTACGGCTATACTTTCAATTACTTTTCAAACTACCATTAGCACTAGAGATTGATTTATCCCAGAAATCCAAACTTGCCACAACATCGTAACCTCTTTCATCTTCATAAGCATACAAGATCTCCTGCGATGAACTATGTAATAACCTAATATTTTCACCATTTATAATTCTAATCAATTCTCCCGTTTCCACATGTCTAATCTCGATGAAATTTGTATCAAATGCTAATAAATACGGGTACCATATGGCAAAACTTTGTGGTAAACCTTCCCATGTGATTAAGAAATTTGATCTTGATCTCCAACCATTTCTATTCACGTAAAATGAAAAATCAGAGTAACTTAATAAGAAATCACTGTTGATACGGTCAATTTCCAAGGGCTTCAAACCTTCCTTATTAGTGACAAAATCTAATGACGTATCTGCAGGGTCTAATAATGATTCCATCGAATTCGTCTCCATCGACACGATTTCAAAACCTTTTGTACAACCGACACAAAGCTTAGTCTTTAAGAAACTTATCGAAACTGGCTCACTGTTGAAAAATAACTCTTTTGTCTCATTTTTAAATTTCTTCTTATTCAATTTCTTCTGTTGTATTGGATCAATTGGCTCAAAGACTCTTATCAAATGATTTGATCCATTCTTTGCGGCACATACTAACATACGTCCAGAGCAAATTCCAACTCGGAAAAATGATACATGTGTCATCAATTCTTTACCCAATTTAGCATTCTTATTACTATCTGGTGTTTGTTGTAAAATATCTAATGACCATGACATCAATTTCTTATCTGTCAATACTAAGAAAGTTTGATACTCTTCCAACACTTCTAACTGGATAATATTAACCTTGTTGATCACTTTAATTGGACTGCTAACAACTCTATCACCATTATCAGACCTCCTTATATTACTAATATATATCCCTGAATCTGTTCCATATAATAATCTTCTACCACCATCAAATGGTACAACACAATTAATCTTATTTGTCGAATCGAAAAATTTTTGTGTCAATGGGCTTAAAGTGAAAATATCATTCTGTTCAATCAATTTCTTATGTTGTTCTTCAATTTTCTCAACAAGTGTTCTTTGTGTCGAGTAATTTGTCGCATACAAAGTCAAATCATAACCTTTACGCCCAATATATAAGAAAGTTAATGGGAATTTCATCGTGGCAACATTTGCATTCAGTGTTGCAGAAGACATCGAATTGGTATGCATTAATGTGGAACTCGACGACGTCACCAACGATGTCGACGTGGATTTCCTTGTCAATTGTCTTAAACTTGTACCATCTTCATTTAAAGAGATGAATAATAATGGTAATGGAATTGGACGTTGATAAACTTTATGCTGTTCTCTCTTATTAACAATCTTAATCCTAACAAACACCAACGAATGATCAAAAAGATATACATGTACTTCACCCTGATTCTCTTTATCTTGATTTCTCTTTTTCAAAGTGGCTTTATATAATAATTTCCTATTAGGTGATGACAATTTCAAATCGACAAATTCTCCAGGTCTATATTGCAATTTTTGCTTCAAGACAATTAATTCATGTCTATCTGCCAGCTTACCTGTTTCTTCATTAATACGATCCAATACTTTTTGTAATAACAGTATCAGTTTATCCAAATTTTCAGAATCTGGTGAATCCGGTTTCGTATTATGTTTTATCGTTCTTAATAATAAGATATATTTTGGCATTCTTGTTGTAGGCTTAGACAAGAATGAAGAAATATCCAATCTACGAGATTCTTTTAATCTCTCAGTTTCTTCGATAAAACGAGCAAATAATGGATTTGTCGTCTTTTGCCTCTCGTACTCATATTTACCAAATACTTGTCCAGCTCCATAATAAACAAATGGCTCAAAATGTGGAATATATTGTAAAAAAATATCGGTGATTTGATCAACTATAGGTTTCGTATTTTGTCTTCTTGTCAACAGTTCGGCAAACTTGGCATTCACCGCCAAGATTTCAGTGATACCATTGAAAACTGTACGTATAAATTTCTCACGTTCTCTCTCGGGAATAATATTACTCTCACGTAAAGGTCTGATCCAAAAATCTCTTATATATTCTAAATCTTTGACAAAATCACGTTCAGTGTATATCGTTTCAAATATAGATTCTTGTCTTTTCAGTTCTTTCTTATCAACACTATCCAAGATCTCTTTGGAAACACTAAATGACCAAAGATGTTTAGATTCATCAGGTTCTTGTAATAATGACAAATGATTATCATTTTTCAAACCACCTTGAGGTTTCAAATTCAATCTAGCTTGTTGTTCTAATCTTCTAGGACACGCAATACTATAGCATAACCTATCCTTAGTACAAGTTGGAGAATAACATTCGGTCAATAAAGTGAAAACACCATTCACAGGTATCGTCTGCAGTTGTTGCTGTTGCAGTTGTTGATTTTGCAGTTGTTGTTGCAAATGAGGTGAAACTTGGAACTGTTGAATCTGTTGCAGTTGTTGTTGTGGTCCCAAGAATTGGCCATTTTGGCCCATTGTTGGTGAATTAACATTATCACTACTTACCGAATTATGTCTCGAATCAGAGACACTTGGATCTTCATAAAACGTCGTTATAGTATTGAATTGATAAACTTCATTTGTAGTATCTCTCAATCTATGCTCGTATGTGACATCATGGAAAAATCTTTGAGCATCTAATGCTCTTCCCAATAACAATGCCAAATTTCTATCTGAAGTTCTGATAATATGCAGTATAATATCAACAGCTTCAGCACCGGTAAATGCATCTCTATATTCTAACCCATTTTTCAACCTCGAACCAAGTACAATACGTTCTTGGAAAAGTTTTGCGACTCTGGATAATAAAGCTGGATAAATACTTGGTCTCTTACTTGCTGTGACAATGGCCTTGGAAGCAATAGATGAATTACTAACACTTCTATCCATATTTTTCAAATTCAGAGAAGAAGAAGATTTCCTTTTCGAAAGTGAACCTTTTGCCAATGATGAAAAACTTCTTGATTTGGATCCCAAATTAGGACTACTATTCCCACTACCATTAGTAGTACCAGGTATGATTCCATTACTGCTATTATTTGTCATATCAACTTTTTGAGGAATTATCCTACCACTTAAAGTGGTTGGCTTCATATTTTGTTGATGATACTTATCATGTGAAGCATTAGTTAAGGACATGGTCCTTGGTGGTCCTCCAATACTTTGAGTTCCATTCAATTCAGAATGCACTGCACTAGTAGATACTGATCTCGGAGCAGATGAACCACTTCTATTGAAAAATCCTAAGCCTTGTCTTAATATAGGACTACGTTGTGATTGCAGTTGCTGCTGCTGCTGTTGTTGTTGCAGGAATTGTGAATGTGATGTAGTTGTTGGAGAATTTCTGAATCTTTCAGGGACAGCCTCAGGAACTGGGTTAAGATTAACTTTCAATGGAGCCAATTTTTGTTGCGATCCGTTACTTTCAACTCTTCTTTGAGCATATGGTTGTTGTTGTTGTTGTTGCGGTATCGGCAGTTGTTGTTGTTGATATGGCTGATGCGGTTGTTGTTGTTGTTGCTGATAAGAAGGAAATTGAGGTTGATGCTGAGGTGGTGCCCTATATGATGATTGTTGCTTTGGTTGAACAATCTGATGGTACTGATGTTGCTGATGTGGTACATGTGGAGGTTGTGCTGATGTATACTGCTGTTGTTGAGGAGGAGGAGGATAGGGTCTTTGTTGTTGATATTGATTAGAATACAGTGGCTGATTTGGGAAATGCGAATGGTGTGGAGATGGCTGGTAATTCTGACCAGGATGTGCTTGATGCAATTGTTGTTGTTGGTGGTGTTGATGATTTGCAAACTGTTGTCTTACAGGTGACGGTTGTGACCTTGGATCATGGTTCAATCCAACTTTTGTCGGATCCAATGTTGGAGTAATCGGAGACTGTGGAAGCCTCTCTTGTGAAGACGACGGTGATTGATAATTATACTGTTGCAAATGAGGAGGAACATTGACTATCCTTTGTTGTTGAGGTAATGCAGGAATCGATGAAACATCCAACGGAGGAGGTTGGGGTAATTGAGGAGATTGGCTTCTATTATTAGAAGATCTCCTCAGTCCAAATATGTCACTGAATGCTTCATCTCTCTTGATATTACCCGAGGATGATGACATCACGTATTGATAACTTGTCAAGAGTTAATATATATTGTATTAATTTAGAAAATAATTTTACAAGGCCCGTGAAATCTTCCAAAGGAAGGAAAAAAAAAAAACATCAAAAAAACTCTTTTGACTTTTGGGAAGAAATGTGACAATAAATAGCAACAATTTGTTTATTAGAGTCAAATTTGTTCCATATACTACTAGATACTCTATATATACAGATAATATATTTACTATCATCTCTTATTTAATAATCATTAATCTCTTTGTATATACACTTAAATCTTATTGTAATCGGTGAAACTGGGTATTTTTTGTGTTATTTATACACTACTTTTATGTTATGGACACTTTTTTTTTTTTTTTTTTTTTTGTTTGTTTGACAAAAAGGCAAAAAACACTATCAACTCATATAATTTATATTAATCAATCATGCCAGTAAGTATTATATAAAGATGGTGTATATAGATCAATTGACTGACAAATTTTAAAGGCATACCATTCCACGTTTTTAAGTGACGAAGATTCAGTTGATACTAGAGTTGTTGGTAATTTTGCAGTATTACCAATAAGAACTAAATTTAGAGGTCCTTCATTTCCAACTCAATCGGATTATGATATCATTGATGAAATTTTGGATCTCTTTAGAGCCAATTCTTTTTTCAAAAATTTCGAGATAAAAGGACCTGCCGACAGAACTTTGATCTATGGAATATTATACATTTCATCTGCATTAAATCTCTTGAACAATAAGATTGATGAACATGAAGCTGTTAGAGTGTTGAGTAATTTGGCTTTAGACCATTTCAGTATTCCGGGAGATGTCGGATTCCCATTGAATTCGATGTATGCACCACCTGCCTCGAAGCAAGATGCTGAATTATTGAGAGGTTATTTACAACAGTTTAGACAAGAATTAGGAACAAGGTTGATCGAGAGAATTTATAAAGATGATAAATCAAAACCTTCAAAATTCTGGTTAGCCTTCCAAAGGAAAAGATTTATGAATAAGAGTTTATGATTTGTTTTAAATAGAGTCAGTTTTTTTTTTTTTTGTTGTTATTATATTATTTTTATTATCACGGTGTCTTTATACTACTTGTAAGTAAACTTTCCATTTCTCTTGTAACACGATTTTTCAAAAACTATAAATTCCTTCTATAAAAAAAGATAGTAATAACAGTTACCAGTCATCATCATCATCATCTTCTTCTTCTTCGTCACTATCAACTCTACCTGATTTAGCTCTTATAGCATCAGCCAAACTTCCAGCTAAAGTAGTATCCTCTTGTTTCTTAGCCTTCAATGCTGCTGCTAAGCCTCCTCCCATAACATTGTTACTAGATCCAGTAGTTACAGTGGTTGCAGCTGTGGAATTGGAATTATTAGCAGATAAATTGTTATGATGATGACCATTGGATATTGGTGCAGCTGGTGCCTCACATGCAACAACATATGCCAGAGGCACCCAACCTTGTTTCGAACCATCTAAAGTCTTTGCTAACCACCATCCATTTGTCTCTTGTTTCAAGATATAAACAACAGTGTCTTTGGAAATTGGTAACTCAGAAGCAGACCCGGTTCCAACAAATTCATATGCAGCTTTGAAAGTTGGGAACTCAGGTTCCTTAGGTTGAGGTGGTGGAGGTGGAGGAGCAGCTTGCTGCTGCTGTTGCTGTTGCACAACAGGGGCCACTGGTTTAGTGGTTTGTCTTGGTGGCGGTGGAGCCAGTTTCTTCTTAGCTGGGACTGGAGGTTGAGCTTTAGCTTGTCTAACAGGAGCTTGAGGAGGTGCTGGTTTGTGCGAGTAAGCAGCTGCAGCTGCAGCTGCAGCATCATTATGATTAACCACAGGTTGTTGTTGTAATTGTTGAGGAATTGATGGAGGAGGAGGTTTTCTAGCCGAGGTATTTGCAGCCGGAATTGTATAAGTATGTTGTTGCTGTTGCTGTTGTGGTGGGACTCTATGCTGATAGCTAGCTGTCGATGATGATGACGCAACACCAGTAGGATTATAATTCAATAACAGATCAGATAATTTACCTCTTGGTTTCTTTCTCTGTGCTGAACTAGCAGGATTACCTCTTCTGACACTGACAACACCACTCTTGTAAGAGTCACCATTCAGAGGAGCAGTTTCGGAAACTTGGAACTTGATTGCATGCAATTTAGAACCTGGTTTCTTGTGGTATTGAATAGTTGGACCAATATGGATATCGATTGAAGAATTCAATTTTGTCAAATGTGTGATCAATTCAGTCTTAAACATGACATTAATAAAAGGATCAGCTTGTGTTGGAGAATTGATAATTAATGCTAACCAATCATCCTGATGACTCGATAACTCGACAGAATCAATGTTTTGAATTGGAATATTGTAATCCAGTACAACAGCCACTTTATTTGTTTGTTGATTAATGGTTTCTGCCAAGATGTATAAATTTGTCTTAGTCAACACAACGATTCTTTGTAATCTAGCCGAAGATCTACCAAATTTGTGGAATAACAATTCTGCTTTACTACTGAACACGACAAATGATGTGATACCTGCCGCTTTCTTAATAAATGCACCATGTGATCTAGCATCATTACAACCCAAATAATCACCCAAGAATGCTCTACTACCCAACAATGAATAACTTCTTCTTTCCTTTGATGATCTCAATAATGAATTACCATAATCTCTTAATTGCTCGAATTTATTACCAGATTTGAATTCTCTAATATGTCTTTGTAAGACAATAGCTGCATCAATCTTCTTTTGAATTCTTTTTCTCCAAGCTCTTTGAATCCTAATAGCCATTGTATCGAAATATCTATCTTTTAATTCTTCTAATCCAAAAATTGTTTGAGGAGATTTGATGAAAATCTTGGAAATACCAATCTTGTATTCATCTTGTGGAACATTAGCTGATTGTAAGATCATTTGAATAGCCTGTTGTGTATCACCTTGGAAAATATACTCACCAGCATAACAAGTATGAGGTGATAATAAGAAAAATCTTTGCACAAATTGTTCAAAAGTTGATCTATAAGAGAAACCAGCTTTTCTAATCTTGACATTTTCTTTCAAACCAAGATACTTGACCTGGTGCAAGACATTCTTAGTGTTATATTCCAAAGGCAGCTTATTCTCATTTGGCTTAATAGTTCTTATATAAGCTGGAGTACATTGTGATAATTTTTCAACCAAGGCATTAGCACTCAGTCTGATCTTATCACCACCACTTGGAGGTCTCTTCTTTGATGAAGTATCAATTTTTTCCACAATGTTTGCAGTGATGAATTGATTTGAAGAAGTAGACAACATTTCAACCAAATCTTTCAACATCGAATCTTTATTCTTATCAGTCATCGCATTGATATCATAAGTGACATCTCCGGCATAATGATGAACAATAAATTTATTAGATCTTAATTCGAAATGTTGATTGTTACTAATCATGTTCAATCTTTGAGCAAAAGATTGATCAGCCGCATATGAATCAGCATGAGCAGTGGCACAGGCATCGTTCAATGTTGAAAAAATACCTCCTCTCTTGTTTTCAATTAAATCACATACAACTTTATTGTCGAAATATTTGATAGGTGTCCAAGTAATTTGTTCTCTCTTATATTCTTCTTGTTCTTGCTTAATAGTTAATTCGATGAAAACTTGTTGTAATTTTTCATTCACATAGTTGATACAAAACTGTTCAAAACTATTATTTTGGAAAATTTCAAAACCATAAATATCCAAGATACCAATGGATTTCAAACCATTGAGATTTGACGTTGAAGTATGTAATGACAAATTGACTCTCAAGACAATCCAATCAAATAAATTGTTGTACAAACCTTTAGCCAATCCATCTCTCACGGCAAGAGCTTGAGTGATATTTAATGGAACGTGATATATGGAACCACGCTTCATACCATGGTTGGTTTCCACAATTCTTTCAGTAATGGATTTGGCAAGTAATTCTGCATCAACTTGTAAAAGATATGCAACAAATTGAGTAACACTTGTATCTGCCACTTGTGCATTACCTTCTTCGTTTTCCAGAAATTGAATATTACCAATCCATAAGATAGCTGCCAATATTCTGAAAATCTGATCTTGTTCATCTTGTCCTAAACCGATAATTTCCATAGCTTTTAAAGTTTCGGAGAAATCAACTAAATCATCGATACCATCAACACTGGTACAACCTGAATTGTTGGTATACACATAGCTTTCAGGTGGTTGCACACCAAAATTCTGTCTATACTTGTCAGATTTAGTCAATTGATAAAAAATGTGGTAATTTCTCTCTGTTTTCAACTGCTGTACAACTCTGTTTTTCTCCAACAAGTAATTGGTGATATTTCCGGCAACAGGGTGGTTTTCCCTATTGAAGAAAATTTCAAGGTATTTACCATGTCTCGACGAGTTATTATTTCTCAATGTCTTTGCACACCCAAAGGATTCCAACAAAGGATTTGTAGCCAAGACCATATCTTTGATTTTTTGAATCTGCTCAGATGATGAACCACCAGATACTGAAGAGATATACTGCATAATTCTCTTTGCAGCTTCGGTCTTACCAGCACCAGATTCACCAGAAATAATAACACATTGGTTCTCGTTATACGATTTCATTTGATAATACATCGATTCTGCAATAGAGAAAACGTGTGGCAGCACTTCTAATCTGTTCTTTCCCTGATAAGATTGCAAGACTTTGTCGGTGTAAATACCCAAATCCTTGAAAGGATTAACACTGATCAAGACATTCCCAATATAAGTATATATTGTATTGTTCTTGAATCTTTTCTCAAGATTATCATTGATCGTTTCGTCAGTAACCGTGGACAATAATGTCAAATCACTGACACCAACTTCTTTCTTCTTCGAAGAATCGAATTGAGCTTTCTGAATGGCTCTCTTCTGAGGTTGCAGCTGCAGTGTCTTATTACGACCAGCTCTCTTGGTGATAGCCATCTTTTGTTACCAGTTCCTTTATCTAATATTTCTTTAAAATAACAAACTGTTATTTTCCCATTTTAAACCGATTTTTTTTTTTTTCTTTCAACAATTTTTTTCTTCTTCTTTGGCCCGCACAAGAACTTCGCCTAGTGCTATAGAGATCACAGCTGGGCACAGTGGGAGATTATTATGTCAAACACTTTCAAGATCTTGATAACTACAGATAATCATGTTGGGTATCAAGAGACTGATCCTGTTAGAGGAGATGATTCATGGAAGTCTTTTGAAGAGATCATGTATATAGCAAAAGACCATGATGTGGATTTCATCTTACAAGCAGGAGACCTTTTCCATGTGAACAAGCCAACGAAGAAATCAATGTTTCACGTGATGAAATCTTTGAGGTCTGTGTGTTACGGGAATAAGCCAATAGAGTTCGAGTTGTTGTCAGATCCATCTTTGGCAATTGACAATAGAGGCTTGAATCATGCAAATTTTCAAGACCCTAATATAAATGTATCTATTCCGTTATTTGCCATAGCAGGGAACCATGATGATAGTACAGGTGACGAGTTGTTAGATCCAATGGATTTACTCTCGGTGAGTGGCTTGATAAACCATTTTGGTAAGAATTTAGAAAATGACAAAGTGACAGTATCCCCGTTATTATTACAAAAAGGGTCCACAAAATTGGCACTTTATGGCATGTCAAATATCCGTGATGAAAGACTTTACAAGACTTTTCTAGACGGAGATGTTAAATTCTTAAGAGCATCTGGTAAACATCAAGATAGTTTTTTCAATTTACTTGCAGTGCATCAAAATCATACTGCTCATACAGATACAAGTTACCTTCCAGAATCCTTCTTACCAAATTTCTTAGATTTTACCGTTTGGGGTCATGAGCATGAATGTATCCCATATGTGACTCCAGCACCGAATGGAGGTGTGGTATTACAACCTGGTTCAAGTGTAGCCACCTCTTTAAGTCCCGCAGAGATGACAAGAAAGCATATTTTCATAATTTCAATCACTGGAAAGGATTATGAATTACAGGCAATACCGCTAAAGACTGCAAGACCTTTTATTATGAAAACAGTGGATTTGACAGAAACAGGGATTATGCCAGGTACTGGGAATAAAATTGAAGTTGTGAAATTTTTAACTGATGAAATTGAATCCTTGATAAAAGATGCAGAGGCTCAATGGAGACAACTAAACGTTGAAGATGATGAAGATGATGAAGATGAGACCTCATCACAGACAGCTGTTAATGACGTATTTAAAAAAGTTCCACTTCCATTGATACGATTGAAAGTCGAGTATACTGATGGTTACGAAATCGAGAATCCAAGGAGATTTTCCAACAGATTTGTAGGACAAGTTGCCAATGTCAACGATGTTGTACTTTTCCATCGTAAGAAGAAACCTGCTAAGAGATCGGTACCACTGAAAAAGAGTCATGAAGCATTAGAACAAGATGAAGTGCAAGATGTTAATGTTACTGGCTTGGTGGATTCCATCTTGGAAGAAGATGAGTTGAATATCATATCCAAGTCAGATATCGGAATTGCTATAAAGACTTTTATCGAAAAAGAAGATAAGAATGCATTAAAGGATTTCATCAAATTTGAATTAGAAAAAGATTTTAAAGAACTATTGAGGCTTGATATGGGTGAGAAAAGTGAAGAACTGTATGATCAACTGGAAGATAGCATGAAAAAAGGTTTTAAAGAGATATTAAAAGAGATCTCAAAGGAGAAAAAAGAGCAAGCTAAGAGTATGGAAAAAGCTGCCAAACTCAAAGGAAATTCAAAAAGTAAAGAAGTGATTATCGATTCTGATGAAGAATCAGATCAACTGAGTGCATCAATTCTCAAAAGTGATGATGATTACAAGCCAGCGAAGAAGATCAATGATTTTGCAGAAGTGGCATCTGATTCTGATATCGAGGTTGTTAAGAGCAGTGAAGAGTTTGTAAGTGATGAAGATTTGATAGACATCCCACCGCCGAAAAAATCAGGATCCAGATCCAGAGTAACAAAAAATACCCGTGGTAGAGGTGGAGCATCTACTAGAGGCACAAGAAAGAAACCACAACAAGACACCAATTCCCAAAATGTCATGGATCTTGTGAGACAGATGGCTATTAAGAAAAAGTAATTGATATGTGTATTTTATATAAGTTTTGTTATACGAAAAAAAAAAAGTTAAAAAAAACGGGAAAAAAAAAAATTAAATGGAAAAATTAAATAAACTTAAGTAAACAGAAGAGAAGAGAGATAATGAGTTCTACAGACAAAGAAGCTATGGATGTGGATGTCAATGATGCAGAAATAGAAGAAGAGATTGATGAATTCAATGATAATGAGGAAGGTCTGGTATCTGGGATGCCAGGAGTGGAGGAAGAAGAATCCAAGAATACCACAACGACATCTGCGAGACCGTTGATACCTGAACTTCCAGAACTCACAAGAAAGGATAAATCCTTGAAAGAGGTGTTATCTATGATGGATGATTATTCTCCAATAATTCCTGATGCTGTTACTGAATATTTGATGGCTAAAAATGGGTTACAAATAAACGATTTAAACATTAAGAGATTACTAGCCTTGGCAACACAGAAATTTATCAGTGATATTGCACAAGACGCTTATGAATACTCTAGAATAAGAAGTAATACTGTGAATAAATTGAAAAATACATTGAATAGTAACCAGGTGAATCAACTGCCCGGTCAACTGTCACAACAGGGACAAGCAGGTGGTGGAGCTAATGCCGGTGGTGGTGCAAGTGGAGCTAATGCTGGTGGTGCAAGTGGAGGTGGTGGTGGTGCAAGTGGAGGAAGTAATCCGAATAATGAAAAACTCACGTTGACAGTTGAAGATTTGTCCAGTGCTTTAGAAGAACATGGTGTCAATATTAGGAGGCCGAATTTTTACCGTTAACATGTTCTCTTGTATAACTAACAATGAAAATTTCTCCATACTAAGACGTAAAATGATGTAATTTGTTCTACTAGTGATGGAAAGATTTCGGTAAAAATAGGCTAAGAGGACCCCTAAATCTTTAAATATAAGACATAGCATGCAAGAGAAGATTTAACAGTAAAGATTCTCTCTCTCCCCCAGATTTCTTTCAAAAACTGTCACCAGATGTAAGAGTCAAATGATCAAAAAAATGACTTGACTTTTTTTTTTGTATTTTTTTTTTTTACTTTAAATTGCACCTTCTATTTTATTGAATAGTGCTGCTACTACTGCCTTTTTAGTGTAAAAAATTTTCTTCATTTAGTGATTTTTTATTCACTTACATCATTCGAGTTTTGTACTATTATTCTTTATCATGGGGAAAGCTAGATTTAATAAGATTTTACGAGACAATTTTGTTCCATTACCTCCATCTGAAGTGAAGATTATTAAGACCGAGGAAAAAATAGAGCTTGAAGAATTGAAGAATGATAAACCTACAGCTTCTATTAAGCAGAATGAAAACACCTCGGATTCTTCATCTACTGTGGTTGAGAAATATAAGAGTCATAGACATTTGAAAAATAGACATATCCAGTTGATAGGTATTGGAGGTACTGTGGGTACTGCACTTTTCGTCTCAATTAGTACTGCATTGTACTCTGGTGGGCCGTTAAGTTTATTACTTGGGTTCATGATTTGGTGTATTCCGATATTATGTGTCACGGTGTCTACTGCAGAGATGGTCAGTTATATGCCTATTGAATCGCCATTTGTTACCATCACTGGTATCTTTTGTGACGAAGCTTTAGAATTTATGCAAGGGTTCAATTTTTGGGTATTAGAATGTGCGTTAATACCTTTTGAAATCACTGGGGTACATACTATTATCAGGTTCTGGAATGATACTCATAACCCTGGGATAGAATTGAGTATTCAAATAGTGTTATATGCTGTGATTAGTGTCTCGGCAATTTCAGTATACGGTGAAGTGGAATTTTGGTTGAGTATCGGTAAAGTCATATTAGCATTTGGTTTAATGTTATTCACTTTCTTCACCATGGTTGGTGCTAACCCTCATCGTGATGTGTACGGTTTCAGAAATTGGAAATCACCGTCACCAATGTTAGAATATATAACCACTGGGGATCTTGGAAGATTTCAAGGTTTCCTTTCATGTTTGATCCAACTGTCTTTCACCATTGCTGGCCCAGATTATGTCTCATTAACTGCAATCAACTGTGGTGGTAAGAACATAAGATCCAAGATCTTACCAAAAGCTTTCAAACAAGTCTTTTACCGTTTAAGTATCATGTTTATTGGAGGTGCCCTTTGTGTTGGCATTGTATGTTCTCCTCGTGATCCGAAATTGATTTCCCTGATTGATCATTCAAGACCAGGTGCTGGACAATCCCCATATATCGTAGCCATGCAGAATTTGGGTTTGGAAGCAGTGTTACCTCATATTGTTAATGCATTATTAGTGCTAGCAGCTTTTAGTGCCGGTAACTCTTATACGTATTGTTCTTCAAGAACTTTATTCGGTTTGGCTCAAAGTGGTAAGGCTCCAAAGATATTGACTTATATCACTGGTAATGGGGTCCCATTATATTGTGTTATAATCTCATTAATATGGGGTTTATTATCATTATTACAATTAGGAGACAACTCGGCTATAGTGTTAAACTGGATTGTCAATTTGATCACGGCATGTCAATTGATCAATTATACAATAATGTCATTTGCTTATTATTTTTTCTGGAAATTTACTAAACAAGATAAATTTGATAGAAGCCAATTACCTTTCAAAAGTTGGGGTCAGCCATATGTCACAATTGTTGGTGGTGTATGCTTCTTCGTCATGGTCTTTGTCAACCCTTACTTGTTATACTATCCTTCTAAAGCCTATTGGGATTTGAAAACTTTCTTGTTCTCATTCTTGATGTTATTTATCGATGTTGCATTATACATTGGTTATAAGATTATCAAGAGATCAAAATGGAAAAAACTAGAAGACATAGACTTATCAAAATATCTCATAGAGATAGAAGAATATGAAGCAAACTATGTCGAAGAAGAAACAATTCCTCACGGATTTTGGCAAAAACTGATGAAAAGATTAGAAAGAATCTTATTTTAATATTCCCTTTTATTTATTTATTTATTTATTTTCAATTACTTATTTAGTTCTCAGAGAATTTCTCTCAGTCAATATTTTAGAATTTTTTATAGTTTTGGTTTCCATATAACTACTAGATGGTGTTCTTTTCTTATTGATAAACTGTAGTTTCTAATTGAAGAAAAAAAAACATCAAAGAAAAAAAAAAAAAAAAATTAAAAAAAGTTTTCATATAATTCAAAAACTATTAAGAATCAAAGATGTCGACAGGAATACCAGTTAAATTATTAAACGAGGCCCAAGGCCATGTTATAACCTTGGAGTTGAATAATGGAGACATGTACCGTGGGAAATTGATAGATAGTGAAGATAATATGAATGTATCGTTGAAAGAAATAATCTTGACAAAGAAAACAGGGCAGATAGAGCACCTTGATCATTGTTTTATAAGAGGTTCTAATGTGAGGTTTTTCAGTATTCCAGAAATCTTGTCGAATGCTCCGATGCTTAATACCAATTTTGTCAAACCTCCCGCCCCAGTGAGAGGTAGAGGTGGACCAAGAAGATGAAATTTGTATAAAGTTTGTATATTAGAATTAAAGAAATTGCTCTCATGGATAACAAGTAGAACCTACGAGAAAGTATATGTAAGTTAGAATTGAAATTTTTATGTATGAATATGATATAGTTAAGATCTTGTGGATAATTCAATGTTTTCTTCGATAGTCTTTGGGGCTGAAGGTTCTTTTGGTTTAAAATAAACAATTGTAATAGCACTACCAATAATGATTATGAAACCCAACCAACTCAATAATGGAGGCATATGATGCCAAATGGTGATTTCCCAAAGTAATGCCCAAATCATCTGCGTATAAGTCATTAACGAAGTTCTTCCAGCTTTTTCAAGTTGAATTCCAACAGTGAGACAAAATTGCATGATGAATCCACTTAATCCAATCACTGAAAAATAGAACCATTGTCTTGAAGTTTGCGGTAATTGGAAAGTGTAAGATGGAACAATAAGGATGGCAAAAAATGAAACCACACAACACCATAATGAATAGTATGAAACTGAAATTAATGCATGCAGTCTCTTACCGATAAATCTAATGACAACCACCACTGAACCGGCACCCAAGGTTCCCAAGAGCAGTACCAGTACTGCTAAATCTCTTTTCCAAGGATCACTACTCTCTACAGCATCATCGGAAGAAGTCGCACGGGTGCCAAAGATAAAACTTGGTCTTGCAATAAGAACAACACCAATTAACGAAGTGATACCACCAACGGCCTCCACCACGGTGTATCTTTCTTTCAACAAGACCCATGCGAGTAATCCTGTGATTGTTGGAGCCAAGAAAATCAACACTGTGGCATCACTAACACTCAAATATTGTAACGAATAATATACACCAAATACGCCGAAAAAACCTGTCATACCTCTTAATACCAACCATTTCCTCAATTCTGGTGGTCCAAGTGGTGAATCGGGTACCTTATTAACATACATGTACAATATGGAAAGTAAGAAAGTAGCCGACATTCTTACAAATAAGATTTGAAATGGGTTCATCTTCTCATCAAAATCCGGATCTGTCTCTAATAATTTACATGACATGTTCATGATAGAATTGAAAAATTGTGCTAATACGACAAGTGATAATCCAGCATTTGTCAAAATCACATTATGGTAAAAATTTTGTGCAAAATTGTTATCGGATGCATGTTCAGAACTCGGTGATGCTCTAGAAGTGGATTCAAGTTCTTCTTGAGAACCTGAAAGAAATTGTAAAGAGTCCTCTGAAGATCTCGATGACCCCAATAAACTGTCTTTCAATTCCCTATCTTGGTCTGCCATGTCTACTTGATCTCTTTAGATAGTACCTTTTTTAAACTTTTTTTTTTTTTTTTTTTTTTGCTTAATTTTTTCCCACACTTTGTGAAACGGCAAGATATCAAGCCGGTAATTATTACTTTATTTAATTTATTAAGAAATAGTACATATATATTATTCATGATTTTGACGTTTTTTAAGTATCTTTTCCATCTTGTTATTTGAAGGTGCTTTACCATGAAATTGATGACTTAATTGTTTATATGCTTCTTTTGTAGTTAAGGAATTACCTTTATCATCATGGTATTTTAATTGCACTACTGGATTATAATTTGATAATAATTCCAGTTGTCTTTGATTTATCTCTTTTAATTTTCTTGAATCTTCTCCTGCTAATTTTTCTATATCTAATAATTGTTTTTCTCTTAACAATTCTCTTTGACGTTGCTTGATCTCTTTTGACTCGGAATCTTGTTTGTTCAAGATCTTCCTCTGTTGTAATAATTTCAATGTTGATCCTAAACCTGAATCAAAGTCTTGTTCTTTTGGAATAAAATCTTGTTCCTCCTTTTTGATAGTTTGTTCGGTTTCCACTGGTTCCAATTTTATCTTAGCACTTGCTGTTTCTACTGGTTCCATTTTCACCTTAGCACTTGCTGTTTCAGTATCTTCTTTCTTTATATTATTCAAAAAATCTGTTGTCTCATCTAGCACTAATCCTTCCGATACATTTTCTTCCCTTTTCACCAGCACATTTCTCAATTGACTTTCCACATACTCTTCAGGTGACATTTTTCTTTTTTGTAATTTCTTCTTCCTCAGAAACGACAAAACCGATTGTAATTCATCATCAACATCTTCCAGATCATCAGTTTTCAAATCAACATAACTCAATACTCTATCGGGTTCTATTGTATCATATTTCGTCCTTTTCTTATTTTGACCGGTTTTCTTCAATTTTTTCATCTTCACCGGTTTGGCTGGTTGATAGTCAGTAGACTCTTCTTGCTCTTCTTCTGATAACACTATTTGCCTCTTGTTTTTTAGACTTGTCTTCAACTCTTCAGGCTCTTGCTCTTTGTTGGTATCTATCTCGCCTCCATTCAACATGAAAGAGTTATCCTTTTCTTCTTCTTGTTCTTGATCATCATAGTATCCTTTATATTTTGAATCATCCTTCCCAGTTTTGGCTCTTAAATCATCTTGTACTTTCTTCTGATTGACTAAAGATTCCGCCTGTAACTCATCTTCTTCGTTTTCTTCATCAAGTACATCTCCATCTTTCAAAGTCAATACTACACCATCTTTCAAATTTCCGATATCTTGAATAGAATGCCCTATTTTAATACCTTTTAAATCTTGCGATGAATAGCTCTTAACATCTACAACTTTCTCAGGAACTATTTTCTTCGTAGATAAACCACTCAACCAATCATCTGTATCATCTAGCTTATCATCATCTAAATCTATACCTGGTACTTTACTACGTTTTTTTTTTTCTTGCAGCGAGACTTGTGGAGGCTTTTGTTCTTCAGTTTTCACTTGAATTTTTTCCACCACAGAGTCTATAGGTTTCAAGCCTATTGAGACTCTTAACTTATTAGTTTCTTCCAATGATAGAGATATTTCATTACTCATCTCCTGTTCTTTTACTACTTTTTTTATTTTGTGTGTTTTTTTTTTTTTTTTTCTTTCCTTCATAAAATCTCTCATTAAGTGTTTTATATACATATATATATTCAGATACTTATCATTAATTTTTTAAACTCTTTTTCTAATTCCAAGTCTTTCAATAGCACTTTACAATAAGGATTCATGTAAAACCCATTTAATTTTCCTCCAGAGTAATTATCTATTTGATAAGCATCCAGTTTCACATTTGACAACCTCATTAAACTTAAATTCACCAAGATCATTGCAAAATCACTGTTATCAAATTGCAGTAATGCATTTGTAGTCAAATTTGTGGGTGTCACAATCATCAAAATGGATTTATTTTTTTCATTTTGTTTTATATTAAATTTAAAACTACCTGACAATTCTCTAATTTTAGCTGAACCAATCTTGTTTTGATACAGCTTGCATTGAACAAGTAATTGGACATTATGTTGTGATTTTGAAACAAGTGGTTTCAATCTATTTCCTGTAGTTTCCACTTTCAACTGTCCATATTGTGGTATTATCTTTGGGAGATATTTTTTCAATGACCATGACCCTCTAAGATCTATCCCATTATCCGAGGTTCCTCCTGAATGTATCAACCTCTTCACCCCGAGGTAGTCTTCTAAGAATTTCAAAGTGGTGAGTTCGTACAAAGTGCCTATAAAGTATGGTGATACCGTTGATAGCAGTTTACCCTTTGTATGGTCGAGATATGATTGCAAAGATCTGTATTTTTCAGTCGTAAGTTTACTCTTGAATCTAATACCCATGGGCAACTGATGTCCCAGTCTTACCCAATTTCCAAACACTGGCCTCATCGATCTTCCTCCCTTTTTGAACTCTGTTTCTCCGTGTGATATAAGAAAAATTTTGGCGTCGTTTTTTTTTTTCTTATTTTTTTTTCTCAACTCTTTTACGCATCTTACGACACGTTAATGTTGGCAAGGGAATTTTGTGATAATGAGTGATCCTATCAGTTATCCAATCGAGCCTTTGAAGGAATCTGGAGCTCAACAGCAACAGCAGAAGGAATTGAAAGATAGTAAAACCTCTATCTTCGAGATTGCTTCGGGCCTCGAGCATCTGTTGACAGATTTGGTAAGTCAAGTTCCATGATGAAACCCTAGTTGCAGTTTTACTAACAAAACTAATAGATGTCAAGAGTTGAAGCCTCTGATGGAGAAATCAATGAAAAACGTGAGTTCGGAATGTTCTTTCAAATCTTAAATGTATACTAACTTTCGCCAGTTGACAATATTGTAAGAAGAATTACAACGTTAGAGCATAATATGGCAAAAAATAGCACAAAAGATAAGGATAAGAAATAAATGCCATACAATAACTGATTACTTAGTAACTTGTAAGAATGTTAAATAAAAATTTGCAAGAAGTTCTCTTGGAACTGCACAAATGTTACAGGGACACTCGGGATATTTCATGATGTGAACCTCAATATAGTATCAACCTAAATAAATATTCTTCAAATATCAATCAACATTATGTTCTTATAGTAACACCAAGATTTCGAAAATAAGCTATAATCTGTTAACAAAATCAACACACCAGCTATTTCCTTTACAGATCAAAAATATTGTCTTTTCCAATTTAACAAACAAAAGTCCCACTCACATTCATTTTTCCTTTATGACTTTGGTTTACCGTTCAAATGGATTATTTCATAAATTATCTTGAAGAAGAGTTGCCACTAACTGATGCCAATGAATTCACTGAAGAGGCAGAGATAGATTTTGATAAATTCACTACAAGCAAAAAGTATCTGATCCTTTTAGCTTCAAAGATCCCTGTTATGAGTTACTCCCCCAGCCTGCCTCCCATTTGTGGAATAGAATCACCGAACTCCCATGGAGATCCTGATGATTTTTCATTCACTATTGATGGAACTTATTTCACTATCCCAAAGGATCGTTATAATAGTACAGTGAAGTTCAATGTGAAAGTTGACAGGGGCTCTACTTACAAAGTAGATGAATTTTGGAACGAATTTGTTGACCCCTTTATCGCAGATTGTGAAGAAGAGCAAATCGATATTCAAGCTGTACTGCGTAAGTTTGGTTATGATTTACGTTCATTATATACATGCCAAACTCAATCTAGAAAGATAAGATCGGAAACGCAAGTCGAGTGTAATTTCATTAGAGCTTTCACAGACCCTGTGTATTTCATTATAAGTCACAAATTAGAATCCAACTCACAAAATGTCATGAACCGAACTATGGAATACCTCAAGACTAAAGGTGCCTCCATCACTGGAAATAATACTCCGCAGCCTAAACTTGATCCAATCTTTGACAATCAACGGAGCCTCAAATTCCTTGGAATTGACACAATCCCCGATTTCACTTCAGGGTTCGAAACCTATATTCGTTGCTCAGATTACTCAACGGATCGAGTTATAGACGCAGCAGCATGTGGTGAAATGAAAAAGCCTGATGTTGGCATCTCATCTGCTTATCAATCATTGATCTCTGATACATCAAACTGGGATAATACTTGTCCACCAGCTCCTGATAATACAAATCCAACAGCTCCTGAAAGAATATTCCGAAATTTCAACTATACTCTAATTAAAATCTGTTCAATAGCTGTCAATTCAGGTTCAGATCGTTTCTTCATCTCCGACTACCAGCATATCATCTTCTTCAAAATCGAGCTCCCTTTCACTCTGACTCCAACTGGTAAATATAGAGGCCATACTCAACACATTATTAAGCTGAAACATTTCTGTGTGGACACGGCCAATCAGAAGTACTCCCGATTGATGCTTCTCGCTTTTCTTTCTTCTAGACCTAATGAAAATGATCTTGCCTGTTACAGGAAAGCTATTCTGGCTTATTTGAAAAAGAATAGAGATACAGACACAATGAAAACTTCGAGTTCGTTACCTCAAATCCATCACTTCAAAAGAGATCTCATTTACGATATGGATTTATTTTTAGAACCATATTTCATCTCTTTGAATCATTTGGAATATAAGCTTATGAGATGTGGAGAAAACTTCCATTCACAAGTATTTTCACTTCCAAAACCTGAATCATTCTTGTCACACTTAAATTTCCTTAACAAGTTTGACAGTCCATATACTGATGGAAAACTGGTTTTAAAAATATACGATTGGACATGGTCTCATCACAGACCAAGACTATCTTTCTTAGCAGCCAGTAATGAAGCTAAAGCTTATTACAATTTGCAAAATTCCAATGTCGCTCCAAACTTGTTAGCTTATGGTCTGATGATAGATAACAGTATTGTTGTTGGTGAGATTCATCCTAGATCATCGGGTCCATTTGTATTACTTGAACATGTCGAAAGACAACCAATTGAAAAACATCAAGTCACTAAAGAAATGTTGAAAGAACAAGTGGTTCCAGTACTAAAGAAGATGCATGATCATGGAGTAGTTCATAAGGATCTCAAATTTGAGAATATAGTATTTGGAGTAGATGGAGTCAAGATCATTGATTTTGGTTCTTCCGAGATAAGCTGTGATGAAAGCTTACAGAAGCTTGATATTCTCACCCTATATCAGGATTTTGGATTTCGGTATGAGTCTTGATTTTTAGACTTCATATCTTTTTTAGTTTTGAAATTTGAAGTGCTGTCTTGATGCCTTATAAAATAATTAACTTTATCTTGCTTTACATTGCCGTATAGTGAACGCATATAAAATTTCGAATATATTTCGAAAATATTGGGATCCATGTCTAATCAGTAAGTAATATAATTGGATGCAAGAGACTATTTCGTTATCTACTTTTGTGTGTATGCTTGGTGATCATTCCTCTAAGAAAATTAGTTCTCGAATATGAGAATCTGAGAAACTCGTGTCATTTTTAAAGTGCTAGATTTCGTATGTCACAAGCACATCATTAGCATCTGTTGGAGCTGTCAGCTTTTAATAAAACTTACAGATCAAAAAATATTCTCACTCTTTTTTCACCCTTTTGTTTTTTCTTATATATATATGTAACAAACAAGGAGTGATAAAATATAGTTTTCATACCAACTTATCAACAATGGATTGTTTCACACATTATCTAGAAGAAGAATTACCACTAACTGATGCCAACAAATTCACTAAAGAGGCAGAGATAGATTTTGATAAATTCACTACAAACAAAAAGTATCTGATCCTTTTAGCTTCAAAGATCCCTGTTATGAATTACTCCCCTAGCCTGTCTCCCACTGGTGGATCAGCACCTCTGACCTCCCATGGAGATCCTGATGATTTTTCATTCACTATTGATGGAACTGATTTCAAAATCCCAAAGGATCGTTATAATACTGCAGTGAAGTTCAATGTGAAAGTCGACAGTAAGTCTTCTTACAAAGGAAATGAATTTCGGAAGGAATTTGTTGGCCCCTTTATCGCAGATTGTGAAGAAGAACAAATCGATATTGAAGCTGTAGTGGATCATTTCAATTATAATTTACGTTCATTATTTGCATGCCAAGCTCAGACGCAAACTGCAGAATCTGAAGGAGAAGTAGAATATAATTTTATTCGAGCTGTCAGGGACCCTGTGCATTTCATTATATGTCACAAATTAGAAATGAACTCACAAAATGTCATGAACCAAACTATGGAATACCTCAAGGCTAAAGGTGCTTCTGTCACAGGAAATGATGACCCTGAGCCAAAACTTAGACCAATATTCCAGCAGCAACAAAACCTCAAATTCCTTGGAATCAATGCCATTCCTGATTTCACTTCAGGGTTCAAAACCTCCATTAAACAAAATTCGAAGTATTCTGCACCTGGAGTTATAGCTGCTACTGCATGTGGCGAAATTAAAAGACCCGATTCCGGGATCTCATCTGCTTATCGATCATTAGCCTCTGATGAATCAAACTGGGATAACACCTGCCCATCAAATCAAAAGGCTCCTGAAAGAATGTTCCGAAATTTCAACAATGCTTTAATTAAAATCTGTACAATTGCTGTAAATTCAGGTTCAGATCGTTTCTTCATCTCCGACTACCAGCATATCATCTTCTTCAAAATCGAGCTCCCTTTCACTCTGACTCTAACTGGTAAATATAGAGGCCATACTCAACACATTATTAAGCTGAAACATTTCTGTGTAGACACAGCCAATCAGAAGGACTCCCGATTGATGCTTCTCGCTTTCCTTTCATCAAGGCCCAATGAAAATGATCTTGCTGATTACAAAAAAGCTATTCTGACTTATTTGAACAACATCAGACCTACTCATGTACAATCAAATCCAGGTCCAAGGTATACAGAATCTGTACCATCAAGTACTGGATCGGGAACCGGATCTGGTGGAACTCCTTCTGTACAGCTGGATTTGAATGCTGATAGCCTGAGAGACCTTGAAGCATCAAGTCTTCTGAACACAACTGCCACTTCAATACCATCAAATACTATTGGTGTCGTGAAACGCAGCTTAATTTACGATATGGATTTGTTTCTAGAACCATATTTCATCTCTTTGAATCATTTGGAATATAAGCTCATGAGATGTGGAGAAAACTTCCATTCACAAGTATTTGCACTTCCAAAACCTGAAACATTCTTGTCACACTTAAATTTCCTTAACAAGTTTGACAGTCCATATACTGATGGAAAACTGGTTTTAAAAATATACGATTGGACATGGTCTCATCACAGACCAAGACTATCTTTCTTAGCAGCCAGTAATGAAGCTAAAGCTTATTACAATTTGCAAAATTCCAATGTCGCTCCAAACTTGTTAGCTTATGGTCTGATGATAGATAACAGTATTGTTGTGGGTGAGATTCATCCTAGATCATCAGGTCCATTTCTATTACTTGAACATGTCGAAAGACGATCAATTGAGAAGCACCAAGTCACTGAAGAAATGTTGAAAGAACAAGTGGTTCCAGTGCTTAAAAAGATGCATGATCATGGAGTAGTTCATCAGGATCTCAAGTTTGAGAATATAGTATTTGGAGTAGATGGAGTCAAGATCATTGATTTTGGTTCTTCCGAGATAAGCTGTGATGAAAACTTACATAAGACTGATATTCTCACCCTATATCAGGATTTTGGATTTCGATATGAGCCTTGATTTTTTCATTTCATCTTTTTTTTTCCACTTTTGAAGTTCGCTTCTTATATGCTCCCAAGTAATCGTCTCAGTTATGCTTTACAGTAGTCTCTACAATATATCTTATAGTAAACAAATTTGAAGCTTCGAATATATCTTTAAAAAATCCGATGTCCAATTGACGAATTCAGACCCTGTAAGTAATATATCTGGATGCACAATGCTTTTGTCATCTATTATATTCAAGCTGTAACTAGCATCCCCTATACACAAAAAGATAAAAAACCCATGTGATATATATCGAAAGCCTGACTTCTATGAGGAAGATGTATAACTAGTAAGTAATAATGCATAGTAAAATGAAATAGCCAGTCAGGTCAGTTTCTTATGAAACTACAGATCAAAAAATACTCTCACTATTTTTTCACCCTTTTGTTTTTTCTTATATATATATGTAACAAACAAGGAGTGTTAAAATATAGTTTTCATACCAACTTATCAACAATGGATTGTTTCACACATTATCTAGAAGAAGAATTACCACTAACTGATATCAATACATTCACTAAAGATGCAAAGGATGATTTTGATAAATTCACCACAAACAAAAAGTATCTGATCCTTTTAGCTTCAAAGATCCCTGTTATGAATTACTCCCATAGCCTGCCTCCCACTGGTGGAACAGCACCTCTGAACTCCCATGGAGATCCTGATGATTTTTCATTCACTATTGATGGAACTGATTTCAAAATCCCAAAGGATCGTTATAATACTGCAGTGAAGTTCAATGTGAAAGTCGACAGTAAGTCTTCTTACAAAGGAAATGAATTTCGGAAGGAATTTGTTGACCCCTTCATCACAGATTGTGAAGAAGAACATATCGATATTGAAGCTGCAGTGGATCAGTTCGATTATGATTTAGATTTATTATTTGCATGCCAAGCTAAGACGCGAACGGCAGAATCTGAAGGAGAAGTAGAGTATAATTTCATTCGAGCTGTCGCGGACCCTGTGCATTTCATTGTATGTCACAAATTAGAAATGAACTCACAAAATGTCATGAACCAAACTATGGAATACCTCAAGGCTAAAGGTGCTTCTGTCAAAGGAAATGATGACCCTAAGCCAAAACTTAGACCAATATTCCAGCGGCAACAAAACCTCAAATTCCTTGGAATCAATGCCATTCCTGATTTCACTTCAGGGTTCAAAACCTCCATTAAACAAAATTCGAAGTATTCTGCACCTGGAGTTATAGCTGCTACTGCATGTGGCGAAATTAAAAGACCCGATTCCGGGATCTCATCTGCTTATCGATCATCAGCCTCTGATGAATCAAACTGGGATAACACCTGCCCATCAAATCAAACGGCTCCTGAAAGAATGTTCCAAAATTTCAACGATGCTTTAATTAAAATCTGTACAATTGCTGTAAATTCAGGTTCAGATCGTTTCTTCATCTCCGACTACCAGCATATCATCTTCTTCAAAATCGAGCTCCCTTTCACTCTGACTCTAACTGGTAAATATAGAGGCCATACTCAACACATTATTAAGCTGAAACATTTCTGTGTAGACACAGCCAATCAGAAGGACTCCCGATTGATGCTTCTCGCTTTCCTTTCATCAAGGCCCAATGAAAATGATCTTGCTGATTACAAAAAAGCTATTCTGACTTATTTGAACAACATCAGACCTACTCATGTACAATCAAATCCAGGTCCAAGGTATACAGAATCTGTACCATCTACTTCCAGTTCTGAATTTAAAAGGTCTGCACCATCGAGTGCAGAATCTAACTATAAAAGATCTAAACCATCAAGTACTGGTTCAGAAGCCGGATCTGGTGGAACTCCTTCTGTACAGCTGGATTTGGATACTGATAGCCTGAGAGACCTTGAAGCATCAAGTCTTCTGAACACAACTGCCACTTCAATACCATCAAATACTATTGGTGTCGTGAAACGCAGCTTAATTTACGATATGGATTTATTTCTAGAACCATATTTCATCTCCTTGAAGCATTTGGAATATAAGCTTATGAGATGTGGAGAAAACTTCCATTCACAAGTATTTTCACTTCCAAAACCTGAATCATTCTTGTCACACTTAAATTTCCTTAACAAGTTTGACAGTGCACATACTGATGAAAAACTGGTTTTAAAAATATACGATTGGACATGGTTTCATCACAGACCAAGACTATCCTTCTTAGCAGCCAGTAATGAAGCTAAAGCTTATTACAATTTGCAAAATTCAAATGTCGCCCCAAACTTGTTAGCTTATGGTCTGATGATAGATAGGAGTATTGTTGTTGGTGAGATTCATCCTAGATCATCGGGTCCATTTCTATTACTTGAACATGTCGAAAGACAACCAATTGAAAAGCACCAAGTAACTAAAGAAATATTGAAAGAACAAGTGGTTCCAGTACTAAAGAAGATGCATGATCATGGAGTAGTTCATAAGGATCTCAAATTTGAGAATATAGTATTTGGAGTAGATGGAGTCAAGATCATTGATTTTGGTTCTTCCGAGATAAGCTATGATGAAAACTTACAGAAGACTGATATTCTCACCCTATATCAGGATTTCGGATTTGGGTATAGCTCTTGAACCCTTCTTCTCAAACTCAAGTAAAGTTTCCATCATGTAGTTGTAAGATCTCAATGGTTTCTTGTTGATAATAAGAAAAAAATAACGAAAAAAAAAAAAAAAAAAAAAAAACTGAAAATGTAAAAAGTTGAAGTATATAGTACAAGCAGTCAATGTCATGTCTAAGATAAGTAAGAATCAGTTACGGAGACAAAAAGCTAAAGAAAAGAAGCAAGAGAAGTTGAAAGAAGTGGTGAAAGACAAGCTTTCAAGTGAAATAACGAAGGAAAATAAGATAGCATCGATAACAAAATTTCAGATAGATGAGAACGATCCAGCATTCCAACAGTTTAAGTATGTGTTTGACAAATTCCAAGTTCATGAACCGGAAGAAGATATTCCTGAAGAGCTGGTTTTCTACAATGATGAAGAAGTAGATGTGACTGTAGATGATGCTGACAATAATAGTAAAATAAGTAAGAGGCAGCAAAGGCTTCGAGACAAAATTCCACTTGCAGTGCTCAAAGCTGAGTCTGCTCGGCCAGATATCGTGGAATGGTATGATTCAGATGCACCAGATGCAAGATTCTTGATTTTTTTGAAAAATTTGAAAAATGTTGTGCCCGTTCCACCGCACTGGGCTTCAAAGAGGGAGTACTTATCAAATAAGAGGGCTGTGGAGAGGCTTCCTTTCAAACTACCACAATTCATAGAAGATACTGGTATCTCTGATATGAGGGATCTGTTGAGAGATGATGAGCTGACTTTGAAAGAGAAGATGAGAGGTAGAGTCCAACCAAAGATGGGTAAATTGGATTTAGATTACGCATTATTGCATAATGCATTTTTCCATCAACAGAAGAAACCGAAATTGTATGGCTACGGTGATGTATATTATGAAGGGAAGGAGTTTCAATCGAAGTTCGATTTTGAGAATTTCAAACCTGGTAAGATAAGTATGAAATTGTCAAATGCTTTAGGAATAGTACATGGATCTATACCACCTTGGGTACCAAATATGCAAAAATATGGTTTACCTCCAAGCTACCCTAATTTGAGAATACCAGGTCTAAATGATGATAGTCCTGTTTTAAATAGTGAAGAGATTGATAAATCTCACTGGGCCCAACTTGCAGAAGATGATGATGATGAAGAAAGTGAAGTCGAAGAGGAAGGAGAAGAAGAGCAAGATCTTCAATATGCTCAAGGTTCAGATGATGATGAGAATGTAGAGGCAATTCCTATCAGTGAATTGGATGCCGATATTGCACGAGCTTCACAAAAAGACATACATCCAGAAGATCTGAATAGACCATTGTATCAGGTATTGGAACAAAAAGAAGACAAATACGCTTTAGCTGGTGATATTCAACCAACTCAACCTCTAAAATCAGTTGTAGAACAAGAAGAGGAAGAAGAAGAGAGTATAGGAAAGAAATTTAGGTTCTAATTACTACGCTTCGTCTCATTCCATCGTGGTCATTGTAAATTATTTAGTTGTATATTTTGTGACAAATAAAAAAAAGCAAAATGAAAAATTTTTTCTAAAAAATGTATTTAAGAAGAAGAGATATTTGATCAGAGATGTCTAGTTCTACTGAGAAAAGAAAGACTCCTTCTGTAGCATCTGAAGATTGGGTGACACAGAAGAGACTCAGGAGGGAAGGCACGGAGTCTTTAGAAGGATCAGTGACACCTTCAGATTGTGATGTTGTTCTATCAAAACAGGTCAATCAAATAGATATTAAATTGACAGATGTTTTGGGAATAGAACATGCAATCACCAATTTACAAAACTCTATAACCAAAATTATAGAAGAAGCTCCTGATTTTGATGAGTTAGTGAGAATCATGGAGAATGCTGATATGGAAGATACTTTGAAAAAAGAGATATTTATTGCTCTTTCTAGGACAAATAATGTAAAATTAGCATCAAAATTGAAGAGTCTGTATAAGGATGGAAGATTGAAATTGTTCGATGACATCTTGCATTATAATGAAGATGAGAATATTGATTTATTTGATAGTACTATTATATTGACAAGTGGTTCAAATTTGGACACATTGACTAGAGAGAGTAAAGCCAGATATCGTGAAAAACCTTATCCACCACTGTTACCACAGATTAAGAACCCAGTGATATTGTCGAGGGTGTTCATGCATAAGTCAGTAGTTAATGACAAGAGATATTTATCATATAAACAAATTTTACACAGTCATAATGAAAGATTAGAATTCTTGGGAGATTCTATCTTGAATAATTTGATCACTTTGATCATCTTTGAGATGTTCCCAGATTATAACGAAGGTGAATTGTCGAAACTTAGAATAGAGCTTGTTAATAATCAAACATTGACTAATTGGTCTAAATTGTACGATTTTGATAAAGAGTTAAGAAAAAACATTAGTGATTCAGCTTTCAACACAGGAAAGATGAAAGTATATGCAGATGTCTTTGAAGCTTATATTGGTGGTTTAGTTTCGGATAATGTGAGCATGGCAGAGATTAGAAACTGGTTACAAGATTTAGCAGAACCGGTATTGCATAATTATAGGACCAAAAAAAGTAGTCAACTGAGTAGACCTTTGAACAAGAATGCAAAACTGGAGCTTTATTCGTTGATTGGATGTGCCGCTATGGCCCCGAGATACGAAACTATTCAAAGTGGTGATGGAGTTGTATTAACTTTTATCGTTGCGTGTATGATCAAAGATGAAGAGTTGGGGAGAGGTGAAGGTCAAAATATTAAGGAAGCAGGTTTGAAACTGGCAATGGATGCACTTGAAAAAAAAAATTTGATTGAAAAATATTCACTTATAAGAAGACAAATGCCAAGATCTGTCAGTGTGATGAAACAAGAAAATGATTTACCAATAGAATTTGATCATGCGTCTCAAGACTATAAGCAAGAATCAATTCCAAAACCTTCAACAACATCTTTCTTACCAGCACCTCTTCCTCCTCCACCTCCATCATCTTTACCAGAGACCCCTAGAATTTCACCAGACTCCAGTTTTACTACAAATAAAGGATTACCATTAGTGCCACCACAAATTGCTGAGCATTTAATAGATAATGGTTCTAAAGGAAGATTATATGCTTTCTTACGTAAACAAGGAATTCAACCTGAATATGATACTCAAAAATTAAGAGATGGCAAAGTCAAAGTGTTGTTGAGTGTTAAGAATATTCCATTTGTGAGTTGTATTCATAAGAGTGGGAAATTAGCAGGTCAAAGAGCAGCTCAGTATATCTTGGAAAATATTGATTTATTAAAAGAGCATGGAATTATTGAATAACATAAAAAACACACGTTTAGTTTAAATAAATAAATGAATAAATAAGTAATAAATAAATAAATAAATAAAGTTAGATCCTAAGCAAAAGCTGCTGAAACATCATCATCTTTCTTAATTTTCTCTAATTTAGGTCCAAAAGCAGTGATACATTTAGCCATTGTTGGAGAAGATCTTGAAATGACATCGGTGAAATAGAAATTCTCAATTGGATTCTTCAATATCAAATTCTTGGCCTTGACAGAACTTGCAAATGATTGTAAACCCAATTTAACAAATTCTTCACTAACTGGTTCCACAATATCATGTCTTAATAAATGTGGTGCCACGTCATTTAATCTAGCACTAATTTGATAAACATCTTCATATGGTAATGTGGCACCAATGTACTCAGATAAAGCTCTAATAATAGTCCAATCTTCTCTTGCAGAACCTAGAGCATTGGCAGCTGCTCTGGTGACTTGTGCTCTACCTTCGGTATTGATAAATGTAGCTGCCTTCTCGGTGTATGCTGATCCTGGTAATATGACATCGGCAAATGAAGCACCAAGGTCACCATGATGTCCTTGGTAAACAACAAAAGCATCATTTGGAATATCTTTATTTTGAATTTCATCGGCATTTAACAAGTAGATAAATTTTGGTTTTGTATTGGCAATTTCCAGTGATTGAGTGACAAATCCAATATCCAATGCACCAACTCTTGAAGCTTCACGGTGCAACAAATTTAAACCATTCCAATCAGGTGTATTGAAATTACTTGAATTTTTCAAGACAAATTTACTAACGATATCATAAATTGCTTTTGAATCTTCATTTTCTACAACTCCTGAACCAACGATAATAAGTGGACGCTTTGCAGAAGCCAATTTCTTACCAACTTCTCCGTTCAAGGCTTTTGATAATGATGCAGCATCTTCACCAACATGATTCATATCAAATGTAGAATCAAAATTTTCACCAACATGATGAATCTCTAAAGATGATCTTAACCAAACTTTTCTAATTCTTGCATTTAATACAGCAGCCTCGTGTCTTGGATTAGTTCCAACAAGGAAGATTTGATCGGCATCTTCGATACCATCAATAGTTGAGTTGAAAATATAATTTGATCTAATATCTGAGCCATGAACAGGTGGGATATCATTAGTCTTAACATCGGTAGTCAAATTCTCTGAACCTAATTTGTTGATTAAATCTTTCAACAGAACCATTGATTCGACATCGGCTAATGCACCGGCAATACCTTTAATTTCATTTCCTTGCAGACCAACATCTTTCAAACCTTTCGCGATGGTCGATAACAGTTCGTCCCAAGTAGCTGGAATAAAAGTTTGGTTAGTTCTAATCAATGGAGTGGTCAACCTTTGTGTTTTTAAACCGTCACATGCGAATCTAGTCTTATCTGAAATCCATTCTTCATTGATATCATCATTACCACGAGGAAGAATTCTCATAACTTCAATACCTCTGGCATCGACTCTAATATTGGAACCAAGAGCATCATGAACATCGATGGATTCTGTTTTTTTCAATTCCCAAGGTCTTGCTCTAAAAGCATATGGTTTAGAAGTTAAAGCACCAACTGGACATAAATCAATTATATTACCAGACATCTCAGAGTTGATATTTCTTTCGATATAAGTTCCAATTTGCAAATCATTACCACGACCTGCAGAACCAAATTCCGGAGCACCAGCTATATCGTTCATGAATCTAACACATCTTGTACAATGAATACAACGATTCATTGAAGTCTTAACTAATGGACCAATTGCTTTATTTTCAACGGCTCTCTTTCCAGAGACTTCTTGAAATCTACCACGATCCCTACCGTATCTCATTGATTGATCTTGCAAGTCACATTCACCACCTTGATCACAAATAGGACAATCCAATGGATGATTTTGTAATAACATCTCAGTGACACCTTCTCTGGCATTCTTCACTCTTTCAGAATCTGTATGGACAACCATACCATCTTGTACCGGATAAGCACACGATGCAATAATCTTTGGAGCTCTTTCTACATCAACTAAACACATACGACAATTACCTGCAATTGCCAATTTATCATGGTAGCAATACCTTGGAACCACTACACCTGCTTTATCACAGGCTTGTATAATAGAAGATCCTTTTTCAATTTGTACTGCATGTCCATCGACCACAACGTTGACCAATGGCACTTCCGGGTTAGCTGGTTTCGTTGTAGCCAATCTTCTAATACAGTTTAGATATCTAGCTTTTGAGACAGCTCTTCTTGAAGACAACATCTGTTAAAAATACCAAAAAATTAAATAAATAAATAAATAAATAAAAAATAAATAAATAAAGATAAATAAATAAATAGACAAGATCAATTGAAGATATATTAACAGATGAATCGTTGGTGTTCAATCTGTTTTGATAAATTTCTCCCAATTTTTGTTTTTTTTTTTTTTTTTTTTTTTTTTAATGTTTGACAAATTGAATTGATTTTATTCGTTGCACGGGCACATCTGCCAATTTATTATTATACAATCTTAAACTACTATAACATCTTCATCTTCATCTTCATTATTAGGAGTTTCCAGAGCCGGGGTGTTATCGTTCGTGACTGGTTTTCTATTAATTTTTCTTTTCTTGTAATTAGCACCTTCGAATTCTCTTGTGATACCTAGTAATAATGTTTGACAACGTCTATTCAATTCCAATGGACTTCTTGAATTGAAGAACCAATCGAATTTGAAATATTCGTGATCGTTGATATCTTGCTTGATGATTTTGAACAAATTCTCAGTTTTCAAACCATGCTTGTGCAGTTGAATTAATAAGAATCTGTCTTCGAGATCCGAGAAAATTCTCTTTGAGTTATTTGGAGGATATTTCAATTGTAAATCTCTAATTGGATCTTGGTAAAGTGAAAGTTTCTTTGTCAACAAATCTTGTTGATATTTCACCTTGGCGATTTTCTCTTCTCCTGCTTCAATTTGCAGCACATAACGTTCATGACCTTCAATTTCTTTAAAACGTTGCCAAAAAATCTTGGAATAAGCTTCAACTTCGGCCTCGTTCTTGGAACTCATCTCCAGAGCAATCAGTTTATAATTATCTCTTCCTAATCTTGAACATAACAGGATGAAATGGCCGAAATCCCTTCTATTCCATTCACCAAAACCTTGTGACAAATATTCGTCTTTCAATTGAAGTTCTTCCTCTGTTAACTCTTCAACTGAATCAATCTTAGATTGTTCTCTTGATCTCTTTGTCTCACGAGATTCTCTCTCATCATCACTTTCCAATAAATCTTCATCACTATCACCAACTTCATTTAACAACACTTTATAACTGATTTTTTTCTTATAAGCCAATTGTTCTCTTTCAAGTAACTCTTGTAAACCTTTCGGATAAAATTGATGATCATAGATATTATAATGTTTTGGAGGTCTTGGCAATCTCAGCAGAGGTGTGCTCTTTGGTTGTTGTAACACATCTTTATAATAATTGTCGACACTATAAGTTTGTTCTTTTCTTTCCCTCTTACTTGGATTAATCCAATTCAACACTTTATCTTGTTGTTTCTTGGCAAAATTTTCACCATTCCATTCATACAGTGAAGCCTGTTCACTGGAAAAATTTTGTAAGTCATCTAAACCTAATTTAGAAAATTTTTGATTCAAATTCTTTGTCTTCGCTTCACCTTTTTTCAAAATTTCATCAATATCATCATCAACCATTGTACTCTTACCGGTTTCAAAAACTTTTTGAGCTCCATGTTGAATCATATCGATCAAATCATCTTTAGAATTCCCAATCCCAGGGTTCTTATTTTGTTGAGATCTACCTTGTTGAATAACTAATTGATCCAATCTCAATTTTTGTGCAGCTCTTTCCAACACTTTCTCTTCAATAGCATTTTCAGTGACAAATCTATAAACATAAACTTGTTTTTTCTGTCCAATTCTATGAGCTCTATCCATAGCTTGTAAATCCGCTTGAGGATTCCAATCAGAATCATATAATACAACAACATCAGCACTCGTCAAATTAATACCTAACCCACCAGCTCTTGTTGTTAACAAAAACACAAATTTTTCACTGTCTTCTGCATTATATTCATCAATTGCCAGAATACGATCTTCGTGGGATGTTGAACCATCGATACGACAATATTGATATTCTCTGAAAAAACAATAATCTTCCAAGATATCTAATAATCTACTCATTTGTGAAAAAATCAATACTCTTGAACCTTGTTGTTTTAATCTTTTCAACAATTTGTCCAATATGATCATCTTACCGGCATTGAAAACCAAATGTTCATCAGTGGTGAAAGGAGGACCAGGTTCAGCACCTTCAAAAAGATATGGATGATTACAACATTTTCTCAATTGCATCACTATATTTAACAATCTTGTCTTACCTTCTCTCTTTCCAACAACACCATTAACAGCATCGATATCTTTCTCTAATAAATTCTTATACCATTTAACTTGCATATCTGTCATACCAACGTACAAATTAACTTCTTTCTTTGGAAGTAATGATTTCTCAACGTCGGCTTTTATACGACGTAATAAGAAAGGTGATAACACTTTATGCAATTGCTTAACGACTAAATCTTGATCAGAATTTTGATTTTCAAACCATTCATCAAATGTGTTTGCATCACCAAATACATCTGGTAATAAGAAATTTAATAAGGACCACAACTCATGTAAGTTATTTTGTAAAGGAGTACCAGTGATTAACAATCTATTCTTGGAATAAAATAATCTGATAATTTGAGAAAGTGAACTTTCTTCATTTTTAATTCTATGCAGTTCATCAACTATGATATATTGCCATTTTATCTTGGAAAATTTCAGTTTTTCTCTAATAATCATTTCAAAACTTGTAATACAAACATCGAATTTCAGTTCCAACAAGACATCTTTTATCAAATCATGTCTTTCATCTTTTGTACCTTGTAATACCAATACATTAACATCGGGAGTCCATTTAGCAAATTCTCTTCTCCAATTATCCAATGTGGATTTCGGAACAATAACAATATGTGGACCATCAATCTTCTCATAATAACGAAGATAACCCAAGAATGAAATTGTTTGTAAAGTCTTACCTAACCCCATTTCATCTGCCAAGATCCCGGATAATGAATTCTTATGTAATGAAATTAACCAATTTAAACCTTGAATTTGATAATCTCTTAATTTCCCATTGATAAAAGATGGTGATTCCTCCAATACTGTGGTATCTTCTTCATATTCTTCATCATGGATCAATTCCAGATCTTCTTCTTTCTCCGTCTTACGACGTCTACTACCACCTTTTTTCAATCTTGCAGCTTCATTTGCATTTTCACGTTCAATAGACTTGACAATTTTCAAAAGTTGCGGATTCTTAGCAATAGAGATATTGATGAAATGACTGAATAAATCCGTTAAATTTAACAAGAATTTAAAACGACGAGTGGCATCTTGATGTCCATCTTTTAATCTTTCAGTCTTAACATCTGCTTGTAATATAAATCGTTTCTTACGATCTTTTTGAGACTCTTTCAGGTTCAAAACCTTTCCCCCCAATATCGTTAGTACTGATCAACTACCCTTCTCTAGATTTAACTTACCATATCTCACTTATCTTATAGATTTCAATTGAACAACTACAATTTTTTTTTTTTCTTCTTCTTTTCACTTTTTTTTTTATAAAAAAATTTCACCACGCGTTTTTTTTTTTTTCTTAACTTTGCAAGATCAAAAAATGGCAATCAACGAGGAAGTACTTGCATTCCATGAAGCAGTTTATTTACAAACTGGTGAAATCCCAGTGGGGAAAGTCACTAGTTATGGACATATCCTGAAATTAATCTACAAGCCTCAGAATTCAAGACAAGTTGGAATCTCTTTAAAACAATTAAATATTTCACAACATCCAGAAGTACCTTGGTGGAGAGTTGTTAATTATAAAGGTATAATATCACCGAGAGAAGGAGGAATTGAGAGGCAAGTGCGGAAATTACAAGAAGAAGGTATAGAAGTCTTGGAATATACTGATGGAACTAAAGGTGTTGATCTTGCAACTTACGGTTGGTATCCAGAAACGGAATTTGATGATTAAAAATTTTATAAACTAGACTGTCTTGATTTAATTTTCTTCTTTGTTGCATTCTTCTGTTTTGGTTTCTTTGGTGGTGTAGTCTGTTGTTGATATTTCAAACTCTCTTCTTGAAACCATCTTTCGAACTCTTCTTCCAGTTGAATTTCTTCTAAACTTCGAATAGGTGCTGTCCTGGGTGTTAATGATTTTTCTTGTTCAAACATGATCTCTGACAATGATGGAGCCATTGAGGCTGCCAGTACTGGTGTTGGTGCTGCTGCTTTCGGTTTTGAAGAAGTCCATACAGGGGTCACGGATCTCGATGATGTCTCTGAAGATGATGTAGACTGTTGCTCGAACAAATTTTTTTTCCGTTCACGTTGAGTTGGTTTCTTTGTGCTTATTTTAATTTTCAGTTTCAGTTTTGGTTCTTCTTCTATATCCACAATAGAATTTTGTCTTGCTTTTGCAGAAGGTGATGGTTCCACGATATTATTATTCATGGATAATTTCCTCAGTGCCGAAGATTTTCTTCTCTTATTAATAACTTCAATAAACTCCAATTCATCTCCATCTTCTATAGCAGTTTCATTAACTGGAGATGCAGGTTTCGATATTGGTGGAGTCAATGGGGTTATTGACAATTTCCTCTCTTTTGGTTTATTAATTTCAAAAATCGGTTCAAAGACACCAGAATTGAATAATTCATTGAAAACGGGTAATTCATAGACAAATAATCTTAATAACAATTCGGAATTTTGTTCAAACCAAATATCCAATTTATATTGAATGTCAATTTTCAAATTACTGAAGAATTTAAAACTAACGTTTAATTTTTTCAACAAGCCATGATTATTTTCATTAACTAATGAATTAAATTCATCATCAAATAATAAATATGATAGATTATTATAAATAAACCATAAACAATTTTCGAAAATTTTGAGACAGTGTAAATCTGTCGCATGTCTTAATAACACCAAGACATTTTCTAAACTGATAAATTCAATGATATAATATTCCAAAAACTCTTTTAATTCAAACATTAATAATTCATCACTAATCTCGATACATGACAAGACAAAATTGATAAATTCATCAATACTATCAAATTTCAAATCATCAAATATCTTAAAAGGATTGGCACCATGGATATATTGTAAAATGATTTGAAAATTCGAAAATTCCAAATGCGATAAATCAATGGTATATGAATCTTGTTGTTTCCAGTTGAAAAATTTCTCGAAAAAGACACTTCTTGATTGTAAGATATATGAATAACACGTTACCGTACTATCTTTAAGTTTGATCGTTGTATCATTTTTTTCATAATTGATCAAATCGATAAAGTTTTGTGGAATTCTCGTTATTTCTAACAACTCAATCAATTTGTTATAATTTTTTTTCAAATCAACTGGAATTGTTGCATGCCCAGTGTAAATAAAATGCAACATGAGGAGCACAACTTGATAATCATAATTCATATGTATTATATTATCTTCTAACAATATTTCTTCACATTTTGACCCATCCAAGAGTTCTCGGAAAATCTTGTTACGTGCATGAAGAATTGTGGCATGTATTGGGATTAGCGTATCATGACATTTGATATAATATTTGACTTTCAAATCTGGTATTTTAGAAGTTAATTGCAAATCTCTGGGTTTATTGAAAATATTTTGTGGAATCTTGTCGGTCTCGAGATATTCTTTTTCAAAATTTCTTGTCCCTATTATAGATAACAGTTGAATATCATTATAAAAATCATCTTTCAGGATTTTTAAAGGTAATATTTGAGTTTTCAGCTTCATGAATTGGAAATTCTTGAAAGCTGGATCATTTCTAACTTTGAAAACGTTATTAATTTTTGGTAATTTGTCAAATTTGAACAATTTTTTCTTCTTTTGTTGTTGTCTCTTAACTCTCTTATAAACTGAACCATCTTTGACACATATTATTATAGATCCATCATCGTCTCCAAGTCCAACATCAATACATTTCAAATGTTCCTTTGTTGCCTTCCATAAAGTTGTATATTTCAAATTTTTCAAAAAATCTGCAGCTGTTGTAGTGGTTTTCGGTACAGTAAACTGCAATATATTACCATTATCATATAACAATACAACTTTATCGCCTCGACAAATCATCTTGGTAATTGTGATAACATCGGTGTAAACTCTTGGCTTAAATAAATACAAATCATCAATGACTCTATTATACATGGGAGGTTGAAACTTGGTATGAAATCCATTCATATAAAGATGAATCTCACCAACTGTTGTGAGTACTAATGTGGCAAAATCACAACAAACAACTTGAGAAATATCATCATAATTGAAATCGAGTCTTCTTGGTTGAAATTGGATCCTGTTGTCACTCTTAAATCCCATTTGACCCTTGTTTAGACCCCAAAACCATATTCCACGTTTATCATAACATAATGAATGTACCGATGAGCATGCTACATCGATGATCTTAGATTTGATCAAGATCTTTCTAGGAGTCAAGATTTCTTTTGAATCTTCAAAGGACAATTGACCAAATTCATTTGAACCAAACGCGAAAATTTCATCATTTGAATTGAGTAATAAAGTGTGATCATCTGACAGAGCCAGTTTAATGATATTCTCAACAGCAAGGGGGCAATACGAGTTTTGATTTTTCAAATTACCTAAACCTAAACGACCTTTTGAACCAGCACCTGAAATGAAAACTTTTTTAGAAGTCAAGATAATCGAATGCTTATTAGACATGATTATATCTTTGATAATCGGTTTATGTAAATCATGAAATGAACATGCAGTTATATTTTCAAGATCAATTTGAGAGTTAGATATTATTTCATCACATATTGGCAGCAGTTGCGTAAAAATTTTGGATACATTTATTTCCTTTATCTGATATTTTGTTCTTTGTCTTCTCGATAATCTTAACCCACCGATGGAGATTGGTTTATATAATAATCTATCATAATTTAATTCACTACTGAGTAAATCCATTGGGGTGAAACCTTCTCTATCTTTTTGTCTTAATAGTGAATCCAATTTATTAATTGAATTAGCAAATTGCAAGATGACATTTGTCATTATAAAATTCTTGTGGAAAATTGTTAAATGTAAGCAATTCCAACCATTTTCCCAATCTGTTATTAGTAAATTCAAATTTTTATTTTTCAATAAATTTTTCAAATAATCATATTTATCAGTTTTACAAATGATATGAAGTATAGTATTACCAAATATATCTCTCTTATTCAATTCATCTATTGTTAATTTAGTTAATTTTGTCGATAAATTTTCATTATTTATTGATGATGAAGAAGATGACTTCATCATCTTTGTGATATTATTTTGACCAGTGAACGTGCTGCTACGTTGTTAGTGCTTTCTCTCCTTAAAATCCAAAGATAACTTACATTAAAACATAATTGAATAAGAGTGATGAAAACTAGATGATAATTCAAAATGGCAAAAATGATCAAAAAAAGAAGCAAAAAAAAAAATTAAAATTAAAATTAAAAAAATTTTCCAACAATATTAATCAAGAATATGTCATTATTTTTAAGTCTGCAAAGCTTATCAAATGATGAAGTGAATCTGCAGAAATTGGAAATAGCTCAGATACAATTTGAAGCGATGTCTGCGACTTTTAATACGTAAGTTTTATATATATATATACAAACAAGATAATGACTAACAATATATAGACTTCTTAAGAATTGTAGGACCAAATGTATACCTGAAGAATATGGAGAAAATGAATTAAATAAAGGAGAACAGACGTGTATTGATAGGTGTGTTAAGAAATTCATGAGGCTGAATTTGATAATTGGGCAAAATGCACAACGGTTGAATTTCCAACCTGTTAGTCTAAAAGAAAAATAAGATAATTGTTAGACAATATATAGTAATAAAAAAAAAAAAGGAGAATAATAAAAGAATAACACATAGTAATAAAAGCAAGATCAGTTGAGGGAAGTAAAAGAAAATAAAGCTAATATACAAATTGGGATGTTTTAGAAATTTCAAGCTTGAGTTTTCAAGTATTCAGCTTTTTCTAATTCATAACGTTTCTTATCAGCTTCAGCTTTAACTTCATAAGGTTTCTTTTGATCCTCAGTTAAGGCCTTCCAACGTTCACCTAATAATTTACCAACTTGACCAAAAGCAATACCTGGATTTTCAGCTCTAACAACATCTCTTTGTTCATTAGCAAAGAACATGTAAGCACTCAATGATCTCTTTGGAGCATTTGGATCCTTCTTTCTTCTAGCAGTTTTTTGTCTTCTTTCAGCCATTGTAATAATAATTCTATTATAGGGTTAGTATTATATAAAGGAAATAAACAAAAGGGAAAACTCTCTTTATAACAAAAAAAACAAACAAAAACAAAAAACACGAAAATTGTTTACAATTTCCTAAAATGGATGTTTTGAGTTTTATAAACACGTCTTTCTTGCTTCTCTAATTTTAAATTGGAAAAAGCAGCTTATAAAGTCAGCTAATTGATATTATCTATCAATTGAATTGATAGATTGAAATGATAGATATCAATTGATATTATTCTCTTTATAATCATCTCTTATATGTATATATACTTAATATATTTATATATGTATATATATATAAATATATATACAATCATATAAATATATATAAATATAAATATATATATATACTAGACATGAGAAAAGGGATGTAAAGATCAATTGATATTGTATAGAAAAAAAAAAAAAACCAATGATGAAAAAAAATTAATATAAAAATTTCCCTTATAGTAAAGTGTATAGTACTTACTGTAAATGATTATATATAGTTAATACTAATATAATTTAAATATTAATATATTATGTTTTTTTTAATATGAGGAAATTGCTCTATATATTTTTAACTCTCTCACTTGCAAAAATTTTCTCTCTCTTTAATTAATTATTAATCAGGGTAACAAACTGCGCTTAATATCTTATTATTTAATAATATTATACACTACTTTTCTCTTTAATATCCAACTTTTTTTTTCATTTATATACCATATACACCATCTTGAATATTTGAAAAACCACTAAAAAATACTCAAAGATAATCTAAATAAATAGAAGGATGAAAGCTTTTACTAAGCTTTCTTAAAAAAAAACCAAGAAAAAAAAAAAAAAAAAAAAAAAAAAAAAAAAAAAGCGTACCAAAAAAAAAAGCTAAATTCAAAAGTTCAGTATGAACTGTTTTTTGAATAGTAATAATAAAAGAAACTCATAATAGAAAAAAAAAAGGGGTTTTAATACCATCCACCTCTTGATGAATCAACTCCTCCATTGGCATAATTACCATATGCACCATATGGAGGTTGTCCATAATATTGTTGTTGTTGTTGTTGTTGTTGTTGTAATGGAGGGATAGGACCAGCTGCTGCTTGTTGTTGTTGTTGTTGTTGTTGTTGTGGAGTTGAACCATTTTCACCTTCTTGTGCTGCTGATGCTGCTGATGCTGATGCAGGAGGAGCAGGAGCATTGGCACTAGATGATGATGATGGTGGTTGCTGTTGTTGTTGTTGCTGGTGATGTGGAGGTGGGATTGGTTGGTTGTTATAGTACTGTTTTAATTGATTTTGATAACCTGCTGGATGTTGATATTGGTTATAAAAAGGTTGTGGTTGTTGGTTTTGTGGGTAGTAATAATAATATGGATTATACATACCACCATTGAAATATTGAGCATATTGAGCTTGTGGATTTGCTGCCATTGAAGCATTACCTCCTGTAGCAGGTGACGATAAATCAGTTGTTGTAGCTGATGCCGATGCAACTGGGTTAATTGGTAACCCAGCAGTTGCTGCTGATGGAGTTGAAGCTTGTTGTGGTAATCCACCATATTGTGAATCGTATTGAACTTGTTGTGGAGCTTGTTGTTGAGATTGTGGAGCTTGTTGTTGTTGTTGTTGTTGCTGGTTTCTTGGGGATTGTAAATAAGAATTTTGATAAGTAGAAGCTGCGGCTCCTGAATATTCTGGATAATTGTTGTAACCTGGATAACCACCGTAGTAATCTTGGTATAATTTTTGTTGTTGTTGTAAATTTTGTTGTTGTTGTTGTGGAGTTTGTTGAGGTTGTTGTTGTGGTTGTTGTGGTTGTTGTTGTGATTGTTGTTGAGGTTGTTGTTGTTGTTGTTGTTGTTGAGATTGAACTGGTTGCTGTTGTTGAGGATATTGGAATTGGTTTTGTTGATATTGATTGTTATATTGACGGTTATTGTTGTTATTGTAGTAGCCTCTTTGTTGTTGTTGTTGAGGTTGTTGTTGTTGTTGTTGTTGTGGAGCTTGTTGAGCTGGTTCTTTATCTTCTAATGATAATGAACCAAATGCAATACTACCAACTGAGCCAATTTGTGAAGCAGATGATGATGGTAAGACAACTTGTTCTTCTTGTTTATTGAATTTTGGTTGTTGCTCAATTGCTTCTTCTTTAACTGGCTCTTCAACGGTTTCAACAGGTTTAACATATTCTTCAGTGGCTGCAACAACTTCAATATCAGTAGAAACTGGTTCTTCTTTCTTAACTTGTTCTTTAACTGGAGCTTGTTTTTTCTTTGGTGCAACAATTGATGCCCATGATGCCTTTTGTGGTTTTGGTGCAGGAGCTGGAACATATTCAACTGGTTTTTCTTCTTTCTTTTCAACAATTTTCTCCTCTTTAACAGGTTCAACAACTTCTTCTTCTCTTAATTCTTCTTGTACAACCGGTTCTTCCTCTACTGGTTCAACAGATTCCTTAACTGGTGCAGCTTGTGATTTTGATGATAATGCTGAAGCCCATGACAATTTACCTCCTGATGATGGAGCTGGTGCTGTAGTGGTTGTAGTAGTAGTAGTGGTTTTTTGTTGTTGTGACTCTTTTGAAGCAGTTTTTCTCAGTGGTTTTTTAGATTTGAAATCTCTCTTTTGTTGTTGATATGTGGACCCGTTATTGTTTGTATGAGGTATTTGTTGTTGTTGTGGTTGTTGCTGTTGTTGTTGTGACAGTTCTACTGCATCACTCTTCTTTTTTTCTTTCTTTGTTACATCACTTTCCCATTTATGAATCTTGCCTTGAATGATCAATTCAATTATTTCACTCAAATCTTTATCTTTGTTTTCTTCTAAAACTAAATATAAATCATCTTGTGACCAGTCTGGGAATAATTCCAGTAAAGTATTCAATTTAGTTTTTTGCTCTGATGATATCTTACCAACTGTGCTATTATTTGTATTATTGAATCTTCTAGATTGATTACGATATGATGAAGACGTTGAGCCTTGTTGTCTCTTAGGCTTTACAGCTGTAGTTTCCGACATTATATATTGTTATTGTTATGATTATATATGTAGGAATTGATTGAGGGGGGGTAAGTTCTTTTATTTATTGTATTCTCTTGAACTTTTGATATAATTCAACTTCAAACATTGGATGAGATTTTTTTTTTTTTTTTTTTTCGTTGAAAAATTTGTTCGACAGAAGCAAAAAAAATTTCATTGTGGTCGTGTGTAAAAAAGCTAAATTGAATCGAACTTTCTAGTATACCAGTGATATAAATAAAGGCAATAGCAATTATGTGATATATTGAAGAAGAGTAGCAGTGCACTTATTCTATCTCTTTTCATGTTATCTATAACACTTTTTAAAAAAAAGGTTCTGTAAAATATGTTCGTGCACAGTATCCCACGTATAGCCTAATTCGGGAAAAAGAAGGGTAATTTGACTAAAAGCAAGCCGAGAAATTATTTACAAGAATAAAATGGATCTATAAAGATATATGTTATCAAATTGACATAAGATATAAAGAAAAGAGTAAACACACGTGAAAAACATTATTTATTTAAATATATAGAGTTAGCTTATAATTGACCTTTTGTGTGGAAAATTTCCAAAGCTTCAGTTATTCTCTTTGACATGGTAACTTCACCAGCTCTAACCCAGACTCTTGGATCGAAGTATTTCTTGTTTGGTTTATCTTCACCATCTGGGTTACCAACTGGTGATGAAATGTAATCTTTCTTGGTCAAGACATAATCTCTGATACCTTCTAAGTAAGCATATTGACAATCGGTATCCAAGTTAACCTTGACAACACCATTCTTGATACCTTCATCGAATTCAGCTTGTGAAGAACCTGAACCACCGTGGAAGACCAAGTATAATGGATGTTTGTTATCGGTACCAATTTGTTTCTTTGCATATTCTTGATGTTCACCCAAGATTGATGGTCTCAAGACAACGTTACCTGGCTTGTAAACACCATGAACGTTACCGAAAGCAGCAGCAATTGAGAAATTTGGTGAGATTGGTTGCAAAGCCTTGTAAACGGCAAAGACGGTCTCTGGTAAAGTGTATAATGATTCCTTGTCAACGTGTTCATTGTTAACACCATCTTCTTCACCACCAGTGATACCAATTTCCATTTCTAACCATTGGTTCATCTTTGCTTGTCTGGTGAAATATTTGACACATGTAGCAATGTTTTCATCATCTGTTTCTTCAGATAAATCCAACATATGTGATGAGAATAAAGGTTCACCGTGCAATTTGAAATAAGCTTCATCAGCTTCTAACATACCATCGTACCATGGTAATAATTTTTGAGCACAATGATCAGAATGTAAGACAACTGGAATACCATATGTTGGGGCAATTGATCTAATATAGTGAGCAGCAGCAATGGCACCGGCAATTGAAGCTTCTTGGTTCTTGTTTGCAACACCTTTACCAGCAAAGTAAGCAGCACCACCATTGGAAGTTTGTAAGATAATTGGTGATTTGTTATCTCTTGCAGCTTCTAAAGCAGCAACTGCAGTTGATGATGAAGTAACATTGATAGCTGGAATGGCAAAACCATGTTCTTGAGCATAGTCAAATAATTTTCTGACATCATCACCAACGATGACACCTGATTTTCTTGATAAAATGTCTTGAACACCCATTGTTATTTTTTAATTGTAATTGAAATTTAAATATATTATATTAATATGATCTAATAGGAAGGGGACATATATAATTAAAAGGGAATTGGATGAATATTTAAATACCTGTTGGGAAAAGCAAAAAAAAAAAAAAAAAAAAAATTACCCGGGAACACCACCATCACCCACCACCACCACCAGCTTATGTATTGGATGTTTTTTTTTTTCTCTTAAATGTGTTGTATGATGTTATTTTCTTCTCCTCCAAGGAAGCAAAAGGAGGAAATTCCACCACCACCACCACTCTTCCAACACCACTGACACCATCACCTTAGACTTCGACTGTACTAATACTTTATCTCTTTTGGGATGGATCTCCACTTCTGTACCCTCATATCCAGCTTTAATACTATATCACTATTACCATAAAGAGGGTCATGCAGTAGTTGCAATATCACCAACATCAGCCCAGTTCTTCCTGGAAGAAAAAAAAAAGCAGCAGCAGATGGAGAGCGAAGAAGAAAAAAACAACCTCGTGATGGCAACTGTAAGAAAAAAAATTTTCAAAGTCAAGGAGAAAGCAAAGACAGTACCGAGCAAGATAAGGTAATTCCAGTGGTAACAAAGATTTCTCCAAAGAAATGGAACATTCAGGAAGAAAAATTATTAGTGCAAGGTACTGATATCTCCCCTCAAATCACTTGTCAGCCAGCATGCCTTCCCGGAACGGTGGTGACCCTATTCACTTACACCGGGTACTATCCCCTTTTTTATCTCTACATCACGATTACAAAAAATTGAAAGACATTCCCTATAAACCACCAGTACCTGATCCTTTTAATCCATTAATTTCAAAAAAATTCCCTTTGTAAAAAAAACCAGATCTTACCAACGCATCAATGATAAATTCCACTTGGATTTGTAAATCTCCATTCCCCATTAAATAATCTCCGATTAATTCTCCATAAATTTGTCCATCTGTCACTATGATATCATTTTGATCAAATTTACAATCATAATTTAAATCACTCAACGTCAGACATTCTAACCAATTTGTGATATTCATATATCCAAATTTCATATTTTCATATTTTAAATCAACAAAACCTTTTAAATTTGAAACTTCAAGTTTTTGTAAACCTTCAATACTTGGTATCGCAATACCAAATTTAACATCTCCAGAACGTAATTGAGGTCTGTCTATACCATTATCAATACTAAGATCTAAATTCGAAATTGATACATTTTGAATTATGTTGCCCGTAGTTGAATATGTTGATAAACTTGGTATATGATATGGAATTGCAATCTTGTTCAAGATCTCCTGTGATACCCAGATTGGGAACAATTTTTCATTTTTTTTTGAAGATTTAAACATTAAAGATGTTGTTATATCCTTATATGCAATAGACTGGATCAATCTAGATAATGGTGATGCACTACCGTCACTATTTTTGGTGAAAAAAAAACCAGGTATCGAATTGGCAAATGACAAGTTTAATAAATTATTATTGATCTGTTTCAGGAAACCTGATAAACCTGATAATTTGAATTCAATTAAACTGAACCACTTGTCTCCACTTAGCATTTGTAAATCAACATATATGAAATCTGGGATCGACGGAATATAATTGATATATCTGGTCAATATTGGATCATCTTTATCTGTAGATTTTACTACAAGTGATGATTCCACTTTATCTTGTGCTATCTCGACTTTTTCCAATTGTAAATGATGTCCATAAACTTCATTTATCAAATCAGTTGGATCTATCACAACATCATTGAAATTCAATCTCATGTTTTTAATTGGAATTCGAAGATATCCAACCTTGATCTTTAACAAAAATTCTCCTTTCATTTCAACAATTTTCTTACTAATGATAATATCTTTTAAAGTCTTGAAAACAGAAGTGGAATTAGGTTGGATACTAACTCTTAATCTTAAATGATCTGTCACCCCTTGATATATTTTCAAATTAAATGGTTCCATCTTGACCAATCCAATGGAATCAATCCAATTTTCTTGATCAGTACTTAAAGTGATATTTATATCATCAATATCCACATTCAAATTATCAATCAAATATGAATTCAAGATGAGAAATTTTTGTGTAACAAAGTCGAAATTGGTATTAGAATAATTTAATGATGAATCCACATCCAATATCAATTTTATCGATTTATCCTCAGTATTAATCCCATCAAATTCAATATCTTTAACAGTCAATTCCAGAGATTCATTCACCGTTGATTCGATATTAGAATAGATTCTAATAGAATAAACAGTTATCACTGATAAGATCGACACGATTAAAAACAATATAAATGACCTTCTAACCATCACTTTCCGGTTGTGGGGATGATTATCACAAGAAATTATTCTAGTATCATTTTCTTCTTCATCGTTTAATATTGTTGGAATAGGAGGTAACTGTTGAAGTAACGGAGTTCTTTCACTATGATCTTTACCCATGATTTTGATGATTTGTATAAATCTGAAAGAAGATGAGATGAGAGTTTATTTGCTCTTCATCTTTTTTTTTTTTCTATTTTTTTTTTAAGCAGAGGAAAAAAAAAAAAAAAAAAAAAATTTCAAATAAAAATTTTTGTATTTAAACCAGTTAATCACTTTAGGAGAAAATGTTGTATTTGATCGGATTAGGACTCAGTCATGAAAGTGATATCACTGTTAGAGGATTGGAGACTGTTAAGCGTTGTAAACGAGTTTATTTAGAAGCTTATACTTCCATATTAATGGCTGCTTCATTAGAATCATTAGAAAAATATTATGGAAAAGAAGTTATCTTGGCTGATAGAGAATTGGTTGAGACAGGTAGTGATCAAATCTTGGAAGGTGCAGACCATGATGATATTGCCTTCTTAGTTGTTGGTGATGTCTTTGGTGCCACTACACATAGTGATTTAGTAATTAGAGCAAGAGAATTAGGAATTAAAGTAGAAGCTATTCATAATGCCTCTGTGATGAATGCTGTTGGTGCATGTGGATTACAATTATACCAATTTGGACAAACTGTGTCTCTTGTATTTTTCACTGATACTTGGAGACCAGATAGTTTCTATAATAAGATTATGGAAAATAGGAAGATAGGATTACACACTTTATTATTATTGGATATTAAAGTTAAAGAACAGAGTATTGAAAACATGGCCCGTGGTAGATTAATTTATGAACCACCACGTTATATGGATATTGCTACACTGGCTCAACAATTATTAGAAATTGAAGCAAAAAGAGGTGAAAAAGCTTATACCCCAGATACTCCATGTGTTGCCATCTCTAGATTAGGTGCTCCAACTCAAAAATTTAAAGCTGGTAGCTTACAAGAATTAAGTGAATACGATGCCGGTGAACCTTTACATAGTTTGATCATGTTAGGAAGACAAGTACATGATTTAGAGTTGGATTATTTATATGAATATTGTGATGATAAGGAAATTTTCAAAAAAATTGTTTTACAAGATCAAGAATTTTTCAAACCTGCTCCATATGTCGCAATTGAAGAAGAAGATTTATAGATAATACATAAAGAGGTAAAAAGAGTATCTGTTCAATGTAGATAATGATTTATATATAAGAGTATATAATTAGACGAATTAAAAAATTTATGCAGCAGATGGAGACGATAATTTTATCCCGGTGGTAAATCTGCGACATTAACTTCAGGCAGAGCAGCTTCTTCTAACTCCTCGGTGTCTTCCAATGGAGTTCTTGGTAATGCCATCAAACCTGATCTGGCAATTTCCAAGATACCAAAAGGTTGTATCAATTTGATAAAAGCACTAATTCTTGTTGGCTTAGCACTTAATTCAATGATACAATTTCTTTCACTAATATCAACGACTCTACCACCAAATTGTTTAACTAAACTAGTTATATGTTCCAAATGGACATGTTTTTGTCTTAATGCTTCAGAAGGTAACATATTATTTGGATGATAAGGTGACTCATCGTTTAAATAAGGTAATTCTTCTTCTTTATGATGAGCCAATAAGTCCTGGAAATATTCTGGACCCAAGATAGAGACTCTTGCTAATAACATCTCTCTCTTGATTATCTCGGAATTGGTATAATCCAAGACAGCATAAACGGGAACCAAATCTTCAATTTGTCTTCTTGCCTGTTCGATAATAGCGTCTTGGCCAGCTAAGATAATCGTCATTCTTGATAAGTCTTTAACTTCTGTGTTACAAACGACTAATGAATCGATATTGAAACCTCTTGCGGCCAAAGTTGACGAAATCAATGCCAATACACCAGGTTCATTCTGAACTAAACAATTCAAGACATGTTGCTTTCTAGGAGCCTTGGTTGGAACCGGGGTCTCGTATAAGATAGACGAGACAGCTGAATTTGCTGACCAATTTGGTGTATCTAAAGTTGGTAATGCTGGTCTCTTCTTATTTCTATGTAATTGCTTATAAGTAATGGCAGATGTTGATGATTTGGAACCTGAACTCGAAGATGAAGAAATGAATCTCTTCATGAGAACAGGAGAAATCATACGTTGTTGCTTTGATAACATCATCATCATGGATCTGCTTTGTAGTTGTCGATGATTCAAAGTTTTTCAACCTTTTTTATTATTTTTTTATTTTTTGAACGAAATGACAAAAAAATCCAAAAATTTTCATTTTTGAGTCATCGAGTTTTTTTTAGTTATCGAAATTTAAAATATTATCTATTCTGTATATACTTTATTTAACCGGTTAAAGTGACTAATTCTTCGGCACTTGTTGGGTGGATAGCAACAACACTGTCGAAATCCAGTTTTGTAGCACCCATCTTAATGGCTACACCAAAACCTTGTAAAATTTCGGCAGCTGAATCACCAACCAAATGTAAACCAACAACTTTTTCATTTTCACCTTGGACGATCAATTTATAAAAAACTGGGGATTTCTCTGTAAGCATAGCATAGTACATTGGAGTGAATCTCGATTTATAAACTTTGATATCTTTTTCACCATATTTGGCTATCAGCTCTTTTTCGCTAAGCCCAATGGAACCAGCTTCAGGGTGACTGAAAATGACACTTGGAACATTGGAGAAATCTTGTTTTTGCTTAGCAAATTTCTCTGGTCCAAATAATCTATTTGATAATTTTCTTCCTGTGGCAATGGCAACCGGGGTTAATTCAACTTTACCAACAACATCACCAACTGAATAAACATTTGGTGATGAAGTTTCTTGCCACTCATTGACTATAACTTTATCCTTGTCATCTAATTTGACACCAACGTGTTCTAAGCCAAGTCCTAATTGTGATTTTCTACCAATGGTCCAAACTACTTCATCAACTTCAATTGAACTACCAGTGTTGAAATTTACTTTTAACAGTCCTGAATCTAATTTCTCAACAGATTCGACTTGTGTTTGCTTATGTACGTTAATACCAATATTGACATAATGATCAGTGATGGTGGTTTGAATCGAGTCGTCGAATGATCTCAAGACAGTATCACCTCTGATAATTAAATGAGTCTCAGAACCTAAACCATGGAATACACCGGCAAATTCGATACCAATATAACCAGCACCAACCACGGCTACTCTCTTTGGTTGTTTTTCTAATTTGAAAAACCCATCAGAGTCGGTACCCAATTCATAACCTGGGATGTTTGGAGTCACTGGTTCACCACCTGTGGCAATCAAATATTTGTCAGCACTAAAAGTCAATTTTTCATTATCCTTGGTTGTTACATCGACAGTACCCTTTTCATTGAACTTGGCCCAACCATAAATGTACTCTACACCTTCCTTGGTTAAATTTCTTTCGTAAATACCATTCAATCTCTCGATATAAGCATCTCTCTTTGGCTTAAAATATTCCCAGTTGAAACTTTGAGCCAGATGTGGATCAACATCGAATCCATACTCTTTTGCCTGATGCAATTTATGAGCCAAGTCTGAGGCATACCACATGACTTTCTTAGGAACACATCCAACATTAACACAAGTACCACCCATCAGTTTTGCTTCGATTAATAATACTTTTGCCCCATAAGATGCTGCTCTTCTTGCTGAAGCAACACCTCCTGAACCACCTCCAATAACTAAATAATTATAATGTTGTTGATTGACTGGAGCCATTGTTGAAAATTGTCTGCTTATACCTACTAATCTTTGAAATACAATGCTTTGCTTTAACATTTATTAAATGGAGTTTGAATAGGAAAAGCAAAAAAAAAAAAAAAAGTTATTTTCAATTGTTTGTCCAAAAAGAAAAGAAGGAAAAATTTCAAATGCCATTTTAGTCATTTTATTTATCCCTAATTTGTCATCACCATTAGTACAATATAGTATGACTACAATATAGTTCTAGTAGATTCTAAAATGTACAGCATATATTCAAACAGAAATACGTCTCTTAATCTGGTTATCACGTTTCCCACAACTATGACAATCTTTGACATGCCTTAAATAAACTTTATATCTATTACCAGCTGGTCTCTTTATATTTATCTTCTTCATCTTGATTTCTTTCAATTCACATTCATATGGGCATATGAAAAACTCCAATTTCTCTCTCTTACCACTATTTGTGAGCAACTCCTCGACACAAGTCCCCGGTTCTTCCACTAAGGACCCGTTGGAGAAAACACCATGCGTAACTGTCATATGGTGCAAGTAAGCAGATGTGTTCAAAGATAAGAAATTAGGTTCAGGGCAATATGGGCACAATCCTTGTGGTCCCATCTCCTGTTTATCCAAATCTTTCCGTATAACACTTGGTTCATAACAATTCAAACGAGCTCTTGGAGCAGGTTCATAAATATAATTGCCATTATCGGCAAATGAATCGTATTCATTGAAATTGTTAGGTACTCGTACGGTTTGCAAGCCACCCAAATTTTGTAAAAGTGGTGTCTCCAATTTTTTCTTATGTTTCTTCAGTGGTGTAACAGGATGTTCAAATTTTCTCTTGGTTTTCGAGATATTTGGTTCCCCTGTTCTTGAAATATCGTTTTCCTTGAAAAAAGGATCTAATTCTGGCATCCAGCTAACAGCACTTGATAACACATTTGCAACGTGATTATCGAATTCATCAAGTGGTAACTCAGATTCTTTTAAGATCTTGCCGCCTGGTGGTAGATGAAGAGTTAAAATATCTTCTTCAATCGAATCCAGCTGTGTTTCAACATCTTCAAATGATATATCATCGGTGATGTCTGTTGGTGTATTTGGTGGTGTCATCCCCTCAAAATAAGCATCTTCAATTGAGATAACTTGTTGAGTTGAGTAATTTTCAATGAAATTCTCAGGTGGTGGAGTTAACACAGCATGAGCTTCGTCAATTTTTGCAAATACTGAAGGTTCAGTGTCTCCAAAAATGCTGATATATTCATCAACATTGAATACGTTTTTTTCTGGTAAAAAACAGTCAAAATCCATAAAATTGAATTCAATTTCTGGAAAATTAGACATTTTTCGTGGTAGAAGATAATGAAAGTATGTTTAGATGAATTGAGATACTAAAGGGAAGAAACTGATGTATTTATATCCTTCCCCCAAGTTTTGATCTGATGTTGTTAAAATTAATTACTTGCATATATCTTGCATTACAGAGATCTGATCTGTTGTTCCTGAAATCCAAAAATGTCAACAAATCTGTATCTTTTCACTATATTATCAACAGAACATTTTCAGATATAAAAAATATTGCATATTGACTAATTGGAAAAAATGTGATTACAAACATTGGATCACTTTGTTTATTTACTATATCTGCATTTGCTCAGGGGTTTACATTTATAAAATATATTTTTTATATCTTGTTTTCTTATTTACTCGTTTGATAAAAAATCACTTCATATTAGAATTAGAAACTGAAATTATCGATTATTACAATGCAGTGAATCTTACAAATGGATCTCATAAGATTAGGAATAAAATCTAATGGAAAGGTGAATTTAGAATGGTTTATTTGTTTAAGAAATTGATAATTTGCTAATATTTTTTCTTAGATTTAATTATATACCAGAAGTTTCAACTTCGATGATACCAGCTGAATTCATGATTTCTAAACAATCTTCGGCTTCTTCAACTTTCATAGTGGCAAAGATCTTATTGACTTCATCCATTTCCTTAGTGGCTAATGCATCTTGTAAATTTTTTGGTAATTGTTGGAATAATTGAAATCTCTCCTTTTGATCTTCAGTTGGTAAGTCAACAGTTAACACGGTGTTATCATCAGTTGATTTCAATTGAATCAAGGCTTCTTCTTCCTCGTCACCCAGTCTTTGAGATTCTTCTTCTCTGATAATTTTAGATCTCGTCTTGATATGATTATACGTGAAGGCAACTTCTTGTAAAAAAGCCTTTGATGCAGGATGTGATTTATCACGAATTCTGCTTATAAAAGTATTCAAAGAACTAAGTTTCACTTCTTTTTCTTTCATTGGCTTTAATAATTCATCCAGGAATCTCAACAATAAAGCCTTGTAGACAATGTTTTTAGCTTTATCATGCTCATCTGCCAATTCGGCATCAAATGCAGTCATCAATAATGCATCTTTCTGTTGTTCACAAATTATGTACAAATGCTGAGCCAAGAAAGAATGAATCTTACCCAAGTCATCTACTGCAATTTTTTCAAATTCCACGGTTTCATCAAGAAGTTCCAATTCTCCCAATTGATCTATAGGTTTTGAAGGTTTTGACTCCTTGCTGATATCCTTCTTAACAGGTGAATTAATAGTTTCAATAACCTGTTTAGTTGAAGCTTTTGTATCAGGCTTAGAAGAATCACCTTTATTGATGATTGTTGAACTGAATCCTTCTCTTAAATCATCCATTTCAATATGATTCAGTTTCTCCTCTTGTAATTTTTGCAAAGTTGATTCTTGTTCAACAATCAAGTCATCGATTTTCTTCTTATGTTTTGCCAATGCTTCTCGAAGATTTCCATTATTGACCTCTTTACTCTCTTTCAATAATTCATGTTTCAATTGAATTATTAAATCTTCAATTTGCTCATTGTATGGCAATGTCTCCTTTGGATCAACCAATTCAGATTGGAAAGTCTCATTTTTATCAAATTTAGAATCCAAATACAGAAAAGCAGATGATTCATTTGATAAATCCAGTGGAGATGCCAATAACAGGTCGACTCTATCATTTAAATGAGAGTACATTTGTAAATTGACGGTAATCTGGTTGATTTGGGCATTTCTTTGCAGTCTCTTTTCATGGATATCTCTTTGTTTCCATCTAATGAAAGACAGTTTATCAACATTTGGATGAACTTCTACATCCGAGTCATCACTTAACTCGATATTATCAAATTTACTATAATCAATCATTATTTAAATAAATTATCTTGTCGAATTCAAAAATTTTCTCATTAATAAAAGAAAAAAATTAAATAACAAAAAAACAAAGAAAAAAGTTACAGCTTCAGGTAATCTATAGAATATTCTAAGAATGTTTGACATTGAACAGGTTCAATTGCAGTTCAATATCAACAATGATATCACCGACTTGAAGATAAATAGCAATATCTTGTATCTATCCACTAGACTGGTGATATATAGGATTGATTTGAGTGAACCAGAGCTTGTATCAGAGTTTGAGATAGTCTCCACCGATAATGACCAGATAGAAGATATGTTTCTTGACCTGAAAGGGTTTCACTTGATAGCCAAAACAAAGAATTTGAATTACTATTATATAAATAAGGATTTCAATCTGCCGAAATCATTAAACAAGCTTAAAGGATTTGACGTAAATTGTGTTGAATTTTGTTTTAATGATATGGGAGATGAATACATACGGGCTAATAATTCTGGTTCCATCTTGGTAGGTGTGAATTCTGGGATAGTGTATGAGGTAATTATAGATATATCTGGTTTGAATAACGAGTATTTTAACAATAAATTGGAAAAATTGGTGAGACAAGTCTTCAAATGTGATCATCCAATTAATGGAATACAATTGAAAGTACTGGGTTCAGAGTTTAATATCATCATTTCAACAACAAAGGAAATTCTCCTTTTCAAAGATTTCAAAATACCAAAATTCCACCATAAATCATCTAATTTTAGTCAATTGCTGAAACTGATACCACAAATTTTAAGCCAAAACAATTCAAAGACAACTCATAATTCAAAAGTATTCTGTTCAATCTCTTCAACAGATGAAGTTACATTGATCAATTCTGACAATTTCAAATTAAACAAGTTCAAAATCAAAGAGAATGAAACAGTGAGGTCGATATTGTTATCACAATTCCATATATTTGCCTTGTTAGAAACAAAACTTGTAACTTACAACCAGCTAAACACTGAAATGGTTTCCGAATTTCAATTAGATCAAAATGAAATTTTCTTAGGACTAACATCTGATCTCATGGAGAAGACTTTTTGGCTCCATTCTTCCAACAATTTATACGAAATCTTGATTGAAAATGAAACCAAAAATATTTGGCAAATAATGTTATCACAAGAATTGTTTGATGAAGCATTGGACTCATTAAGTGAGAAAGATGTTATCAGCAGAGACTTAGTTTTGACCAAGAAAGCTGAGATGCTCCTTGAAACTGGCCAATTACAAGAAGCTGCTGATATTTTCAGTAAGACAAGCAAGCCCACAGAGGAAGTCATATTATCACTTAAAGATGATCTCGAATCAACACTAATTTATCTTAGAGGAAAACTTGTCAATTTGCCGAAGACCCAAATTATGCAAAAGATAACATTAAGTAGTTGGATTGTGGAGAAATACATGGAAATCTTAAATAATTTTGACAATCAAATTAACAGTTTCAATAACACTACAATATTGAACAATTCTCAAGAAACTCATGAAACTGAAGAGACAACATTAGTTGACTTGAACAATAAGCAAAAGAAAATAACACAAGATTTCGAGTCTTTTTTGTACCAAAATTCGAAGTCTTTGCATAAGCAAACGATTTACCAAATTATCACGTCTCACAATAGAAAATCAGAGCTCTTATATTATGCAAATTTGATAAAAGACTATGATTTTGTATTAAATTATCATATCAATTTAGGTAGATGGGAAGAACTGTTAAAAGTTTTGTTACTTTTGTTTGGCAAAAATTCAAACAATGAAAGCAATTTAAGTTATGTATATAAATATGCTAGTGTCTTATTGATGAATCAACCAAAGGAAACAATCAATACTTGGATGAAAATTAATGATTTCACTGAGTTGAATTTCAATAGGTTACTACCGGCCATGACTACTTATAATAAGATAGTTTGCAATAGTTTAAAATGGTCTGATAACGAAGCATTGAAATTGCTACAGTACTTGATTGAGCAAAAATCCAAGAAAGATAAAGCCATACATAACACTTATTTATGCTTATTAGCTTCGTACCCGTATGGAGATGGTGAAGTACAAATTTTAAAATATTTGGAGAAAAATGTTGGAGGTGGTTTCAACTCATCAGAACCGAAAGAAGTATGTTTTGATACCGATTTCATCTTGAGATTGTGCAATAAATATAAGAAAATTAAGTCATTGATCTATATTCACTCAATTTCCGGGGATTATGAAGAAGCTGTGAGCTTGGCTTTACAAAATGACTTGATAGAATTGGCCACGGTAATTGCTGATAGACCACTGAAGAAGACCGATTACTCATTTATTGAAGAAGAAAATGATGAGAATAACAGATTAAGAAAGAAATTATGGTTAAACATAGCTCAAAAATTGATTCAAGAAGTTTTGAAAAATGATAAATATTTGGTTCAAAATAAGAATGAAATCGTTATTGGCAACGAAAAAGGTGAACCTGTGAATATCAACAAGAAGAGTCCTAACATTCAAAAAGTGTTGAGATACATTTTGAATAAATCTAATAATGGTGATACAAAATTGATCACGATCCAGGATTTATTAGGCTTATTCCCAGATTTTATGGTTATCGATAATTTCAAAGAAGAAATAGTCAACTCGTTGGAAGAATACTCTTCACATTTGAATAAGTTAAATGAAGAAATGACACAAGCCTTGGGAACTTCACTGAAATTGAAATCAGAGTTGAAAGAATTGGAAAGAAACAGATTTTTAACGGTTGAACCTAAAGAATCATGCTCTATATGTAATAAATTGTTGATAACAAGGAAATTTTTCACTTATCCTTGTTTCCATTCGTTCCATCAAGACTGTCTAGTGACATGTTATAAAGGAAGTAAGAATTACAAAGTTAAGAACAAATTGTACGTTCTTGAGAAGAAATTAGTGAATTTCAAAAAATTGAGCGATCAAGAAGGTATTAATGAAGTGAAGATTGAAATTGACGACACCTTAAGTGAAAAATGTGTATATTGCGACTTGAAAATCAGTGAAATCGATGATTCATTTGTCCTGGATGACGATGATGACGACTTCTAATGCCATTAATAAATGTATCTAAATTATAAATTCCTGTAGGAGAAAAAAAAAAATAACAACAACCGAAAAAAAAAAAAAACACACACATCAAAACATATCATCAGATCAGATAATAATACTTGATATCTATCGAGAATGAACGAGAAAGTATTGAAACAGTTTTACCAATTGAAAACATTAGATCCAGATGATTATATCTCTCACTCAATCCAAACAGTGGATTTTGAGAACGACCAAGATTTGAATAAACAATATGATTTACTCCAGAAGTTGATAAACTCGAATAGTACTACAGGATCTCACTTATTGAATGGGAGCAGTAAGAAGAAAGATGACGCAGAGCCATTGGGATTTAATGAGTCAATAGTCGAAGAGCTTCTTGAAAATGATATCATTGATGATAGTAGAGATCCATCTAAGAGGAAATATTTCATCAGTGACAAAGATTTTGATGCTAAGAAATATTTGCAACTTCACCAGGCAAGATCCAAAAATGAGTTATATTCGAGATTGGATTTTCTTGAGAATGAGATCTCGGCAAGACAGGAAAACCTTGATGTTGTGTTGCACAATGAATTTGTGAGGTTTATCACCATAAAGAATTCACTTGGTGATACTATGGATAGATTTGAAAAACAAAAAGACTTGCAAAGTTTCACAACATTGGGAGAAAATTTGAAGCAAGCTTCACAGGAGTCTGATAATATATTGATACCACTGATGAATGCCAAAAATAAAGAGTCAATGTTAAGAGGTGCCTTAAATTTTGTCAGTGAGCACAAATTTATATTCAACTTACCTCCAAATCTTCAAAATGATATCAAGACAAAAGACTATGATTCCTTAATATATGATTACAATAAGGGGAAATATCAATACACCAAGGTGCTCGATTCCGTTGAGCGTGGAGAAATTTCTGAATCAAATGCCATGCTCTTAAGTAAGATTTGGGCAGAAGTTGAGAACACCGTGAATGAATACAAGAAATTGACTTGGGATAAATTGAATAACATAAATATCGATAATTTGAACAGCTCATCGTATAACATTTCGACAAATATCAACAGTGAACATAATTACATTGCATTGATCTATAAATTGTTAGAATTGAATGTGGAAGATAATCCTATAATAGATTTTATCAATATTCAATATTACAAAATTGAAGGAGAGATTGAAGAAATTTATAACAGTTATTCTAAAAATATTTCACTATTACAAAAAAACATATTGAACACATATAGTTTAGAGTCTGCTTCTCCGTTATCTTTCTTGATACGACTGATAAAAGATGGGAACCATTTAAATAACAGTGATTTAATATCGGATCTTCCATTGGTACAAGAACTTTGGAAATTGATACAGCAGTTTGTCTCAAATTTCACATCATTAGTACGCAAAATTGTTAAATTTAGTTCCATCATTGATTTTGTTGTCAATGGAGATTTCTTACAGCAACATAATGAATATAAACTGAAGAAAACCGGGAACGAGTACCAAATGGATAGCACTAATATTGAAAGACATTTGAGATTTGAAAATTATGAGATTGCCAAAATCAAATCTCAAAATGAAAAACTTATTTTGAAAATATGTGATAGTCTTATTGCCTTTTTCACGAATACAATTAATGAGTTTCAATCTTCATCATCGACTTCAATGTTTTTCTATTCAAATGAAGATATCAAGAACACACCTTTTGAGTTTGGGTTCTTGCCTCCTTTCACAAATGCCATTACCGCTTGTATGCAAAATATGCAACTTTTCAATACGATATCATCTGATTTCCAAAAATTGATAAGCTCAAAGACAATGATTTCGAGAAACAAGACAGTTGTTGATCTGCTTTATGCCACATGTGTTAAAGTGAACCAAGCTTTGCAAAGTTCTGCAATGACTGTATTGACCTATGATATGAAATATTCGTATATGTTAGACTTGGATGATGATATCAATTTAATTGAATTGATCGAATTATATTACAATTTTTACATCAAGAAGGCTTCTAGTTTGGTTTATCAACAAGAAATTTCAAATGATTTCAAAATTCAACCTTCTTCCAAATTGTTGAAAACTCATGAGAGCGTTTTTTTGAAAAGTTTGAATTTCTTTATTGAGTCAAATTTGAAGAAAAATTTGATCGATGATAACGAGGATGCCAAATTTAAGACATTGATGAATTTTTATAAGTTGCAAAATGAAGTTAAAGCTAATATTTTAACGAGATATGATCAATCTTTTAAATCCAGTTTATTGCAACAGAAACTTGCCTTATTTGGAATCTTGGATAATCTTGAATTAGAGATCTTCGATAACTTGACTGCTCCAATAACGAAAAACATTATATCTACTTTCAATTCAAATATCAAAGTGTTGTTAGTGAGTCGTCCCACCGGTGTCTCCAAATTGATCAAGGAAATCATATCTACCTTGGTTACAACAAAAGTTAAAACATTACATTTGAAATTACCAAGTTTTCTTAGTTTCAAAATAATTTCAAAATTGATCAATGACACACTTATCAAGTTTCAAGATTTCATCAAATCAAGTGATGTATTTGATCAAGTATTGGTAGATTTGAAATTTTTTGAAAATTATTTCCACGATTATTTAAAACAAAATGACGTCTTACTCAAATCTATTGAAAAGATTTATGGTATATTGTCAAATAAAGTTAACTTGAGAAGTGTTACTCCGGCAATAGATGTCGTGGTGGATAAAGCTATTCAAGATAGTAAGATTGAATTAGATTAGTCTTTTACGTGCTTTAACAATAAATAATAATACAATTCTTACTATACATCAAGGTGTAACCTCATTAATTTTTTTCATCAACGTTTCCAACTCATCGACCAAGCTTCTCCCATTCTGTTCTAATTTATAGTTATAATTGAAATATTTCAACTTGATCATCTCGTAATAAATTTTCAAACTTTGTCCATTGATAATATCATATTCATCATTAGTCTCTTGAGATGATTGTGGTTGATCCTTGTTATAAGGATAAATAGTATACATAATATCCCATTCTATCTCTGATTCATGTGCGTAAATACTTCTCAACTGTCCCAAGACCCATAATTGCCTCTCTTTTTCAAAAGGTGATACTGGAGAAACGTCATGCCTGAAAATTTCTTCATCAGCATTTACGTATTGGCTCATTCTCTTCTCATGTGTTTTCATGAGTTTGTTCCATTTATAACGGCACTGGATTCTAGATCTCTTACCGTTCATTTGCTCACTCACCAATGTCCAATTGATGATCAGTGGCTCATTTTCTTTTTCAAGTGTGGATAACATCGAATTCACAATTGCTCTCAATATTGTTTCTTCTTCCTCGGACCACTTTGATGACGACCTGTTGTTCCCACATTTAACATAGTTTCTAAATCTATCTCTACAATCTTCTGGCATTCTACCCATTATCCCACCAATGAGTTTCCAATTACCAGGGTTTTCCAGGGCCAACCTTCCTAATTCCAGATCATCTTCAGGTGACCATTTACCTCTAACTTGGAAAATATGGTACGATCTTCTGACATGCTTATACAATGAGGCTCTTGTCCTTTGTGGTAAAACTTTTTGAAGAGATTCCCAAAAATGATCTTTTTGTCTCTTATTTGACCATATTCTTTGACACATTTGTTCTCTTGTCATGTTGTTGATCTGACAGAAAGCCAAGATATAATTATCAATTGCCTCTGTTTCTTCTTTTGAAAAAGTTTTACCCTGTTGGATGGAAGAAGGCTGACTAATGGATTGTCTTTGCTTTTTGGATTTTTTACCACCTACAGTTTCAAGCTCATTTGACTGATTAGGTATAACTTCAGTTGAATTTTGATCATTTGATCCTTCTCTCTCAGTAGATGTGAGCCAAGGATGAGCCTTATTAACAACATCTGCTACTATCTGTGCATTCTCATTACTTGTCAACTCTTTATTCTTCTTAACATTTTTCTTTCTTCTATTCTGGGTTTCATCTTTCTCAGTTTTCACAGGCCTTGCAGAAGCAGCAGCAGCTGCTGCTGCAACAACTGCTTGTGCAGCTTGCTCTTGTAATTGTTGGTCTTCATGATTCTTGTCCTGATGTTGTTGTTGTGATTGTTGATGCTGCTGTTGATGTTGCTGACTTTGAGATTGATGCTGTTGATTTTCTTTAAAATAGTCAGAAACTGCTTGGACATTGATAGGACCAAACTCATTTTCCAACTCCCTGGCATTCATAATAGCAGCATGGACCAACTGTTCATGATCTGTTGGTGGCATACTACCATCAAGATTTGATAATTCAGGGTCAACACTTAAACTTTCCATCTTCTTTCTCGATTTTTTAGATCTCTTTGGTGTTGTTGATGATGACATATCATCGGTGTTCAAGAATGGAACACTACCATCATCGTCCGAGGCCAAGTGATCATTAACATTAGAAGAGTTGTTTTGGTCATGATGGTGAGATGAACTTTGAGTAGATGCATTAAGTTCTTCTTCTAAGAAACCTGTCCATTGTTGAAATTCGTTTAAACTTGTGATCTCATCAGCAAATTGTAATTTTCTCTTTCTGTTGTTTTGATTTAAACCATTGCCGTTTGAAAGAAGACTATTGATAGCACTGTTACTGATACTGCTACTGCTATTCCCACTGTTATTTCCATTACTTGTCTGATGTGAGTCCATGTTACCCACTAACTTCATCACAGCAGCTTCCACATCGACATCATTTGGTTGATTTTTATTTCCCAATTGCAATAAAGCTCTGGCACCACCTAACTCATTACCGAACTCTTCCTCCCCTCCTTGAATATTATCATGGTGTTCATGGTTGTTCTTGTTATTATACTCTTCAGCCATGGTGATGATAATATAAATATATAATATAAGTTACCCTCTTGATGATAAGAAAAGTTACCCTATTATGAACAGATGCTTTCAGTTCGCTTTTTTTTTCGATTTCAACAAAATTTTTTTTTGTCTTTTTTTTTTTTTTTTCTGTAAGAGGATAACAGGGGCTGTGGGAATTGGCATATCGATGATTAGATCTCTTGATTGTAGTATAGATCATGATAATGGACAGATGACTACAGATGGCTTATGTTTCCAAATGATTAACGTACAATAATATATATATTTATATTTATATTAAAAACTAAATACTAAATTAAACAAGATAACTTAGAATTTTGAGAATTTTTTGCTGGCCTTACCACTTGATGAAGCAACTTTTAAAACGTTGAATCTAACGGTCTTTGATAATGGTCTACATTGACCAACAGTGACGATATCACCAACTTCAACACGGAAAGCTGGGGAAACGTGAGCAGCCAAGTTCTTGTGTCTTTTTTCGTATCTGTTATATTTTGGAACGTAGTGTAAGTAATCTCTTCTGACAATGATGGTTCTGTGCATCTTGGTTGAGTGAACGACACCAGTTAAGATTTTACCTCTGATTGAGATGTCACCAACGAATGGACATTTCTTGTCAATGTATGAACCTTCAACAGCAGCTTTTGGGGTCTTGAAACCTAAACCAACATCCTTGAACCATCTCTTGGTTCTTCTGTTGGCCTTAGCCTTTGGGTTAGTGAAGATGTGTGGTTGCTATAAATTGTAATGTTAGTACTCATTTTTCTTTCCATGTTGAATTCAATATAATAACAATCAATACAAAAACAAATGACAATATAAGCAATACAAAAACTAAGTGAAAATAAAGGTTATCACTATTGTAATAATTTTCAACATTCCATGGGTTTATTCCGTTCCTCTAAATTCTGAGAAAAATATTTATGCCTTGATAGAAAAATGTTTAAGATTATTTATGACATAGGGTTTTCTTGCTGTTTCTTTCGAATCATTTGATTACCCATATTTCTGATACTCATTCCCCTTAATGTAGACAAAAATAAACGTATATAAAACTTGAATACTTATTGATTTAAAATTTTTTTGAAAAACTCCAAGTGAAAAATTTCATGACTTGGGATATTATCGTTTTGTATATGTAGATGATGATATAGTTTAAAATGAAGTGTTATTATTTGATAATATTAATGAAACTTACCTTTTGGAAAGCTCTTTCTGATTGAACTGTTAATTCAGTAGCCATCTTGTCTTAATGTTGATACTTTATTCAGATATGAAAATGTAGTAAGTAATTTTTTTTAAATTTTTAACAAAAGAGAAGAAAAAAAAAATTGTGAGCAGCGAACAGAAGACAAAATTTTCCAAGTGCATAAAAAATCAATAGTTACCAATTAAGATGAATTATCACCATACACGACCATACACACTGAGCGTGACTGTTTGAAAAAGATCATAACACCAATATATCTCACATGACCCAATAGGGTGAAAAACCCTAAAATTTTATATGTGATTTTCAACAGCAGTAATAATACGAGAGGTCATAGTGAAGCTACAGACTAATATCCAAAACAACTCTCTTTAAGCTGTTGTCCGATATATCCAATTTCTTAATGAGCTTTAACTATTACTACTATGAGCAATCTCAGATGATGTCAGGAGTCGAGGAAAGAAAAAATCATATAGAGCAAGAAAGATCTTCGAAGTAGCAAATCTACATCTCTCGCTTAAAGCCCCGTCAGTAATAATTGACTAGCAATGACAACTTGAAACAAATTTCACCATACACATACCACTACCACGAAGCTGTAATACAAATGTGAAACTACAAGCATTATTAAGGGGGGGGGGTTTGTAAATCATTTTGAAAGTCTCCAAGGCTTTTAAACTCCCCTGACGTATCGTGCCTTAATATGCCTCCCATCAAATAAGATTTCAAAGATCTGGTGTTGAAATTTAAAGTTGCACTATAACTGCCACCACAATTAATTCGAGAAGAAGCTTTTTCTTAGAAAACGGCGAAGTTTATTAATAGGGCAATGCTGTCAAAACAATAGGTGTAAAAAAAAAAGTAAAGATTTCATGCATGTAATATATTCAAGCCCCTTAACTTGTTTAACTTTATTAAAATATAGTAACTGTCATAACTACGAACCGTGGTTTAAATTAGCAAATGAGATATATCAATGGCTTTTGCTAATAAGAAAGAAAGCATATAAAAGACCGGCAAATTAACCACATTTTGACACTTGTAAAACCCATCGATTTACATAGATCAAAAATTACTCAACATGAAATCATTCACCGTCTTAACATCAATTGCTCTTGCTGCTTCTTCAGTCGCAGTTGCAGCTCCTGCACCACCACAAGCACCAGGAAATGGAACTGTTCCACCTCCTTTGTTTGATGAGAAACCAACAGGTGTCTTCAAACGTGGACTTGAATCTCCACCACCACCTCCACCACCACCATCTGGTGCTTCATTACCACCACCAATCCCAACAGGTATTGTCAAACGTGATTTAGGTGAATCAGTACCACCACCACCACCATCTGGTACTACTCCATCTGGTCCACCGGTTGCTTCGGGATCAGCAGGTGCTCCACCACCACCAATCCCAACAGGTATTGTCAAACGTGATTTAGGTGAATCAGTACCACCACCACCACCATCTGGTGCTAGTCCTTCTGGTCCACCTCCACCTCCTCCATCTGGTGCTTCATTACCACCACCAATCCCAACAGGTATTGTCAAACGTGATTTAGCTGAATCAGTACCACCACCACCACCATCTGGTGCTAGTCCTTCTGGTCCACCTCCACCACCTCCATCTGGTGCTTCATTACCACCACCAATCCCAACAGGTATTGTCAAACGTGATTTAGGTGAATCAGTACCACCACCACCACCATCTGGTACTACTCCATCTGGTCCACCGGTTGCTTCGGGATCAGCAGGTGCTCCACCACCACCACCTTCTTTTGATGGCCCAGCTCCAACTGAAGCTTTATACAAACGTGAATTTCCTCCTTTGGAATCTGCCAAGATTGCTTCAGCCCCATTCCCTGAATCAGCAGCTCCTTCAGTAGCTCCTCCTTTCCCATCATTTGATGCTCATGCACCAGAGTTTTCAAAACGTGGATTCACTGAACAAGGGGATCAAGAAGGAAAACCGGCTCCTCCACCAGCTCCTTCAAGTTTGTTCAATGCTACTCAAACCGCACCTTCTATCCCCCCATTTGAACCATCAACACTTGTTACTCAGTTGATCTGATAGATAAAACAATTCTATTCCAAAACTTTATTTTTCTTAACATTTCATATATTCTTTATAGATGGCCGGTCTCATTATAAAATTTCGTTTTAAAAAATTCATTATTTCTTCTTAAAAAGGATACTTGTAAAGTAAATTGCGTTAGTTGTCTGAGACAATAAGAAAACCGTTTTGAAATTTAAGTTATTATACATATTCTATTTACTACCCAAAGGCCTGGTTATCAACGGTAGGTGAGACATTGCCATTATTCGGTGAAACATTTTGATACGGTAATAGGCAAGTGTCAAATAAAATATGAAATCTCGAAAATTGGGGAAATTGAATGTTATCTTTTATAGGAACACTGATGGAGATCTAACGCTTACAAAAAATTTTTTTCTCCGTGTCCCTATCACCTGGTCCCAGTTATCAGATAGCATCGGAGCCTAAAGCAGTAAAATAGATTTATAGGGGGACTGCAGAACTGCCACTGATCGATCTGATAACGTGATGCTTAGCTTTTTTTTCTTTTCTTAAGAAAATGTTTCTCTCTAAATGTAGCCTACCACTGCCGTGTTTCTATTGTAAAAATCTGCTCCAGAAGCAATTTAGGGCAATTTCATAATCTTATACTACTTCATTAATGGTGTTATTCAAAGCTGAATCACCTTTGAGTAGTATATCTTTGTATGAGAGGTCCAATGGTGTGTGGTTAGCAGTTTGCTTATTTATGCAAGCCCTGTGATTGGCTGAAGATCAAAAAGATTAGTCTCAGAGATTTGTTGTTTACGGACACGACACTCTTTGATCGAAATTTTTCTTCGATTTTTTTGCCTTTTTTTGCCAGGGAAGTCTTTGAAACATATATATATATATATATACATTAGTAATGACAGCTTCTTCAGATTCGGACTCCATTACTGAAGATAAGAAAATGATGGTGTCAGCTCCAGTCGTCAAGGCTGAACCACTGAGCCCCACCAGTATTACAATGAAATCAAATCAAGGTCAATCTTGTTCTAACTGTGGAACTACGAAGACTCCTTTATGGAGAAGAGCAGCTGATGGTACACTAATATGTAATGCCTGTGGGTTGTATTATAGAGCTAATAACCATCATAGACCAGTGCATTTAAAGAGACCTCTTCATGTGGTGGCACTTTCACAGACAGAGTTACACGAAGGCACTTGTAAAGGTGATGGGAGGTGTAATGGAACAGGAGGCTCTCTGGCTTGTAGTGGTTGTCCACTGTATAATAATAGAGTGGTGATACCGAGTCATGCCGGAAACTCAGCAAATTCAACACCACCTCTGCAACCACCTAAATCACCAAATGAATCAGCAACAACGACAACGAAGCAAGAAGATTCCGGAGATGAATCTGTGGCAATAGCATGCACGAACTGTGGTACCACCGTGACACCATTATGGAGACGTGATGATGCCGGTAATAATATATGTAATGCTTGTGGGTTGTATTATAAGTTGCATGGAAGCCATAGACCTATCAAATTGAAAAAATCAACCATCAAGAGAAGAAAGAGAAATCCAACAGGTTCCTCACTGCATGATTCACCTTCAAAGACAACATCACCTACTATACCTCAGACAATTCAGAAGCAAACACCACCACCTCCAAGTCTAATAACTCCAGAGAGTTCACTGCGACACAACAATTATGGAGAAAAAATCACCTTGCCTCCATTAAATTTGCCAGCTATCGATTTTACACACTCTTACAGATCAAATATCATGATACCTAAATTAGACAATCCATCAGGTGTGAAAAATTCATCTGGAAAAGAAAAGACATATTCACCTTCTCCAGCACCCGAAGCTAATAGAAAATCAACGACACCTTCCACAGCCATGAGCATGAGCTCACTTTTGAATTGATCTACCTCTTTAATTTATTAGTATATATACAAGTATATAGATATTTATAATTTGCTTTTAGGCCCATCAGAAATAAAAAAAAACAGAAAAGTTATCTAGGAGTTTTTAATATACACGATTATGCTATGTAGCTATTGCTGAAGTAGGTCTAACTCTACCTTCTCTCTCCAATGGAGGCAACTCACTATTTTCATTTTCAACATACGGTACACTTCCCATCAAACCTTTACTTTCAGCAAATTTACTATTTCTCTCAAATTGAGGATCTTCTTGGTAATATTCATCAATGATTGGATGTAACAACACCGTTTGCTTCTTGATAGTTAATGTGGAATTAGTTGGTACTGCGATCCAGTCGCCTCTTTCAAAAGTCAATGGTTCCGAAGAAATCATAATGACATCTTGTAATCTGTCTTTTCTCTCCATTTTGAATTGTCCCGGCTCGTACTCCACGAAATTGGAACCGGTGCTGAAATGTAACGATGCTGCTTCATCTGTCTTAGAACTGATATAACGTGAAACAACAATGGTAGAACCATCGGTGACTGCAAAATTTAAAAGTGATGGCTCTTTAGGTCTCGAGGGCAATTCACTTTGCCACAAATTGATATATTCTATAGTTTGGAGTAATGCTTTCCTTAAACAGTTGTGACTTATTTCTCCTGGTTTAGATGTAGTGTCACAACCTAATTTGTCTAAACAATCCAAGAACAAGATAAAACAACATTCACTATCCGTCGAACCTTGAACCAAATTATAATACTCATCTTTGATATGGTTCATTAATCTCCTCTTGATCATGGCAAAATTAGAGACTCCACCGTTATGCATAAAACTCAAATTGTGATATGTGAATGGATGACAATTTGTTTCACTCAACACACCATATGTTGAAGCTCTCACATGGGCGAAAACCAAGTTGGATTTTGTCTTTTCAGCAATAACCTCAAGATTCAAATTATTCCAGGCTGGAGTAGTGGCTCTGAAAGTACATGGACCTTCAATATCACTTGCACTTTCTGGATAATATGAAATACCAAACCCATCAGCATTTACTGAGATGTTATGCATCCGAAGTCTTGAATCATAAGACTGTTTGATAATAGAATGAGCAGGTCTAGTCAATAAGTTTGAGAGTAGAATTGGGTCTCTCCCTTTAAATACTAAAAAACGACACATCTTGATGTTTGATAGGAGTTTAAATGATGACTATTTTTTTTTTTTTTTTTGTTTTAAGCTTTTTAATTTTTTCATGAAGAGGAAAATTTACTGTGGCTTTTTTCTCTACAGTATGACAAGATAACAAATATTTGATAAGATTTAATACAAAATAGATAGTCGAAAAGTAAGTAATAACAACAATAATAAAACAGGACAGGGATGATGAGTCACATCATATTCCTAATGACATCAATGAACCAACAAAAGTGAAGATCAATCTTGATCTAACTTCGTTGATATCTTCTGGGACTAACCAAATCAAGGCACCTAATTTTCTAGCAATAGAAATGGCAAGTCTTGCATTGGCATATCTTTCTTCTTCAGTATTACCTGGAGTGACCAAGTCGTAATCAACATAACCTGGTTTTAAGCCGTTTAAGACGTCAAGTAACCAAACACCGGTAGCCAATGAAGGGTCTTTGAAAGATCTGATGCTTGAAGATTTACCACCTTTGACAACGAGCAGTTGGGCCCATTTTAATATATCACTGTCTGTCATTTCCTTACCGTTAGCAGATAATGAATGTAAAGTTAAAGTGATATTTCTTCTCATCAATTGCCATACAAGACCCAAAGTCAAAACTTTTGTACCATCCAAGATATCGGAACCTTCGATACCAACCAAGGAGAACCTATTAGCTTTACCAATTTCAACACAATAATTTGTGTTCTCCAAGGCTTTGAATCTTGATACTTCAGCACCACTTGCTGGCCTCTTGTTAACATGTTTCCAACTAACAGAACCAGGCATAACTTTATCAAATGCTTGTAATAAGACAACACCATCTTTGACATCTTCAAATAATGACACAACTGGAGGATCAACGTCCAATGAATTCAACCACAATGTAAAGACTCTTGCTTCTCTTTCACCTTCAGCATCAAACTCTTCAATTTCTGGTTTCTCGGATTCTTCAATTGGGTCCAAACCTGGCCATGTGTTGAATAAATGGGCAACAAAAGCCAAATTCAATTTTGGATTACCAGCAACCAATGAAGTTGGTGTCAAATATTTTCTACAACCAATCTTGTCTGCATTTGCCAATACTTGTTCAGCTCTGGTCAACAAATCGGAAGTTTGTAAAGGCAGTCTTGAACATTGATCTGGTTTCAATTGGTTCAAAAGAATGGTATAGTTTTCACCATCTGAGACATCTTTAGAGAAATTTGTCACTTTTCTATTCCAATTTGCCAGTTTCAAATGGTAATTGAACCATCTTAACAATATTTGTTCAGGTGGTAATCTTAAAAATTGTTCCAAAGATTCATCTTCCTCTAACAAACGATACAATTCAGGATGCAACTTGATATCAATCTTACTCAATAAACCTCTTCTAATAATTTGCCAAATTAAACCCAAAATCAAATGTTCTTTACCTTCTATAATATCTTCTGCATGAACATTGACCACTATACAACCAATGGCTTTTGCTGAATTGATAACAATGTTGGCATTTTCGGACATGGTGAAATTGTTTAAAGTCTTTCCCTTTTTTGGGAAATTCAAAACTCTTGTATCAATGGTATCTGGAACAGAATCATTGATCAATTTTGATAACAACAAACCATCAGTACATTCATCGAAAAGTTGGAAAGTGTCCAATGGCAATGGTAATCTATTACCAATATCTGCATCTCCGGCCAAGACAGAATTAATATGTCTTGTGAATTCCACTCTTTCTTCATCATTAATTGTATGTGTGGTACCAGAAGTTCTACCACTAACAACAACTTTAGCATTGGCCCCGGAGCCCTGATGATGGACAGTGGAAGAAGAAGGTTGAACTTTCAATTCTTTCAATTTGGCAATCAATTCAACAAAATCGTCCAATTCAACATGTCCAGAAGCATCAACACTGACTTGCTTTAAAGTGTTTCTGACTTCATCGTAGGTACCTTTCCCCGATTGAGATACACTTTCGATAACTTGTTGTTTATCGGCCCAACCTTTATCTTCAGAATCAATCGATCTGAAATCTTCAATTACTCCGAAAAGGTCCTCCTGGTTCAAAACCGGGAATTTTTTCTTCTCAATGTTAGTAAACAGGAAACAATTCTGTCAATCTCAATTGAACACTTACTTGTAATTTAACAATATTCATTCTTTATTCAATAATTAACTATATATATTTATAAAATTGATTAAGCAACAGAGTTTATAATTTTTTCTGTTGATGGCTGAACTTTTTTTTTTTGTTCTATAGTAAAATAATGGTAATATTGTACACTACTTTATTTACACACTTTGCCCCTTTATGAGTGACTTCTTTAAGTGATGGGATTGTGCCTCATTTGGAGGAACCGAAGATGGCACTGTTCTAGTTCTATCTTTGTGGACTCTTTGTCTTGTCCCGGTAGACATATCAACACTTCGTCCAACTCATCTTCGTTCAAGACTTCTTCGATACCATCGTTCAGTTCGAAATTGAAATATAAGCTTGTTGTTACTTCTGCTTGTTCAAGTGCCTTAACTTTGGAAGTTCGCAAACTGTGATTGGAACTGAATATGTGGTAGTCATAGTCGTTGATATCTTCCTTCTTGTGTAGCACAAATCGCGTCATGGGAGGCAGCTCATCATCACTCTTGACAAAAGGTGGTGGCCTCAATCTCTCGCTCGTGTTGTCTATTGTAATATTGGATGAACTATGATTTGAGCTGAAAGTGGAACTGGGTGTGAACAGGTGTTGCGTGATTCTTTTGGAACGGGGACTCTTGGGTACTGTGTGTGATGTGGAAGGGTGCAAAAATTGAGGTGGTTGGTCCATTCCAGGGGAAGAGAGCTCTTCTGCTGCTCTTCTAGTACTCTTGACAGGTTTCATCTTCTTGGTTATCCCCAAGAAGAGCTGCCTTCTTACATCATGGCTCTGAGATTTTGTATTACTTGACATTACTGATAATATCTTTTGATTACACAATAATTTTGTTTATTTTTAATTATCTTTTTTTTTTTTCCTACAACAAATAATTGTTCTATATCATCAAGTTGTTTTCTAAACAGTGGCAACCACATCCACTTGGACATGCTGTTTGTTGAAGTTTAGTCCACCATTGAGATGCACATTCAGCATGTAAAATATGAGCACACCTGGAGCATACAAATAATCTTTTATTGACAAGAAGTCCGCAATAGTTACAAGCTTTTGATTTCGATGCTTCAGGGACATATAATGGATCTTCTGGATCTATCTGTTTTGTCCATGAGTTGCTGTAGCCTATGCTTCCTTTATGAATATCGAACTCCGAGTCCGGTGGTGATGGCTCATTGCCATTTCTTGGGTAATTGAATTTCAAAATTTTCACCCTTCCAGCATGTAAACCCCACAGATACAAGATGGATGCATATTCTTCTCTGTATTGTCTCAATTTAAACTCATCTAGCGAATCTAACATAGACATTGAATATACTTGATCGTATAAATCCAATGTATCTTCGTTGAAAATTTCGACCTTAACTTCAGGTGCCTCCTGTGATTTTTGGGATTGTTGCTGTGCAGTGGTAGTGGTACTTGCCATAGATGAGTGCCTGCTAAATACAGGGGCACCGCTACCCATAATCGACTGAGAACTTAAATGCCTCTCATCTCTTATGCTAGAAATGGATGGAGTATGGAAATACGATACTTGTGATCTAGCCAAGTCACTAATACTTTCTCTGTGCATTGGATGTGGAGATTGGATCTGTTTTTTGAAATAGCTATTAAATCTATCCGGGGAACTGGATTTGAAGCTTTTTTGATCAAATGAATAAATTGAACTGGCAACAGAGTTTATTCGAGGTGGGCCCAAAAATTGAGTCTTCCCCAATGATGGATGCGAAAATGAACTGTCTGATATGCTGAATGCCACAGTGTTTTTCAAATGTCCCGCTTCCTTCTTATAAGGTGTATGAATTGGAATTGTTGGATCTGACTTGTGATTTTGATTTTCAAATAGGATACATGATAACATCAGCAACATTTGAATATCAGCTTTCTTCTCATAATATTCAAGAAGTTTCTTCGCAAGCCATGCTGCACCAAATGGATGATGCCCCCAATAAAATCTGAAATTTCTCACCAGGTCGGCTTTGTTCTTCCCAAATGCCTTATTTAAGTTACTATTAAATGCAATGTTAATGGATGGAGACAACAATTCATCTTCATCTTCAATCTCCACATCTTTTGACAAGACAACACTAAGTAATTTCCAACAATCTGCAATATCCCTATAACCATATTTTTCAGCAATGAAAGCATTATGCCTAGCTAACTCCTCTGGAGAATCTCCCAATATTCTATACTCAAAAGCCAATTCCATCTTGGAAGGTATTAAGTGACGGAAATCATGAATTTTGACAACATTTCTTAAACCTGAGACACCTCCCCCTCCTCTAGAAGAATGAGTTGCCAGTGACAATGCCGTTGGCACAGATAAATTATTATTAGTTCCAGATCCAACTTTCCTATTTATACCATATTGACGTAGCCCAATATTATTTCTCAAAAATTTTGAAATACGGGGTACATCATCTTGTAAAATATCATCCCAGTCATTTGAAAAAGATTCATCAGATGAACTTTCACTCTCACTATCATCAGAATCCTCCAATCTCGAAATTTTTTTAGATTTTTCAGATGCCTTATTGGTTTTAGCCAATGTACCAGTCAATCCAAATCCTTGTTGATCAAATTTCAATAAAGCAGTCTTAGGCTTATCCACTTGAGGAATGAAAAAACATACTAAATGTCCACTTGGAGTCCAAATTGCTCCACATCCTTTAGGAACCGGAGTACTATCAAAACCATGTTCAACACGGTCAGAACCCAGGCTTTCCAGTTGTGTATTTGCCGGAATCAATTCATCTCCAGAATCATTATCTGAAGTCAACGATGTCATATCACTTGAATCAGTATATTCAAATTCTTCCTCATGGTATGGAATCTCAAAAGGATCTAACATTAATGCATCATCATCAAAGTTATCGTTTAAATCGATTTTCTCTCCCATAAGAAATCTTAAACATGGCTCGAGACAGAATCTATTGTATTTGTTGTATTTGGAAGTTATTTCCTCGAGTCCTTTCAAAATTTCTTGTCTTTTGTCCTTGGACAATTCATGATTATCCTCTACTCTGAAATTTGGAGGTTGTTCAGATAATGGGTAATCCTTGGCAAAATCCAGCTCAATCCTCAAGAAAATCAAATCATCTTTATGTTCATCTGATAAATCAGAAGACCAGGGCCCCATCAATGATAAAATCAAAGTACCAGTTGATACTGAAATTTTTTCAAATCTGATCTTTGGAAATTTATGACCAACTGAACTGACTTCTTCCCCAAAATTAGCAATTTGAGAATCCAGACTATCAACTCCTTCAAAAATGTTTCTACTATTTGTATTTGATATCAGTGATCTACCAATTCTGACACCAGAAATCCAGTTCAACTGATTATTTTGACCCGTCAGAGAATTTGTTGAGCCTCCTTTATACGAGACAAACGGTCCAGTAGTACTATTTGCAATGGCATTCAATATTTCATCATCATTTTCAATACTGCTTTCTGGTTCTTCGCGATATGTTTCATAATTATAGGAAGGTAATTTACAACCTTCGGGCAACTTCTTATTTCTCTCAAAATCTGCCTTCTCGTAAAAATCTGGTCCAACGGGCCACAATCTCAAGTCGCAATCTTTAGACCATGTGACTAACTGGAACTCTCTATCATCGATTTCTGAATCCTGAGAATGTCTTTGTCTCCATAGGAAATCTTTGACAGGCTCGCTATGACCTTTGAAAACATAATTTGATTTCATCTTAGAAACTCCGGTCTGGTCTTTGTAATTCACAATATATATGGCATTGTTACCACCGGCAAATGGCATAATGCCACACGTGGATTCACCAAAGGGTAAATGTCTTGCTCTACTTACTGGGAAATCTGTATTAATTGTATATGTAGGCACTTCTGTGTCTTTACTGTAATCCCAAAATTTGACTGATAAATCATTTGAACATGATATTATCTCACTTTCGTAATATCTTCCAAAATCTAAACCATTGATCCTCCTTGTGTGTGCTTTAATCTTATGAATCGGTACTGCACCTTTTCTCGTATCCCAAATGTAAAAATAATTGTCATGTGAACTGGCAATGGTATAAGGGTTGACAAAATTCCACTTTACCTGTGAGGCCCCAGCTCTCCAATCGGCCATCTGATTTACTGGTCTTCTAGGGGTTCTTAAATCCCAAATTGAGACAAAAGTATCAACACTACAAAGGGCTAACAATTCTGGGTCCTGGGGGTGGAAATTGATATCGGTGACTGCTCTGTTATGTCCATGTAGCACATGCTCGATCGCATTCTCGGAAGATCTCGCCAAGTTCCATACCATCAGTTTCTGATTCGAAGTTGAAACACACCATGAAGGTTTGGAGTGATGTGGTGACCATTGAACATCTGCAACTTCCCATGAGGTGACATGATGAAGCCATCTTGGTTCGGAAAATGGATCATCCAAGTCAATCACATATAACCCACGACGACTTAAAAAGTTACGTTAGTATTAAAACACACAAGGCAAAAAGTCATAAATACATACCCAGCAAGAACTGCATCTCTCCCATTAGGAGCTAAAGACAGTGCACCAATATCACCATCGACTCTTAAAGATAAGGTATTACCAAAAGTGATGGAATCAAAAGGTGAAACAAACCCTCCAGAGCTGCCTGATCTTATTGCCATTTCTCTTGTCTAATTGTCTGTTATTATTTGTCTTTGAATTAGCTTGAATTGCATTTATAGAGTTTTAAAGTCGAACTGATATCTTTAGTGTGTATACATTTTTTTTTTTTGTAATTTTTTTTTTCAACTGGAGGATTTTATTAGAAATTACAGTAGATTGAAGAAGTGAATAATATATTTAGAACAAAAAAAAATGACTAAAGCAAACAAAAGAAACATACTGCTAACATATTTCGTAACTTGGAAAACATCTTCTACTCCATGAATCGATATCCCATCTGAATAATCCTTTATCACATCCAACTAGCAAATGCGATTTACCTGTGTCTGGGTCATAGTACCAGTCTATTCCGTTGATATCAACCAGTGAATCTTCGTACATTTGATGATAGTTATCTCCTCTATCATATGGATACCGTGATGGCGTGATTCTACGACCGGGAAAATGATTATTGACAAAAAAAATGCTATTGGAGTTAGTGTAGAAACCATCTGACAGTCTTTGAGAGTCTATGGCTGTCTCTTGATCCAACTCCGACCAGTCATCGTTTTCCAAACTGTTTCTCATATCACTGTCATCATCGAAGAAATTAGTATCACTGTCATCATTACAGTAGTCATATCTTTGTTCGGATGATATCCCATTTGACAGGTATAAGTAGTCATTGTTCACGTTGTAACGTATATTGTTATCAGACAGACCATTATAACGAGAAAGAACTTCCTGGTATTCTCTAACCAACGGTTCATGGTAAACACCATCACTAGCACTATCACCTGGTGCATAAATAAGTTTTGGCAATAATACAACTTGGTGCTTATCGAAATTCCGTGTATCAACCAAATGAACTCTACCTGTATGTTCGCTTAAAATCAACAAGTCGTCTGTGCCTCCAGAAAACTTGCAACACCTAAAAGCTCCATGTTGGGCTTTAGGCCTTGTTGAATAAATTGTATGCAATGGTACTTTATAATTTCTAACGTCGTAAACAACGGTGATACCATCTTGAAAAGTACAGCAAAACTGTTTACCATCAGAATTAAATGCAGTTGAAAACCCACTATCATAAGAAGTTTTCAAAGATATTTTCTTATGCGAAGGAGTCGCCATCTTAGACCCTCCTCCTCCTCTACCTTCATGGAGAAGCACAATTCTCTTTGAGTCTCCACATGCCACTATTGTCTTTTGATCCGGAGATAACGATGCATGGTTAACGGCGAACCCTAAATTGATTTCACTATTCACGCTTACTTCACCACTATTTGTGATATCACATGAGTATAAGCAGTAGTCATTATTACTCACTAAACTGTTATAACTATAATTTGAGTTCTTGTAAAGTGTCACATTATTGTTAATTAATGAACCAACAGAGACAGTATTATTTATATCAAGTTCTTTATTGTATATATTTAATAAACCTTTCGAATGACCCATCGAATACGGATTATTGTTTGAACCAGATGATGGAGAAGCAGAATGATGGTTCGATGCCACTCCACCGGATATTATTATACCGTCTTTCTCTGCAAAGCAACGAGGTTGGAAATCCAACTTACAATAGTTGCTAATCTTGTTTGTCTTATAATTATAACTTCTTAATTGATCTTTACAAGTAAATAATATCTTGGATGGCTCTAAAGAGGACGACTGGACCAAGTCTCTCAATTGCCAGTGACTGTAACATGAAGTTAGTAATTTCATCCTTAATAAACAACCACTAATAGGAAACTTACTTTATTGTTATTTTCAAATTGGTGAAGTTGGAATGCTTTTTCAAGAATGTCTCATTTGGAGCATTCACTGAATGGGACTTGATCTCTCTATATTGTGTTAGTATTGTTATCTCTCTTTAGTCATGCGGCCAGATAAGAGGCCCACTGGATTGCTGTTATCCAACCTTCAGTCTCTAGTATATGTGCTAGTTACCAACCAAATGATCTAGAATATAAAAACTTACTTCTCTTCAGTAGACTCCTGATTACTCAATGTCTCTATTGTCATTATGCTGAATAGTTAGTTAAGACAACTGATGATTGCACACTTTACAAATTTATTATGTTTTTTTTTTTTTTTTGTAACAAAAACGCAATCAAAATTCAGACAAATACAGTAATTACTGCATTAGGATATCTACATATATATATATATATCATTTCCTCTACTTCTTTACTCTTCTTCACTTCCACCATCGGTTGTCAATTTCTAACTCTCTTCAAAAAGAGAGGAATCCTGGATTAGCTAGCATAAAATATCAGTTAAAACTACTATCAACAAATCTGATGACACTGCGCTCGAAAATATTTCAAACTATGTCATGGCAGTGTGGGATATATTGTGGGGGAAACAGACAGATTTTTTATCACGTACAAAAAGGTGACACTGAGCTGCAATGATACCTATTGCAGATGATCAATTGGTAAACACTTCATCCCACTAAATACCAACTTCACCTGGCGAGATAAAGGTATATTATAGAAGTTTGGCAATTTCTAAAATCAAAAAAAAAAAAAAAAAAAATTCTTTGGAAAAACAATAAATAATATAAACAGATCTATATCTTTTTGACAACTGTTGCTCCTACATATGGACGTCTTGAATAAGAAATTGAGTGAGATCAGTGCTCGACTAGACCAATTGGAGAACTTGACTCTTCAGATACAACGAGAAAACAATTTGAAACACGAAGAGTTAAAACAATATATTACTTCAAGTTTCAATTTCATTCATTCATCTATCTCGAATGGTCTGCAACCAGGTCTAGCACAACAAAGGCATGGACAGAATGGATCTTCTGGAAGTTTTGAATTGTTGGAGCCAGGGGCTACCAGCCCATACCTTGGTTCTTTACCGTCTCAACAACAAAATGATCAACAACAACAACAACAACAACAACAACCAACATCATCTTCAACGTCACAGATGATGCAATATGCAGACTCAGGCCAACAGCAATTGCCTCGAAATAATTTTGCCTTCAATAATCGGATGACGTCTCAACAGCAGCAATCAGAAAGTCAAGGAGGCGGTCAATACAGAGATCAGGGACTGACACAACAGGAGGAGCACCATCATATTCGAGAAGCAGGAAGGCAGGCATCTGCACCTGTACCACCACCACCAACACTGCCTCCGCCATTACAAAGACCACCATCTCAACAACGTATACCTCAACCAAGTCAAGAAAAAGATGAACTATCAGCTTTACCACAGGTGCCGTTAATCACAATCAAGAGATCATTAGCAACAGTGGAGGAAATTTGGAAAGAATATTATTATGGGATTGATGGGAATCCTTCTATCAGAGCTCTTGATGCTCGATATGGAAGACTTTGGAGGGATAAGCAAAAGGAGAGAACATATTTCAGGAGAAAGAAAATTTTCAATTTTGTCGAGAGGTATATGGATTTTTATAATTGTGATGACTCGCTGGCAATTGAGTATTTAGAAGAATATAGGAAAGATCAGTCTACTGGGAAGAAAAAGACATTAATGTGGTTATATACTCATATGCCAGTAATTCCAAATGAGAAATAACGTGTATAAATATATAGTATTATAAACTTGTAAAATGAAAAAAAAAAAAAAAAAAAAAAATGCCAATTTAATTAAGCTCTTTTATATCGTGACTTGGATCATATTTGGAATTCATATTAGAGACATCAAGTACCACTTCGGCCATTTTCTCAAGAAGTGGAATCAACATAACTTTCCTTATCAGTTTTGGTGGATCTACACTATCATCAAAACAGTCTAATTTCCCCAAATCTTTGACATGAACTTCAACTTTAACACCTTTCCCAACTTCTTGGACCACATAGTATGGGACTTGTGAATCACCTAGTAAAATGGATGGAACTCTTCTATCATTGGGATAACCTGCAAGTTTTCTCTGTGCCAATACTTGCCCTGCAAGATCGGCTCCAATTTTCCTCAGTAATTTGTTGTAAAATAGACCACATGCATTGCAAACAGATCTTTCACCATTAGGACCTCTCCTCCATTGAATTGTCTCTTCTACTTCACATTGATCACATTTACCATAAGGTAATTTCATGTCTTTCAATGTTGGTACAGCAGTATCCGTTGATGGTAATTCACTCAACTTAATTGGTTGTGATTTTGATTTTTTTTCAATAGTAGGATGATATGGGGGCAATACAAGTGTGATATTTGGATCAGATAAACCGAATATAGTACTCTCGGAAGAAGATGTTAAAGATAACGAAGCTTCTTCAGCATCATTTTGATTAGACTCAAGTACATCTTTCCAATCTCTCAATATTTCAGCCAAATTCTTTGCAGCAGTATAGTTGTCATTTACAACATCAAAAGTAACCGATTCAATAGTCTTTTCCGACTCATTGTTGATACTTTTGAAAAAATCTGAAAGCCTATTGGTGATGTCCATTGCCTTTTGATACTGACGATCAAGCAATAATTTGTTGATAGATTTGAAATCCGAAGTGTCTAAATCTTTACCAATAGCACCAGATAGCTCAGCAAGTGCCTCTAAAGAACCATTACGTCTTTCAGCGGGTATATCATTTTCTATCCCAGTAATTGCAGCTCGAAATCGTGCTGGTATGGCAAGTGGTTGCAGCATTGGCATTGGACGTGGAGGAATCATCATTGGAGGTGAGTGGTGATGAGGATATGGCATTGGAACGAAACCCATCATTGGATCAAACATTGGTGTATAGGGCACAGTATTATTATTGTTATTATACCCATCTTGCAGTTGTTGGATAAAAGCTGGAGGAGGTGGTGGTGGTAAGAAATAGGGCACTGAATCTCTTATATCTCTTGATGCTAATTCATGTTGTTGATGACTTGACAGTGAATCTTCATTAGTAAAAGTAGACAGCTGTTGATCCTTGTTGTTTGGAGACACTGAACGCTCTAAAGATGGAGATACCTCATCAAGATTGTCTGCTGACTTCTTTCGTGGTGGCTCTTCAGTGATTGAAAGCAGTCGTTTAGCACGACGAGTAGGACGTGGAGTCGCCATTGTATTAAATAGCAGTAAGAAATAAACGTCACCGGAGTTTCACTATATCTCTCAAAAATTCAGTTTATTCTCTATACGAGCCTTCTCTTTGAATAATATGTATGTGCTATTACTTTTCATTTTTTTTTTTTTTTTTTTTCTTTATTTGATTTTTCCCTCTCGGCACTTGATCCTCAAAAGATCGTCAGTGAAATATCAAAAATAGCATTTTAAGATAATTGATATATTGATAACTACTATTTTTTAACTATAAGGCATGTTTTAACCAAATTGGGTATATATTAACATCAACGATAACAAGTTGAGGATGTATTAACTTTAAACACATATAATTAGGAAGTAACAATGAATAAGCTAGTTCAGTAATTGCAATATATAAAGGGCTTCTATTGTCGCTTCTTTTTACAATTATTTGACCATCACTCAACATTATAGTTTTCTTTATAAAACCCACACCTTATAATTAGCTAAATTCAATTCAAGATGCCTATGTTATATAAACCATCAGCTGAAGGTAAAGAAGTCAAACCATCTCAAATTCCATCCCCAGGTAACAACTCATTCTTGGGTGATATTTTCACCTCAGAAGCTCCAAAGGAAGAACAAATTTCATGTGGTTTTTACAAGCAAGAGAAAGGTGAACCTTTAGAATACCATTACTCTTATGATGAAATGAAGATCATCTTGGAAGTTGAAGGTGAATATTTCATCTCTGATGAAACTGGTTACAAAGTCAGTGTTAAACCAGGTGATGTTTTTTACTTCAAAAAAGGTTGTACCATCACTTTCGAAACCACTGGTTACGGTTATGCTTTCTTCTGTGGTTTAAGACCAGCTGACTCTGCTTGAGTTCATATATATCTATAGTCATATACTTTATACTTGGTTAATAAAAGAAATTTTGAAATTTTTTTGATCTTTTCTTGGAGATTACAACATTTCCAGTGTGGGTTTCTTATTTAGGTATATATTAATATATAAAAGCAAAATAAAAAATATATAATAATAATAATACAGCTAATTCTCATATAAAAACAAAAATAGAAATAAATAGATTGAATTTTTTTTTCAGGCAAAAGAGTCTACACCCCAATTGTCCAAAGTATTACCACTCAAATTACCGTCAAAGAAATCAAATCCGACATTTGGATCTCCAAACAACTGATCAAAATCGATATCAGTTGTTGCAAGGTTATTGATGTTGGTATTAACAGCATGTGGTGCCATATGCTCATGTTCTTGCGGAGTATCAGCAACAAAATGTGAGTCTTCATCATCTTTTTGCATAGTGTTCGATAACATCTTGTACCAGATGTTATCAACCTCGGGATTGTTGATCATTGTGTTATTATCGATATCTTCATCCATGGTGGAATTAGTTGGGATACTAAATCCTGTATCATGATTATGAGAGTTTTTAACGTTTTCTTTGAATTGCAGAGGGTCAATCAATTTCAATAAGAATCTGAAATCATCTATTGAGAGATCTTGGAAAACGTTGTAATTAGGTGGCATGATGTCACATCCGAAATCTGTTGGTACATCAATTGACAAGTCTTTGTTTAATTCAAAAAATTTAGAAGATGATTTTCTCAATATTTCAAGAATAAAGCTTTGAGCTTTTGACATTCTCCAAGCGTAGTAATAACGATCACTCAACTTGGCAAGACCATTTAAATACCTCTCTGTGTTTTTCAATAATACATCACATAAATTATCCAAAATTGTATCTAGCTCAGGTGTTAAAGTTTTTTGCAAAGAAGCAACACATTTGAAATGTTTAGCCCTGATAACCAAAGATAATTGAATTTGAACCGTTCTATGCATGGCCATTTCAACCTTAGGGGTTAAGAAAGTATCAAATCCATTACCAATATATTTTGGTAAACCTTTCAACAATGTGAAAAATGAACTAATAATCTCCACAATTATGTTCAAATTTTTCTTCAAGTAATAAGTAGCTGATTTGCAATCTTTTTTCTCTTCAAAATACAAAAAAATGTGATAATAAGTGGCCTGGATGACGGTTTGTATTTCCAAATATGCAGCAATACTCTTTGCTTTAAGAACGTTTTCCACATGGTCGTGATTATTTAAAGTCATTATTTTACCCAATGATCCAAATTCTGATGCAACATAACTTTCAAGTTCTTTCAACTCATCAACAACAGCAATCAATCTTGGAGGATTCTTCATATTCAATATCAAATCTGATAAACCTCTGAGTTTTAAAGACCAAAATTGGTGCTTATTCAAAGTCTCCACTGTCAGTTTCTCCAATTTGAGATCGTAATTATTTGCAGATTTTTCACCGACGAAAACTGCCGGCTCAGTGTCAAAATGTTCTAACCTGATACTTGGTGGGTTCCCCAACACATTTGCCTGTCTTGAGTCACTGATAACGAGTGAAGTCCATAATTTTCTCCAAAGATTTACAGCTTTATCATTGATACCAAATAACAGAGGGTCTCTGTTTAATCCGATGGAGATACCCATTTGCACAAGCATTCCACCAAATACCATTGAATCACCTCCATCAGGACCATCACCTTCCTCGGGTGAGTAGCCATGGTATAATCTCATGTATAAGGAAAGTTGGAAAATTCCCATTGTGGTCTTTCTCAATAATTTGAATTGATTCAAACATGATTGTGCAACAGATGCTATTTCTGAGCCAACCGGATGACGCAGCAAGTATTTGGCATCTTGGTCATCTCCTTTTTCAATAGCATCTTCAGCATTACTCGTGGCTGCTAAAAATCCAAATCTTATAAATAACAATAATAATCCAATATCAGCGAAATCCAATCTTTTTTCCAATGAGATGTTTTTAATAGGAACATCATCTAAAGATCTCTCACCAATTATCTTTGTTATATCTTCAAGAAACATCCCTTGATCAACGTATGGGCATACCGGGTAATAAAATTTGAAAAATCTGTCCAAGGCTAACCATACAACTTTCTTTGTAGGTAATACTTCTTCGATTTGTTTTATAAGTATCATCTCATTTGACTGTTTAGTTCTGGACAAACCTAAAGGTAAAGGTTCTTTCAAATGGGCATTTTCTCTTAACTTACCTTTCTTGTATGGTTGGATATCCACTATACCTTCATGTTCTAACATTTTTTGACGGAATTCTCTTTCCAGTTTACTTTGCATAGTACCTTCGAAAACTTCACCTGAACCTTCATGACCTTCCTCTTCTTCATCGTCTCTTTTCCTTTTCAAAACATTTAATGGGAAAATCTTACGTCTCTTTTTGGTGTCTATAATTTTCAACCACAAAATCTTCAAATAGTGATCTCTTTTCAACATGGACAACCAACTAAGTGGGCCATGATTCATAGCTCTTGATTGTCTTACGTGCACAGATATATATTTGGCATAGAAATCAATCACTTCATTAGGATCAATGTATGGTTCATACGGCCCAGTTGGATATTTCTGTGGGTACATAAACTTATTTGTGGCACTGTTGTAATGTGGTCTTGAATTGAAAGGTGCAGCTGAAGATGCCGAAGAAGATGGCGAATGGTTATTTTCGGATTTTGATCCGATGATAGTGGTAGGGGGTGGAGTTATACGGTTAGCAAAACCATTGTTTGAAGGAGGGGCAAATGTCTTTGATAATGTGATTGAAGCTTCGATCTCTTTAATTTTTTGTTTCATCCTCTCCAACTCCGATTGAATCACAGGAGAAGAATCTTCATCATGGTTCCCATTTGATATTGGATTCGTATTATTTGAACTTGGTGGAACAACATGTGATAAAGGTGGCACTTGACTTCTTGGTAAGTTATCAGTATTGTAAGAAGACTGGAAAGGCTGATGTTGCAGGGCCATGTTGTTGCTTGTTGTGTTGAAATTAGCAGTTGATCTCTCACTTGACTGAGGAGGATTGATGTTTCTATAATTCTGGAACGGCAGTATATTATTGTCAAACCCTAAGTGTCTTGTATTTGTCAAAGGGACCGAACTGGAAGAATGATTGATTAAATTGTTTATATTATTATCAAATTTATTATTACTTGTATTCACCATCATTCCAGTTGATTGCTCTTTCACAGGATATTCCCCACTCAAGTTATTGACTTTTGGTGTATTATTGTTTGTTCCTCCATTGGTGAAGGCAATATCGGAATTACCTCTTAAATCCTGAGCCGAATCTGGCAGGGACTTTGGAGAGGGTGTTTCCAGTGCTTGAGATGACTGCTGGTAGTTCGTTTGGGACCATGCAGGTTCCTGGTAGAAGCAGAGATGAGCAACATTGTATCTCTGGCAAACCTCGCAATGTGGTCTTGCTCTATCACACTATTGTTGTAAAAAGGAGTTAGTAGGATGTTTTTTTTTTTTGTTTTTTGCTTCGCTTCATACACTAGTCAATCAACGGGTAATGAATCGATTTCAACACACTTACCTTGACTTTTCTCTTTCTGCAAACACTGCAGGCTACGGGAATCCTGTTTCTCTTTCGAGGCTGTTTTTTTTCTGACATTTTAAATGATTTTTGATCCTCTGGTGGTGGTACGGAGTTGTCGATATCCATGTTTCGGTAATTAGAATACTTTTTTTTTTCTTTTCTCTCTTTCTCTTTTTATTCAGTTATTGAGAACTGTACATACAAAAACTGGATTGGAATTTTGAGGAAAAACTTATCTATAGTAAACTAATACAGCATATACGATCTGTCTCACTAGATTTTCAGGTCAATGTGAAAGTTACAAGGTTAAATGTAAAAAGTGTTCTGTTTTCTTCAACAAAAAAATAAAAAAAAAATTGGAAAAAAAAAAAAAAAAAAATTTGAATAGCTCCGAAAGTTTTTCTTTTTTTTTTACTGGTTTTTGACTAGTCGGAAATCATTGGAGCAAGTCCAGATCGATGAAATATATGCGATACACGGGCTTTTACATATCTTGTTTATTTGATATATTACTTTATTAGAAATCTATAAGATCATGGAAAAGATCTTCCACGGTATCATTCAAACTCTCGTAACTAATATTATGATTAGACAAATTGGCATAGAACCGGTCACCGGCAGTATTTTGTTTATGCCTTGTCCATGTCTCATCGTTGATAATCAGATCATAGTAACTTTGATCCTGATTCAACCCTTCATTATAGTCATCCAACTTGTTCACCAGCATATATTCAAACTTATCTCTGTCCAATAATTGAGCAATAGTGTCAAAATAGTACTCTGGACAACCTTCGATGAAATTCTTAGTTGGAACTTCTAGTGCTTTTGAAGCTTTTGGAGCATCGATTTGGTGAGTCTCCTCATTTTTGAAGAAAAAATCACCTCGGTCAAGAGTATTTGTAGTGTGATTCACCGACTTAACAAATCTCCATGTTGTATAATATGAGATACCATATCTTGATTCTGAAAAGAGATAATTCTTCATGTTTTTCAAAATTATTCTCTTGATCGAAAGTAATTTATCTTGTAACATCAAGTTTTGTTCGTTTTCAAGGCTATATTTCTCACATCTCAAATATATGGAATAATTAACCAAATATGATGCCAAGAAAGCAGGTTGGAAACTGTAAAACAAAGTTTCATTACCACAACTCAATTTCTTACAACTCAAATTTTTAAAGTCATAATTCGCCATCAAATCTGAATTCAATTCCAATATTTTGACCAAAAATTGTCTTGCAGAAATATAGTTATCATGTTCCTCATAATGTAGCATGAAATGAATGTTCAATTTGATTAATACAGCTTTGATCTCCAAATATCTCTTTACTAAGCGACATCTTGTAACATCATCAACAAATCCTGTAGAATTCATTATAGAAAATAATGTATTTTGCTTGACAAATTTCACAGATTGTAAAGATTCGATTTTACTCAACAGCTCACTGACTCTGGTGGGTTTGAAATCGGTCAGCATCAATGCCAATTCTTCCATCTCTTGTATATACTGTTGGTCATCACGAATAGCTCTTATTATTCGATTCTCCAATATATCATCAAATGATCCAGGTCTTTCATTGACATAATCAGGTAATAAAGTGTTACAAACAACACCTCTTAAACGCAATGGAGTACCTGTTGACAATGTTTCTTCAAGATCAAGAGCTCTCAAACACAGCCAAAGCTTACGTCTTAAATTAGCTTCCTGTGCCTCGAAATCCTTTGGATCTTCGTGTAAACCAATGGAAAAGCCCATTTGAAATAAAAGTCCAGTGAAAATTTGAATATCAAAAGTATTAGCATTACCATCGTACTCAGGTGCGTCTCTGTTATAGATTCTCATGTACAATGCCAATTGGAAAGTGCTTAGATCTGCTTTTCTCAATATACGAAATTGATTAAGGCAAAGTTGAGCTAATGTGACCAAATTGAAAGATATTGGACTTGCCGTCAAGTAATCATGCGTCCGTTTCTCAGTTGGCTCAGCATCGTCTGGATACCTATTGAGCAACACTGATAAATATGACATCCTCAAGATGATCATGAGTAAACCAATATACGCGAAATCGGCTCTACCTTTAATTTCAAGAGTCACTGGCTCTTCAGCAAAACTTTCTGGACCTATCAAACGAGAAATTTTTTCTAAAAAGTCACCCCGTATCAAATATGGATGGAACGGATAAACAGCATCGAAAAACCTCTTGATCAATAACCATATGACCTTCTTATAGGGTAAGGCCGTTTGAATCCGTTGTTGCAAACTTGATTTGATATCTTCCACGGATAAGGACAATGGGAAAACTTCCTTTTTCCTGGTTGCTGGCTCTTCTTTGATACCAAACTCTAGTTCAAGTTTGTTTCTCTTTTTTTCCTTATCATTGATTGTCCACCATCCAATCAGTAAGAACTTGTCTCTTGTCATGAAAGCATGATGTGAAAATGGACCATGATACATGACTCGTGATTTTCGAACATATGTTGCCTTATAACCACCATAAAAATCAATACTATCTTCATCATAAGGAGCTGCTGCTGCTGCTACATCTAATGCCGGAGATATCAGTAAATCCAGTGATTGTGGAGATAAGTAGTTGTTGAACGAAGTGTTCCCATTAGATTTAATCGTTGATGTCAAATCCGAAATTAATGCCTTCAATGATGTTATTTGTGATTGTAATGATTCAATCTGTTCAGACTGTGAATCCTTTCTTCTCTTTTTGAAGTTATCATTGTAATCTTGATCATTATTAGTCAGTGGCAGTCCCCTTGAAGGGATGAATGCAATTGGAATTCTAGCTGCTGACAGATAAGGATTATTGGAAATCGATTTATCATTCAATCTACTCTGATTGTATTCTTCCAACACTGATGTCTGTGAAACATTTGAAGGAACTGATCCAATCCATGATGGCTCCTCATAACGGCATAAATGGGCAGTATCATTTTTCAAACAGGCATTGCACGAAGGTTGAGACCTGTCACATTTGATTTTCCTACTCCTACAAACTGAGCAGCTCTTTGGAACTCTGTTTCTCTTCTTGACGTCGTTATTAACAGGTGACATCTTGATAAGCTCAATACCCGAAAATAAAAATTGAAAAAGTATTGCAATAATATAACATTATATAATATGAGTAAGTAACAGAGAAGAGATTTGATCTTATTTAAATGAAATCTTTAGAGATATTTTTATCTATTCCATCAGTTCTATTTATTGTAAGGCTCCCTGAAATTAAAAAAAATTGAAGTAAAAAAAAAAATGATCGTCCGAAATTTCTTAATTAGGATATGTTCGCCACTCTCATTTCCCAATTCGGACACAAAAAGCGAAGCTCATACATATTCCCGAAAACGAGTTGACTCATGAAAGAAGCCATAACGTGGATGGATAGGTGATGTGATGTAATCTGGAATTTTAATATCTATATACCAAAAGGAGTCAACAAGTTAGAAGTGTCGTTGAGACTGGATTCTTGTAAAATTGAGTCAAATATAGAGAAAATATCGTTTCCTGCATTGTAATCATTGGACTCAGCATCTTCTGCATCAGGTATTGGCATCAGCAGCATATCTGGGACATCTACACCTCCACTGTACATAGAAAAGATCGAAGTTGGTGTTGGTAAACCATCATTGAATAAGAAAGTCTTATCAAGGTTAGGTACTGTATTTGAAATACCTCTATTTGATGGTCCCGAGAATTTAGCATGGTGGTTTGATAAATTTGGATAAACCTCGTAGTTCTGCAGTTGGCGTATTTGTTCCTTGACTTCTCTCTCATTACTCAACTTCAAACTGAATGGTTCAGGAGGTGCGGCAAATGCTTTATTTCTTTCTCTTGATAATAATGGATCATTGAAAATTTCAGAAGCTTCAGATGCTAAAGGTGAAGGTATTCCTAAAGTACTGACATCAACTTTCAATTCTCTAAGACGCTCATCACTAATGGAATCGTAAAATTTGGTTAACAATTCATCGGACAATCTTTCAACAATGTTTATATTAGGAATCTCACAATTCGAGATGTTAGCACTCAATTTCACACATCCAGTCTTAGTAACATCAAACAAGACACAATCATCATCGTCGAGAAGTTCACACATAACTTGACAAAATTTGGAAGACCTGAAAGCATGATAATTCTTATCACTATAAAGCTTGATGACAAATACAAGTAATGACAAACATTTTTTGGATTGAACAATAGTTCTTCTAATTGTCTTGTTTCCTTGGTCCTTGGCCAAACGATGTTCAAATCTCACTATTACCGAAAGCAAAAATGAAACTGTCAATAATATTCCTTTCAACACTATTGGTGTATAGAAAATGTCATAACCTCTATCACCAATGAATAAAGAGGTGGAATAAATATTTGGAAATGTGGCAGCAAACTCAGCTGTGATGTCTAATAACTTGATAAAATACAAAGAACAAAGTGACGCATCTTCCTGTGCTTCGAAATGTAATGCCAAATGGTAATAGATAGTGAAAAGAAAACATTTCATCTCTAAATACTTGATCAAATGACGTATTTTACGCAAGTCGTTGAAATGTTTAGTGCCAGAGCTGGAATTCAAATAGATTTTGTTTATTGAGCCCATGTTCAACGATATGAAATCTTCAATCTTGGACACTTCTGCAATAACATCTATCACTCTTGGATTTTCACGCAAGTTCAAAGTCAATTGTAAGACCTTATTAACTTGGCAGTCCAATTGGCATTGTCCATTAATACCCAATAAGGTCTGCTCTTCTAATTCAATGTCATCAATATTGCTGGACAATGGATCAAAAACTGGAGCCTTAGTGTCGTTAAATCTGGTGAGTACTAATGGTGGATATCCAACAGTATGATTCTGATATGATTGGAATGTTAAGATTCCAAACCATAACTTTCTCCAAAGATTTGCTCTCTTGTTTTCAATTTTAAAATTGGAAGGATCTCTGTATAATCCTGAACTGATTGCCAATCCTAGCAATAGTGTTGTGAAAGATGCAGAGTCTGATCCATCTTCACCGTCACCATCTTCTGGAGCATAACATATATAAAGTCTTAAGTAAAATGCCAATTGTAATACACCGAAGGCGATTTTCCTCAACATTCTAAACTGTCCAAGGCACAATTGAGCAACTGCTATTGCTTCAACATCAACAGGATTTTGCAAAAGGTATCTTATTTCGTCACTTTCGGCATTTTTGATCTGTTCTTCCACTGGTGGACCATTGTTGATAAGACTGATGGAAGTGAATCTCAAGATAACAAGCAATAATCCAAGAGTTACTATTTGAAGCTTGTGGCGAACGTTGATCTCCGTGATCTTGGTCTCTGTCATATCTCTTTCTCCAAGGATCAAATTCACACATGATAGGAAAGTTTGTTGGTCAAGATAAGGAACCATAGGATACAAATGACTGAAAAATCTATCGATCAACATCCACATTGTTCTCTTAGTTGGTAAAATGGCGATGGCATTTCTAATTATGGTCTCATATATATCTTGCATATCCACTGTCAATGGCAAAGTATCTGCTTTCGGTTTCTTGGAGATTTGCTTCTTCTTTAAATCAATATTATTAATTTTTCTGCTAACTTTATTTAAAAGCCTCTTATCAACAACGTATTCACCTTCCAGTGGATTTGTAGTTGTTTCTTGTCTCTTTCCTCTTTTCTTGCTTGCCATGACCATCCAAAAAATTCTAACAAACTGATCTTGTTTCAATAACAATATCCAAGAGAAAGGACCCTGTACCATGACCCTATTTCTTCTCTGGAAATAATTCAAAGGAAGCTCGAAAAAATTGATGGTATCATTGTCATCCACTGGGGGATGGTTCAATATTGGGCAAGTCTTGTGGAATCCGTGGCCCACAGTGGCATTCCCTTGTATCAACTGTGTTAATCTTTCAACTTGTGACTCAAGAAATTTCAACCTTTCACTCTCATGGCTATTTGTCTTTGACCTTTTATTTGAAGAAACTGAAGAGTCTTCATCTTCTTCTCTTATAACAATAACATTATTACCCAGATCCTTGTTGTTACCGGTATTGATCCAAGATGGCTGCAGAAATTCACACAAGCTTTCAAAATTACTATCCTTACAAGCTTGACAAACAGGTCTGGTCTTATCACATTTCACTTTTCTAGAGCGACAAATATTACAAGAAGCTGGAGTTCTATTTCTTTTTTTCTTCTGATGTGGCAGCTGTTCAGCAGAGCTCCCATTACTAGCAGAAGCACTCATTTAGAACCTGTTTATGGTATTATTAAGATATTATAAAAACAAGTATTCAAAACTTCCAATGACTGTGAATGATTTACAAACATATGGCTTAATGTTTTAATTTTTTTTTTTTTTCGCCCAAAAAAGTCATAAATCCATTAAAAAATTTTATCGGAATTAATTTTTTTGATATACATATATATAAATTAGTAATTCAGGAACCAGCCATTACTTGGTTGTCTTGTTGCCTCATTTTGATCACCATTTGGTGCTTGTTGCCAATTACCCAACTCTGGTAATGTGTTTAAATCAACATTAGTAAAATCGATTTCATTAACCCCATAGCTAGCTTGTTCTTGATTATTATTGAAAGCATCATTAGGGAAAAACTCGAACCCTGTAGGAGTGTCAGATGATGTAGTGAACCCTGTGCGATCACTAGTTGGGAAGTTATTGAGCATTAATTCGTCCCATAAATCAAACTGAGCATTATCTGGTTGACCCAGATCTCTATCTAGTTCATCTGATATACCATTAAGAATTTGCGTGGCAAATTCAGATGGTGGTTGACCAAAATCGGCATTGTTGTTGACAAGTTGGAATCCGTTATTTCCATTTACAGGGGTTTCAACATTATTTGTGGTATTTTGTGGAGTTATAGAAGATAATGGCGGTACTGACAGTTCTACTTCTTCTTCCACTTTGAATATATGGTTAAGTTGATCAGCATCTTTCCTCAGTAAAGCTTGTCTTCTTTGATTTGGCAACACTGGAACAGAGTTAGTCTTGATATCTTGAATAACAGGGCATTGTTCAGCACTGCTTCCGTTTTTAGCCAACATCTTAGTGTAGTTTGCAGTAAATATTTTGCTGGAACTTATCAAAATGTTGTAGAAAAATTTCATAAGCTTCTTAAGTCTCCATGCATAGTAGTAATGTTTTGTTAATTTGTCAAGCTTGCTCAAGAATATCTTTAAATATCCAAAAAGCTTATTCAATAATTCATCTTTGCTAATACCATTCAGCACCAATATCTGTAAGATAACAGGATCATTTTGTTGTAATCTTAACACCAAACTGATAACAAACTGCTTTGATCTATGATTCAAAATCATCAAAAATGGATAAATCAATAACTCACCTCCTAAGTTAGGGAAAAACTTGTTTGAGTTATCGAAAAATTGTACAAAAATATTATAGTTATCAATGGCCAACAATAAAGTTCTTTCGAAATATTCATCGAAGATTTTCTTCGCAAGTTCAATGGCTTCCACTAATTGTGGATTCAAACTCAGCAAATATGAAGGGTCCTCAACAATCCTTCTGATATCCAAATCATTTTCTGTTAAAATCTGTTTCAACTTCAATTCATAATTCAAAAACATGATATAATTTAAAACAAACATCAACATCTTAACAATCAAGAACAATTTAAATTTATAAATTCTTGACGATGCAGACAACTCGGATTCTCTATTTTTGTCAAACCTTGTTAAAAGCTCTGAACATGTTAATCCAAATGCACTGCTCACCTGTGCTTCTTCTGATTCATCGTCATGTACCAACTGGGTTAACTGATCCAAGATGTAATCAACTTCTGCTTTTTGCGGAAGTGTTTTAATATTGAGCAATACTTTCATACCTCTATAAATCAAGGCATTTATCTTATATTCTTGATCAATCAACAGCATTACTTTCAATTCTCTCTGGTAGTTGAAATCAGTTTTCCCGTTATAATCAGGAAAACATTTTTCAAACAATTCAGACTCCACATCACTTGGCCTTTTGGTATCCCAATATTCATTATAATCACCATGTTCTTGTTCATTGCCATTGTCATCCATTTCGATATTTAAATGTTTTGAGTAATCACCAAGACTGATGTTAGTCAACACGTTCAAGTTGATCAAAGCATACCACATTTTTCTCCAAAGATGTCTCCTTCTTAACAAGTGTATATTTACGGATTCATCTTTTGCAGTGGATTGGAAATTTTTGAACGTTAAAGGGTCTCTGTTCAATCCAATTGTCTTCAGCAATGAGATTAACGAGTTCAAAAAGACAGATGAGTTCAAGTTCAATGCTTCCTTATCAGGTGAAACACCATTAGAGTGACTTGATCCGTTATAACTATCATCCAATTCGAACCCATCCTCGGGAGCTAAGACATTGTAGTATTTCAAAAACATACCCACTTGTAAAATTATAACAGATGGTGTAGACAATATTCTGATATCTGTGAATCTTTCCTTGATCAAATCCACTAGCACCATAGAAATCATATTTTCAGGTTTAATCATTACTCGTTCGTCTGATGTTAGCTCTTGTGAATTCTCGCTAGTTTGTGAGAACTTCTTAGGCAAATTACTTGGCAAAGTTAACCAACTTAATCTCAAGATTATAATCATAAGGCATAACATCAAGAAATCTTCATTATAATCTGATCCCAACTCGGAAAGCTTGATTTTTTGACCTGTTGTTGAATCTTTATCACCAATTATCTTGGAAATTCTTTCTTTGAAAGAATACTCATCAATAATAGGTAAATGAAGGTAAAGCTTCTCAAAAAATCTATTGATCAACAACCAGGTGACTCTTTTGCTTGGTAAATGTTTTTCGAAAACAGATATAACTTCTTTTGAATTCTTGAAGTTCATTGTCTTAAGATCAGTTGGAAGTGAAGCTGCTTTAATTTTCTTTGAGTTTGTTTTACGTCTCTTTGCAGGGTTTGATTCACAGCCTATTACTGGACAATCATTACCTCCAAAACTTCCCTCTTGAGCTTTGCTAGAAAAATTCTTCAACCTTTCTCTAAACAAATTTCTTGCGTCTCCAATCATCAAAGGACATACTTTTGAGTCTTCGTTATCTTCGTCCTCGGTTAATTTTGCCAAATCTGAAACTAACATTGGACATTTGGCCTCTTCCGTTGCAAGTTGTTTCAATCCTTCATTATGACGAATCATTGGACATTGTAAAATGGACTGAGGAGCAGCAATTTTTGATTGAGGTAATTTTTTGAAAGTCATCAATTTGGATTTCTTGTTTTCCGTGGAAGTTGCTGGATGCTGTACAGGACACTGGCCAGTACTTCCTGTTACAGGGCATTTATCCGACTCTTCCACAATGTCGTGTGGTCTTTTTGAAAGCAGTACAGGGGCTTGAAACTCGTGATTCACTGGACACTGACCAACTTTTTTCGTTACTGGACATTCTTCCTCTTTAGGTTTATTCGTACTGAAATCGAAATTATTGAAATCTAGCTCATCTTCTTTTTTCGTGACAAAATTGCCTGACGAATTTTTGATATTAGTTATGAAGTTATTTGTTTGCTTTGATAATTCCAAGATTTTTTTTGTTGATTCATTATTATCAGTCATAGTATATTGTTGTTCATAATATTTCCTTAAATTAAAAATTTTAATCCATAAATCATTCAAATAACAATCATTTTTGATAATAAATAACCATGACATGACACTGATTTGATATATAATTGGGAATTGATTCTTGGTGTTCCTTTTAGAAGTATACAATAAATTGAAATTCTTAACCAAATCAATTTTATCAAGTCCTGCTGAAAATATATTATCTGGAATAGGAGTTTGTTGTTTCGTAATTGTATTGCAACCTCGAGGCGTAGATATGGACGTAAGTGGAGTATCTGACAGAAGTGAATTGGGAATGGGTACTGAGTTTAGTTTTTGTCTTTGCAGACTCACAGTACTTTCCAATTCCTGAATCTTTTGTCTCAATTTAAGTATTTCTTCATCTTTATTTATTGAATCTGTGTCACTATTATCGTTTCTTTCTTTATCCTTTGGAGCTGAAGACATCGGAAACTTCAACTCATCTTCTTCAAGATCTTTAGCCCATGATGGTTGTAAATAAAAACATAAATGTGGAACACCATTTTTCTTACAATTATTACACGTTGGTTTACCTTTATCACACTAAAAAAAGAGTATCATTTGTTAGTATTTTGAGATCTTTAGAAATGAAAGCTTTCATGGAAATAACTCACCTTCACTTTTCTCCTTCTACATATAGTACAGGAGATCGGAACACGATTCCTTTTTCTTGCCTTTTGCTGTGACTTCCCGTTTGTCAGTGCTGCTTTTGATTCAACCATGGTTGGAGAATTCTGACGTCTTGTTAATTTTAAAACTTTAACCGGGGTCTATCTTTCTGAATCAGTTGTTTTAAGACTTCTTGGAGTATATATGATTCCATATAAATGTCCCTAGATGATGAACAATAGATTTATTGATCTATATGGGTATGAATAAAATGAATTTAAAAATTTTACTGATGGTTAAGATAATTTTTTTCTCTTTTCCTTGAGCTTTTATTTTTTTTCTCTCCCCAAGCGAAGAAAAATACAATAATATTTCCTATAAAAATTTTCACTACATTAAACGATTCGGCTTTGAGATACATCGTAATGATCTCCTTACAGAGGCACGGTTGCTGCAGTTAATAAAGAAACTCAATTAATTACTATGAAAGCCTCCAATTTAGCAAGTGTCTCTAGTATTCTCCAGAGAAAAGGTTTATTTCCACTCTTGTCATGTTGACTACAGTATCTATAAGAAAAAAGGTGGTTATGACAATGAAAGAGAATAGATAAAGAGAAACTATAACTACGATAACAAAGAAACGGTTTAATAATACCAAAATGGCACTTTATTTAATAACTCCAGTAATAATAGAAAAAAAAAAGTTATCTTTTCCATCTTATCAGATTTGTTTTTTAAGCTCACTACCTTTTCTTCTTGAAGTTGGAAAATCCCAATATGATTGAGTGTATTGAGACAACTAAACCACTCGGACATATCGATTGCACCATTTCATTTCCCATTTGATGAGATGGGGAATGCCTTCTCATACAAAGCTGGATACCTTTCAGATATACATGCTTCGTAGTTTTCAAAAGTAAAAGACAGAATTTCACAGTAAGCAAGTTCACAAGTAGCATAGTTCATTTCTTCAGAGCAGTCTGGTGTGTACGGTGATAACTTGAATTTGTTATCTTGATACAATTGCTTGTAGCTTAGCTTATCACTGATTCTCTTGTTCAAAACTTTATCCCAAAAAGTGGCATTCAAAGGCAGATGCAACGGCCAAAATTCTTCACCTTCTCCTCTTGAATATGACTCTCTTGTAGAGTAAAGAAAGTTCCATTCTGGTTCATCTCCACTATTGACATAAGTTTTATCAAGTGGTGTATAATATGTATAGGCATTGAGAACTGAAAATGTTCTTGAATCCACTTCATAATATCTAAAACCAGGGTTATTGCCATGTAATGGTGAAATTGAAGGTGCGATCCATGCACCTGCTATTGGAACTTCCTCTTCCTCTTCCTCTTCACAATTTCCCTCGTCATACAATATAGTATAACTATCTTGATGAGAATCACCAAAGAAAATCTCGGCAATTGTAGCTGGGGAGAACCTTTTGATAATATTTGTCAAAATTCTCAGTTGGAAAGGCATTACTTTTGGTGAATTCAAAGGTAAGCTGCTCATTATCCAAACTCTTTGATCATTTTGTTCACTTTCAACTAATTCATTCACTAAAAATTGTATTTGACCAAATGTATCAATATGTGTTGTATTCCAGAAACAATAATAATTCTCTGTATTGTACAAATTCGAATTCAACGAAATGATTTTCAAACCATATTCTGTAATAATTGAATATGCCCCATTATGAGTTTTGATACTTCTAAATTGATTATTTTCAATCCAACCAAAATCCAATAACAAATCACCATATAACTCTTCATTCCAAGAAAATTCCTTGCTCTTGCCTGATAAATATTGAGCAATTTGAGAATCCGGATATGTATCATGTTTACCTAATGTTGTAATAATCGGTGTAAAACCAAAAAAATGCTTCAAATTATGTAGCATTTTGACTTCTGAATTAACTGTCTCATCAAAATTGTTTGATCTTACTTGGAAACCACCATTGAACAACACATACAGAAAATCAAAATCAATATCTTCTCTCTGGTGCAACATGGCAGCAGTTTTAAAAGTATTGTTAATCAATAGCTCAGGGGACCCACATTGGTATGATCCAAACTCGTGTGCAGGGTCCCAAGTGCCTTTATAAGAAGGTAATGTAACATCGACATAAGGGCCTTTATGAAACTCGTCATCATCATCATATGAACCGTTGTAGTAACTGAGTTGATACTTATCCGCAGTGGAATGGCCTCCGATATTCCAACCAGTTGGCAGCTTGCGTTCATTGAATCCACAATGAATACAACAGATTTCTTGTGAGCAATTTGCTTCTGCTCCAATATGATAATCAATTTGGTAGTCCAAATCACTTAACTGTAAAATATGGAATGAATCGAACAGCATAGATTCAGGTGGGTATAATTTGTCATAGGGTTTGGTTGGGTACCAAGAGCGCATCAAATCATCGACATCTTCAGGAACTTCTGGTTTAACATTGCACTCATCGTCATGATAATAACAAAACCAATCTCCATCTGAGTCAAATACGTTCATCAATTGTAAGATATTGGCGAAATCTGAAGTGAAATTATCGATGTGATTGATTTCTTTACGATTGAATCTGATTCTGCAATCAACTTCTTTATATCCTTTTCTTAAACACCATTCCATATAAACCGAAGGGATCAAATATGGTTTGTTCAATGCCAAAATCTTGCCCAATCCCAATCTCGACTTACATTTCTCACATCCAGATAGTTGTTTATTATGCTCCAATTTTTCAAAAGAGAGTCTAAACAGCGCCAAAATTGCCTCGTCTTGTTCTAAACTAGCTTCAGAAACCCAACTTGCGTTGATTGTATCAAGATATTGTTGATCAGAGTTTGACTCATAACAAACCACTAACAATTGATAACTTAAGAAAATATAAACTACTGAATTAAACAATTTCATTTTTATAATTAACTATTGATAAAAGGAATTTGTTATTTGTAAAATATTTATTTTATAGAACAAAGCGAAAAATTACCCCTGAAAAATGTTTTTTTTTTCTCTTGAAAATTATGCAATAATTATAACATATCACTACGAATGTTTAATCACAGAAGAATTCCATGAATCAACAGTGACGACAGCCTTTTCCTCTAAATATCTGTGCATCTTTCTTAACCTGGGGAAGGTTGATGGGATATGTTGATTTTTTTTCATCAAAACCACAGCAAATCAATAAAAAATACAAAAAAAAGAACAAAAAAAAAAAAACAAAAAACAAAAAACAAAAACCCGGAACGTGAAAAATATAAAAATTATCAAATATTTGGGACTCAAATACTGTATTAAACCAATATGTTTCGTTGTGCATCCAGTCTACGATCAATAGGATCCAGAAGTGGGACAAGATGTTTATCTGTGACTGCTACACAACTGAAGAGCAACAGCAGTAATGGCCGGAATATTTTAATAGCATCTTCAATAATATCTGGAGCAGGTGTGACTTTGTACTGGACGAATGATTCTTTCCATCAGACAACTAAGCACTCGTTTTTAACTTTGAAGAGAGTTGGTGTTGTTACAGTAGCTGCCACAAAATGTTTCTACCTTTATGGTAAGACGTTACATTTGAAAGAGTATGATACGGAAGATGCAAGGAATCAAGAGTTATCAAAGACTCATTTACAAGCTGCCAAGATAACATTAAAAGCATTAGAGAAAAATGGAGGGATATATATCAAATTGGGACAGCATGTTAGTGCTATGACTTATCTCTTACCTAGGGAATGGACAGATACCATGATCCCATTACAACAGAGATGTCCAGAAAGTGAATATGAGGAGATTGATGAAATGTTTAAGTCTGATTTGGGTAAATCAATTGACGAAATGTTTGTTGAATTCAAGAAAGAACCAATTGGTGTTGCATCATTAGCTCAAGTTCATGTAGGGAGAATGCGTGAGACTGGGGAACAAGTTGCTATCAAATGTCAGCATCCATCTTTGAAAGAGTTTGTTCCAATTGACGTCTTGATGACCCAAAACGTTTTCAAATGGATGTTAGAGATATTTCCGGAGTATCCTTTAACATGGTTAGGTGATGAATTGAGAAGTTCGATATATGTGGAATTGGATTTCAACAATGAGCTGAAAAATGCAATAAACACCGAAAATTATTTCAAAAAATTCATAAAGAAGACAGCTTTGAGAATCCCAAAAATTGTGGAATCACACAAAAGGATCTTGATCATGGAGTTTGTGAATGGTGAAAGGTTGGATAATTTACAATATTTGGATGATCATAATATTTCAAGATCTCAAGTTTCATCATGTTTGTCACATATTTTTAACAACATGATTTTCACACCGAATGTTGGTGTTCATTGTGATCCTCATGGTGGGAACTTACTGATTAGGTCAACCAAGCCAACATCGACAAATCCAAATAATTTTGAGATCATCTTGTATGATCATGGATTATATAGACAAATTCCGGAACAAATGAGAATTGATTATGCAAAATTTTGGTTATCATTACTTGATAAAAACCTTGATGAAATGGAGGTGCATGCTAAAAATTTTGCTGGAGTAACACATGAGCAATTTCCAATTTTGGCAGCAGCTATCACTGGTAGAGATTTCAAGCATGCCTTAGGAGGAGATATAACTACTGAACGTGATGAGAAAGAGATTGGTAATATGCACGAGCTGTTATTGAATGGAGGACAACTTTTGGACTTGATGTCATTATTGGCAAGTTTACCAAGAGTAGTGTTGTTGATTTTGAAAACAAATGATTTAACGAGACATTTAGATGAGAGTTTGCAAAATCCGTTAGGATTAGAGAGAACTTTTTTCATATTGGCTTCGTATTGTGCTAATACTGTGTTAATAGATGAATTGTCAAAGAATAAGGCAAAAGCTAAAATGACTAGATGGTTTGCAAATTTGAAAGCATATTGGAGCTATTATAAAAGAGTTGATGAACTTTTCTTGTATGACTTCATCTTATCAATCAAAAATTTTATAAATAGAGTACAGATATTGTAATCATATATATACCACATTGTAAATAAAATAAATATATGTATATATATAATTTGACCAGAAGAAGAGTAGTAGATTATTTATCAATTATGTCTAAAGACATGCGATCAATTACATTATATTGTTTGAAAATTTTTTGTACTTTACGTACAGCTAATGAAATTTTCTGATCTTGAGCGGAAACTAAAAATTCTCATTCGTTGATATTTTTCGTTTCTAAAACGTACTATGTACCGGCTATCAATTGAATTAAGCATTGTGCTTCTTGCATAATAACGAGGATGAAATTAACTCGATTCACTTGTTAAGAGGAGAAAAAAATCAATTATTAACTTCAAACACAGCTGATGAAGCTTATAAGTCATTCATAGATAGATATCAAAAAGCTCACAATAGAGCCAGATGTAAGGGAACCTATAAGAAAGAGTATGGTCTGTGGACTATATACATGTGTAAATGTATATAAACTGTACATTATGTAAGACTGTCTCTTGCTGAAAAATTTTTTTTTTCTTTGCTCCTGTATTTCAAATTCATTTGCCGGAATTCTTGTCACACGATAAGGTAAGAGTCGTATGATTAACTCATTTTTGTAGGGAAAAAAAGACATAGTGTGTTGCTCTATTATAATAGTGTGTGGAATATAAAAAGCTATTGCTAATAGTGTCACTGGAGGTATAACTTAGTACGTAGGACATTCTATAATCGTCCTTGATTAGGTTACAAAAAAAAGATGATAACGTAATAAGCAGTTAAGATATTACATACAGACAGCTGCATCTTGGAAACCGGATTGAGTCTCTTCGAGCCGAGGAGAAGATCTACCAAAGCAAACAATAAAAAACGGAGAAATTTATGTGACACTGCCATTTGCCTTTTTTGGTCGAGATTTGCCCCTTGGGCGGGCATAAAAAATAAAAGCTTGGCACTTCCCTCTCACTTGCTCTTACAGAACTTCTGCTTGGCATTCCATCTCTGAGCAAATAGTGTGTTGACACTATTTATTAACGAACATAGAAACAGGTATCTGAGGAAGCTAAACTGAAAGTCACAAGACGATTGTCAGTACTGAAACCGATCAATACCGAATCTTGATTCTATTTTTAAAATTTGTAATCACACGAGAGATAAGTGGGTGCTAATTTCAGATAGATAGCGAGCATACCTCAAGCACTCAAGTTCAGGTACTCTCTCTATCTCTCTATCTCTCTATCTCTCTATCTTCCCTGCTGCTGCTGATGATGATGCTTTAACCCCCCATTACCACCACTCAATTGAAATAGAGACCCTTGTGGAGAAGTATTTCAGATAGATATGAATTTAGAAGAACCTTCTCTCTGCTGTTTTTAAAGGGCAAGCAAATAGTTGATTTTTACAGCATACCAAGGCTTTGTAAAGGTCATTTTTTTCAGTCTAAGCCTAAGAAAGAAAAAAAAAACGAAGAAAAGGAAAAAAAAAAAAAAAAAACTCTGTCGTCCCTATTTGGAACTATCCTGCTTAAGTATATGAGATTGCGACATACACAATAACAACACCTACCAAGCAGCAGCATAACCCCCACTGCTTTGCTTATTGTCTAAATTATTTTTTTTTTTTTTTTCTTGTCTTGTTTTCGGTTTTTGTTTTTCTTATTTATTACTTTTTTTTTTTTTTTCTTTATGAACAATAGTGTTAATTTATATATAATCAAACCCTTCCCTTTTTTTTTCCTTTTTTGCAATTTCTTTTATTTATTTATTACTGATTCCCAATTTATTATCAGGTAATAAAAACTAGATATGACTGTAACAAATATAAATAGTAAGAGAAAGCAGAGGAGTAAATTTAAAGAAGTAGAGAGAATATACTTCTGTAAATTTGCTAATTGTTCAAAAGGTTATGGACGTTTGAACCATCTTAATGATCATATTAAAATACAAAATCATGGCGAACTTAGAAAACCAAGTGAGTTCGCTTTGGTAAGGAAACAGTTGAAAAAAAGGAAGCTACAGCAGGAGATATTGGAAGAAACAGGTGCTAGTAAGATTAAGAATGAAAGTGATGAAAATGATGAATTTGATAATGATAATAATGCAAGTAATAAGAATAACGATAAACCCACGGAGACAAAACCTCCAAAGACTAAGTTACCACCAATTTCGGTAACGGCATCAACACCAATGTCTCCACCAGTGCAACAACAATATAGTCCAATAACCTATGCACCACCACCACCACCACCTCCTCCTCCTCCTCATTTGATCCCGTTACCCCATTATCAACCCATGATGAACTCACTTCCACATACTCCACCTTCACCTTTCCACAATACTGCCCATTTCCAATTATATCAATATAATGCTTATTCCAATCCGTCATCAAAATTCATCCCATCTGCATCATCATCCCCAACTGTGCTACCACCAATTACGAGTATAGGAGCTGGATACCTATCGTTTCCTCATCATGCTGGACCAAATCACCACAGACAACCACCACAACAGAAGAGTTTCTTCCAATAACAGTTTGTAATAAAAATAAATAAATCACTCTTTAATAACACTTTGTAGACTTATCTTGTGACATTAGAATTTTTTATCAGAACACCGACACCGCAAATCAAAAAAGGGCAAGATAGCAGGGTTTATTTCCCTTTTTTTTTTTCTTTCTTTCTTTTGGAACAGGGGCGGGCATATCTGATGGGAAAAGAAAGAAAAAAAAAGGATTGACACAGCAGAAACTAAGGCAGAGCAGCCAGGCAGGACTCAACCAAAAAAAAAGAAAATAACAAGAGGAAAAATTCTACTAAACAAAAAACATACCAAACAAAAAAAAAAAAAAAAAAAAAAAAAAGGAACAACGGTCTACAAGATCGAGTACTTTTTATATATATCTTTCTCAACATTTCCAAGGCATACTATTACCCACTATTACCCACATTCTTTTTAAAATAGTTAAGCTCATATTTCATACAACTTATAAATATTATTAGACGTGGATAGTCATTTAAATTTTGTCATAATACAACTAGGGGAAAAACACGTTCTTTTTTTTTTTTTTTAGATGATGATACCTATGAAATTGAAGTCAATGAAACTGTTAACAGGTATATTGGCATTAATTTGTTTATCTCAAGTATATGTGTTATATCATTCTTCTTATAGCAGGGGTAAGATCTCGTTTTTCGACAGATCTACACTGTCGACTACATATCAACAGTTGTTGAAGATTGGCCAAACACAGAAAAACATTCATCATTTACCTTTGCATAAACGTTGTGATTCATATTTCAACGAGTTATACCTGATGGATGAAGAGTGGTCTATAGGGCAAATAAATCAACTAGAATATTCTTTTGATATTCATGATGAACTGAAATATTATCTCAAGTCATATGAAGAATTAGAAGAAGAATATAAAAAAGAAAATAAACCAGTTGACCAAGAAATGGCAATGAAAGTTTTTGAAAAAATGAAGAAAAAACTTGAGACAAATAAATTAATAGAAGAGAAATTGAAAAACAGTGTTGGCCATTTAAGAATTTATGGAACTTGTTATATCAAGAATGAAAATTTTGATAAGCATAGCCGTTGTCTCGATATTGAGGCAAGATTATTCCCATGGATGACTTTTGAAAGTCCTATTTTTGAAAGATGGGATGGTACCGTATTGAACGAGTTCCCACAAATGTCTAATTTTTATAAATATAAAGGAATGGGAAATAAAAACAAGAAAAAAATCTTACTGGCTCTGGATAATTGTTTTATGTACAATTTCAAGAGTCAAATTAACGGTAAAGGTATTGTGCTAAGTATCGGAGACCAATTAGTAGATGAACTGATTAATTTGATCAAAGTTTTGAGATTTTATAGAAACGAATTACCTATCCAATTTGTTCATAAAGGTGATTTGGCTTTTGAAAGTAAACAAAAATTGGTACAACTGGCTAGACAGACTTTGCATTTAAAAAATTCATATGTGATAGATTTTGCTCCTCAAGAAGTTTGGTTTGTTGATGCTAATAGATGTTTCTTGAAAGAATATTATCAAAATTTTAACCATTTTGCCAACAAATGGATTGCTGTCATTTTCAACTCTTTTGAAGATATGATATTGATGGATACTGATTCATTACCATTTATTAAGCCAGAAGAGTTTTTTGAGTTAGGTGACTATCCGAAAAAAGGTGCTTTCTTCTTCAAAGATAGAACTTCTTTATCTCCAATACCCGAACAATTTAAAGAGTTATATTTCAAATTATTCCCAACGGAACTGGAAACATCATTATTTGAAATACCACAAGTTGGTGAATTGACTTATAAAAATAGATTATTGGAACATAATTTAAGACACTCAATGGAATCAGGTGTGGTGGTAATGAATAGGAGAAAACAATTACTGGGAATATTGTTAGCTGTACATATCCAATTTTGGGGCCCATTAACAGAACATATCCATGGTGAAAAGGAAATTTTCTGGTTATCACAATCCATTGCAGGAAATGAAAATTACGAATTTAATCCAAACAGTGCTGGTGCTGTTGGAGTTACACAACCTGCAGATGAGAAATACCCTGAACATGTAATAGGTATTCAACCTGCTCATGTTGCTGCTGACAATCAAACATTATTATGGATCAATAGTGGTGTTAAGAATTGTAAGAAAACATCTTCATGTGAATGGGATTTTGAAAATTTGGAACATTGGCAAAAATCTTTTACATCAAAGGAGAAATTGAAAGAATATTACGATTCACCAATTGATATAAGAAGTGTTATAATACCACCAGAGACATTTGTGGAATGGCCAAATGATGAAAATGCTCCTACAAAAGGTTGGGAACAAAGAACAGATTGGGGTTGTGATGGATATATGTGGGCTGCTTATTCTAAAGTTGGAGGTAATAAGATAACTGAGGAAGAAACTTATGGACAAATTGTTAAATTTGATCAAGAGCATATGAATTTTTACAATAAGATTGCTAAAGTATGGATTGCAGAGATCGTATAGTTTATATAGTGTGATAATATCTTAATATTTTAAAATATCTTGATATCTAAGTTTTCGTGTTGACAAAAAGACCCTTTTTTTCCCTTGACAAAAAAAAAATGTGAGATTTCGTCAAGAGTGGTTTGCCAAAATACACACCAGTCATATTCCTTAACGGACCTATATCACACAGTCCCAAGAAATATTCATTCATTCACGCGACCTGAATGTAATTTGTACACAAGGCAAATGGAATTTGTTGTTGGTGAAAATGAAAAGACTGCTTGAATTCTCTTGCACAGGAAATGAGATATTTAGGTTTTTATTCAAGCCAAAAGGGGACACACAATCACTGTCGTTGTCACAGGAAAGGGCATGAGTCCTTTTTTGTGAGCAATCAGATACACTGTCGAAAAGGTTGCTAAGCATATTGAAATTGTTCCCCCAGATGAAGTTAAAAAAAGGAAAAATTTTTTTCCCTCCTCTCACTTTTTTGGCAATTTTTTTGCTGTTGAAGTCATGTACAACACATTTCTGTAATAATAAAGCCTTCTTATGTATGTCCAGTGAGGAGTTTTGCTGTTTTAACCTCAATTTTTATCAATCGAGCATTACAAAGAGATTTTTTTTCTTTGTCTCGATCTCGATCTATTAACCTAACAACAGCAGATTTAAGATCCCATAGTTAATCAATTTCAATTTAGTACAAACACTCAAAGGGTTCAAATGGTCCCCTGAGTGCATTGCCAGAGAGATAAAAGAAAAATGTTTCAAATTGCAATCAGATAAATGGCTGACCTTTCAAATCATGAATCTACAAGAGAGAAGATAAAAGATAGTACCAAAACCCTCCTTTTTTACTCTTTTCGGAACTTACAAAAGAAAAGAAAATTTTTTTTATTTTGCTTTTTAAATTACCTTAACTTTTAAGAAAAGGCTGGAACTATTCTACACTTTCGTTTAACCTTTGACACTTACATTTAATGTCTTATGAATAGTGACCAAATATAAGGCGAAAATAAATCGTGTATTGTAATACCAAAAACCTTTTTTGATTCTTTGTTTATATTTGCACTCTATTCGTTTGATTGATGTGGGACAAAAAACTAAAGATTTGGAGACAGGATGAAAAAACTTAAAGAGACATATGCTTGGATGGATTTAGTACAGAGTCCAATTGCCATATAAACTTAAATTCTTTTTTCTGCCTTTTCAATTCTTCTAATGCTATCAGTTCGTCCAATGGTATACCACGAAACTAGTTGGGATGGTTTAGTTAGTCCCGTATTTTAAAGAAGTCTTGTGAGTATTTTCTGTGGAAACAGTCTTGTGATGGACGATCTCTAACAACCCGTAGATTCACAAATTTCGTCCCTTGGACAAGGTCACTTGACCTTCAGAATACAACAAGGATGAAAACTGGTGAGAGATCCAGTGACCCAGGGGTAGCCTTGGTAAAGCTTATTAGGAGAAGTTGCCTGGAAGAGATCAATTTACAAATGTCGGCCGTTATTTTTTTTTTTTTCTTCCAACCATAAAAAAATTATTTAGCTCTTCCTAGACTGCTTTTAACCAAGAAGCATGGACAAAATGACAAGAAAAAAAAGAAAATATCTTCTCTTATGAACAAGCTGTCCTCTCCTTCCACTAGGATGCTAATGGGACTAGTAGAGTACTTGAATAGTATTTAAAAAAAGTGTGTTCCTATTTTTGCCTTAAATTTTAGCACATCTTCGAGCTGCCAAAAAAAAAATAAAAAAAAAGGAGAGATCTGCAAGTGATTTAATCTCAAAAGGGAGATAATGAAAAAAAAGATCCGTATACCGAAGATCTTCATAAGTCACTTTCAACCACACAGCCTACTTAATAGCAACTATAGTTGCAACTTACGCTATTTGGTTTGAACTATATTGAAACTGTAAGGAAAAGTTTCAATTGAAAATGAAATGTATATAAATTTTACAAACTATATATATATATATATATAAATGACAAACAGCTGAACTAATGAATGACAGAAACTATTCTTGTACTTTCAGAATTTTAGCATTCCAAATTTTCGCTATATTATCGTAACTCAGAGTCTCTTCTTCTGTATATTTAATCTCCAAACCTTTGACATCATCAACTATCGAGTGAGCACTCCATAAGTAACCACTACAACCAAGATCCCATCTTAATCTCCATGAATATTTTGGTTCTTTCAGTTCTGGATCCAACTCGTTAGAGTCATGATCCCTTTCTTTCCACACTTCAGGTGGAACAATCAACAGGTTGATTTTAATTGTTGATTGATATTTTTTCTTTAAATCTTCTTCACTTATCTTGTCTTTGAAGATTTCCTTTGCGTCTTTTTCCCATGAGTTTTTCTTACAATAAGTTAACCCACTGTTAAGCCAAAGTAAAGTATGATTATCATAGGGATCTAAATGTGCAGGCAGGGCACTGATAACTAAGTTAGATCTTTCAAAATCATTCTCTTCTAATATACCAGCAGCACCACTGAAATGTGTATTAAAATGGTAATCTTCATTACCCATCATCGACTGGCCTAACCAAAAGATGTCTTTTTCACCATGCAATTTTACTGTTAATGGTTGCCATAATTGAATTTGTGTTGATAATAATAAACCTGATAAATGACTCTTACGGTTTATCAATACAATTCCAGCTTCCATAATATGTCTTGATTTCTTTGTGAAAAAATCATTTTCTAAAGTATGATTTGTTAATTGAGGAACATCAAATAAAGTAGTTTCCATCATTGATGGGAACAATTTTTGCCATAATGCAGGAAATTTCTTGTGAACAGAATCAATTCCATATCTATCTTTGAAAAAAAAAGCACCTTTTTCAACATAATCTGGCATCTTGAAAAAATATTCAGGTGCAACATATGGTGCAGTATCGGTATCCATCAACATCATTTCTTCAAAAGTATTGAATAAGACGGATAACCATTTATTTGAATAACTCTCAAAATTTTCTTTGTATTCTTCTGAAATACAATCCTGGGTGTCTACAAACCAAATTTCTTGTTTGAATTTGTCAAAAGTTACAGAATCTTGTAATACAACGGTCTTTCTAGCAATTTCTGTTAATTTTTGTTTTGATTCTTTTGATAAATCACCCTTGTGTACAAATTGTATTGGATATTTGTTTTGATGAAATCTAAGCAATTTCAAAAGGTTGACCAGATCTGGAACAAATCTATCTGAAATACTTATCACAATACCTTTACCATACATTTCGTTTTGGAATTTATTCCAGAAACAGATTTCACTGTTATAGGTTGGTAATTTCTTATAAGTCTCGTCTGGATATTGAGCTCTCATTTGTGTGTAATCATTAACTAAAGTTCCATCCCATCTTTCATAAATTGGAGATTTGAAACTGAACCAAGGGAACATCTTGGAATCAAGAGCATTGCAATATGAAGTATCTTGATTACCAATATAACATGTAGCATATGTTCTAAATTTGTAGATACCATCTAATAAATCTAACTCTATTTTCTCGTTCATTGTCAATTGAGAGTCCATCTTGTTGAAAATAGACTCCACCATGGTGTTCAACTCAGCTTCTGGTTGTTCTTTTTTCAACTTGTTATATTGTGTGTTGAAATATTCTTTCCCATTATATATATCGATATTGTAACGGAAATCATCTTTGAAATTTGGTAATGACCAATTTTCCTCTGATAATTCGTTGAAATATAAATCACATCTTTCATTCTTTGATAATTCCAATAGACTATTGATTGAATATTTCTTTAGCAATGACTCAAAAGATTGTGGTAAATGAGGTTGATGCAAATATATTGTGTTCTGATCTTCTTTATTTGTGGACCCCCAATTAGATAACATCAGCCTTGTTGTTGTTGTTGCTGGTGATTTAGCATACGTCGAATAAGTGCTATAATTATGACCCATAGTGATGATGAAGATCACCAGAATAAGCAAAACTAATGCTATATTCTTTTTATGTAACATTCTCATATTACCAGGATACTTCATTAGGGGGGGAAGAATGAATAACACAAGATCAAAAATGAGTAATTCCAAATGAAGAAAAGAAAGAAAGAAGACACAAGTGATTTATATAAAACCGTCCCTGCTCTCTAGCAAGATACAGACACTATTAATTTTCTAAAAAAAAAAAAAAAAAAAACAATAAAAAAGAAAATTGAGAAATCAATAAAAACTCAATAATAAAATATATGTTGGTTTTTTTTTTTTATCTAAAAAAAGATTGATAAACATGCAAAAAGAAATTCCCTTTTGCTAAGTACTTAATTCGAGCAAAAAAACACTTAGTAAGATCTATAGAGGTTATTGGCAAACTTTCGAACCTAGCTATCACACTACATGTTGCACTCATATCTTGCTTCCAACATTTTGTATCTCCAAGGTAATATTGCTCTTTAATTAGTACCACCCTTTTCAACTCAAGCTTCTTGGTCTACACTATTTTGTTTTTTTACTAAACTGTTGATGCAAGTTCTACTAACCAGATTAGGATGCATCATGCATATCCGGTTTATCAAATGTCTCCGTGGTTAAGTCACTTCTCCTACGAAGGAGATGTTCTGTGTTGTTGTTGTTTTTAATGACAGTGGGTGCCCTTGCCCCAAGTTTTAAAAAGTTTTCTTTTTTTTCCTGACTGCAGATATCATGCATGAAGTTGTGAGATTGATTTACGGTGAATTAACTTAAATGTGGGAAACTTTAAAAAAAAAGGTACAATCCCTAATTGGGAGTAAACCCTTCCAATTTCCCTACTGGGATATCAATAAACCATAATCACATAGAGAGTCCTTTTTTTACTCTATTTCTCTCTCTCTTTTTTTTTTATATTTTTTTTTTTTTAATTCACTCTTTCTGATTGGATTTTTAGTAATGACTATGGAAGATAGTTGTCTTGGTCTTTTCAATAGTGTAGTAATTGAATCTGAAATTAAGCATACACAATATGAGAAATAGTGCGAAGCCGACACTATCGTTTCTTTTTCTAGTGGTGATAGCCCGAAAGGAAGAGAAAAAAGGGCAAGGGCAAGTGTTGTTTTTTTCTGTTCCCTCTCTTTTCTTTTCTTTCAACAATTACCTTTTTCTTCCTGTTTTCTGTTCTTTAGCATCTCAAAAGAAGGAAAAAAAAAAATTTACACAATTCATATCATTTATATAAATATATATCTATTTCATCCTGGCTGTATTTTTTGCTTTTAGAAAGAGTTTGTTTGCATATGTTGTCATTTTTAAAAAATCATAATCAGATAAACAGAATGATAATAACAATTACAGGTCCAGGAAGAAGAAAGAATTTATTCTTTTGGGTAGTTACATCTCTGATATCTTTATTATTGATTAACTTGTTTTTATATGTCACCGTTTATAATGATGCCACCAAAATTGAAGGAAACGAAATATCTCCTTCTAAAGGTTCAGGAGATGGTGTTTCTTCAGATTCTTCAAAGAACCCAGTTAAGTCAATTTTCGACACAGCTAATGATTTTATAGGCAGTGTCACTGGAGCTGACGATGTTATCTCAGAAAACAACATTTATAAGAGTATAAGTGATAATAAGAGAAATAAGAGATTAAGATCTTTCTTACCACTGTCTTATTATGATAACTCTGATTTTGAAGAATTGAAAGAGTCAAATAAGAGAATTTCTGAATTTGATAGAAGATTATTACCAGCTTTTTGGATGCATTTAATTAATAAAAATTTGAATGCTGATTCTGAATCAATCTTACCAGCTAATTTCAAATTACCTTTCAATTGGGATTTGTTAAATAACATTGCTGTTAAGATTCAAAAAATGAAATATTTTGATCAAGTTGTTAAAGGTAAGATAAACTGTGCTCAATTCAGAGATATTGCTCCAAAAGATATGCCTGAATCTTTCTTAACAAACTATTGTTTGAATTACAACTATGAAGATCCAAATTTCGAGAACGATTACCAACTCCCGTTCTTAATCTTGAGAAAGATTGATCAATACTTGAGTGATATTGAATGGAGAAAATTATATGGTATGTTGTACAGTTTGTCAAATTCACCAATTCCTGAAAATGTTATGTTCTTAGGAGGCGTTGGAAATGAAGGAAGATCAATGCTTGTTCCTTTGGAAAAAGTTTCCAATGGTAAAAACAATTTAAGCGGTTTAGGTAAGACCGATTTGAAGTCATATTACTCAAAGTTAACTGATCAATATATTGAAGATCAATTAGCTAAATACCCAAGTGTCTCAAGAGAAGATGTCTTGACAAATGGTATTTCATTGTATGAAGAATTAATCAGGTTCAATGATAAATTGGCTGATAAGACTTTGAAAGTTGAAGAAGATTTGGTTTACTTCCCATCAAAACCAATGATTGTTGGTGCTCTGGAATCCACAAATTTGAAACCAGTAGAATTGAACTATGAAGATTTCAAATTTTACTTGCCAGATGAAGAAAAAAAATTACAAAAATTGATTGAAACAGCTCCAGAAGGTGCCAATACCAAGCAATTAGAAAATCTTGATATGTGGGCCAAGAATGTCTTGGATCCAAAATTCGAAGAACCATGGTATTATGGAATTCCATCAATTGATTTAAGTATTGCTCACTTGGATCATTATGATTGGAGATTCTTCAACGTTTTCACTTTGAGAGAAGATCCAGAATTACATACTGCTATCTTACATAGATTATCAAGAGTTTGGTTCAGAATTTGTGCTAAGTTTGATGTTCCAAGTTGGATGAATCATGGTCCATTAATCGGTTGGTACTGGTCTGGTGTTACTTTACCTTATGATTTTGATTTGGATTTACAAATGCCAATTCAATCATTACATCGTATCTCCAAATTCTTAAACAATACTTTGGTTTACGATTTCACCAAAGAAGAAGAATATGTTAATGATGATATCAAAATTGACAACAAAGCTGAATTAGGTATCAGAAGTTATTTGATCGATATTGATCCATTATACTTTGATAGAAACCAAGTTCGTACAGTTCATAATGATTTGGATGCTAGATTAATCGACACAGAAACTGGTGTCTACATTGATTTAACTCTGATTTCAGATTTCCACAGTGGTAATAGATACGATTTGGAAGAACAAAGAAAATATTTTGCCAAATCTGATTACAATGGTTACAGAATCACTGTACCAAGTCACTGGGATGAAATGACTGATGAAAATGGTAGATATTCTAAGCAACAAAGAGAAAAAGGTAATCAAATGAAAGAAGATTACGTCAAGAAACTTGATGTTTTTATGAAGGAGAAGGACACCAAGGATTCAAGACTGGAAGGTTCACCTACTAAATTCTTGGAAGGTTATTTGCATGATAAACATTTCCATACTTATAAATTCTCAGAATTATCTCCATTGATTCCAACATTTTATGAAAATTCTTTAAGTTATCTTCCATCAAATTGGTTCAAGAATACTGCTATTGAATACCAAGGTGTTAAATGTTTGACAAACTCATATTTCCAAAAACATAAATTTTTGGACAGATTGATGTTATGGGTTAACTATAAGGATTGTCCAAAATGGGATGAGGAAAGTGGAAATTTTAAAGAAGGTGTATCAGATTCACAAGTCAGTAAAGAATGTATATTAGACAATTCCAAATTAGAAGAAGAATTCAAGAGATCAAATCATTACACAAATTTGCATAATATTTATAGAGAAAAATTATTGAAAGGTCAAGGTGATATTTTGAAATTTGACAATTTTGATAAAGATGTATTACCAATGTTGCAAAAATTCGATGGACAATTATTTGTGCCGGAACCTTTTGTTGAAAGATCTTTATATTAGATTAATGTTTCTGCTGTTTATAATGATGATGTGATTTTAATTCTTTATATCAACTCCACTTTAATTCAATAGTTCGTGGGTTTCTTGTTTGCTAAAGTATAGAGTCTATTTAATGTATGTTAGTTTCTGCTTTTTACTTATAGTTCACTTTTAAGGGTCTAATAATAGCGGTTGTTTAAATTAGGGTTAAATTGAATTGAAATTTTCTTTTATAATGACATGCATGATCTGTGGATTGTGGTTTTTAAGTAAAAATACACCTGAGTGCTCTTTTCTTGCAACGGACCCTGGTCAGCTTCTTTCCTCTCTTTCTCTCTAAATGTAGCTTAAAAGAGTGTGTATAAAGAAAATATGAGTTCTCATTTCATTTGAAAACTACCAGAGGCGTGGAGACAAAGAATTAAAAAAACACTCACTAATCTAAGGACTGGGATCCTCCTCCACTTTGGTTATGGATTTTTTGCAAAGCAGGGAAATTTGAGTGCAACACAGAGGAAAAAAACAAAATTTGTTGTTGTTTTGAAATTTCAACATAATTAAAAGAATGGTCATTTCAATCACGATTATTTATGAGGCAAACTCTTAAAGTTATGGACTGGTACAAAAGGCAGGGTCTTTAAAAAGTAATTCAAAACAACCATTTTGTGCCTGCCAAAAATAATTCGCGTTTTTTTTTTGTGAACTTTAAAGTTTTAGTTCGAAGGCTACTTTGAGAAGAGAAAAACCAAAACAAAGCAGCAGCCACAAGAACACAGGACAATTTGGTCTTGTGATAATTCCACGTAGCAGAAAGTACTAGAAATTAAAACCGTGAAATATTTCTTGGAATGCCGGGTGTTTTGTGTTGCCTGACTGTACTATGCTTCTCGGCTAAGAAAATTTTCCACTGTTAAGTGAGTGCCTGGCAGAAGGAAAAAAACAAAAAAAAAGTCCCCCCCTGCTAGGATGTACAAGCAGGTCTAACGACAAGTAAAAATTGGAACTCTCTATTCAATCAGAAGCAACATAAACAATACAATTTCAGTTTCCAGTTGAGATTCAAGATACACATAGATTTCGAGTATCGAGTAAAAAATATTGATAAGCCTTTTGGGATTGGGACAAAGTGTTCTAAAAAAGGCAGGGCTGCCCTTTGTGTCACATCACTGCCAGCAGAACAAAAGAAACAAAAAAATTCAGAATATAAATATTATGGTAGTGTATGTCGGTACAAAAAAGAGCAGCCCAATTTTTTTTCACAAAGAGAAACAAAAATTTTCTTTCTTTTTTTTGCCAAAATGTCTCTCTCCTATTCTGGTGCTATTTAGCTGACGTGCTTAGTTAGTACCATCTTGCCTTTTTTTTTTTTTTTTTTTTTTATATTTTTTTTTTTTAATATTATCAGTTGAAATTATAAATTATCCAGTCAAGAAAGTCACTTCATAATAACTGTGAAGGGTATCATTGTGGTTGTATTAACTAGACAACCTCATTGCGCACCGTCATGTCAAATATAATTTTAAGAAATAGTAAACTTCAAAGCCAAATAAGCCATTTTTCAGTTTATGTGAACAATAAGATCATATTCACTTTCTTGCTTATCTCAATTACTATTATATTATGTTATATAAATTTATTGAACCATTTCTATTATATTCGTTCATTATCAAGTCAAGACGTTATAGTATATGATGATGCAGCCAAGAGTGCTTTCCAAAATTTCTTGAATTTGGAAGGTGATATCCACAGTTTTGTCAATAAGCCAATGCAAGAGAAATGTTCCATTTTCACAGACTCTTTAATATCTAATGATTGGTCCATAAATGATTTGAAAGACTTGGATTATGCCGTTGATGCTCAGGATAGTAAGAGATTTTTCAGTCTCAAATTTAAAGAGTTGAATGATGAAGAGAAAAAAGATTCTAATAGGATTAAGGAAATCTTCCGTGATCTTGAAAACAGAGTCAACAAGAATAATAAGATAGAAAGTTTGGTCTCGAAAAGTTTATCAAATTTAAGGATTTATGAAAAATGTTATATAGATCATGATTTATTGAATCATGATTGTCTTGATGTGGAATCAAGATTGTTCCCATGGTTAACTTTTGAAAGTCCAATTTTTGAAAGATGGGATGGAACCGTGTTGAAAAATTGGCCAAATTTGTTGAAATTTTATAAAGAAGAACATTTGAAATATAAACATATTAAAGATAATGGATGTTTTATGAATATTTTGAAAAATAATTTCAAAGGACGTGGTATTGCTATAAGTATAGGAGATCAGTTAAAAGCAGAACTGATAAATTTAATCACAATATTAAGATATTTGGGTAATGAATTACCAATCCAATTGGTTCATAAAGGTGACTTGGATTTCAAAGTTAAACAAGAGCTTATCGAAATTTCAAGAAATGATATCTTAATTCATGATGGTACAAAGATAACCGGTTTCAAGCAAGAACTTTGGTTTGTTGATACCAAGAGATGTTTCAGAGAAATAGATTATGATAAATTCAACAAGTTTTCGAATAAATGGCTTCTGGTACTTTTCAACTCATTTGATGATATGTTATTAATGGACACTGATGCTGTTCCATTTATCAAACCAAACGATTTTTTCAAATTAGGTGACTACCTGAAACATGGACTGTTTTTCTTTAAAGATCGTCAAACAAAAGATAAATTACACGTTGGATTTGATAAATTGTTATATAAATTATTACCACAAGATTTAGAACATTTGCTGTTTGGTATAAATAAAGTCACTGATAAGACTTTGAAAAATGCTTATTTCGCTAAGAAGGCTTTCCATTTTATGGAAAGTGGTATTGTTGCTTTAAACAAGAGGAAACATCTTGCTGGAGTCTTAGCATCTGTACAATTACAATTTTGGAAACCAATTTCCAAATATAGTCATGGTGATAAGGAATTATTTTGGCTTGGGCAAGCTCTTACAGGAGATGAAAATTTCGAATTCAATGAACATCATGCAGGTGCCATTGGAGAATTAAGAAAACAAGATTATAACATTGCAGATTCCATAGTTGGTATTCAACCTGCTCATATTTCAAATGATGGACGTAAATTATTATGGGTCAATTCAGGTTTAGAAGTTTGTAAGAGACATTCTTGGAAAGATGATTATGAGAAAATTGATATGTACAAATCGAAATTCAAATCAGAAGAAGATTTGAAAAATTATTACACAGATCTGATTAAATTGAGAAGTGTGATAATACCTCCTGATGCCGGTAAGATATTCCAAAATGATATTGGTGAACCTGAGAGAGGTTGGAATCAAAGAAAAGAATTTGGTTGTGACGAATACTATTGGGGTGCTTATTCGAGAGTTGGTCCAGAATCAGATGATCCTGAAACCATGGGTAAAGTGATAATATTTAACGAAGAAGAACTGGACTCTTATAATAGATTACTGAAAATTTGGGTCAAACCTAAGAAATTCCGTTCCACAGACTGGGAAGCGATGAAAGCTGATCAATTAGAAAAATTAAAACAAAGTTAATAAATTATATCAATAGCATTCCATCCCCTCATTTATATATATATATATATTATTTGCATATTTTTAGCTTGTGCTTGTTCTGTTTTTTTTAGCTTTACCTTTTGTAACTTCATCGTATAATAGACATTTTAACTCATAGACACTTAACTGATCTTTATAATAATCGAATTCAAAGAAATCATCTGGGATTGGTTCCAGTGTTGGTTCATCATCTGGACGATGATAGTCTTTCAAATATGGATGCTTCAACAGTTCTTCAACAGTGATTCTATTACTTGGATTAAAAGTTAACATTTTCTCCAATAAATCAATCCCATCTGGATTCTTACCAGCAAAAATTTTTTTAAAACTCAATTTACGATAAAATGGTAATGACTTGATATATTCTCTTGCATTTTTGGATTTTATAGATTTCAAATCTTCTCCAATTGGTGTCCCCAAAATTTCAAAAATTAAAACTAATTGATTTCTATAATCTCTACCTGGGAATAAAGGCTTACCCAAGAATAATTCCAGTAGTATGCAACCACATGACCAAATATCAATCAGTTTCGAGTATTGGGAACTTGTCAACATTATCTCTGGAGCTCTATACCATCTTGTAGCAACATATTCAGTCAACATACTGATTTTTTCATGATCTTCTTGATAGTTTTCTTGCTTATCAATTCTTGCTAACCCAAAATCACAAATTTTCAAATCACAAGTTGGATTTAATAATAAATTTGATGGTTTCAAATCTCTATGAATAACGTTTGCCGAATGTAATGCTTTCAAACCTCTTAAAGTCTGATATATAAAATATTGACAATGATCATCTGATAAGATTTGGGTGTTTATAACTTTATGCAAATCGGTCTGCATTAGTTCTTGAACTATATAAACTTCATTGAATTTGTCAAAATCCATTGGATCTTGTACTTTGTACAAATCAATGATATTCTCATGTTTGAAATGCTTTAATATTTTGATCTCCCTTAATGTTCTAACACAAAACAATGATCTTTCAAATGGTTCAATTTTTTTAATTGCAACTGCTCTGCCTGAAGGTTTATGAATAGCAGATGCCACAATACCATATGCACCTTCCCCCAATATCTGTTGAACTTGAAAACATGATGAGATGTTGAAATAAACTTTTCTCTCTTCTTGTGGTTGAAACATTGTTGTTGAAGAGACTTACCTGGCAAAAATTCAAAACGAATACAAGTTCACATCTGAATATATATATATATATCAATTGATAAGATTCGCATTGTTTGAATCTGAAACTAAAAAAAAAAAATGCAGCCCCAAAAAGTATTTTCTTGTAAGTCACCGACACATGGTAAGAAAACAAAACTGTAATACATGTTCTTTAGTTATTTACGAGATGGTCCTTAAATCATAAAGATATACCCAATTTAAAATTTTGAAACAAGTGACCGTGTTTACTAATCGCATTACGTTGTTACATCTATGCACTCTTCATATATAGGTTACAAAAAAAACTTTAAAAAAATATGAAGAAAAAAAAAAAAATTATGTACGACGTGATTATTTTTCAAAACCAACCATGACATCGACAGATAGGAAGATCGCATTGATAGCAGGAACATCAAGTAATCTTGGTCTTAATATTGCTTATAGATTACTCGAGTCTCATCCTCCAACTTCAAGATTAACTTTGATTGTCACTTCTAGAACTTTACCAAAAGTTAAAGAATGTATCAATAAGATCAAAGAATATAATGACACCATTGTAAAGAGACCAGGGATATTGGATTTTGACTATCTTTTGTTTGACTTCACCAACATGGTATCTATATTGTCGGCATATTATGAATTGAACAAGAAATATAAGCAAATAAACTACTTGTATTTATGCTCAGGTCAAGGTGTATACGATGGAATCAACTGGTTACAGGCTGTAAAGGAAATTTGTTGCAACCCAATTGAAGGTGTCACTCAACCTCATTACAAGATCCAAAGAGTCGGAGTGAAAAGTAAAGATGATATTGGGCTTGTATTTCAAGCCAACGTATTTGGTCCATATTATTTCTTACACAAGATAGAACATTTACTAGTCAATGGTAACGGTAGAGTTGTATGGATATCTTCATTGATGTCAAAACCTTCTTATTTCTCATTTGATGATATGCAATTGACAAAATCTCATGAATCATATGAAGGATCAAAGAGAATGATTGATTTACTTCATTTAGGTACTTTTGAAAGATTGAAACAAAAAGGTGTTGAGCAATATTTGACACAACCTGGTATATTTGAAAGTTTATCGTTCCACAAGTACTTGAATGTGATCACTTTCTACGGCATGATGCTCTTATTTTATCTTGCCAGATGGATAGGTTCCCCATGGCATAATATAACGGGTTATAATGCAGCAGAATCATGTATCTTTGCAACTGTTGGAGAAAATTTAGATCAAACTTTGAAATACGGAAGTGGAACTACTAAATCAGGAAAAAGACTTATCATTAAAGAACAAGTTGATTCAACAGGGAAAGAAGATATAGTTCTGTACCTTGATAAACTAGTTCTCGAGTGGGATGAACTGTTGAAAGATCAAATCGTTGATACCAGAAGACTCTGAAAAGTTGTGGATGTACGACTCAAAAGAATTTGTATGTAGACAAAAAAAACGCGAAAATTTCAATGGGCAAAAAAAAGCAAAAGTATATGAAACTGACAAATATTTTCAAGTAATACAATCATTAATACATCATGTTGAATCGTAAAAATAGAATGTTGCTGTTATCAGCATTAATATTAACTGTTATTTTCCTTCTTATAACAACATCGACCAATCACGGTTCAGGAGATGAGCTTGTAGCAGATCAAAATCAAATACCTGTACAAGAGCCAACAAGGGAAGAGTTGAAACAAAAACAAGAAGTGGCTCTGAAATTGAAAGACACCAATAATAATCTTAATGATGTTGTCAAAAATCCTAAAAATGGCGAAATTGATGAGAGCAAAGTGAAACAAGCTGAGGAGATTATAAGTGAAGAAAAAAAAATTGGTAATAGTGTTGCTTCGTCGCCAAAGGAGTTACTCTCAGACAAGCATGTATCATCTACAGAACAAACTACTACTGAATTTGATGCCACTAAGGAATTTAAAGAAATCATGAGTGTCTCTCCAGTTGTCATATTTAGCAAAACTTATTGTCCATTTTCTAAGAACTTGAAATCATTGTTAAAGACACAATATACTATTACACCGGAACCGGCTATTGTTGAGCTTGACAAACACCAAAATGGTGCTCTGTTGCAACTGTACATTGGTGAAATATCCGGTAGGAAGACGGTTCCTAATTTGTTTATTAATGGTGTCTCAAGAGGTGGTTCCGACGAGATGCTGGCATTGCATGGGGAAGGGAAATTATTGGATAGCTTGGTTGAATGGGGAGAAAAGAAAATAGGTGTAGATAAGGTACATGCTCCTTCCAACTCAAAATAAGTTTGAAAGATCTATATTTATTTTTAAAATTTTTCAATATAGCTGGCTTGGGTTTTAAAAGAGTTTTATAAATCTTGTGATAATTGATATTAGAATCCTCACTTAGGTTATTTAGTTTTCTAAGCCCCTTCGTTTAGATTATGACAATTCTCTCGTTTCCAAGCATGTAATTCTCTTTAATCAATTGATTTAAAGGAAAAAAAAAAAAACTGTTAGAAAAAAAAAAAAAAAAAAATTTGCATGACAGCACAAAATGTTAGCTTCTGAAACAATTGATTCAATTGCAAACACTTCAACTAAGGTTATCAAGCCAAATTATGACCAATTGAAAACTGGTTCCAAAGTTTTGAAGCTTGCTTCCGACTTACAATTATTAGGACATCCAGAAGGCGGTTTTTTCAAGCAAACGGATAAGTCACCTTTCGTGATGGAAACTCCTTACTACCCGGGTCATAATAAGGGATTGGCAAGTGAAGTCTTGAGACCAGGAAATTCTGGTGAAGAACCAGTGATTGTCAATGGAAAGACAATTACACCAACAAGAGCTTTCTCAACTTTGATTTATTATTTGATCACTCCTGAATCCCAATTTGGTAGATTTCATAAGAATCATTCAAGAATTATTCATATTTTACAAAAAGGGAGAGGTCAATATGTTCTCGTCTATCCAGATGGTGAAGTTAAGACATTCAAAGTGGGTTTCAATTTTGCAAAAGGTGAAGTCCTGCAATGGGTAGTACCTGGTGAAGTTTATAAGGCAAGTTTTTTGCTTCCAGAAGGAGATCAAGAGGATGAAAATGACTGTTTATTGATCAGTGAAGTCGTTGTTCCAGGATTTGAATTTGAGGACCACTCATTCATGGAATCGAAAAAAGAATTGTTTGAATTAGTAGGTGAGGAAAAAGGCAAAGAATTGGAATGGCTCGTTGGTGAAGATTAGTTAATCGTATATAAGGGTTTTTCTTATGCTTATAGAATATATTGTAACACCGGATCACATCGGACTGTTTTTTTTTTAGATTTGATATGTACTCTTTACAATAATAACCAAGAAAAGCTTATCTCTGTGCTTAGATAGAAAAAAAAAAAAAACGTTGAAAAAAAATAATACTTATTGAAATAAGCTTTTTGTGAGATAAACTCTCAAATATGAATATCTGGGAATCCTTTAAAAAGGAATTGGGCATCACTACTATCTCTAGTACTCCAAGGGACTACAAATTGTTGGTGGTGCTAAGAATCCTTAGGTTTGGAGCCTTTGGAGGAGTGGCAGTTGTTGCAGCCAGATATCTCAAGTTGATCGGCTTTAATGAAGATATGATCGGATTAACTTTCACATTGATTATGCTGGGCGATCTTGTGGTGTCCTTCATTCTTTCCTTGGTGGCGGATAAACTTGGTAGAAGAAATGTGTTGATACTAAGTTCTGTGATATTGCTGGTAACAGCTTTTACATTTTATTTCACAGAGAACCATACAGTGGTTATGATAATAGCCATCTTGGGGTTTATGACTCCTTCAGGAAATGAAGTGGGTCCATTTAGGAGTATTGAACAAAGTATAATTGCTCACTTGGTTCCTGTACAGCAGAGGTCTGATTGTTATGCTTTTTACATCTTTTTGGGTCAATTGTCAGCTGCAATTGGTTCCATGAGCTCCGGTTTTATCATTCAAAGTTTGCAAAATAATTTCCATGTTAGTGAAAAAAACTCGGACAAAGTTACTTATTTGATCATGGGATTCATGTCACTTGCAATGGCTTATATTTCTTACTCATTATCAGAAGAAGTAGAACTCTATTCATCTACGGAGGAAGAAGAAGACATTTTATTGATGGATGCTCAAGATGATGACGAGGCTTCGATAGAAGCTCTAAAGCCTAAGCTCAATTTCAAAGGGAAGACAATTGGTTTTTTGAAAAGTTTTGTACCAAATATAAGTCACGAATCCCGACTGATTGTTATCAAGCTATCAATTCTATTTATCATTGACACTGCTGCCAAATCATTAGTGACCAAAACTTGGGTGTCGTACTACATGAAGCAAAAATTTAACTTGCAAGCAAGCTCATTGGGAACCATTTTTTTCTTCCATGATATCTTAGTGGCATTACTGACATTGATGGGCTCATCTATCAGTAGAAGGAAAGGTATAATATTTACAATGATATTCACACATATCCCTTCAATCATTTTTAACACTTTAATTCCCCTTCCGAGTCATGTTTCACCATCTATCTTATTAATTCTAGGAAGAGGTGTATTTCAAGCTATGGACATTTCTTCAAAACATGCATTTGTTGCCTCAATTGTCAAACCGGAAGAGCGAACTGCTGTTATAGCCTGGACTAATTTATGTCGAACTGTGGGTCAAACTGCTGCACCTTCTGTCACTGGTTATGTTACTGGGTTGAATATGCAATGGATTAGCTTTGTCTTAAGTGGTCTTCTCAGATTGTTATATGACATAGGGTTGTTTGTTAATTTTTGGAAAATAAGAGATTCTTTATAAAAGTGGTCTGTTATAAGGCCATTACCGATACTGCTTTTGTCTTTTTTTGTTTTTTTTTTTTTTTGCTTTTTCACTTGAAACTTGGGAAGTATAGATAGATATCAATTTATTTATTTATTTAAAAGATTGTCATTCAATTCATAATCTCCTCAATGTGAATGACTGTAAAAAACCAATAAATGAAACGAAAGCAAGTATCCACCAAAATAATGTTGCCAAGTTAAGTCTCTCAAAAGTAGCCATAAGTGAGCCCCAGATAAGAGGAGCTAAAATGTTTGCCAAACTCGAAGCACCCAAAGTGTATCCATTAATGACAGCCCTATGCCTTGCAATTGAAGTTCTATGGATTAACAAGATAATTTGTGAAAATGAGATTGCAGTAGCGAGTTCCTTAATTATTGCATTGAGATATAACAAGATTTTGGTCTTGGTAGTCAGTCTCAGAGTGTCAGAATGTGAAGACAATGTGAAAAATAGTTCTGGTAATGTTAGGTAACACAATGGGAACAATAATAGTGCCATCTTATAAGATGTCAGCACTTTAAACCTTTTATTCAACAAAGGCAATATTATAAAAACCAGAATGATCCCACACAATCCCGATACCATATATAAATGACCAATCTCTATGACATCAAATCCTAAACCACCTTTTACGTGAATTGGAAATTTGGACTTACCTACCATCGTTTTGCCTGCTAAGAATATAGGCAAAAATTGAGCGTAAACTAATACATGATGCATCATGATCAAATGACTTATTATTGTTCCTAAAACCGCAACTGTAAAAGGTCCACCGAATGTCTGCTGAGAAGTTTCTCCTGTTTGATATTCTGATGAGCCTTCATTGTCATCATCTTTCGGCATCTCATAATCATCCAACAAGATCATTTCAGACTCAACAGGAAAATGTTTCATCTCCACTTCTGTTCTTATTCCGGTCTTTTTAAGAATGTAATCACCCATAATCAATCCCATGTCTCTATCGTTATGCTTTTCGATCATTGGTTCTTCAAAGAAAAGGAAAATCACAACACTTGACACCATGATGATAATTGCTACAACAATATTGGGAGGCGCAAATGGGTAGTCATTAATGGACACTTTGTTATTATCGAACAGTCTCTTGAGTCTTTCGGAAGCATCATTTCTATATGTACTATCTTTGAAATTTTTCACAAGTCTTGAGCCAATCATAGGACCAAATGTGCTCCCTAAGTTCCAGCACAGTGGGATTGTTGAAAATGCAAAAGAATGATATTTCTGGTCTCTTGATAGTTCACCCAAGCAGGTCCTTACAATTGCCATATTTCCATTCAATAAGCCACCAATAATTTTTGACAGTAGAGCCCAATAAAAGTTGGTACTGAATCCATAAATCAATTGAGACACCCCAGCTCCAAGTAAACCAATCAATATTACTGGTTTCCTTCCAATGGAGTTTGCTTTATAGCTCCAGAAGATACACCCAACGCATTGGCATAAGCTGAATATTGCAGATAAGATACCTGAGTATCTTGAAATAGCCGCATCTCCTCCATCTAAGTTAAACAACTTGATCATAAAAAAATTATATGGAGAAGTAGATGTCACAGCCAATGCCATTGTGAATGGAACGAGGCAAACCATAGTCACTTGGTAGATAGGAAATCCATCATTGATGTTATTAAACCTTGTCAAAAACATATAGCCAATTCTTTATGGTTAACAAAAAAAATTAAAAAAAAAAAAAAAAACTATTTGGGAAAATTGTATCCTTTTTATAAACAGTAGCCTGGAAGACTAATTAAAAAGTTTCCAATTGGAGAATACAGCCCGATAATACCCTTTGCTTTGAGAGGCTATTGTGAGTCAAAAATCTGAGTCATTACTTTCTTACAAAGTTTTTTAATAAAGTTCAAATTTATTGAGAGAAATAGGTTAAACAAAAATTTCTAATTTCGAAAAGTACAGTATACTATCAAAACACTTGCAGATGAAGGGGATTTTCAAAGAACTTAGGTTTGCAAAAAAACTTTAAATTAACAAAGCTGCTGCTGCTACACCAACTGCTCCAGCAGCTACACAATTAAACCTGTACTTTCAAATGTTGAAACTGGTGGCTCAGACGATTCGGCTTCTGCTTTTAAAACAGCCCAGCTATTGTGAGCATGTGAATGAAGGGCAGCAGTAGATCACACTGATGATGCAACAGTTTCCTCGACCTATTTTTAATGCAACTGCATCGGTTGATGAGGCACCCAAAGTTTTAGAAACTCCATTAGTTTGATCTGGATACTTTGCTGCCCATTCTGGGGTAAAATCCGTGGAAGTTGTGACTTTAGTGAGAACAACTCCATCTCTCGAGATTTCAAGAAATTATGTGGTCAAACTTTCTGCTTCAAAGGTGGCTGCAGTTATTGAAGCGAATGAAACGATGAAGGCTGTTCTCATGTTAAATTTTTGGCTTTCGATTTTTGGTTTTTGTATGTTTATAATTGATAATCAAAAAATATTAAAGGACATACAGTTAAATTTATATCAAATGATATAACACTGCAATAGATGAAAAAGATAACTTTAAATCGTTCCATTTATTTTAACTTAGTAAATGAATTTACCTGACCTGTTTTTGTAATTTTCAAAAGGGGAAAACTGATGAGCCCATAAACCTTGAAACTCCATGCAAAAAATCTTAATTTCGGCTTTCAATTTCTCTTTTTCCCTCAAAAAAAAAAGTTTATTTTCAGTACACACCGATTTTAGCACTCTCAGTACTGGGATTATGGTGAAGCTTTTTTATTTTTATTAGCTTCAATTGCCGTTCACCTAGTAAGGACATTTTCTTTAATTGTTGTGATTGGAGAACCATGGCTGGGTCACCATTATTTTTTACGATGTCTCCAAACTTATTGATTATTGAGGTTTGGTACAAGCTTCTTCCACAAGTATTTTTTACTTCAGAAATTTCTCAAAATATTCGGTTGCAATTGATTAAAACTAAAACTGAAGAGTGCTTTTCTTTTTTAAAAAAAAGCTTTTCAAATTGATGCATTTAAGGTAAAAAACGGCGATCCAAATCTTAAAGCTAGATACTATAAGTATAGATCCATCCAAAAATTGCAACAACAATTGCGGGGTATTGTGCATTATTTGAGAAGGGCTTGATGATGAGGATAAATCTACTCCTATGGTTTCTTCTTTATATGTCATTGGAATGTGTGAAATTCTGAAGTATGATACTGTTGTTGAAGCTTTTCAGGCTAATATGAAAAATAACGAGTTCCATTAGAAAATGCAGTGACTATGGTGACTGTAAAATTGTTTCCAGAGCTTGTAAAATGAAACATGATGTCTGAGCCCAAAAAGTAAAGATAATGAGTCTCGCTGAAATATCTTCAACAGACAGCATCATGCAACTATCCATAGTAACAAAATGAGTGATTAGCCACAAGGAATGGAGTAGTGATGGCAGCATCATGCCGTATCATCAAGCCTAACCAATCCAGTCTCATCATCAATAGTCAAATATTGAGAATTCATGAGTGAGCCTTCGTAATCTCAGTATCCTTCATCAATAATTATCAAGAGTGAAAGTCCTTTACAGTAGAAGTGCACATTTTTTGAAAATTGAGTGATTGATTTTTTGAATCATTTGCTATCCACGTACACATTGACTGATATTGTGGATATTTAGACACCTGATAATCAAGCAGAAGTGGTTAGACGGTAACTGAATAAGTTTTTGGAGATAGGTTAGAAGGTTGAAAAGAGGAGAGTGTGACAAATGTTCGTATAAGGTCAATTTGATAATTGTTTTGAGTAAATCAGGATTGTAGAACCAATTAGAAGATGTTGAGGTGTTAAAGGTGTGAACTAAAGAATGAAGTTTAGTTTTCGATTAAATTATAATGATTGTAAGTTTTGGAATATAAATAATATAAACTGAATTATGAAAAAACAGGAAACAGTTGCTTTTGAGGAAAGTTAATAGGCTAATTTTTATAATTAGGAAGTGATTATTTAAACAAGCAGCAAGCCAGAGAGCAGAAGAGTAGGAAAATACAATTTTTCAAAGGGGTCATCATAAATTTTTTTGTTATAATTGAATAGTTAAATAGATGAAGATTTTGAGAAAAGAGGATAGTAGCGAGCGGATTAAAGAAATTAATTTTCTGCTTTAAAAATGTCACGAATAGGGAATACAGGGGCTGTTTTTAAAAAAATGAAAAATGAAAAAAGTAAACATCTAAAGTAAACATAGCTATTCAACAACAATGCAAAATACACACAAACACAGATAGATAAATAGCCAGTGCAGAGTAATCCACCAGAATAGCATTTTTGACCGATGGACTGGCTGATTAAAGTCATGGGATCAATTTAGTGATAAGTTTATTCATTGAAAGAGAGACATTGAGATCAGCAACAACTTCAAATGTCCAGTTTTAACTGCAAAATATTTTGCAATTGAGACAACTCATCAAGGTTATCATAGAGCTGATCATCTCTTAAGAAAGCTGTTGGTGTTTGCTTGATAACCGAAATAGAGCAAAGTTAGACTTGTTTGATGGATTATCATGAAATACTTTTCAGGAATATCAAACCGCAGACACAGATTAATAATTAGGATGGACTGATCCATAGTCGAACCATAACATGTGTGGTGCCAATAGGTTGTGTGAATAGGTTGATTAATCAAAGTACAGTAATCACTTAGTGTACACTGAAAGGACATTGGAAACAAGAACAAGTTTAATGAGTCAATTTAACTACTCTTTGTTTGGAATTGAGACAAGGCATGAGAGTCATCAGAAAGGGTGTATTGGTATCTTTCAAACATGTTAGGGAGTTATTGGTGTTATGGAACTACGCAGAATTCGTCAAAGTGATATTGACTAAGAGTTATATTTGGTTTTGTGTGACAGACATGTTTTCAGCAGAATTTGAGATTCATTGTTGATTGGAATGACTCAATCGGCTAAGAGTGTTGATGTTAAGCTGCTGTGAAGTTGGTGGGTCAATGGCAGTTTGAAAAGGAGTGCTTATGCAATTAACCTCATGCATCTGCCTGTACAAAGTTTTCATCTTTTTGGTGTTTTTTTTTTGGTGATTTTTTTTTTCCCTCAATTTTTTTTCGATATAAATTTGTGCCAAAATCCTTTTTTTTTTTCAGTTTTTTTTTTTTCCTAACTCACAATCAACAATATTTCACTTCACATAGATAACCAATAAATTACACTTCTCAGACACAATCACATCAGAAACAATGTCAGATCGCACACACAGATAGGCAGTTAAGTTGGACTGAGCCACTGGTGATTTACATCATACCAGTATTGGCAATGGACTTAATTGAATTTCGTTGTGTGATTGTTTTTGAGCAAAAAGAGGATACTTCAGCAACAATTTACTTGGACAGTATTTGAAATTGAGAGATTGCTGCAGCTCCAATAGAAAGAGTACATGTGTATTGTCCAAGCATATCATTCAAGTCATTGGTGTTGTTGAGATTCAATTATGTACAAAGTCTCCTTTTTGTGCCTTTTTTTCTCTCAAAAGACAGAATCAAGAAAATCATAGTTCACAAACATTATCAAATGAGACAGACTGATAGTTAGTTATGATGGACTGAGTGATAGGTGAATCATAGCATGTGAGTTGGATTTGATTTGATTGGTTGTTGTGTGATTATGTTTTCTGAGTGGAAAAGAGTAGCTGAAACACAGAAACAAATCAAGTTGGCCAATTTGATTGAACAATGTTTGGAATTGAGGTACAATGATAGCTTCATGATCAAGAGTGTATTATCATAGTTCAAACAAGTCAATCATTCAAGTGATGGTGAACTTTTTTGCATTTGTGGAAAGATTTGTATGTGGATGTGAAGATAGGTGAAAGGTGGAGTGGTATTGAGGAAAAGTACTGCTTGTCAAGCCATAGAGTGCTGTTGAGATACGTTGGTCGTTGTCTTTACAGCTTTGTGTGTTTGATTGTTGTTGCTGGAAATTTGGAGTTGAATTTTTTCAGTTATTTGTTTGATGTGAAGGTAGGTGAAAGCAGAAGTAATTGGTAAGGAAACGAAAGATGGTTGGAGCTGGCAAGTATTGGTGAGATGTGTTGGCATTCTTTGCAAGCTGGATATTTGTTTGGTTGAATGTGAAAGTTTTTGACCAACTTTTATTTTTTGACATTTTGCAAAGAAGCAATGTTTCTCTATTTTTTGCTCAATTCTGACCAACTTCCAAATATCGTGTGAATTTGCTCAAAAAGGAGACGAAAAGGGCAAATAGGGGCTGTCTTCGGATGAATTCAAGATCCGGAGAAAGGACCGAATTCGGAGATTAATAGTTAATCAAATGCAGGGAAAGAAGTGACTTCCGCATAATCGTGCATAATCAGTGCATAAATGTGTCAGATAAGACGTAGAAATCAAAGATGTGCGTTTCCTAATTGGGGGAGGTGTAAAGATGTGCGTTTCCTAATTGGGGGAGGTGTAAAGATGTGCGTTTCCTAATTGGGGGAGGTGTAAAGATGTGCGTTTCCTAATTGGGGGA